>CM077646.1:144308964-145590214 GCA_039707465.1 Rhabdophis nuchalis | reverse complement strand
GTGGCTGAAAACGCTCTGGATGTGGCTGCAGTAGAAGGACATTGGGTCATTCTTCAGGTATCGAATACCCATAGATTTCCTGTTTACAGTTCCTAGATTTGTCAGCTGCACTGACTCCACACGCTATTCCTTTTCCTACGTGATTAAACAATTAGTCAATGCCTAGGCCACACAAATTGTACAAACTGTCTGCATTCTGATCCAAAAACAAACCCACAATAAATAAATTTCCCAAATATTTGCTTTCTCCAAAAATGCAGAATGCACATCAATAGAGGCTGACACAAGGTGACTGCACCATTACATGCCAAGGACCCTGTTGCAACCTTTAGACAGAAGCACCCCACATTTTAGATACATTTATTAAGTTATAATGTGAATGCACCCCTTCCTTCTGATTATCAGAAGGAGGGGCATTTTTAGTAACAAGACTGATCCAAAGAGCACACATAGTTACGTAATAGCATTACTCATTAAATACGAAAGATATCAGATGCGGCTCTGGGCTAGCATATTACACAAAGAGAAGAAATTATAAATAACATACTCATGATAATACACCTCCAGTGCAGGCAACTTTAAACACACATAGCGGAGTCAGCAAAGCATTGCCCTACCACAGCTTCATAGACGAATGCAGGGGGAAGCTGAGCATTTTCTCAAAGGTTTCTCACGAGAGGGGGGGGGGGTCAAAGCTTTGGAACAGAAGACAAAGACAGTTTAAAGTAGCAGTCCAGTCATTGCAAGTCCAAAAAGACAAATTAAACTTCCTCAATGCCAAGTCGTTTAATTTTACAATCTTGCAGAATATACATCTGGTAGCCAAGTGGCTGAACACGCTGGATAAGAAAGTTGAACGCTACAGCATTGGGAGCCACGACGATTACCGCGTATTTATGAGTGCTGAACCTGCTCCTTGTCCTGAAGCTCACATTATTCCTCAGGGCCTGCTAGAAAATGCCATTAAAATCACAAATGAGCCTCCAACTGGCATGCATGCCAACTTACACAAGGCCCTCGACCTCTTTACACAGGTAAAGAAACTCCTCTGTCCAATTTGTTGTGCCTTTCTAGCCTCAAGTCCTAGTTCTTAAATACTAACACAACAATTGGTTTGATTTATTTTGGGAGGACTGCCTGCACTTTATTGGTTAGAACAGATACTAAAGTTTTGTCTTGCTTCTGTAGATTAAGACAGCCTTTGTGTTCTGAACACGTGCCACTTATTTCCTTCAAGTTTAGAATATCTTTTCTCTGATTTGCCTAAGTAACTTTTTAGACCAGGGATGGCTAACCTTTTTTGGTTTGCGTGCCAAACGCAGAGGGGTCGTGCGTGGGCGTGCCACACCCATAATGCTATGTGCGCGACCCCCTGCTTTTGGTGCACTTTTTTCATCCTCCCCAGGCTCCAGAGGCTTTCTAGGAGCCTGGGGAGGGTGAAAACAGCCTCCCCACACGCACACCTCCAGAGGCTTCAGGAGCTTCCTGAATCCTCCAGAGGGTGAAAAACGGTCTCAAAAGAAGGCCTAAATCAGCTGGCCAGCGCATGCAAGTGTGCTGGAGCTGACAGGGCAACACCTCACGTACCCTAAGAAATGGTTCTGCGTGCCACCTGTGGCATCCATGCCATAGGTTCGCCATCACGGTTTTAGACCTTTACGAAGAGCCAAGCGACAGAAAACATAACAAGATGAGGACTTAGAAGAATTGTCACTGTGTCAAAAACGCAGCTGAGGTCAAACTTGATCCTAAAATTACTCCTTTCCTTGCATCTGGTAGACTCTGGGAGACCCATTCCCATTCTGTATATCACAACTGTGACTCCTTCTGGCCAAAATACTAAAACTGAAAAAAGCAGGTACATATGTGGGAACAGGATTCAGATCTCAAATGATTTTTTAAACAAGGGCTTTAGGGATAGTAGCTTGTCTGAAGATATTAAAATACTAAAGAAATTAAGAACTTTAACGTTCAGTCAAAAATTGGGTAAGGCAAAACAATGGTACCACCTAACCAAAGCTGGAGCCTTAAAAACCACAACTAGAATTTCCTGACAGTCTTTTGGTCTACTCTTCCTTCCTTTTGATTTCTATTTAATTTTCCACCGATGCGTATTCTCTGTCAGAATACTACAGTAACTCTGAATTCTCTAGAAAGAATCGAAATGGTGGTGCTGTTAAAGCCCTGGGCATTTTCACAAGTGCAGTATTTTCTTAGACCAATAGTGAAGTTTATATTATGGTACTCTAGAAAATGCCTTTGTCATTGCTCTGCTTTTGCAGTTCCCAGTTGAATTTCCACAATAGGAGGAGGATTTTACACCCTTCCTACAGCATCTCTTTTATACCTAGCTGCTGTGAGTGAAGGTATTTGAAATTTAGCTTACAGCTTCTGCAATCCTGCTGAAGACACCATTTATTTTTAAGTCTGCACTTTAATTAGTCAATGAAGTATATTTCTACTGTTGAATGAAAGCTTGGTAGATTGCTGTAATCCTACAGTGCTAGGTTTTTAGGGGAAAGGTGTTTTTGTGGCAGGTTTTAGGTTTTTATGTATTATTATTCTTATTATATGAAGTTATTACCACTTTTTGCAACGTGATTTGTATTGGTAACTGGAAAATACTGTGTTTAAAATTATAATAATATAAAGATAGGGTACTACTCCTGTCTTTAATTATGGATATGGCCGGATAACTATTTAACATGAATTACAATAGTACGTTTAAAAGATTGTGGTCACAATATGGCATTCCCCATAAAACTATAATGAGTCTAATGGGGCCCTCTTCCCAATATATTAGTGCCTAACTAAAATCCTATTAAAGTGATGGATGAGTAGCCCTAAAGGCAGATACACCTTAAGAAATCATGCTGTTCGTTCCTCCATTTTCCTGAAAACAGGAAGCATTCTGCACTCTGATGGAGATCCAATGAGAGTGCTTGAGTGACGGGATCTTGTGGGTGTCCTGTAAGGAACTACCTAGTGTAGAACCACCACCCTGGGTTACAACCAAAGGAATTTAATGTACATCTGCCAGGGTTTTCTAAGCATTTTTTCTGAATTACAGGTAGTCCTCAACTTACAACCATTTCGTTTATTGACCAAAGTTACAACTGCAATGAAAAAAGTGACTCTATGATCATTTTTTATGCTTATGACTGTTGCAGCATCTCCATGGTAACATGATCAAACTTCAGACACTTGGTAACTGGCTTATATTTATGAAGGTTGCGGTGTCCCAAGGTCATATGAACAACTTTTGTGGCTTTCTGACAAGCAAAGTCAATGGGGACACCAGTTTACACTTAGTAATTGTGTTACTAAATTAACAACTGCAGTGATTCACTTACCAACTGTGGCAAGAAAGGTTGTTAAATGGGGCAAAATTCACTTCACGGTCGTCTTGTTTAAGCAACATAAATTTGGGACTCAATTGTAGTTGTAAGTTGAGGACTACCTGTAAAGCAATAAGCATTGTAACGGAACGATATCATTGTAATTTGTGGATATCTTTTCTTTCTATGCATCCCTTCAGGATACCCTGGAAATGTGCACCAAGGAAATTGAGTTTAAGTGCATTCTCTTTGCCCTCTGCTACTTCCACGCAGTGGTAGCGGAACGGAGGAAATTTGGAGCGCAAGGTTGGAACAGGTCTTACCCCTTTAACAATGGAGATCTCACCATTTCCATCAATGTCCTGTATAATTACCTGGAGGCCAACGTGAGGGTAAAGATTATTTGATTGCTCATTTGCATGCTAATGCTGTTATAAAATAGTAACTAAGTCTCTGTTTCCCCAATGACTTGATTAACAAACTAGATTTGTGAGGAATAAAGAAGCGTGGAATAAGGCAGCGATACGCAATGATACGCTGCTTTGCTGGCTGGAGAATTCTGGGAGCTGAAGTCCTTTAGACTTAAAGTTGCAAAAGTTGGAGACCCCTGAGGTAGAGCATTCCAGGCGTTGACCAGTTGCTGAAGTCGTATTTTCTGCAATCGAGTTTGGAGCAGTTTACATTGAGTTTGTATCTATTGTGAGCCCGAGTGTTGTTGTGGTTGAAGCTGGAGTAGTCATTGACAGGAAGGACGTTGTAGCAGTTAGTTTTGTGTACTATGCTTAGGTCAGACCGAAGGCGGCGTAGAAGTTGTCTAAGCCCAAAATTTCAAGTCTGGTAGCATAAGGTATTCTGTTGCGAGCAGAAGAGTGGAGGACTCTTCTCGTGAAATCTCTCTGGACTCGCTCAGTGTTTTTAATAATTTCTGTTGCATTTTTATTTTATTTTATTCATTCTGTTATAACAAAAACTGAAGGTGGGGATTCAGACTTCCCTCTCTTGCACAACACAGTCCCTCTTTACCTTCTCATTTCATCACCTGGAGTCCTCATTTCATCACCTGGAAACCTCCCAAAATCATGAAGCATATCCCACAACTACCAAAAAGCATTTATTTTTTTCAACTAAGTGTCACCAAGATACATTTTTTTCAGTCCTGAAATAAAATAGTCTTTATATTATCATTCATTTTCTGGGGGAGAAAAGATTAATTGAAAAAAATCTATTGTATACGCTAAGAATTCAACCCAACTGGCTGGGTTTTGGAAGCCACACTGGTACTACAATGAAATCAAAAGCTGCATGCCTTTTGTATTATGAAGAACCAAGGAATAAAGTTCTATCTGCTAACATCACAGTCATAAATATTGTCCCCTGCTCTGTAGGTGCCGTGGGATGATTTACGGTATCTCTTTGGTGAAATCATGTATGGGGGACATATCACTGATGACTGGGACCGCAGATTGTGTCGGACGTACCTGGCTGAATACATCCGCATGGAAATGCTGGAAGGAGAAATGTTTCTGGCTCCAGGATTCCTCATTCCACCCAATAGTGATTACAAGGTGAGAACAGGGTGGATCCAATGTACAGAGAATCAGGAAGGGGCAGAGCAGTAAAGATGGCCACTGCACCAGAGGTGGTATTCAATGGGTTCTGACCAGTTTTGGACAACCAGTAGCAGAAGTTTTGAGTAGTTCGGAGAACTGGTAAATACCACCTCTGACTGGCCCCGCCCTCATCTATTCCCTGCTCCCGAGTCCCAGCTGACCGGGAGGGAATGGGGCAGTGGTGGGTTTCAATTTTTTTTAGAACCTACTCTGTAGGTGTGGCCTATTTTGTGGCCGTGGCTTGGCAGTCATGTGACAGGGTGAGAGTGGCCAACTTGTAAAATGTGGTGAAACTCATTTTGGGCTCAATTGTGATGATAAATTCTCTTTCTTTCTTTCTTTCTTTCTTTCCTTCCTTCCTTCCTTCCTTCCTTCCTTCCTTCCTTCCTTTCTTTCTTACTTTCTGCCTTCCTTTCCTTCCCTTCCCATTGGGTTACCGGCAGCGGCAGGCCAGACTTACTTCTGGGTCCGCCGGTGAAACCCCCTCTCACCGGCTCTCTAAATTTCACCATCCGGTTCTTGCGAGTAGGTGCGAGCCTGCAGAAACCCACCACTGGAATGGGGATCTTGGAGTATCCTTCCCCTGCCATGCCCACCAAGCCACGCCCACCAAGTCATGTCCACAGAACTGGTAGTAATTTTTTTTAATCCCACCACTGCACTGCACCCACCAGATAACTTGCCACATATATAACCAGTAAAAGAGAGAGTGGGGAGGAGGGGGGGGGGGCAAGCGCTTCACATTTGACATAGAGAATACAGAAAGCTAATTTGGAGCAAGCCAATGCAGTTTTTAGATAGCTATGAAAAATAAAAGCACTTTAATTGTAAGCAAGTCAGGCAGATGCTCCTGAGAGAACTTTCAAATGGGAGGCAGAGATTGGAAAGATAATCTAAAGTAGATAATCTAAGGGATAATCTAAAATAATCCAGGGGTGTCAAACTCACAGCCGCAGGCCAGATGTCTCACACACTGGCTACACCCACCTTCCTGGTTTAGGGAAGGGGGGGGTTGCAATATGTAACATGATGACTCTGTGATGACGCAAGTTTGACACCCCTGCTCTAGTCCATCAGCTGAGGAGCATTTCACCCTTATACCAAGAACTTCATCCTTCAAGCCAGCCCTAGGCAAACTAACAAGCAGATATGCTCTGGAGCGCCCTGCTGAAATGCAGAATTTATTTAACTATCAGTCCTGAAATAGAAACAGCAGCTGTGTTGTCTGTGAGGAAGGTTTTAACAAGAAAACTGATTCAACCAGTTCAAACTGATAAAACCAAATCTCTAAATATGAAAAAATATTTCTTGGGAAAAGGGGGATTTAGGAAAAGTTAACAGAAGACACAAATCACACAGAGTTCAAATTAAATGGATACAGAGTTAACTGGAAGCTATCAAGTGAAGGTCGGAATGTCCAGACTTGGCTACTTGAATGAACGCATTGCTGTGTATCTGCTAATATTCTATAATATATATATATATATATTCATAGGGCTATCATGAGTATATTGATGAAAATCTACCACCTGAGAGTCCTTATCTGTATGGGCTCCATCCGAATGCAGAGATTGGTTTCCTCACTGTAACCTCAGAGAAACTTTTCCGCACAGTGCTGGAAATGCAACCCAAAGAATCCGATGCTGGAGGAGGAACTGGGGTGTCCCGTGAAGAAAAGGTAAAAATGCATGTCATTTCCTGAGAAATGAAGCACCACAGAAAAATATGGGTAGCAGAAAACCAACGTTCCGTCAAGTCTCCCTTTTGGGTTTTTTTTTTCTTATTTTTTTTAAAATTTATTTATTTTAAATTATTATTTGTTTTTATTTTATTTATTTTAAATTATTTGACCTTTTTAATTTCCCCACTTGCTCTGTCTCTCCCAATGTCAGGTTTTGTTTTGTAGAAGTTGGTTGATTTCTCATTCAGATTTAAATAAGATTGGATCAGGCTAGTATTTGGAGGACAGACTACTTGGGAATGTCCAAGGTTGTTGATTAAACAATTACAAATAATAATCCCGCAAGACAGTAGTGTCGAGCCACCTCCAAAATGCTGTCAGGAAAACTGCCTGGTTGCAGCCCAAGGAATCACACTCAGGAAAGCTTTGCCAACTTTTTGGGCTGGGCTGGGCTTAGCACATCTTTCACCACATGAGAAATAAACTTGATCATCCAAGTAATGTGCTTTCACAGCAGAATGTCCTAAGCAATAATACAATTGGCCTTTTGTGTGTCAGGTGAAAGCAGTGCTAGATGAGATCATGGATCGTCTTCCAGAGCCTTTCAACATGGTGGAAATTATGGCAAAGGCAATGGAGAAAACGCCCTATGTGGTAGTTGCTTTCCAGGAATGTGAACGGATGAACATCCTCACCAGTGAAATCAGACGCTCTTTGAAAGAACTGAACTTGGGGCTGAAGGTGACTGTATATTATTACCTGCTCTTGCTGGTGCTGCCTTCAATAAGACAATGATCAGCTCTTCAGCTGGTGCACTGATCTAGAAAAAAGATGATTGGAAAACTGTTTTGTGGTAATACATATCAGATCAAGTTTCACCTGGTGGACAGAAATGCCCTTCCACTGAATTTAATCCTTTTTGTAACACCAAACTGGTCTTTTGCTTTTCTTCTCTAGCAAATTACCCTGACCCCTCATCTCTTTGGTTTATCTCCTCATCCCATCCAAACTTTTTCTCTTGTTTTCTATCCCATTTGCCTCCTGTTCCCCTTCCCCCCAGTCTCTTTTTTGCTATTGTCATGAGATAGGGAGATTGTATGCATACTGAATGAGGGGAAATGGTTATCTATGCAGATAGGGACTCTATTTTAAGCAAATTTAACCAGTAGTCAATTAATAGAGTAAGGTTCTACATTTAGGCAACAAAAACGAAATGCACAGGTACAGTATAGGTGGTACCTTGCTCAATACTAGTAACTGTGAAAGGAATCTTGGAGTCCTAGTGGACAACCATTTAAATATGAGCCAACAGCGTGCAGCAACTGCCAAAAAAGCCAACAGTTCTAGGCTGCATAAATAGAGGGAGAGAATCAAGATCACGTGAAGCGTTAATACCACTTTATAATGCTTGATAAGGCCACACTTGGAATACTTGCATTCAGTTTTGGTCGCCACGATATAGAAAAGATGTGGAGACTCTAGAAAGAGTGCAGAGAAGAGCAACAAAGATGATTAGGGGACTGAAGACTAAAACAGATGAAGAACGGTTGCAGGAACTAGGTATGTCTAGTTTAATGAAAAGAAGGACTAGGGGAGACATGATAGCAGTCTTCCAATATCTCAGGGGTTGCCACAAAAAAGAGGGAGTCAAGCTATACTCCAAGGCACCTCAGGGTAGAACAAGAAGCAATGGGTGGAAACTAATCAAGGAGAGAAGCAACTTAGAACTGAGGAGAAATTTCCTGACAGAACAATTAATCAGTGGAACAGCTTGCCTCCAGACGTTGTGAATGTTCCAACACTGCAAGTCTTTAAGAAGATGTTGGATAGCTATTTGTCTGAACCGGTATAGGGCTTCATACCTAGGCAGGGGGTTGGACTAGAAGACCTCCATGGTCCCTTCCAACTCTCCTATTGTATTGTATTGTATTGTATTGTATTGTATTGTAATATACCGCCCTTTCAGGGTCCTTGTTCAACTTTAGTTGACAAGACAGGGACTGCCCTGAATTAAAGCTGTACATATTAGATCTACTCTTTCTTTGGAGGTGAATAATCTCACATTCAGTGGGATGCGGTGGCTCAGTGGCTATGACGCTGAGCTTGTTGATCAGAAAAGTCAGCAGTTTGATGGTTCGAATCCCTAGTGTAACAGAGTGAGCTTCCTTTACTTGTCTCAGCTTCTGCCAACCTAGCAGTTCGAAAGCATGTAAAAATGCAAGTAGTAGAATAGGGACCACTTTTGTGGGAAGGCGTTCTGTTTGCCTTTGGCCTTTAGTCATGCCAGCCACGTGACCATGGAGACGTCTTCAGACAGTGCTGCCCCCTTACTTTTACTTTTAATCTTAAATTCAGAATAGTAATTTTTGAGTGATTCTATAGTGAACACAGGTTTGTGTTTTTACATATGTAAAAATTGAGGGAGCTAGATCCAAAGTGTGGCTGAGATATAATGTAATATACTGGCTCACACGGCTGTCTTAAAAGCTGTCTCTGGTTCTTTGCATCAGTCTGCACAGGAACAGACTCAAGACTTTTCCAGGAATTGCTGAAGCAACTCTTCAAAATAGGTATACGAGCTTTCCAGAGGACATAGACATTTTAATGTTTCAAGCAGGTGTACTTTATTGTACTAATACTCTTTTGCAAAGGATCCCTCTGAAATGCATAGTTGGGAGCTAGAAGCTAAAGTTACTCAAAAACCTGGACATTGCTTCTCCTCTGAAACCATCGCACAAGCATTCAGATACAAAAACGGATTTTTCGTGTCGAAAGTCATGTTTGTGTATGCTATGTATATGGTTTTGATTCATATTACAATCAGTCATCCTCTAATTTCAACCCTAGCAATTACAACAGTAACTGGGAAAATAATCTTATTTTCTCAACAGTGTGTTGGGAAATTTAAATTGCCACACGGCACCATAATTAACTTGAGGGAAAATGCTAAAACGTCCCCTGAAATAATTTGCTTATTGGATAATGCAATACTTAGAGGGCCTTAATTAACATTCAGATAATCAGGACCAAGTGGGATGCTATTTCCTTAGTTACCCTGAAAATTATTCAAATGGACAATATGTTCAGGCAGGATGTTCTGATAATGGCAACAACTAATTTACAACTTTTACTTTTTCCAAAGGGCGAGTTGACAATCACAACAGACATGGAGGAGTTATCTAATGCTCTTTTTTATGACAATGTGCCTGAATCCTGGACAAAACGTGCTTACCCATCTTTACTTAGCTTAGCAGCCTGGTATGCAGATCTACTGCTCCGGATCAGGGTAAGGACCATGAAGCCTTAGTTAAAACCTTCCATGCTAGGTTTTTTTTTTTAAGTACTTAGTTGTAAAATGTGTTGTAAATTCTTTAGGCTGATTTTTTCCAAAAGCTGACCTGTCTTTAAGCATTATTCTCCTATTAGGATCTTGTTTGCTGAGCTTGGTTTTCTTCTGGCAAACCTTTCATCCTTCCAAGGTTGATAAAATGAGGACCCAGATTGTTGGGGACATATGCTGATCCTGTAAACCATTTAGAGAGAGCTGTAAAGCATTGTGAAGCGGTATATAAGTCTAAGTGCTATTGCTGTTACTATGTTGTTGTTAGTTACGAAGTCATGTCATTGCAACCCCATAGACGAAGCGCAGGTTGAGGGGGTTTTTAGGGAGGTTTTTAATTTGGATTTTAGGGGGTTCCAGGGAGGAGGGGAAAAATAGTCCAGGGAGGGGACAGCAATTGAGGCCGGCGGGCGGAAGTAGGGAAACGGAGGAAGGGGAGGGGGGGGTCATTTCCACGGTGGCTTTTTCCATCGATTCGGTCTTGGGGAGGGGCAGGGGCGGAGGGAGACGAAATGGTCACCATCAGTTGGAAGACCGTGGCCGCTGGATTCAGGCGGTCACGTGCTCCAACTCTCCGCTCTCCCATCGCAGACTAGGTGGGCAGGAATCACAGACCCGGGGCCCGAGGCTGATGTTATGCAACGCCAGGTCCGTGGTTCAAAAAGCCCCCCTCATCCGTGACCTTGTGTCAGAGGGGGACCCGGACCTGGTGGGTATAACGGAAACCTGGTTGGGCCATGAAGGGGGTATACCCCTCGTGGACATGTGCCCACCAGGTTACCGCGCCTTCCATCAGCCTAGGGCCCTAGGGAGGGGTGGGGGGGTGGCGATTATCGTAAAGGAAGGTCTTGAGCCGAAGGAGACCACAGTCCCTCAGACAACCGGGTGTGAATCTCTCTGCGTGAGATGGGGCCTAGGGAGGCAGTTGGGCGTGTTAGTTGTATACCTGGCTCCTCGCTATGCAACAACAGCCCTGCCCGAGCTCCTAGAGGTGATAGCCGAGGCGGCAGTTGAGACCCCCAGACTGGTAGTCATGGGGGACTTTAACTTGCCGTCGGCAGGCGAAGCCTCTGGAGCAGCTCGGGAGTTCATGGCCTCCATGACGGCCATGGACCTGACCCAGGTAGTTTTAGGCCCCACTCACGAGGGGGGAAACACACTGGATCTCATCTTTGTCTCGGGACAGTGGAGTTGTGATCTGGGAATAGGGGATCTAGCCATCACTCCCTTGTCATGGACAGATCACGCTCTCCTTCGGCTGGACTTTCCAATCGCTACACCTCACCGTGGGGAGGCGGAACCGGATACTCCTATATGGTTCCGCCCCAGGCTTCTAATGGACCTGGAAAGGTTCCAGAGGGAGCTTGGGCCAATTCCTGTGACCCTGCCCCGCAACTCGACTGAGGACCTAGTGGCCGCATGGTTAAGTGCGGCCACGGGGGCCTTGGACCAAGTCGCGCCCTTGCGGCCTCTCTTGCGGCGACGAATCACCCAGACTCCTTGGTTTACTGAGGAGCTTCGGGGGATGAAACGCCACAAGAGATGCCTAGAGAGCAGATGGAGATCCTCTCGCTCCGAAGCCGACCGAACACTAGTGAGAACCCATATTAGGGCTTACTTAGTGGCAATAAGGGTGGCCAAACGTGAGTATTGTGCCACCCTTATTGCATCCGCAGATAACCGCCCTGCCGCCCTGTTTGGGGTGACCCGCTCCCTCCTTCATCAGAGGCCGCGGGAAGCCCCTCTGCAAGGGCGAGCAGAGGAATTTGGGATTTATCTGCAGGAGAAAATCACTCGGATTCGGAATGAGCTACCCTCCATCGACAGTGGCCCTGTGGGACTGTCCGAGACTAGTCTTGAGGCTCCTTCTTGGGAGGAGTTTGACTTTGTTACCACCGAGGATATGGACAGGTTGTCAAGGAAACTTAGGACGACCACATGTTTATTGGACCCGTGTCCCTCCTGGCTTGTACTGGTATCCTGGGAGACGACACGAGGCTGGCTCCAGGGCATTGTCAACGCATCTTTGAGTGAGGGGTCCTTACCTGCCGTCTTGAAAGAGGCGGTAGTGAGGCCCCTCCTCAAGAAGCCATCCCTGGACCCAGTTTTATTAGATAACTATTGTCCGGTCTCCAACCTTCACTTTTTGGTGAAAGTTGTTGAGAGTGTGGTAGCCCAACAGTTTCCGCGACACCTGGAGGAAGTTGATTATCTAGACCCGCGCCAGTCCGGCTTCCGACCCGGTCACAGCACTGAGACGGCATTGGTCGCATTGGTTGATGATCTCTGGAGGGCGCGGGATAGAGGTTATTCCTCTATCCTAGTCCTATTAGACCTCTTGGCGGCTTTTGATACCATCGACCATGGTATCCTATTGCACCGACTGGGGGGGTTGGGGCTGGGAGGCACCGTTTTGCGGTGGTTCTCGTCCTACCTCTCTGGTCGGTCGCAATATGTGTTGACGGGAGGGTAGAGGTCGACCTCGAGGCCTCTCTTATGTGGGGTTCCTCAGGGGTCGGTCCTCTCGCCCCTCCTTTTCAACACATATATGAAGCCGCTGGGTGAGATCATCCATGGTTTTGGGGTGGAGTACCACCTGTACGCTGATGACACTCAGCTGTACATATCCACCCCAAACCACCCCAACGATGCCGCCGAAGTGCTGTCCCGGTGTTTGGAAGCCGTATGGATCTGGATGGGTGGTAACAAACTCAAGCTCAACCCTGCCAAGACTGAGTGGCTGTGGTTTCCGGCACCCCGGTTCAGCCAGATTACTCCAACTCTGGCCATTGGGGGTGAAACAATGGCCCCCGTGGAGAGGGCGCGCAATTTGGGTGTCCTCCTGGATTCCCGGCTGTCCATGGAGGACCATGTGGCGGCCGTGGCCAGGGGGGCGTTTCATCAGGTACGCCTGATGCGCCAATTGCGCCCCTTACTGGACCGGGCTGCCCTTCGCACAGTCACTCAAGCTCTCGTGACGTCCCGACTCGACTACTGTAATGCTCTCTACATGGGGCTTCCCTTGAGGTGCACTCGAAAGCTACAGCTAGTCCAAAACGCAGCCGCGCGGGTGATTATGGGAGCCACTAGATGCTCCCACATAACACCGATCCTGCGCGAGCTGCATTGGCTTCCTGTGGTCTTTTGAGTGCACTTCAAGGTTCTGACAACTATCTTTAAAGCGCTCCATGGCTCGGGGCCTAGTTATATGCGAGACCGCCTCCTGCCCCATACATCCCTTAGACCGATATGCTCCCACAGAGAGGGCCTTCTCAGGGTGCCGTCGGCCGGACAATGCCGACTGGCGACACCCAGGGGAAGAGCCTTCTCTGTGGCGGGGCCAGCCCTCTGGAATGACCTACCCCCTGAATTACGTACCATCACCGACCTCCGCCTCTTCCGCCAATGTCTCAAGACATATTTGTTCCAACAAGCCGGCCTAGCCTAACCTCCCATGGGGACTTTTAGGTAGTTTTAAATTGGGTTTTTAAAATTTGGTTTTAGCGCAGGATAGGTTTATTTAATAGTCTTTTAAATTATATTTATTGTATTTTGTATGTCTTTTAAATTTCCTGTGCGCCGCCCTGGGTCCTCTATGGAGAAGGGCGGGATACAAATTTAAATAAATAAATAAATAAATAAATAAATAGACAACATTCCTCCAGGCCTTCCTGTCCTCTACTATCCTCTGGAGTCATGCCTACTGCTTCAGTGACTCCATCCATCCACCTCATTCTGTCGTCCCCTTCTTTTTTTGCCCTCAATCTTTCCCAGCATGAGGCTCTTCTCCAGTGAGTCCTTCCTTCCAATTAGGTGGCCAAAGTATTTGAGATTCATCTTCAAGATCTGGCCTTCTAAAGAGCAGTCAGGGTTGATCTCCTCTAGGACTGACCTGTTTGTTCGCCTTGCAGTCCAACGGACTGGCAGGAGTCTTCTCCAGCACCCTAGTTCAAAGGCTTCAATTCTTTCTTATGTTCCCACTTTCACAGCCATCCATTGCAACTGGGAAAACCATAGCCTTGACTATATGCACTTTTGTTGGCTGGGTAATGTTTCTGCTTTTTAGTATGCTGGCTAGGTTTGCCATAGCTTTCCTCTCCAGGAGCAAGCGTCTTTTAATTTCTTAGCTGCAGTTCCCATCTGCGGTGATCTTGGAGTTATTATACTAGGTAATATTGTCATTTGATGGCTTTTTATGAGTAGCAGCCTGTCCTACTTATCTGGATCAGGAATGGTGTAGATTGTGTTTCCAATTTTGATAGTTGACACTATTGTTTCTCTGAAAATTGCTCCTATCTATTGTGTTCTCAGTTAATCTATTTAATTGTTGGGTATAAGGATGTGCCTCAGGCTGCTTGCTTCCTTGTTGGATCACTGCTTTTTAAAAATAGTTTATACACTGGGATTTTATGTGTTTGTTAATGGCTGATCGATCAAAATGCCTTTGGCTTTTACAAATTCTTTTGCATTGATCTAAACCCGTTTCCCAGGTGAATTTATGGTTGCATTTGTCTATATGCTGTGAAATTAAATAATCTTCGTGTCTTGTAAGAACTAGTCTATGGATGTGTTCTGATAAGCTGCTTGTTTTTTCTACCTGGTGGCATTCAGAGGGCTTGCATTGTATCTTGCAAATAACTGTCTGTCGGTTCCGTCTTCTTCAGTTGTTGGGTCTTTGGGATTGCTGCAGATGTTTTAAAGAGATTTTGTTGGAGTTTTTATTATTCTGATGTCTATAGCAAATGAAGTAAACTGCTTGCAATTTTACAATATTTTTTGGTTTTATGGGAGAATTGATCTTTTCATGAGTTGTGGTGGTTGTGTACTAGTTGGCTGCATAGAAAAATACTTTTTTTTTCTATTTTATTAACAGAATCAGTTGCTTTTCTTTGAAGTTCTTGGCTGTATAGCATTCTTACACAGCTTTTCTTGCAAACAGTTGGACTGATAGCAAACCCCTTGGTTTGTTATTTATCAATACACCCGAGTTGAAGCTCTGGTATTGTTTCCTCAGCTGAGAAATATCAAGGAAGAGTAGTCAGTTACCATTCTCTTCTTCTCTCTGTGAAATTATTAAATTAACTATTAAGGATGCTCTTGAGTTCCCTATTGTCCTCTTTTGACCATGACAACTATGCATGTATGTAACGGATGCATAGTTTGATTTACATGTGTGGGAGGCCTATTATTTCCAGCTATTTGCATGTCTTGTTTGTGTTATAAATTCTGAGATTTGGTGTTCCCATAGAGCAGGCCTGGCAGCATTCTGCAGCTGCCAAGGAGGAACTACACCAAAACTTTTAAACATTGAAAGGAGAATGTGTTGATATCCTACAGTCAAGAAAAAAACTTATATTCATGTTCTTATCTTCTTCCAGATCTCTACAATATTTTTCTTTCTTGGTGACCCACTTAATTCATTTTTTTTCCTTTTAAAAGTTAAATTAACAGAAGCAGAACAAAACGGACTCACATAGTCATGCATATTATTCATAAAAGAATGAGTTTATTGCAATGTTTTACCCAAAGTTATCCTAATGGCCAGCAATAGACACGTCTCTAGAAATTCTGCTAGGTCCAACAGCAGTCCCCACTCCCTCCTCCCAATGTTTTTACAGAAGACTACAGAAGGGATAAATTTATAGTAGCGTACACCAACGCAGTGATCCATTTGTCCTCCAATCCTCTTGTAGATTTGCTTTGACCAAAGAAGTTTTTAAAACAGAAGAATGTCAAAGCTCCTGTACCTTAATGCTGTTTAATAGTACACAAAGCAAAACAAAAAAAACCACTATCTTTGTCTGGATTTTTTGCTATCACCCAGATCTCAGAGTGCCTACTCCAAATTGTTCAGCAAAGTTTATTTCACACATCTTCCCATTCAAGTTGTAGATATTTTTAAAGAACACGCAGGAGAATTAAAGCTGCAATATGAAGTCTTTAATATGCTTATCTATAAAACGCTGCCACTATTTTCATTTCCAGGAGCTGGAGGCTTGGACCACAGATTTTGCCCTGCCCACAACTGTGTGGCTAGCAGGTTTCTTCAATCCTCAGTCTTTCCTGACTGCTATCATGCAGTCCATGGCTAGGAGGAATGAATGGCCTCTTGACAGAATGTGTCTCTCAGTGGAAGTTACCAAGAAAAACCGAGAAGATATGACTGCTCCACCTCGAGAAGGCTCCTATGTGCATGGGCTTTTCATGGAAGGTACAGACCATTCCTCTAGTAGTGTAGATAAGATATGAACATTGTTTTGTGGGATACTCAGTTTAATTTCAAAAACCTTCTCAAGAATGAGTGCAGCTTATAGACAGTCATTGGTCTTTTCTTCCCCAGCAATTTGCCAAACAGATAGGAGAAAAAAAAAGAAAAAAAATTTGGAAACAGAATTTTCAGATTTTACTTTGAGACTAAATAGATAAATCACTGAGAGATTTCTGTTCAGAATGTTGTTTTCAGACTTTCTCTACCAGTGTTGCATCTGTTCCACAATTCTGTAACCAAGAAAAATAAAAGAATTCAGGTGCCCATTTCACATTCTCCAAAAATTAAAGAATAGAGTAGAATTCTTCAACTGCTGTTCAATGAGAGCTTCTCTAATTACCATGGGAATACTGAGGGTTGCACAGGCCAATATATCAGGCGTGCAGTAACTTTGAGTAACCTTGAAATTAAAATTCTTCTTTGGTAGTTTAAGTCCCTATTGAGTCAGATCCGACACCTGGTGACTGCATGGATGAATATTCATTACCTCAGCCTGACCTCTAGTGCATCTCATATCTATTCCAAGAACTACCCTGTCATTTCTTTGATCCATCCATCCATCCATTCACAACATGAATTTTTTCCTAGCCCATCACCCATTCGCTTCCATTGTTGATTGCTGCTGCAAAAGAACAGTCAGCTCTAATTTGGTCCAGGTTTTCTTGAATGATTTCTGCAGTCTGTGGTACCCTTATTTACCATCTCCAGATCTATAATTCAAAGACAACTATGTTTCTATCATCTCTCATTCTTTTTCAGTGTCCAACTTTCATACTTACATGAAGACTATTTGACAGAAATCATGCCACTCGGCAATACTATTTGCACCCACAGCAGAATTAGAAGGAATCCTCCAAATTCATTCTGACAAATAAATATTTGATACCACCATCCCCAAAAAGACCAAAAAGATAAACCAGACAGATGTTTGGATAGCTGCCTCTTTTATTTCATATCAGTAGAGGGCAGCAGATGTCCATTTCATTACCAAACCCACCTGTGTTAAAAAAAACAGCAGCTTCCACAATTCTTTCTACTCTGGGGATGTTGGTCTAAAATATGTTATCTTCCCCCCCCCCTTTTTTTTTAAAGAAGCTGTTTTTTAAAGTTGATCAAAACAAGCCTAGCTATGTATAAATGGACTTTATGTTAAAAGACCTTGTAGGAGTGCACAGCCTTCTGCAATACAATAATAGCTGCTACAGGTCAAGTGCAGGGTATGAATCCAATGGTTTCATTTTGCTTATATTCCTGTAAAGCATATTAAATAAACCACCGGCATAGCATCAAAAGCAAGTGCAAGCCAAAGTCTAGCAGGTAGCCTTATTGCTAAAGTTAGCAGGTTGATAATCATGCCAAGTCCCTTTCCTTAGCCCTGTTGCAAAACAACGATCTTGAGAGTACTGCCCCATATTGTTGCAGGTGCACGCTGGGATACTCAGACGGGGGTCATCACGGATGCACGCCTGAAGGAGCTGACGCCTTCGATGCCAGTCATTTTCATCAAGGCCATCCCCGTGGATCGCATGGATGTCAAGAACGTGTATGAGTGCCCCGTGTACAAGACACGCACAAGAGGCCCCACCTACGTCTGGACTTTCAATCTGAAAACAAAAGAGAAGCCGGCTAAGTGGATTCTTGCTGGAGTTGCTTTACTCTTACAGATTTAATGTCTGATAACGTTTTGTCCATTCCATCATGGGACTTATATCCCTTCCCAGAAAACCCCAAGCAAAGTCAATGTAGGTTTCCAAATAAAATTTATTTTAAAGTATACCTGGCCTGATATTCCTACTCAAGTGATTATTAACAACATTGTTCCTCTATTTCATTATTCTCCATGAATGACAGAAAGCTTGTCTGGTCAATTAGTGGCTCTGCAAGCACACAAAGAAAGAAAGAAAGAACGAAGTAGCTATCACTTAACAGCTTAGGGCTTAGCCCAGATATCTTCACCTTATTGGCCACATATGGAACTTGGGGAAAATGTAACTTGCACTTGCAAGGATAGCTAGCCATAAAACTCATTTCATTAACTAAAACCTGGTCAATCTAATAGTGAAATAATTTGCTCAAAACTCTGAACGTTAAGGCAGGGGTCTCCAACCTTTGCAACTTTAAGTCTGAAGGACTTCAGCTCCCAGAATTCTCCAGACAGCAAAGCTGGCTGGAGAAGTCTAGGAGCTGAAGTCCTCCAGACTTAAAGTTGCAAAGGTTGGAGACCCCTGCATTAAGGTACAAATGGAATCTAAACCACTTTGAACCCAGAGTCACCTCTCGCCCAACACCTACTTATCCTGGTGATAGACATTTCTCTGTACAAACACCAAGACCTGTTCCTGCTTTATCATCTTGGATTGCCTCTATTAACCTACTAGGTTATTTCTGAAGCTGTCTGTGATGTCATGCCCACCCAGCCCAATCTTTTCAGTTCTGCCTCCCACAATATTGGCTCACCACCAGATCTAACTGGAATCATTGTCAGGCTCGTAATGAAACTCAGCTCTGGAGTGTTTGAAATTGCACAGCCAGCATTCCTTAAAAATGCACAATGCTTGACAGGACATTATCACATTTCCATTCAAAAAAGACTCTGTTATGATCTCCAAAAATTGTAAATAAATGTACACTTATCCAGGGAAATTATACTACTTGTACAATGAATGAATTTCTCCTGTCTACTTGCCTTGTCCATTCACCAGAGAGAGACAGCTGTCAATCAAAATAACTCAATATAACACCTAATACACCCAACCCACCCTCTAATTCTTGGATGTTCCTGACTAACTCACTGCAACAAGATAGACCAGTGCATGAGACATATTAGCTACTGTTGATATGAATTAAGTTTAGGTTATTTCAGTATATACATGTATAGTATATAAACTATCTTTCTGGTATAAGATTTGAACTTATTTTTACCATTTTGCTCTCCAAAAAGTAAATAAGCAAAATAAATATCAAGAGGCCATTTTGTGGACAAAAGTGTCCACAGGTGAATGATGCCTATCAATTCCTGATAATTATTTAAAAGCATTCAGTGATTCCTGAAGTTTTAGGAATCTGATTACAAATGTTAATAAGCAACAATTATTATGCTTATCTAATTAGCATAAAGAAGCCCATATAAAGGTAAAGGTTTCCCTTGCACATATGTTAGTCATTCCTGACTCTAGGGGGCAGTGCTCATCTCTGTTTCAAAGCCAAAGAGCCAGCGCTGTCCGAAGACATCACCATGGTTATGTGGCTCGCATGACTAAACACCTAAGGCACATGGAACGCTTGTTACCTTCCCACCAAAGGTGGTCCCTATTTTTCTACTTGCATTTTTTACGTGCTTTCGAACTGCTAGGTTGGCAGAAGTTGGGACAAGTAACGGGAGCTCACTCCATTATGCGGCACTAGGGATTCAAACCGCCGAACTATCGACCTCTCTGATCGACAAACTCAGCGTCTTAGCCACTGAGCCACTGTGTCCTTATCTAATTAGCAATTTAAAAAAAAACATATTCCTCCATTTTTTAATGAAAAAATATCCAAATATATCCTTAACTTTTTTTTAGTCTTACACTGGAAATCACTCTTTAGAGCAGTCAGCAGCAGCAAATCTAGGCACCTGCTAAAAATACTCACTGATCGGATAAAAGGTAGAACATGCTTACTAAAAGGCTGTTTATTATCAAAATACAAAAGTAATACTGTAGTCTGATTTGAAGAGGTATCGTGTAGCTTTATGCCTGGGACACTAACAGACCTCTTGTGTATATGGTGCTCATCCATAACACTTCTGTGCCCAGCTCCAAATTGGCTCCACTTCTCTCATGTTGCACATATGTTTTCCCAACACAGCTTTCGCCTCAGTGCCAGCCCACTGCTGACAAATTAAAGCCATATCGAAGCAATATGGCAGGAAAGTAGTTTCTAATCAAATGTTGTCACCTCTCCCATCACATCTTTGCATGCGTTGGTCTTCCCAAAAGCATTGGGCATGGGGAAATTCCCCAGAGAAGCTGAGAAAAAAGCAAGCATATGAGGGAAGTTAAAGAGTAAGGCCTGGACTAATGTTTTGCTCTCTTCCTTCCCCCATTCTGCCTCATCCTGTCACACCAAGAGAGGAAAGCACTGCCTTACACAGAACAGCAGCAGGGGCTGCCATGTGAGGGCAGCAACACCGCAAGTCTTGTGCCTGAGGCAGAGTAAAGGACCACTGTATTTCGGGATCTGTTACCAAGGAGAGGAGGAAAGCACACTGATGCAACGGGGTAGATGATCCCATTCAGTTGAAAAGAATTTCCACTCCTCAGCAGTTCACAAATTAGTTTCAGACATTACAGTCAAACGTTATTAAGGAGCAAGACTTATAGAAGCGCTTGTAAACTCATTCTATCTTTTTTTTTCCATTCAGCAATTGAAAAGAATTATCTGAAGGATTATGCAGGGCTATTAACTCAGACAGTAGAAGCTCTGTAGTTCTCTGTGTGAAAATTAAATCTTGCTTCCTTGGCAATTCAGAGCATGCATCAGTTTTCAAAGCAGATTTGTTTTTTAAAAGGCAAATTTTATGTACTTCAACATTTAAAATGGTATGTATTAACAGCATAGTAAAATTATAATTCCCCCTCTCTGACAAAGTAATCTATTGATTCTTTTTTCCTTGGTCATAGTCTTTTCTTTTTCTGTTTTGCTCTTGGCGTCAGAAGCCAAAGCAAGGGAAATAATGGTCCACTCTGTTCACAAAGTACATTTTATTGTTCTTCTTTTTAAAATCTACCATGGTTGAAATGAAACAACAAAGAAACTTGGTTGACCAGAATGTATTTCAAATATATCTAGATGCAATCTTAAGTCAGCAGCAGGGGAGGTTCTTCAGCTCCTTTGAGTTACAAGAAGGAAACAGTATGAACTTTGCTTATACAAAAGGGAAACAAAACAAATAGCATTTCAGAAAGAAGCTGAAAAGGGTACAACCACTATACTCTTTCCCCAACCGCCAATCCAACCTTGCTAACGCCATTTAAGACCAAAACCGTGAATTTTCTCCTCCAAATCTATTTCTAGTGGATTAACGTGGTGCTTTAATGAAATCCCCTAGGGCAGGGCTCTCAAACTCGTGGCCTGATGGCCGGATGCGTAATGCGCTGGCCATGCACATGCTTGGTTTAGTGAGGGGGGGGGGGGAGTCATGATATGTCACGTGACAACACGAGTTTGACACCTCTGCCCTGCAGGATTGAATTACACTCACATCAAGCACATTTTTTTCCTCCTTAGTTTGCGAATGAAAGGCTTATCAATATCAAGTACTAGGAATTATTTTCTCTTTACTCTTCAGAAGTGAGATGTTCTGACGACAATGTCCAGCCCCTTCTTTGGTTAGCTCCTAATTTTTTGCATCATTTCCCAGCCAATTTATTCCCTCTGTGGCTCCACTCCAAGTGTAATATTCTTACTACATTATTTTGCTTTCTAAAGAAAATTGTAGCCAGAAGCTGAAAACTGCAATCCACCAGCTATTGTTATAGTCCCGCTCACATTATTTCTGAGTAGCTATGCTGGCTGGACCTGAGAGAAGACAGGGCTCAGGAATATCTCGAGAGCTACAAATTTCCCCCCCTTGCACTATTTACATACCCAGGGGAAAATTATTTGACATGGCTTATAGATTAGACCGTATATTTTAAAATTACTTAAAATCTAAAAATTACTTTCTTGGAATCTAGCGTTTCTTGTTGTAAATGCTGCAGAAGATGTCTATGGATTCTATAGAACCAAAATATCAGAAGGAACATGGCAGCATTTTTTCCAACTGACAAATTTGTTAATTGAGTGCTACCAAAATTCTTCTGATCCCTCACAACCTAGCATCTATTCAAGGGTACAACAGAATTAGATTTGTGCTCTCTCTGGCTATTCTACACTGTTCTAAAGAAGCACACAACAGATGATGAGTGTGGTATTTAACTATCATAGAGCATCACTTTTATTAAAAATAGTCTTCTTACAAATGAGAAAATACATATGTAAAAATATTTAGACAATATTAAAAAAATATATATCAGAAGCCCAATATAAATGTTGTCTAAGACTTCTAGTACCTAAGAAACAGGAATTCTATTCCTTTTATATCTCCTCATAGTTACCAAACCCAAAATAAAATTCTCAGATGGCTAAAATAACATTTGGATTATCTGAGAACACATATTTATGTAGCATTAACTGATCACAAATCTTGTGATATTAATTACTAAACAGAAGATCCATATAATCCTCTCAGCTTTCTTTTTCTCTGAAACAGATTATGGGCAGCCTTTTCTCTTCCTAAAGGGAAATGTTCAGGTTCTTTTGTGACTAATTTCTAGCCCTATGAAAAGGAACAGGCCTCGCAATTAAATCTATTTTCATGTTGGGTTGAAACCAACGTGTAGTTCTTAAGTATGCTCAGTTTCACAAATGAGTAATAGGCCTTGAGGCTCACCATTAGTTAAGAAGCCTTTATGAGCAATGTCTCCTCCCAAAATTTAAGTCCTCCAGGCATCCTTCTATTGAAAGAAGTGGGCTGACTCTTGGGTGCCCCTGCCCAGTAGATTCATTCTTAGCTAAGCCTACTGTATGTCTGTTTACCCTCAACAATACAGAATTTTATGCTTCCCTGCCCTTTCATGAGTCCTTATTTTAATTTTGAATTTCTGGGGAGAAGTTTTCTCACTGTAGAAACAACAAAAATCAATACAAATTTCTTTATTCGCGGCCATGTATATTTATGACAGAAAAACAATAGCTGATAATTATTAAAATACATTATTGTGCACTAAAAGGACATAAGTGAAAGGAAATTATTTATACAATGCTCCAGAAGAGAAGGCAAAATTTAATTATATTTTGCTCTGAGATAGTTGGTTAAAAATATCTCACTGTTCCAGCATATTTCTGCTTGTGAGAAGTAATAAGATCCTAATATTATTACTTCAACAAAGCGGAGTTGCTACCTTACTCTTTGAAAAAGGTCTCTCCATTTAAAAGACTTATTTTTGTTTAAATAAGATGGAAATGTCCTTTTTTACTCAAAGGAACAGTGATTTCAAGGCACATTCAAAATTAACATAATTTTTATATATACTTTGTACCCTTACAGAGTCAGAATTTTAAAAAACCAAAATAGTGTTCCACAATTGAATTTAAAGTTGTGCAGAGATCCAGTTATTTTACATATAGCTTTTAAACATTTCCCAGAAGAAACTGATCTATGATTGTGAGAGTTGACACCAAGAACTCAAGACTGCATAATGTTCAAGAACATTACACATTGTAGAAGTACATTAAAAAGAAATCCTACGCATTTCCTGTTAACTGAAAGTGCTTCCCAATAAGAGGAAGCTAAAAAAAAAAGCCTCATATCATACTCACCAAGAGGATCTGCCTCTCTTTATTTCAGAAGAAGTTCTTAATCAGAGGTGTCAACATCTTCACCCACAGCTTGACATAACGGCTTGGCTGATCAAAGGTTGAAGAAGACACTGTACCAGAACGGGAGTAAAGTTGTTCCTGCTCCTAGAGGAAGAAAATTACAACCTGAATTTCAACATTTGCTCTAATCAGAACCTCCTGAACTGTAGTCCACCACTGCTACTCAAGAACCAACAAATCTTGTTAAGAGTCTACTGCCATCACTGTCTAGCTTAATTGTTTTAAATCAAAATCCGTCTGATCAGAATCCTGGTATTTCATCCCAGGAAATGTGATCAGAAATCTGTAAAATCTTTCCAGAATTTGGCATTTCAGATGCTAATTGAGCCAAACCCCAAGTAATTGCAAACACAGAACCCAACCCACATGTGTATACAAACATACAAAGAGGAAAGCACTGCAAGATTGGCTCTATGGTTATTCTTTTTCCCGTAACACAGCCAAGCCCTGAGCTATAATTGTCCCAAAAGGAAACCCGGCTTTGATCTCCAGAGACTGGGCTGCTCATTTCTCTTTAGAAAAATCCAAGGCTCCATTCAAAAACTAATGTGCCGTCAAGGTTTCAATGTGGTTCCCAGAAATGTTAAGCTCTTTAAAAGTACAAACAGTACAGCTGGAAGGAAAAGGGAATGTTTCTATTACAAAAGCATGCACATGGCATTTGAGAACGGTGTTTACAACCCATGAATATTTCATCTGAATTAATAAAACAGACAACTGTACGTAAAGAGCTATGATATCATTATGGGATTCCTGCCCACCTTCAACCAAGCTACACATTTCTATTCTCAATTCTTAAAATAACATCTTTACCGCCAGCTAAGCCTATGCAGCCCACACCACTTAGCCTATGCAAATGGTATTGCTATACTCTTTTCTCTTTCTTCCCTTTTTCCTACACTGTCAATCCCACTGAGATTTAATAAGACCGGTTTGGCTGGGGGGGGGGGGAATAAATGGATCCCATTTAGTACTTTTCCATCTGCCCAGCTGATCTGAAGGACACTCCACAATACTGCTCTTAATGTTACATAATAAGTGCAGCTGAATAGAACGTAGTGAGAAAAATCCTAAGGGTGGTTAATTGAAGGTTCTGCTCTGAGAGCGACAAAAGCATTACGGAGAGTAAGAACAGCCTTCACAGAGTGTGCTGCCCCACGTGACCTGCTCCATTCTGAGGTTCATCATCTATTAGAGCAGTGTTTCTCAACCTTGGCGACTTTAAGTCCTGTGGATTTCAACTCCCAGAATCCCCTAGCCAGCTGTGGTGGCTGGGGGATTCTGGGAGTTGAAGTCCACAGGACTTAAAGTCGCCACCGTTGAGAAACACTGTATTAGAGCATATGAAAAAGACTGAGGAATAGTCATATAGGAAATAAAGGAATTTTTTTTCAAAAGGTTTAAAGTAAATATTCATTTCAGCTCTCCTGCTTGAATCCACCAGAATGACCACAGGATAGATGTTTACTTTCAAAAACAAATTCAGAAAAGTTAACTAAATAAAAAATGATAAGTACAGTTTCCTCTAGAGCCAGGATGGCGAACCTATGGCACACGTGTCATAGGTGACATGCAGATCCCTTTCTGCGGGCACGCCAGCCATCGCTCCAGCCAGCTCCACCATTCATGCGCGCCTCCCGCTGGCCAACTGATCTTCCAGGCCCAAAGCAGTGTGCCGGAGGGGGGGGGGGGCTTGTTGCACCAATTTGGAAGCCAAAATGAGGCACATGTGTGGGGGACGTGGCACATATGTGGGGAATGTGTGCACATGTGCAGGGGCATGGTGCATGCACAGGGGGCGTTCGCATTGCATTTGAGGGATTAAGGCACGCGCGCTTGCATTCACACATGTATGTGCGCACTTTGGGCACTCAGCACCAAAAGATTAACCACCGCTGGATGAAGGCATACAAAAATAAGATAAATTAAAAGAGGATCAAGTCCAACCTCTAACAAAACGTGCTAAGTTAGGCAAATGGCAAAGCCTTTTTTCCTTGTCACACAAGATTTCAAAAATTGTGGTGTGTGGTGGCATGGACTACATCAGCCTCCCTTTCCCTCTTCCCAAAATGTGATTCCTGCCACTTCCTATATTTCGGAAGTGTTACACAAAGTAAAACCACCTCTTCCTTCCCAAATCCTCCACAGATGCCCTAGGAATAAGGAAGGCACATAGCAAGGCTGATTTTTTTTAAAAAAATGTTTTACAGATATCAAACATTTAGCCAAAGATACAGCAGTTTCACTGCTTCTGATTTCTACTAAACCAGATCAAACGATCAAAAGACGTTTCCTTGAAACGTCTGATATAAGCAAATAACATGGGGTCAAGGGGAAGTTCAGTTCTGACTACAAGCAAGTTGCAACTAGTAAAACAAAATATACAGCTTCAGTGTGCATTATTTCTGGGATTCGACTGCAAAGAACCTGGGTACATCTTAACTGACTGAACACTGAATATTTACATAGTTCTCGTTCTCAAGGGGAATACAAGATCCCGGGTGAGTGGAACCATCGGAGGCCTGGGCAGCCGGGAGGCCTATAACAGCAAGGCCTAGGCCTAAGGAGATCCAGGCCGAGGCCTGCTCCCTACCGCCCTGATCCAACCAACCCAAGCCAAGACCCATGAGGGGGCCGGAAGATCCAGAAATGGGCCCGACCATTTACCATCTTTGGCCGAGGCCTGAGGCTGTTGAAGAACGGGACTGGACTTTAAGGCCACGCCTGAGACATTGCACCATTGCATTTTGCACATTGCACCTATTAAGTATTTATAACTATTTATTGACTATCAACTATTTTATGACCCCACTTTTAAATCTTTTTGTGCTGGACTTATACGTGCTGGAATTAATTAATGAATTTAACATCTATTTAATATTTATTGAATATCTATTTTAACATCTTAATATTTAATATTTATTGAATATCTTTTAACATCTGTTCATCCCTAAACCAATCGATGCCCTGCTACAAATGTGACCCAGTATATACTCAAGGGCAGACCTAATCTTACTGCGGGAGTCCCCCCTCTCGCAGGTTTGGCCCTCCGCTCTTACGAGGGCCCACCTCGATGAGGGATATATTAATCCAGAGAGGTGGGCGAGGCGTAGTCTCAGGGGGTTTTTAATACGTAAATTGTCTTTTTTAGGGGGTACCAGGGAGGGGGGTGGGTATAGACAGATAGAGACGGAAGAACAGAACAAAAGGAAGGGCCAGGCCAGCAGCCGACGGAGGGAAGCGGAAGGAGCCGATAGGAGGGGGGACACACGAGTTGTTCCATTTGAGGGCATACCAATTCAGAGGGTCGTGGGGAGAGGCAGGGCCGAGGGGAGACAAGTTTCATCCTCCCGGTTGGGGGCACGCAGCCGTTGGCTACAAACGGTCGTGTGCCACAACCCCCGCAGGCTAGGTGGTCAGGGAGTACAGAGCCGGGGTCCGCGGCTGATGTTCTGCAATGCCAGGTCCGTTGTCAACAAAGCCCCCCTCATTAGTGACCTTGTGTCAGAGGGGGAGCCGGACCTGGCTGGAATTGCGGAGACCTGGTTGGGCCACGAGGGAGGACTTCCCCTCGTTGAAATGTGCCCACCAGGCTACCGCGCTTTTCATCAGCCCCGGGCCCTAGGTAGGGGCGGTGGGGTAGCGGTCATTGTCAAGGAAGGTCTTGAGCCGAGAGAGACCATTGTGCCACAGACCACCGGTTGTGAGTCCCTCTGCGTGAAGTGGGGCCTAGGGAGGCAGTTGGGCGTGCTGGTTGTATACCTGGCTCCCCGCTATGTAGCAGCAGCCCTGCCCGAGCTCCTAGAGGTGATCGCTACGGTGGCAGTTGAGACCCCCAGACTTTTAGTCATGGGGGACTTTAATCTGCCATCGGTGGGCGAATCATCCGTGGTAGCTCGGGAGTTCATGGCTTCCATGACGGCCATGGACCTGACCCAAGTAATTCAGGGCCCCACTCACGAGGGTGGACATACGCCGGATCTCATCTTTGTCTCAGACCAATGGAAGAGTGATCTGGGTATAGGGGACATAGTCATCACGCCCTTGTCATGGTCAGACCACTCACTTCTCCGGCTCGACTTTCCGACCGCTGCTCCCCTCCGCGGGGAGGCGGAACCAGAGTCACCAATCTGGTACCGCCCCAGGCGCCTGATGGACCCGGATGGGTTCCAGACAGCGCTTGGGCCATTTCCTGTTTCCCTGACCCGCGCCCCGATCGAGGACCTCACGGCCGCATGGAACATTGCGGCCGTGGGAGCCTTGGATCGGGTCGCGCCCTTGCGGCCTCTCTTGCGGCGGCGAACCACCCTGGCTCCATGGTTTACTGAGGAGCTGCGGGTGATGAAACGCCGCAAGAGATGCCTAGAGGGAAGATGGAGGTCTAGCCGTTCTGAATCTGACCGGACACAGGTAAGAGCCCATTTACGGACTTACATTGTGGCGCTGAGAGTGGCCAAGCGTCATCATTGTGCCACTCTCATAGCATCCGCAGAAAACCGCCCTGCCGCCCTGTTTAGGGTGACCCGCTCCCTCCTCCAACAGAGGGAGCGGGAAGCCCCACTACAGGGTAGAGCAGAGGAATTTGTGTCTTTTCTGCAGGAGAAAACCGCTCAGATACAGAGTGAGCTAGCCCCCATTCATGGCCCAGTGGGATGCCACGAGAGAGATCTTGTTTGGGAGGAGTTTGACTCCGTTACTTCCGAAGATATGGACAGGTTACGTGGGCGACTGCGAGCCACCACATGTTTATTGGACCCGTGCCCCTCCTGGCTTGTACTGGCATCCTGGGAGGTGACACGAGGCTGGCTCCAAGAGGTTGTCAACGCATCCTTGAGTGAGGGCTCCTTGCCTGCTTCCCTAAAAGAGGCCATGGTGAGGCCCCTCCTCAAGAAGCCCTCTTTGGACCCAGCTCTTTTAAACAACTATCGTCCAGTCTCCAACCTTCCCTTTTTGGCGAAGGTTGTTGAGAGTGTGGTGGCACAACAGTTTCCCCGTCACCTGGAGGAAATTGAGTATCTAGATCCGCGCCAGTCCGGCTTTCGGCCCGGGCATAGCACCGAGACGGCATTGGTCGCGTTGGTAGATGATCTCTGGAGGGCCAGAGATGGGGGATGTTCCTCCATCCTGGTCCTATTAGACCTCTCGGCGGCTTTCGATACCATCGACCATGGTATCCTATTGCATCGGCTGGGGGGGTTGGGGGTGGGAGGCACCGTTTTACGGTGGTTCTCCTCCTACCTCTCTGGCCGATCGCAATTTGTGCGGGCAGGAGAGCAGAGGTCGACCCCGAGACCACTCACATGCGGGGTGCCTCAGGGGTCGGTCCTCTCGCCTCTCCTGTTTAACGCATATATGAAGCCGCTGGGTGAGATCATCCGTGGTTTTGGGGTAGATTACCACCTGTACGCTGATGACACCCAGCTGTACATATCTACCCCAAACCACCCCAACGATGCCGTAGCGGTGATGTGCCAGTGCCTGGAAGCCGTGCGGATCTGGATGGGAAGTAACGGACTCAGGCTCAACCCGACCAAGACCGAGTGGCTGTGGTTTCCGGCTGCCCGATTCAACCAGCTTTCTCCAACGCTGGCCATAGGGGGCGAACATCTTGCCCCTGTGGATGGGGCGCGCAATTTGGGTGTCCTCCTGGATACCCGGCTGTCTATGGAAGAGCAAGTGACAGCCGTGGCCAGGAGGGCGTTTTACCAGGTTCGCCTGGTTCGCCAATTGCGCCCCCTATTGGATCGGGACGCCCTTCGCACAGTCACTCATGCCCTCGTGACATCCCGACTGGACTATTGTAACTCTCTCTACATGGGGCTTCCCTTGAGGTGCACCCGGAGGCTTCAGTTAGTTCAGAATGCAGCCGCGCGGGCAATTATGGGGACCACCAGGTTCGCCCACGTTACACCACTCCTGCGCGAGCTGCACTGGCTGCCTGTCGTCTTCCGGGTGCGCTTCAAGGTGCTAACTATCATCTTTAAGGCGCTCCATGGCTCGGGACCTAGCTATCTGCGGGATCGGATCCTGCCCCATACATCCTCACGACCGATTCGCTCCCACAGAGAGGGACTTCTCCGGGTGCCGTCCACCAGACTTTGTCAGCGGGCGACGCCCAGGGGAAGGGCTCTCTCTGTGGCGGGCCCGGCCCTCTGGAACGACCTTCCCCCCGATATCAGAACGACCACGGACCTCCGCTCCTTCCGTATGAAACTAAAGACCCATTTCTTTCGACTGGCCGGCCTTGGATAGTCTCTCTGTCTATAGATTTTTAAATGTATTTTAAGGGGTTTTAATTTTTTAGCACGGGATAACATAGTTTAATGGTGTTTTAAACTGTATATTTTGTATTGATTGTTTATATTGTTTTTAGTTTCTCCTGTGCACCGCCCCGGGTCCCTGTGGGGAGAGGGAGCGGTTAATAAATGCAAAGTTATTATTATTATTATATTATAGTTTAAAGTGCATTTGCAATATTCAAAAGATTAATTCTATGAGCTCAGAACAATCATCATTTTATTAAGCAAGTCTAGATGGAAAAACTTACAAGGGCAGCACTGCACGAAATATTTACTTGTCGTAGAAGCAAGAGTACAGCCCACCCTTGATTTGTGGGAAGAAAACCAGGAAGAGACAGGAATTTTATCTCGTAATAGAATTAACAAGGCTTATGAGTTATCTAAACACTGGGAGCTACTGGAAACAGTTTCTAGAGATTTTGCTTGGGAAGTGAAGAGTTGCTACATTTCCCCCACAACAACCCCTCAGATGGGAGAACCGCTTCAGAGAAAGACAGAGGAATTAATTTACAACCAGAATAACGTACTGTCACATTTTTCTCATGCTCTCTTCAAATTCCTGGGTCAGCTTCTCATTCAGAATTCTTCCAGCATTCAACTATTTAAGGTAGTGGATCTTTAGGGAAAGGTCTTTTTTTTTTTTTAAAGCCTTCTGTTGATTCTCAACTACTGATTATAATTTTTTAAATAAAACCCTCCTGTCCCACCCAAACCCTCAGCCGGATGAAGTAGGCCCAGTGCTCAGAAAAACGAGAGTCCCTGTTGCAACAAACCTGATGGAACTGCTGCTGTAGGGCTTTGTTTTCCGTCACTATCGCAATCTGTGCTTCCAGGTCACGATGGACTGACCTGTACCCGAAATTAGGAGAGCCAATCAAAGTTAAGCAGGGCAGACAGCTTCCCGCTAGGTACAACCAGAGGCCTGCAAGGAAACATAGAAAGGAAATATGGCAGACAGAGGAAGTGACCAGGGTAGCCGTTAGGTGCTCCGAACAATTGTTTTGTTATCCAAAGGCATTGTAACAAAAGAACACTGGACGTTTTGTGAGGTTTACCAGCAGTGTAAATCATTAAAAGTGAGCAACCAGGAAATAGGGACGCTTCCCGCCAGAGACTGTCATCCAATTCATACGAGAATTAGCCTCCTTCAGCTTGCACAATGCAATCACCACATGGTGCAGACCATGTTCTAATTTCCATTACTACATTCCAGCTGTCGCAAGCCTAACTAAGAACCCAGGCCCCAATATTATCCTTACCATATTTGAAAATAAATAATTACAGCGAAGACTGCAAGAACATGCCGGAATTGAGGCCGTTTTAGCAATTTTTAACGAGAAACTATAAAACGGGCTCCTTTTATGTTATTAGGACAAATGGGCAGGGGAAAACTATGCCAGCTTGAACTCCTGCAAAGTAAGATGAATAAATAAAAACTGTATTGACCTACCAGATATAGGCTGCACCTATCCTAACTACCCCTACAATTCTTTGCTCGTTTTTTTTTACAATGATATCAACATCAATAAAAAGTCATAAATGGTTAATGGTAATCATAACTGAAAAATTAATTTGGGATCTGGGGAGGAAGGCGAAAAGGCTTCCCTTAAGAAATTATATAGTGTGGCTTCCACATGCATAGATAAAGTTAAGTTTATTTATTTCAAGTGTGAACAGCTCTTAGAAATCAAAACCCACAGCAACACCTACTTGTCAAGCTCTTCCCACCTGAAGCAGACAGCAGGAATGTCCCAACAGTATTTCTAACATTGTAATTTATTTGTGCAATTCACAACACAAACAATACAGCAATGCAACTCACATTCTGAGAACATTTTCCCACTGGGAAAATATATATTAATATTTTAAACAAAACTCCTTATTACTACTACCATCTTTCCCTTTTTTCGAAACCCTCCCCCCCCCAAAAAAAATAAGCGCTTGGCCTTATTTTCAGGGAGGTCTTATTATTTTTGAGGTGCAGGAGGCCCCTTAACCTCGGCCTGTGGCCCGCGGATCAGCTGATCCAGGGAGGGACGGAAGTTCTGTCTCTGCTTCTGGCACACTCTTGCCAGTCTTAGCGTCGCTGGGCCTGCCACTTTTTTGTGGCTGCCACTAAGAGGAGGGGCGCAGTAGCTAGGGTTTGGGGGAGCAGCCTCCATGAGGCCATTCTGCATGGATGGCAGATGCATGCGGGCGCATGGGGCATGTCTTGCACATGTGTTTAAATATTTTACGGGAGGGGTTATTTTCAGGGGAAGGTTTATTTTAGCGCCTGTGCTCAAAAGCCCAATTGGGCTTATTATCCGGGGAGGTCTAATTTTGGGGAAAACAGGGTAGATGCCGCATTATGATAGAAGCCATTGTAGAATCAAAAACAAATGTATCTCTGTATTTCTAATTGTAATCCTCATTCTGGTAAATAGAGCTTTTTTTGTATAAACAAGCCAGCCTTCATTGCATCTTTAAAATATGCCCTATGATCACATCAGATATGCTTTAATACAGATACTGTATACTTTCAGTTAAAATGATCAACAGTTTTGAGTCTCTTTCTGGAAACTGAGCCTCCACCCGGCAGTTACCTTTTCATCACTCTGTCACATCTGCCAGGACAAAAGTAGCACACACCCATTTTGCATGGTTTCCTATCTTCTAATCTCTTCCTCTTTACATACAAAAAAAGAACCAGACAGCAATATTCCAAAAGCACCTGTAATAACTACCCCAAACTCCCAAACACACACATGCAATCACAAGGCTTCCCTGCAGCCTGGGATCTAATTCATATCTCAGCAACTAAATGAGGCAAGAGCAGAAAGGGCTAGTAACTTTACTCAGGGGGGAGTCATTTGCCCCTTCTTTTTAATTGTTGAAAGAGAATGGGGGAATGGCTGCTGAAGAGTGACAATTTTGCAATTGGGGTTTGGTGATACAACCTGAAGAAGCTGTGAGGGTCACACTTCACCTGTGAGATGTGGGTTGGTAGCACTTGCAAGTTTTGAAAATGAATCCTGATGCCATTAATAAGGTGAGTACAGTATTGCAGCAGTTGACCGCCTACAAGCAGTTGACCGCCAAAGAAAGCACAACCTTACAAGTTGCGTTTGAAGAACCTGCAGTGCAGTAACATCTAATGAATTAATTATGCTGCTGAAACGTGGAGTTTAAAACATCCATGCATTTTCTGTTAAAGTGCTGTTAAAAATATAAGAAATTAATTATATGATTCTTCCTTCCCAAGTTAAAGGTAAAGGTTCCCCTCGCACATAAGTGCTAGTCGTTCCTGACTCTAGGGGGCGGTGCTCATCTCCGTTTCAAAGCCAAAAAGCCAGCGCTGTCCAAAGACGTCTCCATGGTGATGTGGCCGGTATGACTAAATGCCGAAGGTGCACAGAACGCTGTTACCATCTCACCAAAGTGCTATCTTTCTATTTATTTATTTTATTTTATTTTATTTTTCAAATTTATACTCCGCCCTTCTCCTTGTTAGGACCCAGGTCGGCGCACAGGCATTATTAAAAACCATAACAAAATGACAAAATACATTATTAAAAACAATTAAATTAAGTCCTAAAAACCCATTTAAAACCCTGAGAATTAAAATTTATAGATAAAAGTCAGAAATGGGGGGCTATGCTAGGCCGGCTTGTTGGAATAAATACGTCTTAAGACGCTGGCGGAAGAGGCGGAGGTCCGAGGTGGTGCGTAGGTCGGGGGGTAGGTCGTTCCAGAGGGCTGGGCCCGCCACAGAGAAGGCCCTTCCCCTGGGCATCGCCAACCGGCATTGCCTGGCCGACGGTACCCGGAGAAGACCCTCTCTGTGGGAGCGGATCGGACGAAGGGATGTATGGGGCAGAAGGAGGTCTCATATTTGCATTTTTACATGCTTTTGAACTGCTAGGTTGGAAAAAAGCCCAAGTTAGCAATTTCCTTTATATTTCTGCTTTTGTTTTCTTACACCTGAAATAAAATTAGTCACCCAGACACACTTGGTTGAGCCACAAATTATTTTCCATAATTCTAAATATTCCATTCTTCTATCCTCACTGCACATCAATGGTTCCCTGGCAAACGAGGAGCTGGATTGTCCAGCTGCTCCGACTGATGGCTCTGAGCACAACCTGCCATGCAACTCAGCAGGAGTGAGGGAAAGGGCCACCTGATAATCCACTGGAATCTGACAGAAAAGACCCCTGCGTTGCTTTTGATCATAGCTTTGCTGGCTGGAGAAGTCTAGGAGCTGAAGTCCTTCAGACTTAAAGTTGCAAAGTTTGCCCACCCCTGGCCTAGACCCTAAATGGGAAGCCAGGAAGCAGGAGGCTGGTCCTGGGACTATATCAACCTGATTTTGCTCCCATTGTGACTCACCTTTCCAGGAGGGAAGTATAAAGAATGTCTCAATTATCACTCAGTTGCAGTAGAGGAGGTTTACCTCAGCACAAGGGATACTTTGCCCCCAGTTGCATAACAGACAGCAAACCATTTTTCCCTGCAAGAACACACTTGCCACTCCTAAGAGGTGCTTACAACTTTATTTACCTCAGGCCTCTCCATCTAATGATTCTAATCTCATCCCTTCCTCCACAGCCAGATTCCAAGGCAGGAATCTTAAATGTGCTTTCCCAAACTAGTGAGGAATTACTGCCTCTTACACAACTTGGTTTGGTAAGTGGATGAATTCTTGGTAGTCCTAACTGTTAACAGTGCTTGGAAGTTTTTTTAAGTTGACGCATCTTAACTAAACCTCTAGCCAGCACAAAACTCTGGCCAGCACAAGATGGAATGTATCAAGAATGAGACACTCTTCTTTAAGTCTTCAGCAACAAGAAATACATGGAATTGTGGCTTTGTATAGCAACTGCGCTTGCCATTTGTTTTGCTTTGTGTAGACTTTATTTTCCATTGTTCATTGCTCAGTCAAAGCCAGTTACAGGATGCCCGTGACATTATTTATTTATTTATTTATTTATTTATTTAAATTTATATCCCGCCCTTCTCCACAAAGGACCCATTATCCTAAGTGACGGCAAAATCAGCAGCTTTTCAAAGGATAGTGTGTATATCACCTCTCCTGGAAGAAACACTGAATGATAGAATGAGGAAAGCCATGTCATATGTAGTTGAATGACAAAGGTATGAAGGCTCTGGAGAATTATAAATATCACTTTATAATGCCTTGGTAAGGCTACACATGGAATACTGCATTCAGTTTTGGTCGCCACAATGTAAAAAAGATATGGAGACTAAAAAGAATGCAGAGAAGAGCAACAAAGATGATTTGTTGCTCGCCCTGGGTCCGTTTGGAGAAGGGCGGGGTATAAATTTAATAAAATAAAATAAATAAGATTAGGGGACTGGAGACTAAAACAGATGAAGAACGGTTGCAGAAACTGGGTATGTCTAGTTTAATGAAAAGAAGGATTAGGGGAGACATGATAGCAGTGTTCCAATATCTCACAAAGAAGAGGGAGTCAATCTCTTCTCCAAGGCACCTGAGGGTAGAACAAGAAGCAATGGGTGGAAACTAATCAAGGAGAGAATTTCCTGACAGTTAGAACAATTAATCAGTGGAATAGCTTGCCTCCAGAAGTTGTGAATGCCCCAACACTGGAAATCTTTAAGAAGCTGTTGGATAGCCATTTATCTGAAATGATATAGGGTTTCCTGCCTAGGCAGAGGGTTGGACTAGAAGACCTCCAAGGTCCCTTCCAACTCTGCTAGTATATTGTATTATGAATTTAAACAACAACAAAAATCAGGGGGGAAACGTTTCATGAGGACCCCCCTCCCAGGGAAAGAGGGGGAAAATAGAAAAGTATTAATATACAATTATAAGTTTAAAAGATGATGTTTGTGTAACCAATAGAATGGAAAACAAAATGAGGGGAGAGGGAATTTAAGATGGTTATGTAAAGACAGGCTTTGCTCGAACACTATCCCAAAAATACATCAGATTGAAGAGGAAAAGATGTAATCACAACAACGGAGAGAGGAAGGAAAGCTAGGAAAAGGAGAGGAAAGGAGAGGGAAAGGAGAGGGAAAGGAGAGGAAGACATGGAGGGGAAATAAGTGTAGGAGAGAGGGCAGGAGAGGGAAGAAGAGGGGAGCAGTGAGGGAGGGGAAGGGGAAGAAAAAAAGGCAAAGAAGGGGAGGAAAGAAGAAAGTAGAGAAGAAGGGAGGGAAGGAGAAAAGGAGAGGGAAGGAAAAGTAGGGTTGTGGTAAAACAAGATGGATGGATGGGATGGCAGGTCAAGCAATCCCGATTATATGTTTAAATCTTTAGATGGAGAAATGAATTGTTATAAATGTTAAAAGATAACACACAATATTAATAACAACTATGAGCATGTATATTTGTGAATGTATGTATGAAGAATAAAAATAAAATACTTTTTTCCAAAAAAAAAGGGGCCCCCTCCCTCCTTTCACAGCATTGAGAAACTAACCAAAGCCCTCCTCCTAAAATTGTTTTTTCCCTCCCTAGTTCTCCTATCTCCAAAGAGGTTTGCAACAACAGAGCCCACTGCCAGTAAGACAGAAGATCAGCCATCCTGAGGCCATCCCCCTTCGAAGGGTTGCTGACAGGGGAGATCTTAAGAAGAACGCATGAGCAGTGGTCTTGGTTACCCACATGATCTTATCCCTTGCCCTTTTTCCTGATTTTGGCTGAGCGGGAGCATGAATATGTTTTCTTAACAGAAAAGAGCTTACTCAGCAGCCATCCCCACACCCAACCTCCAAGCCTCTTCCCAGAAGCTCGGCAGGAAGGAGGCTGGGAAGATATCAGTATTCCCATAATGATTAACCGCCACAAATGCAGACAAATAAAAGCCTAGATCCCTGGAGTACAACGGCCTGTTAGGACGTGAACTTTGGGACTTGCTCAAGGTAACAGAGAAGGCTGCCCAGTTTACTCTAATCTAATGTATACAGTAAGCGACCAAGAGGTTCCTGAGAGCAATAAAAAGTGGACTGATGCAAAGGAGAACTTGGATTTTGCATGGGGAATACTAATTATTTCTTCTCTTCTCCAGCTTCTCTTCCAAGGGCTAGAACAGTGGTAGTCAACCTGGTCCCTAGTGCCCACTAGTGGGCGTTCCAGCTTTCATGATGGGCGGTAGGGGTTTTGTCCAATACTGAAGCACTTTCCTTTTTTTAAATTTAATTGACCTATATAAATCACCATTACTGGGCGTTGGGCGGTTAGAAAATTTTACTACTAACAGAGATACAAAAGTGGGCAGTAGGTATAAAAAGGTTGACTACCCCTGGGCTAGACAATGGATGCCATAGTATGGCAATGTACGACTGAATGGAAATTTCAGGCGCCTCAACTTGCCAGGACATGCAAAATATCCAAATTTGAGAAATTCAAATTTGGTTGCTTTCAAATAAAAGCTATGAAAATTACTGCATCTTTCCAACTGTTTACAGATTCTGAGAAGCTATGGTTTCTGCAAAAAGTATAGCTTTATCACAGCTGGGACACTTCACTTCCCCATATGTTTTGGGCATCCATTTCCTCTCCCTGGCACATCACAATCTCACCCTGCTTAACTTGAATTCCATTCTGCATACCGCATCTTTTGCAGATAAAATTTTAAATTAAGGCAAGCTAGCAAAAATACAGGAATCCATTGTCTTTTTCCCAAAATGGATCTCATTTCAGCTTTCCCAGCCTCATTTCTCAGAACACAGGAAAGACGGGGACAGCTTCATTAATGGGAGGTTTCTTCCCTTCAGGCATCCATCATTCTTGAACGTTACTGGAAAATTGGCAAATTCAGTTCAGTACCCAGGTTATTTGTCAGATGCCCCAACTGGCCTTTAGATCCCATTCGGCCACTACTTTCTTACATGGTAACACAGTTTCCTGCTTTCCCAACTGACCACATCACAGTAATGGGAAATGAAGAAATTGTGGCAGATTACAAGGTCGGTCATGTAGCTAACAATTCCCATATATCTTCTTCCCAAATCTAGTACTACTGTATATACTTCCTATTTTCTACTATTTTTCCTATACAGAGAAATGCTTTTTATTTTGATGTGGCCATCTTTTTTTAAAAAAAAAAAATCTTCCTCTGTTTTGTATTGCTGGCATATTTCTATCTTTTCTATTGGATTGATTTTAAGCTATTTTTTTTCCTATGTAAGACACTGAGAATTCCAGCGTTATATAAATGCAATAAACAAACAAACAAACAAACAAATGAATATTGCTGCAGTAGTTTCATTCATGTTTGGTTCCAATATGTCATATTCCTGACCCATATATAAAATTATCAAGATAAACTGATTATCAGCAATATGGCACAGTAATTTTGCTGCCACTTTCAGGAAAGTAGAGTATTTACATCTGCCCCTGTGGCTTGAAGGTCTAACTTGACATCCTTTGTTAATCTCTACCCTTAGAGAGGCATCTTGGAAATGTATCATATAACCCCACCTCTCAAGGCTGTTGTTGTGGGGAAAACAGAAAGAGGAAGGAGTATGATGTACCTTGAGTTCCTTATAAAGTAATAAATATAAGATAAAGAAATTAACAATAAATAAATGCATTATAATGACTCTGGCCTTTTCCTAGTCTTTTCAAACCTACAATTCATAATCAAATCATCCAGCTGGATTTCCAGACAAGAACCTGGCATGAAAATTATCCAAGGACCATTCTCTAGAGCAGATGCAGATAGATGCTTAAAACAGAATTAAGTCTAACTTGTTTTTTTTTAATTTAAAAAAAATGTTCAACTACTTCAATGAATAAGCAAAAGTCCTTTGCCTAGAATGTCTCACCTTTGGCGTGGAAAGTCCATCCACTCCTTGTATATTCCTGCAACTGGACTCTTTCTTCCTGACCCAGGCCACACACCTTGCTGAAGAATTGCTGTTCAATGTAAACGTAGGCAGCAGGGATGGCACCTGCCACCCCTTTGGCTCCAAAAAACCCATTCACCTCCGGTGAGGCTAGTAGAATCTGGAATTTTGCCCGGGTGCCTAGAATCAGGTCTACATATGTTTTTGTGAGGTTGAAGTACCCTGTGGTGAGATATATGCTGGCACCCTGCTCTGCTTCCATAAGGAGAGTATTCGTGACGGTCTCATCTATCCGAATCCCAAACGGCTTCATCTGTATTAGCGGATAAATCCACGTGTCTGGTTCTGACTGCCCATCACCAACTGCCTTTGTATCACCGGATGAGATTTCTCCTTCTGTATTGTGGCTATGGAAAGTCCGAGTGTGAAATTGTTCTTGTTTGATCCTGGCAGAATTGATCACTTCCATCACTTTCTTATTTGCCATCTCATAATAGGCCATCTTGTCTCCTGAGAAGATAAATGTATGATTTAATGAAATATAACATTACCTGTATGAGAGCCATCAAAGAGATCAGAATAGTAGGTGGTTGCTTCCAGCAGGTCAGGGAGTAGGGAAGTCAAAGTAACCTAAAACGGTGGTGCTTAAACCAGGAGGAATTACACTTAAGGGGGCATCTAGATATATCATGGAGCAATTTGTAACTGTTTGTAAGCCAAAGGTCCAGCTGGACTTGCCCCTTCCAAGATCCTGGTGCAAAACAACAGAGGGTGGAGGCTTGGGAGTGGGGGGAATGTATGGTGATAATGACATTATTTGAGACCAGGAAAAGATAATTAGAGCCGAGGTGGCGCAGTGGTTACAGTGCTATAGTACTATTGCTAATTGGCATAACAAATAGAACTGGGAAAAGCCCCCTGGCTGCAGCTTCTACCTGTTGCTCTTAAGCCTAAAGAACTCCCTAATGCGCTTTAAAAAGCATGATCTTTGGCCTCAGAACAGAGGCAGATCCGCCACCAATACACACTTTCTGTAACCCTTTTTGATTGTTGGATTGGCTTTCAATTGTATCCACTGAATTACTAGTGGCAATGGCATAAAATAATGATATGGGAACGAAATCTGGTTCTCAAATGAAGAATTGTGGATTTATTCAATTAACTTTTGCCAGGCGCTAGTTTACAAAGGAATTGGAGGATTAGAGATGAAAGCAGAGGCATGTGTAACTGAGGCATATGGGGTATATTGTGAAGAATGTGTCTTCCTCCTGCCATGACATGACTCATTTCCCAAGTTTTGACAATCAGGACCAGATGAAACAATTTAGCCTTATCCGAGTCTTCTCAGATCTCGTGCAGAGACTCTTGACTTCTTTAGTGACAGTAACTGCTTTGTGACTCTTATGGACTCTGGGATTTGTGATTTAGTGTGATTAATTGAATTTACAGGTAGTGAAAATAAATGGGGCCCCAATCTGACACCCTTTCATCACCTGATTAAAGGTTTTTCTTTCCAAAGGTTTAACACAGACAATCTGCATTTCTTTCTTTCTATCTCTCTCTCTCTATCTATCTATCTTCCTTCCTCTCTCACTCTTTTCATACATCTACCTACCTCCCTACAACCCCCCCCCTCTCTCTCTCTCTCTATATATATATATATATATATGTATATATATCCCTCATTTTCTACATACATCTACCTACCTACCTACCTCTGTCCATCCACCCACCCATCCATCTATCTTTCCTATCTTTCCTATCTATCTATCTATCTATCTATCTATCTATCTATCTATCTATCTATCTATCTATCTATCACCTACCTACCTACCTAATTTGGCATCTCACCAAAGGGAACTCTGGGCCGTGCACAATAGATAAACCACACAACAAATAAAAATGTAATCTACACAAATTCCCCAAACTGGAAAAACTACTAAAGTGACATTCATGCTACGTGCCTCTTTCATTTAATGAACATAATTTACTATGTACAAATAATAAAAAAATAAGGCTCCTGTGATTTTAAAAAATATATAACAAAATGAAATGGAAATGAGACAAGAATTTAAACTGTTAAGGAATTGTCAGCTAAGGTGCCTGTCAGGTACATTCTTCTGTGCCTATTTGAGCAGAATTCAGTGTATGCTCATCAACATAACAAACGTCGGAGGGCAGTCCAGACTCCCTTTACCTACTCCCAGAGTATTTGCTTTTGTTACCTGATCTAGACATCACAGCAACTGACTTGCCGGGAAGGACTCTCAACAATTGGTATTGCTTGGAAAATACCTCCCAAGGGAAAGCGACACCCAGTGACTTATGCTCTGTATTAAAGATTAGCTTTCCTGGTTGTAACAAAGAAAGACTATTCCCCAGACACAAACAAAAAAATATTTTAGTGAGTACAAATAGCATCCACCATACGAGCATTCACGTACAGATTTTGTATTGAAAAAGTTTTATTGGTTTTTACAATTTTTTCAGTAGGATAGGGTAAGGGATACAAAGAAATTTTTAGAGCTTTCGCGTCGAAGTCATTGGCCCTTCCGGGGCTTCATAATAAATTGGTAACAAAAAACATTTTCCATAAAACTACAAGGTGAAAACGAGTACATATTTCTAAATTCTCAATTCAATGCTGTCAGTCATTTGCAAAAATCCAGATACACATGTTATACAATATTACTCAAAAATCAAGGCAAAGTTATTTTTTGGATCTAAGTCTCTTGGCAATTGTGTCTTCTATCTCTCCTTCCAGGCCCCCAGCGGGCAGGGCCATGGCCCCCCCTGCCCCCCCTGGATCTTCCCCCAGGAAAGAGGAATGTTTTTTTAAAAAGGCTTCCGCCTCAGCAACTGTTTTAATCCTCACTCTTCCTCCTTCCCAGAACACCAGCATCCCTTCGGGCATCGCCCACTTGAACCAGATCCTGTGATCAAACAATTTTTTGGATAAGAAGGAGTACCTCCTTCTCATCTCCCTAATCTTTTTTGGGATCTGCTTCAAGATGACAACCTCCTTTTGTTGGTAAATTAACGGTCCCCCTCTTTGCGCCTTCAAAATTCCCTCTCTGGTTGACCTTCTAACAAATTTAACATGTATCTCTCTGGGTACTTCATTTATCCTGGCATATGCAGAATTTATTCTGTAAACTAGGTCAATGTCCCCTCTGATCTCATCCTTAGGTTTATGTAAATAATCTGCTAAAATTGTGCTCATGAGTTCAGGGAGACATTCACCAGGTTCCTCAGAAATGTTCTGAAATCTTAAAAAATATGTCATCCTTTCAAAATCAATCCTAGACACATGCCCAGTTAATTCTACAACCTCACTAGTAACCTTTTTAAACTCTCCCTTTGCCCCCGCCAGCCCCCCTTCCAACTCTTCAGTCTTCTGTGTGTTCTCCTGCATTTGCTTCCGTGTTTCCAGAAGTTCCTTCTTAAAGTTACTATTTTCTTCTCTCTGGGCCTTGATTTCTTGCACCAAAGTTTGTATCACAGATTCCAGAGAAGCCATCCTTTGTTCTAAACCTGCCAGTTCCAATTTTTGTGCCATGGTTAGCTGTTAAAGTCAGTGCCACTAAAATGGCGTTTTTTGGGTGGGGCCGTTAAGGCAAATCAGGATATGAAAGGGTTGTAAAAAGTTCAGGAACCAGAAGAGAAACACTTTTCCAAATCAATAAGTATAATAGCGAAGGCACTCCAGAAAAGGAATCACTTAATCCAAAAAAAAAATTTCTTCATTAATAGCAAGAGGAAGTCCAAATCACAAAAAGATGCTGGTAATTTTCCATAAGTAAGATAGTCATTCAGGAACAAAGGGGAGCCATCTTCCACCGCCCAAGCTCAGAGCCAGAAGGGGAGAGTAGTAAAAGAAAAATTGTTTCAAGCCAGCCAGACCTAGATACATTGTTAAAAGACGAGCCGCAGATCACTTTCCCTTGTTTCAAAACAGTCCGGGTTAAGGATATCCGCTTCCTCGCAACGAGGAGCCATTTCGAAGCGCCGCTTTAAGTCCAAGGGGGGGTTCAACAGGCAAACACCCCCCTCCAAGTTCTTTCAGCCCAGGCTGACAGCAAAAAAAATGTTTAAAATCACTCACTCTCCACCTCGCAGCCAAAGCCCCGGGGAGCCTTCTGATTCGAACGGCCAGCTCTCTCCATGTTCACGAAGCGATGCCGTCCACCGTTGGCGAAGGGGAAACCCCCCGCAGCATGTCCTCCTCCACCTAAGCCGAAGACAAGGGTCGCTTCCCCGCTGCCGCGGGGGGAGAGCAACCCAGGCAAGCCGGCTTTGCGGGAGACCCCCAAGAAGGGGCGTCTCGCCCCCGTGGGGGGGCAGGAAAAGAAACAAAGCGGCGAGCGAGCCCTAGGCTCGCCCGTCGCCGCTGGAAGCCGGAACCGGAAGATTTTGAAACACACATTATACAGCAGTGCTAGGAGTTCTTCGCTTTTTCACATTCAAGAATCAGCACAAAGTCACTCAAATTATTTACTAGCATGGGAATCGTTCGAATGTTTAGCTTTACCCTCACAATCTACAGAACCAAGTGAGCTTAGCCAAAGCCCCTGGCTACAAAAGATGAATGCAAAATTTTATTGTGGACTCAGCACTGTTTTAAATGGTTTTCTGTTTAAATTGTTATTCTTGTTTTACCATCCAGAATTCCTCCTGTTTAGTCATCACCATAAAATTTAACGCCACCTGTGGATAAATTCCTTCCATCGTTGCTCCTCCTGTCTCAAAGGCTGCAGCCCTAAAGTATATCAATTGGCAATTGTATCTGTAATCCCAGTAATCACGGTTAGCAGAAAAATTCCTACTAGCTAAACCAGAATACTTCTCCTGTCACAAAAGAATCTCCATGGAAAAATGACTCTCCGGGGATCAAGCTAAACACTGATTAGAAAGGAGCCGTAACTCCATTTTTCAGCTTATACTTTACAGAAAAATCACTTTCAGACTCCATCCTTAGGAATATAAAAGAAGTTCAAGAGTTTACTGGGCCTGGCAGTGTTTTCCTAGCTCTGCTTTCAGAGAGCCTTATGAACCCCCAGGACACGGGTATCTGGAATGCATAACAGAAGGTAGTCTGGATTGGTATTGGTATCAGGCCTTTATGACATTTATGTTGACTGCTGTTTAATTTTATTTGATTTAATAAATTATATAACTTAACTCAATTTTATAAGGTCTAATTTATACTTTCTTTTTACTGTGGTGATCTGTCGGTATTCTACTACTTCTTTAAAATTACAAGTGCCTAGGTTTTCATGTGTCTATTTTGTATTTTTGAATTAATATTAGTTTTAGTTAATTCAGTTTTTGTACTGCGCTTAATTTTTAAACATATTCTATATTAATTATATAGCTATAGTTAAACATCATAATGATTATATCAACTACATATTATATTAATATATTATAACTATAATTTATATAATTTATATTATACTGTTGGCACAAAAACTCAAATTCTGGTAAGATACAAATTAATCAATCTATCTATCTATCTATCTATCTATCTATCTACACACACATGCGCACAACCACACACACACATATATATACATACGTGTGTGCATGTGTGTGTGTGTGTAGATAGATAGACGTACAACAGTTTATTTAGTGATTGTTCAAATTTATAAGTTTTTCACAGTTACAACTGTTGCAGCATCCCCATGATCAGATGAACAAAATTCAGATGCTCGGCAACTAATTCACATTTATGACCGTAGCTGTGTCACAAGGTCATGTGATTCCCTTTTGCGACCTTCTGACAAGCAAAGTCAATGGGGAAGCCAGATTCACTTACCAACCAGGTTATTAACTTAGTAACTGCAGTGATTTATTTAACAGTGGTGGCAAGAAAGATCATAAAATGGGGCAAAACTCACTTAACAAATGTCTTACTTAACAACAGAAATTTTGGGCTCAATTGTGGTTGTAAGTCAAGGACTAACTGTATACGTAATAAATTCCTTGCTAAAGACCTCCCAAAAATCTCACTTTATAGCAATGTAGAAAATAAAGTGATAAATAAATGGCGATCCTACCTTTGTAAGGATGGACCATCCCATCTATGATTTTGACTGTGTCATCCTGCTGTAACTGTAAAGATACATCCCCAACTGCATTTACTAGCTCAGTGAAGAAATCTGCAATCTCTGGGGAGCCTTGCAGGAACACGTAACGGTCTTGCCGATTGCTGAAGTAAGAGTCACTTAAGTTGGCTCTGGAGTGGGGAAATAGGATGGCAGTTAAGAATGCCAAATGATAGTATATAAATCATATTCAACTCACATACATTTGACAGTTGAGAAAACAATAGACAGGAAGGCACGTAAGATTAATCAACACATGAACACTAATATTGCCTTCCTGATCCATTTCCCTATTTAAACTTTGGTTAAAGGCAAATGAATTGTAGAATGCTTATTCAGAATCACTGACGACTAGAAACAGTCCAAAAATGGCAAAGTACACAACAGAGCTATGACACAGATTCCAGAATTTTCAGAACGATCCCTATTATGATTGGGCTTGATTGATTTCCTTCTTTGCTTTCTTCTTTACTGGAAATCACCAAATTCTTCCTAACCCAATGCTATTTCCTTATAAAGAGGAACTCACCCGCTCAAGATCACATTATCGTCAAAGAGATAGACTTTGATATGCTGCAACCCGATGGTCTCATTAAAACGCTCAGGAATTAGATGTCTGAGAAGACCACGTAGATTAGGAGTGTGGAAGAGGGAGACACGGACCTTATCTGGAAATCGCCTCAGGAGTGGAAGCAGCATGGTTCGAGAATTCTTCTGGCCTTAGGGAGGGGAAAAACAGACTGGATGGGATCACAGTAATACAGAATATCTGCTCCAACTCACTGTAAGAATTAGAAAACCTTAACAATCAAAAGCTGCTGGAAACTGTTGTGTATAGAATGTGTAAATAGGTCCAGTTGTTCATCAGCTGCAGGGTGACAAAAAATGACCATTTACCTCTCTACAAGCACATGTTAAGTTTTATTGGTTTTACATTTTTTCTATAGGGTAGGGTAAGGGATACAAAGAAATTTTGAGAGCATTCACGTCAGAGTCGTCGGCCCTTCCGAGACCTCAAAATACACAATAAAAAAATAACAAAAAAAAGCATTTTTCATAACACTACAAGGTAACAGCAAGTACATATACCTAAATTCTCAGTTCCATGCTATCAGACATTTACAAAAAAATCCAGAACAAATATTATGCAAAATTGTTCAGAAAAATCAAGGCAAAGTTATTTTTTTGATCTAAGTCTCTTGGCTATTGTATCTTCTTTTTCTCCTCCCTGGCCCCCAGCGGGCGGGGCCGTGGCCCCCTCCGTACCCCCTGGATCTTCCCCCAGGGCAGAGGAATGTTTTTTAAGAAAGGCTTCCGCCTCAGCAACTGTTTTAATCCTCACTCTTCCTCCTTCCCAGAACACCAGCATCCCTTCGGGTGTCACCCACTTGAACCAAATCCCATGATCAAATAAAATTTTAGACAAGAAGGAAAATTTCCTCCTTGCTTCTCGAATCTTTCTAGGGATCTGCTTCAAGATAGCGACCTCTTTTTGTTGGTAGATTAATGGACTACCTCTCTGCACTTTCAGGATTTCCTCTCTGGTTGACCTTCTAACAAATTTCACATGTATCTCTCTAGGCACTTCATTTATCCTGGCATATGCTGAGTTAATTCTGTAGGCTAGGTCAATGTCCCCCCTGATCTCATCTTTAGGTTTTTGTAAATAGTCTGCTAAAATTGTGCTCATAAGATCAGGGAGGCATTCACCAGATTCCTCAAGAACGTTCTGAAATCTCAAAAAATATGTCATTCTTTCCATATCAATCCTAGACACATGCCCATTTGTTTCCCCAACCTCTTTAGTAACATTTTTAATCTCTCCCTTAACCCCCACCAACCCCCCTTCCAATTCTTCAGTCTTCTGTGTGTTTTCCAGCACTTGCTTCCGTGTGTCCAATAGCTCCTTCTTGAAATTGATGTTTTCTGCCCTCTGGGCCTGAATTTCTTGTACCAAAGTTTGTATAACAGTTTCAAGAGAAGCCATCCGTTGTTCTAAACTTGTCAGTGCTGTTTCTTGAGCCATGATTAACTGTTAAAGTCAGTGCCACCAAAATGGCGTTTTCAGGGTGGGGTTGGTGAGACTAACCGGGAGCCAAAAGTTCTAATCAAGGTTGAAACGTTGTAAAATTCAGGAACCAAGAGAGAGACAATTTTCCAACTCAATAGGTATAATAGCGAAGGTACTCCAGAAAAGAAATCACAAATCCAGCAAGAGAAAAATTCTTCATTAATATCCAGAGAGAGTCCCAATTGCAAAGAGACGCACATGTTGAAGACATTTTGTGTCACCTCTAGTTGCTCTGGATCAGTGGTGGGTTCCAGATCCTGTTGCAACTGGTACGGTGCAACGGGGCCGGGTGTCCACCACATGCATGTGCAAAGCACACACGCAGCACGCACATGCATACTTACTGCCCGCAGCGCTCCGTGATGCTCCAGCTGCTCGGTGGAGCGTCGCACAGGCGCCGTACGCTCCATGTGCGTGTGCAGAAGCCTTGATTGGCTCAAATACCGGTAAGGAGGGCTGGTGGGCCCCCCGGAGCACTGTACCACAACGGTACCTAGTGCTCCCAGCAAGCACCGGTACGCCCATACCAGGGTGTACCTGTCGTATCCCACCACTGCTCTGGATTAATAATAAGAGAATTAAGTGGACAGTGGTTGTACCAGGCATACATGTTTTGGCTCATTTCCATCTCTGGTGATCAAGAATAGTAGCTGAGCATATGATTAAGTATTTTTTTCTGATTTCCCAAAGATGGACCTAATAGGGAGATCTTAACTTCACCTCCTCCAGAGGCTATGCCTTAAGGCGTTTCTATATTTTACAGCCTTCAGCTGCAAGTTCTGACTCCTCCTTTATTGTATATTTCACATAACAGCAAAACTTGCATCAAGGAAACAGAAAAATGTAGATAGACAGAATGCCGTAAAAGTATGGAGAGTTTTGTGTACCTCTCATGCAGCATCTTCTGCAAATGAAGTTTGTTTTACTTGGACAGTAGTGCCTGCTCTTTCTTTACTAAGGCAGTTGTGCCTGACTATCAGGCTACGAAGTTCATGCCTTTCGTTTTGGAGCAGCTCTTGGATTTTTCCATCCAAGACACTTCCATTACTATCTACAAGTAGCCTATCGTTTTGGAAGCACAATGCCATTCACTGAACTGTTCCTTTGACACATCACAGATCTCTGCATGGAAAACCTGAGTCACGAATGTCTTGTCTTCTGGGAACTGCTCAAGGCACAAACTTAGGAAATATCAGCAACAAGTCATGCAAGAGGAATAGAGATATCTCTTAGAACAAAATCAAAGAATTGGTCATCAGCAAGACGGTGGTTATTTAGCTGTAAGGCCAAGATCTGTAGTCATTCACAATAGCTGGTCCACATAAGGGTAAAACCTTTGGGGGGGGGGAGGGGCTCTGACCATTCTGGTAAAGAAGATGCACCAGCAAGGAGTCAGACGTCTGTATGGATCTAAATTCAGACCTGACTAGGAAGTAGGAGAATTAGATAGTAAATGCTGCAAAAGAAGAGGCCCCAAAGTGGCCATGAAAACAATCAAAATTAGAGGAAGGTTCCAAAGGAGCAAATAAAACATGATGAAGAAGAAAGTACGTGGATTTTGATATATTCTGGATTTGTTTTGTTTAGTATTAGAAAGAAAAAGAAAAGAAACAACAACACAGAAAATATTCCTGATTACGTCAGGCAGTAAAAGAGGAGCTGAGGAAAACCAGCAGGCTAATAATACATAAGTGGGGAGAGATAAGGTTCCTATCAATTTGGCTCAGCTGGGGAATGCTCCAAAACACTTAATTTGACAGATACAGACTCCTTAACAGGATGCAGAGATCAAGAAAATGAACATTATTCTTCACAATTCAATAAAATAGAAAGAATTGAATAGGCAACATTTACATTTTAGTAAGTAAAAAAAGAGTATCAGGAATATCTTGCCTGGGTTTTAAATTACTACAATCTTTGTGGTTTTTTATGGTTGTTTGCAAAATAAAACTAAAGAGTTATAAAGAGGATAATATTTTGAAATCTACAGAAGAACCGGTTTTTTGAGCATTGATTTCAGACAAAGGTTCAAATTCTTTGATCTGCAGAATTATTTAAACCAAATGCTGATATCAGAGATCCTGAACCATATCAGTCTATTCCAACTAAATGAAAAGAGTTGGTCAATGAATACATTTATACTTACCTCGGGATCCTCTCGTGAAGTCTAACAGGATAGACACTCTAAAATTGGGACTCCCACATCCCTTCAATGAACTTTCCAAAGCTATTTCAATACAATCCACCTACAAGAAGGAAACATACACAAATGGGATGAAGGTTCATTCTCCGAGCTTGTGAGTTGATTTCCGAATGTTTCGTTACTAGGCTAGGTAACATCTTTAGCAGGGTTTAGGGGATGTCAGTGTCACTCTTCACCCTCATCCTACACCCAAGATACAGATATTCGCCATTATTGCCAACATATACAAATGCACAAGGCAGTCTTCCTGTCTTTCCAGCATACCAAGTGTTAGGAAGTAAAGTGTGCATAAAATAAATCAAATAAATCAAATGTCAGATTTACATAGAACTTCAACTTGCCAAGCGGGAAATGTCAGTGTTTTCCTAATTAATCTGTTGATTTAGTTTGTCAAACATGTACAAGGTAACAGATATAAGTATAAACATGTACATGAACAAGGAAATGAATACAAATAGATGGGGACAGTAGGACAGGGACGTTAGGCACACTGGTGCGCTTATGCACATCCCTTTTACGGACCTCTTAGGAATGGGGTGAGGTCCACGGTAGACAATTTACAGTTGAAGCTGTGAGGATTAGCGGATGTAACAATGGAGTCAGGTAGAGCATTCCAGGTGTTGACCATGCTGTTGCTGAAATCATATTTTCTGCAATCAATCTAACTTTGTTTCTCCTATCACAGATATATTAACAATTCGAATACAGCAATATAACAGAGTGGATCTCTGAATTAGAGTTCTGAAGCCAGAGCTCCTGCCCCTTCCCCAAATAAAACTAAATCTAAGGCATCTCTTATCTAGCTATTTAGTAAAAAGGCTTCAGTCCCTCCTTCCCATTTTAGATACTTACTAATTCCTGTTCCAAAGAGCCTGTTCCAAGATATAGCGAAGCTAAAACGATTCGTTGCTTAGCCATCTTTGCCTGTCCCTGAAAAAGAAAAACATTTAGATTTGTAGTCTATCAGGAAGATATTTGTTAAGTGAGTTTGCCCCATTTTTATGACTTTTCTTGCCACAGTTGTTAAGTGAATCACTGCACTTGCTTGGTAACATAGTTACTAACTGAATCTGGCTTCCCCAGTGACTTTGTTTGCCAGAAGGTCACAATAATAATAATAATAATGATGATGATGATGATGATGATGATGATGATGATGATGATGATGATGATGATGATGATGATGATGATGATGATGGCTGGAGAAGTCTGGGAGCTGAAGTCCTTCAGACTTAAAGTTGCAAATGTTGGGGACCCCTGAACTAGAAGGTCAAGAAAGACAAACCTGCTAATACTGGATAGGTTGATCCTCTTTCATCACTTTTAATTATATACAAATTGACGGTTTTCTATTCTTAATCATGTTTATTGTCTCCCAAAAGAGAAAAAAAATGTTTGAAAGCCATTAATGTACTAAGTTAAATACAATCACTCACATTTTAAAAATTACTTTAAAAGTCCCACTTTCATAAACTTAAAAGCACCTACTTCTTGATAGAAACTGGAGCGGGGGGAATAATTTTAGGATCTTTTTTTACATGTTATGCTGAAATGTAATGAAAAAATTTGAATAAATAAAGTTAGCAGCATCCATATGGCAGAAGTGGCTTGATACGTTTAAGCGGGAGTCTTTCTCTGCCCAGCTACCTGATTTTTCTACCTAGAGATGGGAAGAGTTGAAACTGACACATTAAAACAAGCATAACACTGAGCTACAAGACTGTCACTTTTCATGTCTCACTACATTCACAGAAATTTAGACTAGTTGAAAAATGTTTGTCCTTCTCCTTTAGTCTTAAGAATTGAATATAGTAACTAATTCACCAAGGAATGGTAAGGTAAAATTACTTTAACCTATAAGTCTGAAAAGACTTTTTAGAACCACAACAGGACCACTGAACACTCCTGTCTCGTGTGTGTGTGTGTACGCGCGTGTGCGTGTGTTTGTGTGTGTTCGTTCGTTCCATCATAACTCTGAAACACCTCAAGCAATTTCAACCAAATTTGGTACTCAGGTGACTTACTCTCTGGAAACAAATACTGTGGGGGTAAGACACCCCATACATCCCTTGGGGAGTGTTGTGTTCTGTTACGACACAGCCTGTTGTGCTTTCAAATGGCTTCTACTGTACTGCCATAAAATGGCTTCTATTGTACAGTGCAGTGGAATTGCCATGGTAATGACTTCACAGTACTCCACAAGGGGCCTCCCTCTGGTAAGGGGGGAAATCCAACATTAGAAATTATGTTTGCTCTGGACATTGTCCCCCTACAAATAAATACCCGGACAACGCTGGGTTATCAGCTATGTAGTATAACAAAACCAGTGACAAACTATGCAAGAGAAAAATATTGAGATCACCTTCATAAGTTCGTAGAATTCAGCTGGCGATGAAAGTACCTTGATGTGGGAGCCAGCAATACCAAATTCTGGAACCAAGTTTCTGATCCATTGAAAAATATGTGTCCCCTCAGGGCTTAGGCAATTGGTGGGAAGAGTCAGTTGGGGAACTGCAGAAGTGAGTAATGGAGCCAACAGCAGCCATGATGACCTAATAAGAAAAAAAAATTAGCTTTGCAACTTATATGGTTTTCTCTTAAAGCCTGCAGACATGTGATATACTCAGTCCATATAGGCCCATATTTCACTATATTATAGGTAGGTTTTTGGTACAAATAGAAACCACAGTCTGCAGGCAAAGAAGAGGTACCTACTCTATGCTTTGTACGTGCAAACTAAGTAATTACTTACTTAGTAATAAACCATTAAAACGGTTAAAAACATATATATAATTGGCAGCTTGCAAAAAGTCAAAGCAACACAAACCATATAAATACTATTAAAATAGAGAGCCAGTTTAATTAAGGTGCTAGGCTAGAAACTGAGAGACCATGAATTCTAATCTCCTCCAGCCAGGTGGGTAACTAGTCATTCTCTCTTGAAGCCCAGCAATGTCTCAAAATTGATATTGTGGGGAAAATAAGAAGAGGTGGAGAGAGAGAGAGAAAGAGAGAGAGAGAGGAGATAGGAAAGACAGAGAGAGATTTTAGGTATAGATATCTCACACTGTTAAATGGGATAAGTGGGATAAAATCAAATTTAAAAAATTAAAAATCAAATTAATAAAAAATGTTCCATTAGTTCTTAAATTATCATTTCTAAATAAGTAGGCTGTTCTCCTAGCTGATTCCCTTCATTGACTTCAGATGTCTTTCTAGAATAAATATGATTCTGAATAAGAGTATGCAACTTTTTCTGATTTGCCACATGTGACAGGGCTATATTTAATAGATTTTTAACTGTATTTTATGTTTTATATCATTGACTTTTATTAGTACCTGTACACCGCAGTATATACTGCCCTTCTCCCTTCCGGGACTCAGGGCGGTGTACAGGCACTAATAAAAGTCAATGATATAAAACATAAAATACAGTTAAAAATTACAAATACAAATACAAAAACAAAAAATACAGTTAAAAATCTATTATATATGTGTGTGTGTGTGTGTGTGTGTGTGTGTGTGTGTGTGTGTGTGTGTGTGTAGGTCTTTGGTTGTTCGGGTTTTCTCCCGCGTAGAATTGGAAGTATCTTCACGACGTTTCGATGAAATCTCATTCATCATCTTCAGGCTGGTGCTTCGGGCTTGGTGCTTCCAGGAGCAATATATATATTAGAAAAGCATCAAAAACCCATGCTTTGGATTTAGTTCCAAATACGTAATTTGAAGTGTGCAAGAAGTACCTCTCTGCAGGTTTTTAAAGCAGCCAACCTTTTCTCAGGGCTATACAAGTGTGCTCTTCAACTATTTTGCCATTCCAGGAGAAGATGCAGCAATTTACAAGATTATAGACCGGTGCCCCAGTCACATTCTTTGCTTCACAGCCTACTTTTGTTGGAGGATTGAGTCACTATGTTCCCACATGCTAAGCCAGTGATAGCGAACCTTTTTCTAAATGTGTGCCAAAATTGTGTGTGCATGTGCCATAGTGCGTGCACGTGTGCCCCACACCCACAATGCAATGTGGCCCACCCACCTGGATATGTGTGCATGACACCACCACCCCCCGCAGACGCACAACTCCCCTGCTTGGGGGGGGGGGGGGGTTTCATCCTCCCCAGGCTTCAGGAAAGCCTCCAGAGCCTAGGGAGGATGAAAAACGGCCCCAACGGGCCAACTGGAAGTTCAGAAACAATCCGTTTCGTCTTCCAGAGGGCCTCCAGGGGGCCAGGGGAAGCCGTTTTCACCCTCCCCAGGCTCCGGAGACTTTCCTGAAGCCTAGGGAGGGCGACAATGGCTTCCCTTGGCCCTCTGGAAGATGGAAAATCAGTTGGCCGGTGTGCGCATGCACGCTGAAGTTGACAACTCATGTGCCAGCAGATATTGCTACGTATGCCACCTGTGGCACGTGTGTCATCAGTTTGCCATCAAGGTGCTACGCCATAGTTGGTTAGGTTGATGATACCATAATAGTTAAGATTCTCAAAACATTTCAAAGCCAAACTAAATTAATCATCCTAATGGCTTGGAATGATGTACAAAACTAATCAAGGACTGCAAATTTGGATTCTTAATATTAAATGCATATAATTTCTAAATTACCAAATTATGTTTTATATTTAACTATTATTTTAATCCATCATCATGTATTTGGATTCTTAATATTAAATGCATATCATTTCTTTTTATATTAACTATTATTTTAATCCATTTGCCTGTATTTCAAGTTTTTCTTTATATGAGCATCTGTATAAAAATGTAATAAACAGCCAGTGAAGCTTCAAGAGGCATATCTAACTGCCGATGGCCAGTTTCTCACTTAGCATTTTTACAGGCTTGACTAATATTTTCCGATTGTAACGTGAAAAAAAAATAATCAAATGACTTTAAAGGAAATAATGTTTTCCCTAAGTCATTTTTACATTACTATATACGTATCATCAAAGTATTTCTAACACAGAAACTATCGCTTCACTTGTCATCCTGGTCCCACACCGCTCTATGGTCATAGTTTACCCCAAAGTATTTCACTACAAAGACCTAAAATGCTTAAACGGAACAGCATTGTAGGAGGAACTCTTAACTATGAGGAACTCTCAGTCCAAAGCGCAAATTGACCACAGGTGCCAGGAAGATGATTTCACTTGTTTCACAGAAAAATGTTAAATCTTTACAAGGTTTGCATGCATCCTTCCCCCTTATTCTCCAGGAAAAAGAAAAAAAAACCAAAACCAAAAATGGTTTGCCACTGCATTTCCCAGAAATCCCACCGCTTTGTCATTGCCTATTCATACAATGGAGAGCTGACTCAGTGTGTACAAGAATTCCTAGCTATTCTGTTTTCAACAGTTTTGTGGGGACAGGCATTTCTTTGGCAATAGTGAATTACAGTAATGTGGAGGGAAAGTTGCCATTATCCTGAGCTTAAAAAGAGAACTTCACAAATTACTTCCCCAATGAAATCTTTGAAACACGCAATCAAAAGGCAACGGAATAGCAATGCCCTATTGAGGTTTAACCAATATTAGCCTAGACTATCTATCATAATAAAATTAGGGTATTTAAAAAAGTCATTGTTCACATGTAAAAAATATTTTTTAAATAACCTATTAACGAAGTTAATAAAAAGGTTATTCCAACTTCTAGTTCTACCACAATTAGAATTCATGGAATCATGGCTATACATATTGGTTTACAAGAAACAAAATTACATTATGTGTACACTTACACTTACATTTATATAACATAATCAATATTTTTCTTTCAGTAAGTCATACTAGTGCCTTCCCTATTTCCTCTGAAGCCATCAATCCTCTGATTCATATATATTGATAATGGGCATGCATTTAGGACAATACACCGTATTATTGTTAATCTACTTTATAACTGGGGTTACAAAATAACTGCTACTTTAAGGTGTGTGTCAGGGGTGTGTGTGTGTGTGTGTGTGTGTGTGTGTGTGTGTAGGGTACAGATCCTATTTATTTTAAGAAATTAGCCTAGTTATATCTGATTCCAAAACATAGTTTCAATGTTTTTTCCATAAAACAGAGGACTATAGTATTTTGAAGCTTCTTGTGATTCAAGAATCATCTGCCATTGTTATTTGGCATGAAGTAGTGCAATTCTTTTTTTAAGGAAATAGCGGCCTTGAGGTCCATAGTTATTTATGAAAATTTAAATATGAAGATGCTATTGATTTCCTTCCTGTAAAGAAACTATTTTGGCTATATTATACTTAGAGCAACTGAAGTACTTAAAAGAACGTACAGTATGTCAAATATGCTGACTCTAAGATAACACTTTTGAAATGCCATTTAAAAAATTATAATCTACTGTGTTCTGTTCCCCTGAAAATAAGACAGAGTCTTATTTTCTTTCGACCTCCGAAATAAGCACTTAGACTTATTTTCGTCTTATTATTTTTGAGGTGCAGGAAGCGGCAAACAGGGTCACTTCATGGCTGCTGCTGCGTTGCAATATTTTCAGAGAGGGCTTATTTTGGGGGGAGGGCTTATTTTAACCCAGGCACTCAAAAGCCCGATTAGGCTTATTACCTAGGGAGGTCTTATTTTCAGGGAAACAGGGTATTTCAAATCAGTGGTCTAAGCAGAAAACAACTAGTAGCGCATATTAAAATCAACATTATCCAGAAAGGAAAATGAACTGAAAACCATACCTTTCTTTTCTGAATTTGACTTTCTATTATTAATAAATCTGGGGGTTTTGGAATCTCTATTTTTAGGAAGTAGGATTTTGACTAATATAAGAAATGAACTCAAAGCACCATAATACTTGTTAAATTGCAACAACTTTATCAGAGGCAAAGAGAGATTAACAGGATATTTCTCATGGCATTTATCACCCACACATAAGCCACATTAGAGTGACTTCTGCTAATGACTCTTGTTTCATTGGAATGCCTGAGTATATATTACAGTATTTCAGCATATGTTATGACTGAATCTGGGAAACCAATTTATTGTTAACATACTGATGCCAATGAACAATAAAGACTTAAGGGTAACTTCCTTAAACAAGAGAAGAGACTGAGCATGGACATGTGGCCCCAGATTATCAGTCTGCCCTTGTTTCAACTGAGTCATGCTTACTGGATATTACATATTGCTTAAGTCTACGTCTTTCTGGATGCTATCTGACTTGTAAAAACTTAAAAGCGAAATGAAATCAAAGAGGAAGCTGTTTCTAAAAACAAATTGTCATCCAATAAACACAAAACTGTATTAATGAAATATAAACTATTTTACAGAATTTATACAAAACAGCTGTAGCATCAATCCTCCGAAAACTCATAACACATGAATACAATTTGCACTACTGAATTCCTGAAGTCTAAAGTTGCCACCTGACTTAATTTTAGAACAAAAGGAATATTATTATATACAATGAACATACACTAAAAGGAATTGGCATAAGCACAGGTATAGTATAGGTGGTACCTTGCTCAATAGTAGTAACTGTGAGAGGGAACTTGGAGTCCTATTGGACAGCCATTTAAATATGAGCCAGCAGTGTGCAGCAACTGCAAAAAAAGCCAACACAGTTCTAGGCTGCATAAACAGAGGGATAGAATCAAGATCACGTGAAGTGTTAATACCACTTTATAATGCCTTGGTAAGGCCACACTTTGAATACTGCATTAAGTTTTGGTCGCCATGATGTAGAAAAGACGTGGAGACTCTAGAAAGAGTCCAAAGAGCAACAAGATGACTGGAGACTAAACCATATGAAGAACGGTTGCAGGAACTGGGTATGTCTAGTTTAATGAAAAGAAGGATTAGGGGAGACATGATAACAGTGTTCCAATATCTCAGGGGTTGCCACAAAGAAGGGGAAATCAAGCTATTCTCCAAGGCACCTGAGGGTAGAACAAGAAGCAATGGGTGGAAATTAATCAAGGAGAGAAGCAACTTAGAACTAAGGAGAAATTTCCTGACAGTTAGAACAATTAGTCAGTGGAACAGAAGTTGCCTCCAGAAGTTGTGAATGCCCCAACACTGGAAGTCTTTAAGAAGATGCTGGATAGCCATTTGCCTGAAACAGTATAAGGTTCCTGCCTAGGCAGGGGGTTGGACTAGAAGACCTCCAAGGTCCCTTCCAACTCTGCTATTGTATTGTATTGTATTGTAAGCCAAGGGGATCAAACTCGCCATGTCACAATGCTGTCACGTGATGTTTTGTGACAGTTTTCCCCCTTCGCGGAGCTGGGGTGGGCATGGCCTGTGCATGACGCACCTGGCCCACGGGCCACCAGTTTGACACTCCTGTTCAGTCTTAAGCAATCTGATTGTTTTGCATCATAGAAAGGAACATGCAAATCAAATTGAAGTCTGTGTCTCCATATTCTTTTTAAATGCTTTTATTTAGCCAATAACTTTTCACACAGAGGATAATATAAACAGATCTTCTTAATTTCTGTATTATAATACAAACATTTTTTTAGAGCCAATACCACAGACATGCTTAAAATGCACAAACTGAATATTCTATTAAAAAATAAGGCTCGCATGCAACTACTGGTATGTCCATGATAATGCAGGAGCTAGAGGTGTGATGGCAAACCTATGGCCACCTGTGGCACACAGTGCCCTCTCTGTGGGCACGTGAGCCATTGCTCCAGTTCAGCTCCACCACACATACATGTGTGCCTCCTGCTGGCCAACTGGTCTTTGGTCTCTGCCACGCATGAGCATGGGGCAGGGCGTATGTGGGGGCGTATGTACATGCACAGGGAGTGCATGGGGGCAAACATGCGTGGGGGCATGCGCACTGCATTTTGAGGGTTCGGGAGCACATGCACTTTGGGCACTCGGTCTGGGTAAGTTTAGCCATCACTGAGCTAGAGGCTTCTAAACTGATGGTTGCATAAAAGGACCTACCTTGAGAACATCTACTTTATGACTTGGGACTCACCCAACAGGGGCCTATTGAGGAAATTTATAAATGCAAAAACATTGTTTATTGTTTCCATAGTGTACAAAGTTTAGGGGGGGAAATGTTTGTTTTCAAAATATTGAGTTTTACTACTGGCAAGGACTCACAACATCTGCTGAGAAAATAAAGAACTGATGTGAACACAACACACTTCCTGTAACACCAGCAAGTAATTTTTCCCAGATAATGCAAGACAAAGCATCAAGCGCTAGTCAGAAATTTTTCCTCCTTGCATTTTGAGAAAAAGGGAACTAGTTCAGTATTTTCGTTTTATGTGGTACAAAAGATTTTGCATATAGTGTATTTATAAGCCAATTAACCTAGCAAGTCAAACTACTTCTCAGGTGCTAGTAGTAAAACAGAAGTTAAGGGAGTCAAAATTTTCTAAATGTCACTTTATAGACCAGGATGTTGATTAAGAAATTTAAGTAAATTAAACACTTTCACTTATTTAAACTTTTTGCATTTCAAATGCATATGTGATGAAAAGCTTGTATATCTTATACGTATGTGTTAGGAAATTTTTAGTTTTTATTGCTTTAGCATCTAATGACATGTTGATAAACTCGGCTTCTTTAGTGTTTCACATTTTTATTACTTTATAAACTCAGCTTCTTAAGAAAAGAATGAGGAAGATGACCCTGGTATTTGAAGGACTACTTCTATGGTGAAGTAATGCATAGCAGAAGAAGTTGTAAAGAATTAATAGGAACTTGCAAAGAAATGAAAAAGAACTTCCTATGAAGTTATAAAAGGTTCAAAAAAGCAACTTACAAAGAATTAAAAAGCAAGTTGTGGGCATTAGCAACAGTCTACGAGGTCAGGATATCTATTCTTCCTATTCTGCTGAAATATGTAAATGATTTCTGACATAGAATATAAACTCACAAGCCAAAATTCTACATACTTCAAATGTAGTAAGGTTGATGAAAATAATGCTTCACTGTCACTCTCACAAACTAATTCTTAAAATTATAGGCAAAGGAGAGCATAAAAGTAATAATTTTTCTCACTGAACTATAATAACCAAGTGAACAAATTCAAGAATATGCTTTCAATTACCTAAAATTTTAATTTAACTTGTGTAGTTGTAATATTTGTTAGGCAACTTAAATAAAAGAATAACAAAGTTGGAAGGGACCTTGGAGGTCCTGTAGTCCAACCCCTGCTCAAGCAGGAAATCCTAAATCATTTCAGACAAATGGTTATCCAATCTCTTCTTAAAATGTTGTATTGGCGCACCTACAACTTCTGGAGGAAAGTCATTCCATTGATTAATTCTTCTGTCAGGAAATTTCTCCTTAGTTCTTAAGTTGCTTCTCTCCTTGATTAGTTTCCACCCATTGTTTCTTGCCCTGCCTTCGGGTGTTTTGGAGAACAGGTTGAACCCCTCTTCTTTGTGGCAACCCCTGAGATGTTGGAACACTGCTAACACAAATAAGAGCATCTCGCCAAACAATTAGAAAAACAAGAAGAATGTTATTGTCCACCAATTGCTGGTAAACCTACAATTGTGAAACACAAAAATAAATGCAGAATTCTGCTCTGCAATATAAGCCATTCAAAAATAGCTATTATTACAAGTACCGTGTTTTCCCCGAAAATAAGACCTATCTCAAAAATAAGCCCTAGTTAAGACCCCGCCTACTCTGTTGCATCCGATTGTATGAGGTGGGCAAGGAGCACAGGTAAATATCAAGCTAGGGGTGGGGATGAGGGGGTGCTGCCCCACATGCCCCGCACTCGCTTACTTTACGATAATTGTAGTCAGGCCTCCAATGCCCTGACACCTGCCTAGCTTTCCTGGCCTAGTACTTCTGCAGCCGCTTGCCACCGCTCGCACGTGTCGCCCCCGGCCTCCGTATCGCCATCACAGGCCTTCAGGAAAGCAGCCTCTACAGCTGAGAAACTTCAGGAAAGGCCTCTGGCGGTGGGGGGAAGTGCCGCACATGTCAATTCGGAACTCGTTTCTTAGCTGCAGAGGCTTTTCCAGAAGGCCGCTGAAGGCAAAATGGAGGCTGGGGGGTGCCACGCACAAGTGGTGGCAAGCCATCGCAAAAGAAGTGGGCCAGCAGCGGCCACACGAACTCTTGCTGGGCAGGGCTCTCGGTGCCGCCGCCACCACAGCGAGGTGAGACAGTGAAAAAGAAATCCCCTGAAAATAAGACCTAATGCCTCTTTTGGAGGCAAAAAAAAACCAACGGGTCTTATTTTCAGAAAAACGGGGTCGTATGTATATGATATAAGTTATATCGGTTAGCTCTAGTTTGCCAAAAAATAAGCAACACGAATCCTAAATTTAGAGATCAAGAAAATCATAGTAAGCAAAACTATGTGTAAAAACAAAATCTTCCAGTCTGACTCAGTTCTAAAATAAAGGCCAAGCCATTTCAGCAATATTTCATCAATGAACTCATCCATGGAGGTCATGCTGTGTTCTAGTGTTCATCTCCTCACACACCTCCAGCAATTGCCTCAATAAACCAAGATGAAAGGCCTCTACAGCAATAAGAGGCGAAACCCTCTTAATATTATGAAGCATCTCTGCTCTACAGCAGAGCCGGCTCTATTTGAAGTGTCTTGTCTCGATTAGGCATTTCTAAGTCCAACAACTTGCATATTGTTGGCCTTAGAAATACAAGTCTGAGAAGGTTACTCTGTTTGCCTCCAAAGTAAAGCAAGTATCATGGCTCTTCACATCCGCCTCCAATTCTGATAATAATCTAAACTGGAAAAGAACGTCCTACCTCTTTCTCATGTAACCTTCCCTACACCACTGACTTTCAAACTTACTTCTCCCCAGGCAGATACTTCTCAGCCTGGTTGCAAGTGACGTCAAAGAGAAGAAAAGGTTTCTCCCTCTCCACTGAGTCAGACCCCCATCCTGCTTTAAGGGATACTATTTCAATAGTTTTAGAAAAACTATACTTTGGGGCCCTAGAAGGAGAAGGGAGGAAAACCATCTTCCCAGCTTCTTACTAACATCAGAATATTTTCATTGACAAGAGAACTGACAGGTGAGAAGATTGACAACCCAGGAACTCTCAGGGATTGGACAGGAGGCTTGGAATTTTAGGGAAACAAAGATGGATGCAGTTCAAATTCAAAAATACATGTAAATAATGGAGGAGACCTTTCAGCTAAGTGAGACAGATGCCTAAACTAACCTATTGTATAGTTTCCACAGTGCCCCAGATTTTACCACTGAAATATGATACATAGGTTTGGGTTCGTGATGGCAAACCTATGAAATGCATGCCACAGGTGACACGCGGAGGCGTCTCTGCTGGCACGCAAACCATCATCCTAGCTGGGCTCAATCGCGCATGTGTGTGTGCCTTCTACCGGCCATCGGATTTTTGGGTCTCTGCAGCGTGTGTTGTTTAATCAAAACACAGTTAAAATACTATACAAGTCATCAAGAATATAACTATATACATCCAACAGGAGCAGGTAGAGGCAAATCCTAGATAGGCAGGAAATGCATCACTGAACAATGGAGATGAATGCTAGAGAGGAATAAAGCTGCTTACAAGGCTACATGACACCTTTAACAGCGTATGCCTGCATTGGGACGGGGGACCACAGGGTTGCGGCGCCCCACACACCCTATTTTTGGTGCCAGGAGACTTCAGGGAGGCCTGCTAGGCCCGAAATGGGGCACGGGGGGTCACATACCCATGCACAGGGGATGCACAGGGGGTCACACACACATGCCCAAGCGGCGGGGCACAGAGTGGGTCACGCGCGCATTGTATTATGGGTGTGGGCACACATGCACTGTCACGCATGAGTGTTTTCAGCACAGGAGGACAAAAAGGTTAGCCATCACTGGTTTAGGTGGTTTTGGCAGGAGAAAAAGTGACTTACAACAATTTTCCCCATGTACAACCATTTAAGCATCCCCAATCGTCACATGATCAAAATTCAGCCGCTTGGCAACTGACTCATATTTATGACGGCTACAGTGTTCTGCGGTCGTGTGATCAACTTTTACAACCTTCTTGCAAACAAAGTCAATGAGGAGGTCAGATTCACTTAACAACTGTGTTAACTAACATAACAACTGCAGTGATTCAGTTCACTGTGGCCAGAAAGGTCATAACATGGGGCAAAACTCACTCAACAACTGCCTCTCTTATCAACAGAAATTTTGAGTTCAACTGAGATCCTAAGTTGAGGACTCCCTGCATTACTGAATTGGTACTATGTGATCACTTTTTGTAACCTTCTGGCAAGCAAAGTCAATGGGGAAGCCAGATTCATTCAACAACTGTGTTACTAACTTAACAACTGCACTTAACAACTGTGGCAAGAAAAGTCGTAATCTGGAGCAAAATTCACTTAACAGCTATCTCACTTAGCCACAGAAATTTTGAGCTCAATTGTGGTCGTAAGTCGAGGACTACCTGTATTACAGATTTGGTACTATCAAGCCAAACTGTGAAAACAACCAAACTCCGAGAGCACCAGGGACGCTTCATTTCAAACATGAGCTACAAATATTCTCCTCTACTGAAACTACGATATATGGCAGCACAGAGCCAATCTTGTCTGGTTTTAAAAAGCTTAGCAGACTTGAGTTAGTTAGTAATAGACAGGACCACCAGGAAACTAGACTGGACTGAAGTACTGAAAAAACATCCTGGAAAAGCCAGTGGAAACTACTTTTCTATTGCTGCCAAGAAACCACCTGGGCATATCCAAGAAGTTATGAGAGAGTTCCATACTTAAGCACTGTTAACATCACACATTTGAATAATCCAAAACAAGAAAATATTATTGGTGATCCTGGATGCAAAAGTCTTTACTGTCATAGAAGCTACAATAAAATGTACAACAAATACATTTGCTCTCGCCAGCATCACATAGACAGACTATACTAAATGGAAATCTTAAAAACCGGCTTCCAAAAATCATGGAAATATAGAGTTAAAAGATACTTTGCAGGTCATTTAGCACAACCCTCGGTGCTTACTCAGTGCAGAATCCACTAGCATTGATAGGTGATATAGTTCTCTTTGGCAAAGGAGAATTCACTACTTCATGTCGCAGCCTGTCTCACTGACCGACAAGGAGAAGCATATCCTTTTCGTGTGTATTACTGCCAAGTCAGGTTTCCCACATCCAATACTTGAGCATTACATACTGTATCCCCCCCCCCCCCCCCCAATTCCAAGCTATTCATCTCAATTCATTGTTCTTCTCTGGGTCTTTTGGAACTTTCTCTCTCTTATCTAAAGTACTGGCCACCACTTTTAATTTTGCATCATATGCAAACTTAACAAGTGGCCCTTCACAACTGTTTCATTCAATCACTGATAAAAATGCTGAACAGCACAGGGCCCAGGACACCACGATAGCACTCCACACTTCTGCCCAAGCTGAAGTGGAGCCATTCATGATGTGAACCCATCTACCAGGAGTATCATCCTGCCCATATTGTACCATTTTATAAAGCAAAAATATGAAGCAGTCTGTCAAAGACTTTGCTGAGGGCCAACTACACTTTGTTAATACCTGGCTGAATAATACAATACAATAGCAGGGTTGGAAGGGAACTTGGATGTCATCTAGTCCAACTCCCTGCCTAGGCAGGAAGCCCTATACCGTTTACAAATGGCTATCCAATATCTTCTAAAAGACTTGCAGTGTTGAGGCATTCACAACTTCTGGAGGCAAGCTGTTCCACTGATTAATTGTTCTAACTGTCAGGAAATTTCTTCTCAGTTCTAAGTTGTAGTAATAGTAATAGTAATTGTGAGAGGGATCTTGGAATCCAAGTGGACAATCACTTAAATATGAGCCAGCTGCCAAAAAAGCCAATGCAATGCAATGGAGGAGATAGAAGCAAGATCACGTGAAGTGTTAATACCACTTTATAATGCCTTGGTGAGACCATATTTGGAATATTGCATCCAGTTTTGTTCGCCACAACGTAAAAAAGATGTGGAGACTCTAGAAAGAGTGCAGAGAAGAGCATGATGATTATGGGATTGGAGTCTAAAACATATAAAGAACGGTTGCTGGAATTGCATATGTCTAGTTTAATGAAAAGAAGGACCAGGGAAGACATGATAGCAGTGTTCCAATATCTCAGGAGTTACAAAGAAAAGGAAGTCAACCTATTCCCCAAAGCAGCTGAAAGCAGGACAAGAAGCAATGGATGGGACTAATCAAGGAAAGAAGCAACCTAGAACTAAGGAGAAATTTCCTGACAGTTAGAGCAATTAATCAGTGGAAAATTTTGAATGCTCCAACACTGGACATTTTTAAGAAGAGATTGGACAACCATTTGTCTGGAATGGTATAGGTCAGGGATCTGCAAAATTGGCTTTTTTTAAGGCTGGCTGGGGAATTCTGGGAGTTGAAGTCCACCAGTCTTAAAAGAGCCAACTTTGCAGACCCCATTATAAGGGCTTCCAATCTGAGCAGGGGGTTGGACTAGAAGTCTTCCAAAGTCTCTTCCAACTCTGTCATTCTGTTATTATTCTGTTATTATTATTAACAACTCTATAAAAGAAAGCAATATGGTTAGATTAGCATGAACTGTTTGTGATACCCCCACGCTGATACCTGTTACTGATAACAAGCTTGTAAAATACACACAAACAAGCTGCTTGATGATAACCAGTTCTTGCCTAGTATAAATGTCAAACTTAGATCTGTAGTTCCCTATACCCTCCTTCCCCCTCTGGATAAGGACTAGGTATTATCTTGGCGGTGCAATGGCTCAGGTGCTGAGCCTGTAAGCTGGAAACAGCAATAGCAGTTAGACTTATATACCACTTCACAGTGCTTTATAGTCCTCTCTAAGCAGTTTACAAAGTCAGCCTATTGCCCCCAACAATCTGGGTCCTTGTTTTACCCACTTCAGAAGGATGAAAGGCTGAGTCAACCTTGAGCAGGTGACATTTGAACTGCCAAACTGCAGGCAGCCGGCAGGCAGCAAACAAAGCCTGCAGTACTGCATTCTAATCATTGTGCTACCACAGAAAGCTGACAACCTGGGTTCGACACGCAAGGGCCACACAATAGGGTGAACTCCCATTACCTGTCCTAGCTCCCACCTAGCAGTTCGAAAGCATGCAAATGCAAGTAGATAAATAGGCACCACTTCAGTGGGAATGTAACAGTGTTCCATGCATATAGCCAAGCTGGCCACATGACTACAGAAATTGTCTTTGGACAACATTAACTCCCTTGGCTAAGATATGGAGATGAGCATGTTCCCTCTTTATCTTTAAGTATTATCTTAACTTCGACTTTTCTATCTTCAGCTCAGTTCCCTCATTTCTCCACTGATATGACCAACAAGGGCACCATCTCCCTTGTGAGAGAACATAAACACGAAATAGGAGTGAAGAACTCTTGCCTTCACAATTACCAACTAGCAGTTCATCCCTTTCACCTTGCAATGGAATATAGTGGATAAAGAGGATGGCCTTGAAGGACAGAGGGAAGATTCTTTACCAGGGTAACAATCAGATAAAGAGAAGCTGAGCCCAGGCCAAATACATAATGAAAATGGCTCCAACAAGCCCAATATGACAGTGCCCTCCCACCCCCATTCTCATGAAAACAAAAGCAAGAAGAGAGATAACACATTCAGATTTGTAAGATTCTGATCCTATAGTCACTATAGTATAGTGGGTCTAATAAAAATAGCTTACATCTGTATGATCCTAATAATAATAATAATAATATTTAATTTATAGACCGCTTCCTCTCCCCGAAGGGACTCAGAGCGGTGCACAGGGGAATTAAAATATACAAACATAAATATACATAAATATAAATAAAAACAAGATTAAACAATTTATCCCTACGCTAAAAACCCAAAATACTAAAAACTAAACCCCTTAAAAACCCGATTAAACAATAAACAGATGACTAACCTAGGCTGGCCAAGCAGAAAAAGTGTGTTTTTAATTTTTGACGGAAGGAGTGGAGGTCCGTAGTTGTTCTAATTTTGGGGGGCAGGTCATTCCAGAGGGCCGGGCCCGCCACAGAGAAGACCCTTCCCCTGGGCGTCGCCCGCTGGCATAGCCTAGTGGACGGCACCCGGAGAAGTCTCTCTCTGTGGGAGCGAATCGGCCGCAGGGATGTATGGGGCAGAATCCGATCCCGCAGATAGCTAGGTCCCGTGCCATGGAGCGCTTTAAAGATGATGACCAACACCTTGAAGCGCACCCGAAAGACGACAGGCAGCCAATGCAGCTCGCGCAGGAGCGGTGTTACATGGGCAAACCTCAAGGTTCCCATAACTGCCCGCGCGGCTGCATTCTGGACAAGCTGAAGTCTTCGGGTGCACCTCAAGGGGAGCCCCATGTAGAGAGCGTTGCAGTAGTCCAGTCGGGATGTCACGAGGGCATGAGTGACTGTGCATAGGGCATCCCGATCCAATAGGGGACGCAACTGGCGTACCAGACGGACCTGGTAGAATGCCCTCCTGGCCACGGCTGTCACTTGATCTTCCATGGACAGCCGTGTATCAAGGAGGACGCCCAAGTTGCATGCCCCATCCACAGGGGTTAGATGTTCGCCCCCTATGGCCAGTGATGAAGTCAACTGGTTGTACCGGGATGCCGGAAACCACAGCCACTCGGTCTTGGACGGGTTGAGTCTGAGTCTGTTACTTCCCATCCAGGCCCGCACGGCTTCCAGGCACTGGCACATCACCTCTACGGCATCGTTGGGGTGGTTTGGGGTAGACATATACAACTGCGTATCATCAGCGTAGAGATGGTACTCTACCCCAAAACCACGGATGATCTCGTCCAGCAGCTTCATATATGTGTTGAACAGGAGAGGCGAGAGGACTGACCCCTGAGGCACCCCACAAGTGAGGGGTCTCGAGGTCGACCTCTGCTCTCCTGCCAACACAAATTGCGATCGACCGGAGAGGTAGGAGGAGAACCACCGTAATACGGTGCCCCTCACCCCCAACCCCTCCAGCCGATGCAATAGGATACCATGGTCGATGGTATCAAAAGCTGCTGTGAGGTCTAATAGGACCAGGATGGAGGAACAACCCCCATCTCTGGCCCTCCAGAGATCATCCACCAACGCGACCAATGCCGTCTCGGTGCTGTGCCCGGGCCGGAAGCCGGACTGGCGCGGGTCCAGATAATCAATTTCCTCCAGATGACGGGGGAACTGTTGTGCCACCACACTCTCTACAACCTTCGCCAGAAAGTGAAGGTTGGAGACCGGATGGTAATTAACCAACAATGCTGGGTCCAGAGAGGGCTTCTTCAGGAGGGGTCTCACCATAGCCTCTTTAAGGGAGGCAGGCAAGAACCTCTCACTCAAGGAAGCGTTGACCACCTCCTGGAGCCAGCCTCGTGTAACCTCCCAGGATGCCAGTACAAGCCAGGAGGGACACGGGTCCAATAAACATGTGGTAGCTCACAGTCGCCCACGTAACCTGTCCATATCTTCGGAAGTAACAGAGTCAAACTCTTCCCACAAAACTGTCTCAAGATCTGCCTCGGGGCATCCCACTGGGCCACTTTCGATGGAGGCTAACTCGCTCCGAATCTGAGCGATTTTATCCTGCAGATAAGTCCCAAATTCCTCTGCTCTACCCTGTAAAGGGGCTTCCCACACCCTCTGTTGAAGGAGGGAGCGGATCACCCTAAACAGGGCGGCAGGGCGGTTATCTGCGGATGCGATGAGAGTGGCACAATGATGACGTTTAGCCACTCTCAGCGCCACAAGGTAAGTCCGTAAATGGGCTCTCACCTGTGTTCGGTCAGATTCAGACCGTGTGGATCTCCATCTCCTCTCTAGGCGTCTCTTGTGGAGCTTCATCACCCTCAGCTCCTCGGTGAACCAAGGAGCCTGGGTGATTCGTCACCGCAAGAGAGGCCGCAAGGGCGCGACCCGATCCAAGGCCCCCGTGGCTGCAGTATTCCATGCGGCCACGAGGTCCTCCATCGGGGCGCGAACACAGGAAATGGCCCAAGCGCCGTCTGGAACCTATCTGGGTCCATCAGGCGCCTGGGGCGGAACCATATAGGTGACTCAGGTTCCGCCTCCCCGCGGTGGGGTGTAGCGAGTGGAAAGTCGAGCCGGAGAAGTGAGTGGTCTGACCATGACAGGGGTGTGATGGCTATATCCCCTATACCCAGATCACTCTTCCATTGACCAGAGACAAAGATTAGGTCCAGCGTGTGTCCTCCCTCGTGCATGGGGCCCCGAATTACTTGGGTCCTGACTTTCTTCTACCTGATAGGGCTGATGTGGACCTACAATTTTTTTAAAATTTATTTATTCAAATTTATACCCCGCCCTTCTCGTTAGGACCCAGGGCGGTGCACAGGCATTATTTAAAAACCACAATAAATACAATATACAACATTAAAATATATTAAATTATTTACCCGTGCTAAAACCCATATTTAAAACCCTACCAAATTATAATTTATGTATAAAAGTCAGAACGGGGAGCTATCCTAGGCCGGCTTGTTGGAATAAATGCGTCTTAAGACGTTGGCGGAAGAGGCGGAGGTCCAAGGTAGTGCGAAGGTCGGGGGGGTAGGTCGTTCCAGAGGGCCGGGCCCGCCACAGAGAAGGCCCTTCCCCTGGGTGTCGCCAACCGGCATTGCCCAGCCGACGGCACCCGGAGAAGGCCCTCTCTGTGGGAGCGGACCGGACGAAGGGATGTATGGGGCAGGAGGCGGTCTCGTATATAGCTAGGCCCCGAGCCATGGAGCTACAATACACAATCCTTGTCTTTCCTTTTATTTTCAACAAAAGCTGGGGGGGAAACCTTTTTGCTGTTTTTGATATCTCATTCTTAGTTTTAGTCTGAAAGAACTTCAACAGCAGCAATCACCAATCTTTTTGGCTCCACAAATTGCCGATGGCGGCAAGGGAGAGAGGATGGTTTTGTGCACACAACTTAATTCTGTGCCTGTGCAAATAAAGCTTTGCATGCTCACCCCCACTTATACTGTCCGATTCTCAATGGGGCACAGACCAATACCAGTCAGTGGAGCAGGGATCAGGGACCTCAATTCTACAGCTTCAGAAATACTACCTTCATCTGCTGTCCAGAGATTCAACAATACTTTTGGGTGTATCATTTGAAGATGGCAAGGAAGTAACAGGCAGTACAGAGAAAGCAAGAGCTGTTTCATTCATTTTTTGCATCAGTCTTCGTGCAACAAGAAACTACAGCTCAACCTACCAAAAACCTAACTGTAAAAGACATACTAGAAATAAAAATTAAAATAAACAAGAAAATGATTAGAGGACACCTATCTGATTTTGATGAATATAAATCACCTGGACCTGATGGGTTTATATCCCAAAGTTCTGAAGGAGCTGGCAGATGTTATATCAGAACATTTTACCATATCTTTCAAAAGTCCTGGAACTCTGAGGAATTTTATCCAAGGATTGGAAAAGAGCTAATGTGGTTCCCATCTAAACAAAAAATAAAAAATGGGGGAGGGGTTTAACAGACCCTGGAAACTACAGACCAATCAGTCAAATTTCAATACCTGGGAAGATACTGGAAAAAATAATAAAACAAATATGTGAACATCTACAAACAAATACAATTATAACTAAAAGTTAGAATGGGTTTGTTAAAAACAGATCATGCCAAACCAATCTTATTTCCTACTAGCCGTTCCCGGCCACGCATTGCTGTGGCCCAGTCTGGTTAAATGGCCAACCAATCTGTGTGTAGATATACAACTGCACACACTAACACATTCACACAACCACCGTATAACCCCCCACCTACCTACCTACCTACCTACCTACCTACCTACCTACCTACCTACCTATTGCATTTCTCCCTCCCTCTTTCTACCCCTACAGCTGCCTACCTACCTACCTACCTACCTATTGTATTTCTTCTTGAATCTTATGGACAGATTATTTTATGTCATAAAGGATGACATAATACCTGTGGCCCACTGCTCTCTCTGTATCCATCTACCTACCTTTTTAACAATTTTTTACATTTCCATTGCGTGTACCTGGCACAGATGCGACATCTACACAGTCTATATATATCATTGGTGCCGTATTTGAAAGGAACGTTGTGTGAAAATTTGGAAGAGATCGGTGCAGTACTTTCAGAGATTAGCGGTTTTAAACAAACTCTTGTTACATTTTTATTTATATAGATTTTGACAAAGTGCCTAAATTAGTAGACCAGCAAAATGCTATGGACATAGTATACTTAGACTTCAGCGAAGCATTCAACAAAGTAGACCACACCCTACTTCTTGGTAAACTAGAAAAATGTGGGATAGTCAACACCAGATGGATTTGTAACTGCCTGACAAACTATACTCAACTAATAATCCTTAATGGCACTACATCTACCTAGAGGGAAGTAAGTAATAGGGTGCCATAGGGTTCCATCTTAGGCCCAGTACTGTTCAATATCGTCATAAGTGACTTAGATGAGGGAATAGAATGGGAACTCATCACATTTGCAGAAGACACTAATCTGGCAGGAATAGCCAACACCCTAGAAGACAAGCTCAGGATCTAAAAAGATCTTGACAGAGTTGAACAATGGGCCCTATCCAACAACATGAAATTTAATGTGGAGAAAAGAAAGGTTTTACACTTAGGCAGGAAAAACCAAAGGTACAAGTACATATTAGGTGAAATCTGGCTCAAAAATAATAACTGTGAGAGGAACCTTAGAGTCCTAGTGGATGATCACTTAAATATGAGGCAGCAGTGTGCGGTGGCAGCCAAAAACGATAATACAATCCTTGGTTGTATAAAATCAAAGGCATAAAATCAAAACCATGTGAAGTATTTGTACCGCTGCAAAAACCCTCAGTAAGGCCACACCAGGAATACTTCATCCAGTTTTGGTCACCACATTACAAAAACGATGTTGAGACTTTGGAAAAAGTGTAAAGAAGAGCAACTAAGATGATTAAAGATCTGGAGATTAAAACATATGAATTTGCAGGATTTGGGTTTGGCTAGTATAGAGAAAAGAAGAACTAAGGGTGACATGATAGCAGTATTCCAGTATTTGAGTGGTTGCCACAAAGAGGTCAACTTATTTACCAAAGCATCTGTAGGCAAGACAAGAAATAATGGATGGAAACTAATCAAGGAGAGAAGCAACCTGGAACTAAGGAGAAATTTCCTAACAGTGGGGACAATTAACCAGTGAAATGACTTGCCTTCAGAAGTCATGGATGCTTCATCACTGGAGGTTTTTAAGAAGAGATTGGACAGTCACTTATCTGAAATGGTATAGGGTCTCCTGCTTGAACAGGGGGTTGGACTAGAAGACCTCCAAGGTCACTTCCAGCTCTATTCTGGTTGGTTGGTTGATTGATTGGTTGGTTGTCCCCACATGAACCAAAAAGAAACAATATGGTAGTTTTTAGTGGATTTGAGTAACTTTGGTGAGTTCTTCATCATGTTCTGTATATAGATACCTGGAAATCACACCTCACACCTCACAGCAAGTCTGCATACAGCTGCCCCATATCAAGGAACCATGACATGCCTTTTTCTTAAAGCAATTCTTGGATTGTTTTTTTTTTTAAACAATGACAGGCCCAGTGTCTCCTACAATGTTTTTAACCTGGTTGTCCAGGTGGCTGTCAATTCTTATGTCTGGGAACCTATCATCTTCCCTAATGCAATACAATGTAGCAACTCTCTAATGTCCTTTACAGTTTGCTCCAATAAGCTTTTTCTTATTGGAACAAACTGTAATGCTGCCTATGTCCTTTTTAGACAAAAAGACAATCATTGCATATATTTTGGAGCTCACAATAATTTTTCCTCCTTGCCTTACCTACCAACACTCCAAGTGCACATTAATCTTATATTTACTTATTATGCTGACTATAAGCTTACAGGAGTTGCTTCTTTAATGCAAAATAGCATGGACTTGATTTCCTTTTAATTTTCCTGGAATGTCCAAGTTTACTTTTTAAGACTTAGAGGAAGTAGCAAAGCCCCATGTCTTTCAGACATATTTTCATCACCTTCTTTTTATACTTTTCCCCAAAGTTCATATAAAGGAAGACATTGAAACTTTTGATAAAAATGTTTCGACATAACAGAAGTCCTGGAAACATTTAAGGGTGGAACACAGAATATTAAGTTTGGAACTGTAGCAAATTGATATGGCAAGTATTACCTATTAAAACTATATTCTGAAGTCAAATTACTAATAAGTAATTTGATCACTTTACATCAATTAGTAATAATTAAAAGAAGAATCATAGTAAAATATTACTGAAAAAAATACTTTTGAAATATCTAAAGTTGTAGAAGTCCATTAGGAAAACCTGCTTTTTTTTAAAAAAATGCAGAGGATTTTGTAGAAGTTTGGGCAATTGTCTTTTTACCTGTGCTATTTTAATGGTAGGCTTTATACTACATTTGTGCTTCCCCTCTTCATTATGAAGGAAACGAGCTCATCTGTTTTCAATAGTCCTATTGGAGAAGGACCACAATACCATCAGCCAAGAACTGAACAAACTGGGCACATTTTAGCACAGCGCATTAAGCAAACCAGTCTTGGTAATGAGTTAATGGTTCAGTGCATTGTGAGACCACCACCCCTCTCTCCAATGTAGACTTTATATGTCAGAATAACAGAGTTGGAAGAGACCTTGAAGGTCTTCTATTCCAAACCCCTGCTCAAGTAGAAGACCCTATACCAGGGGTGAAATTCAGCAGATTCTGACAAGTTCTGGAGAACCAGTAGTGGAAATTTTGAGTAGTTCAGAGAACCGGCAAATGCCATCTCTGGCTGTCCCCAGAGTGTGGCAGGAATGGGGATTTTGCAGTATCCTTCCCCTGGTGTGGGGAGGGAATGGAGATTTTACAGTATACTTTCCCTGCCACGCCCACCATGCCACGCCCACCAAGCTATTAAAAAAGTTTTCACCACTGCCCTATACCATTTTAGACCAATGGCTGTCCAATCTCTTGTTAAAAGCATCCAACGATGGAGGAGGCACCTATAACCTCTAAAGGCAAACCGCTCCAGCGGATTCATTGTTCTAACTGTCAGTGGATCCCGCCTTATTTCTAGCCTGGCAAGCAACTTGAACAAATCCATTCGGAAATCATGTCCTTTTTCTCCTCTTATATAAAACAATCGTTTCTCAGGCCAATCTACGGTTGCTTCAGATCAAATCCAGGATGCTCCAAAAGAACAGAAGTGCAGCTTCTACCAACAACAGATGCGCAACCCAACATTAGAGATCAGAGAAGCTGCAAATCCCACACCCACTTCGAGGACGCGGCGCTCATTGCAGACTTCCAACTGCATCGGTCCCCACGTGCGTTTCTCCGAACTCGGCCCACGCCAGGGCATCCCATTGATTTGCTGCATCCACTAGGAATGCAGGTGAATTATGAGCGGGCGGAATAGGAGGCTTCCCGAGACCGGAGCGCAAAAAGGCGAAGACCCAGCAGCGCCCGCGCAGGCTTTTAGCCGCTCCTCCTCCTCACCTGCGAGCGCTGCTTTCGCGGCCTCGGCTCAAGCGATCCGAGAGCCTGCCCAAAAAGGCCACCAGAGACGGCCTCCCGCGGGGCAAACAATCCAGCAACCGCCGCCAAAGCGCGGGAGCCGCCGCAACTACGGCCGCCGCCGCCGCCATGGAAACCCGGCCGCTTCTGTTTCCGGGTGTTGAACCTCCGCCGGTTCCGCTTCCGGTCGCGAGGATGGAAGGCTTTGAGACAAAGGCGGAGGGGGGAGAAGCCGAGCGTTAGGGCTAGAATTAGGATCACAGAGTTGGAAGGGACCTTGGAGGTGTTCTAGGCCAACCCCCTGCTCAGGCGGGAAACCCTGAACCCATTTCAGACAAGTGATTGTCCAGTCTCTTCTTTAAAATCTTCAGTGACAAGGAGCACCCGCAACTTCTGAATCCAAGACATCCCACTGATTAATTCAGAGGTCTTCAAACTTGGCAACTTTTAAGACTTGTGCACTTCAACTCTTCAGCTCTGTTGGCTAGAGAATTCTGGGAGTTAAAGTCCACAAATCTTAAAGTTGCCAAGTTTGGTTAGCCCCGGATTAATTGTTCTAAGTGTCAGGAAATTTCTCCTTAGTTCTAAATTGCTTCTCTCCTTGATTAGTTGCCATCCATTGCTTCTTATTCTACTCCCATGTGCTTTGGCGAATAGCTTGACTCCCTCTTCTTTGTGGCGACCCCTGAGATAGCAGAACACTTATTTATTTATTTTTATTTATTTATTTATTCAATTTATACCCCGCCCTTCTCCAAACGGACCCAGGGCGGCGCACAGGAAAATTAAAATACATACAAAACATCATATAAAATTTTAAAAACTAATTCAATAGAACCTGTGCTAAAACCAGATTAAAATCCCCAAATTTAAAAACTATCTAAAAGTCAGTATAGGAGGCTACGCTAGGCCGGCTAGATGGAACAAATGTGTCTTAAGACACTTGCGGAAGAGGCGGAGGTCAGAGATGGTGCGAAGTTCAGGGGGTAAGTCGTTCCAAAGGGCTGGACCTGCCACAGAGAAGGCTCTTCCCCTGGGTGTCGCCAGTCGGCATTGTCCGGCCGACGGCACCCTGAGGAGGCCCTCTCTGTGGGAGCGTATTGGTCTGAGGGATGTATGGGGCAGGAGGCGGTCTCGCATATAACTAGGCCCCGAGCCATGGAGCGCTTTAAAGATGGTCGTCAGAACCTTGAAGCGCACCCGAGAGACCACAGGAAGCCAGTGCAGCTCGCGCAGGATAGGTGTTATGTGGGAGTGTCTAGGCGCTCCCGTAATCACCCGCGCGGCTGCATTCTGGACTAACTGCAGCTTTCGAGTGCACCTCAAGGGAAGCCCCATGTAGAGAGCATTACAGTAGTCGAGTCGAGAGGTCACGAGGGCCTGAGTGACTGTGCGAAGGGCAGCCCGGTCCAGTAAGGGCCGCAATTGGCGCATCAGGCGTACCTGATGGAAAGCCCCCCTGGCCACGGCCGCCACATGGTCCTCCATGGACAGCTGGGAATCCAGGAGAACACCCAAATTGCGCGCCCTCTCCACGGGGGCCGGTGTTTCGCCCCCAATGGCCAGAGTGCTATCATGTCACCCCTAGCCCTCCTTTTCATCAAAATAGACAAACCCGGTTCTTTATATGTTTTAGCCTCCAGTCCCCTAATCATCTTTGTTGCTCTTCTCTGCACTCTAGAGTCTCAACATCTTTTTTACATCCTGACGACCAAAACTGGATGCAGCATTCCAAGTGTGGCCTTACCAAGGCATGATAAAGTGGTATTAACACTTCACGTGATCTTGATTCTATCCCTCTGTTAATGCAGCCTAGAACTGTGTCTTTTTTGACAGCTGCTTGTTCTGACTGATTCCAGCTCGTGTTGTGTTTCATCATAAAGCCTATGCTATACAAGACCCAGTCTGGATTAGATATCGAGGCAGATAACAGTAGAGACCCTCAAGTCACCCACCTATTCACTATCAACTCAACCTATCTGACACATCCTCTTTGAATTCCTGGAGAAAAGATAAGCTATAAATCTTAACAGACATACTGGAATTGGCTTTCATTTTAAGCCTATATCTCTGCAACTAACCAAGAGCTAATCCAAGGCTACTTTATTTGAGTTGCAGAAATCAGGAGATAGGCAGCTGACTCTGGGTGAATAAGAGTTGTCTGGATTGTTACAGTTCAAATCTGGTGGCTGCATTATTGAATACAGCAAGTCGAGGACAACCTGTATAATTTGGCCCTGAAAAATGTCTAGGGTTGTGTTGTACTGCATTGTACCATACATTTTAAAGACCCAATTTGAATATTATTACAGATACTAAGTTGAGGGAATTGAAAACTAAGCAAAATGGTTTTGGTCATCCCCCCTACTATATTACACACATACAGTAATCATGATTTCAGAGATTAAGTACATATCTCTTATGTTTTACAGTACTAAATTAACTGGCATTATAGATTAAATTATAGGAAATTATAGATTAAAAAGTTTTTAAAAATCCATAGTCATTTCCACTTTATTCAATTGTGGTCATACTTATAAAAGCATAGAACATAGCAATGATAGACATCCAAGTGGTTTTTTTATAATGTTGAATACTGGCAAGAAGCATACTGAATGGGAGTTGTAGTCCAAAATATCTGGAAACTAGGAATTGTGTTTAATCTTGGTGTTGAGCATTAAGAAATGAAAATCGTTTTATCTCAGGGAGAGATTGATGTATCTTACACTAAATTTATATCATGTTGGTCGGGGGTATAATACTCAATATTTGAATGAGAATTTTATTTTAAGACGGGGGGAGGTGAGGGGTATACTTTTTGTATGTGATTTTATATTATATGTCGGGGGGGTAAAAGGGGGGAAAACTTGTCTGAATAAAACTTTTGCAATAAAAAAAAAAAAGAAATGAAAATAGGTCAGAATGACTAAAAAGCTTATGCCACAAACCCCTGTACTATCCTCTTCAATGTCTGTGGAAGTATTAAACAGAAGCTGTATCTGCAATTTATTAATTGGACATTCCAAATTGGAAGGTTATGACAAGGCATAAGTTGCCATTGTTTGAACTTGTCTATTAGACTGAGGACAAAAATGGTAAAATGTATATTGCATGCTCTTGGAACTACTGGTATCCATTCAGCAACCATTCATTCAGCAACTGTTCAAAGTTACTGCAGCTCTGAATGGGAGGGACTTACAATTGATCTACAAAGTTGTGGCTGTTGCAGTACTCTCAAGTCAGATGATCACAATCCAATCACTCAGTGATCAACTGATTACATCGCAACATTCACATGACCATAATTTCTGATGTTCCCTGCCGCCTTCCCAGGAGGCAAACTAAGAAAATCAAATTCAAAGCACATATTTTTTTGTTTGTTCAGTTTATTCAGTCAGAGACAAAGAGGGGAAAATTAGAGAACTTAAATCCTTTTGAAATTATACTTACTGTTCCCTCACAATAGGTACATCTGCTATGCAAATAGATTGAGAACTATAAATGGCTTTAATTAACAAGCACCTATTTTCCTCCTGTGCTGGTGTCTTCACACATATGTTCCAATATATTAAAGTAGCCCAACAAGAAAAAACAGGAGTCATCTAAAACATACAGTGTAAGCACTGTTACAGCACTATGTAGGTCACACAGGCAGAAAACACTTTTAACCTCACTACACATGGACAGATTCACAATAGTTTCAACTGGGAAACTGTGAGGATCCTAAACCAAGCCAATTCCAAAATGCTCAAGATTTCCTGAAAGTTTGGCATTCAGAAAAATCAGCCATCAGATTAGGGATGGGTTGCTGCCGGTTTTACTACCGGTTTGCTTGGCGCATGTTTTCTGCATGTGCCATTGCTATGCTCGCGCGTGTGTGCGCAGTTCAATGTAGATTGTTCTTTGCGCCTGCTCAGATCAATTTTCAGTGAACTACGCAGGGGCTGTCAATACAAAACAACATGGTGGCAACAGCGGTGGCGAGGGAACCGGTTTGAGGGCGTGGCAAGCCTGGGTCACTGAACCTGGCCAAACCGGGAGCAGCCCACCTCTGCAACAGACACATAGAAATAAACTATATTTATTTATCATTCAAAAGAGACAAAAAAATAAAAATTGTTTTTTTCAAATAAAAAAAAAAGAGACAAAAAAGCTAAGGGGGAAAACAAAAAGACCAGAACATACCCTCTCTAGCAGCCAACATCCAGATAAGCAGGGATTAACCCCCTTAAACAATAAATCAGCCTAATCCAGTGATGGCAAACCTTTTTTGGCTTGCGTGCCAAAAGTGGGGGGAGCACAGGGAGTCATGGGTGGGTGTACCACACCCATAATGCTATGTGCATGACCCCAGCTTGCAGGCGCGCACGACCAGCACTCCCCCCATTTTTAGCGTGCTTTTTTTGCCCTCCCAAGGCTCCAGAGGCTTTATAAGTTCAGGAACAGACTTCCGGTTTGCTCATAGCACCGTTGTTTAGCACCGGAAGTTCCTGAAGTCTCTGGAGGGCGAAAAATGGCCTCAAAACAAGGCCAAAGTCAGCTGGCCAACACATGCATGCACACTGGACAGCTCACAGGGCAACACCTACCGTGCCCTGACAAATGGCTTCGCGTGCCACCTGTGGCACGCGTGCCATACGTTCGCCATCATGGGCCTAATCAAAGAACTGCAAAGGAGAAAACCACACACACACCACCAAAACAGGCAAGGCAAGCTTCTGTTTATAAATAGGGAACAAACCAGGGATGGGTTGCTCTTACCGTCGCTACCGGTACACTGATTGCAGTCTGTTCGTGCACACACCAGACATGCGCTGTGCATGCGGCTGACGTGCACTACACATGCATGCAGAATCCACCGTTCCTGCGACAACCACCTGCTTGTTGGGGCTTGCGCAGGTTGCGCACGTTGTGTGCCCGTGCACACTTTGCTGTTTCCACAAAAACAGCTATAGAGCAGGCGGGCCAAACAAGCCACCATACCAGTACGCTCTCAGCTTCTCCCAGCCAGTATCGGTATGGCTGTACCAGGCCGTATCCGCAGTAAACCCCATGCTCACTAGCAGTGATGATGCTACCTAGTCAGATAATGAAACATCTGCAAGCAAACAACCAAGCTCAGAGAGTATCAAGGACTCCATATGTTCCAAAGGAGTCTATGGATCTTCCTTCTACATAAGCAATCTCAGGATCCCAACTTTCAGACATAGCTATAGCAGCCAGATAAACTGTTTCTGCGTCGTGCAGCAGCTTGAATTTCCATTTACTGTATCTTGAAATAGTTCGATAGTTATTTAGAGAGCTTCAGCTGCTTTCCCAGCACCAAGGAATACTGTAGAACAGGGGTCTCCAACCTTTGCAACTTTAAGTCTGAAGGACTTCAGCTCCCAGAATTCTCCAGCCAGCAAAGCTGGCTGGAGAAGTCTGGAAGATGAAGTCCTTCAGACTTAAAGTTGCAAAGGTTGGAGACCCCTGCTGTAGAAAACCTTTTACTTTCGGAAAGAAAGGTTTCGCCCACAGTCTCCAACAACTATCACAGCCTCTACTAATCTCCAAATCACTTCTTAAACAAATTAGGTCTTTTGTGGAGTGCTAGTCAAAGAATTTTCCCCCCTGCTGAAACCAGATCTTCTCTCTCCACAGTCAATTTCTGAGCTTGGGACTTTAATGTGACTGTCCCCTATCAGATCAAACAAAGGCAGGAAATCCTGATTTAGGACTGTTATGGGCAGAAAGTCTATAATTCGCCCTTAGGCAAACCCATTGAAAATTCCCCAATGCCCTTCATTCTCAAAATATCTTTCTGCTGTATGCTCACAGGCAATTGACAAAAACCAATGACATTCTTTTTAAGGAACGTGCTCTTTCATTTTGTCATTGTGGTTTTCACATCTGGCAGCTGGGCATTAAAATGCAATTGGGAGAACTTTCCATTCAGCTCAAGTGCAGGTTAAGAATGTGTGCAAAACAGTTTTGATGTTTTCATTTCTTTCCCCAGAACATAATTTAAAACAATAACACAAATTAGTATTGCCATCTACAATGTATTTCTTAAATCTAAATACTTTAAAGGTGAGATTTCTCTTTTATTTTAAAGCATTGATTTTCAAATCTTTTCTTTTAAAATGCCCTGATCTGAGGTTATACATGAGGAACTTCCTCCTTATATAATTCTATAAAAGACAAGAAGAAAAAACAAGTTATTTAGTTTAACAAGGAATCTGGCCAAAAGTTTTCTTAAAATGGAAGATAGTAAACAAATCTCTCCCTTTCAGTTGAAGCCAGAGGTTGGCTAAAGAGAAAGCAACGGTTAATATCTCCAAAGATCTTAGGGGAGCAGAGATCTATGCTTCAAAGTCCTTCCCTCAAGAAACCTTCCAATCAGTTAACTGTCCCCACTGTGGTTATGTGGGGTCTTCCCACTATGAAGCTTTGCCTCAGAAAAATCCCAGCTTTCACTAGAGGAGAACTAATCACAAATCACCCCAGGGATTTTGCCTTTGAGGAGAGCAAACCTTCATGGGCAAAACAGATTTCCAGCTGCTATGTGTTGTGGTGGCAGAATATGCATTCTCTAATTGGCTGAGTATGCTGCAGATATATAGGACAGTCTCGGAAGCAGAGGGGAGCAGAGCTGGTAATAGATACTGAAACTTTGGAAGGGATGGGGGTTCCTTATTTATTTATTTTATTTATTTTATTCAATTTATATCCCGCCCTTCTCCAAAAGGACCCAGGGCGGCGCACAGGAATTTAAAAATAACATACAAAGATAATACAAAACATATAAATTTAAAAATCTATTAAATGGCAACCTGCGCTAAAACCAATTAAAATCCCCCAATTAAAACTATCTAAAATTAATCGCAGTAGAGGCTATCTTAGGCCGGCTTGGTGAAATAAGTTATCAAGTTATCATGTTCCTCTTGGCAAGTCCTTAACAGTAGTTTATTTTAGAACTAGGTCAAAATAGAAACCCAAGTAAAAACTTGATGAAACTATATTTGGTTTGTCATATTCTACACAGGGCTGAGGATTTATGGAGTTATCCCTAAAATACAACACATGGCGCTTTTTATGAAAACACCTGCTTTGCTTGCAATTTCTGAATATCACATAGTGGGATTCCTGAGGCAAAGGGCATCCATAATTAATTAATAGATTAACAGAGTTGGAAGGGACCTTGCAAGTCATCTGTTTTCTTGACACACGTTATGTCATGAAGAATAAAATGGCACCACAATGCAAGTCGGGTTTTTTTCTTCAAAAAATACCGTAATCTTATTTCAGTTAGAACATCTAAGCACTACATGCCTAATAAGGCAGTAAACATTGTGTTTTAGCCTACTATTCTAGGAAAACCACTGAAAACGTTACTTTACCTGAAATATTGAAAAAAACGTATAATTTATATTCTAATATTCATTTTGCCCATCAGTGCTAATCATTTCTTTAAGAAAAGCACTTCTCTGCTCCTCCCTTTGTTTTTGTCTTTTGAGTGTCTTCTGACTTCATGAGAAATATCTCCTTAGGCTTGTTCCGTTTCTCTGGGGGGGAAAAACCATGAACATGGCAAAAGCTGCATTGAGTAATAAGGGGGAAACAACCATGCTTCACTGTGTCAAAATCTATCTATCTGGTAAACTGTGAACTGACTAGCCTGTACTATAGGACGGGTCTCCAACCTTTGCAACTTTAAGTCTGAAGGACTTCAGCTCCCAGACTTCTCCAGCCAGCTTTGCTGGGAGCTGAACTCCTTCAGACTTAAAGTTGCAAAGGTTGGAGACCCCTGCTATAGGACACAAACTTTCCCAACAAACAGAGCTTAGCTATAGAGGCAGAGGTGGGAGAATGCGGACTGTGTGGACGTTTGAAATAAAGAATTCGGTTTCCAAGCCTCCAACTTGAATTTTTGGAACAGAAGCTTGCTCTTGCCACCGAGTGTGGCTAGTACATTTCTCTGCTTCCTCTCATTGGATTTCGAAGCTTAAGAAGAAGAAGAAGAAGAAGAAGAAGAAGAAGAAGAAGAAGAAGAAGAAGAAGAAGAAGAAGAAGAAGAAGAAGAAGAAGAAGAAGAAGAAGAAGAAGAAGAAGAAGAAGAAGAAGAAGAAGAAATTTATTTATATACCGCCTCCTCTCCCCGAAGGGACTCGGAGCGGTGCACAGAGAATAAAAACCAATATAAAATACATAGAAAAAATAAATAGTTAAGAAACGAATTAAACAATTGTCCCTGCGCTAAAATCCCCTAAATTAAATAAGATAAATTAAATAAATTAAGAAGGGCTATAACAGTGATGGCTAACCTTTTTTGGCTCCCGTGACAAGAACGGGGGGAGCGCAGGGGGGTTGTGGCGGGCATGCCACACCCATAATGTTATGCACATAACAACCCCCACCCCCACTTTTGGCATGGTTTTTTCATCCTCTCCAAGCTCCAGAGGCTTTCTAGGAGCCGGGGAGGGTGAAAAAGCCCCCCCCCCTGAATCCCCAGAAGCCCTCCAGAGACTTCAGGAGCTTCCCTGAAGCTTCCGGAGGGCGAAAAACGGTCCTACAGGGAAGTCCATTCCCAAACTTCCAGCTTGCCCATAGGGCCGGTTTTTCGCACTCCAGAGGCTTTAAGGAAGCTGGCTAGCATGTGCATGCGCACTGACAAATGGCTCCACACGCCACCTGTGGCACGCGTGCCATAGGTTCGCCATCCTGGGGTTATAAGAATAAACAGGAGGGAGGCAAAGTATTAGATATTTTTGCAGTCTTGATTTGTTTGTAAAAAATAATAATGGTGGGATATCAATTAAGTAAATAATAAAATAAGCCTGGGGTAGCTGGAAAAGGTTTCTCAGCAAAACTGTACTAGGGCTGATTGTTGGAAGCTGCTCCAGAATTTGGTTTTCTTTCCATTCCCAATGTGCTCCTGGATGTGCTTCGCACTCCAACATCTAATGGGATGCCCTTAGAACTTTCTTCAAAACAACCACACCATCATCAGTACTCATGTCTAACATTCAGAGTTGCTTGATTTTGCACATCTAAATCTAACTCAGGCACACTTTCCCCCATGCCAAATTACATCCATACAAAAAAAAAATTGTCTATTGTTAGGTACTCATATCATCCCAATTAAGCTCTTTCCAGAGGGTTTCTAAGGTCTGCTGCTGTAACAGTCCAGAACAGCACAAAGTAGTATATCTGACTAAGATGCAGCCGATAAATAACCCTGTCACAAAGATTGTAGTTATGCTTGAAGTGCCATGGAATTATCTTGGGTTGTTCTGAATATAATGATTGTCCTGAAATGATTTTTCCAATCTGAATAAAATTCAGTGGCTGAAGTCACAGTTTGTGACACAAGCCATTATGGGTAATCCTTGACTTAAAACCATTCATTGAGTGATTGTTCAAAGTTAAAACAGCACTGGAAAAAATGAAGACTAGCCTCCCCACAATCAGGCGATCAAAGTTTGAACACTTGGCAACTGGCATGTATTTATATGAAGGTTGCAGGGTCCTGGCCCTTTGCTACCTTCCCAGTATTGGAAGAAATGTCCTTCTGGGTTCAGCTCCAAGTGGGGAAAAAGACACTGGAAACATGGAGGCTGCTTGGAAAGATGGTTTAATGGTGGACAGGACCACATGGCTTGAGCTCCTGAACAGAAAAGGGGGATCACAGGCTTCCAGATGTTGAGTGAAGAAGAGAGAAAAGAAGGGGCTTGCTGGGGTTTTTAATACTCTATTTGGCCCCACCTCTCTGTTTCCTGTTCCTGTGTAAAAATGTATTCTGATTGGTTGTCAGACTCCCATGGGGCCACGCAGGGGCAATTTTGTAGGCTGTTTTGAGTCCACATTTGGTTGAGCATTGCTTCTTCCCAGGTGCCCTATGGTGAGATGGGTAAAGGGATAATACGATCATGCCTTAATCCCATCATCCTGGAGCTAAAGGGGAAAACACTTTGTTATGTAGAATAGACTGGCTCAGGCATTTTAATGGACCATTAAGGAAAGTGGGGGCTATTAAGAGTGACTGTTTCCTGTCTAAAAACATATTTCTCCATTTCTGATCCAGGGAAATATAATATTCTGCCTTTTTAATATTTCCCAGGATATTTCATTTTTCTAGGAGAGGGTGGGTGCTAACTTCCTACACCAGCTAGTTTCCAACAATAAAAGTCAATGCGGTGTGGGAAGGAGCCGAATCACTTAACAACCAGGGTAAAAAAAAAAAAGTTGTAAAATCGGGCACCACTCATTTAACAACTGCCTTGTTTAGCCATGGAAATTATAGTCCCATTTACAGTCGTAAGTCGAGGACTACCTGTACACAATATGTCTTCTTTGATCTTAGTGCCACATGTGGTGTGGCTTTCCAGGATCTCTGAAAATTATAAGTGTAGCTAGATGATAATAACTGTTTTGTATTGTATTGTATTTGTTTTTTATATTTCTGTGCACCGCCCTGAGTCCCTTCGGGGAGATAGGGCGGTATATAAATTTGATAAAATAAAATAAATAAATAAATAATGATGTTTGACTATTTAAAAAAAAAGACTGTCACTTTTGGAAGTTTTTTGTCTGAATGTAGAGAAGTCTAAGATAGTTGCAAAGCAGGACGATACTCAAGGAAAATTCCACTGTGGTTTTCCATAAGGCAAACTGAATTCCTGAATCTTTTAATTTATAGACTAGGACTCCTGATTGATTTTCTTATGCTATTTGCACTATTATAATTGTTTATTAGTATTTAATATCATAAAATATCTGTTTCAAAATATGGTATTAGCATGCCTTCCCCAAATGGTTTCAAAATAAGGAATCCAGTCTAACTCATGCTACATTAGGTAGCAAGAAGGGCATATTACCAAAACAGTGCCTTTTTTTTTTTTTTGCTTCTTCCCTTAATTTTCCTCTGTGTCAAACTGGTGGCCTGTGGGCTGGATGCGTCATGCGCAGGCCACGCCCACCCCAGCTCCGCAAAGGCAAAAAACGTCACAATATGTCACGGGATATCACGGGATGCCATCGATTTTGAAACCCGTGCTCTATGCTATCATCATTTCTCTCACCTGAATGATAAAGAAGAATTTTTTGAGTAAAAGGAATGTGAAAAGGTCATAAATTAAGGACTTAGCCTGGAGTATACCTGGCTACTCTGTTAATCTGATAACACATTCTCTAAATTAAAGCAGCAGAAAAGAGAAAGTCTCCCCTGAATTGAACTTCATTCCTATTTGACTTCATGATTGTGACAAGTTAATAGAGAAGTGGCTTATATAGTGATCTGCCTTCCCAGTCTAACCTGTAAATCAGGGGTCTCCAACCTTCGCGACTTTAAGTCTGAAGGACTTCAGCTCCCAGACTTCTCCAGCCAGCTGAGAAATATCTCCTTAGGCCTGTTCCCTTTCTCTGAAAAAACAACAACCCATGAACATGGCAAAAGGCTGCATTGAGTAATAAGGGGGAAACAATCATGCTTCACTGTGTCAAAATCCATCTATCTGGTAAACTGTGAACTGACTAGCCTGTACTATAGGACAGGGGTCTCCAACCTTTGCGACTTTAAGTCTGAAGGACTTCAGCTCCCAGACGTCTCCAGCCAGCTTTGCTGGGAGCTGAAATCCTTCAGACTTAAAGTTGCAAAGGTTGGAGACCCCTGTCCTATAGGACATAAACTTTCCCAACAAACAGAGCTTAGCTATAGAGGCAGAGGTGGGAGGATGCAGACTGTGTGGACGTTTGAAATAAAGAATTCGGTTTCTTTCCTGGCTGGAGAATTCTGGGAGCTGAAGTCCTTCAGACTTAAAGTCCCAAAGGTTGGAGACCCCTGCTGTAAATAAATTCAAAAGCAAATTTAAATTTAAACCTTTGCAAAATAGACCAACATGTACAATTTCTTCTTCACAGATGTTTAAATGCAACAAAGGAATTGTGACCAGATGGGTGGGAAGAAGTTGAAGGATTGTATTGGTTTGGTTTTGTATATAATCTTCTGTCATCCAGCATCCCATTTTACAAATGCACATATTAAAAGGCCTGTGTGATAGGATCTGATCTCTTTCTCTTCTTTTTTTTTGGGGGGGGGGTGTTGCTGAGAACATCTGACTGCTGATAACCAGGAAGAGGCGAGAAGGGTAGAATAGCTATGTTTGCCTGTTAATCAGCATAAAGGAAAGAGTATGAGTAATTATTGGTTTATGGTATTCTTTATGCATTCTCTTTATTTCAAGGCTGATTTGGCAGAAGTATCATGGGTGAGTTTCAAACTTATTTTCGAGAGGAAATGCTGGTGATGGGAAGCACCTATTGTTAGTTCATTTATGGCAATATGCTTTGTCCAAGTAGTAAAGGGCACGCTAATCCCTTCTCTTGAGATGTACCTAAAAGAAAGCAGAGGGGTAAGGTTAAGGTGACCAGACGTCCTGCTTTTGGCGGGACAGTCCCGCTTTTCAAGCATCTGTCCCGCATCCCGCATCCTCTTTTTGGCAGCGGTGGGCGGGCGCTCTGCACGCGCTCAGAGGCGCGGGGCGCGGGTAGGAAGCGGTGGGCTGGCAAGCAGGCGGAAGTGGAGGGCCGGCGAGGGAGGAGCCAGACCCAGGCAGGCAGCAGGCGGCAGAAGAGGAGAGCCAGCCGGAGCCCGCACGGCCCTGAACTTCTTTGTGCCACGCCGCGATGCGCTGAGAGCAGCCGGCTGGAAGCCCCATCGCCACCGCCTCCTCATCCGGCTCATCCCGGTGTCGGCGATGGTGTCCCGCTTTAGTCAAGTTGATATCTGGTCACCTTAGGTTAAGTAGGCTTCACAAATCACTTTTTTTCCTAAACACAGTTCGTTGTGCAAAGGCTAAAGCAGGTGCGACATGAGTAATCTGTACTGGAATTTTCTGACTTTAAAAATATATTACTTTTAATTTTAAAGCAACTCAAGCGGGGAGAAATTTAGTGTTAATGAGATCAGCAGTGACAGCAGTTCAAGCAATTAAAACACTTCAGCTGTGCCCTATTTTCCAATCAAAACTCCATCCCATTTCATATAACAGCAGCCTGCTGATATACTGTATTTTTCAAAGTATAAGACGCACCTTAGTTTTTGGGGAGGAAAATAAGAAAAAAAATTCTGCCTCTGCCTATCTGTATCCATCAGTATTCATCTGCTAGCGTCCTTAGCAAACAGCCTGGTCAGCTTCAGCACATTATCGTAGCCTGATTCAACACGAGCAGCTGATTGACAGGTGGATCGGCCTCCCGGAATACCTCCAATCAGCTGTTCCCAGAGGCGACCGTTAACAACTGGTTCACTGGTTGTGAGTGCACACACCCTCTTTGGGGTTGAAATGCAGCTTCAAACATACAGCTGATCTACTCAGGTAGCTCAGGTGAGTACAGCAGGTGCACTGTGGGACCAGTCGGACCAGGCAGCAGCTGTTCCAGGTTGGCCTCTCTGCCACTTTTGGGCCGTTCCAGGCAGCGGTGATCAGCGGTGATGGCGATCCCCACTAGAACCGCCAGAAAACACAATGCGCAGAGGCTAAAAACAGGAGGTGTGGAGGCCAAAAGCATGAGGCACAGCAACCAAAATGTGAGGCACAGAGGTGGCAAGGGTCTGTGGCAAGGGTCAGCAAACTGTGGCTCTGGAGCCGCATGTGGCTCTTTCATCTCTCTGCTACGGCTTCCTGTTACCAGTCGGCTCCCCAATTGATAGGGATTTCAGTTAGGACAGGTAGAGGAAAAAGAATGCTGCACTAGGAGGAGACTCTATGGTGGGGGAAACCAGACTTTTGGTTGGCTCCACAATTGAATAGGGGGCTTCCATTTAGGACCTTTGTGGCTCTTTGAGTGTTTAAGATTGCTGGTCCCTGGTCTGTGGCAATCCTTGCAGCCTGCAACAGGTCTAAAACGCAATGTGCAGAGGATAAAAATGATCTAAGGGTAGGGGCCAGTGGGTGTGCAACCCTACATTCAGTGTATAAGATGCACCCAAATTTTCACCCTCTTTTGGGGGGGGGAGTGCATCTTATACTCTGAAAAATATGGTATCATACTAGGCTTTGCTTTTTCAGTGGAAAGACAGAAGTTTCAGAAGACAAAATAAAATACAACTGCAGAGGATCATTAGCATGTCTCTTATCCCATGCATGAAGATGCAATTCATGTAATACGTGGTCTCAAACCAGAGGTCTGGTATGAGATTAAGCCCCATTAAAACAGGGTGTTTAATTATCTGGATTCATACAGTGGCTCTGGCAGCATGCACAGTAAATGTCCAGATGGGATGCAATTCAGACATCATCTGCCACAGACAGGATACAAGATCTATGCTGAAGAAATCTAGATGACCATTAGATAGCAGCCAAGAGATGTGAAAAAACCCAGTCTCTTTATTGTCATTAATTGGTAGTCTGGAGTTTTGTAACCCAGATCTGTTAGCCCTTAATATGCCTGCTTTAGTGCTGTCAACACCTAGTAAAACCTTCTCGGATTAAGATTCCAGCCTTCCTGTACATCTTCAGCTCTGTCTTATTTATTTAAAACAAGCACCAGAACACCAGGCTTCTTTCATTCCTTTCTTTTAACAGCATCCAGGATGGTTCTCTCCCCCCTCCTTCTGCCCTCTGCTTCTCCTCTAGGAAGACTCTAGGCAGCATCTTATTGTTTGCATTTTGGAGCAGCTGCTATTGCAGCTTCACTTCCCAGAACTGCTTGCTGGTGTTTGTTCCTGACTGCTCATGGGCAGCTGCTATGGGGCAAGGAAAACTCCCTCCCTGTATTGCAGCATATACAACAGACACAGCTTATTCCCAAGTTCAGGATTACCATATCGGTGATCCCCTCTCGCTGGGAAAAAGAGATAAAGGAGACTTACAGTGGGGTTCTGAGGCTGGGACATTCAGGCATGGTAGGAACACCTGCCAAGAACTCAGCTCTAACATACAATAATGTGGACTTGTCAGGCAACCAGTATTGAGCACAGAGGAATACAAGGAAGAGGGGGGGGGGGCACATTATTTTCTGTCAAATATTTTGCATAATAAACAGAACTATTGCTATAATAATTCAATGTGGATGCATTTGTAGTTTTAGCACTTTATTTGATCCATTTCTAGTAACAGTTTTGTGCTTATTAGATATTTATCCCAGCTTTATTATTTTTATAAGTAACTCAAGACTGCAAATATACCTAATACTCCCTCCTCCTCTTTTACTCACACAACAACCCTGTAAGGTGGGTTGGGCTGAGAGAGTGACTAGCCCGAAGACACCCAGCCACTTTTTGTGCCTAAGGCAGGACTAGAACTCATAGTCTCTGGGTTTTTAGACAAACACCTTAACCACTACACCAGATAGGTTCAAAATTTATTGCTATTATTGAGCATAATGATGAACATGTAAGCACTGCCTTGAATGCAGCCAGCAAGGAAGTGTTTTTAATGTCATCATTTTGTTTCTGAAATAATAGTACGGTACAGTGTGAAAACTGATTCAAGGTTAGTACCTTAATGGTTTGTTTGATTTACTTTTCAAAGAATCACTTTGAACTGCTGCAACACACTGTAAATTTAGAGCATAATTATAATGTAAATAAAAGAGCTTGAGTAAATTAACACAGGGGTCCTGTATATGTTATGCTATTTGCTACTATTTCAATTATACTAACCCATAGGCAATGCAAACTCATACGACCACATTTGTGCACAATTTTTATTGGATCCTTAGCAGAGCTGTGTACGCTTCAAAAATTATTTGGAAGAAGAGCTTTGGACCACTTGCAAGCATAACATTTCTCTGTTATTTATTCATGCAGCCTGTCTTTTAAAGCCTGGGAGGGAAAGTTGTGGTTGTTTTAAGGGTGGTGTTAAGTTTAATGAGTCAATTGCTTAAAACAGTAGCATCTTTTTTCAGGTTCCCATAACAGCCTGAGAAAAAAAATGGTCTGCTTCAATTAAGAGGGAGGGAGGGAGGGATTGTCTTCTGCTCACAAGTGATCCCATTCACTTCTTCAGAATCATTTTTAATTACTCCGAATGCTATTGGGAACAACCTGGATCTCATACATAAATAACCACTGTTACTTTACCGGATTATGGATTCTCTAAATAAAGCTTTAAATGTTGCTGTTTCATCTTTCATATGAGAGTCATTATTTTCTGCAGCAACCTCTATGATGCAAGTGCATAAACGCCCACGTACACACACAAAATGTTCCGAAAAATTTCAGCCAGCCAGTATTCATAGCGCACTCATCCCTTCTGAGCATTTAGAGTTGCCTATGCCTTTCACATTATACATGCTTATTGTGGGAAATGTTATTCGAACGGCAAAGTACACAAAGGTTGCATAAAGTATGCCTTACACAATCACTATACAAAAGGCTTTCTATTTCCTCCATAGGACGGGGCTGTTCCAGCCTGCACTTCACATTTCTCACATGCTAGAAAAAAAAATGTCAGGAGTTGAGCCACAATTGAAGCCCATAATCTTATTCTGAAGGCTTCCTCAATCTCCTGTTTTCTTGCAAAACAGACTCTTTCCCTTAAGAGTTGCAGCTGCAGCACATCCAGTCATTGGTTCACTCAGTAACCTGACCTGTTTCCCTGAGCCCCGAGGCACCAAATTAAAGCAAAGAAGGGGGAGTGCTCCTTGCTTTTCTGGTTCCCAATGTTTCTCTTCCCTGCAGCTCCTCTGGAAAGGGCAAGTAAGGATAGAATATGAATGTAATCCCTGGGAGAAGAAAAATAATAAGAACACACCGGACAATCAAGCACCAAACCTTTCCCCAGTCCGACCGCATCCAAGCCAAACCCTGCCAGATGCTGAAGTTGGAGAGAGGAAGGGGCACCTTCTGCAAAGCAAATGCTTTTCAACATTTACCGTATATTTAGATTTCTGTCATTTATCTCCTCAGAGATTGGGAAACTACTTTTGACTGACATCAATGCAACCAGAGGGTTTCCCCAGGCTGCTTCATGCATGTTTTAGCTCTGCTGATAAATGCTGATGCATTTCTGAGGTTGCTTTATAGGTACCCGGGTTGAGTTAATAGGGAGATTTTCTTCCAGGTAGAAGAAAAAGCTGCTTTGTGGAAAATGTGCCCGAGACTCAGGAGTTTCAAGGGGCACTTCCAGAGAGATGGTCCCCTTACTGTTACCAAACAGGATATTGGACAGCTAATTCCATTTTGGTTTGATTATTTTAAAAATAGCAATAGAAGAAAGGTTTGGAAGAAGTCATGTGGAGGCTCAGTAAAATTCCATCAACAAAGCACAGTAATTCCTGCTAGCGGTCACATCGGGAAGCAGCTCTTGATGCATTTACAGGTTTATTCCACAAAGGTTGATTTCCTCCTGCCCTCTCCATGCATCAACCCCCCCCCCCCAATTGCTCATAACAAATCCTATTTCCTCATCTCTGCTTTTTCCTCATCCTTGAATGACCAGCAGTCCTGTACGTAATACGGGGCTGCTGACATTCTGGGTAGTCAGTAGATGTGCAAATATGCCAATTTAGATTTCTGTTCTGGCAAATTCTTTGTAATCCCGGCTTTATCGCAAAGCCCTACTTATAAAGGCTAAAAAGAAACCTCATCCCAGACCATCAGGCATGGCATTATTCGCCAGGGATGAACTTCTCAAAAGGAAATGTTGAATTGTGCCACTCGGGTGACCTGAGAAGCCCTTGGCTGCTGCTTCTTACCCATGCCAGTAATCCTCCCTGTTACATCCCAGGAAGGGCGCCCTCTAGCGTGGGTCACCCACGCGGGTTCTCAGCTATCTTTACCACGCCGTATGAAAAAGGAACTAGCGGCGTGGAGGGGGGGACGACGGGGGTTGTGAAGGGGTCTCAAGCGCTTTGGAAGACGGCTGTTTTCGAAGAAATGCAAAAGAGTGACTGGAAGAGCCACAAAGCCACATTAAGGAATGAAGGAACTTGAGACGACACGCGAGTTTGTTTGAGCGGCACCACGCCGTCCTTGGCCGCTCTTTTCCCACGCGCTTTTTCTCCCCCCACCGGGAAGAGGCATGGGGGGGGGGGGAGAAAGCCCACCGTCCCACCGCGCGTGGAAGCCCTCCGCTCACGCGTCCCCAAAGATCGCCCCTTAGAGGGTGGGGAGGGGGGGTTAAGGCGGCCGCCTCTGCCCGCGGGTCTTCTCGCCAAAGGGAGCGACGTGACTCCAGCCTTCCCGCTGGTTCCTTGGAGCAAGTGGCGGGCCGAGAAGCGGCCAGGACAGGGAGGGAGCGGGGGAGGGGGAAAGGAGGCCTCGCTGCCCGGAATGGGCTGGCCGCTGGCTGGCTGCCTGGCTGCCTGGGACGCGTTCGGCCTCCCGGCAGAACTGAGTTCCAGGAACCACGAGGCGTGGCCAAGCGGATGCTCTATAAAAGCCTCCGACAGGCGCTCTGGCAGCTTTGTAAAGTAGGACAAGCTAAAGCGCGCCGAAGGGGAGCCGCTCTTCCTTCTGCCTCGCCAGCAGCCGCGCTCTGCCAGCACCTTGGATTCCCCCCGCGAATCTTTTCTCGCCCCCCAGGTAACCACCGACTCCGCTCCCATCTCTTGAGAAAGAGCCGAACGAGCGAGGTCCCGGGCTGCTATAGGCAAAGGGGGGAGAGGTCCCGGAGCTCAGCGCCGGGAGAAAGCGATGCCAAATGGGGAGCCCGGAGCCAGCGAGAGGGATGGGCAGAGTAGTTATTCTTTGGGATTCGTCCCAGGGAGGGATGCCCTCTGAGGTAGCACTTGGCCCAAGAGGCAGCGGCCAAACTGAGGGAATATCTTGGCGATGCGGTAGGGAAAGTAAGAGTTCCAGTGCTGAAGATGCAGTGAAGTGGGCCTGGCTATTGAGATGCTCTTTGTCTTACAACAATTTTCTCCCCTCCATTCACAGGTACCCATCCTAGCAGCCGCTGCGCTTGGCAGCAGCCCAGATTACTTGCAAAGCTGGCTCCCTGCGCCATGGTCACTCACAGCAAGTTCCCCACTACCGGGATGAGCCACCCGCTGGACACCAGCCTGCGCCTCAAGACGTTCAGTTCCAAGAGCGAATATCAGCTGGTGGTGAACGCTGTGCGCAAGCTGCAGGAGAGCGGCTTCTACTGGAGCACGGTGACGGGTGGTCAAGCCAACCTGCTCCTGAGCTCTGAGCCCATCGGCACCTTCCTCATCCGTGACAGCTCAGACCAGCGCCACTTCTTCACTCTGAGCGTGAAGACTGAGTCAGGCACCAAAAACCTGCGGATCCAGTGTGAAGGAGGCAGCTTCTCGCTCCAGAGTGATCCGCACAGCAGCCATCCTGTGCCCCGCTTTGACTGTGTTCTCAAACTCGTCCATCACTACATGCCCCTCCCTGAGCCACAGCCAGGGCAAGCATCGCACCCTCGACGTGCCTACTATATCCACTCAGGTGAAGAGAAGATCCCGCTGGTGCTGAACCGCCCCCTCTCCTCCACTGTCTCCACTCTACAACATTTGTGTCGCAAGACTGTCAATGGGCACTTGGATTCCTATGAGAAGAGGACCCAGCTTCCTGCTCCCATCAAAGACTTCTTGGACCAGTACGATGCGACTTTCTAAGGGGCTCTTTCAGCAGGATTAGCCCATGACACAAGCACAAGAGCAGAACGAAGAAAGGATGAAGATGGAGAATCCAGGACAAAATTCACCCTTTTTTTTCCTTAGCATGTGGATTATGAAAGGGGCAGAGGGGCCCAGCACACAGATCAGCCTAGGAACCTCTTCCCAGCACAGAAACTGTCTCGCTGTTGCTTGTGCTGGATAACTTGCCAACGGGGGATTTGTGCAAGTGACTGATGCTGTTGGACTATGGAACAGGCTGTTGCTCCTTGATAAAACTGTCTCTATGGCTTAGGATGGGCATGATAGGATGGTTTGCAAACTTCCTTAACCAACGGACCGTTTACAAAGAGCTGATTGCTCTGCACTGGACCAGACCACCTCTAATGACTTTTGACCAGAACCATTCTTCTGACAAAGGAATGCATGCACTGGAATCCAGCTAGTGCCTGAAAATCAATGTTTTCCTCAGTTTTAAGGGGGAAATCTTTTTTTTTATTGCGGTTATTGTTATTAATCTTTACCTCTTGCGACCTCCAGGAAAGACAAATCTCCTTTCAACCCAAGTCTCTTCCTCGGAGGTTGTTGCCACAACATTTTATTCATGGGACTAAGCCTTAAGAAGAAATCCACATCCTCCATAGACTATTAATGAAATCCCATGAAGAAAACACCATTTTCTGGGCCATCATGCAGGCAAAAGACATAACTCTCTGAGATTTCTTTATTGCTTTTTTGGAACACCATGAATGTTACATGATCTGGTGTTTCTCCTTGACTTTTCCTGCTCAGGCTGCTAATTTCTTGCCTTCCTTTTTGGAATTTGAACTCATCAAAAATGGCATTACATCTATAACAGAGGTTGTGGATTTGTTTGGGTCCTCGATTGCACTGAATTAACTGAAAACCGTACAGGAATGTAGCAACAAGAGAATTACCTGGAACTCCTTAATTTAACTTTTTTTTTGTAAAAAAAAACTGTAACCAAAATTTTGTGGGTTCATCTTATTTTTGCATATCAGGGTTTTAGAAGGGCAGATAAGGTTTTGTTTTTACAGAAAGAAATGTTTACAGACCTGCCTAAGAAAAATTGTTCTGTCTTTTATAAAGATTCCACCCTTCAGCCTTGAAGGCTGTTAGACATGCTTGAAGACTCCACCAAAAATCAAACTTGGAAGAAAACTTTGCACATCTATTTATATTTATATTCAAGGGACTTTAAAGACAGCATTCAATAATTTATAATAAAAAGCACTATTTTTTAAATTAATGGTTTGACTCACTTCTCTTCTTCTTCCCTCCCTAAGTGTCTTACCTCCAATGTTATCTACATCCTACATCCCAGGCCAGTAATTCTTTTAATAATAGAAAGCAAAAGAGGTGCCTTGGCCAGGAAAGACTGCAGGTGAACCTGGCCAGGTGAAAAGTATGGCTCTTTTGCTATCATTAGTCCCAGTTATAGTAAATGCGCATCTACATATCACTGCTTTTTCTAAGAGAAGGAAACGCTAAAAAGGCATTGACTCCTTATCATTGAGCACTGCTTTTTATCACCACCTTGGACACTGAGATTCATTGCACACTCAGAATTAATTGATTCTGTGTGGAATGCACTTAAGTAATAACTACTTGCAGCTTTCTGCATGGGAGGAAGGAAATCTTCTGTGTGTATTTCTGAAATGCCAGAGGGACACATAAAGGATATCACTAGTGTAATGGCCATAGGACTTTGAAATATAAGTAATGATGAAAATAGCATTTACCCTATTTGTTTCGTGGCTTATACCTATGTTTCCTCAAAAATAAGACAGGGTTTTATTTTCTTTCGACCCTCGAAATAAACACTTGGCCTTATTTTGGGGGAGGTCTTATTATTTTTGAGGTGCAGGAGGCAACGACTGAGTCACCTCATGGCTGCTGCTGTGTTGCAATATTTTCAGGGAGGGCTTATTTTGGGGGGAGGGCTTATTTTAGCGCATGCGCTCAGAAGCCTGATTGGCCTTATTATCCGGGGAGGTCTTATTTTCAGGGAAACGGTACAAGTATCTGAAGGCAAGCAACAGCTGCCATCATTCCATTCTTTGTGCTCCCAATCGCCATCACAGAGCTAAACCCAGAAGTAAAAAACAAACCTGGGGGGGGGGGGGGATAAGTATCTGGAACAGCAGATGTTTTACATGCAGAATATCCCAAATTCAGTCAATGGCACTTAGAATTAGCAAGGTATAGAAGACATTTACCTGAATCCTTGACTACTACCGCCCAGCCAGAGTAGACATTCCTGAGCTAAATGGCCGTTCCTACAAAGATGTTACATTAGATAACACAATTTTAAATGAGTCCATCAAGCCCATTACTTATTTTTATTTATTTATTTACTATCTATGCCGCCATATTTGAAAAGAACTCATGGTGATGTGAAATCAAAATTGTTGCTTTTCCTTTTGCAGCTGTTATTTCCTCTCCTGCCATTTTTCTCCCAAGTAAAGCAAATACCAAAGAGCTTTGGCTAGATGAAATCAACCTGGGGAATTGTATTAGAATCGGGTCTCGACTATTGTAATTATGGCAAGGCGAGCAGCTTTCCAGAAATGTTGACTTCCCAAGTCTCATTAGCCCTGCTCAGTATAATTAAAGGTTAGAAGTGATGGTGATTGTGCTGGAATAACAATTTAAAGAGGCCCAGGGCAACATCCCTGACATAAGTAAATTGTTTCCCAGAAATAGGCAATGTGTAAAACACATCCCTTGATATGCAAACTTTTCAGTGAGGCTTCCTGCAATCTAACTCCACTTCCCATCATATCACAGCCAGACCACTGAGAGGTATGATAAGATAGCTTGTTTAGCTTTGGGAGCTTCTCAAGGGCAGTGGAAAGTTCTAGTGGAGAACGTGCTGTCTGCATGTCAGCTCCCTTCATGTGTTTGCAGAAAGCTGCTTCCTTATCGCTCCAACATTTGCTAACAAAATGGGGAGTGGAGGAGGTATCTTGTGATGGACCCATTTAGAAGGAGTCTAAAACTTTTTCCACCATGTTTGTATGTCTTTACCTGCATGATGTATATTTTACCTAAACCTGTGTCAACCCTGACTTCACAAGTGTGGATATTTTTTTTGCCTACAATTTATCTCCTCTAAATAATATTTTCCTTTTCTACAATACCTTCATCTTATTCCTATCCCTATATTTGCCTCTTTCCTTCACTGGTACCACTTCCACAGGTGGGTTGTTCCCGGATTGGCGAACTGGTAGTGGTGGCGGTGGGAGGCTCCGCCCACCCACCAAGACACTTCTGCACATGTGCAGAAGCGTCGCACACATGCTAACCGGTAGTAAAAATAATGGAAACCCACCACTGACCACTTCTCAAACGCATACCTGTTGTTTCCATCAGCTTGCTGTTTCTTTTCTTTTTAAAGTAACACACAGTTGTATATTTAAGCATGTAACTTTTCTATTTGTTTTATGAAAGGGCTACTGGTGGACACAGATACTCAGTATGGTATATATCCCCTGATAGCAACAGGACCTTTAATCATTTGGTCAGACCAAACCTTTCTACTCCAGTTCTGTTATAATTGCCCTGATCCTCATTTCTTCATATCCCACCACTCTGGACATGTGTGTTATAAACATATACATACATACACACATATACAGTACAATATAAATGCATACATATATACAGCAATGAGCCAGAGTTATAAGGCACTTAAAGATTAGTATTTCACATTACTTCTTTTGAGTGATGGCATAAAACAATTCTTAGTCTGGATTCCCTGGGCAAGCAAAATATATCTTTTCCCAGCTGAATTGGTTTTTTAAGAGGGGGTTGCTGTTTGTAAACAAGAATAATGGAGGAGAAAACAAAAATGGATGATGTTTGGATGTATCCATGGATAACGTTACACACTTCAGGGGTTATCAAACATTCCTTCATAATCCATGCAATGGTGGGATTCAATTTTTTTACTACCAGTTCTATGCGTGTGGCTTGGTGGGCATGGCAGGGGATGGATACTGTAAAATCTCCATTCCCTCCCTACTCCAGGGGAAGGTTACTGCAAAATCTCTATTCCCTCCTGATCAGTTGGGACTCGGGAGGCAGAGAATAGATGGGGGTTGGGGCCAGTCAGAGGTGGTATTTACCAGTTCTCCAAACTACTCAAAAATTCCACTACCGGTTCTCCAGAACTGGTCAGAACCTGCTGAATTCCACCTCTGAATCCATGGCATCTGAAAATGGAATATGTTCTTTGGGCTGAAGGAAAAGAATCCCAGAAGTGTTTGGACTATTCCAATCCTCCACTAATAAGGCTGGGTGGGAGCACCAGACTGGAAAAAGAGAAGGCATCCCAAAAACATAACACAGAGATAAAATAAGTTAGCTCAAAGTGCATCATGTTGGCATTGCCAAAGGCCATAATATCATCACGTCTATTTCAGTCAAGATTGTTTTGCCTTTAAATAGTAAACAAGAGTCAGAAAATCATCTGATATGTCCTGTCTTCACACTGCCTCTCTATGCCAGAGATAACTGCACCCGTGGAATTCTTACTTGATATGTAGCAGTTAAAAATATACAGAAGCCATAAGGAGTAAAAAGGGTGACTGTCCAAAGCAAGGGTCTCCAACCTTGGCAACTTTAAGCCTGGCGGACTTCAACTCCCAGAATTCCCCTTTGCTGGCTGGGGAATTCTGGGAGTTGAAGTCCACCAGGTTTAAAGTTGCCAAGGTTGGAGAACCCCTAGTCCAAAGGGAAGTATAGGCCCTGCTCAAGCAAAACAAGACTCAGTTGCAAATAACCCTGCGATTAATCCAGACCTTTGACCCTGCATTTGTAGAATGACTGTGATCATTCTAATCTTGCATCTTCCATTAGCAGAATAAATGGAAAGATAAAGAGGACTGCACAGGTTCCTGGCCATGCCCCTGCCTGGCCCTCTGGCCTATTGTCCCAGCTCTGCCAGGAATCAGTGGTTCCTAGTTGAGTCAGAGCTATGTCAAGAATGTCCAGCCCAAATAAAGCTGGTGGCCCCATGCCAAGCCCTGCTGAGGCACATCCCCAGCGTCAGTGCCATCTGATCCTGGCTGGCCCACACCCCTCTCTTTGCTGAGATCTAGGTTGCCACAGCAACAGGATTAAAGGCTGGGATATCACTGTTATTCTTTGGCCTGTGCCAGGAAATGAGAGGCCTTCCATCTCCTTTACTCCAGCTGCCGTCTATGGTATAGCAGCAGCCATGGAAATTTGAGGTGGCGGGCCTGCCTTTTCCATTAATGGTGGAGGATGCATAAATTAATCCTATCTAGGAGAGAGCTGAGAAGACCCACTTTGGAAGGATCTCAACATGGACTATGAAAGAACTTCAGTTCTACCTTGTTTCATCCAGAGACCACATCATAATTCTGTCTTTGTTTACCAATAGCTCTTACCATCTGAACCTATACCGTTCCCATACAGATCCACAATGAAAGGCAGAATTAAGACCATCACCATGATTTTGATTGGTTAAAAATATATTCTGTCCCCTACACTTTCACTCTCTTATATCAACTTGCAAGCTGCAACTCTCTGGGATTTCAGAGTCACCCCCAGGAGTAGCCTTAAAATTACTGTATGGCATTTCAGCTGAGTAGTTTGAAAGAGAAACGAATTATGTATGCTTGAATTCACTGTGGTGTTTACATCAAGGAAGGGAGGAATGGATTCAATTGCCAGAAGCATTTGATTGGATTTTAGATTCTCCTTGAGGGAAAGAGGAATGTTTCCCCCTCAAGTATTGAATTACTCTTGGACCAACCCAGCCTCTCCCCTTCTACCTTCTGAACAGTTTCCAGCTGTTTACTTCTGCACACAAAACACCCAGCTGCAACGTGTTGCTGATTCAAAAAAATCCAGGAAGGTTTGCAAATGCCTATCATTTCTTGGAAGCTGCCCCAATCAGTGGTGACGTTTCTGGTCCAGGAGCCAACTTTAAGCAGAAGTTTCTCAAGTCTAGTAATTGCTCCAGAAATTTCTCTAGTTCTGCATAATACAGGGAACTGAGAGACTTTATCAGTAAGTGTACTGTTCCTTTCCTCAGTTCTCAAGCTCTGGCTTTCGTAGACTTTATGTCACCAGGGGGAAAAGTCGTTGAATGGGGGAGTGGGTGGACCTGCCTGGCTGAACATAGTAATAAACTTCAGCCGATTAATTGGCCCTCATTTGTCTGGCAGGAAATACCCTGTCCCAACAGGAAAGTATCTCCACCAAATGCAGGATGCACAGCCCTTATCTGGTGCTTTACACAATTAACCAGTTCCTGTCAGCCGGTGTTCGGAGAATGTGAAACAAGCACTTGCCAGAATTATGTATGAGTAGAAGCTTTTCGAAACATCAAAAAAATAGATTGGAAATACTTAACGCAAAGACTATTGCAAATTCATAAAAAATGATAAATTTGAGGTTAATTTAACATATACTCATCCTTCATTCTCCACTTGCCATTATACTGACTTTTGTTATTGTTGTTGTTGTTGCCCAGGCCAATTTTGGATTGTATTGCTGATCCCAGAAGGGATCATGGCTATTTATAAAGGGATCCTTCCTAAAGAGAACCAACCCAAGTCAGTTTCATAACTGTCTTTGCAGATGAACTGCAACATGACAAAACCATAAATTGTATAAATACTATTAACTTTCTCATCTTTTCTCTTACATCCTTCTAATGGTATCTTATGATTATATTATTTTGTTGTTTGTATGTACAGTGAGAGTTTAAAGAGACCAGAGAGAAATTCCTTGTGTGTCCAATCACACAAGTCTTCTGTTCTGTCCTGTCCTGTTCTGTTCTATTATCTGGTGTACTCATGAACTGCCATTTTGTAAGGCCCAGAAGTGCCAATTGTAAGATAAGGAACAATTTTATTCTTGTTTTAATTTCCTCCTGATATATTTATTTATGGGTTTTATGTTTTACGTTTTAATTGTACAGAGTTACTCTGGAAATGATGTAGGCAGTTTCCAGATTTGGCAATTAAATAAACCAATGTCAGAACTTCGTCAAGACAAGAATCGCAATATGACACTTTTTGACTTTGTTATATAAGATAAAAGATGACTACACATTTTAAACAGAAACATGGTTTTAGTCATGATATTTATACGTAAAATGTTCCACAGGCTTCTTATTAATTAGTAGAAGAGTAGCTGGAACAAAAATGAGCAATTGGGAGAAAAATTGAATTTCAATGCTACCTCAAAAACTAAGGGGAAAACTATATTTGACAGTAATTGGAGTTTTATATCCAGATTTCAGATGGAACTGATGAAATCAGGAGGACATAAATTATGACTAAGCTGAATGCCTGAATCCTATCTAATTCAGTGGGTTTACTTTAAAGTATGACTAAACCTTTATTCAGCAGTGATATATTTCATCAACACAATCAGACAGAGCCTAGATAAAAACACATGATGAGAGCCAATATGGTAGAAGCAGATTAAACCCCAGTTTGCGTCCATTATCCAGACACAGAAGTTTTCCAGATAGTTTATTTTCCAGTACAATTTACCTTACAGGATTGTTATTATGGGGAAAAGTACATCTTATATTGATATGTGCATATAAATAAAAATAGTAAAAATAGTAAATGCTATGATAAGGATTAGAAGATATACTGTAGCTGTTGGCAAAATAATATCATGCACAAGTCATGCTTTAATAAACAGTTGAACTTTGTAACCATCTCCTGCAGTTTTCTTTCAGAAGTTACACTATAATTTAGGGTGACAATTAAACCAGTAGCCATTAAGTGAAGAAATTAATTTTTAATAATATAGCTGTAGTTGCCCATGATGTTTTGAACCATGTATACACACTGAACAGGGTAAAATAGTTCAGACATTGAACTATAATTGTCATCATTCCCAATAGCTTTGCCATCTCATTGAAAAGGATCAGATATGAGCTGCTGTGAGATCTAGCTCAGGGGTCTGCAAAGTCGGCTCTTTTAAGACTGGTGGACTTCAACTCCCAGAGTTCCCCAGCCAGCATAGCTGGCTGGGGAATTATGGGAGTTGAAGTCTACCAGTATTAAAAGAGCCGACTTTGCAGACCCCTGATCAGGGGTGGGTTTCAAATTTTTTAGAACCTATTCTGTAGGTGTGGCCTATTTTGTGGGCATGGCTTGGCAGTCATGTGACAGGGTGGGGGTGGCCACCTTTTAAAATGTGGTGAAACTCATTTAACAATGCTCTTGCTTAGCAACAAAAATTTTGGACTCAATTGTGATGATAAATTATTTCTTCCTTCCTTTCTTCCTTTCTTCCTTCCTTCCTTCCTTCCTTCCTTCCTTCCTTCCTTCCTTTCTTCCTTCCATTCCTTTCCTTTCCGTTGGGTCACTGGAAGCCACGGGCCAGATTTACTTCCAGGTACGCCAGTGGAACCCCCTCTCACCGGTTCTCTAAATTTCACCAACTGGCTCTCGCGAGTAGGTGCGAGCCTGCAGAAACCCACCACTGCCCCTGATCTAGCTGATAGGGAACCAGACTATAGAAGCCAAATGCAAAACATATGTTCTCCAACAATTCTAGATCTAAGACTCACTTTTAATACCAGTACGCCCTTCCTTCCTTCCTTCCTTCCTTCCTTCCTTCCTTCCTTCCTTCCTTCCTTCCTGCCATGTTACCTTTCTGCCTTCCTACCTCCCTTCCTCTCCTTTTGTCTCTAGGACTTTATTTCTAATATATCTCCTGAAATGGAGTTTAAGCTTCAAACACATACTGTATGTCCTGGAAAATGCCATTAATTATCCTAAGATTTTTTTTTATTTGTTCTTCTCATTTATCTTCCTAGCCATCAGTGAATAATTCCAGAGAAGTTTTCACCAGCTGCTGTGGTATTTTCCTTCTCTTTAAAAATGGGGCAGCAAGATTGACTTTTGCTTTGCTCCACCAACTATATGACCCACAATTACAAACTAATGATGCACAGATATATTTTTAATGTTGTTTTGTGGGAGGTTTAAGAAACAGTTTAACTGTTTTTTAGTTTCAGCTCAATTAATTCCCATGCTCAATTAATTCCCATGCTGCAATCCCTTGATAGCTTATCACAGTGTGCACATTTTAAAAATATGTAATTTTAAAAATATCTGATGCAGTATATATTTCTTCAAGGGTTTCTAACAATGAAAATCTCTAGCAATCTCTAAGTTTTGCACTAAATAATGAATAACAAAGAAATTATTGTAAGACGTACATTCACAAACATTGTTAGAGGACTAATCCAAAATTGGCAAATACAGAAGCAAAAAAGAGGAGACTATAATCCAATGTGTGGGAATAACACATTTTAAATCCCATTAAAACCAGACAGACAAGTATTAAATTGCTGGCTGGTTTCCATACAAAGAAGTTGCTACACTTTTTTGATGAATTAGTCATAAATAGGACTGGCAAATATGGTCAATTAATCAGTTAAATTGATCAAGTACCTTTTGACTGATTTATAAAATTGTCCTGATGAATCAAGAGCAGATTACCCAATACTATGTATGTTTATACCAAACGTTCAGGTGACATAGGCATTTCCCCTTGCACACACAAAAAACAAATTCCTTCTGCAATGAAGTTCCTGAAGAAACTATGCATTTGTGACAGAACTAATTTACAAAGGGATGAGTTGAACACATGGCGAGGTTGGCTTAAATTGGCCTTTATTCTTCAGAATCTTCCTGCTGCGCTAGATATCACCAACCCTTTCCAGAGATGCATATTAATCTAATCTATGTTCATTATGATGTGACGCCTTTGGGCACTGATAATGGGCATAGCCTCTGTTGAAAGAGGAAGTTATACAATCAGATTAAGGGAAAGGAGTGGTCTTTCCTGAGGATGGGATGGGGAGGGGGGGGGGAGAAGCAAACATTATGTAGCAAGACTTTGGATTCAGGGAAAAAGATAAATGGAGCTTATAAATGCCCTCAGATGAAATGTATTCATTGTTACCAGAAAAGGCCACAGCAGTGAGACAAGCAGAGGCAGATAGCTTCTTGACACAATAAGTGAAGAGTCCTAAGGGGTGACCTCTATGCGACATCTGTATTTGAATTTGCCTATCTTGTAGTAGAAACCAAACACAGGCCTTAGAAGAAATAAGAGCATCCTTGACATGAGGGGACTTTGCACCAGTTCAAAATGACTCTCTGGTCAGTTAAAATGTTTGATTTTCATGAGCTGAGTTGGATTTCTGTCTCTGCAGAGGTTTTCTTGACACCAGAACAAAAGCAGCCTTCTCCTCCTCCTGTATAATTGTTGTTGTTGCTGTTATTGTTGTGGCCTGCCAGCGGCCAGCAGAGCTGGCAGCAGATTTGAACAGTGAGGAGGTTGGGGAGGAACATGGACCAGTCCTGCAGTTTGGGGAAGGCTCCGATGAGGGCTCTGTGTCAGAGGCAAAGAGGGGCCCAGAGCTGAAGGCCAGTTATCAGCTGCCTTCAGAGTCAGACATCAGTGAGGCAGACAAACAGCTGGAGACTAGTGTGCGTATGTGCAGAGTTCCAGACAAAAGGGACAGCTAAGGAACAGGGGTTGACTTGGGAGTAAGGCCACAGGTGGAGGATGAATGGCCCCTCCCAGAGGAAATAAAAGAGGAGCAAAAGGGGAGTGGAGTTTGCAGGAGACAATTAGTTCACTTAATTGGTTTGTAACTCTCCGAGACTCCTTGCCAAGTTTTGCAGATATCAGCCTCTCAGCTCTCCAAGCCAGATAATGGGCAGAGTTCTGGAGTCACCATTCTTGCTGCAATGCTGTGATGGCTATTCCATTCAATGTTACATTTGTTCAGTGTACCTTACCATTTGCCGTTAAATTAGCCACATTATTTTGACCTGATTGACCCCAAGATGTCCAGCCTTGCCAGTTTTTGCACCTCTATTTTTTATATTGTCAGAATTAGCTTCAACACTCCATACTAATAACAGAACATGCTCTTTTGCCATTTGGTGTGTTTTGTCATTCATGTGTTATTTTTAAAATAGGGATATCCCCAATTTAAATGCTTGGCTAGTACTAGGAAAAGTACTATTTAAATGCTTGGCTAGTACTGAAGAAGGTAGCATGTGACTCCAAATTTGTCCTGTCTCAATCCAGACTTTGCTATTATGACCTTTGACTTCAGAGATTTAGCTAACATTTCAACATCTAATTTTATATATGACTACACACTTAGCCATTCCCCTAAAAGGGATTTTGTTCAATCTCTCTCCTTCTTTTTCCAGAACATTTACACATTATTATTTTTCTTTTTTCCCAAAAGTATCTTTTTTTCCTGTGATTTTGACACATCATATTTAGTCGGTTTTGCCCAGACTAAATAAAATACAAGGACCTCATGTCCTACAGGGACCACAGAATGAATGTCAGCTATTACAAAAGAAGAAAGTGTTTTTCTAACCTGATTGCCTATCAATGTCAATTAAAGTATAGATCAGAGGTTTCCAAACTTGGCAACTTTAAGACTTGTGGGAGTTGAAGTCCACAAGTTTTAAAGTTGCCAAGTTTGGGAACCTCTGGTATAGATATTGTACTAAATCATGGTCTGTTTGATCAAAAGGTTTTTCAATCACCTTTTACTCAATATATGTCCAATAGCTGAATTTATTCAATACACATTGTCGCAAGTAAAAGCTGGATTCACACCACAGATGAAGCTAAAACAAGTAAGTGTTATTATAGATTAGGGGTGGGCAACCCAAAACATCACAGCAGCACACAGCGCAATGTCTGTGGCTGATCATTGACAATATATTTTGCGGTGATAAAATGTACACAAAGCCCTATTATAAGTACTGATATAAGTTCAACATAGTTTATAAAAACTGCTCTTCAAAGGGCAAGGGGAAATAAAGCAAAAAATCCTGGCTATGGTTAGCAAAGCAACTTGTCTTCATCCATTAGGTTTCACTCAGGAGTGGGCTTCAAAATTTTTAGCAAGGGGTTCTCTGCCCAGTTGATGGGTGGGCGTGGCCATGGTGGGCCTGGCCTAGTCGGCCTCCTGCACCACAGCAATGGGAGTTTGCGTTTTTGTCCTCCCCATGCTTCGGAGCCTTTCTTCAAGCCTCCAAGAGGGCAAAAACGATCTCCTCAGACTCTGGAGGCTCTCTGCAGGCTGGAAACCTTCCCGGACTTCCGTTTTTTGCCTTCCACTAGCCTACGCACATGCCCTGCACTTACCTGCATCCAAAACGGGCCGCATGGGGACTCCTGGGAGGGTTGGGCGGGGCGGGGCCAGCCAGGAGTGGGATTTGTGGGATCTCCAAACTGCATAGAATCTTAGCTAGAGATTCTCCTAAACTCCTGTCAACCTCCAACAGCCCACCCTTGGTTTCACTGGCCCACCCTCAGATCTCTCTTTCCATCAGCCATTGACCAAAAGTTGCTCCAGTTTAGCACAATCTATGAGCCCAGCTAAAATGATAAGAATGGGAATTTAATAGTGTGTATTTGTATAGCCGCAGCCTGAATCAATGGAAGGTAGATAGATAGATAGATAGATAGATAGATAGATAGATAGATAGATAGATAGATAGATAGATAGATAGATAGATAGATAGATAGATAGATAGATAACCCCGGGCAATGTGATCTTGTCACAGTTAAATATTCTACCCATTCCAACTGCTGGACCTCATATGATCTCCCAACAAGAAGCAACATGAGTACTGAAAATCCACAGATGAGAAATATGTGATCCCCCTTGGTATTCCTTCCTTCCCTACAATTTCCAGTATCTCTTCCTACTGACCAGACTTAGCTGGGGTCTCAGGGAATCATCTGGTAAGATCAGGAAGGCCAACTGCCACTGATTGCGAAAAATAGCTTTTTCTGATTGCAGGCACATGCCATAATTAAAGCTCTACATTAAAACTCCATTTGTAAAAACTGATGGCTGTTCAAAGAACCTTTATTCCCACAATTAGCACTCCCATGCATGATCTCTGTACCAGTTTGAAGCCAGCTTTGAACCTCCTTGTACCCTGTGTCCGAAGTTTGATTTAGTATATTTCTGGTTCAGCGACAGTGTGTTGGGAAACTCAGGCATGCTAGCCATTTGGCCAAAATCCTGGAACACTGTAAGGCTTATGGGTGATCCCCACTTACTGGAAACTGCTTCTTGCAGCCTCTGAGCTTCTGGGCAGGGTTAGAAGGGGATGGCACCTTTGCAGCTCCTCCCTCGTAGGTATTATTCAGATGTTTTGCAGACAGCCAGAGAAATGCCCGATGTGAAGTAAAAATGTGGGGGGGGGAAGCCCCCACCCCTCTCTTAGAAAAATGAAATATCCTGGGAAATATTGAAAAGGCAGAATATTTTATTTCCCTGGATAAGAAATTGAGAAACATGTTTAGGTAGGAAACAGACTCACTCTTAATAGCCCCCACCTTTGTCAATGGGCCATTAAAAGGCTTGAGCCAGTCTATTCTATATAACAAAGATCCCCATTCAGCTCCAGGGTTATGGGATTAAGGCATGATAGTATTAGCTCTTCACCCATCTCACCACAGGGCACCTGGGAAGAAGCAATGCTCAACCAAACTTGGACTTAAAGCACACCCTACAGAGTTGCCCCTGCATGGCCCCATGGAAGTCTGACAACCAATCAGAATACAAGCTCAAGATCAAAGCCCCAGTTGCCCCTGCATGGCCCCATGGGAGTCTGATAACCAGTCAGAATACAAGCTCAAGATCAAAGCTCAGAGAGAGCATTAAACCAGGGACTTCAGCATGTCGCTCTCTTTTTCTCTTCTTCACCCAACATCTGGAAGCATGTGATCCCCCTTTTCTGTTGAGGAGCTCAAGCCGCGTGATCCTGTCCACTGTTTAACATCCTTCCAAGCAGCCTCCAGGTTTCCAGAGTCTTTTTCCCCACTTGGAACTGAACCCAGAAGGACATTTCTTCCAACACTATATGCCGACAAGATAGGAAATACCATAATATGGGGCATATTCTGCTAAAAGCAGGCTCTGTAATTGTGGAATACTGGTAAAATTGTATTGTTTCCCAGTCAAAGCACAGGATAATTTCCAGCTGCATCCAATTCCGGCTCTTGGTTGCATGTCCCTGAGTCAGGGATAACCCACTGAATAGGTCAAGGAAGGGAGGAGCATTAAGACTTCCCATTCTTCAGGGACTGATCATCTTTGTGCCTGGATTTCTTCACACACAACTTCCCAGAGCCGCTTAGGAAAGCACTGAACCACAAGTGGATATTTACTGTAAATGGTCTCTGTTCTTTCACTCCCTGCTCTACCCACATTCCCTTAGTCTGGGCTGTGATGCTTCAAGACAATCCAGGAAGAAGAGATAGGGGCTCACCTGCCCATGTGCTGCAGTGACAAAGTGGATTCTGTTCTTCTAAACCAGGGATGTCCAAACTTGGGAACTTTAAGACTTGTGGACTTCAACTCCCAGAATTCCCCAGCCAGCTGGGAGTTGAAGTCCACAAGTCTTAAAGTTCCCAAGTTTGGACATCCCTGTTCTAAACCATTATCTCACTCCTGATTGCTTCGAAGTCATTCGGTTTCATTCCGTCCATGCAGAATAACAAAAGACTTCCATCACACTTCTCATTACTGCCTCGCTTTGCAGCTTAATAGCAAATTATTAGAAACTTAGCATGAAGCGTTCCAGCTGAATTTTGCCCAGCAAGCTCAAGTTTTATTGGAAGGCAACACTTCACAGAGCTTGCATCAATCTCACTAGCACAAAGTTCACCAGAGAGGGCAGATTTGATGGCACACCGAACAGAAAGCTTTTGCAGCCTCCCAGTACATTTGTTAATCGTTTTAAAAATCAATCTTTCTTTGCATCCAGCTCCGTAGTAGCCTATTGGAATGCTTTGAAACCACCAGATCAATGTACACATATATAACTGGACATATGCAAGGATGTTTTCTTGGCATGATTTCAGGAGTGATTTGCCTTTGCTTCCTTCCTAACGTGGGAAGAGAGTGACTGGCTCAAGGTCACCTGTCTGGCTTTGAAGCTAAGCTGGGACTAGAACTCAGGAACTCCCAGTTTCTAGCCTGAGGCCTCAACCATGAAACTATCCTGGCTCTCTTATAAATTATGGCATGTCTTTAAAAAGCAAGTTAAGTCATTGCGTTATGGCTGTCCTTTTTTTACAAAAATTAAAATTTCTGAATATCTATAGTGAAATAATTAGTGCAGATTTTTTTGATGAATTATATCAGTTAGTGCAGGGGTGTCAAACTCAAGGACCAGGGGCTGGATCCGACCTGTGGGGTGCTTAGATCTGGCACACAGGGCTGCCCTAGAAACAGCGAAGGACTGGCCCGCTGTGCCTCTGCCAGCAAAAATGGAGGTTAGGAGGGTAGCACGTGGCTCCCCCAAGCTCTGTTTTCACTGGCAGAGGTTTGCAGGAGATTGTAACAGCCGAAAACGGAGCTCATGATGGCTGTGGCCAGCCTGCCTGAGTTCCGTCTTTGCTGGCAGAGGGCTGCAGGAGGTTGTCACAGCCGAAAACGGAGCTCAGGAGCCTTTTTTCGCTGGCAGAGCACTCAGGCCACCATAGGCACCCACGACACGAGTGACAGCGAGCTGGCCACGCCCACACTGGCCACGTCCATCCAGCCCCCCTGCGGTTAAATACAACACTGATGCGGCCCTCAATGAAAACGAGTTTGACACTCCCGAGGAAGTGTCTTTGGTACCTTCACGTGCCAATGATTTAACTGCATGTAAAATCACACACTATGTATAAATCAGTTGTCATAAAGACAGAAATGATGAATTAACCCACAAATTCCCTGAAATTTGTGGGTAGGAGGGGGTGTGGCTATGCCGTTGCTATACAGGTAGTCCTTTACTTATGACAGTTCCTTTAGTGACCATTCAAAGTTACAACGACACTGAAAAAAGTGACCATTTTTCACACTTATGACAGCATCCCCATGGTCACTTAATTTAGATTTGGATGCTTGACCACTGGTTCATATTTATGACGGTCGCAGTGTCCTTGGATCATGTGATCACCTTTTGTGACATTTTGATAAGCAGCGTCAATGAGGAAGCCACATTCGCTCAACGACCATGTTACTAATTTAAAAACTGCAGTGATCCACTTAACAAATGTGGCAAGAAAAGTCGCAAAATTCACTTAACAATTTTTTCACTTAGCAGCATAAATTCATGGGATGATTGACACACAAACCTAAACAAAGAAAAAAGATCAGTAAGTCAAATTGAATTATTTTATTGAGCATCTAATGGATCCTATCAGAAATTTATGTCCCCAGATTCAGGTGACATGAAACCTACTTTTCCCTACTTCTTCCCTCTCCCCCACCAAACACACACAAACATGCAAAGATTTTTACTATGCTATCATTCAGTGATAGACTCTAGATAGTTCTAAAATTTCTTTGTTATTCTGTGACATTCTGTCTGGCCTAATACAGATATTATAGCAGTAAGCATTTTGACATCTCTCCAGTGGTGGGATTCAAATTTTTTTACTACCGGTTCTGTGGGTGTGGCTTGGTGGGCGTGGTGTGGCTTGGTGGGCATGGCAGGGGAAGGTTACTATAAAATCCCCATTTCCTCCCGAAAAGCTGGGACTCAGGAGGCAGAGAATAGAGAATAGGCGGGACCAATCAGAGGTGGTATTTACTGGTTCTCCGAATTAGTCAAGATTTCCGCTACCGGTTCTCCAGAACTGGTCAGAACCTGCTGAATACCACATCTGCATCTCTCTACTGCTTCATGTATGACATCAAGGATCCCAGATTTAGATGTCCAAAGAAGGAATCCTAAATTGAAGAAAAGGAAGCCAGTTCGGTGTAGTGACTTAAAAGCACTAGAATAGAAACTAGAGATCCATGATTATTTATTTGTTTGTTTGTTTGTTTGTTTATTTATTTCGATTTATATAACCGCTCCTTCTTCATCAAAATGAACCCAGCACAGGGAGTTAAAATCAATAAATAACAATAAATACAGTAATAATGTCTAAAATGAATTAAACTAAGGACCTGTGCTAAAACATTCCCAATTAAAATTCTAAAATACATTTACTCGTTGGCTAAAATTGAATTATATCAGAGCTCTAAGCTCTAAGCTAGACCGGCTTGATTTTTACTCCTTCTGCCAACTGGGTGAAGAGAGAGGGAGAAAAAGATAGACAAATAGTCTCCCTCCCTCCCTCCTTCCCTGTTTCTCTCTCTCTTTCTTTTCGAGGAAACTGACGTAATATGAATTACACCATGTATTTAACTTATCAGATCTTTTCATGGAACTGAAAGCTCTTAATCATAGTGGGACAGGCTGCTGCAGTGCAAGCAACGGGAGGGAGGGAGGAAAGTATTTTGGCATGTTTGAGGGGAGGCAAAGCTGGTTTTTTTAAAGTGCTGTTTACATCTCCATGGCAACATACTTTCTGTTGCTCCATCTCCAGTGAAGCTACGGTAAACTCGTAAAAGGCAAATGGGCAGCTGCACATTCCTCGCTTGTTCCATGAGCAAAACTCCTCTCAGAGCCCAGACCTTTCACTCTGGCCAAAGCAACCAAGCTCTATGAGCTCATCAAATTCTTCTCTCCCCCCCTCCCCCACCATCCCCCGGGCCGGCCTGTTCCAGCCACAAGCTTTCCCAGAGAAAAACCAAGAGAAACGGGAAGATGGTTGACCATCTTTGTCTTCCTCGGAATGGAACATTTTGTACACACGTCTTCTTGGTCAAGATCTAGGGATATGATTCTAATAAGCACAGGAAATTGCTCTGATCTGTAGGAATAGTAATCTGCCCAAATATGTAACGACTTTAAGAAGCATAAATGTAAGGAGGACACGGGAAAGCTTGAGGCTGTAGTAGTAGTAGTAGTAGTAGTAGTAGTAGTAGTAGTAGTACCATGTTCCCCAACATATTTATTTGTTTGTTTGTTTATGTTTGTTATGTTATGTTATGTTTATTAAATTTGTATACCGCCCTTCTCCCTTGCGGGACTCAGGGCGGTGAACAGGCATCAATAAAACAGTACAAAACATCAATATATAAAATACTTTAAAATGGCATTAAATTGGGGGCCTGTTCTAAAATCCAAATAAAACTAAATAAAATCAATTAAAATCAATTAAAAAACTACGCAAGGCCGGCCACACAGAATAGATGCGTTTTCAAGGCCCGACGGAAGAGGCGTAGGTCAGTGGTCATACGTAGGTCGGGGGGCAGGTCATTCCAGAGGGCAGGGGCTGCCACAGAGAAGGCTCTCCCCCTGGGGGTCACCAGCCGACATTGTTTGGCTGACAGCACCCTGAGGAGGCCCTCTCTGTGGGAGCGAACTGGTCGGTGGGAGGTATTTGGTAGCAGGAGGCAGTCTTGCAAGTAACCAAGTCTTGTGCCATGGAGCACTTTTAAGGTGGTTACTAGCACCTTGAAGCACACCCGGAAAGCCACAGGCAGCCAGTGCAGCTCGCGCAGGAGAGGTGTCACGTGGGAGCATCTCGAGGCTCCCAGAATCCCCCGCACGGCGGCATTCTGCACTAACTGGAGCCTCCGGGTGCACCTCAAGGGCAGCCCCATGTAGAGAGCGTTACAATAGTCCAGGCAGGAGATGACGAGGGCTTGAGTGACCGTGCATAGGGCGTCACGATCCAGAAAGGGGCGCAACTGGCGAATCAAGCAAACCTGATAAAAAGCCCCCCTGGCCACGGCTGTCATATGATCGTCTAATGACAGCCGAGAGTCCAGGAGAGCACCCAAGGTGCGAGCCCTCTCTGTGGGGGCCAGTGATTCGCCCCCAATGGCCAGAGATGGCACCAACTGGCTGTATCGTGACGCTGAAAGCCATAGCCACTCGGTCTTGGACGGGTTGGGTCGAAGCCTGTTCCTCCCCATCCAGACTCGCACGGCCTCCAGACACCGGGACATCACTTCGATGGCATCGTTGGGGTGGTCTGGGGTAGAAATGTACAGCTGGGTGTCATCCGCATACTGATGGAATTCTACCCCAAAACCACGGATGATCTCACCCAATGGCTTCATAGAAATGTTGAACAGGAGGGGCGAGAGGACAGACCACTGTGGCACCCCACACGTGAGGTACCTCGATGTCGATCTCTGCCCTCCTGCCAACACGAATTGCGACCGGTCGGAGAGGTAGGAGGAGAACCACCGTAAAACGGTGCTCCCCAGCCCCAGCCCCTCCAGCCGGCGCAATAAGATACCATGGTCGATGGTATCGAAAGCCACTGAGAGATCTAACAGGACCAGGATAGAGGAGCAACCTCTATCCCGAGCCCTCCAGAGATCATCCACCAACGCGACCAATGCCGTCTCCGTGCTGTGCCCAGGCTGGAAGCCAGACTGGCGCGAGTCCAGATAGACAGTTTCCTCCAGGTGCTGAGGGAACTGTCGCGCCATTATTAGTTTATCAAACATGTAGCGCCATTATTAGTTTGTCAAACATGTACAGGGTAGCAGGTCTAAGTATGAACATGGACATGAGCAAAGGAAATGAATACAAAAAGATGGGGACAGTAGAAGTGGTGAAAATCAAACCTTTTTACTACCGGTTCTGTGGACCTGGCTTGGAGAGCGTGGCAGGGGAAGGATACTGCAAAATCCCCATTCTCAACCATTTCCGCTACCAGTTCTCCAGAATCGGTCAGAACCTGCTGAATTTCACCCCTGGGCAGTAGGAAAGGGACATTAGGCATGCTGGTGCACCTATGCACGCCCCCTTTACAGAGCTCTTAGGAATGGGGTGAGGTCCACGGTAGACAGTTTAAGGTTGAAGCTGTGGGGGTTTGAGGATGTAACAATGGAGTCAGGTGTCAAGCTCCCAAGAGAAGCTTCAAATGATTCATGGCCTCACGTAAAAGTTCAAAGCAATGTCCGTTTATTGAATGTAACATCATGGCGAGCCTCGGTTGCAGCCAGGACTGGCAATAATTGGATGGCTTCTGCACTTTACCCCCTTATGCCCCCTCCCCTCTGCTTGTCATAAATTACGTTCTCCAATTAGCATTGAAAATAATTGCATGCATGCGTAGTCACAGGTTGTCCTGAGATTCCTTTCCTGCCACAGGAATGTCAAGAATTTTCAGTTCGTTAAGGCAAACAGATAAGGTCCATGGCAACATCGGGATGTTGACATCAGGTAGTGCCTTCCAGGCGTTGACCACTCTGTTGCTGAAGTCCTATTTTCTGCAATCGAGTTTGGAGTGGTTTACCTTGAGTTGAATACTTTAATAATTGTGCATTTATATAATTTTGTAGTTTAATAATTTAATAATTGTATATTTATATAATTTTATAGTTTGATAATTCAATAATTGTATTGAGTTTGTTTACCGTGTGTTTGAATTTGTATTTTTATTGGAGTAAAGTTCCATAAACTTGGCATCTTGTAGGCAGCCCATTGAAGAAGGCTGTACTGGACTTCAAGACCCGTCTCAGTCTGTTTCAAGAGTAGAAAGTCCCCATCTGCCTTGCAGTTGTGGAGAAGTCGAAGTGCTGTGGGGGTTTTCTTCAGTTCTGTTTCAGAGGTGGTGGTTTCAGAGAGAGAAGTGTGCCTTTATGATTACCAGTATTTCTAGTAATCATAATCTTTTCTGGTAATCATAAAGTGCACCTGGATTACATCGGGGGATATCCATGGCCATTTTCACTGATCACACACATATGTTTTATGGGGATGCAGAATTGAGGACAGAGTGCATACAGAGGCTTCCCTGCACACTTCAGTCATCTTACAGCACAACAGTGTGGCTTGCACCAGTGGTGGGTTTCCAATTTTTTTACTACCAGTTCGCTCTCGCGCTCTCTCTTGTGCATGTGCGATGCTTCTGCGTAGATCTGTCCGGGTGGGTGGGCGGAGTCTCCCACTGCCGCTATTACTGGTTTGGCCAATCCGGGCTGAACCGGTAGCAACCCACCTCTGGCTTTCATCAGAGGTGGTATTCAGCAGATTCTGACGAGTTCTGGAGAACCGGGAGCAGAAATTTGGAGTAGATCAGAGAATCGGTAAATACCATCTCTGACTGGCCCCGCCCCCATCTATTCTCTGCCTCTCAAGTCCCAGCTGATCGGGAGGGAATGGGGATTTTGCAGTAATCTTCCCCTGGACTGGGAATGAAGATTTTACAGCAGTGGTTCCCAAACCTTTTCAGTCCACCGCTCCCTTGGTGCTACAAACTGATCCTCAGTGCCCCCCACCCAGTGGTGGAATTCAATTTTTTTTTGCTATCGGTTATGTGGGCGTGGGTTGGTGGGCGTGGCTGGGGGGGTCATGTGACTGGGTAGTTTGCCGGACAGAAGGAAGATAGTAACAGTAAAATTCAAAACTGTAACAATTAATTGAACATTTATTCAAAATACAATTTAAAAACCTTTTTAGTTAATGTTAATTCAACAAAATTGTTGAACATGATCCAGTGATACCAGGTTTTCAAAGTCTGATCGTCATATATCAAGAACCTTAGTGACTAGTAACGTAGTAAACTCAGTAAAATTTAGTAACTACTTCACTGTTCACTAAGTTCTTAATGTGATGGATAGGCGTGATGAAGTGATACCAGTTTCCCAATGTCTGGTATTAAGTCACTTAGCAGGAGTCTTAAATCACCACATTCAGTAATGTGAAGTTGATTTCTTTGCTTGGAGAGAAGTTGGATGACCACACTGGATAATAATAATATTTAATAATATTTAATACTTGTAGACCGCTCCCTCTCCCCATAGGGACTCGGGGCGGTGCACAGGAAGAATAAAAAACAGCAAATATACAAACATTTAAAAACAAATTAAACCTATACCTGTGCTAAAAATCCCCATTAAAACTAAGTTAAACTAAAATAGCATTCCCAATTAAATATAATACCCCATAGATAGAGAGACTATCCTAGGCCGGCCAGACAGAAAAGATATGTTTTTAATTTTAGACGGAAGGAGCGGAGGTCCGTGGTCGTTCTAATGTCGGGGGGAAGGTCGTTCCAGAGGGCTGGGCCCGCCACAGAGAGAGCCCTTCCCCTGGGCGTCGCCCGCTGACAAAGTCTAGTGGACGGCACCCGGAGAAGTCCCTCTCTGTGGGAGCGAATCGGCCGTGAGGATGTATGAGGCAGGATCCGATCCCGCAGATAGCTAGGTCCCGAGCCATGGAGCGCTTTAAAGATGATGACTAACACCTTGAAGCACACCCGGAAGACGACAGGCAGCCAGTGCAGCTCGCGCAAGAGCGGTGTTACATGGGTAAACCTTGAGGTTCCCATAATTGCTCGCGCGGCTGCATTCTGGACTAGCTGAAGTCTCCGGGTGCACCTCAAGGGGAGCCCCATGTAGAGAGAGTTACAATAGTCCAGTCGGGATGTCACGAGCGCATGAGTGACTGTGCGAAGGGCGTCCCGATCCAATAGGGGGCGCAATTGGCGGACCAGGCGGACCTGGTAAAACGCCCTCCTGGCCACGGCTGGCACTTGATCTTCCATGGACAGCCGGGCATCCAGGAGGACACCCAAATTGCGCGCCCCATCAACAGGGGCAAGATGTTCGCCCCCAATGGCCAGCGATGGAGTGAGCTGGTTGAATCGGGCAGCCGGAAACCACAGCCACTCGGTCTTGGTCGGGTTGAGCCTGAGTCCGTTACTTCCCATCCAGATGACCACCCTGAAGCCATGTTCTACCTCCCTCCCTCCTACCTGCCTTCCTCCTTCCCTCCCTCTCTCTCCCTCCCCTCCTCTCCTTGTGAAAAAAGAAATAGCTTGGCAAAAAAGAAAAATCTTTTTCCCTCCTCCTGGCTGCTCTGTTGCCCCACTCCCCCGCCCTGGATTTTAAACTGAATGCTAGGCTCAGCTGTGCAAGGGAGAGCCCAGACAGAGAGAAATAGCTTGGGAAAAGAATAGATACCTTGGCTGGGGCATGGGGGAGGTAGCTAGAATAGAAGCAAAGGAAGACTCACCAGGCAGAGATCTGCTGAAATTCAGAACTGGCTGAATTTCGTTCCTGCAGGAAGTGCTCAGCTGACTAGCAGCCAACAGAGCCCCAGGCAGAATTGCACCAGGCGATGGGGCCACCTCCAGCACTCCTCTGCCACCTCCCTTGCCTCTTAGTGCCCCCCCTAAGTCATCCCACCGCCCCCCCAGGGGGCAGTACCACCCACTTTGGGAACCACTGTTTTACAGTATCCTTTCCCTGCCACGCCCACCAAGCCATGCCCAGAGAACTGGTAGCAAAATGTTTTGAATCCCACCACTGGCTTGCACTCAGTTTGGAAACCCCAGCTTCAATAAAAGCTTCATTGCCGCTGAAATAGGCTTGGACCTGAATCATTTGTCCCTGCTTCACAGGACTTCTTTTGTGATTGGACAAGCCATATTTTACCTTCCTATGTCATCTCGCTGTTTGTGAAATAAAAGTAATAAACTGGTGTACTTAGCTGAGCAATGAGGCTGAACAGCAGAAAGGCTCTCTCTCTCTATTTATTTTTTCACAACTTCGAACTGCTATAAAGAACCTCTGAAGTAATTAATCTAAACATGGTGGAAAAGCAGCATGCGAATGCAGAACACCATTAGTCATTCAATGAGTTTGGCAAAGTTGGCATGCAGCATTGTGAACTTGATAATAGTACTGTAGCAAAATTATTCCCATAAGAACAGTGCTATAAAACCAATGAAATTAATTCCAGGAGTCAGACTGAAGAACAGAGGGCAAGACTACATTACAGTTTTAAATCAATTTAAAGCCTATTTAACTGTTATGGCTCTCATCCAAGGAGACTGGGAACTGTAGTTCCGTCAAAGGACTAGGAGTTCCTAATGAAGCTGGAATTCATTGGCATCTAATGCACTGCTTGTGGCAGCAACTTTTTGCAATAATTTAAATCACTCATGGGAGTACTTTAGGCTGATGTAAGATGTGTGAATACACTTTTCTCAATAGATCCTTTAACACTGCTTGATCTCCTAATATAGAATCATGTGGATGTATATTTTAGTGCAATAGTGAAGATCAACAATCGCCTGAAATACATTTTCTATTGTAACTCTACAATAACTTCTTATTGTAACTCTCTCTACATGGGGCTTTCCTTGAGGTGCACCCGGAGACTGCAGATGGTCCAGAACGCAGCCGCGCGGGCAATCCTGGGTACCTCTAGGTTTACCCATGTAACACCTCTCCTGCGCGAGCTGCACTGGCTGCCTGTCGTCTTCCGGGTGCGCTTCAAGGTACTAATTATCATCTTTAAAGCGCTCCATGGCTCGGGACCTAGCTATTTGCGGGATCGGATCCTGCCCCATACTTCCTCACGGCCGATTCGCTCCCACAGAGAGGGACTTCTCCGGGTGCCGTCCACTAGACTTTGTCAGCGGGCGATGCCCAGGGGAAGGGCTCTCTCTGTGGCGGGCCCTGCCCTCTGGAATGACCTTCCCCCCGACATTAGAACGACCACGGACCTCCGCTCCTTCCGTCTGAAATTAAAAACATATTTTTTCTGCTTGGCCGGTCTGGGATAGTCTCTCTCTATGGGGTTTTAGTGTATAGTGGGAATTTTAGTTTAGATTGGGTATTTTAGCACAGGTACTATTTAATTTGTTTTTAAGATGTTCTTGATTGTATATTTATGGTTTTTAGTTTTCCTGTGCACCGCTCCGAGTCCCTATGGGGAGAGGAGCGGTCAAGAAATTAAACTATTATTATTATTATTATTATTTTCGTTTATTGGTATGTTTCTGATAATTTGCAATAAATTGGGAGGATTTCTATTTCATAATTATCAGTAAAAGCAATATGAAATGGAGAAAAAACATATCTTAGAGCAGGGGTCTCCAACCTTTGCAACTTTAAGTCTGAAGGACTTCAGCTCCCAGACTTCTCCAGCCAGCTTTGCTGGAGAAGTCCTTCAGACTTAAAGTTGCAAAGGTTGGAGACCCCTGTCTTAGAGTAACCAAGGCTGGATTTTTATGTGGAAAAAACACCCCCAATTTTTAATGATGAGATTTTAGGTTAAAAATGCATACTTTCTCTATTAAAATGTTCTTAAGAAATAAACAAATCTCTTAAATTGTACTCCTAAATGTACTTACTAGGAAATGAAAGATCAAGCCAAACTCCAAGGAATTAGGGCTGGATTCTCAGTTATCCATGCTAGGGTGTTTTTTTTTAACTAACAGGGAAGTGCCTTACTTCCAAGTAAATATGCATAAGATGATTTCATTAATAAAGTTTCACAGAAGTCCTGCCAAAGAATTCTATATGAGTCTACTATTACTGAAAAATCAATCTCAGTGATTCAATAAGTTCTGCTAAAAGGCCCCACAGATATTGTAAAGCAAGTGAAGAAACAATTTGGGCATGTAAGTGAGTGGCATTCATTCATCTGATGGCAGGAAATATATCCATTCTGACTTGGCAGCCTATTTCACTGAGTAAGATGCTATCATTAGGAACTTCCTCATCATACTAAGCCCTGGGTTTGTTTCTATAGTGATTGTTTACTTCAGTGACCAAAAATATTTTGCTACTGTTAAGATGTATTTACAATTATGTTATGGGACGTTTTATCCACCAAGTGTAATGAAAATGGCTTCCTGGAATTAATCCAACATATTTCCACTACTACCTCCCTATTTACATGATTGTTATGATTTTCTGGTAATATAACACCAGTAAGTAGCAATAATGCTCAATAATCCTGTTGGAATAATACCATGTTTCCCCAAAAATAAGACAGGGTCTTGTTTTCTTTTGATTCCCAAAGTAAGTGCTTGGTCTTATTTTCAGGGAGGTCTTATTATTTTTGAGGTGCAGGAAGTGATGAGCGTGGTCACCTCATGGCTGCTGCTGTGTTGCAATATTTTCGGGGAGGGCTTATTTTAGCGCATGTGCTCAAAAAGCCCAATTGGGCTTATTATCCAGGGAGGTCTTACTTTTAGGGAAACAGGGGTATGCAAAGAAATCCTAAATGCAAAAGTCTACTAGTTTAACAAGTATCTTCACAATGTACTCAGGAGTCACTAGGGATGCAAAATGGGTGCTGAAAAGGGTCATGTGACAACCAGGCTATCCATCCTTATACTAAGAGATTAGTTATAGGTATTTTCATATGTTTTATAAAGTTAATATCCTTCATAGATTCCCATTGTTGGAACTCCCTTTTTGGAACTGTGAAAACATCCCTTGGCCAATAGGATGCATCTGAAAATGTATCAACAGGACATGAGTATAATATCCTCTGGAATTCCAAGAAACTATTACATTCATTCCAATTCTTGGAGCAATGAGGCATTCTAAGTCCTTCATGAGCTATATGGATTTCTATGGCAAGCAGCCACTTGAAAAATATGCTGCTATGGTACATAGATATATTAATTCAGTGTTTCCCAACCTTGTCAACTTGAAGATGTCTGGAATTCAACTCCCAGAATTCCCCAGCCAGCATTCGCTGGCTGGGGAATTCTGGGAGTTGAAGTCCAGACATCTTCAAGTTGACAAGGTTGGGAAACAATTAATTTATATACATAGGAGCACAAATTAGCACTCAAAAGACTGCCAAAACTCCTGCTCTCATGTCGGATTTTCAGAAAGAAATCTTTCCTTAGATCTGTTTATTTTCATTATTTTGCTACAGCCTAATGTTCTGCGAATGTATTGGTACTTCAGTTTCCAAAACTATTGGCCTGTGTGAGCCTTGGTCTAAAGAACTCAGACTCTCTCTTTTTCGGTCAATCTGCTCTTGTGTTCTGACCAGAGACAGGCGAAAGGATGAATTATCTCCTAACTTTATTGAGCTAATTTTCAGCATTCAAAGCTAATCTCTAGATGATTTAAAAAAATTTGACTGTCCACACCATTGAGTTACAAATTCCAGAATCTTCAGCCTATTTCTACATAGTAAAAAAATGCTGGCCCACAGATCTTTATCCGTCTCTAATATTCAACTCCATGGAAATCCCTTTCTCTCAAGGCCACACAACAAAATATGTACGATTAAGGAAATCTTCATCAGCTCCTAAGTTTCATTAATATTTTCTTCTCCAAAATCCAGTATGTCCTTTGTCTTAAGTGTTGTATCTAATTGCCAGAAATAGCCCTGCCTTTCATTTACATTTGCTTTCTGTCAGAGGTGGGATTCACCCGGTTCGCACCAGTTCAAGTGAACCGGTTGTTAACTTTTTGTGTAGTTCAGAGCACTGGCTGATCCCACCTCTGGCTGGCACACCTCACTCCTCCCAGCCACTCCTTATCTCGCCTCACCCACCTTGACAAGTGCCTAGAGAGATGCCCACGGCACAGCTGCTGCTGCTCCCTGGCTCCCTGGCACATTTGCTTGCCGTGACTCTGCAGTCCCTGCGGCCCAACTTTCTACCTCAGGTACTTGCCTTCCCCGATCTCCACTCCTCACCCAGCTGCATCCCATGCACTGCGGCCTACCTTTCTGCTGCCTGAGCCCTGAACTGCCTGCCTGTGCCTTCCCCGATCACCATAGACTCCAGTCCTCACTGCTTCCCTCACACCGCACTCTACCTTTCTGCTCCCTTTCTGTCACCTGTGCCTTCCCTGATATCTTCAGGCTCGCCTCACAGAGCACCTCACCTTTCAGCTCCCTTTCTGTTGCCTGTGCCTACCCCAATCTCTACAGGCTCCCCTCCAATGCACGCTACCTTTCTGCTCCCTTTCTGCCACCTGCGCCTTCCCCGATCTCCACAGGCTCCCCCCACCCGAGCACCCTACCTTTCTGCTCCCTTTCTGCCGCCTGTGCCTTCCCCGATCTCCACAGGCTCCACCCCAGCACCACATACCTTTCTGCTCCCTTTCTGCAGCCTGTGCCTTTCCCGATTTCCTACCTTGTCTCAGAGACCTAAACCAGTATGAAAATGCCACACACATATAGGCTAACTGGCTTTATTCAGCCGGACTCTGGCACAGAATAAGTTCTAGCAGAAGCAAAACAGCCGTCTGTAAAGATGCAAAGTCAGTGCTGGCAGCTTCCATCTCCCAGCGATGCTTTATCAAAGTGAGCCACACCCTCTTTCCCCTGTCTGGCCTTGCCTCTTCATCAGTCATGTGTTAGCCTAGGCAGTGAGGCTCCCGTTTTCAGCCTGGAAGGCCTCCTGCAATCCTTTGCCAGCAAAAATGGAGCCACCACAGGCTCGTCCCTTGCTGTTTCCCCATGGGCCAGGTCTAAGCACCCTTCAGGCCATATCTGGCCCATGGGCCTTGAGTTTGACATCCCTGCTCTATGATACGGCCTCCATCTCATCCTGAGCCCACAAATGAGAAAGGGTTACGTTTAGTGTCATCCTGAACTTCACCAGTATTCACAAACTATTTCCTGTCTTGTTCTGACCACTTCAGAATAATCCATTAGGCTTTGCCACCTGTTACCTTGGAAGGAAATCAGGGGATTGCAGGGACTCGCAGCAGAGACAATAGCCGCAGAGGAATGGCTGGTGAGAGCAAATTACATACAGGTCCAACTTTTGCTGATTCAAGATGTACAACTAGTAGCTCAATTCAAGATGAGGAAAAGCCTCAGAGCTTTTCTTGAATACAGGTGTCTGCTATCCCCAGCCTACCAAAATGGGATCCAGGATTGGATTTTATTCTATGTTTTTCCTCTCAACACCTGATGGTGGTAGAAATCATTGTGCTGCTCTTTTGCCACTGGATTCTTAACATACTCTTATTGGGATAGAGAATAGAATAGAATAGAATAGAATAGAATAGAATTCTTTATTTGCCAAGTGTGATTGGACGCAAAAGGAATTTGTCTTTGGTGCATATGCTCTTAGGGTACATAAAAAGAAAAGATAACATTCATCAAGTCGACTAGTTTCATGATTACAGTATCTGGATGTTAATTTTTGTGCAGTGAAAGCAAGGGACTCTTCTCTCCGTAATCGGGTAAATTCCTATCGAAAGAAATTCCTATTAAACCTGGCACTTTTATCCTCCCAACTATAGAAAGCAGGAAATATCATTGTATTTGCATATAGTTTTTTACACAGAAAAGGGAACTAACGGCTGGGAAATACAATGCCGTTTCCCTGCTAGAGTAGATTCCAGTTTCAACAGGCCAACGTCATGTGGCCACAACAGTAAGGAAATTGCATCTTCACTAGACTCTTCGTGATTGACAGAGGCCAGGGTGGTATTTCCAGGAAATTTCTTGATGTGGAGGAACTCCTACGCAATCGTTCAGGGAAATAGGTTCAAAGAAAGGAAAGAGAAATATCATAATACAATTCAAAGAGGAAACCAGAGATTCCTCACAAGTCTGAGTATCGGAAGATATCCCAGTTTCTTCTAAAAGCCACTCATTTTATTGAGAAAGTCAGGGACTTTACCAGAATCACTCCAGGAGTCACCCTTTCTGGGAGCAAGACAGTCTGAATTCAGATACCTTATTTAATATTACTGTTCCAAATTTACATTGTGGTTTCTGAATGTCCTTTACAAACGTTGTCCATGTACCCATGGGTGGGTTCCTGCCAGTTCTAACCTCTTCTATAGAAGAGGTTCCACAAATCTACAGGGCCCTTTAGAACTGGTTCCAGCTCCCTCCCCCCCCCACCCATCCGCCCATCATCAACATGAAGAGCGAGAGGAGGAATTCTGGGAGTTGAAGTCCACAAGTCTGAAAGCTGTCAAGTTTGAACACCCCTGGGGTTTTTTTCTAAAGGGTTAGGGGTGGAAGGATCTTGTAACTTGACAGCTTTAAGACTTGCGTGCTTCAAATGCCAGAATTCCTGGGCCAACATTTTGGTTGCTAAGCAAGAGCATTGTTAAGTGAGTTTCACCACATTTTACAAGTTGGCCACACCCACCCAGTCACATGGCCAGCAAGCCACTCCCACAAAGCAGGCCACACCTACAGAAGAGGTTCTAAAAAAATTTGAAACCCACCACTGCTGTGTACTCGTCAGAATTACTGCATACCTCTGTGTTTTCTGCATTCCTCTGTGCATGTGTGAGTGTGCAATCAGAACTAATACCTAAGATAAAACTCTGATTTAGGCTTATGGGAGTTGTGTCTGGGTATCTGAGGAACCACCTAATCCTGAGAGACTAACCTGCCCCACACATTGCAGAAGAAAGGGACCACTTTGGATCCTATTGGCCAAAGAATTTCAGATGGTGGGGTCCAGGAGAAGAGCCTTTTCTGCTGTGGCCCCCGTCTTCTGGTATTATATTCTCCAGTCACAGGTGAGATCAGCCCCCATACTCCTGGCCTTCAGGGAGAGCCTGAAATTTGGCTCTACCCGTTGGCCTGAGGCCCTGTCTGTGGCTTGCTACATTTTTATTTATTTCATCAAGTATGAGTTAGATCAGTGGTTCTTAACCTGGGCGATATTGCCCTCCAGGGGGCGATTTCATTTTTCGGGGGGGTGGGAGCGAAAAGGGGCAATGCGGGGGCGAAGGAACGGAAGGGGGCAATATGGGGGCAATGGAGCAAGAAGTTTTGGGGACACTTTTGAGACTTTTGTCATACAGCGAACTGCTGTATATCTCTCTTACAAAAACATCAGATTGCTTGCTATTAGTGAATTGAACTGTGTTTTAAAATGTTCCTCCGCCACTGACCTTTTTACAGTGTGCATGAATATGTATTTTCCTCGAATCTTAATTTAGTTCCAGAGTTTTCGTCTTGAAATTCTTACTTCCTGCATTGTGGTTGTTCTTATGCCCTTTTTATATTTCTTTTTCCGTCTTAAAATTCACTTGTAATTAAATCATTAAATGCTACTTTTTTCCGGGCATTTCATTTTCTTGCAAATGAATTTTATTTTCAGCGGTCATTGCATTTAAGTGTCACTGCATTAGCTGCAATACATGTATCACGAAGTTTGGGAGTAAAGCGATGGGTGGCATCAGAATTTTTCACACAGTTGAGATATGGGAGAAAGACTTGAAATAAATTATTTGCATCGATATGTCCTGATGACAATTTTAAAGAAAACAAAAAATGTGTTTGCATAAATTGAAGAATTATTTCCCTGGGTTGTGATTGAGAGGTTATGTTGGGGGGAGGGGGACGATGATCACTTCCTCAATGGCTCAAGGGGGCGATTCTTTCAAAAAGGTTAAGAACCACTAAGTTAGATAACAGATTAAGTATAGACATGGTTATGAATACATGAAATTAATACAAAGACAAGGGAATATTAGGACAGGGGTGGTAGGCACACTGGTGCGCTTATGCATGCCCCTGGAGACCTCTTAGGAATGGGGTGAGGTCAACAGTAAACAAGCTAAGGTTAAAGTTTTGGAGGTTTGGGGAAAAAACTACAGTGTCAGGTAGTGCATTCTAGGCATTGACAATTCTGTTACTGAAGTCGTATTTTCTGCAATAAAGTTTGGAGCTGTTTACTATAAGTTTGTATCTCTTGTGAGCTTGTGTGTTGTTGTGGTTGAAACTGAAGTAGTCATTGACTGGTAGGACAGTGTAGCAGATAATTTTATGTACTACACTTAGGTCGGACCGAAGACGGTGAAGCCCATCATCTTGGATTTTAATTTTAATGTTTAACTTTTTATTCTGTTCTAATTGTTGTTGTTTTTTGCACTTTCTAACTTTTGTTGCATTGGAAGCTGCCCAGAGTTGAAGCTTATTAGTGAGATAAGTGGCATAGAAATCCACCTATCAAACATAGGTGGATTGTCTATCAAATAAACAAACGTTTCTAAATGGTCCCAGGTTAGGGAAAGGGCCAGAGTATGTACACACACACACACACACACACACACACACACACCAATTTTAGGGGAAAATATATTCAGTTGTATCTCCAGCTCCTAGGGATAAATAAAACATCCATCTGTCCATATTTCAGATTTTCCAGATTGTCCAGATTTTCCTTCCTTTCGTTTTAAATAGAATTTACTGTTTTATCAGCTGATTTGCCTTGAATTTCTTTTTGGCATGATGCGAGCAGAGTTGTTTTGGTTTCTAAGATGTCTGAGTAAATTTCTATTCTAAGAAAATGCTTTTTGGAAAATACCACACTTGCATGATGCACGTACAATAATACTTTGGAGGAATGTTTTAATCAAAGCTTGGTTGCTACAACAACAGACATTGCCCATAATTCCTGTCCACTCTCCCTCCCCCCCATACACAAACACACACACACACACCATTGCCATTTCCTCCCTAAACTGGGAAGACACTCATTGTGGATGACAAGAAACAACAATGTCTCATCTCACTGGCATTAGAATGTCATCACTCAGGCAAACTGCTCCTCCTAACTGTCTCCATGAAGCTCCTCCAGAAATCTGAGTTTTGAAAGTTTGAGGAGATGCCAGCTGACTATGAGGGGGAAACAGGAGGAGGAAGGAGTTTTAGGAATGTTTGCCATCTTGAGTTACTTATAAAGTAATAAAGATGGGGTAACAATCTAACCCATCAATCAATAAAGATGGAGCAAGCTGGTTTGGAGCTGAAGAGAAAAACCTTACTGGAGGACACCATTCAGTTACAAAAACTCTTCCTTTGTGAAAATTCACTTGTTGCATAAGGGTCATATTCGTTTTGGATCTAACCATGAGACAAAGATATTCCAACGGCATCTTTTTTTCTGCTTGCAGTAGTTTGAATGGCATTGCCTTCCCTTCATCCCCAACTTATAAGGAAGGCAACCGTGTCATCCTTCACCCTGCTGAAAAAGCTTTCTCTGCTTCTGATGACACTCTCTGAGATGGAAGGAAGTCAGATGACTACCAACGATGGGGGACAAAGATAAATAGAAAAGAGATAGAAATTAGCGACAAGGGGCAGCAAATACCTTATTGTTATGTTGTGTTTTGCTGACTCAAGAATGGCTACAAAGCACTCTATTCCGGTCCTGGGGAAACCCGTTACTCGTGATGGGGAACCTATGGCACACGTGCCCAAAGCCATGTTGCCTGGCATGCGCTGTATCGCCTGTTCCTCTTCCGATTTTCTGGCACACATGCGCATGCTACCGTCAGCTGGCCTCTGTCCGGGCGGCAGTGTCGGAAACTGGAGGAGTTGGTCTTCCATTTTCTGGCATGAGCATGCACGCCAGCCAGCTGATCGGTGCACGCGCATGCGCGCCAGTAACTGGAAGACTTTGTTAACTGGAAGCTCATTTTCTGTCCCCCCTAGGCAGCTCCTCTTCTGGGTTGTGGCCCCGACAAGTGTGCTCGTGCTCCCTTTTTGGCACTCAATGCCGAAAAGGTTTGCCCTCACTGACCTATACTATAGGCTGGCTACTTTATTTACCAAAACAAGAGCTTCTAAATCTGTAATTCTGGGGTTTGTTATTATTTTCTGGTGCATTTTTTGGATAACTGTCCTCTCAATGAGTGCAAACACTCAACAGTCCGAGTGTGAGTTTGTATCAAAATTGGGGCAAATTATCTATGGACACAAAAGGTAGTGAACTCCATGTAGTCCTCGACTTACGACTACTGAGCTCAAAATTTCTGTTTTTTTAATCAAAACATTTGTTAAGTGAATTTTGCTTCATTTAAAAAAAAAATTCTTGTCTCGGTTGTTAAGTGAATCACTGCAGTTGTTGAGTTAATAACATGGTTGTTAAGTGAATCTGGCTTCCCCATTGACTTTGCTTGTCAGAAGGTTGCAAAAGCGGATCACCTGACTCCCAATTTTGAACACGTGACACTGGGAATGCTGCAATGGTTGTAAGTATGAAAAACGGTCGTAAGTCAGTTTTTTCAGCGATGTTGTAAGTTTGAACGCTCCCTCAATGAACTGTTGTAAAGCAAGGGCTACCTGTGTTGTAATTCTTTTGCGCCACACCCCTTCCATCACTCGTCATCAATATTAAAACTCACAGAGTCTGTCGTCATAACATTTTTTAGCACCTTACATGAGACAAAATTATGGACTTCGCTATTCTATTACACAGCCTTCTGTTAAAAAAAATTGAAAATATAATCCTTTACTTGGGCGAAAGGTTTGGGCAAATTCCAGATGGTAAATATCACCTTTCAGAAAAGTGAAATGAAAGCTCAGTTGCCCTTATGACCTCATCCATATGACAGTGTCCCAGTTGCTTAGTCTTTCCATGGTTCCTCTTTTATGCTCTGCTCAAGCTGCCTAAATTAAACTTACCAGGGCAGAGCAGCCTGGACATCCTTTTATTCCTGTAGCACCCGCCATACTGTGTGTCTTTTGTCCACATACAGGGGTTGCTCTGGACCAGGTGCTAAGGAACACTTCTCTGATTTCATAAGATAATCAGGTGCCAAGCAGCGTCTTCGCAGCAGTTATGATTGTATTTTAACCTCTTTCTTTAAAGTTATGTCATAATATTATTTTTCTATAATCTATCTTAATCATCAAGAACATAAATCACATGTTCAATTTTTTTTCATTTTTTAAGCAAAAAGTCCATAAGAGGTTTTAAAACAGGGGTGAAGTGCTACCGGTTCAGACCGGTTTGTCCAAACCAATAGTAAAAAAAAGCTACCGGTTCAGGAGAATCAATATTTTTGATGTTCAGCTGGGACGAGTGATTTATATTAGCTAGAAAGCAGCAAATCCTGCTGATCTAAATCGCACAGCGGATTTCCCCCCCCCCCCCCCCCGTATTGTTCTACTTACCTTTGCAGGTTCGCTTGGTAGCAGGCTCCGCCCACGTACCTAGATATCATCATGTTTGTTTTTGACACTCTGCGCATGCAGGAAAGTTCTGCGCTTCCACAGAGGTGGCGCATACGCTCATATTTGCAAACCGGTAGGAAAGGTAAGTAGATCCCACCTCTGGTTTCCCGTCACCAATAAATTTCTCTAATCAAAGAAGATAGTTTATACATCTCAGCAAGATTTGTCAATTTCATCAACCACCCCTGCATAATGAGAACATGTAGCCCTCAACTTAATTTAGTCCTTAACTTATGACAGACCCTGCAAAAGGTAGTTACTACCCAGTTCTGAAGTTCCAATGGCCACCCCTCAATACAATCCGATGGTGGTTAGGCTTATCTAGAGCTCAGCCTACCCTCCCAATGACCTTGGTGGAACAATAAAAACGTAGCCTGGTTCACGCTGTAAAATGGGAGTAGATGGGAAGGACCCGCTTTAGATATAGATAGTTTTAAAAGATTTTTCATTCTGCCTTCATTAATTTTATAAATAATTCAAGGCACTGAACTATCCAACATACTTTCCTCTGCACTATTTTCCCCACAACAGCAAAGAGAAAGAGTGACTGGCTGAGAGTCACTAGCCAGCATTCATGGCTAAGGCAGGACTAGAATTCACAATTGTCCACTTTCCAGTTTGGTCCAAACTGGCTCTCTAAGGCCGTTGGCAGGTGGCACGCAGAGCCCACTCTGCGGGCACGCCAATCGTTGTCCAAGCCTAGCTCCACTGTGCATGACCAGGTGCCTGGTCTTTGGATCTCTGTCGCTCATGCACAGGGGCGGGGCACATGCGTGGGTGGTGTGCCCATAGCACTTTTGGGCTTCACCAGCCCCCCTGTGCCTCGTTTTGGCTTCCAGGTTGGTGCAGAAGGCCTTCCAAGCCCAAAATGGGGCGTTAGGGGGTGCCACCTCCGCTCCCTGTTTTGGGCCTGGAAAGCCTCCTGCACCAACCTGGAAGCCAGATAGGGCAGGGTGCATGCGTGGGGGGCGGTGTGTGTGTGTGTGTGTGTGTGTCTCATATGCATTGCATTACATTGCTTTCTGCCCACGGACGACAAAAAGGTTAGCCATCTCTGCTCTAGGGAGAAATGAAAACTGAATCCTCGGGCCTCTCAGCATGAGTTCAATTGGCTAGATCCATCATGGCGAACCTATGGCATGTGTGCCAGAGGTGGCATGCAGAGCCCTCTCTGTGGGCACACGTACCGTTGCAAGTAGCTCTCTTTGTTTCGGCCATGTATGTCTTTGCAGGCGCTGGAGTGATGGAAAACAGCCTGAAAACAGCCACAAAAATGACCTGAGAAATCCCTTAAAACAGCCTGAAAATGCCAAAACACAAGCTGTTTTTCAGGCTGTTTTCAGGCTATTTGCCAGGCCGTTTTGGGCCAAAAACGGCCTAAAAAATGTCAGGAAAAACTAGGCATGCACGTGCCAGCCAGTTGGTCTGCAGGTTTCTGGCACTCTGGCACACTCACACATACCCACATGTTCCAGTTTGGGCACTCGGTGCCGAAAAGGTTCGCCATCACTGGGCTAGATGTTTGAGGGAGCCCTTTTGTGCCACCCTTAAACTAGGGGGATTACCACACCTCCCCAGTAAGGATTTTTGCAGATGGATTCATTTGAAAAATGCCCTGAGCCACATGCAGAAAAATGTAACATTTAGGCAAACTCACATGCCAATTTTATAAAGAAACACATGAGTTTATTTATTTATAAATGTATTTGATTTCACCTCACCACAATCTAATAGACTAAGCAGCTTTCAAGTGCAATAAAAAAAAATATCCAAGCAAAACTACAAACATACAGTGCAGAGAAGAAAAAGCTCAAACCGCAAAGCATAAGGTGACCCTATCAAAAAGGCGTCCCACCACCACAGAGCAAACATCCAGTAGAAGAGCTCAATCCTGAACGTCTTCTGGAAGCTGGCCAAGGTAGGGACAAGTCTTACCTCAAATGGGAGGTCGTTCCAAAGGGCTGGGTGTCACCACCAAAAAGCAACACTTTTGACCATCCTTCTCCTTGACCTTCCAAAGGTGTGGAAGAATCAATAACTTGTTCTCACATAATTGCAACATTTGGGCCAATATCATTAGGGAGATGCAGACGTGCATGTGGTTTGGTGCTGAGACATAATGCCTCCTATATCTTAACAATGGCGCTTTTAATTGCACTCGGAAGACAATAGGTGACCAATTCAGGGCTTGCAAAATGGGTGTCACGTGTTCCCAGTGAAGGCTGCCAGGGAACACTAGGAGTGTTGCAATCTGTATCAAGCGAAGCTCCCAGATGGCTTTTAAAGGCAGACCCATGCAGAGTGTTTTGCAATAGTCATGGTGATGAGGGTGTAAGCCGTTATCACAAGATCTCCTGGGCCAAGGATGGGTTCCTGCCGGCATTACTGCCAGTTCGGCATGCAAAAATTACACGTGTGCGCATTTGCACCTAAAAAGGTCTGCGCATGCGCACAACGTTTGAAAAGAGGGGGGAAATACATTTTTGCAATGAAGATTGTTCTTCACATGCGCAGAACAGAAAATCAAGATGGCTCCACCGAGGATAGAACCAGTCCAGGCGCATGTCCGGATGAACTAGTACCTACTCGGCTGACTGGGCTGAACCAGTAGGAACCCACCTCTGCTCAGGGCCCAGGAAAGACCACAAATGACGCACCAGTCAGTTAGGCAAAGCCTCCATCTGCTGTTCTAGAAGGAGCCGCAATTCCAGCAGGATTTCCAAATTGTGGATCTGCCTCTTTGAGGAGCAATGGCTTCCCGTCCATAATAATCAGGGGTGAATTGCTGCCGGTTCTGCAACCCAGGCCAAAATACCACTATACCGGTTCGCCCGAACGATGCGAACCGGTAGCAACCTACCTCTGACAATAACCACTGGGTCTCAAAGTGAATCCCAATGTATAAGAGCAGTTCTGTTGTGCTGGAGATTAATGTCAATATCTACCTGTTTCCTTCCATCCATACATTGAGTGGCATGAATTACCACTCGAGAAAAGTCTAATCTGCAAGATGCGACTGGAAAACAAACTTGCTGCTTAAATTCAATTCCTGTGAAATATAGACTAGATACAAGGTCGGAATTGAAAACGGGCCTCGAAGTTCCACATTCAGGGTTCCAAGAGAATTGTGCCAAAACTGAAGTTGGATCGATATTTATTTATTTATCTGTATTAAAAAAAAGGATTATAAACACATTTGCTATTTCTTAGAATTTGTTACACAGGATTCCAAACGCTCATCCAAACCAGCTACTGCAAAAATAAATTCAAGTAATTGCTTTGGCAGCTGTGCAGAGTTCCTGCTTGGATTATATATAAGAAAACATGGGAAATGTGTTACACAAACTGTCCTCAGGATAATTTGAAAGGCCGTAATTGTTTTGAGTGATTTATCCAGGCGTCTTGTGATGCGCTATATACACACCACTGTTCTCTGTTCACAGGATCACATGAAATACATGCAGGAAAGTGAGAGGGGAAAAGATAAAAGCCACAGCCAACTTGATTCTGTGTATTAGATAAGGAGGCCTTCAAAGACAGAAATGAAAAGTGACTTTCTGCAGAATGCAAAGCTTTTAGATGCTTGAGATAGCTGCTAGATTTTTCCAAGCAGCTTGTCCTGCATTAACAAAAATGCTCCTTTACCAAAATAGTCACTTCCCAGCAGGCTTCACAAAGCCTCTTTTCTGCCCGTGGGAAGCTGGCGCCCCCCTCCTCCCCCCCCCTGCTTGGGGCGCCTGGATTCTCCCATCTGGCATGTTTCCAGAACAGGTTTGCTTTGATTCCATACTGGTTGAGCAAGAAGCAGTTCCTCCCTTCTTCCCTTCTGCCTATAGGGCAGCTGGCAACCAGTAAAAGCGGGTGGAATAGCGCTTCAGCAACACTTACACAATTATACATGGGGCCTGCTTCCCGGCAGTCTGTACACAACCCTCACATGCTCTAGTTTTATAATCTGCCTGTTCTACACCTATCATGCACGTACACACCTACAAATCTAGTTCGCCACCCTGGATTCCTCTCACCTAGTTCTCAGGTGAATCAAAGGGCTATATAAATATTCCTTGTTTCTTTTTGGAGCGCTCCTACATTTCACACAACAACTTTAAATGAAAAAAGCTGGAAAGGCAAGAGAGGGAGCTCCCACACATACACTTTAATGTTTTCTTTACAAGTCTACCAGTCAGGTATTTCCAGTAAGTGTTAGCTGGGGATTGGTATCTAATACATCTGTAAGACACCACTTGGGAAAGAATTGCTTATATACTGCTTGTTAAATATATGAAATGTTTTAGGACAGATTACTATTATCCCAATGGCATAAGCAATGTACATTTTAATTTATCCACTGGACGCCTGGTGAGTATTTTAAGGCTCTGCCCAGAGTATGGGAAACAGATCAGGAAAAATCCTAACAGAGCAAAGGCAATATGACACAAGCTTTACAGAAATGAGGTGGGGTGACGCACCATTGGAACATAGCCCTGGAAGACGTCAACTGGAAGACTACAAGACTACAAGAAACAGACTCAACAGAAGAAATAGAAATACTATATACACTGTATATGTTTATCTATTTTTCAGTTAGATGTACAGCTCACTGTAATTCTAAAGGATTGTTGGTGATTCACAGAGAAAAGCACAGAATAAATTGTTTGCAATTAAAGTACACAGTTAAAAGAATCTGCAAACCAATTACCTTAACAAGCAAAAAATGCAAATTGTATCAATAGCACCAGGCTATGACCCATTCAAATTGGCATCTGGGACATGATAAACAATGCAAACAATGGATACAAACTCAAGGTAAACCGCTCCAAACTCAATTGCAGAAAATAGGACTTCAGCAACAGAGTGATCAACGCCTGGAATGCTCTACCTGACTCCGTTGTTACATCCTCAAACTCCCACAGCTTCAACCTTAAACTGTCTACTGTGGACCTCACCCCATTCCTAAGAGGTCCGTAAAGGGGACGTGCATAAGCGCACCAGCGTGCTTTCCATTCCTGTCCTACTGTCCTCATTTATTTGTATTTATTTCTTTCGTTCATGGCCATGTTTATATTTATACCTGCTGTCTTGTACGTGTTTGACAAACTAACAAATACAAATACAGATATAGAGCCTTCTAGAAAAGGTGTCTTCAGGAAGATGGTCACAGTGGGTGCTAACTGGATGCTCATTGGGAGGTCATTCCAAGGACTAGCAATACTGTCAATTGTGGCCCCTCTCACCTCCCTAAAGAAGGGGACCACTAGCAGCTTTTCTCTGGTAGATTGAACTGGCTAGGCAAATTCTAATGAGAGAAGTACTCCAGCAGATTACCTGGCACTAGTTACACTGAGAAAGCATATGCCAGCATGGAAAATGTGGGTAAGGATAAAAGGGGGGGAAAAGAAAATAACATAATCCTAGGAATTATTGTAGCCTATCTAGACAGGCAAAATGGATGGATGAGTTGATCCTGTGCCAAGTAAACAAACCTTTAAAGAGTCAACCAATCGTGATAATGGGAGGTTTCAGTTATCTCCAGTGGTGCAATTCAGCCGGTTCTATCTGGTTCGGCTGAACCAGTAGTGGTGGAAGCAGGAGGCTTTGCCCACCCATCCGGATGTCATCACATCCCATTTTTGATGTTCTGTGCATGTGTGGAAAGTCCTGCGCATGCACAGAGGTGGCGCATGCAAGCAGAGCGAGCGTTATTTGCATGCTCACATTTACGAACCAGTAGCGAAGGTAAGTTGATTTCACCCCTGGTTATCTCGATATCCGTTGGGAATCTAACTCTGGCAATTGTAATAGAATTCCACCAAATCCCTGTCCTCTTGTTCACAGCTTCATTTGTCAGAAGATAGAAGAAAGAAAAGGATGTCAGAGATCCTGGATCCAATCCTTCTAAACAGGGAGGAATTGGAGCAGCAAAGGTGACCCAAACTCCATAGGAGAAATTCTATGACTATGCTTTTCTTCAGTTCGTGGTAGCGGAGAGAAGAAATAGAAAAGAATCGGACTTTTACGCCAAACTTCAGAAGAACAGATTTTAATCAACTGAGAAGGTAGGTCAGATGTAGTGGCTTAAACTACAGCACCATATACAGAGAGCAAACCCCACGGCCTTCTAGCAATGAAGATGTTACCTAGTTGGATAATGAAACATCTGCAAGAAAACAAACAAGTTCTGAGAGCACTAAGCACTCCACAGCTTTTGGATTTGTTGCAAATGTCACAGGGTTGGACTGCTATGGGTTCGCCCAGATTACGAAGAACCTGTAGCTAATGTTATGGTTGGTTCGGAGAACCTCCAAATCCCACCCCTGGCTGGCCCTGCCTGCCTGCCCCTCCCACCCCACCCCTCCCAGGAGTCTCCACACAGCCCGTTTTGGATGCGAGGTAAGTGCAGGGCCCATGCAGAGGCTCAGGGAGAGGAGAAATGGGCCTCCCAGAAGTTCCAGAGGGCCTCCAGAGCCCGGGAAGGCAGTTTTTGCCCTTCCAGAGTCTGGGGAAGGCAAAAATGCCCCCCCCCCCGCTGTGGTGCAAGAAGCCCACAAGGCCACGCCCACCATGGCTAGGACAACCCAGCAACTGGGCGGAGAACCCATTGCTGAAATTTTGGAAGCCCACCCTTGCAAATGTGTCATATCAGATCAGAAGAACATCATAGACAACATACTTTGACCACAGCAGCACGCAGATGGTAACTTCATTAATAAATCTGAAATACGGGCTACCTTAAAGAAGCATAGAGGTAACAGGTTGAATATCATAGTCAGAATATATTACTGTATAAATGGCACTACATGAACTAGAACAATAGGGTTGAGTAGAATACCACAGTGTTCTGAAGCCCTGCCCCATTCCACATTTTTTTAGATTTATGACATGGATGAAGGGGTTGAGGCAATGATTATTGTTTGCAGAGAATATAAAATTGGGGGAAGCGGCTAGAACAGAAAGGCAAAATGCAGGAAGATCTAGACCAGCTTGAACAGTACTGTGAGCTGAAACAAGCAAGATGAAATTTAATAGCAAGGAATATAATGTCCTGTATTTGGTAAGAAAAAAATGAAAAACACAATGTAGGACGGAGGAGATGTGGCTTGGCAGTAGTGCATGTGAAAAGGACCTGGGTGTTCTAGTATTACTGCTCACGGATTGAACATGACCCAAGAGTATGGTACAGCTGCTAAAAAGGCCTGTGGTATTTTGCAATATATTAATGGAAACTTACACACCAGAGCATAGGATATAATTGTTCTACTCTACTTTGCCTTGGTGAGGCCCCACTTGGAATCGTGTGTCCGGTTCCAGTTAACAGAGTACAAAATGGGCATTAGCAAAGGGCAGAGTTCAAGAGAAGGCAGGCAAGATGATAAGGAGGGTGGAAACAGTCCTATCGGGAATGTTTATGGAACCTGAGTACGTTTAGCCTACCGAAGAGAAGGCTGAAAGGAGATGGGACAGCAGGCTTCCCTATATCTAAAGTGCTGTCATACAATGTAAGGACGAGACTTAGTTCTACGTTTTCCTGAAGTAAACTAGACTCAGATGAGATATTAAGTGGATTTTCCTGAGAATAGCAAGTGGAATAAACAAGAAATAGCAAGTGGAATATCCATCAAACAATCTCCCCGGAGATTGTTTGATGGATATACTGTGCCAGCTGCAAGCTACCGTGTTTCCCTGAAAATAAGACACGGTCCTATTTTCTTTTGACTCCCGAAATAAGCGCTTGGCCTTATTTTCAGGGAGGTCTTATTATTTTTGAGGTGCAGGAGGTGGCGAGCATGGTTACCACATGGCTGCTGCTGTGTTGCAGTATTTTCAGGGAGGGCTTGTTTTTGGGGGAGGGCTTATTTTAGTGACTTTGTTCAAAAGCCCGTTTGGGCTTATTATCCAGGGAGGTTTTATTTTCAGGGAAACAGGGTAGTCACTCACGTTTTACCAGTGTGCTATGTTGGATAAATCTAGCCTTCAGGTTACTGATGATTCAATATGTCTTGCAAACCCAGAGTACTGCATTAATGGAGTAAACTAGGGTTTAGTTAAATATAGATGTTCATGTGATGTCATGTGAACACAGCAGTGAGTTATTTCCAGTAGCTTTTAATCTGAGTTTCGCCTCAACAACTGTTAACTTTTCCTGCAAGGTCCATTGCAAACCACAATAATACCAAAATGACAAGTGTGCAATGACATCATCATGTAAGTGCTGTATTTTTATATTTCTGTCCCCATCTCTGAGACAAGTATGTAAGCCACAGAATTATCATCATTATTCATACGATGACCACTTGTCACCTCCCAGCATTTATGCCTTTCCTTTTATCAGTAACTGGAATAATTTATTGAGCACTTAGACACACATATATCACACATGTTACCTTTGTAGGGTAAGTAATATAATAAAAAGGCACCCAAAATAGTAAGTAGCAAATAAAGGATGCTGAAGATAGAAGATAAAATACATTTTATCTACATTTAGTTTAAACTAATATTTTTTATATTTCTCTGTATGTATCTGTCTTGCAAACCATTATTGCTTTGACCATTCTGATACTCTTGTGCATAGATTGTTATTTTTAAACTTCTCACCTCTCTCCTTCGAAGGATTTTATCAGCTCAATCTGATAACCATCTCAAAACCACAATTTTCTCAGACCTTCCCCATCCTCTCCATTCACTCTTTTTTCTTCAGATTTGCAATTTGTTCCTAATTGTATCTCTGTTAGTAGTAAAAATTTTCTGACCGCTCACCGGTTCCAAAGTAATGGTGATATATAAAGTCAATTAAATTAAAAAAAGGAAAGTGCTTCAGTATCGGACAAAACCCCTACCGCCCACCATGAAAGCTGGAACGCCCACTAGTGGGCGGTAGGGACCAGGTTGACTACCACTGAGCTAGATGATTGAGAATCTCCATATACATTTTGCCACAGTTGTTCTATATTTTATGATTTCCCCACCCCCAATTCTTTCTCTTCTGCTGTGTAGCTTTTGTCATCTTTGCCATCTTCTACTCCTTTATTGTTGTCTTTGATGATACCTTTTTCCTTTCTTGTTCTTAATGTATTTTTAATAATAATAATAATAATCTTTACTGTCATTGTAATAATATTGTAATAAAATTACAATGAAATTGGTTTGAGCGCCGTGCCAACACTTGCACCAGGTGTGATACAGACAGCAGTGACAGCCACAACAGGAATCTCTCCAGGCAAACGAAAAGGCCGACAAATGACTGTTGAAACAAAATGGCTGACAAATGACAGTTGAAAAGGATCAACTGTACTCTGTCTCTTGTTATCCATCTCTTCAAATCTGCCCGGCATTCCAGGAGCTGGTGGAAGAGGAGCACGTCTCTTTTTCTTCTTTCTTTTACAGTAGGTTCAGAGCGAGTTTTGATGGAAAAGTCTGCTGTGACACCAGGAGCTCAAAGCCGCTGCGCCTAAGCGTGCCGCCATCTTGGATCATGTAACTTGTAAACTACCCAGAGTTGTTAGAGAAAAGAAATAAATAAAATAAATTATACAAGCTAGTGAACATTCACTGCAAATCGGTCAGGCTCTCAGCCAAAACAGTGCATTGTCTGCATAAAAAGGAAACATTCAATTCCAGCCAGCACACCTCTAATGGCATTATAATGATTCCTTATACACTGACTCACAAATACATTAACCAAGGAGAAATACTGTGGAAATTATGAAGAAACCCGGATATGTTGCTTCCCACCCACCCCCCGCCCATCAGTATATTTAACTCTGAAATATCTACAGGGATTGAAATTATTAGTCTTCGTGAATCAAGCAGGGATGTTTCCTATCTGGAGATTTTGAAATGGAAATCTTTGCCAAGGTTTACTCTGTAGTTGCAGCAGGGCTCAAATGGCAATATTCAATACCGAAACTCAGGCCTGAAACATAAATGATGTTCAAGGAAATAGAAGAACCATTGAGAAAGAACAAAATGGATACCGTCGCCACTACAGAGTCCTCACAACCAAAAGACAGAAGGCGGAAAAGAGGGAGGATGAATGCATAGAGATACCTACAAATTAAGGACTATTAGCAATAATCACTGTTACGGATAATCCTATCATGACAGGCATTAAATTAAGCAGCTCTTGGGAGAATTAGAAGAGTATTGATCTATGTATCCATCAGCACACAAGTCCTTCCCTCTTCCAGTCAATCCTTATATTATGCTTTTGTTGCTGAGTTGGTGCGGGTGAAACTTAATTGAGAATCATGACTAATTTGTTCTTTGAATAACATCTCTGTACGTCCCTCCAGAAGAGACTGGTGGGAATAAGAAAGGGAAAATTGAATCATAGCTCCTGGCCAGCAAGTTATATTGCACAGAAAAAAAAAAAGAAACAGATGTTTGCCAGGACTATGATTATGGCATACTACACAAGAACAACATGGGACAAATGTGAGATGCGTCACGGGAAGGCCAAGCGAGAGCCAATGCTATTCTCCCCTGCCCCCCATCTCACTGGGACCACCCAGAACCATGGAGGCTTCCCTGACCTCCTGCCAGTTGCTATGGATCCTGTCAATAATGACTTCAGTAATAAACCATGAGGCAGAACTGAGTTAAGGTTGAGAAGGAGGCATACTGTTCTATGTACATGTATTAATACAGAGACGGCCTATGCACGGACTGGGGGAAGGAGAGGGCATGTCTTGCAATTCAAGAATCTATATGCAGAGACAGCCTTATTTTTAGATAAGACTGTTAGGCAGACATCCCAGGTAGTAAAAGGGTATAAAGTGGGCAATGGCAAAAGCCTACCCCCGTGCCCCTAAGTTAGACTGCTAAGAATAGTGCCCTACCAAAATCAAACCAAGATTTAATAATCATTCTTATAACTTTTTTGAAATGTGTTTTGTTATTCTGTCCCTCACTATTAAAATAAATCTACCATTAAAATTACAGATTGATCATTCCTTTCTCAGTGGGCAAACGTATAAAATCAGCAGGGGATCAAATAATTTTTTCCTTCACTGCATTCCGCATAATATAATTTAAGACCTTCGGAACATTTTTTTTAAAAATAAGTTCCAATTAAGAACCCTACGTAATTGCAGTTTGCCAATTGCAAACTGCTTAAAATGGCAAATTTGAATAAAGCACAGCAAAAAAACTAATAAACAATTTTTTTAAAAAAACACCTTGAAACAAAATATGTATTTTCATCCCCAAGAAATAGATGAACTAATTTGAAATATTGCATTTATGGAATCTGAGAAAAGGATTGTTCTGCTGGACTGTTCTGGGAAATTATTTCATAAGGACTCATCTGGTACAATTTTAAGAAATCCCTGTCACTTGTTCTTGCCAGCCTGTCTCCAAAAGTTATGCAAGCAAGCCAGTGGTGGGATTCAAATTTTTGTACTAATGGTTCTGTGGGTGTGTCGTGGCAGGCGTGCTGGCATGGTGGGCTTGGTGCGGTGAGCGTGGCAGGGGAAGGATACTGTAAAATCCCCATTCCCTCCCGATCAGCTGGGACTCGGGAGGCAGAGAATAGATGGGGATGGGACCAATCAGAGGTGGCATTTACCAGTTCTCTAAACTACTCAAAATTTCTGCTACCGGTTCTCCAGAACTGGTCAGAACCTGCTGAATACCAGCTCTGAAGCAAGCATCCTAGTAGCAATCTGTGTACTGATGGAGAATTGAGAGAGAAGGGGTGTTCCACACATGTAACTTCTATTTTACAGAGAATAATCCTCTGTGGATACAGTACATAGAACAACAGAGTTGAAAAGAAACTTGGAGGTCTTCCAGTCCAACTCCTTGCTTAAGTAGGCGATACCCTATTCCAGGGATGTCAAACTCAGTTTTGTTGAGGGACGCATCAGGGTTGTGTTTGACCTTGGGGGGCTAGGGGTGGGCATGGCCAGGGTAGGCGTGGCCAGCTTGACATCACTTGTGTTGGGGGCACCTGTGGTGGCCAGAGCACTCTGCCAGCGAGCTCCATTTTCAGCTGTGACAGCCTCCTGCAACCTTCTGTCAGCAAAAACGGAGCTCAGGAGGTAAATCCATTTTTGCTGGCAGAGGCACTGCGGGCCAGTCCTTCGCTGTTTCCAGGGAGGTCCCGTGGGCTGGATCTAAGTATCCCGCGGGCCGGATCCAGTCCCCGGGCCTTGAGTTTGACACTGCTGCCCTACATCATACCAGACAAATGGCTGTCTTATCTCTTCTTAAAAACCTCTAATGACAGAGCACACACAACTTCTGGAAAGCAAACCCTTCTACTGATTAATTATTCTCACTGCCAGGAAATTTCTCATTAATTCTAGGTTGGATCCCTAAAGTTTCCATCCATTACTTCTTGTCTTGCCCTCAGGTGCTTTGGAGAATAGATACCTGAGGGCAAGACAGTAAGGTAATCAATCAATCAATCAATTAATTTATCAATCAGTAGAATGGTTTACTGTTCTCTATTACAAAGCTATTCCATACTAAAGGTAAACAGAAAGGACGTTGAAGCGACCATTATAATAGCATCTGAACCCAACAAGCATGCAAAACATCCAACCTTTCCACAAATATAGTGAGATGCATTATACTTGTGTTTAAAGTATATCATTATTTCTGAAGTTGTTTCTGTACCAATCGATTAACATATAATTTTTATGCAAATATGCTTTCCTTTTCTCCTATTTGGGGCAATTTTTTTCTTTTAGTAACGTAAAACTGGACACACTACTCCTAGAGGTGTGGTCTTGAGGTAAAGAAAGAGACATGATATTCATTACGAGTTATGATATCACACGGTTACTCAGTTGGTCCTATGATCCTTACCCAAACATATTCCCGTCAAAAGGTTTCCATTAACTGGTAAAGGAATGAGTTTTTGTACTAAATGTACAAATGTACTGAATACCGGTTGCTGAAATAATTTTTAGAACACAGGAACAAGAAAAATGTACTCAGACAAGCATTCAGTAAATTATGGGATCTGAATGTTTCGTGCATTCAAGAGCTCTTCACCCAAGTGGGAAAATAACATGATCCCTTACACATTTCAGCACAGAGCACTTTCTGACAACTTGCGTCAGTTGCAGTGATTTGTAAAAATGCCCCTCTTCTTGTAATAAAAGCATTACCTTAAAGAGGAAAAGACACACGCAAGAGAGGCACAATAAGCTGCATTGTGCCAAAACATATTCACACAGACGTTCATGTCTTGCTCATTTGGGGGGGGGGGAATCTTCACAGCACCCCTCTCCAAATCTACAATAGTAAAGCTATGAGTGAACCATTGGCTGGGAAGAGGGAGGCCTTGTCCTGACACTGACTAGGATCTGGCTCTCATTGATTTGCTGTTACTGAAGCAAGTAAGAGTGGATGCTGCGGTCGGGAACGCAGAAGCTCCCCTCAGGCATTTCCTGGAACAGGCATTGCTCATACGGCCTTCAGTTTCAGAAACTGCACACAAACACTTTTGCCTCAGATCTGGAATAACTCCCTTGCTTTTGCATAAATGGGTGGACGTGCATTTCTATATTATTTCTGATGTTTTTCTTTGGAAGAAGCTCAGAATGATTGTTTGTCACACTGTTAATTACACAGACTTCTCTAAGGCCGTTTCCCCACTTCTCACTTCCACCGTCTCTACAGCATTACCCAGCCATCACTTAAGGGATATAAAGCCCATTGCTGTGATGATTTATGTAGACACAACCATAGTTGTTTGGCTTTTAGAGTCTTCTGGGCACCATACATTGTTATCAAGGAAATATTCCCTGGGGCGCAGCCATTCATCTCTAAATCCAACATTTCCACGGGTTATCTCAGTATGAATGATGGTTTTAAAAAAATATTTCTGATGTCATGGAGCCATTCTTGTTACCCCATCTGCTTTGTCAACCTAACTCAGGACTTGTGTACTTGTGCGCCCAATATCAGCACAGGAAGTTGACTCTCACAAACACTCACTGTGAAATATTCAAAGAGTTTAATAGGTGCTTAGCTTTTGCTTACATTCCTAAGAGTCTAAATTCCTAAGTGCAGCTTTCCTAATGTTTGTTTGGCGTATTTATGGGCCACCCAACTCAAAATCACTCTGGGCAGCAGGCATATTGCATAAGGTCTCCCCCACCATCACTTTGTGGTACGTTCTCCAGAATAATAGCCAGATCCATTTAAAAGTCCTGATTTTAACTTTAAAGCCTTATAAGATTTAGGATCACATTCTTTTAAATGTCTCCTCATGAGCCTAAACTTCAAATCAAGTTAGTCAAGAAATTGGGCTTCCTTGGTAGTAGTCCAGAAATTCCTTCATGTTAATTTGGGTCAACTAAAACCTTTTTCTTCACTTCTATAAGATTGGGATTATTAAAAAAACAAAACCCCAAGCCTGAGAATTCCTTGTGAGGTTCACGGTATGTGAACAAGATGGCAGATCTTCTTGGGTGGTTCACGCACTATGGAACATGCATCCCCCGGAGGCTTTAAGGGCTCCTTATTTTCGGGAAGAACATTACAACTTTCCCGTTACATTAGGCATTTGGCTCCATTTGATTGGTTGTGGGCACTTCTCTATTAATTTGCAGTTTTTGTTAAGTTGCACTGGTTCTCTTTGTATGACTTTTGTTCTTTTTCTTTCTTTGTTGTACACTCCCCACAATTAAATGAATGGGCTGGTTTATAAATGTTGTAAAACCAACCAACAAGCAAATAATAAACTTCACAAAGTAGTCTGTATCCTAAAGGCTACCATATACCTGCAGCTCTTGTTTCTACAAAGATGTGTTAATAGATAGGGTTAAAATACCAATTTGGTAAAAACTGAATTAAGTAGATAAGGGATGTGTTGGCTCAGGCTAAGACACTGAGCTTGTCGATCAGAAGGTTGGCAGTTTGGTGGTTCGAATCCCTAGCGCCACGTAACAGAGTGAGCTCCCGTTACTTGTCACAGCTTCTGCCAACCTAGCAATTCAAAAGCATGTAAAAATGCGAGTAGAAAAATAGGGACCACTTTGGTGAGTTCTGTGCACCTTTGGCATTTAGTCATGCCGGCCACATGACCACGGAGACATCTTCGGACAGCACTGGCTCTTTGGCTTTGAAACGGAGGTGAGCACCACCCCCTAGAGTCAGGAACGACTAGCACATATGTGCAAGGGGAACCTTTACCTTTAAGTAGATAGTACAATTTGCTTAGGCCCAGTAAAATAGAACAACATTGTTTTATCAATATTTTTTAGCAATAAAGGAGACAGGGAAGTAGATTTTTTGTTGTTGTTCATATATCAAAATATAAAGCTATGTATTTTAGAAGCCTTCATGTTCCAGAATTAAAGTTCCACATCTTGGAGCCTGGTGACTTGGTGCTAAGATAATGTTTCTTCTCCCCAATCCATTGCCTCTCTCAGTATCATATTAACCATGGTCCCTGAAAGAAAGGTACTAGCAGAGACAGCTAGGATCACAGTGGTATATGTAGGAGGTCAGGTGTTCTTCTCCCTAGGGATAGATTTTGTTCCCTGTCCAGGAACCAATCCGTGGCTGGGCCCCAGGACATAGTCATGACTCACCTTTTGCCATCTGGTTCCTGCATGCTTGGGAGCATAAATGCATGATCAATCAGCATGGCCACACAACCCCACCCACCCATTTTGTACATATTTCCTGGAAGTGGGTAAAGTCATCCTTTCCAGTTTTGGAGGAGGGTGGGAAGTGAATCATTGTCATGTTGCACGAATTCCATCCATAATATCTGCTTAAGGAAGAGTATTTCAAAACAACTCAAAATGAACACCACTGCCAGCTCTTGATAAAGCACAGGGTTAAGGACTAGAAAAAAGGCTATGGTGAGGCATGGCCGAAAGAAAAGTCTCTGCTCCTTTCATGTTGTCAACGAAACCCCTAAGCATTCAGCAATTCAAGCAAGACCATTCATGCAGGAGATTGTATCATCGTAGATTTTTCAATTGAAGTATACATCTAGAAGAATTAAAAATGCACGCATAATAATAATGTAGGAGTTAAGTCAGAAGGAGTGCCTAAAATAAATTACATTTATACACACAATGTATATATGCCTTTTGAGTTTCTTTTGACAGAAAAATAGAAGGTTAATATTTAAAATAGATTCAGCATACAATTGCTGAATAAAAAAAGAAATATTTGACATTTTAGAACTTATTAACCTGTGCGATTATGTGGATGGAGACTAATGACAGGTTAAGATCTCAAATATATAAAGAATAAATATCCTTAACCACAAGACAGCTACAAAATGTGTTTTTGTGTGAAAAGGTGATTGAAGAAAATGTCGAAGGATGAAAATTGTGATTACAGATATTTAGAACAAGACTGAGAATTAGGATTAAAAGGCTACTAACATCTCTGCTTATCAGGAGTTGTCTCTGAAAACATCTGTTTTATGTCAAAAAATCAGAAAGATATCAAAATACTGTGGTAGCACATTTTCCGACTAATATATTTTATCAAAAGGCGTAATTTTTTCATAAGCTGGAATTCATTTCATCAGATACACACCATTTCCAAGAAGAACAGGTCTGGAATATGTTAAATACAAATCTTCAAACAACACAGTCAGAATGAGTAAATTTCCAAAGTGAAAGAATCTCTCCATTATTCTCAGCCTTGCACTGGAATTAATTGGAAATATCCCACTTGTATAGATAAGACTGGTGACTAGAGGTGGGTTGCTCCCGTTTCGGCACGGATCAGGCGAACTGGTAGCAACCCACCTCTAGTGGCAGCACCACCTCTGCTGGAGACCTGAAACCATGGATAAAGCAACTGCCACAAACTTACACATATATTCTATGCTCATTTAGGGTGTCTGATCGCAACACTTAACTGAAAGTGCAGAACTGGAACTGAAGTGAGCAGATTTGTTTCTGACTTTTTCCTACCTCAATCTGAACAAGGCTATGATTAAAAAAGAATCGATATGTCTGTGGAAATACCGGCGAGCGTGGTCACCTAATGCCTGCTGCTGTGTTGCAATATTTTTGGGAAGGGCTTATTTTAGCGCATGCTCTCAAAAGCTCAATTGGGCTTATTATATCCGGGGAGGTCTTATTTTCAGGGAAACAGGGTATGTATACATACATACATACATACATACATACATACATACATACATACATACATACATCTATGCAGTGGCTCAGTGGCTAAGACACTGAGCTTGTCGATCAGAAAGGTTGGCAATTCAGCAGTTCAAATCCCTAGTGCTGCATAATGGAGTGAGCTCCCGTTACTTGTCCCAGCTTCTGCCAACCTAGCAGTTCAAAAGCACGTTAAAAATGCAAGTAGAAAAATAGGGACCACCTTTGGTGGGAAGGTAACAGCACCAAACAGGCCAAAGATCCAAACGAAAAGATAGCCTGACACTCACTTAACAACCTTCTTGCTTAGCAATGGGAAATTTGTGGTCCATTGTGGTCGGGAGTCGAGAACTACTTGTAGTAGGAAGTGACGCAACATGTAGAGAAAGGAATTTAAGAAACTAAGCAAAGAGTATACAGAGAATCTCATAAGATAAAGGAGCTAAATGAGCAAAAGGTGAGATGGAAGTTGGAGCTGACTTTTGCCTTTGTGGAGACCAAAGTTTAAGCAAGTCAAGTCAAGATCTAGCAGGTGCATTTAGATAAACACAATTAGGGCTTTTGTTTTATGCAGTTCAGTGGATGATGCAGACTCAACTCACTCATTTATTTTATGCATCCAAAATAAATTTAATTAATTTGATTACCTATGTTGTAGGAACAGAGGGAGAATGGAGTTGCAAGATAGCAAAAGATATAGCTAGAACATCTCCAGATGTTTGGAGCCAACTTCCAGACTTCCTTTTCATTGTCTGTTCTGGCTGGGACTGATGTAAGTTGAATAAAAGACATCAGGATTCTACCAGGTGGCTACTCCCTAATTTAGAAGTACTACGATTAGAATCTACATACTTCCCCAAATGGGTAGTGTTTTCTGTGGGACACACACCTGTATGACTTTGTCAGTGCTCAGTTTCAACTAACCCCCCCCCCCCCCATGGTTATCACTTTCTGTTCTTCTTTTGCAAGAAATTCCTCCTTTATGAGAAATCCCCAGTTTCTGTCAGGCAAAGGAAAAGAGAAGGGTCAAAACTGTATACAATACAGACAGTGAAAACAGACTGAAAATTATTGCTTGGTTCAGGATTCCCACAAATTGCTATGTGTCTCTACCCCCAATGTATTGTTCAGAAAGCACTTGCCTAACAAGTTTTTAGAAACATCAAAACAACCCAAATACTTAATGTTCTTCATTCCTTCATAATTGGGTAACAGAATGAGGCAAAATGTCCACATTTCTGCTAATTCGGTTTGTATTTCCAGTATGTTGCCTTACTGTATCTTTAAGTTCACTAAAATAAATAAATTAACAATTAAAACTCCTTCCCCCTCTTTTTTGGAGAAAAACCAACTCAACCATACTCAACTCAATTTTATCCATAATGCCACAGATGGACCACCTGGCTCAGCCCCTTCCAATTGTTGATTTGAACTCTGATTTCCAGTATCTCAGCATGGTCATCTCATGTTTATTTGATTGCTCTATTTATCAATTTCAGAATTATGAAAAGAGACAGATTCCACTGAATGGCATGTGTTGTCATCACATGTTAAATCGGCCCTTAATGCTAAGCCAAGACCTTGATTTCTATTTTTATGAACCTGTAAACCAGTGGTGGGTTTTGGATTCCGTTCCAACCTGTATGGTTGGAAAGGGCCCGGCATCATCCACGTGGATGCGCGCAGTGTGTGTGCACATGCACGCAGTGCACACATACGTCTTGGTGCTTCCATGAGCCTCCGAGACACTCCAGCTGCTCAGCAAAGCGTTGCACAAGTGCTGTATATACTGTGCGCATGCGCGGAAGACTTAAAAGAAGCTCGTGTGGGCGGGCGGGCCCTCTGGAGCACCGGAATGGAGCGGAATCTGGTACTCCGGGCAGGCTCCGGTACGCCTGTACCTGGGCATACCGCCTGCAACCCACCACTGCTGTAAACCCTATGGTATTTTTATATATTTCCATTAGGCAAAATTTCCCATTTTTTCTTGGTTTTTCAGTATTGAAAGGTAGAACACAGTTTTACCATCTTAACTATTTTGTACTTGTTTATTGTTTCTCCCTGAATAAAATATCAAAAGCCTAGTATTTGTCATCTATATAAATAAAAATGTATAAATAAAATATAAAGAAATAATATATAAATATAAATAAAAATGTAAAATATTTTGTGCAAAGCCACTAATCTCAGAAAGTACTGAACTGATCACCACCAAATTTTCACACAATGTTCCCAAGGACTTCCGATGCAATCATACGTACATTTTGTGTGGCTGGCACATGTGTGTCATGTGCAAGCAGCACAAACATAAAAGGTACGTACTTCTCAGGTTTTCACCTCCCTGTAGCTCCTCCCATCCGGCTGCTTCTTATGATGCGTCACGCACACACCCCTCACATTTCCAACAGTCGTTTCCTCAGCAACCGAATAAGCTGCCAATGCTCCCACCCTGCATGGAGGCCTACAAGGCCCAAAACTAGGCATGGGGGTTACACACTCCCAGGTGGGCCATTTTTGGTCCCAGGAGGCTGCATGGTAGGTAGGTAGGTAGGTAGAGGGATAGAGAGGGGGGGGAATATAATAGGTAAGTAGGTAGGTAGGTAGAGGGATAGAGAGATAGGGAAAAATACAGTAGGTAGGTAGAGAGAGAGATAAAGATAGAGAGAGGCAAAAATACAGTAGGTAGGTAGAGGGATAAAGAGAGAGAGAGGGAGAAATACAGTAGGTAGGTAGGTAGGTAGGTAGAGGGATAGAGAGAGATAGGGAAAATACAATAGGTAGGTAGGTAGAGGGATAGAGAGAGGGAGAAATACAGTAGGTAGGTAGTTAGGTAATGGGAGAGAGGGGGAAATACAGTACGTAGGTTGGGGGTTATGCAGTGGTTGTGTGTACGTGTTTGTGTGTGCAGATGTACATCTACACACAGATTGGTTGGCCATTTAACCAGACTGGGCCACAGCAACACGTGGCTGGGTACAGCTAGTAGCAAAATAAGAATCACAATGCACAACAATTTAACTTCTATACTTACGGACACATACCTATGCTACATTTTGGTTGCACAGGCCTATTTGAAGCACAGAGTGAGGAATTGCTATGGTCTGGTTTTTCTCCATAACATCAAATTGGAAGGGATCCAACTCATTATTCAGGGCAGGGTCTGCTAAAACATCTTGGACAGAGAGCGATCCAACCTCTGTTTGAAGTCAGCCAGTTCTATGGGTTAGAATAGCTCTTACATCAGGAAGTTTCACTTAATATCTACTCTCAATCTAAATCTCTGCAGTTCAACACATTCTGGTCCCACCCTCTGGGACAAGAGAGAAAATATCATCCCCTCCTCCTGTTTAGATATCTAAAGATATCTCAGTTCCCTCTTGTGCAGGCTAAACATATTCCACAGTTCTTCATAGGACTTGATTTACAGTCCCCTCACCATTCTGGTAGTCCTTCTTTGAACTGAGCCAGGTGTGTCAATGCCTGAAGCTGGAGGCTCTATTCCACATGGAATAGAGGAGAGGTGGGTTGCTGCCAGTTCAGCCCCATTCGGCCAAACCGGTAGTGTAATTCAGGCCTGGGTCGCAGAACCGGCAGCAACCCAGGCCTGCCACATCCCTGAACTGGTTACCTCACTGTCACTTGGCCGGCGCCATTTTGGATTTTAGTGGCAGCGCATCAGTGGTGGGTTTCTGCAGGCTCGCACCTACTTGCGAGAGCCGGTTGGTGAAATTTAGAGAACTGGTGAGAGGGGGTTCCACTGGCGTACCTGGAAGTAAATCTGGCCCGCCGCTGACAGTGACCCAACGGGAAGGAAAGGAAAGGAAGGAAGAAAGGAAAGGAAGAAAGGAAGGAAGGAAAGAAAGAAAGAAAGAAGGAAGGAAGGAAGGAAGGAAGGAAGGAAGGAAAGAAAGAAAGAAAGAAAGAAAGAAAGAAAGAAAGAAAGAAAGAAAGAAAGAAAGAAAGAAAGAATTTATCCACAATTGAGTCCAAAATTTTGGTTGCTAAGCAAGAGCGTTGTTAAATGAGTTTCACCACATTTTAAAAGGTGGCCACTCCCACCCTGTCACATGACTGCCAAGCCACGCCCACAAAATAGGCCACACCTACAGAGTAGGTTCTAAAAAATTTGAAACCCACCACTGCAGCGCATGCGCAATTCATTGTAGCGCAGAACAATTTACATTGCACAGCACACACGTGCACATTGCGTGCACGTTGCAAACCAGCAATAATGCCGGCAGCAAACCACCCCTGGAATAGAGCCTTCCACCAAAGCAGAATAGAAGAGAACCGTTACTTACTTCCCAGGAGTTGGACTCTCTTGCTCCCATAAATACATTCCAAAATAGCACCTGTCATATTAAACAGCTGCATCACGTTGGTTCATGATCCAGTAAAATAGAGAGATCTTTTTATATGTAGTAGTATCCATCCAGATTTCTCCCATCTTATTTTGTCCCTTTTTGTTTTATTTATTTATTTGTTTATTTGTTTAAATTTGATTTATAGACTGCTCCCTCTCCCCGCAGGGACTCGGGGCGGTGCACAGGAGTTAAAAACATATATAAATACAACAATAACAATATTTAAAATTAAATTAAATAATTTATCCTGTGCTAAAATTCTTAAAATTTTAAAACCTTTAAAATCCTTAAAACTATTCCCTACTATCCCTATTAAAACAATCTCAATTTATACTACAGGCTACAATCGGATTCTTTAGGCCAGGCCGGCCTGATGAAAAAAGAAAATTTTTAACTTTTGGCGGAAGGAGCGGAGGTCTGTGGTTGTTCTAAGTTCGGGGGGGTAGGTCATTCCAGAGAGTCGGGCCCACCATAGAGAAGGCCCTTCCCCTGGGCGTCGCCTGCTGGCACTGCTGGCACCCAGAAACAGGACACTACATTTTTTCTTGTTAAATTCTGCCTTACTTGTTTCAGCCCATTGTTTCAAACCTGTTTATATCCATTGGGATTTCCTCTTCTGTAAAGTTGTAGTCACTCCTCTTCAAATTTAATAATCAAACTCTTAATCCCTTCAGTAAGGTCATTAATAAAAAATGGTGAACAGCATAGGTCCCAGGACAAAAGCTATTGGCATTCCAATCAACACTACCCTTCTAGCTGGTGTGGAGCTATTGATAAATAACCTCTGGGTGTGATCATTCACATCTAGCCCATATTTCTACCATTTTTTTGCTGAATGAAATTGAATTGTTACTGAACATGTTACTGAATTCAAATATACCAAGTTCATGGCATTCCTCTGATAAATTATACTAATAATTCTTGTCAAAGAGAAGATGTTTCTAATACCCTCATAATGACAATTCTTGTTGCATTCTTATCTATATACTAACTGATATACTTTTAATTATTTGCTCAAAACTCTTTCTCAGTGTAGACAACAGGCAGATAGACTCATAATTTCCCAAGTCTTCTTTCTTCCTTTATTTGAAGACAGGGACCACATTTAGCCATTTCAATTCTTCTGAGACTTTATATTTGTTTCTTGAAAATAACTCAAGGAGGTGAACGTTTATTTTATTTTATTTTATTTAGTTTGTCAAACATATACAAGATAACAGGTATAAGTATAAACATGGACATGAACAAAGGAAATGATTACAAATAAATGGGGATAGTAGGCATGCTGATGCACGCCCCCTTTACGGACCTCTTAGGAAGGGGATGAGGTCCACGGTAGACAGTTTAAGGTTGAAGCTGTGAAGGTTTGAGGATGTAACAATGGAGTCAGGTAGAGAATTCCAGGCGTTGACCACTCTGTTGCTGAAGTCGTATTTTCTGCAATCAAGTTTGGAGCGATTTACCTTGAGTTTGTATCCATTGTTTGTCCATGTATTATTGAGGTTGAAGTTGACATGTAGGATGTTGTAGCAGACAATTTTGTGTACTATGCTTTGGTCAGACCATAGGTGACATAGTTCCAGGTTGTCCAAGCCCAAGCTTTCGACCCTGGTGGCATAAGAGATTCTATTGTGAGCAGAGGAGTGGAGTACTCTTCTAGTGAAATACTTCTGGACATATCCAACACATCTTCCTCCTACTTTCCCCACAACAATAACCCTTTGAGGTGGGCTGGGCTAAGAGAGAATAACTGGCCCAGTCACCCAGCTGGCTTTCATGGCTAAGAGGGGACTTGAACTCTTCCTCCCATTTTCTAGGTAGTGCATTAACCACTAGAGCAGGTGTAGTCAACCTTTTTATACCTACCGCCCACTTTTGTATCTCTGTGAGTAGTAAAATTTTCTAACCGCCCACCGGTTCCACAGTCATGGTGATTTATAAAGTAGGGAAGTCAATTAAATTAAAAAAAGGAAAGTGCTTCAGTATTGGACAAAACCCCTACCGCCCACAATGAAAGTTGGAACGCCCACTAGTGGCGGTAGAGACCAGGTTGACTACCACTGCATTAGACCAAACCAGCTCTCTAGATCTTACCAGTTCTCCTAGAATTCTCAAAAGATTGTCCTACAATTAGCAGTTCTCTGATCTCTTCCTGCTGTTACTTCAGTACTGTAGGATGTAGTTCATTTGGCCTTGGAAATATCAATTTATTAAATTAGCTAGGTGTTTGCACTGTGTCTTTGTTGAGCTATCATTCCCTCCTTCTACTAATGTCAAAATATTAGCCAGCTAGGGCTTTATTTCCCATAATGGAGATGACATAAAATACAAAATATTATACTTGTCATCATTCCTTTCTCCTGGCAATGAAAATAGAGCTTTTTCTTTTGTTTCTGGCATGTTTACACATACAATTTTTTTTTGTTCTTTGGTGCATGACTTTCAAGTCTCAGCACATTCCCACTTTAGCCTTTCCAACAAACCTCCTAGTTTCTGACAATTTCTTGGAAGTTTTTTTTTTTTTTATGAATGCCCATCCTCCCATTTCTTATACACATTTCTTTTTCTTTTCAGCATTTTAGAAAGCTCTGTGTATATCCACGCTGGTCTCTTTGGCTGTCTCCCATTTTTTCTGTAGTAGGAATTGCTTGTGATTGGACCATCCGTATCTCTTTTGACAGGTTATTCCATCCTTCCCGGATCTCTTTCATCTTCTTTCTTTCAAGGCATTGGACGGGATTATCTTCCACTTGAGTTCACAGAAATTCACTCTTCTGAAACCTAACACATAAGTCTCTTTCTTTTCTATTCCTCTTTGATTAACCCTGTCTGTTACTAAAAAAGAAAGCCATGTAGAAACATAAAGCAAATGCTTTCTCTGTCTGTGTAGTTCTTTTTAATCAGAGGATCACAGGAAGCTCACATATTGATCAAAGCATCTTGCATTAAGTGTACAAAATGTGTCCGCAGCTCCAATGCTTTTCATTCCTGGTTCTTCCAAAGCAAATGCAAACTGACCTGCAATCATCACCCATTCCGCCAACCTTGAAATACAGCAAATATGTTGAGATCACCAAGCCAGGCAATGCTCCTTCAAGATCATCAATGGGGAGGGAGTGGGAGAGACAGAATCATTTAATTGGTGACTTAACCCTGTTTCTCACACTAGCTAAATAAGTAGCTCCTATCAATACACTTATGTTACTAGGAAATATTAATACCATACAGGTAGTCTTTGACTTATGAAAGGCCGCTTAGCGACCACTCTCAAAGCTACTACTATGGAACCCCCCCCCCAAAAAGGTATTTGCAACTCGGTTCTAAAGTTTCAATGGCTGCTCCCTGCCCCAAGGTCACATTACATTTTGGATGCTAGGCAACTGGTCCACATTTACCATATTTTTCGGAGTATAAGACGCACCTTTTTCCTCTAAAAAGAGGCTGAAAATCTGGGTGCGTCTTATACATCGAATACAGCCTTTTTTTTGCCTCCTGAAACCCCGCCCCTTCACCAAAATGGCCATGCGCATACCCTTATGGAGGCTTCCAGAGAGCTCCTGGGGGCTGGGGACGGCAGAAAGGAGCATAAAACAGGGCGTTTTTGCCCCACCCCCCCACCCTCAGCAGCACTCTATAAACCTCCATAAAGCTATGCGTGCTATTTTTTGACCAAAAAACGGGCCGTTTTTACAAAAAAAACAGGCCGTTTATCCTTGTTTTGCCCCCCCCCCCGGAGCACTCTGCAAGCCCCCTCAAGGGGTTTATTTAATTCGATTTTAGTTATATGTATTATTGATTGTAACGGTTTTAATTTGTACCTGTACATCGCCCCGAGTCCCTTCGGGGAGAGGGGGCAGTCTAGAAGTCCAATAAATAATAATAAATAATAATAATAATATTCATGCCTTTTATTTGAAAAAAAACGGGCCCATTTCCACGAAAAATGGGCCCTTTGGGGGAGGTTTGCACAGTGCAAAAAGGGTTTTTTTTCCCTTTTGGAAAGCTGTTTAGTTAGAGCAGGGGTGTCTAAACTTGGGAAGTTTAAGACTTGTGGACTTCAACTCCCAGAATTCTCCAGCCAGCATGGCTGGCTGGGGAATTCTGAGAGTTGAAGTCCACAAGTCTTAAACTTCCCAAGTTTGGACACCCCTGAGTTAGAGTGATTGATGAGAATTGCGTTGGTCAAGTACTGTGCCTGCAAAAACAAAGATTTGTTCCAAAGATAGTCGGTGATTTCATTCTCCAGAACATCAGTAAATACACCTGGAAACATCTACCTACTTACCTATCTACACACTCTCTCTCCCTACCTACCTACTGTATTTCTCTCTCTCTCCCTTCTATGTACCTATCTACCTACTCTCCCTCCCTCCCCCTATCTACTGTATTTCTCTCTCTCTCTCTCTTTCTCTCTCTCTATACCTACTTATCTATCTACACACTCTCTCTCCCTACTTACCTACCTACTGTATTTCTCTATCTCTATCCCTTTATCTACCTAACTACACACTGTCTCCCTACCTACCTACCTACCGTAGTTCTCTCTCTCTCTCCCCCCCCCCTCTACTTACCTACCTACCTACTTAACTACTATCTCTCTCCCCCTCCCTACCTACTGTACTTCTCTCTCTTTCTCTCCCTCTCTATCCCTCTATCTACGTACCTACTTTTTTTTAAAAAAATGCCTCTTCAAAACCTGGGTGCGTCTTATACTCTGGTAGGTCTTATACTCCTAAAATATGGTAAGCTGTTTGCAGCATCCTGTAGACATGTAACTGTGATTTACATTTTTGCTGCAAACTGATACCTACTTCCACACCGCAAACTATAGGTTCATTTAACATTGTGGCAGTGGCTTTAGCCCCATGGTATTCACTTAATGCTTGCCACAAGAAATGGTCATAAAATCAGGTCGATCACAAGACGATCTGGTTTACAACTGTCACAACCATAATGGGCATGTTCCATTATGGGCATAAATCGAGGATTATCTGTACTTTGTTGTTTAAGAAAGCATCTGAAGCTGTTAACATGAATAGCAAGTACACAGTTACAGTAGGACCTTCTCCCGCTGTCATTACACAGGGTTCTGTTCCACCAGTTACAATGGCTGGAGTGGGAGAGAAGCAGGGGTGGGCTGCTAGGGGTTCTTAGGGGTTCGGGAGAACCTCTAGCTCACATTCTGTGCAGTTTGGAGAATCCCCAAATCAGTGGTGGGATTCAAATTTTTTTACTACCAGTTCTGTGGGCGTAGCTTGATGGGCATGGCTTGGTGGGCGTGGCAGGGGAAGGATACTGTAACATCTCCATTCCCTCGCTACTCCAGGGGAAGGGTACTGCAAAATCCCCATTTCCTTCCGATCAGCTGGGACTCGGGAAGCAGATGGGGCGGGGCCAGTCAGAGGTGGTATTTACCGGTTCTCCGAACTACTCAAAATGTCTGCAACTGGTTCTCCAGAACTGGTCAGAATCTGCTGAATATCACCTCTGCCCCAAATCCCACTCCTGGCTGGCCCCGCCCACCCCACCCGTCCCAGGAATCCCCACACAGCCCGTTTTGGATGTAGGTAAGTGCAGGGTGCGTGTGGAGGGTGAAAAACCATTATACCGGAAGTTTGGGAATGCTGGAAATGGGCCTGTTTTTGGCCTCCAGAGCCTGGGGAAGCCATTTTCTCCCTCCTGGAGGCTCGAGAAAAGCCTCCGGAGCCTGGAAGAGGGCATAAATGCTCCTTCCTGCCATGGTGCAGGAGGCCAACTAGGCCACGCTCACCCAGCAACCGGGCAGAAAACACTTTGCTAAAAATTTTGAAGCCCACCCCTGGCAGCAAAGAACTTCTAAGCAACAAAGAAAAATGATAATACAGACAGAATACAGACAACGTTTTTCAAGGGCTGACAAGAGTTCTATCTGTCTGTGTACAAAATACCCATATGCTTTGGTTTCTTCTGCGGGATTGTATGAACACAGGAGCCTTTCTTTTTTTTTTTATATTGAAAAAGTTTTATTGGTTTTACATTTTTTCTGTAGGATAGGGTAAGGGATACAAAGAAATTTTGAAAGCATTCACGTCGAGGTCGTCGGCTCTTCCGGGACCTCAAAATACATTAATAACAATAAAAAGAAAAACATTTTTCATCAAACTACAAAGAGAAAGCGTGTACATATCTAAATTCTCAATTCAATACTGTCAGTCCTTTACAAAAATACACAGGAGCCTTTCTTGAGCCATGCAGAAGAGGCCCACAGAGGCCAGATTTCCTGCCAAAGTGGGTCATTCCCAAACACCAACAATGGGAAAGAATACGCCAACTTTACTCCAGTTTCAAGTGGAGAAAATGCAGCTACTGTATTTTTTAGGATCAGAAGGGGAAATGCCTGGAAATACTCCCACTTTTCATTTTACCAAACAGTAAACTTGGATTAGTGACTCAGTAGAGGACAGATAGCGTGCACCTGTACAGACACATACTTTAGGGAAAATGAAAAAATCCCCTTCCTTGACAGCCGTGTGCCATTCTGCTTCTAAGAAAATAAATGAGTTCTCTCTTGCGTCGACAGAGTGAAAAAAAGGAGACCATAAAAGGCAGATTTTTTTTTTTAGAATCAGTTTGACTCTAATTTCCCCTCCAGTACAGGGATTAAAGGTCTAGCTATGATCGGTGGAGTAGACAATCTGTGGCTGACAAATACAGTAAACTGAAACAGCAAATGAAGAAATAGGATGTGAGGAACAGGGAAGAGGGACAATTTATAGAACATGGTAACTAAAATCCAGATCAATCAGGTTTACAGATCATTCTGTGAGATTTGCAGTTCACAAATTACCATGACGTGTTAGGGGACATACATTTAACTTTCCACACATTCAGATCCTTCTTTTCTTTCTTTTTTCTTTTCTTTCTTTTTCTTTCTTTTCTTTTTTCTTTTCTTTCTTTTCTTTTTTCTTTTCCTTCTTTTCTTTTTTATTTTCCTTCTTTTCTTTTTTTTACAAGATATTACAATACAATACAATAGCAGAGTTGGAAGGGACCTTGTAGGTCTTCTAGTCCAACCCCCTGCGTGGGCAGGAACCTTATACCATTTCAGACAAATGGCTATCTAACATCTTTTTAAAGACTTCCAGGGTTGGGGCATTCACAACTTCTGGAGGCAAGCTGTTCTAGAGGTTAATTGTTCTAACTGTCAGGAAATTTCTCCTTAGTTCTAAGTTGCTCCTCTCCTTGATTAGTTTCCACCCATTGCTTCTTGTCCTGCCCCCAGGTGCCTTGGAGAATAGTTTGACTCCCTCTTCTTTGTGGCACCCTCTGAGATATCGGAACACTGCTATCATGTCTCCCCTGGTCCTTCTCTTCATCAAACTAGACATACCCAGCTCCTGCAGCCGTTCTTCATATGTTTTAGTCTCCAGTCCCCTAATCATCTTGGTTGCTCTTCTCTGCACTCTTTCCAGAGTCTCCACATCTTTTCTACATCGTGGCGACCAAAACTGTATGCAGTATTCCAAGTGTGGCCTTACCAAGGCACTATACAGTGGCATTAACACTTCACGTGATCTAGATTCTATCCCTCTGTTTATGCAGCCTAGAACTGTGTTGGCTTTTTTGGCAGCTGCTGCACACTGCTGGCTCATATTTAAATGGTTGTCCACTAGGATTCCTAGATCCCTCTCACAGCTGCTACTATTGAGCAAGGTACCACCTATACTGTACTTGTGCATTTGGTTTTTCTTGCCTATATGTAGGACCTTACTTTTTTCACAATTGAATTTCATTTTATTAGATAGTGCCCAATGTTCAAGTTTGTCTAGATCCTTCTGTATCTTTTTATTTTCCTTCTTTTCTTTTTTCTTTTCTTTCTTTTCTTTTCTTTCTTTTCTCTTTCTTTGTTTCCTGCCTTAAGGTGAAATATCCACCCACCTTCTTTCTCCTGTTTTCCCCATAACAATACTTGTAATGAAGTGAGCTAGGCAGAGTGACCCAAATGGCTTTCATATACAAGGTGGGACTAGAACTCCCCATCTCCCACTTCGTAGCCTGGTACATTAACCACTACTAGACCAAATTGGCTTTCTTATATTTAACCATTCATCCTGGTGTGGTTAGGAGCTGGAATAAGGAACCTCACAATTTTCTCCTTTGGATTCAATTGAAGAATAATTTTTCTCTGCTGAATTTTGGTTAGTGATGGTATTGAGGAATCTCTGGATCAGAGATGGTATTCAGCAGGTTCTGACCAGTTCTGGAAAACCAGTAGCAGAAATTTTAAGTAATTTGGAGAACCAGTAAATACCACTTCTGACTGGCCCCGCCCCCATCTATTCTCTGCCTCCCGAGTCCCAGCAGATTGGGAGGGAATGGGGATTTTGCAGTAACCTTCCCTTGGAGTGGGGAGGGAACGGAGATTTTACAGTATCCTTCCCTTGCCGCACCCAGAAAGGCATGCCCATCAAGCCACGTCCACAGAACCGGTAGGGGAAAAAATGGAATCTCACTGCTGCTCTGGATCACTTTCAATTCCTGTGCTTAATACTGCAAAACATATACAGGTTGTCTTCAACTAGAAACCATTCGTTTAGCAACTGTTCAAAGTTAAAACAGCACTGAATAAAGTGACTTATGACCAGTCCTCACATTAGTCTGACTACTGCTGTAGCATCCCCAAGGTCGTGTGATCCAAATTTGGGGTATTTGGCAACCAGCATGCATTTATAATTGCTGGAGCATCCTGGAGTCATGTGATCACCATTGGCAACTTTCTCGGTCAGCTTCTGACAAGCAAAATCAATGGAAGAAGCCAAATACACTTATTGATCATAATGATTCCTTTGACAACTGTAGCAAGAAAGGTCGTAAGATTGGGTGCAATTCGTTTAACAATTGCTTATTTAGCCACTAAAATCCTGGGCCAAATTTAGATTGTAAGAAGGACTACCTGTATGGAACATAATAGGTTGCAGACCTAATTTTGATTGCTTTTTTCATGAAACTCTTGTAAGATAATCCAAATCAAGTTTCTCATAGCATTATTACTTCGATCAACTCGTTTCCGAAGCATTCTATCAAATGATACTTTTGTAAAATTACAAAAGAAATTCATTTTAAGTTTGTTGGCAGTTTATTCAACTTCAGTATTTCTTATTCAGTTTATTTGTTTAGATGCTATTGTAGCTTCCGTAGATCCAGTACAAATAGAGATTTTGTAGGAATTAATTGTACTTCCTAAGCCAGTAGCCCTTTTTACTAAAAAAATTGATGAAATTGGTATTTACTCAACTTCAGGGATAATCCAGCTGGAATATTCCGGTTTAGTAAACTAAGAGAAAATTGTGTTAAAACAATATAAAATTTCTACTATCTTCCAATGAGTTTAAGATAATGCTTCTGATTTATTGGATGCCTGAAAAACATATTAATACCTGTTGGTTACAGTATACTTATTGTTGGAAATATAATTCAGTATTCATTAACAACTCTGATCTTGTTCTATTATTGTTCCCTTTTTCTATTGATATCACAGAATAATTCAGATGATTTTGGATTTTTGGATTAATAACAGTGTGTTAGATTGCATATATTCTTCTTGGCTAACAGAGGTATGGATTTTTTCAGAAATTGGGGTTAGCTCAAAGAATTAACACTAGAAAATAATGCAACAATGAATTGTGGATATATTTTCTGTCAACTCTGAATTCGCATTTTTAAATCATGGGGACAAGGAAGAATTTTCAATAGGAATAAGAATATAATCAAATTCTTAGAATTGTTCGGTTCCTAACTTTTCAAGCCTTTTTCTCCACTTTGGTGAAGATGATGTTTGAAGTTAACATTGAGACATTAATACTGTTGTATCTATTTACACATTCATTTTGTTAATTCGTTTAGCACAATAAAATTATAAGAAAATGCCTGTCTTGTCTCTTAAGAAGCAAATTTCTCAGTGATGACAACCAAATCAGCAAGTGCAAAGGTGACACATACTAAACAAAATATCCAGTAGCCTACAATTTAATACGTTCTAACTAGTAGCTATTAGAACTTCATTATTTTGTAAAGAACGTGTTAAGCTCTCTTGTTAAGAAGAACATGAGACACTCATTGCTGCCAGACACATGTCTAGACATCAATAAGTAAAATATTACCAATTTGCACCTTGGGGGGAATGACATTGCAGTCTTCAAGGAAACAAGAAGCCTTCATTTGATCTTACTAATTGCATGAAAAAATATGCCTCTTAGTCAGCCCACGTTCATCAATGAAAAAAACTACTTTGCTTTTTTCATGGATCAATTCCACAGAAATGAAAATTTTGCATGATAAGGATTGAGTCAGTTGTCAGGGTTCCAAATAATAGATCCATAGCAAGCAAAATTCCAAGACAGGTAGATTCTTCAAAGAATAGCTTTATTGGAAATATCATATTGGCACATACCTGGTGAAAACCGACTCTGAAGTCTCCCACAGTTTTCACCTAATTAAAAGTTTTTCTACTTTCTCAAAACAATCAATCACATGGTCCAATCACAATGTGGGCTGGCAGCCAGGTAGCATCACTCTGCCTTCGTCTGACCAGGTGTGAGAATGTCCTTGGTTCCAAATGGTGGTGGGTTTCTATTTTTCTTTACTACCAGTTCACTTGTGCGCATGCACAGAAGAATCCGGATGGGTGGGTGGAGCCTCTCACCGCCGCCACTACCAGTTCACCCAATCCGGGCCAAACCAGGAGCAATCCACCTCTGGTTCCCAAGAGAAAATATTTTGTTCTGGCTACAGAATCCACTGTATCTCAAATCCTTCCTATCCCTCAGCTCCATTGTGGCAACATTGAAGTGGTTCAAAATGACTTTGGTCAGGTCAGCTTCAGGGTTGACATCAGTATGGATATGCTATTGCACTTTGTGTCTCTCTAGCAGCTAATATACGAGTAGTCTTCTACTTATGTCAATTGAGTCCAACATTTCTGTTGCTTAGCAAGACAGTTGTTGAATGAATTTTAAATAAATTTTGACCCATTTTACAACTTTTCTTGCCATAGTTATTAAGTTAGTAACACAATTGCTAAGGAAACCTTGTTTCCCCACTGAATTTGCTCGTCAGAAGGTTCCAGAAAGTGATCACATGGTCCCAGGTCACTGCAACCATCATAAATATGGCTCAGTTACCAATCATCTGAATTTTGATCATGTAACCATGGGGATGCTGCAATGACCACAATAAGTGTGAAAATCAGTCATAAGGGACTCTTTTCAAGTGACGTTGTAACTTTGAACAGTTACTAAATGAACTGTTTTAAGCTGAGGACTATCTGTAGTAGGAAGGGAAAGTGTTTACTTTTCAGGGCAATTGGACTCTAATATACACCAGCATAGAAAAAATGCCAAATATGCTGATTCCAAGAGAGCAAATTTCCAGTATGCATATGCTTAACCCAAGAAATGCCCTTCCTTAACCAATATGCCTTATGATAGGAATTTACACTGGGGGAATTGAAACCACCTTCTCTAATTGAAAACTCAAGCTACCAAGTGGAAAAACAAAGGGGAGAATTTCCCCAAACAATATAAGGCATCTCTGAAAATATGTTTTAGCAATTGCTCAGGGAACATTAAGCGTATTATATTTTGTCTATGGCAAAATATTAATTTTTAAATCATCCATTTTGATAAATTACTCCAAGACTCGCATATGTTATATATATATATATATATATATATATATATATATATATATATATATATATATATATATATATATATATATATATATATATATATATATATGCTGGCATAGCTGGCTTCGGGGATTTTCACGTGTATAAGGCATAGAAAAGTTGTTGCGCTCGGGGGTCGCATAACTAGTTATGCGACCCCCGAGCGCAACAACTTTTCTATGCCTTATACACGGGAAAATCCCTGAAGCCAGCTATGCCAGCATACCTACACACGTGAAAATCTACGAAAACAAATATATATATATGTTAGAATTTTTTAAGGGCTGAAAATAAAGAGACCAGGATGGATCCATTTCAGGCTTATTAGCCTTCTTCAGCTGGCCATACTCCTTCTACTGGGATTTGAACTGGTGCTTTCCAGCATATGAGACAGGCTTCTCTATGCCTTGAGCTATCCAGTATCCCTGATATATCAGCCAATTTACAGGACTCTTAAATGAGAGATAATTATCACAGCTCCTCTCATATATATATATATCATCAATGTTGTCTGATATTTCTAATCATAAAGGATTTAGATGTCATTTAATCATCTGATTAAAAATATTTTAGATAGAACTGCGCCCAAGATGAAGTTATTTCCCAGGACACCAACAGCTATATCCAGATATCCAGAGGGATAGGGTCAGACTCAGGTCAGTGCATATGTGTGTGCACACAATATCTAAAAACAGCTCTAAAATAGTCTGTGATTGAATTAAGGAAGATCTGGGATATCTTTCAGTATTTTAGGATTACAAATAGGAGCAGACTTGTATCAATGAGTGTGTCAACATGCTTTTTCTTTCTCTGTAGTTAAGGGAAGAGAACACGCAACTTTAATTTAGCAGAGACTGGCACCATGGGACCACTGTTCCATCTCTTTTCTTAAATTAAAAATCAAGTGTTTGTTATGGCCTGAATTACATAATGTAACTGGTTACAGATTTTTTGTATTTTAGGATTCCTGGTGACAGCCTTGATTAATTCCTACAGTTATCAGTATGTTATTTAGTACATAATGTAACATCTGAGATAAAAAAGATTTTTAAAGTACAAAAAAAACCCCTAAAAAGTAAGTAAAGAAACAGCTACTGTAAACATCTAAGTTTACCATATGAATTTATTATATATAATATTAATCTATTGGTACTGAAATAAACTAGAAAATCCATTCAGGTTTGAAAGAATCTTCCTCTAATGTTTTGTTATTTTAACAGTGATTTTCCGCCCTAATTTAGCAATGGAAGGGTCTTTGCTAATTCACATCTCAATTAAAACATGAACATTTACACATGCTTACCCTAACTAAAATAACTTGTAATGATCTCAATTGTATTTTTACATAAGATTGCTATAGGACATGGCTGTATACCTCTTTAACAATTCTGAACTACAGTACAGAAATTTGCTTATTTCCTTTGCTTATTTCCAATTCTCTGGATGTCTGCTGTTTTAACTCCATAAACGTTAGATTGTTTACACTTAACCTTTTAAAGGCTTAGAAGTATTATGTTTAATTCTGGTTTGTTTGTTTTTTTGCATACGGTGAGTTTTAATAGTGAAGCAGTCAAATTTGGTGTTTGCTATTTAATTGTTAACTCCAGATCCCATTGAGGTGAAAGGTATTTTCCTCTACGCTATGTTCAATGGGTGTATGCGTTTCCAATATTTGTCAATATGTGCATAACCCTTGAGTCACAACTGATTACACACCTACTATTGTGGAGGGCATGTACTGAGAGTAACAGCTGGAACGGGAAATACCTCAAGTTGTACCAGTTATTGACATGCAGGATTCATCACATGGATATGATTCAGTTAAGGTCATGATGCACTTACTCTGTTGGCACAGAAGGGCGTTGATAAAGGGATCAAAGCAGCAGAAAGCCTCAGGCCACCAATGACAGCCACCTCTGAGATTTGCTCCAGGGTGCAATGTGCCGTTTGCTTTTTTGAAGATGTGGCCACTTCCTGCAGCAAAAGGTTGCAGACATCAACTTGAATTGGGGTTTTCCAGCAGGGGACGTCCTCCTCACAAACCATGATCTTATCTTGCCAATAAAGACGAACATGTCATGTGCAACAACCAATTATTTGCATGCAATCAAAGCACTCTTCTGCCTAACTATGAAGCTAAGGGCCACAAACCTAAATCGAAGAAAAAGGAAGAGGCCAATCATTATTCTCCTTTGCAAAAAAAGAGAGATCTCAGTTGTTTTTAAATTCTGAAAAAAAGAACAATTTTGAAAGAATAAAAAAAGTATTGAAATATAGATTCCAATGAGTATATATTTTGTATTTCAGTTTTCCATTACAAGAAACATAATATATATTTGGTTTCTTTCTGGAGCAAATAGCAGCACGAGGGAGATGGCAATGTGGATTATGAAAAGACATGGTGGGGAACATTAACCTCCTGATCTAAAATGTTGCTGTCCCATTCCGTCTTAGTGTCAGTTGCTTTAGTCCTTGAAAAAGACTTGATTTGAACACCTTTCTCATATTTAATTTAACTTCAGAATAAGTGTACAATTGAAAGGAAGCTTGGCAGAAATTATCAGATTGCAGAATTAGGAATACCCAACTAGTCATAGATGAGAATATATATATATATATCCCAGGAACAGTTTTTAAAAAAACCTATTAGGAGAGTTCAGAAGTTCCTGAAGTGGATCCTAGATGCCTATCTAACAAGAATTATGATCAATAACAGAACCCTGACATTATGCAAATGCCTTCAAACTCTAATGTTCTTTCCACTTTGAAATTAAGGTCATTCCCACAATCTCAAAATTAGAAAGAGCTAAAATCTCAGTGAGTCAGTTTGGTGTAGTGGTGAAGGCATCATGCTCGAAACTGGGAGACTGGAAGTTCTAGTCCTCCCTTGGGCACAAAGCCAGCTGGGTGACGTTCAGCCAATCACTTTCTGCTGTAGGAAGGAAGCAGTGGCAAGCCGCTTCTGAAAAACCTTGCCAAGAAAACTGCAGAGACTTGTCCAGGCATCTCCCCGAATCAGACATAACTAAACAGAAGAAAAGAAATACTCAATAGAAAAAAGCCCAAGGGAAACAACCCCACCTTGTGACACATGCAGGGTTTTGACTGAGTGAAGATTTTACTCCAGTGATCCCACAAGGACGTGTAGGGGAAGATTGGGGGGGGGGGGGGGGGGGGAGAAGGTCCCCCCCCCCCCAAAGAACAAAGTGTAAAATTTCCTATTAGGTAGTCACAGAGAGAAACCACATTTGACAGAATGTGGAACAGGTAGACTTTACCATTTCATTAAGTAAACACAGGCCACCCATGTAGTAACAGACACTAGACAGAAGGTGATGTATTACTTTTCCCCCCCGTTTCTGTGATGTGGTGAAGCTCAGGGCAAGCTTGGCATCAGCACTTGTTGTACTTGGGCTGAACCTTAAAATGGACATTGAACATTTCTTGGAACATCCCCTGTATAACGTTGCCTCAGGACACAGTAGGAAATCACCTCAAAGGAAATGGCTAAAATCCTGTGGCACTTCGGGGAGCAATGTTGCTGTTTCCATCAGTGGCAATAAATACAAGAAAGCTCATTGGGAGAGAGGGAGAAATTAAATCATCAGAGAATAGGATGCCAAAGATACCTTCAAATCTGAGCCATGACTCATAGCCTCTCCAGCAGAAAAGCAGAGAAATCCGGAGTTGTTTTACAGTAGACGGTCATCGTGGGAGTTGATTGCTTTTACCTTACTGTAAATCAAACTAGAGAACAAATAGTCCGTTATTTATCTCAGTTTAATACAAAGAAGAACAGTTGCAGGAACTGGGTATGACTACTTTAATGAAAAGAAGGACATAGGGAGACACGATAACAGTGTTCCAATATCTCAGGGGCTGCCACAAAGAAGAGGGAGTCAAGCTATTCTCCAGAGCACCTGAGGGTAGGACAAGAAGCAATGGTTGGAAACTAATCAAAGATAGAAGTAACTTAGAATTAAGGAGAAATTTCTTGATAGTGAAAACAAATAATCAGTAGAACAACTTGCCTCCAGAAGTTGTGAATGCTCCAACATTGGAAATTTAAGAAGAAATAAATTTAAATAAATTTTAATTTGTAGACCGCTCCCTCTCCCCATAGGGACTCGGAGCGGTGCACAGGGAGAATAAAAAACAATAAATATACAAACATATTTAAAAACAGATTAAACGATATTCCTGTGCTAAAAATCCCCATTAAAATACTAAGATTCCCCATAAATTAATATATTAAAAACCCTATAGAAGAGAGACTACCCTAGGCCGGCCAAGCAGAAAAGATGTGTTTTTAATTTTAGACGGAAGGAGCGGAGGTCCGTGGTCGTTCTAATGTCGGGGGGAAGGTCCTTCCAGAGGGCTGGGCCCGCCACAGAGAGAGCCCTTCCCCTGGGCGTCGCCCGCTGACAGAGTCTAGTGGACGGCACCCGGAGAAGTCCCTCTCTGTGGGAGCGAATCGGCCGTGCGGATGTATGTGGCAGGATCCGATCCCACAGATAGCTAGGTCCCGAGCCATGGAGCGCTTTAAAGATGATAACTAACACCTTGAAGCGCACCCGGAAGACGACAGGCAGCCAGTGCAGCTCGCGCAAGACCGGTGTTATGTGGGTAAACCTTGAGGTTACCATAATTGCTCGCGCGGCTGCATTCTGGACCAGCTGACGTCTCCGGGTGCACCTCAAGGGGAGCCCCATGTAGAGAGAGTTACAATAGTCCAGTCGGGATGTCACGAGAGCATGAGTGACTGTGCGAAGGGCGTCCCGATCCAATAGGGGGCGCAACTGGCGAACCAGGCGAACCTGGTAAAACGCCCTCCTGGCCACGGCTGTCACTTGATCTTCCATGGACAGCCGGGCATCCAGGAGGACACCCAGGTTGCGCGCCCCATCCACAGGGGCAAGATGTTCGGCCCCTATGGCCAGCGATGGGCAGCCGGAAACCACAGCCACTCGGTCTTGGTCAGGTTGAGTCTGAGTCCGTTACTTCCCATCCAGATCCGTACGGCTTCCAGGCACTGGCACATCACCGCTACGGCATCGTTGGGGTGGTTTGGGGTAGATATATATAGCTGAGTATCATCAGCGTAGAGATGGTACTCTACCCCAAAACCACGGATGATCTCACCCAGCGGCTTCATATATGTGTTGAACAGGAGAGGCGAGAGGACCGACCCCTGAGGCACCCCACATGTGAGGGGTCTCGAGGTCGACCTCTGCTCTCCTGCCAACACAAATTGCGATCGGCCAGAGAGGTAGGAGGAGAACCACCGTAAAACGGTGCCTCCCACCCCCAACCCCCCCAGCCGATGCAATAGGATACCATGGTCGATGGTATCGAAAGCCGCCGAGAGGTCTAATAGGACCAGGATGGAGGAACAACCCCCATCTCTGGCCCTCCAGAGATCATCGACCAACGCGACCAATGCCGTCTCGGTGCTATGCCCGGGCCGAAAGCCGGACTGGCGCGGGTCTAGATAATCAACTTCCTCCAGGTGACGGGGAAACTGTTGTGCCACCACACTCTCAACAACCTTCGCCAAGAAGGGAAGGTTGGAGACTGGACGATAGTTGGTTAATAAAGCTGGATCCAAAGAGGGCTTCTTAAGGAGGGGCCTCAGCATAGCCTCTTTTAGGGAAGCAGGCAAGGAACCCTCACTTAAGGATGCGTTGACAACCTCTTGGAGCCAGCCTCGTGTCACCTCCCAGGATGCCAGTACAAGCCAGGAGGGACACGGGTCCAATAAACATGTGGTGGCTCGCAGTTGCCCACGTAGCCTGTCCATATCCTCGGAAGAAACGGAGTCAAACTCCTCCCAAACAAGATCTGTCTCGTGGCATCCCACTGGGCCATCAATGGGGGCTAACTCGTTCTGTATCTGAGCGAAGAAGATGTTGGATAACCATTTGTCTGTAGTGGTGTAGGGTCTGCTGCCTAGGCAGGGGGTTGGACTAGAAGACCTCCAAGGTCCCTTCCAATAGTGTTATTCTATTCTATTCTATTCTATTCTATTCTAAACTCTATCTCAATAAGAGCTTGTTAAAACTTTGTTATTTATTTATCTGCACAATGAGCCTATGGAATACACCAGGGGTCTCCAACCTTTGCAACTTTATGTCTGAAGGACTTCAGCTCCCAGACTTCTCCAGCCAGCTTTGCTGGCTGGAGAATTCTAGGAGCTGAAGTCCTTCAGACTTAAAGTTGCAAAGGTTGGGGACCCCTGGAATACACTGTTAGGATGACTGTTTCCGATGACTGCAGAATTTCTGATTTGCCCACACATGAAGACAGTTCCAGATACAACATCCTATTCACCAGACCACTCTATTTATAATCCTTTGAATGGAAGTAATTTGTTCCACCTTGCAAAATCCCTTTGATGTGTTGACTGCCAGGAATTCAGGATTCATTTCTATTTCCCCTTAAACTCTCATCTCCTCCTAGTGGCCAGTTTTTGCAGAGATCTTCAGATTTAAACATAACTTTCTCATTGCTTGTGGGAACCTCCTCAAATGCATTTTTAATAATGGTTGATAGCAATCGCTTTTACAGAAGAAGGCCCGACGCAATATACCAAGAAGGAAAGAGTTATCTAGACTCAAGAAAATGATTACTTTACCAATTAAGTTATATTCAGAGAACAGCATAGGCCACATATAAGAGTCAGATAAACAAGAAATACACGTATGCATAATGACATTATAGTACTAAATAAACAGCAAGGATGCAATACAATGCAGGCAGTAATACTTTTCGCTTATTTCACAGATGATTAATTCAACCCAGATGATAGGGGTGGTATTTACTTATCTTCCCTACTGGTTCGTAAATGTGAGCATGCGCGTCAGTGCATGCGCTCCACCTTCCGTATTTGCCCTTCGCCATTAAAAAGGGCCTAAATGGAATGATGTAGAGCAGGGGTCTCCAACCTTTGCAACTTTTAAGTCTGAAGGACTTCAGCTGTTGTGCCCCAGCAGCGGCAATGGAGCTGGCAGCAGATTCAGACAGTGAGGAGGTTGGGGAGGAACATGGGCCAGCCCTGGAGTCTGGGGAAGGCTCTGATGAGGGCTCTGTGTCAGAGGCAGAGAGGGGGCCAGAGCCGTATGCCAATTGTCAGCTGCCTTCAGAGTCAGACATCAATGAGGCGGACGAACAGCTGGAGTCTGTTCCCAGTGTGCGCATGTGCAGAGTTGCCAGATGAAGGGAACAGCTAAAGAACAGGGGTCGACTTGGGAGTAAGGCCACAGGTGTATGATGAATGGCTCCTCCCAGAGGAAACAAAAGAGTGAAAGGGAAGTGGAATTTGCAGGAGACTATTCCTGCATTCTTGCCAAGTATTGCAGCATCTGAAAGTGTTTGTCACTTTTGGCACATTTTGGCTAGTATGTCATGAGCAATTTCAGACCAGGTTAAGCTATTCCAAATTAGGAGTTACGCAGTGAAATACATCAGGTTCTGACAGGTTCTGGAGTACCGGTATTGGAAATTTTGAGTAGTTTGGATAACCAGCAAATGCCACCTCTGGATGGCCCCAGAGTAGGGAGGGAATGGGAATTTTTGCAGTATCCTTCCCCTGCCACGCCCACCAAGCCATGCCCACCAAGTCACACCATGCCCACCAAGCCACGCCCACAGAACTGAGAGCAAAACAAATTGAATTTCACCAGTGAGTTAATATCTCTTAGCCCAATGTATCTTACAAGGGTTTGGTGTAGATGGGGGTAGTCAACCCTTTTATACCTACCGCCCACTTATGTATCTCTGTTAGTAGTAAAATTTTCTAACCGCCCACCGGTTCCACAGTAATGGTGATTTATAAAGTAGGGAAGTCAATTAAATTAAAAAAGGGAAAGTGCTTCAGTATCAGACAAAACCCCTATCGCCCACCATGGAAGCTGGAATGCCCACTAGTGGGCGGTAGGGACCAGGTTGACTACCACTGGTGTAGAAGAAAATAGTTTTATATATAAACTTCTATTTATTCCAGTATTTATTAAGCACATTTCAATGGCTGCCCATCATAACTAGAGGAACTCTGGACAGGAAACAAAAGGACAAAAAAAAAAATCTAGTAGAGGCTCCTTAAAAACTGCTCCGACAACATGAAGACAGCCATGCTGGGCACTGCTAAGCTTCTTGATCACAATGCCTGGAGAAGTTGTGTTTCAGGCCAGCAGGGTTGAGGAGTCTTAAGCAAGTTTCTATAAGGTAGGCATCAGGATAAGAAGACTCTTTTTAGATCACCCCGGATGGCATTGCTTTACAAAGGGGGCCCAGAGCCTGCCCATCCTGTCAGATGTGATGGGTTGGATAAAAACTACTGGGAATGAACTTGTTTAGAAGTGTTAAAATCTGTTCTCCTGCTATATCCCCAGATCACAATTATCTGTGCTAAATTATAATGATGATAGAAAGGCAGGCCTGAGGAGAGAGGGGTGCAATTGGCACATTGTCCCAGGGTCCATGGAGCTCAAAGGGGCCCCATGAAGGGGAAATTTAAATTTTTTTTTTTTTACAAAACCAAATTTTTAAAAAGAAAAACAATATTGGATATATATACTTCATACTCTCTACTTCGTGTGTATAACAAAACCGCCTTGCAGCCTTGTTTGGCATAGCCTTTAGTAATCAGAAACTCAGTGAACATTTATGTAATTCATTGAATTTTAATTTCATTACTTGTTTATTTAAGAATGCAAGTTTAGCTTCATTTTGTTTATGAATACATTTTTTATTTGACTTCAGTTTATGAATGGTGATGAAATGTCATGTCAAAAATCTGGAGGTCAAAAACGCTGCACATTGTAAATGTGCAATTATGGCATTATTGATTTATGTGTGCATGTGTAGATGAGGGGGCCCATAGTAGTCTTGTTCCAGCACTTAGTATTCCTCTTGGCAGCCCTGTAGTAAGGTACTGTTTCCTACCGTCATTAAAGTTGCAGGTTTATTATCTGAATATTTCTTTCTTTTTTTTTAAAGATACATTGTTATTTTGGAAAATTACCCTTCCTCCATATGGTTGGAGTAAAAAAATTACAAGTATTCATTTAGTGACTGTTTAAAGTTATAATGGCACTGAAAAAGTGGCTTATTGCCATTTTTCATTTGACTGTTGTAGCATCTCCATAAGAGATGGGTTGATCTCGGTTCAGCCTGGTTTGATCGAACCGGTAGTGGAATTCAGGCCTGGGTCGCAGAACCAGAACTGGTTCCCTTGCCACCACTGGGCTGCCACCATTTTGGTTTTTAGTGACTGCGTGTGCGCAGTTCACTGTGAATTATTCTGCGCATGTGGGCGGGTTGTAAACCGGTAGTAAAACCAGCAGCGACTCACCCCTGCTCTCCATGGTCATGTGATCAAAATTTGGGTGGCTATATTTATGATGGTTACCGTGTTCTGGGGTCATGTGATCGCTTTTTGCGACCGCCTGATCTACAAAGTCAACGGGAAAGCCAGATTCACTTAACAACCCTGTTACTCACTTAAGAACTGCAGTGATTCATTTAACAACTATGATAAGAAAGGTCATAAATTGGGGAAGAATTTACTTGACTCTTTTGCTTAGCAACAGAAATGTTGAGCCTTCCTTGTGGTCTTAAGTCAAGGACTACCTGTATGATCATTCATAGCAAGCATCCCTGCAAGACTTAATGTGGGTATATCCAAGAAGCTCAGTCTAATAGGCCAAAGAAACTTTCCCTGGTCTTTGCATGTCTTGCCATACACGTGGGGTGGCATAGTTATTGTTTGTGAGTGCATATGGGAAGAATAAGAGGCACATGCATGCACACATGTGCATGCAGGCACACACACACACAAAACCAGGCACCTACAATTCACATCACTTTCAGAAACTTTCCACTCAGGAAATAGTCTGACTCAATTGTGGTGTGGTGATCAGGTGCTGTGGGTATCTGGTGATCTTCAGGAAGTGAAAGGCTGTTGTCTCACACCACCACCAAAGGCTGCTGAAGCAGAAGTGACACTCAGGGTGTGAGCACAGTTAACCATAGTGGTCACATTTAGCAACCATGAAACCCTTTAATCCACAGACTTCTGTTGCATTAATTAATAGATGTGCATGCAGGTGCATTACATACCCACACATGCACATATTGGCACTGTAGCTGTCTGACAGGAGTTGAAAGCCAGAACGCTAGATGCCCTGTTTTTGCACAAATGTATGTAAATTTCCCACTGTCTGTGTTTCTCTTCCCATGTGCTGTGACAGTGTCTTTGGTGTTATTCCACAATTGCAGGGAGAAAAATGGCCAAACGCCTGAAAAGAATAAGGGAGCAGTGTTAAAAGACGGAAAGGGGGGGGGGGGGGCGGAAATTGTAAAGTATTTATAGCAAGAAATGAGGAATCCTAGTTTATTTAGATTGTTGACTACATTTCTTATACTCCCGTTAGGAAGGACCTTTTGATGAAACTTGGAGTTTAACAGGACAATATTCTCTATTCTTGGTTTACAGCCACTGTATCAGATAACGTGAAAAACAATTTCAACTGGCAGAAGTGGTATTCTGCCGGTTTTGACCGGTTCACCTGAACTGGTAGCGGAAATCGCGGATGGCCCCACCCACCCGTCCTGACTCTACAGCAGGGGTCTCCAACCTTTGCAACTTTAAGTCTGAAGGACTTCAGATCATTCGTTCTTGTACATCATTAATTTTACATCATGTCATTTCTTATTTCGGCACCACATTTTCTTTCCAAATTTCCATCTTTAATTTTTTCTTAACAAATAGACAAAATCACTTTCTTAACAAATAGACAAAACCATTCCCAGGCTGAGGAATTCTGGGAGTTGAAATCCATAATAATAATTTATTAAATTTGTTGACCGCTCCCTCTCCCCGAAGGGACTCGGAGCGGTGCACAGGGCTAATAAAACAATAAATACATACATATAGTTAAAAACAAATTAAATATTTCCCTGCGCTAAAAATTCCAATTAAAAAACTAAAATCCCCATCTAAAATTTCTGGCAACCCCATCGAAGAGAGACTATCCTAGGCCGGCCAAGCAGAACAGATATGTTTTTAGTTTTAGACGGAAGGAGCGGAGGTCCGTGGTAGTTCTAATGTCGGGGGGAAGGTTGTTCCAGAGGGCTGGGCCCGCCACAGAGAGAGCCCTTCCCCTGGGCGTCGCCGGCTGACAAAGTCTAGTGGACGGCACCCGGAGAAGTCCCTCTCTGTGGGAGCGAATCGGCCGTGAGGATGTGTGCGGCAGGATCCGATCCTGCAAATAGGTCTTAAAGTTCCCAAGTTTGGACACCCCTGACCTAGGGATATATTGAAATTGTTCACATTTGCAAGTTAGAACATTTTATCAATGAGGATACTCTCACCTTAACACTGAAGGTACATCTCTTTCTGAAAGTGCTCAGTGTCCTCCATTCAGGTGGAGATCCCCAGCAAGAATCTAAAAAGGAAAAGAGTGGTAATAGTTGAACGAGGCTTTTTGATTAATAGTGCTAGGAGCCATCTGTTTGGAAACAGCCTCCTTGTGCAATTCATCTTAATCCTGGCAGAGAGGCAATTCAAAACAATAGAGCCAAAATGAAATGTGCATAATGGGGATTACATTTAAAATATGGCTAACATCTGGTTGAGCTGGATTAGAGGAATCTCACATTTTTAAAATCCCTTAATTTACATCTTCTTCCTGGAATCTAGGAGCTCAGTGTGATCCCTAAAGAGCCATTTCCAAGAAAGCCAGCTTTCTTTTCTCTTTACCAGATGCTGATTGCTAGGATTGGCCTCACTGGATCAATTTGCAGTGACTTGCCTTGGGGGGAGGATATAGGTTTAATGCAGCCCAGCTGCCAGTTGTTCTCTTGCAGGTTTTGTTTGAATTTAGAGCCTCCTTCAAGATCGGTCTGCCCAAAACAGACCTGTGGTAGGATTAATCCATTTAAATATCCATATCATGTTGCCACCCTCCCCAAGAGGAAAAAAAAATCCCCACTATCTTTAGCACACTGCTGGAACGGAGTAAAAAACTGAGCCTAAAGGGGTCTTCGTAAGAAAGGCTGTGTTTGCTCTCCTGCAGTTCTAAATCTACACACCTCTCACTTCCAGGATCCATATTTGCATCTGTTGGAAGAAATGTCCTTCTGGGTTCAGTTCCAAGTGGGGGGAAAGACACTGGAAACATGGAGGCTGCTTGGAAAAATGGTTTAATAGTGGACAGAATCACGTGGCTTGAGCTCCTGAACAGAAATGGGGGATCACATGCTTCCAGATGTTGGGTGAAGAAGAAAAGAAAAAGGAGGGCTTGCTGAGAGTTCCTGCGTTTTTTATACTCTCTGTTCGGCCCCATCCTGTTCCTGTCTAAGAAATGTATTCTGATTGGTTGCCAGATTCCCATGGGGCCATGCAGGGGCAACTCTCTAGGGCCTATTAAAAAAGCAGAATATTATATTTGCTTGGATAAGAAATGGAGAAACGTGTTTTTAGACAGGAGACAGACTCACTCTTAATAGCCCCCACTTTGTCAATGGGCCATTAAAAGGCCTGAGCCAGTCTATTCTACATAACAAAGATCTCCCCCTTCAGTTCCAGAGTGCTGGGATTAAGGCATGATAGCATTAGCCCATCTCACCGCAGGTCACCTCAGAAACAATGCTCAACCAAACTCAAAACATTGTCTAGAGCAGGGGTTCCCAAACTTGGCAACTTTAAGACTTGTGGACTTCTGGGAGTTGAAGTCCACAAGTCTTAAAGTTGCCAAGTTTGGGAACCCCTGGTCTAGAGTCTTAATCCCATCACTCTGGAACTGAAGTGGAAGATCTTTGTTATGTAGAATAGACTGACTCAGGCCTTTTAACGGCCCATTGACAAAGTGGGAGCTATTAAGAGTGAGTCTGTTTCCTGCCTAAAAACATGTTTCTCCATTTCATATCCAGACAAATATAATATTCTGCTTTTTAAATATCTTCTAGTATATTTCATTCTTCTAGGAGAAGGGTAGGTGCTAACTTCCTACACATCAGATCCTCCAGACTTGAAATCCCCCTTCCCTGGATGCCTTCTCTCTCAGGAGTCAGCCTATGTACTCAACTATTCCGTTTTCAAAGCAATTACCAGCAAGGGGCTTTGTAGGCTGTGCTCCCTACCCATTAACACTGGGTTGATTTATAGGAAACCGATGGTTGGGCTTGTCAGAGTATATTAATGGCTGGCAGAGGAACAAGTCAAACAGCCTGGCCAATAAGAAAGGAAATCCTTGTCTGAGCCTCACTAAAGGGAAGAGGCAAATCTCCTTGCCTCACTTGCATTCCAGCTGGGGACTTCAAGCCTGCACCAGGCAGGGGAAGCCAAGGAAATATTTAGAAGAGGCATTCAAATCAGAAAAAAAACAATCTGGACTCCAGAGGTCTTTCAAGAAAGATTAGCTTTTTATAATGAAGAGCCACATCAAGACTGGAGCTTCCCAAGAGAAGAAATTTATTTGCTTCTTCTTACTATTATATAAATGAGCGTGGTCTAGTGGTTAAGATACCAGGCTAGAAACCAGGCGTCCGTGAATTCTAGTCCTCCCTTAGAAGTGAAAGCCAATGGGATGATGTTGGGCCAGTCCCTCTCTCTTAGCCCAACTCACTTCACAGGGGTTGTTAAGGGGAAATTAAGGGGAAGAAAGAATATTAGATAGGTTCCTCTCCTTGAGTTATTTATAAAAATAAAAAAAAGACGGGGAAAACTCCAAATCTAATATTATACAGTATAAGGAACTTATACATGCAAGTTTCGCCTTGCCTCATTTTCCTCCTCTGAAGATCAGGGTTATCAGCAGAGCTTGATATTTAATTGATTTAAAATTATTTTTAAATATCCTGATTTGACAGTATTTGGGGGAAGAATTTGAAGTTGTGGGTGTATGTGTGTGTGTGTTTGTGTGTGTGTTTCTACAGGCAGTGCCCACTTAAATCAACTGGAGTGTTGTGGCTGAACTGTAGCACCGAGCCTGCCTTCATTACTGAACTAATACAGGGCCTTCAATGGGAATATAGTCACTGATGGGCTGTAATGATGCCCCTTGAGAAATGGCCATATTTGTTTCCCACAACAGCGCCTCTCATCTGTCAAATAAAACCTCAGGATCGCTGGCAACAATCATCAAGAGCCAGGCACCCTCACATTTTCTGATTGCTATGCTGCCCTGTGAAGCATGAGACTTTCCTGGCAAAGCTGCAGACCATGAGGAAATCCCGTTTTCTGGGAATGCAATTGGGGGGGGGGGGTAGCGTGAAGGTCATTCGAGTACTGCTGGGATAGCTACAAAAGCGCTAATCTAATTCAGGGTTTGACTTTATTTACATGATTGTGTTGGGTGAGACACTAGGAAAAGTCACAGAGAAAATAATCAGGGATCCCTGCTGAAACAATTTCTATCAAAAGAATCAGGGGTACTCTAATAAAAACTTGCATCCCTTAATGATTCTGCTCCTTTTACGCTTCTTAAATCCATGTTTAAATCCATCCAGCTAGTCCAGAACGCAGCCGCGCGGGGGATTTTGGGAATGTCAAGATACTCCCATGTAACACCTCTCCTGCGCGAGTTGCACTGGCTGCCTGTGGCCTTCCAGGTGCGCTTCAAGGTGTTAGTAACCACCTTCAAAGCGCTCCATGGCATGGGACCTGGTTATCTGCAAGACCGCCTCCTACCTCCTACATCCCTTCAACCTGTCCGCTTTCACAGAGTGGGCCTCATCAGGGTGCCGTCTGCCGGACAATGCAGGCTGGCGGCCCCCAGAGCGAGACCCTTCTCTGTGGCAGCCCCTGCCCTCTGGAATGGCCTACCGCCCGACCTTTGCACGGTCACGGACCTGTGCCTCTTCCGCCGGGCTCTAAAAACATACCTCTTTCAAGAGGCCGGCCTGACATGACTCTAAATTTTAATCTTATTTTAAATGGGTTTTAAATTGACAATTTTAGCACGGGCTCGACTTAATTTATTTTTAATATTCTGTATTTATTGCTTTTTATATTTTATTCCTTTCCTGTGCACCGCCCTGACTCCCATTGGGAGATAGGTGCGGTATATAAATTTAATAAATAAAAAAATAATGTTTGCTTCTTGATCTTGTAGGAAGTTAAAATCCACCCCTCCCCAAGAAAAATGAAATAACCTGGGAAATATTGAAAAAGGCAGATTATATTTCCCTGGATAAGAAATGGAGAAACATGTTTTTAGGTAGGAAACAGACTCGCTCTTAAGAGCCCCCACCTTTGTCAGTGGGCCATTAAAATGCCTGAGCCAGTCTATTCTACGTAACAAAGATCTACCTCCTTCAGGCAGAGCCATAATAGGAATCCTAAAGCCCTTTCATTACATCATCACCCAGTAAGGCTCAGCCAAGCTTGGGACTCAAGACAGTCTACAAAGTTGCCCCTGCATGGCCCCATGGGAGTCTGACAACCAATCAGAATATAAGCTCAAATTCAAAAGCCCAGAGAGGGCATAATACCAGAAACTTTCAGCATCTCACTCTCTTTTCTTCTTCATCCAACATCTGGAAGCCTGTGATCCCCCTTTTCTGTTCAGGAGCTCCAAGCCATGTGATCCTGTCCATCATTAAACCATCTTTCCAAGCAGCCTCCGTGTTTCCAGTGTCTTTTTCCCCACTTGGAGCTGAACCCACATGGACATTTCTTCCAACAACCTAATTTGATACATTGCCGCTTTATGGAAGTAAAAAGCCAAGCCTGATTCCTATCCAGAAGTTTCTTTTCCTCATAATTGCTCATGAAATGAATACATACAGCCAGTTAGGTGTGGTTAAGTCACAGGGGTCTGCAAAGTCAGCTCTTTTAAGACTGATGGACTTCAACTCCCAGAGTTCCCTAGCCAGCATAGCTGGCTGGGGAATTCTGGGAGTTGAAGTCCACCAGTCTTAAAAGAGCCGACTTTGCAGACCCCTGGGTTAAGATATTGGGCTTGGGCTAGAAACCAGGAGATTGTGAGTTCAAGTTCTGCCTTAGCCATGAAAGCCAGCTGAGTGACTTTGGACCAGTCACCCCTCCATCTGCCCAATCCATCTCGTAGGGTTCTTGTTGGAAAACAGGAGAAGGAAGTGTGTGTTCACTGCCTTGCGCTATTTGTCAAAATTATATATTACATATACATACAGTATATTATATATATGCTGGTCTTGTTGTATTCGGGTCTTTTCCTGTGAAAAGACCCAAATACAACAGGAGCAGCATACCTACACCCATGAAAATCTACGAAAACAAATGTGTGTGTGTTACGTTTATGAGCTGATCAAAGGAATTAAGGGAGGGAATTAAGGGAAGGAATTAAGGGAGGAAGCAGTATGCTTCCTCCCTTAATTGGGGCTTAACAGGGTGTTGTGACACAAATGTATGTATGTATGTATGTATGTATGTATGTATGTATGTATGTATGTATGTATGTATCAGTGGTGGGTTTCTGCAGGTTCGCATCTACTCGCGAGAGCTGGTTGGTGAAATTTAGAGAACCGGTGAGAGGGGGTTCCACCGGTGTACCTGGAAGTAAATCTGGCCCGCTGCTGCCAGTGACCCAACGGAAAGGAAAGGAAGGAAGGAAGGAAGGAAGGAAGAAAGAAAGAAAGAAAGAAAGAAAGAAAGAAAGAAAGAAAGAAAGAAAGAAAGAAAGAAAGAAAGAAAGAAAGAAAGAAAGAAAGAAAGAATTTATCATCACAATTGAGTCCAAAATTTTGGTTGCTAAGCAAGAGTGTTGTTAAACTCCCACACTGTCACATGACTGCCAAGCCACGCCCACAAAATAGACCACACCTACAGAGTAGGTTCTAAAAAATTTGAAACCCACCCCTGGTATGTATGTATGTAGTATGATCAGTCTCAGAGGTTGCTTGCTATATATCAAGATTAGTACATCTTATTTCTTCTGATTGGGAAGAGAATTATTTATTCTCTTCCCAATCAGTGACAAAATGGAGACAAGGAACGCCCCAAAGCAACAAGACTTTGCTCTCCAGAGCCATGGCAGAATGCTCCCTGCCAGCAATTCTGAGTTGTTTCTCGCACTGCCTGGGTTGATTTAAGGCACATTGTTTCCTCATTTTTTTAAAAAAAAAGCTCCCTCCCTACCTCCCCCCCCCAAAAGTGGAGGCATTGTAGCCTGCCCACTTAATGTTGCAACAAGTAACTTTAAGAGCGAATTAATAGTCTTCAATGGTTTTTCTGTTGTCTCACCAGGCAATGTGGGGCTTGTTCCATTGTGGAGCTAAACAAAAGAAGCAGGAAGCTACAGCCCTAGCTCAGAGGCATGGCGTGCCCTCCCGCCCATTCCAGCTGTGTGGGCTTGAGTAATTTACATGACAGAAATTCCTCATTCCTACACACAATTTGGACATTCCTTCCATCGCCTCCAGGGTGTTAAGGAGAGCTCTCAGGGTCTCAGAGGACACCTTTCAGGCGCCCCGCCCCCCCAAACAGGAGAGAGCAAAGATGCCAAGCTTTCCCACCCAGGAGACTGCATCAATTTAAATACCATATTTGACTCGATCAGAAGTTCTCCAGTTCAACAGACATTGGGGGGGGGGAGACGGAGGAGGGAGCACTCAAGAGTCTCACATGAACCCTGTCTGAAAAACTAATTCAGAAATCCATTTTGGATCAGAACCCTCCTGGAGGGGGGGCAAAGAAGGGGAAGCATCTCATTGGACCCAGGGGGAAGCAACAGATCCCACGCAGGTCGGAGATTTGCCCTTTGAATCAGAATAGGGGCGGAAGCATGGCAACATGGCTGCACAAGAAGCTGACTTCCAGACAAAGCAACTGAACAGGAGTGTGAGGATGACATGAAAGACTGGTAAGAAAATTCATTTAACCCACAGTCATAAATCAAAATTTGGAAAAGGCCAAGAATCTTGAGAGTACAAATAATATTAATAGACAGATCTGGATTTTGGCAAAAGGAAAGAAAGAAAGGGAAAATGGTGGGTTGAAACATTAGGCCCCCCCAAAAGCCATTTGTTTGAAATAATTTGGACAGAAAGGGAGAAAGCAGAGAAGTGATAAACCCACTCAAATACAAACTCTAAATTTGGTTTTGGATTTGAAATAGAAACCAAACATTCTGAGGGATTTACTTCGTCAGAATTTCTTCCAACTAATATATCTCATTAACTCCAATTAACGAGAGGTGGAATGCAACAAGGGAGAAATATCAAGAACAAAGCACTATTTTCTCACTGATAGCTAATAACCCAATCTTGCCTGTGCGGGAAGTTTTAATTAACCAACTGCCATAAATCAGTACTTGGAATAACAGGAGGTGAAGAGAAACATACCCGAGTTTGGTTGTATGCAAGTGTGTTCCAATTAATATATTTTGAGTAACTATAACCAACGAGAGGTGGAAATTTGAAGAACTATGTGAAATTATAAAAAATATGCATAAATCATTAAAATCAAGCCTAAATAGAATTCTGAACTCAGAGAAGCAGATATTTAAAGAAGAAGGGAAGGAAGAAAGCAGAAGGAATAATAAAGGGTAGAAACAGTGGGAAATGAAAAGCAGACAAAAAACTCCATTGGGTTTGGCAGGGGTATAGGGAAAATTGAAAAGGAAGGATATGTCCCAACAAAAGGAAACAAAAAAGGAGACAAAAGATGTTTCAGAGGTTGACAGTGGCATAATGAAAATTGAAGAAGGAGGTTATGTCCCAACAAAGCTAAATATAAAAGATTTCTTTGATGGTGGCTTGGGGAAAATTCACTTTTATACACGATAATTAAACTGAGTTGCTAATTGATTGAATATGACAATAATTTAGGTTATCCTTAATTGTCTATAAATGGCAATCCTTGCTGTTCAATGTTCATTACAATTCCCTTAATTTACTATATAGAATAACAAGAGGTACACATCTCACTTTGTTCATCATCTTAGAAGTTCTATATACATCCATGTTTCATATATTTTAACCATGCTTAATTGTCCTTAAATTAAGCATGGTTAAAATATATGAAACATGGATGTATATAGAACTTCTAAGATGATGAACAAAGTGAGATGTGTACCGCTTGTTGTTCTATATAGTAAATTAAGGGAATTGTAATGAACATTGAACAGCAAGGATTGCCATTTATAGACAATTAAGGATAACCTAAACCAAGATATGGAAAAATGAAGAGGGAACATGAAATATACTTAAAATGGAAAACTATTGAGATTTAAAGACAGAATCACAATGTGGGAGTGTGTAAGGATGCATAATTATATTAATATAATGATGAGAATAGCTGGGAATTGTAACCAGGTCTACATCTTGGCCAAAATGAGGCTGGGGTGGGGTTTTTAAAGCACAATGACTATATATGTATACTTTTTTTTCTCTCTTTTAAAAAAAAGGAGGAAGATATATGTTAAAATCAAATATGTATATTGAAAAGGAATTATAAATACCATCAACATAAAATGGAGCTTGCTCAGAAGCTGAAATACACCAAGTAAATGAGATGAAGAGCATGAAGTAGAGGAGAGAGGTAAAGGAAGAAGAGAGGGATAGGAGAGAGGGCAAGGGGGGGGAGAGGAGGAGAGAAAGAAGAGTGGAAAGGGGGGAGAGGAGAAGGAGAGAGGAAGTAGAGAAGGGAAGGGCGACAGAGGGAAGAAAGGAGGTAGGGAATGGGAGGATAGAGGGAGAAGGAAGTGGCAGATAAGGTACAAATATGGTGTATGGAGAGCAGAAGAGCCAATAATTGTTTTGGCGGAGTTGATGGTAAGACAAATTGATGTAAACATTTAATAAGGCAATACGATGTTGGCTATCTAATAGTATACATTTGGTTTATATGTTATGAAAATGAAAAAATAAAAAACTTTATATTAAAAAAAATTAAATACCTTATTTGAGAAAGCATAAAGGACAGCTTTGGCCACCCGGCACCCCCCAACGCAGGACCAGGAGGGTCTGATCCCTGCAAAGACCTTGCTCAGTTCCCAAAGCATCCCTTTCCCGCCCTCCCACCAAAGATCTTTCTCAGCCATGCCCTTCAAGGCCATGTTGGAAGTAATGTCCTTTTGGGTTCAGTTCCAAGTGGGGAGAAAGACACTGAAACATGGTGGCTGTTTGGAAAGATGGCTTTAATGGTGAACATGCCTTGAAGATGTTGGGTGAAGAAAAAAAGGGAGGAGATCCTGAGTGTGTCTGTGTTTTATGCCCTCTCTGGGCTTTTGAATTTGAGCTTGTATTCTGATTGGTTGTTGGTCTCCCATGGGGCCATGCAAGGGAAACTCTGTAGGCTGTCCTGAATCCCAAGCTTGGTTGAGCCTTGCTGGACGATGATGTAATGAAAGGGCTTTGGGATTCCTATTATGGCTCTATATTTGCTAGGTAGAATAGACTGGCTTAGGCCTTAATGGCCCATTGGCAAAGGGGGGGGGAGGGCTGAGTTTCTGCCTCCATTTTAGGAGAAATATTCTGTCCTTTTAATATTTCCTAAAATATTTCATTTTTCTAGGAGAGGGATGGGTGCTAACTTCCTACAGCCACTAGATCAGGGGTCCCCAAACTTGGCAACTTTAAGTCTTGAGGACTTCAACACCTAGAATTCTCCAGCCAGCTATGGAGTTGAAGTCCTCAAGTCATAAAGTTGCCAGGTTTGAAGACCTCTGCACTAGATGGTAGACACACATTATTGTTTCCGGTATCACATGATTACCCTCTATTGGTTGCTGTGAATTTTACGGATTATGTATGGGTTGCACTGTCATTCATGTTTTTATGCCTCCTTCCTTCACCTACGGTAGGAGGAAGAGAGCAAGAAAAGGAAGAGAGTGGTTGGTAGCCATGTTCAGGGAAGCGGCCAGAGTCTGCAAGGTCATTGTTTCTAGCACACACAATGGCTGATTCCATGACAGTTGATATAGCAGTTCTGCTGCCCTTTCTCTTGCAGGTCTCAATGCTTCCTAGGGGGACCCCACAAGTTTGGCTTTCATATCTGGGTTGCAGAAATCTGGATCGCCATAGACATGGCAACCAAGAGATAACGCTCTTTATTGATATCTATTGATATTTATTGATAGTGGTCATCTGGAATCGGCAATCATCAGGGTTATTAAAGGGGCAGACAGAGAGTGTGAACTCTAAGCTTTTCCTGTATTTAATCTCTTAAGCCACTGATCATCTTAGGAAAAGTTATTTACTGTCAATAATAGCTTTAATTAATTCCCCCCAAAGACCTCTCAATTATTCATCCTGCTCTGGGCTGCAGAGAAAACAATTAAAGCACTTTATATTTCAATGCCATCCCTGCTTCCAAAAGGAAAGAGGCAAATAGCATCGTATGGTATCTGCTCCAATCTGTGGCCCTTCAGAAAATTCCCATATGAAGTACTATTATTAGCCTAATATAACAATATTAATACTTTATTTATATTAATATATTACTATTATTAGATAATAATACTATCCAAGTAACCAGCTGTTCTGCACCTTCGGTTATTTACAGCAGGGGTCCCCAACCTTTGCAACTTTAAGTCTGAAGGACTTCAGCTCCCAGAATTCTCCAGCCAGCAAAGCTGGCTGGAGAATTCTGGGAGCCAAAGTCCTTCAGACTTAAAGTTGCAAAGGTTGGGGACCCCTGATTTACAAGGTTGTGGAGATTGATTGATTTGATTGATTTGATTGATTTACCCAAAATTAGATTAGATTAGATTTGTACATCAACATACATTGTGCTCATCTATAGAAATGAAATATGAAATATCCTAATCTATGTAAATGCTCACTGTTTTATCATGTCAGAATTTTAATGGAAAGATGACTGACAAAGGTGGTCAAAAGATATTAGTTAGCCTGTTGGAATTTACTAAAAGGAATATACGAAAAAGTTCCACTTCTCAGGGAGAAGCATCCCCAGTTTCAGCACAAAGGGGGAAGCCAAAGAATCAACCAGAATGAAAAGCCTCCTCCTTCTATATAAGGAACAGCTTGTACTCTAACCAGGGGTCACCAACCTTTCGGACCTCAGGGACCACTAAATTTATAATTTTAAGTCCCACGGACCACTAAAGCTAAATAGTTTAGTGCAATATAAAAAATGCAAATAATTTTTCTGCAGGCTACCAAAATTTTCCACGGATCACCAGTGGGTGACCGCTGCTTTAAAACTCACAGAGAATCCAACATTGCTGATTTCCTTACTCTTACATTATAAAAACCTAGATTAGGACACAATGTCAGAGTACAAATGAGGGAGAAAGAAGGAAAGTCAAAACTAGGCACCCCACTTTTCACTGTTTAATTTTACACTCTTTTTTTGTTTCTAGACAAACGAAAGTGTTTACTACATTAAAGGGCCCTGGGAATAAGAGTTTGAATAACTGTAATAAATAAAATGAAGCTATATCTGACCGGCAGAAGGTAGAACCATTTTGCTGCAGCCTGATGGCATTTATTTCCAATTTACCTAATCTACATTTAGATTTATGTTGATTTTGCCCGACTCCTCCCTTCTCACAGACCAGAAAACCGCAGTTAGAATTCGGAAACTACACTAGGTGAAAGTAGATAGGGGAGGGCTGGGAGTTCTCCCACGATTTCAACTGCCATCAGAAACTGAAGTGGAGACTGTGATTCTTTCATAAAACCTGAGTTCTTAGGCGCATGCAGTCTATCGTCTTTTATCACCAAAGCACCTCTGCAGCAGACCAACCATCCTTGTTCTCCATTCCGGCCTGCCAAGGGTTAAGAGCACAAATAATTAAATAAACCTTCATTCCTCTTCCCCAGCCCGCCATCCACTATGCAGCCAGAGGGCGGGGCTGTCGGGAAGCCCAGAGTTCTGCAGGGGGTTTACTGGAAAAGTTGTTGTGGCAGGTAGGAGGGAGTCACCATGGCAACACCAATGGCAGAACGGGTGGCATTCTACTACTACCAGGACTACTCCTCCCGGAGATCCGATTCATTAGAAAACACCGGAACAGCAAACTGTGGACAACAGCCCTGGAAAAAAGGGCCAGTGTTTAATTTCTAAGGAGGGAAGGGAGAGAGAAATGCAAAGGAGTGACTGGGATTACTCAGAAAGGCGAACTCAGCCTGCCCAGAACCGTGTTTCGGTGGCATAACTTCAAAGTTTCCAAAATGATCCCTCATTATCACACTCATTATCAAGGTTACTGTGAAACAGTTTACAACCCCAGCAGGGGTGGAGGTAGGTGAAATGCAAAGAATTTTGTTCTCCCATTTGACTGAGGTCAACTTTCCTCACTGGAGAAGAGCCTGATGCTGGGGAAGATTGAGGGCAAAAGAAGAAGGGGACGACAGAGAAGGAGGTGGCTGCACGGAGTCACCGAAGCAGAAGGCATGAGCTTAAATGGGCTCCAGGCAGAGGATGGTAGAGGACAGGAAGGCCTGGAGGAACGTTGTCCATGGGGTCGCGATGGGTCAGACACGACTTTGCAACTAACAACAGCAAACTTCCCTCATGCTCATTCCCCCTACTGCAGGGGTGTCCAAACTTGGGAACTTTAAGACTTGTGGACTTCAACTCCCAGAATTCCCCAGCCAGCTATGCTGGCTGGGGAATTCTGGGAGTTGAAGTCCACAAGTCTTAAAGTTCCCAAGTTTGGACACCCCTGCCCTACTGTTATTGCCTGTGTTGAGTATTGGCTGAGAAGTCAAATACCAAGATTGGTATCCGAGAAATGCTTCATTAGCTAAGAGTTGGCAGGCTTTGCATCCAATTAGGGCCGGATACAATTTTCGCATGAGGATAACATGGCAAATGAAATGCTAAGAGATTCATCTTGAGTAGAATTAAGCAGCTTTGCACTCTCCACATTTGCTTACTACAGGTAATCCTCAATTTACGACCACAATTGACCCCAAAATTTCTGTTATGGTTTTTGCCCCATTTTACGACCTCAGTTGTTAAGTGAATCACTGCAGTTGATAAATTAGTAACCTGGTTATTAAGTGAATCTGGCTTCTCCACTGACTTTGCTTATCAGAAAGACGCAAAAGGTGATCGATCCCATGATCTTGGGACACAACAAGGTCATAAATATGAACCAGTTGCTAAGCATCTGAATTTTGATCATGGGGTTGCTGGAAATGTTGTAACTGTGAAAAATGGTCATAAGTCACTTTTTTTTTCAGTGACTTTGAATGGTCATTAAGCAAATTGTTGTAAGTCTTTGCTTACCTTAACTGGAGCTGATGGGGAGTCCAGAAGACAGAAAAGATGCCTAGTCTACTTCATGGATTTTAAAGATTTTGGACCAGACCTAGACCAAATGTAAAGAAATGTGATATTGCTGGCTGTACAACTCTGGATTGCTTACTTCTTTGTGATGTTATGAATACCGCAACCCATACTACCAGTTTCTCTATCGAATCTGGGCAAGAGGTTACAGCTGTACTAATATAAACTATTATCCAGCCATTTTATAAAGTGGTGACATTGCTTCAGCATCTCGTTTGCAAAAAAGATCTCTGGCCATCCTAGACTGCACGTACTTCTTTTGCTATTCTGTAGAACTTCCCATCAATGTGCTATTCTGCCTTGCAATTTGTAAACTGAAGTAAGCAGTCAAGATGATGCAAACAATGGGTGTGCATTTTATTTTGCAGAAGTCGGCTCAAGTCAAAAATACACAATTTTTAAATTATTTATTTTACAATATTAAAGCCCATCCAATCCAAACAGGTGGAATAAATAAACGTGAACAAAGAAATGCACCAAGCAATTCACTGAAATCATCAGTAAACATGAGTTGGGATCATGGTGTATTATTTTTTCCCCAAAAGATAGTACTAAGACTGCCACAATAGGCAATGGTGGGAGTCAAATAATTTAACAACTTGTTCTCTGCCCTAATGACCAGATGGGTAGGCATGGCTTGGTGGTCATGTGACCAAGTAGGCGTGGTCAATCAACATCACTCAGGTCGACGGGCGCTTCACCTTACAATGTTACAATGTAATAAGGGTTAACCCCGAGTCCCTTCGGGGAGAGGGGACGGTTAATAAGTCGAATAAATTGAATTGAATTGAATTGAACCAGAGAGGCAGTTTCTGTAAGGAGGGCAATAAAGATTAGGCTAGAAACAACACCAGAATGTTTCCTTCCTGTCTTCCTTACAGGATTTGCCCTGTAAAGTGGAAAAAAAACCAAAATGAGATTTCTTCCAACAATCGGTTTGCGAAACTGCTTAGAAAGTTAACAACCGGTTCACCTGAATAGGTGCAAACCGGATGAATCCCACCACTGTTTATATCTGCTTGTCCCATCAGATTTGACAGAGAAGGCATGCTTCACGTCCCATCTTCTAGGGAACTTATATTGGCAGATCCCAGGAGGTGGACTTTCTCTGCTGTGTCAACTGCTTTATGGAATTTTCTCCCTCCGAAAGCGAGTTTATCTCCATCCCTGTTAATGTTCTGGAAGTCCCTCAAACCTAGCTCTTTCATTAGGGCTGGGGATCCCAGAGAACCGGTGAAATTTTTGGAAGGGTCCCTTTCTGTTATGCCTTGTGTTTTTTTCATATTTTTAATAATAATTTGATTTAAGGCAAAGATAAAGCTTGCCCTCACTCTAGGGGGCGGTACTCATCTCCATTTCAAAGCTGAAGAGCCAGCGCTGTCTGAAGACGTCTCCGTCGTCATGTGGCCGGCATGACTAAATGCTGAAGGCACACAGAACACTGTTACCTTCCCACGAAAGGTGGTTCCTATTTTTCTACTTGCATTTTTACATGCTTTCGAATTGCTAAGTTGGTAGAAGCTGGGACAAGGAACAGGAGCTCACTCCGTTATGCGCCACTATGGATTCAAACTGCTGACAATTCTGATCGACAAGCTCCACGTCTTAGCTACTGAGCCACCACATCTCTCCTGAGCCGACATATAAATTTAATAAATAAATATATTTTGTATTTATCTAAATACTTTCTACTTAGATGCACGAGATGGGCCTTATTTTATCAACTGTTATATTCTGAACAGTTTGTGGAAAACTGATTTGGAAAGAATGAACCAATAGAAGAAAATATTCACAGGCTACACTCTGCAAAGCAGGCAGGATGTAAATCTGGATGGAATATGAGTATGAAAAATAACAAGTTGTTGACTGATGCAGGGTGGATCTAGTGTACATATTACTCCAATCAATGTTTCCTTGAGTCAATTATAGTGGTTTTATGAGGTGGGGGGGGGGGGGGATAGGAATGGATGTGTATCTGACAGAAATGCATATTATTGGCTATGAAAAGTCAAAGGAGAGGAGATAAAAGATTTATGCTACCTTCAAAGACTTGATTGCTACATGCCAGCAAATGAGGCAACCCTGAGATACAGCAGCCTTCTCCAGCTCTGAATCCCCCTTCAGCTATCTGGGCTAAAGCTTCCAGAATTCCAAAACCAGATGTGTGAGCTAGAGCTGTACTTTAAAAATGATTCGGTAGAAGTGTTTTAGGCTGTGTGGCTGTGGTTTCTGGCCGCCCGATTCAACCAGCTGACTCCATCGCTGGCCATAGGGGGCGAACACCTTACCCCTGTGGATGGGGCGCGCAACTTGGGTGTCTTCCTGGATATCCGGCTGTCCATGGAAGATCAAGTGACAGCCGTGGCCAGGAGGGCGTTTTACCAGGTTCGCCTGGTACGCCAGTTGCGCCCCTTATTGGATCGGGATGCCCTTTGCACAGTCACTCATGCCCTCGTGACATCCCGACTGGACTATTGTAACTCTCTCTACATGGGGCTCCCCCTGAGGTGCACCCGAAGACTTCAGCTGGTCCAGAATACAGCCGCGCGAGCAATAATGGGGACCTCTAGGTTCACCCATATAACACCTCTCTTGCGCGAGCTGCACTGGCTGCCTGTCGTCTTTCGGGTGCGCTTCAAGGTGCTAGTTGTCATCTTTAAAGCGCTCCATGGCACGGGACCTAGCTATCTGCGGGATCGGATCCTGCCCCACACATCCTCACGGCCGATTCGCTCCCACAGAGAGGGACTTCTCCGGGTGCCGTGCACTAGACTTTGTCAGCGGGCGACGCCCAGGGGAAGGGCCTTCTCTGTGGCGGGCCCAGCCCTCTGGAACGACCTTCCCCCCGACATTAGAACAACTACGGACCTCCGCTCCTTCCGTCAAAACTCAAAACATACTTTTTCTGCTTGGCCGGCCTAGGTTAGTCTCTACCTTTGGGGTGTTAGGGAATTTTTAGTGTTATAACTTGGGGATTTTAGCGCAGGGATAATCCTAATTTAATTCGTTTTTATTCACTGTATTTATTCTATGTATGTATTTTTATAGTATTTTAATTTTTTCCCTGTGCACCGCTCCGAGTCCCCGTGGGGAGAGGATGCGGTATACAAAATAAATTTATTATTATTATTAAAATATAAATAATTAATATTGAATTAAATAGGTTATCCCTGTGCTAAAATTTAAATAGTTAAAACATAATCCCTTAAAAACCCAATTAAAACAATTTATAATATTTTTTAAGGGAAATTTAAGGGAAATATTCTGCCCTTTAAAAATTTCCTAAAATATCTCATTTTCCTAGGAGAGGGGTAGGTGCTATAAAGGGCAGAGAGGTTCTGGCCTTGTCAGAGGTCCAAAGAAAGTTCTATTTCCAACACATCATTCAAACCCAGGAAGGTCAACAGCTCTAGTCTGTTGTGATGCCCCGTGCTGACAACTATGTTTCAAAATATGCTTACACTGAACTCAGAAGCTGCATTTAGCTTTCACAGCTAATAGCTAACATCCTCATTGAATATGCTTAACATCAGATTGTTTAATTCTGAGTATGTCTTAGGAAATCAAGGGAGAGAATGCTTCTTGTTCTCTAAAAAAGAAAAAGGAAAATTACAACATAGACTTGCTCTGTCTGAGAAATTATGTCACTAATTATGCCCAAGAGATGAACTATGGTATTTCTGCAATTATGGCTCCATTATTTCTACAGAAGATAGAAGTTTTCTAACTAGGGACAATAGTAGAATTTTCCTAGCATAAAATATTGAACTTTGCTCAGAAAGTGCCATTTATGCTAGACGACAATAAAGTCTGAGCACAAGGTGACAATAGTGTAGAAACCACACGAAAAGTGAAATTAATTACCACCCACAAACATGCACGAAAAAGACTCTGATATAAACTTCAAGTAATAATCTAGCCTAGCCTCAGCAGGAAAGTCTCGGAGCTATGAGCTCATTCATTCATCCAAATTGCACAGCCTTTTTCCAGGCCAAGAAGACAAAACCAGACACCTTGGTTTCAAAAGATGACACTTGGCCAATAGCAAAGAGGAGAGCAAATGATTAATACACAACCCAGAAGACTTACAGTGGGAGCCTCTTGCGCCCAAGAACTTTTCATTCTGAACAGGGTGTAGGAAGTTAAAACCCACCCATCCACCCCAGGGTATTTCAGAAAGTATTAAGAAGGCAGAATATCATATTTTCCTGGTTGTGAAAAGGGGGAAACATGCTTTAAAGACAGAAAAGCTTCCTGCAGCTTCCTGCCCCCCACCCCCTTTGTCAATGAGCTATTAAAACCTGAGCTAGTCTACTTTACATAATAAAGGTAGGAGCAGTCTTCTACAGAAACTCACCAGATGGCATCTGGAAGTGCAATCAAACTTGGGCCTAGAGAGTTGCTTCTGCATGGCCCCATGGGAGTCTGACAACCAATCGGAATACATTTCTTACACAGGAACAGGAAACAGAGAGGTGGGGCCGAACAGAGTATTAAAAAACCCAGCAAGCTTCTTCTTCTCTCTCTTCTCTTCTTCATCCAACATCTGGAAGCATGTGACACCCCCCCTTTCAGTTCAGGAGCTCAAGCCATGTGATCCTGTCCACCATTAAACCACCTTTCCAAGAAGCCTCCATGCCTCCAGTGTCTTTTTCCCCACTTGGAGCTGAACCCAGAAGGACATTTTTTCCAACAAGGGCATAACCAAGTTTGTCTGGCCAATGCCTTCCTGGCCCTCTATGGTTTAATGAATAAGAATATCCCTTGTAGGAGGGGTGGGTGTGCATGGATCGGGCAGCTCTGCTCTCATTGCTTTTCCATAAGAAGGAACAGTTGATATCTGCTGACTTCCTGGCAGTCCTTCCTTTGATTAATTGCCAAAGCCTTTGGAGATGTAAAAGGATGCGCAGTATGTTTGCAGAGGGTCTCACTTTTTCCAATCTACACAACATACCTTCCACAAGACTGCCTACTGCTTGAGTTTCACACCCAAGCTATTGCTTTCCAACTTCTACAGAACCCTAACAATCTCCTGGACAGTTTTATGCAGTTTCTTGCCCCCCCCTGATTTCTCTCTGCCCCTTTTTTAAAGTCTCCTTGCCTCTCTTCATTGCCTTTTCTATGCCAATGCCACCCACCCAGCCGCTGGCATGCTGCTTGATCTCACTGCCTTGTTTAACCAACATTTAAGTGGCTGGCGAAGGAGCCAGGAAAGGAGAGACATGTGGTAGGATAACTCTGTGGTACAGCACTGTTCCCAAGCCTGTGCCCGCTAACGGGAAGTAGTTATTTTCAATGACAGTAAATCAGATTGGCAAGATTAGAGGCTTCTTGCTGCCTAATCATGAGCTACTTGGGCAGGACAACTTACTGGAACTGAGAGGAAATAAAAGTAATAAACAAACAGTACTGTTAACATCTGGCCCTTGTCATATGGTGAACAGTTTCTGCAGGATGGGGGGGGGGGAGGTTGTTATCATTTATTCCCTGACTTTGCAGGGCTCCATGGTGTAAGGAAAGAGGGTAAGAGCAGTAGAGCATAGCACACTGTACTAAAGTCGGAATGTGCCACGCGTGAGTGTACATACACATACATATAACTCTGCGTGCATGTGGAAAGAGTCACATTTATATTCAAACAAGACCAGGCAGGTCAGGTAAGTAAGAAGGCCATTTGGGTAGCTCCATTTGTAAAAAAACTCAATTAGCATTGTGCTCCAAATGGCCTACCGACCCCAAGGACAAAGTATCGTGCATCAACTACAGAGAGAAGGTTTATAGAGAACTCATTATGCAACTGCCCTAGGAGCAGGGTTCAGCTTTGCAGTGAAGACTTGTCATTGCAACTGGGAATAGACCAATTTTCCGAGCAACAAAGTTCACATCTCTGACTTCCTTCCTGGTAAGAGCTAAGAGAACATTTTAAGTATGTTGTCCTTCTTCTCGCCCTCGACACCTCCCACAGATACCCAGTCATTGTGTGCGAGAGATATTGCAACATGGGCCATCTCACCAAGCGACAACAAGCAAGTCTGTGGGTATCTTTTCAAAAGGCTGGCATTACCACAAGCAAAATCCCAACAAAGGCCGTTAACTGGGTACATTAGAATAGAGCGAAAGAAATTGAAACAATCCATTTGATTTTTCTCAATCTCAGGGGCCCTGCAAACATGTTCAGTGCAGAATTCCCAACTAGCATCTAAAGAGAAGTAATTGGGGAAATTACACCTAACCTGTTTCTCATTTCCATCTCCAGCCAGTTCGGACTAATACTTAAGATCTTGGGGTAGAAAGGAGGAGGCTGTGAATTCTAATCCTGCCTTAGGCATAAAAGCCAGCTGGGTGACTTTGGGCCAGTCACTTTTTCTTAGCCCACCTCACCTTATTATTGTTGTGGGGAAAATAGGAGAAAGGAGTGTAATATGTTTGCTCCCTTAAGTTACTTATAAAAGTAATAAAGATAGGATTTAAAAAATCAAGTAAATAAAGCTTATGCATATGTAAAACAAGGCCTTCCAAAATCTGAGTTCGATCTTCAGAATCCTTCCAAAACTGCCACTGTGCTTTGGATGAATAACCTCCATTACACACTCAAAATTACGATGACTTCTGACCTCTTCGGTTTGTTTTCTTCTATCTCAGACGCTGCTGAATTATCTTTCCTATTTTAATTGTGATTTGCATTCTACCCACTATCATTAGATAACAAGAGATGAGGGAATGATGGGCAAAGTTCACTGATATTTCCATTATGGGAAGAATGCTTTTATCTGCAAACATATCACTGGGAAGAACAGGAGGAAGACCTTGCTTCTCCCCTTTCATAACTGAGAATATTTTGAAGGAAGGGTATATAGGGCTGGGGTGTCAAACCCAAGGCCTGGGGGCTGCATTTGGCCCATGGGGTGCTTTGATCTGGCCCGCGGGGCTGCCTTGGAAACAGCAAAGGACTGGCCCGTAATGCCCCTGCCAACAAAAACGGAGCCGCCACAGCTGAAAATGAAGCTCGCGAGGGCCGCGGGTGGCATGCCCAACTGTTTTCGCTGACAGAGGGTTGCAGGAGGCCATCGCAGCTGAAACTGAGGAGCCTGTTTTTGCTTGCAGAGCACCCGACCCACCACAGGTGCCCCCAATGCGAGTGACATCGAGTGACATTGAGCTGCCCATGCCCATCCTACCCCTACCCCCCCAAGATCAAACACAACCCTGAATGAAATCAAGTTTGACACCCCTGGTGCAGAGGTGGTATGCTGCCGGCTCGCACTGGTTTGCGTGAACCAGTAGTGGTGGTGGCACGAGGAACTGCCCACCCACCCTGATGTCATCAAGGACCTTCTGTGCATGCGCAGGCCCAGACATGCTGCGTGTGAGTGGAGCTACCAAACTGGTAGTGAAGAAAATAGAATACCATCTGTGCCCTGGTGTAGGGAAGTGTGATAATGAATAAATGTGCACCTGCAATGTGTGTATGTAGCTTTGTGAATAATCAATGGCACTTTCCCAGCTCTATAAACAAGGGAGCTCTGAAATATCTCTATAAGTCATGCAGCCACAATTCCAATAATTTGAACTTCTTGAATTTAAACATCATAATAATCACCATGCTGATGCTATTAGAAATAATTTTCCTAAAAAATAAAAACCCATTTCCCCAAAGTACTAGGAATGAGGAGTGGATCACACTCTTTGTTAAAAAACTGTGTAGTTGGTGGAAATAAAGATAATTTCTTCCAATTCATAAGTAAAAAAAAAAGTTGGAATTAATAATTAGGTTGCCAACATGCTCTACAAAACATATTAAGGAGTTACTTGCCCCTTGTATCAGGTGTCCAATGTCTGAATATATTTTCTATTACTGGTTTAACATCCAATAATATTCTCATTAGTAATTGGTAGGATACACTCACAGAATGGAAAATGTAACCCAGGAATCTTCTTCAAGAATGTTATCACCATCCCTGCCCCGATGCAACTTTTTGGCAGGTATAAATATTTGTTTAACAGGTTGATTTATATAACAAGGATCATTTCCGGGTTATTTAAGCATTGTATCAGTTTTAATTTGTCAGGATTTAGATGTAGTTTTCAGAAACACAGCAAAGATGGATGTGAGATTCCAGTACTGAAGATTTGCCATCTCAGCAATCCTATGATTCTTTTGAAATCCTGATTAAGAGCAGAAATAAAATACCACTATGACTAATAAGTAGTCAGGCAGAGTCATGGACATGAAAAAAAGCACATTTGCATAACTATGTGGTCCACAGGCTCAGAACTGAGTTCCAGGGGTGAAATTCAACAGGTTCTGAGCTAGAACTGTATTTGCAAAAAACTGGAGAAATGAGAAATTACCTTCTCAAGAGGAAATTATCCCTAAGATTATGGATTGTGCAGAAATGAGTAAACTGACATTTGAAATTAGAGAACAAGAGGATTTTATATTTTATAATTTTATAAAGTATGGAATCTGTTTTATCAATGGTTAGACAAAAGAAATCAGGAGACATAATATATAAAAGAATTGCTAGATATAGAAGTCAATTGTTATGATTGGTAGATATCGTAATAAACTGAGATTGTTATTTTAGAAAGATATTTTGTATATTAACTAGATTATTAATGAGATACATATATAACGGAAAATTTGGATAAACTCTTGGTCCTACATAGAGAAAATATCATGGGTGTTTATGTATTTTATAGTAGTAATGTATTTTTTAAAGACAATTGAGAATAATGCTATAAAACAGGAATATATGGAGAATTTTTTCTTTTTTTTACTTGTTGAATAATTATAGAAAAAGACTGACTTTTATATACATACACTGGATGGAAAATTAATAATTATGTTTGTAATTGTAAAGACCGATGCACAAAAACTCAGGACCGAACGACATGTTGTACAAAGCCGAAAATGATTGAATGTTTTTACTTGTTTTTTATGTTGGAAAAAAAAATTTATATACAAAAAAAAACAGGTTCTGGAGAACCAGTAGCGGAAATTTTGAGTAGTTTGGAGAATCGACAAATACAACCTCTGGTTAGTCCAAGAGTGGGGACGAAATGGGGATTTTGCAGTATCCTTCCCCTGCCACACCCACCAAGCCACGCCCACAGAACTGGTAGCAAAAAATTTTGAATTTCACCACTGCTGCTTTCCCTAGCATTTCTGCTCGATTTCAGGTTTGTTCCTCCAGAACACAAGGCTTTTCCTAGAAGAGATGGAAAACAAGGGAAATTCCTCAGTGCACTGGGGAAACAAACCTCAAATCCACGGTTCCCTCTGCCTGCAACCTTCCCTGCCAGCTTCCCCATTGACTTTCTGAGGAAACCTGCAGAGAAGATTGCAAATAGTGATCACGTGATTTACAGGGCACTTGGCAAACCAGTCATAATCATGCAAACAGGTTGCCGTGTACTTGAAATATGGTCATGTGATATTTGGTGGCTGGCGTGATTGCCAGAAGTACCTTATCAGCTGTAAAGCACCCGTTCAAGGTCGGCATGACAGCAAATGGTCATTAAACATCCAATTGGGTGAGGATACCAGTAATACACTTTGAAAAAATGTTTTCACCTGATAACAGAACATATGGAAAGTCACTTAAGTCTTGGAACAGGGAAGTCCATATATCGAAGGCAAGCAGGGGTGTTTCCTTATTTTCTCACAGGTTAAAAAAAATGGAGCCCAGTGAGGCACTTGCCAGCGTCACACCAAAGTATGGTGAATTGTGCACATGCCACATCCAAAAGGGCAGTGTAGGGAAAGGTGAACGAGAGAAGGAAGTGGATGCTCTTTTCTCTGCCCTCTCTCTCTCTCTCTCTCGATAGCTCACAATCATGGAGTTCCTGAAAGAAAACATGTGAGCCAGAAGAGACAGCCAGCGGGATATCCATGGCAGGAGTAAAACCAACTTACTTTCGTTACCGGTTTGCAAATGTGAGTGCGTGCTCACTTCCGTGCATGCGCAAAATGTCAAAAACGGGACGTGATGGCATCGAGGTGGGCGGGTACAGCTTCCCACGACTACTGCTACCAACCGAAACTGGATAGAACTGACTGAATTGCACCACTGATCCATGGGCTTTTCTCACTTTATCTATAATCCTTTTTGAAGGTTCTCTCCCTGCCAGGACCTAACTGTGGCAGGAGCATGCTCTGATTGGGAGGGGCAACATGGTTGGCTTTGTCAGCCATTATTCTGGAGACAAGTTCAATGACCAAGAACAGAGGCAATAGATTAGAACAGTGATGGCTAACCTTTTTTGGCTCATGTGCCAAAGGTGGGGGGAGCACAGGGGGGGTCGTGCGTGGGCGTGCCACACCCATAATGCTATGTTCGTGGCCCCCTGCTTTTGGCACACTTCTTTCGCCCTCCCCAGGCTCCAGAGGCTTTCTAGGAGCCTGGGGAAGGTGAAAACAGCACACACACACACACCCCTCCGGAGGCTTCAGGAGCTTCCCTGAAGCCTCCAGAGGGCAAAAAACGGCCTCAAAAGGAGGCCTAAATCAACTGACCAGTGCACACAAGCGCACTGGAGCTGACAGGGCAAGGCCTCGCATGCCCTAAGAAATGGTTCCGCGTGCCACCTGTGGCACCCGTGCCATAGGTTCGCCATCACTGGATTAGAAGCTGAAAAGGGATCAGCAATAGGGAGAACAAGTTTCACGCCAGTTGTCACGCACTTGCTTATGACTAGTAAGCAAAGCCTAGATGGAGATGTTTCATTCATCCTTGTGCTTCTTGATATCTTAAGACCAGGGATGGCGAACCTTTTTCACCTCAGGTGTCAAAAGCACACACACTCGCACTATTGTGCACGCTCGTGTGCCCACCCCCATAATTTAATGCCTCCCATGCCGTGCCCCCTGAGAATACATGTGTTACACCCCCTGCTGTCCAGTGCATGTACACACAGCTTTTTTGGAGCCTGGGGGCGGAAACATGCCCCTTTTCTGACTTCCGGTGGGCCCAGTAGATCCATTTTTCACCCTCCCAAGGCTCCAGAAGCTTTCTAGGAGCCTGGGGAGGGCGAAAAAAGGCCCAACACACAAACCAGAAGTTCAGGAATGGACTTTCAGGTTGCCCTTTGGGCCATTTTTCTCCCTCTGGAGGCTTCAGGGGGGCAAAAAATGGCCGAAAATCAAGGCTGAAAATCAGCTGGCCAGCATGCTCATGTGCGCTGGAGCTGACACAGCAACGCCTCGCATGCCCTCAGAAATGGCTTCGTGTGCCACCTGTGGTTTTAGACTGAGGAGCTTTCGATATTCTTGTCCATTGTATACTTCTGGATAGGTTCTAGGGCCGTGATGACAAACCTATGGCACACGAGCCGTCACCCCAGCTCAGCTCCACTGTGCATGCACACGCACCTCCCGCCAGCCAGCTGGTTTTCAGGTCTCTGCCACGCACGTGTGGGGCATATGTGGTAGATGTGTGTGCATGCGCAGAGAGGTGTGGTGCATGCAGGGGGTTGCGTGCACATGCACAGGGGCGAGATGAGCATGGGGGTCATGTGCACATGTGCAAGGGGGCAGGGGGAGCATGCACATACGTAGGGGAGCATGGGATGTTGTGTGCTCATGCGCGGGGCACACATGGGGGTCACACATGCATGCGTGGGGGAAGGGACTGGGGGGGTCACACGCACATTACATTATGGATGCGTGTGCGCCCTTTCGGCACACAATGACAAAAAGGTTAGCCATCACTGTCCTAGTGGTTGGGACCTGGTGGTACTGTTCTTCTGTAGTTCTCTTCAGGATTATCAACTTTTGTTGACAGCAATAGCATTTAGCACTTATATACTGCTTCATAGTGTTTTATTAACACTCTATGAGCAGTTACAATGTCAGTGTGTTACCCTCAACAATCTGGTCCTCTTGTTACAGAACTCAAGGATGGAAGGCTGAGTCAACCTTAAGCTTGTCAGGATCAAGCTCAGAGTTTGCTGCAATACTGCATTCTAACTACTGAGCCACTACTTGATGTTGGTCAGGGGAGGGGAGGGAGGGGAAGTCATTCCCTAGAACCCCTCCTTTTTGAGCTGCCTCAGGGCTCCATTATTTCTCAAACTTTCCTGTTTATCATCTACATCAGGGGTCTCCAACCTTTGCAACTTTAAGTCTGAAGGACTTCAGCTCCCAGAATTCTCCAGCCAGCAAAGCTGGCTGGAGAATTCTGGGAGCTGAAGTCCTTCAGACTTAAAGTTGCAAAGGTTGGAGACCCCTGATCTACATGAAACAATTACTTGAGGTCATCTATTAGTTTGGGGCTTGATATTATAAGTATGCTGATACCAAATTAATCTTGATTGTAGATATGGGTCAAGTGAGGCTATCAAAGTCCTGTCCTGTGCTGGCTGGGGGATTCTGGGAGTTGAAGTCCATAGGACTTAAAGTCGCCAAGGTTGAGAAACACTGAAATAGGGGAAAGGGAAAAAACATCTTCAGCTCAATCCTACAAGACAGAACGGCTACAATTGTTAGGGCACCCTAAATCCAGGGAGATTGCAATTTTGACTTTGTGCAAGGTTGCACTTCTCCAATCACTGAACAATCTGGTGGCCTTCTTAGACTCGTAGCTCCTGCTTGATAGTACAGCAGACGGTACATGTGACCAGATGAAACTTCTGGTTATTTCAGTTGTGGCTTTTCCAGGATCGGGAAATCATCCATGACCTAAGCAGCCTACAGCTCAATTATTACAACATGCGCTACATGGCACTGCTGTTGAAGACAGCTCAGAAATTTCAAATGATTCAAAAGGTAGCATTGTAGGCAATGATTGGCAGGCCTCAGTATGCTCATATGAGACCCTGCCCTATGAGTTGCACTGATTACCAATTTGTTTTTGAGTGCAATCCAAAGTGCTGGTTATGATATAATAAAGCCCTGCCTGCTGTGATTATTTAAGAAACCATCTTACCTTCCCTGGTCTTTGTACAGCCCATATGAGATAGGAGGGCTGACATGTTTTAGGTCCCTTTGATTAAACAGTGTCATCTTTTGGGATCCAAAAGCATCACCTTCTCCATCACAGGACGCGTCTCTGGAATGAATCCTCCCTACCAGATCTAGGTAGCTCCTGCATAGAGAGCGGTCCAGAGAGTCATGAACATCTGGCTTTTGCCCCAGATCTTGGGGTTACGATGGTAGGGACGTTTTGAGTTTGTCAGCCAGATTTTCCATCCTGTGGGAAATGTGTTTTAATTTGCTTTGTTATCTTTTTGGTAGTTCCTTTTTGAATTGCAGTCTACTTTATTCTTTTGTACCCTATGCGCCACCCAGAATCTTTGTAGTAAGGTGGCACATAAATTGATGAAGATACATGGGCTTGGACAACCTAGAACTACACCGCCTATGGTCTGACCTAAGCATAGTATACAGAATTATCTGCTACAACGTCCTACCTGTCAATGACTGCTTCAGCTTCAACCGCAATAATATAGGAGCACACAACAGATACAAATTCAAGGTAAACCACTCCAAACTCAATTGCAGAAAATACGACATCAGCAACAGAGTGGTCAATGCCTGGAATGTTCTACCTGACTCTGTTGTTACATCCTCAAACCCAGAGGTGAAATTCAAAAAACTTTACTACCGGTTCTGTGGGCGTGGCTTGGTGGGTGTAGCAGGGGAAGAATACTGCAAAATCCCCATTCCCTTCCCACTCCTGGGGGAAGGATACTGCAAAATCCCCATTCCCTTCCCACTCCTGGGGGAAGGATACTACAAAATCCCCATTCCCACCCCACTCTGGGGCAGCCAGAGGTGGTATTTGCTGGTTCTCCGAACTACTCAAACCTTCCGCTACAGGTTTTCCAGAACCTGTCAGAACCTGGTGAATTTTACCCCTGCTCAAACCCACATAACTTTAACCTTAAACTGTCTACTGTTGGCCTCACCCCTTTCCTAAGAGGTCTGCAAGGGGGCATGCATAAGCACACCAGCATACCTAACGTCCCTGTCCTACTGTCCCCATTTATTTGCCCCCATTTCCTGTGTGCTTATTCATGTTTATTCTTATGCCTGTTATCTTGCACATGAGTGACAAACTAAATGAATGAATGAAAGAAAGAAAGAAAGAAAGAAAGAAAGAAAGAAAGAAAGAAAGAAAGAAAGAAAGAAAGAAAGAAAGAAAGAAAGAAAGAAAGAAAGAAAGAAAGATTGCTTTCTGCCCTCTAAAGCAAGGGTAGTCAACCTGATCCCTACCGCCCACTACTGGGCATTCCAGCTTTCATGATGGTCGGTAGGGGTTTTGTCCGATACTGAAGCATTTTCCTTTTATTAATTTAATTGAATTCCCTACTTTATAAATCACCAGTACTCTGGAACCGGTGGACTGTTAGAAAATTTTACTACTAACAGAGATACAAAAGTAGGCAGTAGGTATAAAAAGGTTGACTACCCCTGCTCTAAAGCAGGGGTCTCCAACCTTTGCAACTTTAAGTCTGAAGGACTTCAGCTCCCAGACTTCTCCAGCCAGCAAAGCTGGCTGGAGAAGTCTGGGAGCTGAAGTCCTTCAGACTTAAAGTTGCAAAGGTTGGAGACCCCTGCCTAAAGGATGGCTGATTAGCACTGTAGCTTGAAAGGCCCTGAGAAAGCAGAGTGTGCATAAGTGGCTGTTCCTGCTGGGAAAGGCTGCTTTATCCTTTCACTTGCACCTTGAACTAACCAGGTGGGGAGTGGCATTGTACAATTGTGGGGGGGATTAGTAAAGAGGCAGGGGAAAAGAGCAGTCTACTTTTTCCTCTCGCTTGGACACTCGCTCCTCACTGGGCCCAATTGTCCAGTTTTCTCCGCCACACACTGCCAAGAAAGCGCCATGCTAGTCACTTTGCCTGGTGTGATCCCCCATGGTGGAGAGAGAGAGAGAGAGAGAGAGAAAGAGAAATGCCTTTTCTTTCTCTCTCTCTCTCTCTCACACACACACACACACAAAGAAAGTTTGGGCTGCGGCTGCTCCCGACAACTCACTTCTCTTCTCCCTGCGGCGATCCCACCCAGTCCTCCCCCGTTTCTCTTTGGGTGGCCCAGCGGAGAACGTTAAGGCCGAGAAACCCCACCGCGGGAAGAAACAAAGGAGAGGCAGGCAGCCCACGTGGCTTTCGACCTGCCCTCAGGGCGCCGCGGGAGGGAAGAGTACCCGCATAGCTCCGGCTCCTCAAGCTGGGCTAAAGTAAGCGCCAAGCCTCGGGAGCAGCAGTAGAAAGCGAAGCGCTTCCTCCTCGGATCGTTTCCCGCGAACAGGCTCGCTCTCCCGGCTCTACGTCGCCGGCCTACTGAGTCCAAAAGGACGCACCACAGAAAGAGGGGGATAAGATTTAAACAACGGCCGCCGCCTTTCTACCCCTGCGCCCCCCCTCCCGTTGTAAAAGTCTGGAAACCTGAAAAAGGAGGCCGGGGTGGGTGGTATATTTCTCCATGCTAAGAACGGGACCTGGCCCACCCATCTTGGGCGCCCATTTGTCAGAAATGGTGTAGTCTCCTGTTTTTTTTGGGGGGGGGGGTTGGACTAGATGACCTAAAAGGTCCCTTAATATGTAATCTGGCTTTCCAAAGGGAAAAACCTAAAGCTGCATCCCCTTCCGCAGTTGCCCTGCCAGGTATCTTGAATACCGTAATGCAGCCGAATGACTTACGTTCTCCTAGGGCAGGGGACTGCAAAGTTGGCTCTTTTAAGACTGGTGGACTTCAACTCCCAGAATTCCCCAACCAGCCAGGCTGGCCGGGGAATTCTGGGAGTTGAAGTCCACCAGTCTTAAAAGAGCCAACTTTGCAGTCCCCTGTCCTAGGGAAAGAAACAAGCTGTTTGGGCTCTTTCCAAATGGGACAAGATTGGGGTGGGGTTGAGGAGGAGAAGGAGGCTACACTGACTACACTGAGCAAGCTAGTAGGAGAGATGGTAGACGGGTAAAGAAATAGATGGAGTTATGTACAAGGAGCCTCCCAGCTCTCACTTCTCCTCTTTGGCACCCAGCACTCTGATCTCTGCCAGCACCAAGGCGAAAAAGCTGAGGCTACAAGCAACTGACAGGTGGATTGTCCTGAATGGGATCAGTCACTGGTGGAGTCAAGCAGGGGCTCAAGGTTGGACCCAGCCTGGGAACATAAAGGCAGTTTGGGCTTTACAAATCCAAACCAGTGGTGGGATTCAAAAAAATTTTTACTACCAATTCTGTGGGCATGGCTTGGTGGGCATGGCAGGTGAAGAATACTGCAAAATCTCTGTTCCCTCTCCACTCCAGGGGAAGGATACTGCAAAATCCGCATTCCCTTCCCACTCCAGGGAAAGGATACTGCAAATTCCCCATTCCCTCCCCACTCCAGGGAAAGGATACTGCAAATTCCCTATTCCCTCCCCACTCCAGGGAAAGGATAATAATAATAATAATAATTTTTAATTTTATATCCCGCTCTCTCTCCCCAAAGGGACTCGAGGCGGGGCACAGGCACTTAAAAATACAATTAAAACCACAGACAAAATACAAAATTAAAAATGAATTAAATTAATCCTGCGCTAAAAAACCCATAAACTAAAATTCCCCCTTTAAAACCCCTAACCTTAAAAGAGACTACCCAAGGCCGGCCAGGCGAAAAAGATGTGTCTTTAATTTTAAACGGAAGGAGCGGAGGTCCGTAGTTGTCCTAATGTCGGGGGGAAGGTCGTTCCAGAGGGCTGGGCCCGCCACAGAGAAGGCCCTTCCCCTGGGCGTCGCCCGCTGACAGAGTCTAGTGGACGGCACCCGGAGAAGTCCCTCTCTGTGGGAGCGAATCGGCCGTGAGGATGTATGGGGCAGGATCCGATCCCGCAGATAGCTAGGTCCCGAGCCATGGAGCGCTTTGAAGATGATGACTAACACCTTGAAGCGCACCCGAAAGACGACAGGTAGCCAGTGCAGCTCGCGCAAGAGCGGTGTTACGTGGGTAAACCTAGAGGTTCCCATTATTGCTCGCGCAGCTGCGTTCTGGACCAACTGAAGCCTCCGGGTGCACCTCAAGGGGAGCCCCATGTAGAGAGAGTTACAATAGTCCAGTCGGGATGTCACGAGAGCATGAGTGACTGTGCAAAGGGCGTCCCGATCCAATACGGGGCGCAACTGGCGTACCAGGCGAACCTGGTAAAACGCCCTCCTGGCCACGGCTGTCACTTGATCTTCCATGGACAGCCGGGTATCCAGGAGGACACCCAAGTTGCGCGCCCCATCCACAGGGGCAAGATGTTCGCCCCCTATGGCCAGAGATGGCATCAACTGGTTGAATCGGGCAGCCGGAAACCACAGCCACTCGGTCTTGGTCGGGTTGAGCCTGAGTCCGTTACTTCCCATCCAGATCCTGTACTGTAAAATCCCCATTCCTCCCCACTCCAGGGAAAGGATACTGTAAAATCCCCATTCCTCCCCACTCCAGGGGAAGGATACTGCAAAATTCCTATTCCCTTCCCACTCCAGGGGAAGGATACTGCAAAATTCCCATTCCCTCCCCACTCCAGGGGAAGGATACTGCAAAATCCCCATGTCTCCCCACTCTAGGGGAAGGATACTGCAAAATCTCCGTTCCCTCCCTACTCCAGGGGAAGGGTACTGCAAAATCCCTATTCCCTTCCCACTCCAGGGGAAGGATACTGCAAAATCCCCATGTCTCCCCACTCTAGGGGAAGGATACTGCAAAATCTCCGTTCCCTCCCCACACCAGGGGAAGGATACTGCAAAATCCCCATTCCTCCCCACTCCCAGGGAAAGTTACTGCAAAATCCCCATTCCCTTCCCACTCCAGGGAATGCAAAATCCCCATTCCCTCCCGATCAGCTGGAACTCAGGAGTCAGAGAATAGATGGGGGCGGGGCCAGTCAGAGGTAGTATTTACCGGTTCTCCGAACTACTCAAAATTTCCGCCATTGGTTCTCCAGAACTGGTCAGAACCTGCTGAATAACCACCTCTGATCCAAATGCTACATAAACCTTGGGATGTAGCAGAATGATTACTATCTTTTGGAGCAGGAATTGGGGACGAATTTTGAAAGTCTGTTCGGCCAGGCCCAGACAAAGAGCCAACATCTTAGTAACTGCTAGGCAGCCTTGCTTCTTGAGCATCCTATCAAAAATTACAGCCACTTTGTTCCTGACCAAGAAGGTATCATTAATCCAGGAGACTGGATATATATCTTCCCTTGTCTCAGATATAAAACCTAATACTCATAGTTACTGCACCACAGAGACCAATTGCTGTGTGGCAGTTCAACAGAGAGACTGGATGAATCTGCCTGATCCAGACAGGAGTCACTCTATGGCTCAGGCAGAGATGGGTGATGACTCTATGCAAGCAGAAGAATCCATGGTAGGATTCATGTTGCAACAGTGGTGGGATTCAGCAGGTTCGCACCTATTCAGGAGAACCGGTTGGTAACTTCCTAAGCAGTCCAGGGAACCGATTATTGGAAGAAATCTCATTTTGTCTTTTCCCCTCTTTACAGGGGATCCTGTAAGGAAGACAGGAAGGAAACATTCTGGTGTTTTTTCTAGCTTAATCTTTATTGCCCTGCTTAAAGAAACTGCCTCTCTGATTAACCCTTATGACATTGTAACACCTAAGACAAGGCACCCATCAACGTGAGTGATGTTGCATTGGCCATGCCCACCCAGTCACATGACCACTGAGCCACGCCTACCCAGCTGGTCATTAGGGCAGAGAACCGGTTGTTACATTAGTTGAACCCACCACTGTGTTGCCACCGTATTCTGATCTTGCTTACAGTTTTATATGCGCTGATTCTGTTTGTCTTTATAGCATTTTCATTTTTCCATTTTAATTAAATTTATATCCCGCCCTTCTCCACGAAGGACCCAGGGCGGCGCACAGGAATTTAAAAAAACATATAAAACAATAAAATACAGAATTTAAAAACATATTAAATTGCAAAGGGTACAGGTAAAACCACTGAGCACAGATAATTGATATGTGCCCAGGGATCACATGGCAGCGAGAAGAATATGGGATAGAAGAGCCACCATGAACATTTTTTAAAAGAAAGGATATACTTGTTGAAGTTTGTGTTGTTATTGATAGTGGGACACTTTCGCTCCCTATAATTATAGAAGACTAGTTCTATTAGTGGATGCCTCCAGAAAAGATTAAACAGCAATAAACTACACACTTTATGACTGCATCTTATTTAAAAGGATAAAATGTAATCCACCAGCAACACTTCAAAAAAAAAAAAAGTAGATGGAATTTTAATTTTTCTTCAAGTATAAAACTAGTATTTATTAAACTACTAGTCTCTGAAATATTATTTTTGTATTTTCCGATACAGGTAGCCCTTGACCTATGACCACAACTGAGCCCAAAATTCCTGTTGCTAAGTGGGACATTGGTTAAGAGAGTTTTGCCCCATTGACTTCGCTTGCTAGAAGGTCACAAAAGGTCACAAGACCCTGGAACTCTGCGACTATCATAAATATGAGTGAGTTGCCAAGTATCTGAATTTAGATCATGTGACCCCGGGGATGCTGCAGTGATCGTAAGTGTGAAAAAAGGCCATAAGTCACTTTTTCAGTGCTATTATAATTTGGAATGGTCACTAAACCCACGGTTGTAAGTTGAGGGCTACCTATAAAATTCGCCTCTCCCTACAGAATCGGTCACTTCACAGTTCTCTTAACCATATTCAAGTGTCACTGTTACGGGCAACAAGCAGACATAAATGTTGTCAGAAGAGATGCTGCAGTGCACAGATTGGAGCCAAATTGGATTGGGCCAGTAAATCCTGATTAATAGAGGGAGAGGTTTGATATAGAATACTAAAAATGCTCCTGAAGTGTCCTCTTTCATTCTTTCTGTTCATGCTAAAGTGTACAACACTAGGAGACAATTTAGAACAATTGAATGTACACTTCAGTCCACATGAGCTTGATATTAAAATTAGGAACCTATTTGTAACTAACGTTGAGAAAGTTATCTCTGTCCTCATAGCAAGTAGGACTCCTGAAAGAAATTAACAACCATTTTTGTTTCAACTGAGTTCAGCCAAAGAAGTTTAAAAAAAAAGACTAGATAAATCAAGAATATCTGAAAATCTAGTTTGAGAGCCTTGGCACTGCAATTGTTAGCCTGTCAATGCCAATCTGAAACATGGTCCCCAAATTGCATCTGGAATAAATGAATAAACTTCAGCTATATCACAAGGCAACTCGAGTCCCTTCGGGGAGAGAGAGCGGGTTATAAATTAAAATTATTATTATTATTAATAAAACTTACTTGGGTGAGTTACAATAAATGTTGCTAACAGTTACCAAGTTTTTGTGATGTTAACAGTTCTGCAGGATTTAGAGAGCTGCTTTGCAAAGTTTGCACACACATGAATGAAATGCCTACAGAAAGGCAGGGAAACCTGGTCATTGGTTTCCCTCTAGTGGCCATTAGTACAAGCCTTATTTTCTTCTGGGCTAGGTACATTAATGAAATGTCCTAGGACCTAGGATTTTAATAATTCAGAGGTGCACCAGACCATCCCGTGTAATTGTGCAAAGATACTTGAGACCTGAAAGGATTGGCAACCCTTAAACTAGATAATGCTATTCGTTATCCTCTCTCCTCTCCTCTATGTATCCTGCACCAAATCCAAAGTAGTATTCTCACATGTAGGCTTTCTTGTGATGCATGAGGAAAAAATGAAGATGGTCACTCTCCAGTCGTCCTACCATGGTGTTAGCAGAAGTACTCTTGAATAGGCTGGAAGGGTATCTGCCAGAAGAAAAATGGAAGCCCATGAAAGAAGAGATGGGGAAATATCTATTTCTTTGTTAATGTGCGCATTTAATATAAATATAAGAAAGAATTGAGGCCCTTGAACTATTGTTCTGGAGAAAACTCCTGTGAGTCCTTTGGACTGCAAGGCAATCAAACCAGTCAGTCCTGGAGGAGATCAACCCTGACTGCTCTTGAGAAGGCTAGATCCTGAAGATGACAATCAAATGCTTTAGCCACCTAATGAGAAGGAAGGACTCCCTGGAGAAGAGCCTCATGCTGGGAAAGATTGAGGGCAAAAGAAGAAAGGGACGACAGAGAATGAGGTGGCTGGATGGAGTCACCGAAGCAGTCGCCGTGAGCTTAAATGGACTCCAGACAAAGGATGGTAGAGGACAGGAAGGGCTGGAGGAACATTGTCCATGGAGTTGCGATGAGTCAGGCATGACTTCGCAACTAACAACAACAACAATAAAATAAGAAAGGGATGGGATTTTTTTTCCTCCTGCCAAAGTGATTGTACCATTCCTAGTGTACCAGGAAACCACATGCAAAAGTAAAATGGGGCTAAAGAAAACAAAAATTGATGTCAACTCCACCATATATTTTCTCAAATGCACACACATATGTACCTGTATATATCCAACTCTCCATCCTGAAATTAGGCTTTTAACCTAATTTTACTGCAAAAATAGGTAGTTTGGGCTCCAGATAACTCATCAGTTGGAACTCCATTAATGACCAAGAATCCTTCCTCTTTAGATTCCTAAGATCTTCTGATTTCTGGATATGAAATATTAAGATGGAACTTATCGGGGGCCTCCCTCAAGTCAAACTTTACTCTTGGGGATGACATGGACATGTTTCACGATACTTTTTGACCATGTTATGAATATGATTTATCACTGGGGTTTGTTGTTGTTGCTGTTTTGTTTTTCTTTTCAACTTTCCAATCTGGCCTGCAACAACCTCCCATCTCGGTATTAATAAATCAGGCTGTGCAGCACTTCAGATTTCATTCTGCACAAGGAGGTTCAGAAATTAGAGGTGTACACATAGTACTTGCCTACAATGCTATAATTATATTTAATTAGAATAGCAATTATATTAAAATGTGTGTGCTAAGAGATAATTAAATGGAACTGTTATAATGGATCTACCTTATTTCATCTACCCACTTCATCCTGGAATAGGAAGTTGGGGTCCTTTCAGATTCCTCTGTTGGGATCATGAGTCATGATGAATTGGAATACAAACTCCAGCAGATGCACAGTGACAATTACCAGCTTCATCTTGAGTCCTCCTGCCTTGAGAAGGCAGATCGTTCAGATGGGGAAAAGGGGCAGACACAGGGATGGTGATGATTCATTCAATAACTCCAGGAGATAAAATTTTAAGAGGCAGCCAGCCTTCCTTAGCCCAACTAATTTTTCTGAAGAATCACCTTGTTCTCTAGATAAATGGGTATCTTAGCTCATCTTGCATTTCTTGCATTTCCAACTCACTGGATCCAGAGGGGATTGGCTTTCCCATTCTCCAGTGCCTTCACATGTGGCCTCCATTTCTTTCCCCTTTTGTTCGACAAGAGGTGGGTATATATGGTGGACATGTGTAGTGGCAAAAATATACTGGACCAAAATACAAATGTGGTTTGAAAAGATGATAATGCAGCATATTGACTTAAAACCAGAAATATTTTTGTTGGAAATTTTGCTCGAAACGTACAGTAAAGAAAATGGATATTTAATTATACATGTATTAACTGCAGCTAGAATTGTATTTGCACAAAATTGGAAAAGTGAAGAGATCCCTATGGATAAGAATGTGATTAGGAAAATATTGGAATGGGCAGAAATGAACTGATTAACACTTGGTATAAAGGAGAAAGAATGGGAGATGGGAGCTATTTTATGGCTGGTTGGAGAATAACAGAAATGAGAAATAAATGGAGATCAGTGAAATAAAGAATAGATAGAGATGCAAACAATATAATGATGATGATTAATATGATTGTTAAGATTATTATACCTAGTATTATATTTTCACTTGAAAAAATGTTAAGAGGGAGAAATGAATAGAGTGATAATGTTGGTTATTATTATTGTAAGATTAGAGAATCATTGTCAATGTAATGAATACTATAAATTTTGATTATAATAGGACAGAGACATTTGTACCCAGATGACACATTGTTTAATGAAAGATGGTATGTTCAAGTTTAAAAAAATATTTAAAAAGATAGGTGAGAATCTCCTGCCAGAACTCCTCGGGCTAGAGGTAAGAAAACCCATCTCTGAAGTGTAGCCCATGAAGGGGCTTAGGGGAGAAAGGCAGGTTCTGACAGCCACTCCATTTGTTGGATTAAACTATATGAATGAAACACTGAAAAGTAGTTTTGCTCAATGTACGATTTCTGGGAGGAGGAGGAGGAGGAGGCGGAGGAGGAGGAGGATGGGCAAAAGAATTGTGTAGTTAACTATTTGAGCTAAAACTCCTGGTGGTGCAGGGACTGGGGTGTTTTTTCAAATCTGTTTATGCAAGTTAGAGCCTTCTGTGGCAATTATTTAGTCCCTTCCTTCTGAGAGGCACAGTTTTTACATGATTGAATATCAATATGCTTTGGATGACGGCTCATCCCAGCTTTCTGACCTCAGAATTCTTCTACAGTGGTCTGCACCTGTAATTATCTGCTCTCTTCCACCGGTCCAGTAACAATAGAAACCAGTATTACCCTGGGGTAATTAACTCCTGCAAGTTATGTGAGCTCATGAAGCTATGCGTGAGGAAGGTGCTGCAGTCACAGCTGAAGTTATTAACACCCAGCTCACCCCCATACGGTGAACTCTACCTAAGTGCAATCTGGCACTATAAATCTCCAGGAAACATCAAAGAAGCGGAGCTTGGATTACATATTTTGGAGGACAAGTCAGTCCGCACACCAGAAGTGAAGCTGATGCTTGGCTGACCAATCTAGACTATATCAAAATATACTCAGCTTGGCTGACATAAAGTAGACTTACTCTTAAATCAGGGGTCTCCAACCTTTGCAACTTTAAATCTGAAGGACTACAGCTCCCAGACTGGGAGCTGTAGTCCTTCAGACTTAAAGTTGCAAAGGTTGGAGACCCCTGTCTTAAATAGAGAAGCATTTAGCAGGCTAAGATTCCAACATGGGTTTTTCATTCCTTTCAATTAAATCCTTGACTACTCCACAGCTATAAAACTGAAACAGATTCTGTTTTTTAAGTCATGGTATGTTAAGGGAAACCTGCTTCCCATCCTCTGTTCCCAGAAGACTCCAAAGGCTAAGGTGGACATTGATCCAATGCATGTGCCACCTTTTACTACAGCATATCTTTGCACTAAAACCTTTCAAGTTCATTAATACCCCCATGCAAAAACAATAGGAGAGCAGCAGACTGCAAGTAGCCAGTCCTATCTCAGCAGGATGAGGAAAACAGCTGGTTTGTAGGAACGGGTCTGAAGGCCAGTAGCTCCAATGCTCTCCAAAACACTGCATCAAGATCAGTTTTGACTGAGAATCGTTCTTGCTTCCTGCACGGAAAGAGACACTGTTGAACATTCTTCTTATTTATGCCTCGTTGCACTTTCAGGGCAGGATAGGAGATGTAGCAGAGAGTTACTTCTCTGAGCTACTGCAAACTACTTAATTATATCTGCTAGATGAGGTCTGGAGAACCCAATTGTCACATTTAATTTAATTTAATTTAATTGATTCCTATACCTCCCTTCTCCCTTTCAGGACTCAGGGCGGTGTACAGCCATAATAAAATAAGTGATACAAAATCTAAAACAATGTGTTAAAAGGTATTAAATAAATGGCCTACATCTTTAAAATCCCATACTAAAATCGCTATTTAAAATCCCTTTAAAACTACGACAGGCCGGCAGTGCAGAATAAATGCGTCTTCAGGGCCCGACGGAAGAGATGTAGGTCCGAGATCATCCTTAGCCCAGGGGGTAGGTCATTCCAGAGGGCGGGAGCTGCCACAGAGAAGGCTCTCCCCCTGGGGGTCGCCAGCTGGCATTGTTTGGCTGACGGCACCCTGAGGAGGCCCTCTCTGTGGGAACGGACTGGTCGGTGGGAGATATTTGGCAGCAGGAGGCGGTCTTGCAGGTAACCAGGTCCCTTGCCATGGAGCGATAATAATGACTTTATACTGATGACACACGGAAGCTGCATTTCCCTTTTGCTTCAGGGAGAGAATAAGAAACCAGCCACCAGATGTTAGATTTTCTTGCTTTATTTTGAGAGATTCCAGCAGAAATTAAGCCATGAACAAAAGGAGAAATAAGGAATGCATTAAACAATCAGGGCAAACTAGCCACGTTTGTCGTAATTCTTGGAGAGGCAGCAAATCCTGGCTTGCACGGCTTAACTCAATTTGCACGCCAGGAGTTCAATTATATGTTCCCTGCCAATGTTCATGAAAACAGCAATTAGAAATGGAATCATGATGTCTTTTTCACAGAAGTTTCCATTTGTGCTACCCCTTAGCCTTTCACATTCACCAGGGATTCTTCTTCTGCAGTAGGCACAGTCCAAGCCCTGTAGACACAGTCTACAGTCTATCTGTGTGTGCTGTGTTTACACCAGAGCAGGGCGTGAGCATCAGCATTTTCTATAAGAAAGATTAAGGAAAGCAGTATTGTAGAGCAAGAATGACTTCACGGGCCTGGCACCGCCTCCTTTCCTTTCCCACCTTCTCCCAGCATTAAATGTCTGCCGAATGGGCATCCAGCTTCAGACGGAGTCCTTGAGCAGCCAGGAGAAGCAGGATGCCAGCCAAACCCTCAGTGCCGAAAGAGAGCCAGGCAAGTGCCAGGGACCAGCCAAAGGTAATATGGACACGGTCAAAACGCTGTTGGTCAAACATACGCACGGTCTCAATGAATGCGGCTTTGGAGTAGCAGATATAGGTGCTTGTCCCAGACAGAGTCAGGAGTGCTGAATGGGAAGAAAAGTGGAAGAAAAGTCATCGAGTAGCAAATAGAGCCATCCTGTTGGTATCCATGGAGGTAAATGGAGCAATCCAGATCACAAACAGATGGTCAAGCAAAGAGGCGGGGCTACCATCTCCCGGTTTGCTTGGAAGTTTCTAGAAGCATTTGTAAACTAGATAGATCTTTGCATTCTAATAAAGCAAATCCTTAGATGACACACCTTCATAAAATAAGTTTCCAGAGAGTTCTTGCTGTAAGTATTCAAGAAATAAGCCACATAGGAGAGTGGTCCCTGCCAGAGAAATGTTTGGGGATTCTGTCCAGAAAAGACCTGGATAAATCTAGCTACCAACTGTGCTTCAATCTTGGATCCTATTGGCTTCAGACTAAATTAATTGTTTATAGCTCCTAGCATAGTGAATGTGATTTTCACAGCAATCTCACCACTTCATTTGCTAGCAATTTGAACTGTTTACTATGAGATGTCTCACAGATAACTTATGTCCAAATCTGCTGTGAGTCTCAGTTAATTGCTGAAAGTACAATCTGCCCTGCATAATCTCAAGAGCTGCTACTTGGATCCGAGATGATGCAGGTGAATATTTGATGTCATAAACAAAGCATGCACACTGTCATTTGAAATGTCAGTTCCAACAAGGAGTAGCAGGCAGGCTCGTCATGCAGAGATGCTAAGGGATTCTTCGTAGTCTTTCCAGACATAATATCACTCACCACCCAACAGAAAATAGCAGCCTGTGAAGAGTAGAAGCCAGGAAATCTGGGCCAAGGAGCCAATGATCCCACAGATCCAGCCAAAAATAATCAAGATGAGGCTGAGTGGCAGCAAGATCATGAAGGCTCGATGCATGTCTGACAAAGGGGAAAAAAACAACAGTGGCATAGCAAAAGAAGAAAGCAAAATCCTGGAAGTTTAATAAAGGGCTATGCATTGGCTGAATTATAACAATCTTTCTTCCAGAAACATCACTAATTTTTAATTTATTCAACTGATTGTATTTATATATATTTTATCTTTTTATCATCCCTGTGTACCGCCCTGAGTCCCAAATCGGGAGAGAGGGCGGTATACAAAATAAATAAATAAATAAATAAACATCTATCAATTTTTCCTCTTAAAGAACAAATACTCCCCTTACGCCCATCCCCAAAACTAAAAACAGAGCCCACTTCAGGAAATAATCAGTTTTACAAAAGGCTCCAAGCCCCTTTCTGAACTCTGTGTTTTTACAGAGGACGGTGTGAATTTCAAAATGGAAAAAGCGACATAAAATTTAGGGTGCCGAAGTCACATAAATCTCACTACTCACAGATAAGATGCTGGAGTGATGCTGGCACCAGCCAACTCTCTGCGCCAAAGGGGTCGATCAGGGGCATACAGGTATTTTGTCCTAGGGAAGCAGCAAAATAAGAAAAGCAACAGGCATGTAGGTGCTGGATTGCTGACCAATGCAAACTCAGCAACAAGCATGTCCTAGTTCAGTAGAAACTTCAAAGAAACCACAAGCTAGAACTAAACAACAGCAGTCCAACAAATATTTGTGCCGAGTGACAGTACATAGAGGTTTGTTTATTTTTGTCAAGATCACTAACTTGGATCACTGCAGACAATGAAAGCTTTTTTTTAAAAAAGCTAGAAAGGGTAAATCAAGCCCCTGTAGTGCATTCAATTTTTTTTCCTGTGATAGCATCACAACAGGGGCACCCTTTCTGCCTTCCATACCCAGTTGCACGATTCTGATGTGCCTTGGAGGAAGAGCAAATGGGAAGAACAAGGGATGTGCGTCTCTTGGGTGAGAAAGAGATCCTGCCTGCTGCCAATCTCTCTTGATGGTGGGTACCCATTTTCTCCTAGCTGTGCAAGTAGGTACGTAACTGTATACTTGACCCACCTCTGCTGCCCTAAAAGTTCTTCCCCTTCCCATATTGAGAAAGGAGACAATTGTAACCATACCCATCCCTACACTTAGAAGAAGGGGGTCTTGATGCTACGATCAATTGTAACCAAAGGAAACAAGCTCAGAAGACAGAGCATGGCTTTGTTTCACAGCCCGATGCAAAATGCATGCGGATGCTTAGGATCAGCTTGGGATCCAACATATATGTGCCATTTCAGTGGGTTGGCAATGAGAGATACTAAAAGTCATGGTAGGTATTTGAATGAGATAGCATCAGGTAGCTTCCCAATAAGTAAGGCTTGCACTTTTTTTTTTTAAATGCACAAGAAATGTGGTGCATTCTTCAAAGCTGATGGCTAAAGAAGCAGACAGCAGCCGCACATTTTCTTCATTGTTGTCTCCTGTGCCCAGGAGATCAAGCCTTCTCCTCCACCTCCAGCTCCTCTTTTCTTAAGGCAGTATTTCTAGAGCTTGCAGACCTCCGCTCCTACAGGTACCGAAAAAGCCCTGGGATACAGATTCTAGGGATTGAGGGGGGGGCACAGGGAAAGCCACAAGAGAGTTAGGAGCCCCCCCCCCCCAATTGACATTTTTACTCGAACTGTATATCATATTATTTATCTAGCAAGGGAAAAAGCGGAAGAAGCACAAATGTGCTGGGGGGACGACGACGGGGGACGGCCGGAATGAAGGGCCAGCTGAGTTCAACCTCCTGAGCCGCTCCTCGCTCGCCTCAAGCGCTCAGCCTTCAGCGGGGACTGTAGTTCCTACCTAGGCGGATCCAGTTTTCCCTGCCGCGCATGGATGGATGGATGGATGGCACAGATCGCCCGGATCAAGTAGCCACGGAGTTCCAGTCCACGCCTTGGGGCATCGGCACCGGCAGGCAAGGGGTGAGCAAGGCTGCCGCGTCCCTCCTTACCTTCGCAGAGTCGCCAGAGCCCGGAGTGAGAACTCAGTTCCTCGCCATCCCGAGCGCTGCCGTTGCGCCCAGCCACGTGGATCAAGTACCAGTAGTCGGTGCCGATGGCCGCAGCCAGGAAGCCGAAGCTGAGGAGCCCATTGAGCCCAGCGGCCAGACAGAGCGCGCCGGGGGACAGAGCCGCCCCGCACTTCAGTACCATGATCCAGCCTCCAGCACAGGAACCGAGAAGCTGCGGGGAGAAAGAGAGAGGGAGAGAGAGGAAGAGGGGAGGGAGGGAGAGAAAGGCGCGCGGGGGGGGGGGGTGTACAGAGAGACAGAGAAACAGAGACAGAGAGAAAGAAAGAGGAAGAGAGCGGGAGGGAGGGAGGGAGGGAGGAACAGAGAGAAACAGAGACAGAGAAAAGAAGAGGAAGAGAGGGAGGGAGGGAGAGAGGGACAGAGACAGAGAGACAGAGAGACAGACAAAAAGAGGAAGAGAGAGAGGGAGGGAGGGACAGACAGAAACAGAGAGAGAGACAGAGAGACAAAGAGAGGAAGAGAGAGAGGGAGAGTGGGAGAGAGAAAGAGAAGGAGGGAGGGAGAGGGAGAGAGAGGGAGGAAGAGAGAGAGAGAGAGAGAGACGCCCCCTTTTGGGAGGCAGCTCTACCTTCTGGGAGACCTCTGGGGAGCCCACAAGACAGGAGAGCTCCGGAGTCCCTCAGTCAATTGAAAACAAGCAGTTGAGGGGGGGGGGGGGCAGTTGCTGCTGGCCTTTGTCCTTCAAACTGAGCTCAAAGAGTGTATCTATGGGCAGAAGAGCAGTGCCCAGCTTCAGCCAGAAGAGATTCTGCACCAGCAAAATCAGATCTTGGAAACCTGACCAAATGTTACTTGGTGGCAGAATCTCTCCGCCCTCCCCTGTTCATTTTTCATCTACTTCCATTTCATCTAGAAATATAGTTCAGATTCATACAATACCCTAAAAGCTGATATGGGAATTTCCAGGTCAGTTTTGGAGTCTATGATGCCTTTGAGATGAAAAGCGTGTTAAGAGGGGTTTGGGACTGAGGGGTTCTCTCTCACCGTTAACCCAGACACCCCTAACAGATTACACTAGTAGCATCCTTGGAGTAAAAGTACAAAATTTGGAAGAAGCATTTGACTCTTTTCTGATTGAGGCAATAATGCTACAGGTGACCAAGCAAATGAAATTATTAGTTATAGAAACATAAGGAAACAGACCAGGATAACGGTAAGAAAAAGAATTTACTTTTGAGTAAAGTGAGCAAAACTTCCAAAGCGCTAAAATATCTCAGAAGTATCCAAAATATTTATAAAGCTTGGATTCCCAGTTCTTATCAAGCTATGGTTTTATGCTATATGGATTTTGTGTATTGAATTATACATTTAACTGGATTAGTAAACATGGTAGCTCAAAAATAGTTGTCAGACTCAATATACCGTATTTTTCAGAGTATAAGACGCACCTTTTTTCCTCTAAAAAGAGGTTGAAAATCTGGGTGCGTCTTATACATCGAATACAGCATTTTTTTGCCTCCTGAAACCCTGCCCCTTCACCAAAATGGCCACGCGCATACCCTTATGGAGGCTTCCAGAGAGCTCCTAGGGGCTGTGGAGGGCAGAAATGCGCAAAAAACAGGGCATCTTTGCCCCCCACCCCACCCTCAGCAGCACTCTATAAGCCTCCATAAGGCTATGCATGCAATTTTTGACCAAAAACCGGCCCATTTTCATGAAAAACAGGCCATTTTTCCTCATTTTGCCCTCCCCCAGGAGCACTCTGCAAGCCCCCCAAGGCTAGTCATGCCTTTTAGAAGGGGCCCATTTTGGCAAAAAACAGGCCATTTGGGGGAGGTTTTCACAGTGTAAAAAGGGTTTTTTTTCCCCCTTTTGGAAAGCTGTTTAGTTAGAGTGATGAGAATTACGTTGGTCAAGTACTGTGCCTGCAGAAACAAAGATTTGTTACAAAGGTGGTCAGTGATTTCCTTCTCCAGCACATGGGTAAATACACCTGGAAACATCTACCTACCCACTCTCTCTCTCCCCCTACCTATCTACTGTATTTCTCTCTCTCCCTCTCCCTCTCTCTCTCTCTCTCTCTCTCTATCCCTCTACCTACCTATCTACATGCTCTCTCTCCCTACCTATCTACTGTATTTCTCTATCTCTATTTCTCTCTCTCTAGCCCTCTACCTACCTACCTACCTACCTATCTACACTCTCTCTCTCCCTACCTACCTACTGTATTTCTTTCTCTCCCCTCTATCTATCTATCTATCTATCTATCTATCTATCTATCTATCTATCTATCTATCTATCTATCTACTCTCTCTTTTCCCCTACCTATCTACTGTATTTCTCTTATCTTTCTATTTCTCTCTCTCTATCCCTTTATCTACCTACCTACCGAACTACACACTCTCTCTCCCTTCCCTATCTACCTACTGTATTTCTCTCTCTCTCCCTCTCCCTCCCTCCCTCCCTCCCTACTCTCTCTCTCTCCCTACCTACCTACTGTATTTCTCTTTCTCTCCGTCTCTATCCCTCTATCTACCTACCGACTTTTTTTAAAAAATTGCCTCTTCAAAACCTGGGTGCGTCTTATACTCCAAAAAATACGGTAATTAAACTGCACTTCTCAGGTTTCTCCAAAGATGTCCTCATTCTCTTGTGTTCATTCCCTACATTCATTTGAAACACCTGCAGCAATCATGCTAACCAAATAGAAGGGGCTTTAAATTTCTCCCCAAAACTCATTACTTTTGAGGAGCCATTAATCTCTCTAGTTCTTATTATGTTCCAATTACTCTAATATATCAAGAATGGAAGTAAGCGCATTTGAATGAAAGAACAGAGCGCAAATAATTGGACAGGACAAAGAAAAAGAGAAATAGAAATCCAGACAACACACAAATGGAGAAGAGGGAAGAAGGGAGGAAATAAAAAGGTATTAATACACAAATATACGTTTAAAGGATGATGTATGTGTAACTATTAAATTGAAAGTTAATTATGGAAGACGGAATTTAAGATTGTTATGTAAATACAGAACTGGGTTTGCTAGAATACCATCTTGAAAATACCCCCGATTGAAGAAGAAAAGCTCTAAATGCAACAACAGAAAGAGAGAATGGAGAAAGAAGTTGAGAGAAAGATAGGAAGAGGGGAGGAGAAAAGAGAGGGAAAGAAGAAAGGGAAAAGGAGAGAAAGAAATGGAGGAGAAATAAGAGTAGGAGAGAGGGTAGGAAAGGGAAGAAGAGGGGAGGAGTGGGGTAGAGGAAGGGGAAGTAGAGGAGGGAAAGGAGAGGAGGAAAGAAGAAAGGAGGGAAGGAGAGAAGAAGGGAGGGAAGGCAGGAGGAAGAAGTAGGGTTGTTGTAAAATAGTTGGGTGGATGGGTTGGTAGAAAAGTAATCTCGATCATATTGTTAATTGTAGGGGGAGAAAAATTGCTATAAATGTTAAAAGATAACGCACATTAATAATAGCTATGAGATTGTATATTAGTGAATGTATGTATGAGAAATAAAAATAAAAACTTTTTTTTAAAAAAAGAGCATTTCTCTTTTGCATTGTTTCTACATGCCTTACATGGAGTGCATGGGATGTTCAGGGAGGGATAGCACCTCTGGTGTATGGGTATGTTGTGTCCTTTTAGGGCAGCTTTTGGGGCGCCTAATCCAGCTTCGGTCCCCACCTGTCACTCAGCTCTCACCAGTGGCTCCAGTAGCTGTAGCATGTGCAATGGCCACACCCCCGACAACCACTTAGACAGGCTGGTCAAAGCAGGTTGAGAGTAGCCATTGGGTCATTGACTTTCAATGAGATAGGAAATTGTCTATCCTGAGCATGTGAAGACAGATACTGGTGGATAAAACTTAACTAGAAAAGGACAACAGTCATGAAGGCAGTCTTAGCAAGCAATATGGTATGCTAGGAGCACAGCAACTCATGAAAGATACCCTGGTCAACCACTGCATCCAGCCCATCTCCAACTGTCTTGACTCTTGTCTGCTAATGGAGCAAGATGGAATCTGGGAAGAGAGAGTGAGGCTGACTTTGGGCACCTCTCCCTCACTCTAATGCAATTCACGTGCAAGTCTTGACATCCCCTCAATTAGATGTCAAGGTTCTCTTCAAACATAATGGATGAACATCATCATCACATGCCTTAGAATTACAAGGAAGGGATTCAAGAGGCTTGCAAAGTGCCATTCACAAAGGCAATATTATATCCAATAACGTGACATTATTACATTATTACAATACACTCTGTTGCCACCTTACAATTAATTTGTTAAGAAACAAACAGTTGCTTTGCCTGAAATGGAAAATTCAATATACTCTTCCATCAATCACTAAAACTTCAATACCAGATTGAAAAATAATTGATCATTCACTGCCCTTCAGTGGCATCCAAAAATTTGCTACCAGAGGGGGGGGGGGTGGAGGCTTCACCCTGTCTAGCTGCAAGGCTCTCTCTGATCTGAAAAATGGTTGCAGCCATTCTGTCTCATTAGAAATATCCTACTGTGATATGAATTAGTGCAACGGTATCAAGAAACTGCAGTGCCATTGTTTCAATTGTATTACAGTTTCACGGGAGCAGTGATGGGTAACCTTTTTGCCATTGCTTGCCAAAAGCATGGGGGGGTCCTGCATGTGTGTGCCCTACACCGCGCATGTGCGCATGACCCCCTGCCCTTGCCCCCGCTTTTGGTGTATGATGGCATGGTTGACCCATTTTTCGCCCTCCCCACGCTCCAAGGGCTTTCTAGGAAGCTGGGGAGGGCAAAAACAGCCTCCCCCAGTCCCCCGCAGGCCGTCCACAGGTCAGAAACGGCCTGTTTTGCGACTTCCTGTTTACATGTTGGGCCGTTTTTCTCCCTCCAGAGGCTTTAGGGAAGCCTCTTGAAGCCTCTGGAGGGAGAAAATTGGTCCTACGGGCAACCCAGAAGTTCGGGAACGGATGTCCAGGTTGCCCATAGGGCCGTTTTCTTCCGGTTTGCCTGTAGGGAAGCCTCCAGAGGGAGAAAAACGGCCCAACGCACAAAACGGAAGTCCGTTCCCAAACTTCTGGTTTGTGCGTCGGTTTGTTTTTTGCCTTCCGGAGGTTTCAGGGAAGCCTCCAGAGGGAGAAAAACGGCCGAAAATGAAGGCCTAAATCAGCTGGCCAGTGCATGCATGCGCACTGGAGTTGACAGGGCAATGCCTCACGTGTCCTAAGAAATGGCTCCGCATGCCACCTGTGGCATGCATGCCATCACAGCAGTAGGCATCTATTATGGTTTCACCACTGAACCAGTGGTGGGTTTCAAATTTTTTAGAACCTACTCTGTAGGTGTGGCCTACTTTGTGGGCGTGGCTTGGCAGTCATGTGACAGGGTGGGAGTGGCCACCTTTTAAAATGTGGTGAAACTCATTTAACAACGCTGTTGCTTAGCAACCAAAATTTTGGACTCAATTGTGATGATAAATTCTTTCTTTCTTTCTTTCTTTCTTTCTTTCTTTCTTTCTTTCTTTCCTTTCCTTTCCTTTCCTTTCCTTTCCTTTCCTTTCTTCCTTTCCTTTCCTTTCCTTCCCGTTGGGTCACTGGCAGCGGCGGGCCAGATTTACTTCCAGGTACGCCAGTGGAACCCCCTCTCACCGGTTCTCTAAATTTCACCAACCGGCTCTCGCGAGTAGGTGTGAGCCTGCAGAAACCCACCACTGCACTGAACCAAGAGCAAAGTTAACATTCTAAGAAACGCAGCATTGCTGCCCACTGCAAATCATGGCTGGAGGTCTTTAGGAACGCTCTCAACTTTTTAAGAGCATAAAGCACCCTTTCCAAGCTGTTTATTTAGCTTGTTAAGCTTTGCAAGAGTGTGAGGGAACTTTACAGTCTCACAAGGTGGGTAATTTCTGGCCATGCTGGAGACGTTGCATAAGAAGGCTGCCTACTGTAGTAAAATAAATAAATCAGCTCCTACTAAACAAAGCCAAAGCAATACGTGGCCTGCCTGTTGCCTTTTCCTCCATTTCCATCCTGAAAAGTGACTTTTTAAAGGAACAATAGAAGTCAGACCCTTCTTGCAAATAGTTGTTCACCTGCCAGACCTGACAACACCAATTATACTTGCAATAAAGCTTTTCTATTACTCAAACAAGGAATGCTTTGTCTGAATGTATGTTGTGCGCCTGTTATAAGTACTGATAATACCATAAGCTTTCAGCTACAATTGGACTGGGGTGGTCATCATTAAAATACCAAAGAAAGGAAACCTCAGATTATAATAACTGGAGGGGAATTTTTATACCTTGTGTTGCTCAGGAAACTGCAGCAGCAGGTGGATGCATCCCTGTGTGAAGAACAAATAGGATTCAGGAAAGGACACTCTTGTAAGGACCAGATCCTGACCTTAAGAAATATCATCAAACATACTTTAGAATTCTGGGAGCCAATGGAAATCAATTTTATTGACTTCAAAAAGGCTTTTGAGTCTATTCATCAAGACTCACTTTGGATTATTGTAAAGTCCTATGGCAGTGATGGCTAAACTTTTTGTCTCTGTGTACTGAAAGCTTAACCTTGCGTGCGTGACAATGCAATGTAAATTTTTAAATACTGGCCAATTATTCAATATTTCTTTTTAATACTGTTTTTAAACTCTGTATCATCATTTTTATTTTGGCTGTATACCGCCCTGAGTCCCGAAAGGGAGAAGGACAGTATAGAAATCAAATAAAAGTAAAGTAAAAAAGTAAGTGTGACTCCCATGTACTCCACCCATGCGCATGTGATCTCTCGCGTGTGCCCCACCCTGCGCATACGCCCCCCCTGCGCTTCCCCAACCCCCTTCACCCATTTCTTTGCTTCCAGGTTGGTCCAGGCAGCTTTCCAGGCCCAAAAACGCAGCATGGGGGGGCCTAGCACGGTGCTGCCATGCCCCGTTTCGGGCCTGGAAGGCCTCCTGCAGCAACCTGGAAGCAAAAACGACACACAGGGGCATCGTACGAGGCTCTAAAATGCAATGTGAGTGTCTCCCACGGATGTGCCCTATGTGTGCACATGCCCTCACGCATCCCCCACTCCCTGCATGCGTGGCAGACACCCAAAGATCAGCTGGCTGGTGGGAGATGCACACGCATGTGCAGTGGAGCTGAGCTGGGGTGGCGGCTATAGATGCACCATCGTGGTCCTATGGCATCCCTCAGTTTTATTAACATCTTTAAGAGCCTGTATTATAATTCTAGCTGTTATTTGTGAACGGAATGTGGCAACACAGCCTTTAACATTAATACAGGAGTTAGACAGGGATGTATACTATCACCATTCTTCTTTCTCCTCTCCGTGTACATATGACTGTTATGCAAGAGCATTGGATAAACCATCTAACAGATTTAGATTTTGTGGATGACATTGCACTGCTTGATGAAACAAAGGCGTGCTTGCAAGAAATGATCACCAGTTTAGATAACAAGGTCAACAAAATTGACTTACATATAAATTTTGAGAAGACCAAGTTTATGCACATCAGAAGTGCTCAGGATATGCCTATAACAGTCAGTAGCCAGGCTATAGAGAACAAGTCCAACAATTAACTTGGCACCATTATATCTGTCAATGGAGGCACAGATAAGGACCTTAATTATATTGGCTTGGAATGGCAGCAACTGTGTTTCAATGCATGCATCTAATTTGGTCTATGGAAGATATATGGATTCCCACAAAGATAAAACTCTTCAAGAGTGTTGTTATACCAACGGCAATATATGCTTGTGAAACATGGAAGTGTACAACCAAGATGATTAAATGGTTCCCAGCAATGCTGTTTGAGAATACTTTGTCTCTCCTATTATGACATCACTAATGAAGAGGTATTACAAAGATCAGATTTAGATAACCTATTGAAAAGTGTGGATAAATGCTGAATGGGGCTTGTTGGCCAAATCCTACGTATGCCTAAAGACCGGAATCCAAAAATTGCTCTATATTGGATACCTCCTGGAATAATAATAATAATAATAATAATAATAAATTTTATTTATAACCCGCTCTCTCCCCGAAGGGACTCGAGGCGGGGCACAGGGAATTAAAAAACAATTAAAACAGACAAAGTACAAAATTAAAATCGAATTAAACTTACCCTGCGCTAAAAACTTCTATGAAATTAAAACTATCCCTAAAAACCCCTTAACAATTTAAAATTTGAATTACCCTAGGCCAGCCAAGCGGAAGAAATGTGTTTTCAATAGCTGTCGGAAGGAGCGAAGGTCCGTGGTTGTTCTGATTTCGGGGGGAAGGTCGTTCCAGAGGGTCGGGCCCGCCACAGAGAAGGCCCTTCCCCTGGGCGTCGCCCGCTGGCATTGCCTAGTGGACGGCACCCGGAGAAGTCCCTCTCTGTGGGAGCGAATCGGCCGCAGGGATGTAGAGGAAACGAGGCCAGTCTTGGAAAACCTGGCGCCAAACACTTAAGGAAGATCTTAAGACAATTAATGTCTCTTGAGACAAGTGATGATGATGATGATGAATCAACGACATCACACTGTTCACCTTGATATCCAGTCACTTTTTTTTGCAAATTCATTTGTTACAACACATCCTTCAACAATAAATTTTGAACGTTAGTTGTGCACTACTTAAGTATTCACACTATTGAAAGTTCTGGCACTCAGTTTCATTTGATAGGATGTTTGGAAACTTTTCTAACATTTTTTAGTTGCTGCCAGTGAAATATAAAGTCTACAAGTCTATAAATGTTTTCTATTGCCTCTTATCTATATTTCTATTGCTATATTTCTATATTATCTATAGTAATACTAATATAACAATGTTTTGTTCTTCCAAACACTATTCTGCTTTAATTCCTCTCTGTAGAATTTCTTTTGCTTTTTTCTTTTCTATTACTGGCCAGGCCAACATTTAGTGTATTTGCAACTTTCCATATTATGCTTTTGTACTTAACTTTTCCTTGCTGTTTTTGCTGTGCTTCTTTTCCTCTGGATTATTCACTACTTTAAAGGAGAAATGCCTTCTTTTGTTCAGCTGCTTTTCGATTTTCTGGTAATTGCAGAGCTTTCAAAACAACCCCCCCCCCCCCCATCCTATCTCCACCTATATCTGTTCAAAGGTTGCAGCTTAATTGGCAAATTTGCTGATGTAGGAAGAAGGCTTGACTAAGAGGTGAATAATAATAATAATAATAATAATAATAATAATAATAATAATAATAATAATAATAATAATAATAATAATAATAATAAAAATTTTTATTTATAACCCACTCTCTCCCCCCGAAGGGACTCGAGGCGGGGCACAGGGAAGGCAATACAAGTGTCTGCATTTTTTTCTAAGCAGCCTGCTCTTTTATAGTACCCCTTTGAGGGCGACCATTGCAAAGAATCAAAGACATAGTCAAAATAAAGCAGTTTCCTAAGAAGTTCATCCACTCTTCTGAATTGATCTCATTTTCAAGAGTGGGTCAGAGCTTCATTTAATACCCGAGAGCAATGTTTTCCTTCAAACAACTTTGCCCAGGAAACTATTAAAACATGGGAAACATGGTATTTTACAAAAAGGAACATTTATTCGTAAACACATCAGAAGAAACTCTATAAGAAGTAACTACAAAAAAACTTTAGACCAGGGGTTCCCAAACTTGGCAACTTTAAGACTTGTGGACTTCAACTCCCAGAATTCTCCAGCCAGCATAGCGTAGCATAGCATAGCTGGCTGGAGAATTCTGGGAGTTGAAGTCCACAAGTCTTAAAGTTGCCAAGTTTGGGAACCCCTGATTTAGACACTCAAAAAGCCCACAGCATCCAACAGCATATACAGTTTATTAACGGAGGTGGTCTATTTGTTCACGGATCACATGAGCATATTTCTCCATCTCAGTAATTGTATGCTTAACTTCTTTTTCCTAGAAGAAAATAAAAAACACATATTCCTATTAATAAATAGGCAGCTATTGAATTATTTGGGGGGGGGGGGGGAGATCCATACAAGGAATCTTATCCTAATGAAGAGAAATATACCTAAGTAATTCACTTCTGAGATAGAAATCAGCCAGTAACGAACAGGCCTACATACTGTGGCTAAATTAGGACATACGATATGTATGTAGCCATATGACTCCTATATGGAAAGCAGAGTAATTCTAGAAAACATTCTAGAAGAGTGATGGTGAACGTTTTCAGCACTGGTGCCCAAAATGGAGTGTGTGCGTGTATGTGCACATGTGCAAGTGCTGGAAACCCAAAGACCAGCTGGTCTTCAGATTTCTGGGATGCGCATGCGCACTGGCCAGCTGTTCTTCACATACATTGCAAACCCGAAGACCAACTGGCTGATGTGCACATTCGCACTGGCCAGCTGGTCTTTGGGTTTCTGGCGCTCCGGTGTGCATGAAGACCAGCTGGCGTGCGCACACATGCCGACAGAGGGCTCTGCGTGCTATCTGTGGCACACGTGTCATAGGTTCACCATCATGGTTCTAGAAGGAAAGCCACAATAATTTATGATAGCCAAAAACTGAAAGTCGTCTTATAGCATCTTTATTACAGCTTCTTCACCAAACGCATGACTCAGAAGAAGGGCAAAGTTTCAACCTCACAGGATTCTCTCTCCATCACAGGTCTTAAAGTAACAGTTTTGGAGGGGGGAAAAACTTTGCCAGCACTACTGCATGAGATTGCTGAATTCACATGTAAGTCAAAAGGTTTGAAGTTCTATAAAATACAGCAGACTTTAATACAACACAATTTTATTCCTTATTGCACAATTCCTTATTATGCAATAAAGAACTTACAATGTGTAGCGCATGTAACCTACATCCAAGTAACCTATCTGTCTTCTCCTTCCCCACCCCATTCCCTGCTTTATCCCAATTTAATTTGGCATTATTCAATTTAATTTAATCAAACAATTTGCCATTTCATGCATCTGATGAAATGAGCTGTAGTTCACTCCTTAATAATAAAATGTGTTAATGTGAAGGTGCTTCCAAACTACTGCAGAGTGATGAGAGGCTATTCAAGCTAAGTTAATGGTTCCTTGTAAGTTATACTCACAATCAAATTGTTCATCCTCTCTTTACGAAGTTTCATAAATTCCTGTACTGTCAGGTCACAAACGTCTTTCTGTAGAGCTAGAAATGCACAGTTGGGGGAGTGTTTACGGTGCTCTTCCCTAGAAATTTGAAATACAAGTCATAATCATGCAATGGATTTATAAAGGCAAATAAATAGCAAACATATTGCATGTGAAGAATGCCACCCTAATTTGGATCTCATGCCGTCTCCCATCCCATGCAAAATTTTTGTCCATCAATTTACTATTAAACTACTACTTTCCCCCAAATCTGTACATGTCAGGTGAGGAAATTTTGTTCTTGGTCCTGTGAGACACTGACTTGCACCCTGGAGCCAGAAATAGGGCCTTTGGCAGCCAGATTATGGAATTCTTTCTCAGTGTGTATAGCTACCTTCCTTTCTATGTTCTACTTCTACATTTGTAGAATAACAATTGCTCTAGGACAGGGATGGCTGACCTTCTCCTCCTCATGTGCCGAAAGCACGCGCACAGGCGCAACAGCATGTGCACGTGTGCCCACACACCCATAATACAATACACGCGGGATGCCCCTCATAATCCCCCCACTCCCTATCAATGCACATGTGACCCCATGCTCCCCCCACCCCACCCCCATGCAGGCATACGTGACCCCCCCTTGTGGCCCATTTTGGGCCTAGTAGGCACCCCTGGAGCTTCCTGGCCCCCAAAACAGGGGGGGCACCACAACCCCCGTGCATGTGCACATGACCCACCCATTCCATGCACGCATCTCCCAACAAAGTCCTGAAAATCAGCTGGCCGGTGGGAGGCGTGTCCGCAGAGAAGGATCTATGGCACACGTACCATAGGTTCGCCACGATGGCGAACATTTTGTTGTTGGGTGCCAAAAATGTGAGTGTGCACATGATAGGGTTTGCGCATACCAGACCCCAAAATGCAAAATGCAACCCCACATGTGCATGCGTGCACAACCTCCCCCCCCCCATGCACACTGCACTGCTTGACTCCAAGTTGCGTTTGGTATTTCCTCGGGGGGGGGGGGGCTGTTTTATCCTCCCCAGGCTCCAGGAAAGCCTCCGAAGTGTGGGGAGGGCGAAAAATGGGTTCAATGGGCCAACAGGAAGTTCCAAAATGAACTTCCAGTAAGCCCATTGGGCTCTTGTTTTGCCCTCCCCAGGTCCTGGAGGCTTTCCTGAAGCCTGGGGAGGGCGAAAACAGCCTTCCCGGCCCTTCAAAGGGTCATAAATCAGCTGGCCAGCTCACATGCTGGCATATATGGCTCCACGTGCCACCTTCGGCATGCATGATATAGGCTCGCCATCATGGTTCTAGGACCAGACTATAATTTTAAATGAACTGTTGTAATTGTTCTTTCAGTTCTTATGGAAAGAATAGAATAAATTACAATCTTCCGAGGGCACTTACAGTCATAAAACCTATGTTTATAACTGGATAAAATGCGTAACACTTTTGGAAGAGGCTCGGGCAAGCTTACACAGAAAGCTATTATATATGACAATGATGCAGTCAGAAGACTGGAACATTTCTTGGGTTCCCTTCTACGAACTGGATGAAATCAGGAGCCGAAACCCCAGAGTTCCTCCCACTGTTCCCAAGGGGCCATCACTATGGTGCATCTTGAAGCAACCGTGCCCAAGGGCTGGCTTTCCTTTCTGACTGCTTTGTTTCTGTGGCTGAAGGATAGAAATTAGTGACATACACTTTGTCATGACCACTGCCCACATGCATCACACACTGGCCATCCCTCGGCGCAGTTTAGCGAAGGTGGGGGGGGGGGATTGTGATACGTCACGTGATGACACCATAACTTGAGTTTGAAACCCCTACTCTAGTGAAAAAACATGTTGCAGATGGATTTAGGACAGGGCTGTTAAACTCATGGCTCATGGGCCAGATGCATCACGCACTGGCCATGCAGGGTTTAGCAAAAAAAAAAAAGGGGGGGGGGTCCCGATACATCACATGACACTGCTGTGAGTTTGACATCCTTGATTTAGAGTTAGCTGACAGGGCACATATAAACCCTTACGAACACCCCACAAAATATTCTAGAGGCTTCTGGACTGCGTAGGTTCATAGTCAAGATTCCAGGTTCCCATCCTGCTACCTCAGTGAAAGAAGGGGGGAAAACTTGAGTGGAAGTCAGCTGTACTGACTGCAAAGTATTAACTGATCATGTTAACAATCGCTGTCAGCCATACAACTAATAATCAGACAGAGATGTTGAATCCGTCTTTGATAAGTGGCTTAATTTGCTTTGACGTGGCTTTAACAGTACTATGGAAAAAAGAGTGGATGGCATAACAAATTAAAAATATCTAGTACTACCATTCTATCTTTGCCTCTATCATCCTTCATCTTAGCAACAAAATATAATGTTTTGCAAGATCCCCTAAGTGTATTTGTTGAGCTTTCTTTCCTAAAACTCATTTGGTATCATTAAAAGTCTTAGGATAACAGTTCCAAAGAACTTACCTGGGGTCATCATCAGGTTCCCATCCCTCCAATTCTTTAAAGCATATAAAGCATTGTGCCACATCAGGAGCATTCTCAATAGGACAGTGAATGAATCCAGCTTCAGCCATCTGAATTGGAAAAGGCGGAAGAGCAAGACAAATGAGGAAAAAAAACGTTCAAAAAAGTGATACATTTCAGGTTATACATCTTATTTCTGAAATGAGGCTGTGGTTGAAAAATTCCTGATTAATTGTCCTCAATGTTATAAAGTTTCTCCTTAATTCCAGGTTGCTTGTCTTCTTGATTAGTTTCCAACCATTGCTCCTTGTCCTGCTCTCTGGTGCTTTGGAGAATAATTTGACCTTCTCTTCTTCGTGGCAGCCCCTCAAATACTGACATATCATGTCACCCCTAATTCTTCTTTTCTTTAGACTAGCCAAACCCAGTTCTTGCAGCCATTCTTCGTGTGTTTTAGTCTCCAGGCCTTTGATTATCTTAGTTGTTCTTCCCTGAACTTTTTCCAAAGTCTCAACATCTTTTTTTTTGTAGGAGGGTGACCAAAACTGGTTGCAGCATTCTAGGTATGATCTTACTAGGATTTTATAAAGTGGCACTAAATGGAACACGGTGGCTCAGATGCTGAGCTTGATCAGAATTGTCGGCAGTTCAAATCTGTAGTGCCGTGTAATGGAGTGAGCTCGTGTTACTTGTCCTTCCTTCTGCCAATGTAGCAGTTCGAAAACATGTAACAATGCAACTAGAAAAATAGGGACCACCTTTGTTGGAAAGGTAACAGTGTTCTGTACGCCCTTCGGCATTTAGTCATGCCGGCTACAGGATCATGGAGACGTCTTCAGACAGCGCTGGTGGCTCTTCAGGTTTGAAAGGAGATGAGCACCACCCCCTAGAGTCGGGAACGACTAGCACATATCTGCGAGGGGAACCTTTACCTTTAGCATTAGATAAAAGAATCTGGAAGAGAGGGGGACGGTGTCTGTCTCTTTGTTCTGAAAAATTGGTAAAAGGCCTCGCTTGGGTCTCTATGCCGGAAAATAAAACGGGATCCAATCTCAGAATGTTAGTCTAGCATTTTCATCCTATTGCATTTTATTAAGAAAAACGGGGGACTTTTCTTAAGAGATTTAAATCCCTTGCAATCATACATTCAGACCAAAAACAATTATTCTGCACTTCTAAATAGGACCCAGAGTGCTGCCTCCCCCCCCCCCTCCTTAAATGGCCCACAAAGCTTCCCCTGTTTTGGGAATTGCTTGCTGGCAAAATTGTTTCAATTGCAACTGGTGAAATGAAAAGGTGTGTTTTGATTCCCAGGGAGGAAAAACATTGAACCACTGGAGGGAGGGAGGGAGGGAGGGAGGGAGGGAGGGAAGAAAGGGAGGGAAAGGAAGAAGAGAGGGAGGGAGGGAAGAAAGGGAGGGAGGAAAAGGAAGAAGAGAGGATGGGAGGGAAGAAAGGGAAGGAGGAAAAGGAGGGGAAGGAAGATGAGAGGGAGGGAGGGAAGAAAGGGAGGGAGGAAAAGGAGGAAAAGGAAGAAGAGAGGGAGGGAGGGAGGGAGGGAGGGAGGGGAAGGAGGGGAAGGAAGAAGAGACGGTGGGAGGGAAGAGAGGGAGGGAGGAAAAGGAGGGGAAGGAAGATGAGAGGGAGGGAGGGAAGAAAGGGAGGGAGGAAAAGGAGGAAAAGGAAGAAGAGAGGGAGGGAGGGAGGGAGGGGAAGGAGGGGAAGGAAGAAGAGACGGTGGGAGGGAAGAGAGGGAGGGAGGAAAAGGAGGGGAAGGAAGACGAGAGAGAGGGAGGGAGGGGAAGAAGGGGGAAGGAAGAATAAAGGAAGGAAGAGGCGTGATTTTGAGTCCCACGATGTGCTTGGGAATAAGAGCCCATGAGGCAGGAGAAGCATCACTTCCAAGGAAGAAAACCACCCACCCACTCCAACCAGAGAAGAGGGACCCCAGGGAGGGCTTGGGAGGAACCAGCCCCTCACCCTGTCCGCCGTGCACGAGCAGTCGGAGACGAAGGGCCACTGGGTAAATGTGGCGAGGCGGTTCTCTTTCAGGTACAATTCGAGACCCGTCGGGAGCCGCAGTTTCGCCTCCCCGAGAGACATGACGGCGGTTGCAAGGAGCTTTCAAACAGCCGCGGGAAAGGAGAAGGAGGAAAAAAAACAAAAAAGGCTTTCCCGAGGCATGATGGGAAATAGACTGTGAGCTGACGTTGTCTGTGCCACGCCCCCATGAACGCTGGGCATGCCGGGAAGCGTAGTTCTTCTGACGGTCGCAATGAACAAAGAACGACCTTTGTCCTACAATTGGAACAAAGCACTTCTGTATCGACAGCAACCTTTAGACAAATGGCTCCTTAAAAACTCTTACCAGTTTTATTGTTTTGTAAGGGTAAAGCAAAACTAGATCTCCCAAGTTGTCGTTTCAACCTGAAAAACTCCACTTTTTTTTGTATTTGGTGCAGCAGTAAGAGTGAAGGTTTTTATGGCCTTTAACTATGAACAAGTCATTGTTTTGGTGTTACCATTACTCGCACAGGTCTTGGTAACGCCCATGGAAGTACAGCAGATGGCAGCACCTTGCTGCCCTTGATAAAAAAGTTAACTAGGGTTGGGTATGGTTAGTTATTGGACTAGGACAGGGGTCTGCAAAGTCGGCTCTTTTAAGACTGGTGGACTTCAACTCCCAGAATTCCCCAGCCAGCTATGCTGGCTGGGGAACTCTGGGAGTTGAAGTCCACCAGTCTTAAAAGAGCCGACTTTGCAGACCCCTGGACTAGGAAATCCAATAAAGCTAACCTAAGAATTTGAAAAAGGCTATAAAGCAGTCCATCGTAAACCATTTTCATACTGTATTGTGGCTCAGAAAATTACTTGTGGGTCCCCTAGTCACAATCAATTGAGTTAACCTAGAATCTCAATTTACTTTCTTAACATTACTAAACACCATAGAATTAATTTCTGAGTGGATACATCCAAGATGGCGGCGCGCTTAGGCGCAGCGGCTTTGAGCTCCTGGTGTCACAGCAGACTTTTCCATCAAAAACTCGCTCTGAACCTACTGTGAATTATAGAGAAACATATCAACTGGTGCCACATCAGTTAAAGAAAAAAAGGATTACTTGGATTTTTTAGGACAAGTAAGAAAACAAGTTTCAGGCAGAGAAATACTCAAGAAGAAGCCTAGATCTGGGTAGTGGAGAATTTTTAAAGCCCATGTTGTATTGTAAACAAAGCCTTGATGAAACAATGATCGCAGATTCTTCACGAAGTTTATGTTCTGTAACAGTGGCACCATCATTATCTCTTGGGAATATACAAGGAGCAACTGCAAGAATTGAAATGAAGAAGCAGAGAGTACCACCCCTACCAGTTATTCCATCCTTTTCTGTTGGGAAAGCTGAGAGAGAAGAAAAAATGCCAAGTGCGATTCCTCAAAGTTCATTGCAACAAGAAATAAAAAAGGAAAAGAGACGTGCTCCTCTTCCACCAACTCCTAAAATGCCAAACAGATTTGAAGAAATGGATAATAAAAGACAAAGTACAATTGATCCTTTTCAACTGTCATTTGTCAGCCTTTTTGTTTGCCTGGAGAGATTCCTATTGTGGCTGTCACTGCTGTCTGTATTCCACCTGGTGCAGGTGTTGGCACGGCGCTCAAACCAATTTCATTGTAATTTTATTACAATAGTATTACAATGACAATAAAGATTATTATTATTATTATTATTATTATTATTATTATTATTATTATTATTATTATTATTATTATTATTATTAAAGTATGTAAGCTTGAAGATTTATTTCCCCTTGGCATTGCTCTAAATTGGTTGATGTCAGATTCATATAAATCCTCAAGATTCTAAGATTCAAGAGGGATCCAGTTGAAATTGCCATAAAAACACAAACACATCTATCTGTATAAGAAGAACCTCCATTTATGGTTGAACCAGCAATCCATCATTTTACTGTCAATACGGAGAAAAAAGTAGATTTATGGAGAAGGAAGGGAAGGAAGGAATTTTTGACAAAGATGCAGTGCAAAAACATGGATTCAAGAAGCACATCCTTTTGAATCCTCCCAATTGTACATAGGATCCATTTGAAAGTACTATTAAAATAGATCACAAAAATTCTGAATAGAGTGAGTTTTTAAAATCTCCTATCCAATTACTTTTAGACAAGAATAGCAGAATTATAGGCTATAATGGAATGAAAAAGATTTGGAATGGTGACTATTATTCATTCTTTGCAGATAGCTATGATCTGTGCTTTGATAGACGTCTCAGATGACACTCATATACATATGAGCATTCATAAGAAATCACATAGATCTGATATCTTCCTTTTAAAAATAAAGTTAAAGTAATAGTTTACATTTTTCAGACTATATGGTTTGCCAGCCAGAATGAGCACAGTGTGTAGCAAAAATTTAAGTGGTATTTCCCCAGGCTAATTCTTTAAAATTTATTATTTTTTCTTACACTTCTATTGTCCTCTCATACACTTGCCCTGAATTGCAGTTAAGAGGTCCAATTACAAATGTAATTACTTGTTTGATATTTTTCCCTCTCCCTGTCTTGTCTGGGTTTTATCCAATTTTTGCCTGTTAATTCTTTCTTGCCTTTGCTAATATTTAATACATAGATATCAACTATACTTTTGCTAGCTAGAGTGCGTGGCTGTGTCCTTGCTCTGATCTAGATGCAAAGATTAGGTAAGATTGATCCAGGTGCAAACTAAACTGTAATTTTCTAACAAAAATTGCTTTGATAGGAGGAAAATGGGCTGGATGATTCCTTCTCATTTTTTATGAAGGAATTCAGGTATATAATCCTCAATGCACAGGGAGCCATAACAAAAAAGAACAGCTACCACTGAGCTAAATCATAGTTTTACTATTCTGCCCATCATGGCTTTATGCACCCAGAACATCATATGCAGTTGCTGCTCAAAGAGAAAAAAAATATATACCTGCAGTTTGAGACTGAAGCAAAATAGAGAAAAGTGGTAATTTATGCAGCAATTTTGTATTACTGGCAGATTCATTCCCAAGCTACATCCTTTGGGACAAGTAATGTACAACTATGATAAAGATGTAATTCAGGCTCTGGTTTTATTTATTGCTTTTCATCTCTCATGCTATAATAGATGTCACAGTGTAAGAACAGAGGTAGGCTGTTTCAAAGTTCCACGTCATATCTCTGGGCTCAATTCATCTGCAGCTGAGAAAAGAAAGGACTGAAGAAGCTCAGTCCTTGTCTGACCTAAAGGAGTTCAGTGGAAAGACAATGGAGATGAAGACAGCAGGCAGAGAGCAATTTTTCCTTTCCTGGCTTCAACCACTTGAAATCATGTTCAAAATCACCTGGAACAGAAGGAATAGGGACATGTAATTCTTTTCTTCTTGCAGGTATAGGAAGTTAGCACCCACCCCTCTCCTAGGAAAATGAGATATTTTAGGAAATATTAAAAGAACAGAATATTTCACCTAAAAGGGAGGCAAAAACTCACACGCACTGTAGGTCTCAGAAATCCATCACAGCAGTGGTGTCCAAAATGTTTGCCTTACGCAGAGTTTGTTTGGCTTTTATATAGTTTTAACAAGCAAAGCAAGAGCATAAGTAGCAACAGCATCTTATTAGTACATTCTTCTTGTCAAAGACCATCCCAGCCAGGGTAGAAGCTCCACATATCCAGATGGTTCCTGGTACTACCTGGTTCTCATAAACAGTTGAGGTAATCAGTCACTGAGATCTTGGCAGTTTGCTGCGCATGTCTGTACATAACCTTTCCTCTCTTCCTACATCTGATTCTGCTAATTAGGTGAGCTCATAGGTTAAGAGGTAACCAGCTACTGAGATCATGGCAGTTTGCTGCACATGTCTTTAAGTAACCTTTCCTTTATTCCTACAATGCACACCCAGCTTTGTCAAAGAGCCATTAAAACCTGAACCAGTCTATTCTACATAGCAAAGATCTACCTCCTTCAGATAGAGCCATAATAGGAATCCCAAAGCCCTTTCATTACATCATCACCCAGCAAGGCTCAACCAAGCCTGGGACTCAGGACAACCTATAGAGTTGCCCCTGCATGGCCCCATGGGAGTCTGACAACCAATCAGAATACAAGCTCAAATTCAAAAGCCCAAAGAGGATATAAAATTCAGGCACTCTCAGCATCTCTTCCCTTTTTTTCTTCACCCAACATCTTCAAGGCATGTGATCCTGTCCACCATTAAAACCCTCTTTCAAAACAGTCTTCATGTTCCCAGTGTCTTTTCCCCCACTTGGAACTGTACCCAAAAGGCTATTTCTTCCAACACAGGAGTAATAAGTTCCCATTGAATCAGTTGCCACATTACTCAGTCAGTTTGTGCTTGCAATGGGCCTGTAAGTATAAGATTCTTTGTTGTGTTTAACAAAATGGACTTGACAAACTGCAAAAAAGGAAATGATCAGGTTGTACTTTAGAGATGGGTGTATAATCCCTATTGTTGAAAATGGCCCCTTTGAATGTATTTTGGTTCCCTAATTAGCTTTTCACTATGAAAGGAGACAGATGTGAATAGAAAAAGCCCAAATTATTAGCCGCATTGGCCTCATGCAGGAATATGCATAGGTAGTTCTAGATTACAATAGCAATTGGATCATAATTTTCCTTGCCAAGCAATGCAGTCATAAAGCATGATCACATCATTTAACGATGGCAATCTCTGAAGTTTTGGTTGCTGTCATTAACTGAATCCCATGTTCATTAGGCAAGGCAACTTCCTGCTGGCTTCCCATAAGCAAAATCAGTGGGGAAGCCAACAGGAAGTTGCCAATCATAGGCTCTCATGCAGGGAAGCAGCTACTGCTTGGTGTGTGTGTTTCCATAGCATAAATAGAGTACACAGCAGGGTACATGAGAGGCACCACACAGGATTGGTGCACGAACAGTACCATGTGAGTCAGTGAAGGGTGTGCAAGAGATGGTGCATGGGGAAGGAAGGGTGCATGGGGGTGTAGCTTGTTTGAGTGTGCAAGTGTATGTAAGTGGCTGACACAGAATGAGCCCAGAAGGGCTGGGAAGTAGTGTGTGAAGATGGGGCAGACTTAACCCCAGTGACTTGCAATCTTCTCTTCTGGCTTCCCCTTTGATTTTCTTGGGAAGCCAACACGGAAGGTTGCAAATGACAATCATGCAATCATGGAGCACTTGGCAACCAGTTATAAGTACAAACTTGTTGCAAAGTACACAGATCATGGGGATGCTAGGACAGCTAAAACTCTGAAGAGTGGTAGTCACCATCATCCATTAAGTGCTGCTGTAACTTCAAATGGTCTCTGAATGAATGGTCATAAGGTGAGGACTGTCTGTAGGCACTTTGTTCCCTCGTAACGTGGGATCCCTTTGTAGCTCTGTAATGCTGATGCTGGAGTGTTGTGTGGAAACTTCCCTTCTTATTCCATTTCCAGTCATTTTTCAATCCTTGAAAGTCTGAATCTATCCATAATTTTAATTGATTTCAAAGAGGCATATAGAAAGTACAATTCTTTTTTTTTTTATTGTAAGATGTTTACTTAACCATCTTAGCATTACAATAAAGAAAATTCAACACATCTTGATCTTGTGCAGTCACATTTTCACCAACATCTTTGTTTTCTGTGTACTAATCTTAAAACCTGCCAATCTTTCCATTTTTTTCATCAAAACTTCAATTACTTTTGAAGGGCCCTCTAACATCAAAACTAAACTATAAGCAAAAGCTCTCAATTTAAAGGACTTATTTTTAATTTTCAAACCCATTATATTTTCATCTTGTCTCATGTTTCTATTCAACACTTCAAGAACAAAAATAAACAACAAAGGAGAAAGAGGACAACCCTATCTTGTCCCTTCTGAATATCATGTGATTTAGTCAGATCACCAGTAACTATAACTCAAGCTTTTTTTGAGATGTAGGGCAGCTATTAACTTGATTCCATGAAGAAAATTCTCACCAAAAGCCATATCTTCCATAATTTTGAACAAGAAGGACCAGTACAAATTGTCAAATGTTTTCTTGGCAACTAAGAAAATTAATGCAGTAGTTTTTCATTATGTTGTTGTAAATATTATATCCAGTATTTTTTTTATTTATTCATTCATTCAATTTCTGTGGCCACCCATCTCAGTCAAGGACTTTGGGTGACTCGTTATAGTATTATTCTCCCATTGTCTTTTAATTGTCTTTTAATTTAAAAAAATCCAATTGTTCTTGAATAAACTCTCATGAAAATATTTGTAAATAGTCTGCTAGAACTGATTAAAATATTTTATAATAATTTTTCAATAAAGAAATTGATGTATAATTTTTTTTTTAAGATTAGTTCTTCTCCTTTTTTGGGTAACACAATATTTGCCTCTTTCCAGGATTCTGGCATTGTATCACCTTGTAAAATGAAATTTGTCATTTTCTGAAATTGTCCCAAAGTTGATCTTTAAAAATATTTATAATAAGAACTTGTAATCTGTCTGGTCCTGGTGCCTTCCCTATTTTAATCTTTTAATCTTTTATAGCTACCAATATCTCCATCGTTGGTATAGGAATCTTCACAATATTCTCTGGGATTATGAAAGTATTGATACATTTTTTCCACCATTTTTAATTGGTGATTGTGTTTTATACAAATTAGAATAATACAGATAGTCCTCAATTTACAACTATTCATTTAGTGACTGTTCAAAGTTACAATGGGACTGAAAAAAAGTGACTTATGACCATTTTTTCGCCCAACTGTTACAACATCCCCATGGTCACATCTTTAAAATTCAGATGCTTGCAGTATCTTAGGGTAAGGCAAATACCTTTTGCAATCTCAAGAAAAGTCAATGTGGAAACCAAGTGAAGTTTAACAACTTCAGTAATTCACTTAACAACTAAGACAAGAAAGGTCGTCAAATGAGGCAAACCACATTTAACAATTATTCCTTCCAACTTGTGCCAATAAAATGGAATATTTTTCTGTTTCAAAAAGTCTGTTTGGAAGAAGTACACAAGATCCTAATGGGAATCTCCTTTAAAACAATTGTGTCAACATTATCAATTTTAATCTTGCCGCAAAATCACATTGCAAAAATTGGTCCCCTGTTCTTTTCCTCAAGAAATGTACCAAAATATATCTTGGTGTTTGTCTTAACGCAACAAAATGTGTATCCACATGATACACCTTGTCCGGTTCTTCATAAATCCTTTCCTACTCCCCAGCTCAACAGATCAGCTAATACCTGAACAAACTTTTTTCATATATTCTCAAGGTATCTTCTGGAATAGACCTGTACTGCAAACAAAATTCCTTCTGTCTGGGTTCTGGCATAGCCAAATTTTTCAATTCTTTCTATAGCTCCAAATCCCTAGTTTTCTTTAAAAAAAAGACCCATCCTGTTAGTGACTTGTTTAATTTCCCCTGAATTCTTCTCCAGTCTTTTGTCCAAATTTCAAATTGCACTTCCAGAGATTGTGTCAATCTTTTACTCAAATCATCAAATGCTCCTTTCATCCCAATCTGTGGAGCCTGCTCATCACAGGAACCTCATCTAGCACCATGTAGTCATGGTCCATAACACACTCTGCTGGTAGAATATATAATATTATCCTTTTATTCAAAATAGAGAACTCTTTGTTCCTAGGGACAACAAATGGGTGACAAGGTAAATAAAAAAAAAGTTTAAAAAGTAATTCTGTCTAAATGTTTTTAGTCTCTTTTATTTCCAAATTTTTGCGAGCCAAGCAAGTGCCAGTAAGAGTTTCCAATATTCTAATTTAAACACAACTCAAGGAATAACAAAAGCACCCAAAGAGCAGTATTTATGTAGTCTCTCTTTCACTTTAGAAAAAAATAAATCCAAAGGTGATTTAGAAATGAGGAAGGCTGTTTTTGGTGAGTGTATTTTGGTTACATTGCAACTGTGGGCTCAATGAAGATCCTACCCCAGAGATGGTATTCAGCAGGTTCCGGTGGCAGAAATTTTGAATAGTTTGGAGAACCGGTAAATTCCACCTCTGATTAGCCCCACCCCCATCTATTCTCTGCTTCCCAAGTCTCAGCTGATTAGAAGGGAATGGGGATTTTGCAGTAACCTTCCCCTGGAGTGGGGAGGGAATGGAGATTTTACAGTATCCTTCTCCTGGAGTGGGGAGGGAATGGAGATTTTACAGTATCCTTCCCCTGGAGTGGGGAGAGAATGGAGATTTTGCAGTAACCTTCCCCTGGAGTAGGGAGAGAGTGGAGATGTTACAGTATCCTTCCCATGGGGTGGGGAGAGAATGGAGATTTTGCAGTAACCTTCCCCTGGAGTGGGGAGAGAATGGAGATTTTACAGTATCCTTTCCCTGGAGTGGGGAGGGAATGGGGAATTTGCAGTAACCTTCCCCTGGAGTAGGGAGAGAATGGAGATTTTGCAGTAACCTTCCCCTGGAGTGGGGAGATAATGGAGATTTTGCAGCATCCTTTCCCTGGAGTGGGGAGAGAATGGAGATTTTGCAGTATCCTTTCCCTGGAGTGGAGAGGGAATGAAGATTTTACAGTATCATACTGTCCTACCCCCTTGTCACTCAATTCATAAGCCAACTGAGGAAACATTTGCATAAAAGAGCTGGGATGTCATCTCTGAATGTGTCTCAACTATCATTTTCCCCACAGGAAGTCCAGAAGCTACAGTTCTCTTTGTTCATGAATGACCCATTATTTTCTAAATGTCATGATGACTGTCTGAAGCAAAGTTTATAGCACAAGTTCAGTCCAATCTGTTCCCAAATGCTCTCATTTTTACTGCCAAATCTCTTAGCCGCCATACCTGTGTGAGGAAATAGTTCTCTTGGGAAAGTTTCTCAATGATATCAAAGTGATCTGTGTCCGCTAGGTCTAGCAAGGAGACCTTCCAACCTGATGTACGAAGAGCCTGTGGGATAAATAAAAAAATAAAAGCCGTGTGAGCAAAATGGCTCCCACCATGGTAAGGGTATCAATGGCTATCATTCTGGATGCCTAAGGACACCCTCCGGGATGGAGAGATAGGCAGGATATTTCTCAATGCCATTTGCAGGGAATCATAAGCAAGTGAAGACTTGGGAATACTCTGAAGCAAATGGGGAGCCACTGTGTGAGACAGAATGCTGGACTGGATGGGCTGTGGCCTGTTCCAGCAAGGCTGTTCTTATGTTCTTATGTTCTTATATTACCATGGTAGTTACAAGGACAATTGCCCTGAGTACCCAACAAGTAGAAAGGCGGAACGTAAATTAAAGTAACAGCAACAATAATGATGTAGATTTCAGGATTTTTATTCAGGATATTTTATTTTAAAAACGAGCAAACACAAAATGTATGTGGGAGAGGACGTCTATTTGTCTACGACATTATTTGTCTAAGTTGAAGTGGCACAATGGAAGGGGCTCATTTGACATCTAATTAAGCATCTCTCTCTCCAAACAGAAAAGAATGGTCCAAATACCGATAGCCCTTGACTTACAACAGTTCATTTAGTGGCCTTTCAAAGTTACAACCGCCCTGGAGAATGTGACCTATGATGGTTTTTCACAGTTACGACCTTTACAGCATCCACCCCCCACGGTCATGTGATCAAAATTCAAACTCATGGCAACTGTCTGATATTTATGATGGTCGCAGTGTCCCAGGGTGATGGGATCCCCCTTTTGTGCGTTTCTGACAGAATCTGGAAAGCCAGATTCACTTAACAACCACAGTGATCCACTTAACAACTGTGGCAAGAAAGCTCGAAAAATGGGGCAAAACTCACTTAACAAATATCTCACTTAACAACAGAAATTTTGGGCTCATTTGTGATTGTACGTCGAGGACTAGCTGTATGCATTTTTAGTCTTACGTTTAGATATATAAATGTAATATGTATTTTAGATGCACAAACATGATATCAAACAAATAAGAGGAAATACTTTTTCACCCAGAGGATCACTGGTCTATGGAACTCCCTGCCAGAAGAAGTGGTGACAGCTGTCAGCCTCGACACCTTTAAGAAAGGATTAGACGAGTTCATGGAGTTCATGATGGATGCCTAAGGACACCCTCTGGGTTGGAGAGATAGGCAGGATATCTCTCAATGCCATTTGCAGGGAATCATAAGCAGGTGAAGACATCTGCTTGGGAAGACCCTGAAGCAAATGGGGAGCCACTGTGTGAGACAGAATGCTGGACTGGATGGGCTGTGGCCTGTTCCAGCAAGGCTATTCTTATGTTCTTATGTTCTTATGATTATGACGTACTTTGATTAACCCCCTACTATTTCACACTGATTACCCAATAGAATTAAAAGATGGATTAAAGTTAAAATTATTACCATAGTTATGCCTTTTAAAGGATTGGCTGAAGAGGAGGTTATATCAGCCTTACTTGTTTAAACCCTTGTGAAAAACAGGTAGTCCTTGACTTAAAACCATTCATTTAGTACTGTTCAAAGTTATAATGGCACTGAAAAAAAGATACTTATGACCATTTTTCACACTTACAACTGTTGCAGCATCCCCATGGTCATGTGATCAAAACATTTGACAATTGATTCATATTTATAATGGTTACAGTGTCCTGGGGTCATGTGGTCGCATTTTGCAAACTTCTGACAAGTATTTATTTATTTATTTATTCAATTTATATCCCGCCCTTCTCCAACAGGACCCAGGGCGGACCCAGTGAAGTCAATGGGGAATCCAGATTCACTTAACAACCGTGTGACTAACTTAACAACAGCCGTTGTTGTTAAGACAACGAATCCAGATTCATTTAACAACTGTGGCAAGAAAAGTCGTAAAGTGGGGCAAAAACAGAAATTTGGAGCTCAATTACAGTCGTAAGTCGAGGACTACCTGTATTTCCAAAGGATCAAAATGCTTGCATGGTTTGTTCAGGCGTGTGTGTTTCCATACAAAAGGATACATGCACATTTTTTTTACTTTACTGCTTTCTCTGGTCATTGAACTCCGACCTTTCAAATGGAGTGTGTAGTCAATATACCTGACAATATTCCTGAGATTGTCTGTGGAACTCAGGTGAGTCATGCTGGGCTACTGCAATGAGCACTTGGCAAGTTTTCTTGTCTTTCACCTTTGGCACACACCCCAAAGGGCTATTCTCTTGGGCCACTGCACTGAAGAAAGAAAACACACTATTAAAATGAGTAGTGAGCTAAAGGAAACAGACTTTGACAGATGGGCAGGCCTGTGAATGAGGCAGAAAAAAACAAATACCTCTTTCTAAGTATAACTGTATTTTACATGCATTTATCACTCTAAATGCAAATGAGAGAATGAAGTCCATGGATTCCAAAAATCCTGCTGTGCGAATATGTACAGTGTGTTTGGGATATAATATTTCTATACATTGGCTGAAAAGGCAATGTGCTATGCAAATGAAGGACACAAGCCACATGTATATAGGCACACAAATCTAGAATGCACAAAAGGCAATAGAGATAAAAGTTCTCAATCAAAGATAATGAACTAATCAGAGACTTAAATTATTTGGTCGTATACTTGTTTCTCCCTGTACAGATCATTCAGGAAATTAAAGGGCTATTGTGCTGGATTATATAAATACTGCAGCTTTAGCTGGTCATGTGTATGTAATTAATATAGTACTTCCTGCTTCAAGTCAACCTGAAGAAATGGCAGTTACAAGAGATCTACTGTTATGTTTCTTCTCTGCCCAAATTAAACAGTTCCTTACCAGCTCATCTGCAACAGATCATTAATATAGGTGTGCGTAATGGGCTCCAAATCATAAATGCCACTCACCAAAAAGACACCTAGGTTGAAAAATAATTAAAAATAACTGAATTAATAATTTAATAATTAAAATAAAAATCTGGATTGTTATAAATGGATTCCAGCTCGATCTACCCTGAAAATAAGACCTCCCTGGATAATAAGCCCAATTGGGCTTTTGAGCGCATGCGCTAAAATAAGCTCACTCCCAAAAATATTGCAACACATCAGCCACCATGAGGTGACCATGCTTGCTGCCTCCTGCACCTCAAAAATAATAAGACCTCCCCGAAAATAAGGCCAAGTGCTTATTTTGGGGGGGGTGTTCAAAAAAAAAAGACCCTGTCTTATTTTTGGGGAAACACAGTAATATTTCAATATGCATGATGTTCAAGGAAGAGAAACTGAGGAAATAATGAGTCAAAAAAAGTGAGAAAAACAGGATGAATTTCTTCAAAGCAATACCTTTGATGTTTGGCTTAACACCAAATTTTGCCCAGTCTGTGGAAAGCACCATGGCTGCCAGGTGGGCTCCTGCTGAGTGGCCAAGCAGGTAGACCCCACTGGAAGAAAAGGAGACGTGGTTACAATGAGCAAAGAAGAGATGCTGATGGGAATAGAGAGGGGAAAACTGGTTGAAGAGTCAATCACTCAACATCTATTAAGCTGAGTTCTAAACCTGGGCAGGTTATCAGCTGGAATCCAAGCTTCTCTTTCTCAAGGTTGCGTGTTTATTACTCATGCAACTTGTGAAGCCACTCTTACCTGATCCCTGTATATTGCTGGACTGCAAAAGCCACGCTCTGCCGCACCTGCTCAACCATCACCTCCAGCTGGCCTGGGCAGAGAACACAATACCATGGTTAGCTGATAGCTAGGAGTGCTGGGTGCGCAATGCACCTGAGCCAGCATACCATACCTTTTGGAGCCACATCATAGCCAACTGCAGCCAAGGCAATGCCTTGGTTCACTAGGGAACATGCAGCAAAACCGGAAACATCTTTGCTGGAAAGAAACAAAAAAGGTCACTTGTTATAACAGTGGATGTCCTCCATCAAAAAGGAGGTTCTTTTAGCCAGAGTGCCACTGACTGAAGTCTGGCAATTGGAAAATGTAGACCGTTGCAGCCTCCAATACAACTCACCTCAAAGTTTGCCAGTAGCCACCATGAATATAGAGGACCAGAGGAAAGGCTGAAATGGGATAACAAGTCACCAAAAGCATTGTCTACTGTAACTTTCCCCAAATGTACCATCCCTCCTGTCTTTGTTCATCTTAGCTAAGAGCCATGGTGGTGCAGTGGTTAGGATGCAGTATTGTAGGCTAATTCTGTCAACTGCCAGCAGTTCAATCCTGATCAGCTCAAGGTGGATTTAGCCTTCCATCCTTCCAAGGTTGGTAAAATGAGGACCCAGATTGTTGGGGGCAATACGCTGACTCTGTAAACCGCTTAGAAAGGTTTGTAAAGCACTGTGATGCTGCAGATAGGTTTAAGTGATATTGCTATCTCTGAGATACAACATCAGCCCTTGCAGGTAGATCAGGTCAAGAAATCATCACCGCAACAACTGATGAAGCCTAGTGTTCGCTTTCCTCCCCCACCCCATTCTACCTCTGCCAGTGCTGTTATGAAGCGAGGTGTGGTGGGGCAGGGTGGTGCCACAATGCAGCCTCTGCATTCTAGGCCCCTTCTGTCCCACCTGGTCCTCCAGCTCTGCCACACACTCCACAAAGACAGACTGTGGTACAGATCATATACCTCCCCCCCACCCTGTTCAGGTTGCAGCTGCTTCCAGACACTGTCATGCCCACCGTCCTACCCCTGCTGATTACGCACTGAACTAGGGCTTATTTTGGATATAGGGCTTGAAAAATCATACTAAGTTTTTTGGGGATAGGTTGTATTTTCAGGGAAACATGGTAGGTAATCCTCCTCCTTCACTCTACCTGCCCTTTCTTTGCTCTCTGCATTCCACTTATCCAGCTCTTTAGCAGCCATATTGATATATTTCTTCTCATTTTGTTCCTTTGTCATCATTTAGTTTATTGTTTTATTTTTATAGTAGGAGATTCTTTTTTTTCTCCAGAATTTTATTTTTATTTTTTATTCTCTTACATAGCACTTTTAAGTATACATTCACAATTATTATTATTCTTCTTTACATTTATCATTCTTATACATTTGTTATTTCATTTAATAGGTTATAAGATACAGTTTGGGTTGCTTTGTTTACCATCCTTTCCTCCTGTTGTAACACCACCTTATTTTCTTTTCTCCCTCCCTCCCTTCTCTACTTTCTTCCTTCTTCCTCTCCTACCCCTTCCTTTTTCCCTTACCTTTCTCCCACTCCAATAGTAGGAGATTCTTGAAAGCATGGCAGAGACTTTCTCTCCCACCACTTACATCAAAAGAATATGGGGCAATCTTAAGTTTCTCCCTTTCAGGGCTGAGGATTTACCTAACATCTACATTATTGAAGGCCATTTCCATAGTCATCTACCCATGTTGAGCCTTCACGTCCTGCTCTGTTTTCCTATTTCCCTAGCCTGCTTCTTTGAGCCCTCACCCCACCTTTTGTGCTCTTACTTTCAACATGTTTTTTAGGAAGATACACATCCAGTTTCTCTCCCTCTCTGGAGCCATAGGGGACGTTCAGCAGAGTTTGGGTGAATGCCTGGGCATTTCGAGTACCTGCAGAGTATTGGAAGAAAACACCAACAAATGCAGCAACCACCCTTCCTAAATATTATTTGGGCTGCCCTCCTAGATGTTCCAGATGTCACTCAATCCCCGTACAGGCAGTCCTTGATTTACAGCTATTGGTTTAGTGACTGTTTGTTACAGAGCTATTAAAAAAAGACATCTATGTCAGTGTTTCACTTATGCCATTGCCGCATCCCCTATGTTCATATGATCAATGTCTGGTCTCTTGGCAACTGGATCATATTTATGACCATTGATGTGTCCCAAGGTCGTGTGATCACCTTTTGCCACTTTCTGACAAGCAAAATCAATGGGGAAGCCAGATTCACTTAGTAACCGTGTTACTACCTTAACAACTGCAGCAGTGGTGGGTTTCAAATTTTTTAGAACCTACTCTGTAGGTGTGGTCTATTTTGTGGGCGTGGCTTGGCAGTCATGTGACAGGGTGGGAGTGGCCACCTTTTAAAATGTGGTGAAACTCATTTAACAATGCTCTTGCTTAGCAACCAAAATTTTGGACTCAATTGTGATGATAAATTCTTTCTTTCTTTCTTTCTTTCTTTCTTTCTTTCTTTCTTTCTTTCTTTCTTTCTTTCTTTCTTTCTTTCTTTCTTTCTTTCTTTCTTTCTTTCTTTCTTTCTTTCTTTCCTTTCCTTTCCTTTCCTTTCCTTTCTTACTTTCCTTTCCTTTCCTTCCCGTTGGGTCACTGGCAGCGGCGGGCCAGATTTACTTCCAGGTACGCCGGTGGAACCCCCTCTAACCGGTTCTCTAAATTTCACCAACCGGCTCTCACGAGTAGGTGCGAGCTTGCAGAAATCCACCACTGAACTGCAGTGATTCACTTAACTGTGGCAAGAAAGGTCATAAAATGGGGCAAAACTCACGTAACAACTGTCTTGCCTAGCTAGCGAAATGTTGGGCTTGATTGTGGTCATAAGTCGAGGACTACCTATCGTCACAATCTGACGATAGGTACCTATCTGATTCTGTTTGCTTCCTGGGAGAACAATTGGCTCTTCATTTTGGCATAGCTTCAAAGGAAGGAGCTCTCCATGTATTTTTCCAATCTTGCCCAGCTCTTCCTTGGTATGTTTTTCTTTCCATACCGGAAGATAGGTAGGTAGTCCATAGATCTGTATGGCCTACTCATTAGAAATGCCGTATTCACCAATTTATTTCAGTATTTTCCACCTTCTAGAAAAAGTTGAAGGCTGAGCTTTTCAGGAGTGCTTTGGGGACCTTGTTGCCGTCTGTTGTATTTTGGGCTTTATTTGCCTTATTTATTGTATTTATTTATTTTTTGTCTTGTGAACAATCTATGTTTGCAGCTGTGTGCAAATTTTTGTAATTATTTCAGAGTTTACAAAGAAGGGAACACCTGTCATGACACAACTAATCCTGGCAATGTAATCACTTGTTCATAAAAGCATGCATGTTGCCTGTCTTGCTGAAGCAGACTCCAAGGCTCTAGTACCGTGATGGTGAACCTATGGCACGCGTGCCTGAATTGGCACACATAGCCATGTTGCTTGGCATGCGCGTTGTCACCCGTTCCTCTTTCAGGTTTCTGGTGCACATGCATGCGTGATGATCAGCTGACCTTCGTGTGTGCGGAAGTACCAGAAACTGGAAGAGCTGTTCTTCTATTTTCCAGTGTGGGCATGCATGCCAGCCTGCTGATTATTGCACGCGCATGCATGCCAGTAACCAGATCAGCTGGCCATTGCGCATGCATGTTCCAGAAACCAGAAGTTCATTTTACGGTGTGCGTGTGCCCCCTGGGCAGCTCCTCTTCCAGATTGCGGCCCAGACGAGCGCACACGCTCCCTTTTCACCATCTCTGCTCTAGTATATTTTGGCAATAAAGCCACAATCCAGAGGAACTGGGAAGTCTATAGGAAGGTAGTCTGTCTGCTTACTCCATGTTTCTGGCTCTTGGATAGCCCCTACCTTCAGTTACTGCTTTCACATGTGCCTCAATCACAGCATCCTTATCCAGCCGTGGAGACCACCTGCTAGGGGAATATTGAGTCTCCAGCTCCTGTGTAGAAAGAAAGCAGAATAACTTGTACAAAGGCAAGGGCATCCTCCATACATCATGTGAACAGTTTCAGAAATACTTGCAGATTGAAATGATGGTAATCTCAACTAAGTAAAAGTAGGTAGCTACCTGCAAGAGAGGCAAGAGGATGCCTGTATGAATGGCTGCACCTGTAGTCCCTTCCATCTGTCTGCACAAAATGCCTTGTTGATTTATTTGTCTGGGGTTAATTTAGTTAATCTTAAATTTAACATTTCATAAGTGCTTCTGTGTGCAACGGGATAACATGGACCCTTCCAAGTCGCATACAATTTATTCCCCAGAATTGTCTTAGCCTTAAGTTCAGTAACAGTGATCTAAATCAGGGGTCTCCAACCTTTGCAACTTTAAGTCTGAAGGACTTCATCTCCCAGAGCTGGCTGGAGAAGTCTGGGAGCTGAAGTCCTTCAGACTTAAAGTTGCAAAGGTTGGAGACCCCTGATCTAAATAATCGGCTGAGCAAGTCTTCTTTCTACCATCCTTGTCTCTTCTCTGAGCCTGGGTATGAAAGTGGCAGTATGTTGCAGGAAAGCTGGCAGTATGTTGCAGGAAAGCTAAGAGGAGGAGCAGGAACAGGAACAGGAGGAGCAGGAACAGGAGGGATGAGAAGCTCTGAAGAGTAGCCATGGAAGCAGAGGTGGATTCCTACCAGTTCGGCCGAGTAGTTAGTAACTCAGCCGGACACTCACCCAAACCGGTTCTTGATTATGTTTTGCACACGCGCAGAACAATCTTCATTGAAAAAATGTATTCCCCCCCTTTTCTAATGTTGTGTGCATGCGCAGACCTTTTTAGGTGCAAATGCACAAGCGAGCGAGTGAACACAAAAAATTTTGGACGCCGAACCAGTAGTAATGCTGGCAGGAGCCCACTCCTGCATGAACGCTCTTTTGTATTGCAGACTGTGATATTCTTGTCACAAATGGATCTAGCTGATTATACCTTCCGGGCTTTTGTGCTGGGTATAATTTTTGTGGCACAACACAAGAGGAGTTTCAGAATTGTATTTGCAAAAAATTGGAGAAATGAGAAATTACCTTCTCAAGAGGAAATTATTCGTAAGATTATGGAATGTGCAGAAATGAGCAAATTGACGTTCGAAATTAGAGAGCAAGAGGACGAACAATTCTATAAAGTATGGAATATGTTTTATCAATGGGGAAAAAATTGAAAGATTGTAATACATTGAGATTATGTTACTCTAGAAAGACATTTTGTATTTTGACTAGATTAATAATGACATACATAGATAACAGAAAATTTGGATAAATTCTTGGTTTTAGATAAAGTAAACATTAGGAGTATGTACTTTATAGAAGAAAAGTGGTTTCTAGAGGTATTGGAGAATAATGTTACAAAACAGGAATTTATGTGGAATTTTTTTTATTGGTTTTTTTTTATATATTGAGTAATTGCAGGGAAAAAATGGATTTGATAAATAATACTGCTATTAGGTGGATAATGAGTTGATATATATCTATTGAAAGAAAAATTGAAAAGTATGTTTGTAATTTTAATTATTGATGCACAAAACTTATGACCGAACAGCATGTTGTACAAAGTTTAAGATAAATAATGTTTTTACTTGTTTTTATGTTGAAAATAAACAAATTTATATATATATATATGTGTGTGTGTGTGTGTGTGTGTGTTCGAATCCCAGTGGGGTGTGGCCAACTGATGAGAGCTGATAAGCTCGAAATAGATCTATCTTGGTCTTTCAAATTTAAATTTATTGATCAGCTCATAAAAACTAACACATATCTAAAAAATATTACACAACGTTGGTTTCGGGGATTTTCCCGTGTATATAGCATGGAGATGTTATTGCAACGTTTCGAGTTAGTCATTTCTTAGCCCTTGTTTTAGTGCAAAATAGGTTGTATCTCTCCCCTTCCCATTCTGAAAATTCCCAAATCTTTTTTTTTGCAATGTCTCTAAAATACACCCATATTAAACAAACTTTGAAAATCTCTCTTCCCTCCCTTCCACAATCATACACACACAAACATTAGCGCTATACCTCCTTTGTCATTTCCTGCCACTTTCCCATAGCAATGGCTGAGTGGTGCCTATATTCCTTCTCCGGATGAACCTGAGCCAAAGGCGAACGAAGTGGCGAGAACATGTGATCCTATATAGCCTCTGACAAACAGTGCAGATCAGATTCAGTGTTCCTCCTTGGCCTGTGATCTTCCAGTTGCTCTGTGAGACGTCAGAAATTCCTGATTAGTGGGCTGTCCTCATTGGCCATACCAGCATTGGGGCTGCATAGAAAGCAGTGTTGCTGTAGAACAGAGACACTAAGTAAACTCCGCTCACTGTCTTCCTGCTACAATATCCAAGTGCACAAATTTGGGGGAAGAAATGGTAATGTTAGGCCTGGCAATGTTATCTCTATCCCACCCCATTTTTTTAAAAAAAATTCTTAACTTGCTGATTTCTGTGTCTATAAACAAATATTTCTAGCATACCTTCAAAAGTATGCTAAAAATGAATAATTGGCAAATAAATGTTAAATATTAACCTAGATACACTGAGAGGCGGCCAGTCAACTTCCAAAAATCAAAGCTGTTTTAGAAATGTTTTTATTCAGCATATATCCACTTTATTTTTGACTGCACACACACATTACTAATATATACAGAATGTTTTGGTAATGTCTTTGTCTTCTGTTTGTTATTCTTGAAACCTCTTAATGTACCAAATTATTTTATTATCCCTATTAATGTTGCAATTCCCTTTAAAGGATCCTCTAAAACCAGTATTAAATCAAAATGCTCATAACCTATAGATTTCTCTTTCAATCTTTATTCCTGCAATTTTCTCATTTTTGTCTTATATCTTTATTCAATAGTTCAAGAACTAAACAAAACAAAAACAAGAGATAATGAGCAAACCTGTCTTGTTCCTTTTTGTATCCAATAAGATTTGTTAGCTCTCCATTAACAATTATTTGTGCTTTCCGTGTTGTGTAAACCAGTTTTACCAATTTAATAAAATTCTTTTCAAAGTTCATATCTTCCAAAACATTGAATAGGCCTTCTCTGCATTTAAGAAATCAATGTGAATTGTTTTTAATTATGTAATTTCCTTGCTATAAAATAGAGTTCACCATATTTTGTAAAGTTTGTGAAACTTTGGCAACTTTCCTGTTTTAATCTTTTTTATAGTTTTGCAAATTTCCCTTATTGTTATAATGATTCTATTATAGGTTGATAACATAAGTACATTTGCCAGAATAAGAAATATTCTAAGGGATGTTCTGGTTTATTTTGTCAGGAAGACAAGGTTGAACATTGATAACATGGATGTAAGTCATATTTATTTTTCAGAAAATCATAACAAGAAAACAAAAGTTAATCAAATTAATGAATATGAGATTAACCAAAATTAGCCTCATCATATGAATAGCAATAGTAATAACACTTAGACTTATAGACCATTTCACAGTGCTTTACAGCCTTCTCTAAACAGTTTAAAGTGTCAACATATTCTGCCTCCAACAATCTGGGTCCTCATTTTACCGACCTCAGAAGAATGGAAGACTGAGTCAACCTTGAGTTGGTGAGACCAGAACTGCCAAACTGCTGGCAGTAGGTGATCAGCAGAAGTAGCCTGCAGTACTGCATTCTAACCACTATGCCACTGCAGAATCATATTTAATGTTATTTAAAACTCATTATCATCTGTTTTTCCAATTCCTTATTCCAAGCTTCATGCAAGTAACTAATTTTATTTAGATAAGATAATTTAATTTCTAGACCGCTCCCTCTCCCCAAGGGGACTCAGAGCGGTGCACAGGGAAGTTAAAACAATAAATACACATAGAAATACACATAATTCAATAAAAACAAATTAAACATCGAACCCTGCGCTAAAATTCCCCAATACACTAAAATCATATAACCCTATAAAACTATAGAAGAGAGGCTACCCTAGGCCGGCCAAGCAGAAAAAGTGTGTTTTCAATTTCAGACGGAAGGAACGGAGGTCCGTGGTTGTTCTAATATCGGGGGGGAGGTCGTTCCAGAGGGCAGGGCCCGCCACAGAAAGCGCCCTTCCCCTGGGCGTCGCCCGCTGACAAAGTCTAGTGGACGGCACCTGGAGAAGACCCTCTCTGTGGGAGCGAATCAGCCGTGAGGAAGTATGGGGCAGGATCCGATCCCGCAGATAGCTAGGTCCCGAGCCATGGAGCGCTTTAAAGATGATGACTAACACCTTGAACACCTTGCTAAATTCTTACAAATAAAAATACTTTTAATTGATATAGCACTAAAATTCTCACTGTCATGACCTTTAACTGCGTAAAAGGAGGGAGGGAGGGAGATTACAGAATCACAGCAAAGAAGGAAGGGTGAGGGAGGGAGAAAGCAAATTAGGAAGGAAGGAGAAAGGAAGGTGGGAAGGAAGGTGGGAAAGAGGGGGAAAAGAAGGAAGGGAGAGGGAAATACAGGGAGAGAAGTAGGAAGGGAGAAGAACAGTGAGGAAAGGGGAGAGGAAAGAAAAGGTGAGAGAGAGGGAGAGAGAAGAAAGTGTGGGTGGAAGGGAAGATGATGAGAGAATGACAGCAAGGGAGGGAAGCAAGGGAGAAGGTAAGGGAGGAAGGGAAGGAGGAAAAGAAAGAAGGAAAGTGGAGGGAGAGAGCAAGGGACAGAGGGAAGGAGGAAAACTGGTTGCTTTCTGAGGCTCTCTGCAAGCTTCCCATAAGGAAATTCAATGAGGAAGCTGGCAAGAAGTTGGAAGTCACTCCCATTCCAATTCTTTTTTCCCCATCCATGATCATGTCCCTTAAAAATAGTTCATCCAATCTATATTTCTAATGCTTTCCACTTTAGTTCTGTGACAATGAATTTCCTGAAAGACTGAATCCTTGGTTCCTAAAGTTCCTAAAGAAGCAAGCAGTTGCCCCATGCCGACAGCCTTCCTCAAACTAATGCTGTCCAGATTTTCTGACAAAAACCATTGAAACCTCAAGTTATCGGTTCCAGGGGTCTGCAAAGTTGGCCAGCCAGGAATTCTGGGAGTTGAAGTCCACCAGTCTTAAAAGAGCCAACTTTGCAGACCCCTGAGTTAGACAATAGGCTGGCGAGGTTGAATGAACCCTTTGCTTTGAGGATAGAAAAAGATCCTTTTAAAACGAAAGATTTTGCAACAAAAGAAGGCTGTGCTATCAGCTAGAAAAGCAAAGAGAACATTAACAGCAATTAGATAAGCAAATCCCGAGCTCTCCTTCTTCCCTTCCCCCTTTGGCTTGCTTGGTAGCGCACGCTGGATGTTCCTTATAAGTCGCCCAGCAGGAATGTCGCAAGGCAGTTTAAAAGGGGAGGGGGGAATTGTCCCGCCTTGTTCGTGATTGGGCGAAAAGTTCTTTTTGTTCTTCTTCATAATTTGCCAGATGACTGGTGGGAACCGTCCCGATTGGTCAACTAACTCTGCTGTAGACGAAAACCCCGCGCGCGCCTGAAAGGAAAAGCCGTCTTTTGGGGATTCCTCTCTGGGAGCAGAGCAATCGGCGGGACCCCGGTCAGTTGCTGCTATGAGTTGCATGATGATGCCCAGAGTGCAGCCAGGATCCCCGCAGAAGGGCCGCGGCCAAATACAGGTACAAAAGGGCAGGACGATCCGCTTTTAAGAATTTGAAAAAAAAAAATCACATTCTAGTTATGGGTGGAAAGTTTTAAAATTAGGGTGGGGACGAAAAGGAGGTCACGCGGAAAGTGGGAAAACTGCTTATTGTTCATTTTCTTTTTCCTCTTATGACAGGTCATCTTTGGACCCATGTTCTCTGGAAAAAGGTATGAAGGCATTAAAAATAGTGAGCACTGGTATCTAGCTGCTGAGATGACTACAAAAGAAGGAGCTTCAAGGGAAATGCATTGCTGGGGGGAAGGGGCGGGAAGCTGCAAAGGAGCAAGACAATCTGCAGGCCTGGTTATATTCAACTAGGGCCCATGCGTCTCCTTAACTCAGTAGACTAGGAATTAAAAATATGGCTGAGATCATTTTAGCCATGAAAACCAAACTGGGTGACTTTGAGCCAGTCAGTCTCTCTAAATCCAATCCACCTCACAGGGTTCTTGTTATGGGGAAAATTGAGTTGTTGCTAAAAATAATAGAAGCCGGGTATAAATAAATAAAAATAAAGAACAGAGTACACATGTATTACAACATGAGTACCACTGTCTTATTCTTTGAAACTTTGGCTAAGAATTTTAGAAGATTTCAATAACATGCTGGAGGAAGCTGGAATAAGCAGGGGGCAAAAATTATGGTAACTACAATTTTTTTTCTTTTTCTGATAAAAACGGTATCTAAATTGGAAATGGTATAGGTTTGGTATCTTGAGGGAGTATATTATCCAAGGGTTTATGCTCAATTACTTCAAAGTTATGTGGCCAAATTATTAAAATTCAGATTTTGGGTAGTGCAAGAAGTTTTGATCCATGATGGAATAATTTTTTTTAAACTTTTTGATTACTTTAGGTTTTTTACTTTAGGGGGTTTTTTTGAGTAATTTTTCTCACAACAGAATCTTAATTTTTGTTTTTTAGCACTGAACTGATGCGCCGAGTCCGTCGATTTCAAATTGCACAGTATAAATGTCTACTAATCAAGTATGCAAAAGATACACGCTATTGTGTCAATGGAGTCTCCACACATGACAGGTGAAAATATACTATGAGCATATAGTAAATCAATATTTTATCACTTGGAGAAAACACGTCACAGAGATACATTTTGGGGTTCAGGAAAACAAGAGTTCATATGTGTCCTGTAATATTGATTGCTTGTGGATTTTGTTTTATCTTCAAGAAACAGCAATTCATGTCATTGCCTCAGCATACAATATATCTGACACACTTTTTTGGCCTTAAATATTGTACAGGGAAGCTTCATATAAGTCTCAACATAATATGAGCTTTTAGAGAACTAGAAAAAGAATTCACATATTATGATAGACACGCATGTGAAATTATTAATATATGAAAAGTTCATTTCCTTATATAGTAACTTTCCCAATGATTTGTAACTATTTTAATATACCTCTATATAAGAGCTGCGGTGGCACAGTGGTTAGAGTACAGTATTGCAGGTTATTTCTGATGATCACGCCTGCCAGCAGTTTGGCAGATCAAATCTCACCAGGCTCAAGGTTGCCTCAGCCTTCTATCCTTCTGAGGTGGGTAAAATGAGGACCTAGATCAGTGATGGTGAACCTTTTTTGGCTTCTGTGCCAAAAACAGGGGAGCGGTATGCGGGGGGGACGGGGACGACTCGCACACCCATAATCTGTGTGTGACAACTTTTGGCACAGTTTTTTCCGCCTCCCCAGGCTCCAGATGTTTTCTAGGAGCCTGGGGAGGGTTAAAAAAGCGCCCCCACCCTCCCACCCCTGTCCTGCAGAGGTCTCAGGAGCTTCCCTGGAGTCTCCAGAGGGCAAAAAACAGACCTATGGGGAAACCGGAAGTTTGGGAATGACTTCCAGTTTGTCCGTAGTGCTGATTTTCACCCTCTGGAGCCTTCAGGGAAGCCTCCTCTGGAGGACGAAAAACAGACCAATGGACAAACCGGAAGTCACTTCTGGTTTGCTCATAGGGCCGTTTTTTGCCCTATCAGGGAAGGCTCTGGAGGGTGAAAAACGGGTGTATGGGGAACCCGGAGCTTCAGGAATGGTGACTTCTGGTTTGTCTGTAGGGCCCATTTTTGACCTCCCGAGTCTTCAGTCCGTAGGGCTGTTTTTCCACAGTCCGGAGGCTTCAAAAACGGTTTCAAAAGAAGGCCAAAGTCAGCTGGCCAGCACACACATGCACACTGGCCAGCTGACAGGGCAATGCCTTGCGTGTCCTTAGAAATGGCTCTGTGTTCCACCTGTGGCACGCGTGCCATAGGTTCGCTATCATGGACCAGATTATTGGGGGCGATATGCTGACTCTTAACTCTAAACTGCTTTGAGAGGGCTATAAAACACTGTGAAGCGGTATATAAGTCTAAGAGCTATTGCTATTATGTTTACACACACAGCTTAATATAAATAAGAAATGGCTGCTGTCACATTGGAAGGAGGAAACAAAATTGAAAGAACAATATAAAAGATTTTGTTAGTTAAATGCTAGCGTAATCCAGAGCCCTTCTGTGTGCAGTTATATTTTCACAAAATCATTCTTGTGAGGAAAATTACCCCAAAATCTTATGATTGTAACTGAATACACTTCTTTGTACAATTTTTGTTCTTTTCAAAGTTAAATAAGCTAAAATTGGGATCCCCTAATTTATCATATTGGCCTTTCAGAACTTCAAATTTTATTTTTTTTCACAAATGTCATCTATTTTCCATATAAATAAGACAAATGCAAAAAGATAAAACATTTTTCTGCATCTTTTATTTGAATCTCTTCATTAAAATGTTTGCTATCAGATGGTCTTTAGGATTCAGAGGGTTGCTGTCTGTCTTAAAGACGATCTGCAGGTTTTTTGTATTTGGGAATAGTTACCCTTAAATAAACTTTAACCTCCTGCAGCTACTTACCTTATAAGCAGAAACTTAATGGAGGAGATATGCAACCTAGAATTAAAGAGAGATTTCCTGACAGAACAATTAATCAGTGGAATGGCTTGCCTCCAGAAATTGTGGGTGCTCCATCACTGGAGGTTTTTAAGAAGAGATTGAACAGCCATTTATCTAAAATAGTGTAAGGCCTCCAGCTTGAGCAGGGGTTGAACTAGAAGACCTCCAAGGTCCCTTCCAACTCTTGTTCTTTCTGCACAGAAACAGCATGGGGGCCATGTCAGCTTGTTGTCTCAAAGATATCCAGCAGGAGGCTCTGAATTCCGCTGTGATTGGCATTGACGAAGGCCAGTTTGTAAGTTTGTATTATCTAAATGTTTAAATGAACTGCCAAGTATTGATAATTGTTTCTATGCTTAGTAGAGTTTGAAATGTAACTATACACACTTATGTAGGGTAAGACCTATTTTGTTCATTGATATTACCTCTGAGATGTGGGGCAACAGTGACAATATGATAGATCTTTATATTCTCTTGATCTGATTGTAAAGGTGAATGATTAAAATACAGTGGTACCTCGGATCACGAACTTAATTGGTGAAACGACTCTGGTCGCGATCCGAATTGGTTGTGATGCGAGGCACAATTTCCCATAGGGTTCAATGTAAATCCGATTAATCCGTTCCTTGTTTTTTGGTTGTGATGGGAGGCACAATTTCCCATAGGGTTCAATGTAAATCCGGTTAATCCCTTCCGACCTTGTTTTTTGGTCGTGATTCTTGAACTGACTTTGTTCGCGAAGTCAGTTTCCCATAGGGTTCAATGTAAAGCAGCTGAGGGGCGATGGAGCAAACCGCGCGCGGCTGCCAGCATGACTTTCGCCCGTCTCTTTCTGGACTCTGCGAGTGAGGAGGACAGGTGTGTGTGTGGAAGCGAAGGCAGGGGGGGAGACCCGCGCCCAGCTTTAAGACCCCGAGAACTGGACGGATACACCGAACAGAGGCGCACCAGGAATTCCCAGCCCCAGAGGGCCATGCCCCAAGGAGGCCCATAGAAGCAACCAGCCAGGGCTGCTTCCCCGCAAGAACCTCTTGCCCCACCAGCCCCAAACGGATCGAGGGACTCACCGAAGCAAGAAAGCTGCAGGGCTCCGTTGTGGCCGCTGGTGTCCTGTAGCTTGAGGTTGCCGCTCGGGGGGCTTTTGCAAGAGCTGCGCTGCCCGTAGAGCGGCGGCGGCGGTCGGGAGCGCCAGCCGGAATGTCCGTCTGACTCTGGCGCTTGGGGCTGTTGTTGCTGCCGCCGCTGCCGCCTCCTCCTCCGCCGTTCCCAAAGCTTTGTCCTTTGCTGGCCAGGAAAGCGGAGCTGAATTTCGGCGTTTCTGCTTCTCGGGACGCTTCCCGAGAAGGACAAAGCTTTGGGAACAGCGGAGGAGGAGGGGGACGGACATTCCGGCTGGCTGTAGCGGCTCCGGCGCTTCTGAATTTCGTCCCCAAAGCTTTGTCCTTCTCGGGAATCGTCCCGAGAAGCAGAAGCGCCGAAATTCAGAAGAGCCGGAGCCGCTACAGCCAGCCGAAATGTCCGTCCCCCTCCTCCTCCGCCGTTCCCAAAGCTTTGTCCTTTGCTGGCCAGGAAAGCGGAGCTGAATTTCGGCGCTTCTGCTTCTCGGGATGCTTCCCGAGAAGGACAAAGCTTTGGGGACGAAATTCAGACGCGCCGGAGCCGCTACAGCCAGCCGAAATGTCCGTCCCCCTCCTCCTCCGCCGTTCCCAAAGCTTTGTCCTTTGCTGGCCAGGAAAGCGGAGCTGAATTTCGGCGCTTCTGCTTCTCGGGACGCTTCCCGAGAAGGACAAAGCTTTGGGGACGAAATTCAGACGCGCCGGAGCCGCTACAGCCAGCCGAAATGTCCGTCCCCCTCCTCCTCCGCCGTTCCCAAAGCTTTGTCCTTTGCTGGCCAGGAAAGCGGAGCTGAATTTCGGCGCTTTTGCTTCTCGGGACGCTTCCCGAGAAGGACAAAGCTTTGGGAACGAAATTCAGAAGCGCCGGAGCCGCTACAGCCAGCCGAAATGTCCGTCCCCCTCCTCCTCCGCCGTTCCCAAAGCTTTGTCCTTTGCTGGCCAGGAAAGCGGAGCTGAATTTCGGCGCTTCTGCTTCTCGGGACGCTTCCCGAGAAGGACAAAGCTTTGGGGACGAAATTCAGACGCGCCGGAGCCGCTACAGCCAGCCGAAATGTCCGTCCCCCTCCTCCTCCGCCGTTCCCAAAGCTTTGTCCTTTGCTGGCCAGGAAAGCGGAGCTGAATTTCGGCGCTTTTGCTTCTCGGGACGCTTCCCAAGAAGGACAAAGCTTTGGGGACGAAATTCAGAAGCGCCGGAGCCACTACAGCCAGCCGGAATGTCCGTCCCCCTCCTCCTCCGCCGTTCCCAAAGCTTTGTCCTTCTCGGGAAGCGTCCCGAGAAGCAGAAGCGCCGAAATTCAGCTCCGCTTTCCTGGCCAGCAAAGGACAAAGCTTTGGGAACGGCGGAGGAGGAGGCGGCAGCGGCGGCAGCAACAACAGCCCCAAGCGCCAGAGTCAGACGGACATTCCGGCTGGCGCTCCCGACCGCCGCCGCCGCTCTACGGGCAGCGCAGCTCTTGCAAAAGCCCCCCGAGCGGCAACCTCAAGCTACAGGACACCAGCGGCCACAACGGAGCCCTGCAGCTTTCTTGCTTTGATGAGTCCCTCTATCCGTTTGGGGCTGGTGGGGCAAGAGGTTCTTGCGGGGAAGCAGCCCTGGCTGGTTGCTTCTATGGGCCTCCTTGGGGCATGGCCCTCTGGGGCTGGGAATTCCTGGTGCGCCTCTGTTCGGTGTATCCGTCCAGTTCTCGGGGTCTTAAAGCTGGGCGCGGGTCTCCCCCCCTGCCTTCGCTTCCACACACACCCATCCCCCCAGCCAGCCCTCGTTTATAATGCGGAGTTCGTTTTTTTTACGAACTTTTCCGTTCGTGCAGTGAAACGGTGTTCGTGATCCGGGGCACATTTTTTGTGAAATTTTTGGTCGTGAAGCGAATTGGTCGTGAAGAGAGGCGTTCGTAATCTGAGGTACCACTGTACAATCCTATGTATGCTTCGCCTGTAAGCTCAGTAGGGCTGGGATAAAATTGTGCTATGGATACCATGTCAATGCTTCTAATGGCATAATCTCAAAACAAATTGAACATGCAACCAGATTTGGGAATACAAATAGAATTTTGATCAATTCATCTGAAAAAGAGTATGACAGGGTTAAAGGAAACACACAGACACACACACAAAAGAATATAATTTTGCTCGCTTTATGTAGGAAGTGTGCAAATTTATTCTTTTGAATTACAAAACCTACAAATTAAGCTGAATGATAGAATTGCAACAAATAAAAAAGAAATGCTTATTTAAAAGACTATATTCTATGTACAATTTCTTTTATTGGAGAAAGCATATATTCAAAAATTAATTACCAAAGATCAGTGGGAGGCTATAGTTGTAGTCCGGCTTGTGAGCTTCCTAGAGGCATCTAATGTACCACTGGGTACCGAATGGTGAACTAAATAGATCTTATGTTCTTTGGAGGAACATCACCAACTTCATTCACAACAAAACAGCATCTTAGACATTGCTTTACAGAGTTTCTAAAGGCTTGAATTAGGGAATGATGACCTTTTAATTTTCCCAATTAGTTTCCAGATATAGTTGAGTTTTGCGAGACAATGGCCAATGCAGGGAAGACTGTCATTGTGGCAGCCCTTGATGGAACATTTCAGAGGAAGGTAAATCCCTTTAAATTCTTCATTAGAATTTCCGGATAGTTTAAGTCCCAGATCTACAAAATATTTCATGGTTTCGTTTCAGGCTTTTGGGAACATCTTACAACTAGTCCCCTTAGCGGAGAGTGTCGTGAAACTTAACGCTGTTTGTATGGAGTGTTATCGTGAGGCCTCTTACACTAAAAGGCTGGGAACAGAGAAAGAGGTAAGACTCCAGCAAAAGCTCTCCCTTTCTTGAAAGCTATTGACTGTGAGAGATATTTCCTGTTATAGGTTGAGCACAGCAAAACCTTTCATTTTTAAATTTCATTCTACTAGGTGGAAGTAATAGGAGGGGCAGATAAGTATCACTCAGTCTGCCGGGTCTGCTATTTCAAGAATCGCCAACAATTGGTATCTGAAAACAAAGAGAACCTATTAGGTGGGAATAAGCCACTGGATATTAGTGCCTCCAGGAAAGTCTTGGCTACCCGTCAGATCATGCAATGGAGTCCATCCAATTGAACAAAGGAAGCAAGAGATCCAATTCCCAGGTGGATTTAAGGAAACATTTTCCTGTTCTTCTTTCTAGCTTTGTATTAAGCTGATCTAACAAATCAGAAAGTGTTGTTTTTATGAGGAGCAACAAGGCTTGAGGACATTTGTAACATGCTATGAATAAGGATGTTCTATATTGAGAATTGCACTGGTTTCTTGGTCTCTAGGGGGAAGATTTTGTAATGTCATTGGTGGCATTTCCTCTTGCACAAAATTTCCCCAAACGGTTTAACTCAAGAGTTAAACGGCCATAATAGCTAAAGTAAATTTACTCACAGCAAAAGCTGCACTATTGAAACTGGAACATTGTTTTTCTAAATCCATCAAATTGGGGTTTTGGGGAAGGGGAATTCTTACTCTATTCAATAGGTAATTCATTTAGAATGAAACGGGGTGTAAAGACTGAATAGGTTAACTGAACAAAATGTATTTTTATTTGGTGCTCTGCGTATCTGCCTATTAAGTAAAGATCTGGACTTATAAAGAAAAAGGCCCTTTTCCAGTCCTTATAATTAATAAATGGCCTTTCTTTTAACCTTCCTGGATAGAGACTTGACACCTTACATTATCAACTTAAATATATTCAAATTTTTTGCTTGTTTAATTTATTAAACTATTAATGTATCAGTTGCTTTAAGTATTATATTCCTGCTTTGTACTTTCTAGCATACTGCCTAGCGTTTTGTGACAAGTATCTAGATTTCCTTTTTAAGTAAATTTAGTATTTTTACACTGAAAACATCCCTCGTGTGTTGCTTCTGTTTTCTTAGTGGAAACTGAACAATTGGTTTTAATCAATGATGTATTCACTCACGTGCTTCACAATGGGGGAGATGTCCCCCACCCCACCCCCAGAGCCCATTACTACAAGGAGCCACAATGTGTCTCATCTTGGCAAAAAACAGCTGTTGCTTTTCCTGCAGAGCTCCCTGTGTTGGGATGCCCTGCCTCCCCGCGTGGGCATTCTGCTCCTGGGTCCGTTGTCATTCTTACCACCCAGCATCAGTTCAGGGGTTCTTTTCCCCAGGGGGGGGGGGGGGGGAGAGAGAAAGAGGGAAAGAGAAATTATATTACAAAAGTTTTTCTTTTTTATTGTTGCTAAACGTAATATTTCCAAAGCAGGAAAAAAATGAAGGGGCATAAAAGTGCATTTATCACGTTTTTCTTGGAACAATTAGCTGAACTCTGTTGTTTATCATTCTTTTAGGTAATAAAACCTCATTATTCAGTTTAAATTGCTGTGTTGACACTTTGCGATGAATAAGTGGATTTTGGGTTGTAGTTTGGGCATTCGGTCTCTAAAAGGCTCGCCATCACTGGCATGGATGATCTTCACACAAAAGCTATACAACTTTTATTTTTCCCAAACAAAAAGCAGGCAATAAAAGGCTAGCCTAAAAGGGTTCATGCTTTTTAAAAGCTCCAGCGCTGTCGGTATGCTAGACAATACACCCTTGTCCAGCTATTAAATCTTTCTGTAATCTAAAGTATTTGTCCTCTGCCCTAAAATTATAGGATACATCAAAATCTACAATATGTTCTAAGGGATGACTGTAATTCAACTTCTACTCTAGCAAAAAGATTTAAAACACTTCAAAGCCCCAAGATTGCAATATTTGCCTGAAGCTTCCCAAAACATACAATTAGAAAACAATATAGTGTTAACAGCCACAAGCTATGGATACAAAAAAGCCATTCTTTGAAAGACTTGTTAATGGAGATGTATAAATCATTGCTTGCAGAACAGCTATTTTTAGCTGGTTTCTGCCTGAACCGAAATACATCAATTTTGAATGTTTTGGTCTGCCTACAGACTAAAATGGGGCTCTCTTTTGTTCCAGTGGTGGACTGAAATACAGATGGCTTGAGATAGAGCAAGAGTGGTACCACATGCAGAGGCTGGCAGTCACAGCAGGGAGGGAGGGAAGGCACTGTGAAGATTGGGGATAGGCTCTGGTGTGCTTTTGGGGCAGGGACTGCTGGAAAGATCAGAGGAAGTGAGGCAATGGGATATGCTGTGCTTTGGCATTGGCGGTGGTTGAAGGCAGTATGCCTATTATTTTATTCACCAGAAAAACCCTCCTGATTTTGAGTTTGATCAAAAGACAGTATTGCAGCTATTGGTTCTGAGCCCTTCTAGAATACAAAGTGTTTTGGGTTCAAAGCAGTGTATTTTCCACTTCACACACATTCCTACTTGTTAGTGATTCAGGAAAAGTTAGGAGAATAAAATTTGTAAGCGTGACTTTGTCTTTGGTGCATTATTGAAAGCCCATAGGTCTCTAGAAGAGTCTCACAATTCTTCACAGAGCCAAGTCCTTCCCACTTTTAAACCAAAGGAAAGGTACGATAAGGTAAATTCAGTTGAATCACTAATGCAATGCGTCTCAAGCTTTATCTAGAAATGCCTTTAATTGGTTTTGGTATCAGCAACTGAAATGATAGAAAGCACTGCACGGGCATTTCCCAGTCTGGAACGGTAGCACCAGAGCCATAGGAACACCAGACCCACTGGAGGTCTGGAATGACCAAGATGAACAAGCACACCAAGGCATAGATGTAACAGCATCGGGCAGATAGCAGTGGCAAGGATCCCACTGGGCCACGTCCAGTAGAAGTACAGTCTTCCTCTGCTGCAAAATGCCTCTAGCTTAATTTCCAGCAAGCAGCTTAGTTGGCTGCAGCAGTAATAAGACCAAGTAGTCAATACCATTTCAGCAATTAATATGCCTTGCAAGTCACAGCAAGCTTTCTGCACCCACAAAAGAAACAGCCTTTTTTTTTTGCAAGAAGCAAGTTTTGAAAACAGTTGAAAATAATAAGAATATCCCAGAGCCCAACACATACACAGGCACAACCCGCAATCTTGGATGTGGCACCCTCACAAATTCACAGTAGACATAATTCCCCATCCCGAGAAATGAATACATAGCACTAGGATACTATCCCTGCCAGCTGCTTTGAACAGTGTTAGTAGCAATCAATACACAGGTGGAGGCTGGTAGCCCTCAGTGTTCTCTCCAGTGTGAGTGAAGGGGGGCTGCTGGTAGCTCTCTTGACTGGCATTGGGGTAACTGGAGTAGGGGGGTGTCGGACCTGGAGCTGGGTCGATGTAACTTTGGTCAAAATCTTGGACACCCATACGATAACGCTGAAGGGCGAAGGCAATCAGGAGTCCCTACGGAGAGGAAGAGTTATTTGCAATAGTAGGAATCTGCTCACAAAGACTTGCTTGCCAAAGAACAAATGCCGTATTTTTCAGACTATAAGACACACCTTTTTGTCTCCCAAAAATGTCTGCGTCTTACAGACTAAATATTGCCAAAGCCCTGCCCACTCGCCGGCCATTTTTTGACCTCTGTTTAAGGGCCTTTTTCTGGCCCGCTTGCTAGGCTTTTTTGGCCCTTATTTTATGAGGGGAAACGGGATGAAAAAAAAAAAACCAAAACAGGCCTCAAAAAAAGTGTCGAAAATGGATAGAAAAAACGCTGGAAAAGGGCCAAAAAAGGACTGAAAATGTGGCATGCGGAAGCAAAAAACTTTTTTGTTAAATTTAGGTGCATTTTATAATCTGAAAAATATGGTGTCCTCTGCAACACTCATTACAGTGTTCAGCAAACATGCCATCACCTTAATTAATTTAATCACACTGCAGCTTAAGGAATGGAACTGAAAAAGTTACATATCAAGTCAGTTCTATTGTAAAAGGCACCTGGATGCATTTCCCTGGGATTCCTTCCTTCAAGGAATTTACAGCCTTTCTATGAATAAGAGTAACGTCCATGTTCCTCAGACAATTAGAAGGCTGCGTTAATGACAATGAGATTTGAATCATTCTCTGGGTTTGTGCTGAATTCCCTTAATGAAATAGCAAAAGCAAAATAGCAAAAACCACCAGTTTCATATCCTGTTTTTCAATCAGGCAAAATAAGCCTTTGAGCTGCTTGATCTCCCTAGGGGGACAATGTTCATCCTTGGGCTTTCTTGAGACAGAGGAAGAAACTCTTTACTCACCCATGAAAAAATGGAGAAGAAACTGAAGGCAATCGATGCACGGGCAGAATCGGCCCCAATTAGTATATTCATATGCGTTGATGACCACTGGTTTGTCAGCACACAGAATCCAATAAACCACAAAAAGCTCCAAACAGCTAGACAGAAGACAAGAGAAGACATCCTTATAGATTGCATCTTAGCATGAAAGTAACATTTTAACTATAGTTATGAAAAGTTACACTACGGTACGCTAATCTATTCTGACATTCTTGAAGCGCCATGGCGCAGTGGTTAGAGTGCAGTACTGCAGGCTACTTCTGCTGACTGCCGATTGCCAGCAGTTCGGCGGTTTGAATCTCACCGGTTCAAGGTTGACTCAGCCTTCCATCCTTCCACGATTGTTGCGGGGCAATAGGTTGACACTATAAACTGCTTAGAGAGGGCTGTAAAGTACTTTGAAGCAGTATATAAGTCTAAGTGCTATTGCTATACTTTGGGGGGGGGGGTTCCAAATCAGCATTGGCCACTTTAGACAAATGGTCTAAAGCAGCAGCCCCCAACCTTTTGGGGGGCAGAGACCAGTTTTGTGGAGGGCAGGACTTTTTCGTGGATCAGGGGATGTGGTATCACACATTGCCTGGATCCCATGTGTATGCAGATGGAGCTTCGCTTACTTGCATGGACCAGTGACGGTCTGTGAGCTGAGGACCTCTGGTCTAGAGCATGGGCAGGCTTCATTCTAACTTCGTGATAGGCATGAGGTAATATGATATCCTTCAAACGCTTTGAACAATAGCTCAGTATTCTTGATCATTGGCAATGATGGCAGAGACTGAGGGAAATTGTAGTCCAAGAAGTTATAAAGGACTGCTTGTTCAATAACTGAAGTTACTATGGGACTGAAAAAGGAAATTTCTGGCCACTCGTTCATGTAACAAACCCTGTAGAATCCACATAATCACTATTCAGGTGCTTGGCACACATTTATGATGGTTACAGTGCTCTGCAGTCGTCACATGGTTGCCATTTGCAACCCTCACAGTTAACTTACAGTAAAATCAACGGGGAAGCCAGCAGGAAGTTGCAAATTATAGTCAAGTGACATTGCACTTAATTGGGTTATGCGCTTCAGGACTGCAATCACATGACTTTGCTTAGTGATAGAATTGCAGGTCCCAGTTGCAGCCAGTAAGTGAAGACTACCAGCAGTGATTTTTTATTCAGAGCATTAAGACTCAAGCTTAAACCAGAGAACAGGCTCCAATTCTTTGGTCTTCAGCAAATATCTGCATGAAGAAGCACCCAGAACGAGGTCCCCTCCCTTAAAGCCACTTTGCCCTTTCACAAATCAGACCTTAGGAGGCATCATTCCAAAACCTGAACAATTACATGCGCGCACACACACACAGGAATAGGAGCCAAAAGGGGACATGCTGTCCCAAGTCTGGAAGAGAAAAGAAGACCATGGACAGGAGTCAGCTGTTCTCCCCAAGGTCCTCCTTTGAGTTCACATCTCCCGGAAACATACCTGAGAAGGCTAGGTCGGCCATAACGAGGTACTTGCGATCAGTGGCACTGCTAATCTGGGGGAAGTAGATGTCGACCATAAAGAAAAATACACAAGCCAGGAAGGCAACCACACCAATGCCGATACCATAACGACAGGCATCTTCACTACCATTAAAGATGCAGTGAAGCTCAGGTTTTCCATCAATATTTGTGTAACCTTCCCCAATGATGCAGGAGAAAACAATGAGTGCAAATACCTGCAAAATAATAAAAGAGAAGGGGGGAAAGGTCAATGCTAACATTTCCCCGAGAAATACCATAATAACAATTTACCGGATTACAGTTTCTACCAAGTTTTGAACTCAAATATTCATGCCTAGTGCTATTCTAGGGCAGGGGACAGCAACCCATGGCTCTGGAGCCACATGTGGCTCTTTCATCCCTCAGCTGCGGCTCCCTGTCATTCAAAATATGCATCACAATCACGAATGTGTGACATCCGCCAGTATGCAATTTATTGAGTTTTTCAATCCCCAGTAACGCCAACTATGGATAAATCCAAGAAAAGAAAAGTTTCAGAAGAAAACAGAATACGGTACGTTGAGGATGACTTAAATAGACATTGAGTGTTTTATTTGAAAGTAATCTTCAACCTAGCATCTTTTTTTTCAAAGTTCAAAATGTTTTTGTTGCAAGAAATAAACATTGGTTTTCTCTGTAGCAGTTCATTTGATTTTTTTTAAATACATAGCATAAAGGTGAAAAAACCCGATATATGCAGTGTTATCTTCATTGTAGATGTCAAAAGCCAACTGAGATGGCTCCCGGCGTTTTCTGTTCTGTGGGAAATGGGTCCAGATGCCTCTTTGAGTGTTTAAGGTTGCCGACCCCTGTTCTAGGGCAAGAAGCCAACTTGTAATATATGCACACTTTATTGGCATGCTGACCAATCCCCATAGACTTTAGGTTGGTTAATATCATAAAATAAAGCTTTGATAAAGAGGAGGAGTACAAAACAAAACAAAGTATCATGGCCCAACAATAAAACTCTGTAATCATATAGCTCTCTGGTGTTGAGGCAATAGCCCTGTCCAAGAGGAATTCACTAGTCATAGGAATGTTCTCACTTTCCCCTCCACAAACACAAGAAACTCTACCTTAAAAGGCTTCCAGGTTCCTGTTAATTGGAATGGAATTGAAACAGGCTGGCCAAACCATAAATTGAATGCTCAAGCACACAAAACCAAATCAGCACTGCAGCCTGTTTGCGTGCCTGCGGGAGTTGCTTTGCCTATACCAGGGGTCTGCAAAGTCGGCTCTTTTAAGACTGGTGGACTTCAACTCCCAGAATTCCCCAGCCAGCTATGCCAGTCTTAAAAGAGCCGACTTTGCAGACCCCTGGCCTATACTACAGAAGTATACTGCCTATGTACTTCTCAATCTTGGCAAGGTTGAGAAACACTGCTATACTACAATGTTTGGAGACAAGGACAGAAATTTCTAAAAGCTTTTTTTATTTTTAAGGCCGCTGAATAAATGACTCCAAGTCTTTAACAAATACAAATTTCCTAGGATTTCAGGCTACCTCCCTTTAAAAGAAAGTGAAGAGTGCAGGAAAGTCAACAAGAGCGGCTGCCATCTACTTCCGTGTTTGGGCTAAGAAAACCAGAGGGACGGGTCGAGCTCGACTTGAATGGGTCTTTTTTTTAATCTGTCTCCGGGGCCTAGACTTTATTTCCCGAAGTGTCTTCAAACTTGGCCACTTTTAAGTACTGGTGGACTTCAACTCCCAGAATTCTCCAGCCAGCTGGCCTTAAAGTTGCCAAGTTGAAAGACCTCTAAGCCCGAACGGAGCTGTGCAGAGTCACGCAGATTGTTGCTTTAACCCAGGGCGGCTCCTTATAGACAACTCTCCCTTCGGTGTTTTCGCTTCTCCAAAAAAAAAATCCCTGCGGCGCTGAGTCGCTTGGGAAACCTAACGGCCGGTTCAGGCCAGGCTGGCATCCAGCCTTGCCCTTCGCGTTGCCCAAAAAACCCAAAACGAAACCCTTAAGAGGCGGGTGTTTTTGACCCTCGCCGGGCAGGGACCCCTTCAGGAGGGGGTAACGAGAGGGTCGGGGCTTTGCTTCGGATTAGCCTGATTAAAAACCCCTCCCGTTTGTAGCCAGCGGTGTTTGTCCGGGCAGCCTAGTCATAGGGAGGTCAGCTGATGGACCATGGGCGGCGCGAGGGGCTGGCTGGGTTCCTGACAATGTAACGAGGGTAGGACCAGCAAACGAGCACGGTCATGGCTCCGCTCTCCATTTGCTTGGATAGCCTTGCAAAGAACGTGGCAATGCCCGACGCACCGGCTGCTACTGTAGACTTGGGGCAGAGATCTTCAAACTTGGCAACTTTAAGACTTGTGGACTTCAACTCCCAGAATTCTCCAGCCAGCATAGCCAGCATAGAATTCTCCCAGAGAATTCTGGGAGTTGAAGTCCACAAGTCTTAAAGTTTGCCAAGTTTGGGGAGCCCTGTTCTAGCTGGTGGTCCCAGCCCAGGTACGCAATGACTAAGCAGACCCTCCTCTAGTGGCTCCAACTTCAGTGCTGCCGGAATGCCTAACCCACCGGCACTCCGGCCACGTCACGCCCCCCTCTCCCTGTCCACACCCTGAGGTGAGAGCGCCCGTTCCACGCGCGCCCGCGAGAGGGACGGAAAAGAGAAGGAGCGGATCGGTCTCCGGCAAGCTGGTGCTTGCCAAGCTTCTCCCGGCACCAACTTCAGCTCCTCACACTCACCGCGCTGAAAATGCGTGCAATGACCTGTGGCTGCTGCAAGAATTGCCCCAGGTCGAATTGCCCTCCCGCTTTAGCGGCTCCGTAGGCGCCCCCGCCGCTCTCCATAACTCTCTGACGCTGCTTTCCGCGGACTGTCTCAGCCCGGAAACTCCCTACGGCCGCCTCGCCCAAACGTGTTTGAGTGCTCGCGAGGCCCGCCCCTTTGGGAGGAGACCCTGCCCGGGACCGCGGAAGCCAAGAACCGCGTGTCGGTTGAGAAAGAGCGGAATCGAGGCTTCTGCTCCTGCTCGCCTCAAAAGCGGTTCGCTTTCTCCTTCTCCCTCTCCCTTTATTAAGGAAAGGAGCGCGTTTAGGCGCGTGTGTTACAATAGGCTTTAAAAGGTAAAGGTTCCCCTCCGCACATATGTGCTAGTCCAGAGGTCCCCAAACTTGGCAACTTTAAGACTTGTGGACTTCAACTCCCAGAATTCTCCAGCCAGCATAGCTGGCTGGAGAATTCTAGAAGTTGAATCCACAAATCTTAAAGTATAGCATAGCTGGCTGGAGAATTCTGGGAGTTGAAGTCCACAAGTCTTAAAAGTTGCCAAGTTTGGAGACCTCTGTGCTAGTCATTCCTGACTCTAGGAGGCGGTGCTCATCTCTGCTTCAAAGTCAAAGAGCCAGCGCTGTCCGAAGACTTCTCCGTGGTCCTGTAGACGGTATGACTAAATGCCCAAAGGCACACGGAACGCTGTAACCTTCCCACCAAAGGTGGTCCCTATTTTTCCTACTTGCATTTTAAACATGCTTTTGAACTGCTAGGTTGGCAAAAGCTGGGACAAATAATGGGAGCTCGGTTACGCGGTGCTAGGGATTCAAACGGCTGAACTTCCAAACTTTCTGATCGACAAGTTCAGCATCTTAGCCACTGAGCCACCGCCTCCCTACAAAGGGCATATAGGAAAGTATAATTTCTATAGGACAAACTACTCAAGCAGCAGAGAAAGCAAAATATCCATTGGCATAACATTACACACACTTCATTAAAATATTTTTTGGGGGGGGAAAACCTGAATTTAATGTAATGCTGACACGGTATCCCTGCTCTGCAAGATGCAGAGTTTGCCAGCAGGTTTCTAGATGCAATTTAAGATAGTATCTTATTACCTCTAAAGCTCTATATGAGGCTACTCTCATAGGGCTACTATTTGAAGGGCTACCTGCCTCATGATTTCTGTCCATCCTGTATGATCTGGAAGGGAAAAGCCCCTCAATTAAGCAGTGTCATCTTCTGAAGCTGGGAAATATGTTTTATCTGAGTAGTATTCACTCTGGAATTAGGTCCACCCCAGATCCCTGCATTTCCCACTCTGAAGATGTTTTGGAAGGCCTTGAAAAACCTATACGGATTGTAAGGTGGGTAGAATTCCTCTGCTTGCCACATTTTATGTTGGCTTTGTTGTTTATGCCCTCACATAATTATTTTGTAGTTAACTTTTCTGCTACTCCGGTCATTTTTTGCATATTGTTTTTATGTCCCAAAGGTGCTTTTTTCAGGAGGCAACTGTACTTTTCTTGTTTTTTTCTTTGAAGACGTTTCGCTTCTCATCCAAGAAGCTTCTTCAACTCTGACAGGATAGTGGGTCTTGTCAGAGTTGAAGAAGCTTCTTGGATGAGAAGCGAAACGTCTTCAAAGAAAAAAAAATACAGTACAGTTGCCTCCTGAAAAAAGCACCTTTGGGACATCCTGACCTGGATGACTGAGAATCTCTACAGAATATTGTTTTGATATTAATCTGTTGCGAGCTGCTTGGAGGCAGCTGGAGTTGAGTAGCACACATATTGAATACATTAAATATGTTCTATAAACTGCTTGTTACATTGAAGGAACGGCAATCAGGATACGGGTTGGGAGTAGTTCCTCTTTCGCTGAAGAGTGTATTGTATTCACGGTTGGAGAATTTTCAGCAAAACCTATCAGCTTGAATTCAGATCAAGGCTTAGGACATCAGCTCCCTTTATGAAAAAAGAAAACGAATCAATTCTTAATGAAGACATGTTCTTTAATATTAAATGCAACAAAGGGAAAATCCTGAGCATGTAGCAAGTAGTTAAATCCTGAGCAATTGTAACATTTTTAATCTCACAAGATACATTTATCTTGATTTCTAGTGTTATCTAATCTGAAATACACCTATTTTGCCTAACTCCACAGAAGTGCTTTTGATTCATTTGAACTAAATTGTATAGTTTAAGGCCTTCCCCCACTTGCATCCAACCCTCACAAACATGCCCTGGCGTATTTTTTCCTGCCTCCTTCCTATGACGTGGCCTTCATCATGGGCCCTTTTCATGAGTCACTGTTAGCTGTACTAGTACTGAAACAATGTTTTCCTTACCAACGATACTGCTGAAGGCCGCCTTAAGGTATGTAAAAGCCGTGAGCCTTTGGTTCTCAACACCTCAGAGCAGTGATGGCTAACTTTTTTGTCTTCACGTACCAAAAGTGCATGTGTGCGTGTGACAGCATGTGTGCGTGTGCCCACACCCATAATGCAGTGTGAATGCAACACTCCCCTTCGTGCACCTCGCTCCCCTTCGCATGTGTGTGCACCCCTCCAAGCTCCCCCTCACGCATGCGCCACCAGCCAGTTTTGGGCCTAGTAGGCCTCCCTGAAGCCTCCTGGGACCAAAAATGGGCTGGAGATGTGTGCGCCACTCCCCCCATCCCCTTGTGCACGAACACACGTCTCCCACATGCACGGCAGAGACCCAAAAATCAGCTGGCTGGTGGGAGGCATGTGTGCATGTGCCGTGGCGCTGAGTTGGGTGACAGCTTGCATGCCTGCAGAGGGAACTCAGGGGCCTGCAGTGACTTGAAACAGGTTTCAGAGGCAAAGTAAGGATCAGCAACGAAGACCTCAAATTTAGGTGGTGTTTTCTATTTCCACCAACTCAATAGCAGGAGAAAGTCCTGAGTCTTGTTGGAATCAGTTTAGAGTTCAATCTATTGCAACTGATTCGGTGTTTTAGATCCATTGTGATTATGCAGGACTCTAGAAACCTAATACATGTGACTCAGTAAATAAAACACCTATTGTGAGATTGTGTTTTAAGTGAGTCATAAATCTGATGCAGTGGATCAAAGAGTTGGTCTGTGCTCTGGTCAATAAAGTTCTTCCAGCTTCATATTTAGATCAGGATAATCTTCTATCTTCCCTAGTTTGGATATCCCAGAGGTCTGCAAAGTCGGCTCTTTTAAGACTGGTGGACTTCAACTCCCAGAGTTCCCCAGCCATCCAGGAATAGCTGGCTGGGGAATTCTGGGAGTTGAAGTCCACCAGTCTTAAAAGAGCCGACTTTGCAGACCCCTGGGATATACTATTTTGTGGGTTCTGCTCTCCTCAGAAAAAAATACATTTTCTTGCTTGATCAACCAGTGCTCCTACCAGCTTTTTTCCTTTTTTTTTCTCGGGGATCTTTTACACCATGTTTAGGGGAAGTCCACCGGAACTCTACTTTTTGTCACTAAACATCCCTTTTCCTAGGCACATAAATTTCAGGTTAACAAGGAAAAAAAATGAACCATTAAACCATTATATTAAATACACGTCAAAACAAAACGTCTTCCCATCATAGGTATCATCAATTCCACAGTGGATATTAATGCATCTCATCCAACATCCTTCTGCAAAATTACAGGATTGCTCACTGTACGTGTTGCCTCTTGAGTCTGCAATCCTTTGTCTGTTCGCCTGTGTCGAAGAAATGTAAACCGCAAAGAGAATGTTGTGAGAGGCGAAAGAGAAACTGTCACGCTGATGCCAGTAGTTCCTCTATTCTTACTTTTTACTTCCCTCACTGAATAGATAGTGAAATGAAAGAGGTTAAGCCAGGGGTCTGCAAAGTTGGCTCTTTTAAGACTGGTGGACTTCAACTCCCAGAGTTCCCCAGCCAGCATAGCTGGCTGGGGAATTCTGGGAGTTGCAGTCCACCAGTCTTAAAAGAGCCAACTTTGCAGACCCCTGGCTTAAGGCATAAAAAATAGTAAAGTTTATTTATTTTATTTATTAGTAAAAAATAAATTTTAAATTAATTTTATGGACTTGTGGTCTTATAGATTAGATTGATGGATCTTAATAGAAATCACTTGTTTATATTATTATGGGAAAACAGTTTAGAAAAATGGCATACAATGGGAATATAAAATTCTATGGTATGTGAAGATAGTAGATAGACACCTCGTTAACAATTCTGGAATTGTGGTCATATGATGAAAAAGAATTATGGGAGATTCTCTCCCCCCCCCAAAAAACCCCCACAACCAAGTATTTCTTCACACACTGTGCATAGTTAGACAATGAAATCTACTAACGTACAATGCGGCAAAAGCCATCAGCAAACGGCTTTAAAAGGGCTAGCAAAGTCACATCAGATAGGCTATGTCTTATCTATATTTGTTAGTAACGATGGTTAAACATTCAACTACCCAGTCGCTGGGGAGGCAGATGGCCTTCTTGTGGCTATCAGTTCTCAGTTTAGAAACAGAATGCAGGATGAGACAAGACTGTTGTTCTTATGATTTATGTTCTTATGATCTATGTTATTGCTTCTAATCTTGGCAGGATGGCCAGATAAGGATATCTGGTCCGAAGGAGTGATATGTATATCTGTAAATAAAAGGCGCATTTGCCTAATTTATATTCTGACAGGCCAGCAATCAAGGAAACCAGAATCCTACATTTAGTTAGAATTGTTTATGATATTTTGCCTTAATTATGAGAGACACTGATAACGAAGACATAGACCAATATAGTCAGGAAGCTACATTATCCCAAAGTCCTTTGAGAAAAGCTACAAACACTTTACAAACTTTTTAAAAGTAGTCCTTTCATTTTAGAAATCAGAAACAATGAAAATGAGTAAGTGAGATGAGGAAATAATGCACAGAGTGGCAACTGAATGCCTGCCTCTTGCATCCCCTAAAATGATATGTCCCATTTTTTATAGACTTGGTGCATGCCAATCCTCCCAGATCTTACAGGTTTGGCAGAAACAATTGAAGTATCAGCGACTTGGTAGACCAGACTGGAAAATCAACTCCACACGAGAGCGAGAACCTTATTGAGATAAGACTACAATAACAGAATCCTGAAAGTCTGATTGTGCTTTCACTCTTCTCTTATATCCCAGTAAATCCAGGAAGCATTTGTCTGCGCTACTTCTGAACATTATTTTGCTTCCCAGGACATAAAATAATGTCTTGTCTCTCTTTACCTAGATAAAATGCAAAACAATCACTTATGAAATGAATGCATCCTGTTTCACACAATATAACAACATATGAAAGTGTTGTGTATTACATTTCTGATTTACTACAGTTTCAGTGCATTAGCTTTTCTTACTAAAGTCAGACTCCAATCTTTCCCAAATCCTAATATTCCTGGTTTGGGAAGAATCACTAGATCCAGCAATTAGGGATTTTTGGTTCCCAGGGATGGGAGGGACCAAAACATAGGAAGCAAACACACTTTTGGCCCAAATTTGGATGCAGCCACTTACAGTGTCACTCTGACCCTTATCCTAATTAAATATAAAGGTTGGGTTTACCAGGGAACTCTTAGAGAATGAAGTAGAAAGCAGAAGCCCTTAATAGCAAGAGGATACAGTACAAGAAAAATGTTCAACTAACTGCTAACTGGCTCTGCTAGGACTATCTGCTTAGAGAAAGACCATCATCTGCATTTTGTTCAATGGAGCCTATATTGAAGCTGTTTATTCAAAAGCTTTAGGCATACAATGGCAACTTTTAAAAACTATGATCATAACACCTTCACAAAAATATGAGAACAATAAGAATAACCCCTTGACGTCCTGGAAAGCATCCTCCAAGAAACCAGAATTATTCTTTATTATTTTTATAAATCCTAATTCTCCTTTTGTTGGCCCAATGACTAATTAAGAGCGTCTGATTTCACAAAATATGCTTACAAGGAAATGACACAAGATCCATGTGAAGATTAGAATGTATCATTAGCACAAGGGACACATTCCCTTAGGTTTGCTTCAAATTAATATTTGAGGCAGAGTTGTATAATTTTATGGACAGATTAGAAAACCAAGGACAATTCCCTGTTTTATCTTAAGCCACTTCTTCACAAATCCCTTTTCAGCATTCCAGATGCATTTCTCTATCAAATCTCTGTCAAAACCAGAATTTCCAACAATTTTGAGCTGGTTAACTTATATGTAATTTTGAGAATATCTTATCAAAAAGAGTCGCTAGAGGGAAAGATTCAGAAAATGATTGTTTTAGTGGGTCTGGCTAGTCACAGAACACCAATTTATTAAAAGACAACTTGGTAAAGTTGGTCTCTGTCATGCTTTTTTAGCCTCTATGATACAGTTATCTCTAAACCACATTTCCTACTGACTCAGTTCCCCAGTGAAGATATGAAGAGACCCAGTTTGTAGTGGTTAAGATGCTGCGCTAGAAATCAAGAGGCTATGAATTGTAGTCCAGCCTTAGCATGAGAGTCAGCTAAGTGACCTTGGACCAATCAATTTTCTCAGCCCAATCCACCTCAAAGTGTTGTTGTTGGAAAAATACAAGAAGGAAGGAGCATTATGTATGTTTTCTCCCTTGAGTTATTTATAAAAAATAATAAAGGGAGAAAAAACTAATAAATTATTCCAAAAGTGTTGCCAAAAAAAATGTTGACTGGTGTCATAACTGGCATTGACTCAGTGGTGGGATTCAAAACATTTTACTATGGTTCTGTGGGCATGGTTTGGTGGGCATGGCAGGGAAGAATACTGTAAAATCTCAATTCCCACCCATCTCCAGGGGAAGGTTACTGCAGATTCCCCATTCCCTCCGGATCAGCTGGGACTTGGGAGGCAGAGAATGGATGGGGGTGGGAGCAGTCAGAAGTGGTATTTGCCGGTTCTCAGAACTACTCAAAATTTCCACTACCGGTTCTTCAGAACTTGTCAGAACCTGTTGGATACCACCTCTATGTTGACTGGTTTAATTCATGCATGCCGAGAGTAATGATGCATGAAGTACAACGGCCATAATTCTCAATATATGCCCAACAGCCATATTAGAATAATCTATCTGAGAGATGCTAGACCAGTGGTAGTCAACCTGGTCCCTACCACCCACTAGTGGGCGTTCCAGCTTTCATGGTGGGTGGTAGGGGTTTTGTCCGATACTGAAGCACTTTCCTTTTTATAATTTAATTGACTTCCCTACTTTATAAATCACCATTACTTTGGAACCGGTGGGCGGTTAGAAAATTTTACTACTAACAGAGATACAAAAGTGGGCGGTAGGTATAAAAAGGTTGACTACCCCTGTGCTAGATGCATAATTTTAAAGTGACTGTTACTATACAAAAGAAAGTTAACCGTTCATTGTTTTTAATAATCTTTGTACATAGCCAGCCTCTAGAGGTCTCCCTTGCCTTACACACCAGCTTGATCAATGGTTTAAAAATTATTAGACATGTTTGTAGATACTATCAGACAAGAACAGGCAACTTATTGTTCTACTGATGTTGCTCAAACTAGCAAAGTCAATTGTGAAGGCTGTTGTAATTTAACCACATCTGCAAAGCAACAGCTTGCATACTACTATAGAAGCTATAACAGGGATTCCCAATCAGTTTGTTCAAAGGGTACTTTTTTGCATTTTAAGAGCAGGTCATTTGGATTAAAAGACACAAAAGGAAAAGGTTTGCCATGAAAGCTGGTCTATTCACAAAATGATTTCCATTGGTGAGATGACCAAAAGACAAATTGCCGTAACAAACTTGTTTTCTAGCCTTCCAAGATCCTGTTATCAAACAGACTCACTCTTAATAGCCCCCACTTTTCTCAATGGGCCATTAAAAGGCCTGAACCAGTATATTCTACAATACAAAGATCTCCCCCTTCAGCTCCAGGGTGATGGGATTAAGGCATGATAGTATTAGCCCTTTACCCATCTTACCACCGGGCACCTGGGAAGAAGCAATGCTCAACCAAACTTGGACTCAAAGCACAACCTAAAGACTTGCCCCTGCATGGCCCCATGGGAGTCTGACAACCAATCAGAATACAAGCTCAAGATCAAAGACCAGAGAGGGCATAAAACCAGGGACTTTCAGCATCTCTCTCTCTCATTTCTTCTTCACCCAACATCTGGAAGCATGTGATCCCACCTTTCTATTCAGAAGCTCAAACCATGTGATCCTCTCCACTATTAAACCATCTTTCCAAGCAGCCTCCATGTTTCCAGTGTCTTTTTCCTCTCTTGGAACTGATGCCAGAAGGACATTTCTTCCAACACTAGTTAAATTTTGTTTTTGTTTTTTATGATCATGTTGACACATTTAAAAAAACCTGAAAAATGAGTTATATCATCTGCTATTTTTATTTTATTTGAATAGGAGTCTAAGCCATTATTGGAAAAAGATGACCAGAGGCCGATGTTTTGCTTTGCTGCATCCTACTTTCAGTTTGGTAGAAATAAAAGCACTCTTCACTCATGAGCTCTGCCTTTTTTATACTAGGACAAGGATGGGCACTTTTTAAGAAGAAGGGAGGGGAACATTTCTCACTTCCTTTGACTGATGTCATAATGTCACGAGAGAGTATTCTGTGGTCATCCAGGAAGTAAAAGGCTGAGTTACAGCCCTCTTCTCCTCAAACATTGCCCACTCTTATCTATTTGTGCAGCTGAAAAATGATTTCCAGTTGCTTTTTTTAATTTCATCCAGAAAACATTTCCCAAACTGGAAGAGTATAGTTGATGCTCTCCTGAAGCTGCCTTTGCTCACTAGACTCAAGATTTAGAAGGATCATGATAGACTTGAATACTGGGCCCTACCTAATATCATGAAATTTGATGGTGAGAAAAGCAAGATTCTACATCAGTGGTAGTCAACCTGGTCCCTTCCGCCCACTAGTGGGTGTTCCAGCTTTCATGGTGGCCAGTAGGGGTTTTGTCCGATACTGAAGCACTTTCCTTTTTTAAATTTAATTGACTTCCCTACTTTATAAATCACCATTACTGTTGGATTTTTTTGAGAGTGTCAACAAGCATGTGGATAAGGGAAATCCAGTTGACATTGTTTATCTGGACTTTCAGAAGGCCTTTGATAAGGTCCCGCACCAAAGGCTCTTGAATAAACTTGCCAGTCATGGAATAAAGGGACAGGCTTTGTCTTGGATCAGCAACTGGCTAAGGGACAGGAAACAGAGAGTAGCACTAAATGGACACTTCTACAGGTGGAGGGAGGTAAAGAGTGGGGTCCCCCAAGGTTCAGTACTGGGACCCCTGCATTTCAACCTCTTCATAAATGATCTAGAAGTAGGAGTAAATAGCAAGGTAACCAAATTCGCTGACGACACTAAATTATACAAGGTAGTAAAAACTGAGAGAGAGTGCGAGGAGCTCCAGAGGGATCTCTTGACACTGGGGGAGTGGGCAAACCAGTGGCAAATGAGCTTCAACATTAGTAAGTGCAGAGTGATGCACGTTGGGGCAAAAAACCCCAACTACATTTATAAACTGATGGGATCTGAACTCCTTGCAACAAACCAGGAAAGGGACTTTGGTGTCCTGGTGGACAGCTCAATTAAGGTGTCAATCCAATGTGCCGCAGCAGTGAAAAAAGCAAACTCATTGCTAGGGATCACTAGGAAGGGTATAGAAAATAAGTCAGCAAGTGTCATTTTGCCTCTTTATAAATCTATGGTGAGGTCCCATCTGGAGTATTGTGTACAGTTCTGGTCACCATACCTAGGATATTATGGAAATGGAAAAGGTGCAGAGGAGGGCAACCAGAATGATTAGGGGGCTGGAACACCTTCCTTACTATCTGAGGCTGCAACAGCTGGGCCTCTACTCTTGAACGACGGCGCCTAAGAGGTGACCTGATTGAAGGCTATAAAATCATGCACGGTGTGGACAAAGTAGAAAAGGAAAAACTATTTTCCCTATCGCACAACACTAGAACTAGGGGGCACTCCATGAAACTTTTGGAAGCTAGACCTCAAACAAATAAGGGGAAGTACTTTTTCACCCAGAGGATCACTGGTCTATGGAACTCCCTGCCAGAAAAAGTGGTGACAACTGTCAGCCTTGATACCTTTAAGAAAGGATTAGACGAGTTCATGGAGAACAAGGGTATCAATGGCTATCATTATGGATGCCTAAGGACACCCTCCGGGTTGGACAGATAGGCAGGATATCTCACAATGCCATTTGCAGGGAATCATAAGCAGGTGAAGACATCTGCTTGGGAATACCCTGAAGCAAATGGTGAGCCACTATATGAGACAGAATGCTGGACTGGATAGGCTGTGGCCTGTTCCGGCAAGGCTGTTCTTATGTTCTTATATTCTTATTACTATGGAACCGGTGGACGGTTAGAAAATTTTACTACTAACAGAGATACAAAAGTGGGCGGTAGGTATAAAAAGGTTGACTACCCCTGTTCTACATTTAGGCAAGAAAACCCAAATGCACAGGTAGAATAAGTGGTACCTGGTTCAATAGTTGTAATTGTAAGAGAGATCTAGGACTCCTGGTGGAGAAGAATTTAAATATGAGCCAGCAGTGTATTCAGCCATCAGAAAAGCCAATGCAGTCCTAAACAGCATTAACAGAGATAGAATCAGGATCACATGAAGTGTTAGTTCTGCTTTATAATGCCTTGATAAGACTATACTTGGAATACTGCATCCAATTTTAGTTGCCACAATGCAAAAAAAGATGTTGAGACTCTAGAAAAAATGCAGAGAAGAACAGCAAAGATGTCTGGGGACTGGAGGCTAAAACATATGAAGAACAGTTGCAGGCACTGTATAGGTCTAGTCTACTGAAGGTGTTAGGGACTAGGATGATATGATAGTTGTTCTAATATTTAAGGGGCTGCCACAAAGAAGAGGGAGTCAATGTATTATCCTAACCTAACCACATGAAGGCAGGAAGAAGTAATAGATGGAAATTTATGAAGAAGAGATCCAACCTAGAAATAAGAAGACATTTCCTGACAGAACAATTAAGTGAAATGGCTTGCCTCCAGAAGTTGTGGGTGCTTTATTAGTGGTGGTTTTTAAGAAGGGATCAGACAGTCTGGAGTGCTATAGGGTCTTGTTTGAGCAGGGAGTTGGACTAGAAGTCCTCCAAGGTCCCTTCCAATTCTATTCTATAGCTACAAGTAACTAAGTCCAACCCTCCTTGAATTCCATTAATTTTTATCTAACTGTAAGCAGGTGCTAACCATTAGCTCAAAAGATTCTTGTACATAGGCTGTTTCGCAATAAATCCGTTTAATCAGATCTTCTTGTGTGGTCTTTCCCACCTGATATTGAAGCATTTATTCAGTAAATTAAAAAAGAACACAACCAAAAATTGGCTTGATTGAGTGAAGCTAACTATGGGCAAGTGTATTATGCAAACATAACCTACATATTGTTAAACATTTAACATATACCTGGTATTACACCTGTTGTTTTATAAGAAAGACGCTTCCTATTTTTTTAAAAACCTTTTCAAAAAACCTTAAAATATGAATTAGAATAATCAGTCTAGCATGCAAAACAATATATTTTATCCCTACATTACAATTACAGTTAATTATTACCCCTCTACTTTGCCTTCATCAGAAAACAAACACACACAAAATAACATGAGTTTAAATGTTGCATGCATAGAAGCCCTTTACCCAATCATCGCATAGCTAAGGTCAACTAAAGAGCTTGAGGGAATATTTAAGCTTACTGCTGCCAGCCTTTAATTTATACGTGCATTCTAATTAATCTAGTATAAAATTGATATTGGCTATAGTTAGGCATACTAATTTTAGACCTTGACATTACACGTTACAGCTCCCTCACACCCTTAGTAGAAATGTGGAAGTATTTAAATAGTAACTATGAAGCATATTATTGTTTTTCTCTTTCTCTTCCCCACCCTGCCATTCTATATTTTACACCCAATTAAAATATTCTTGATACGTTCCTTGGAGGAACAAAAATTTAAGATTTGCCAACCCTGATTTTAAATACAAAGGAAAACAATGAACATGATTTCCTTCTGAAGAGTTTGCTATCGTAAACATAAATCACAGGATCATTATAATTACCAGACTAGAAGGGAATTTGCTACTTTGGTTTGATGCTTGGCAATTTTGCTTGGAATGAGTGCCATTTTTTAGAAGAATGGTTTTATACAATAATGCTTTTTAGAAGTAAAAATAACAAAATTAGCATAACCATAAATCTTCCTGATCTCTAGCCGTCAGCTATAAATTGTTTTTAAATTAGTATATACACTATTGCAATATCTTACCTGCAGTGAGTGTTAAATCATCCAGGTAGTTGGCCTGTTTTCACCCCCATCCTGTTTTATGCTTCCATTATCTCTGGGTTCAATATTTCCTTAGCTTCCAGGTCCATCTGATTTTCTATATACTGTATACTAAAAATAAATTTTATAGAAGTTTACAGACCGTACTACATATTCCAGTGTTACTTTTATTTTCAAGCAGAGCTTATCTGGCCCTAAATGGGTCCTGCAAACTTTCTTAAAGATAAAGATCATAGGCAGTGACAGTCTTAGGAGTTCTGCAGAATGTTAATTATTATAATGACCTGGATGATCGTGTCTAAGCAGATTTGGGAGTTGACAAGGAGACCTCCAGGGAATACCATGCCTGTAGCCTAGCTTAGGAAATTGAATATATATATATATAGCTACATAGCTATTTCTGTGAAGGTACCAGGAATCCAACTCAGCTCAAAATTAATTTATATGGATCCATTTCCAGAAGTCGTCAACTACTGTATGCAAGGAGCTTCCCTGTAAGCAATCTAGTCTAGGAAGGGGGGGAAAGGTGGGGGGGGGGAGGGGAGAGATATCTGCTTACAGGGCCTTTTTTTAAAGGAGACAATACATCACTTCTCATAATTCAAACTCCTCTGAGAATGTCTTAGAAAGTGCCCCTCTTACTCTTCTGCTAAGAACCACTCAAGTCAACTATATTAAATAATTATTTTTTTCTCTCATTATAAAGAGTGGAAATATTTATATGTAACGTTTGTAATACTCAACCCATCTTGTCCTCCCTCTCTGATGTATGGGATCCACAGCTCCTGCTCTATATACCAAACCAAGGGTCTGACTGGTCCTTTTGCACATACCAAGTTTGGTATGAAGTCACTAGACAAGAGAAGACCACTACGAGAAAAGTTGACTTGGATGACTTTGGTTTTTCAAACTTGGCAAGATGTGTGGTCTTTAATTTCCGGGTTAACAAGGAGTTGAAGCCCACACATCTTAAACTTACCACCTTGAAAAACATTCACTTAGAAGTTGTAGAAGCCTCCTGACAAGAGTAGTTGGTCTCACTGGATATGAAAGTTACTCATTTGTACAGAGGAAACTTTTTTGTTCTCGCAAGCAGTTTTCCCTTTCAGTTGTGTAGAACTTAAAGCAAACCTAAAAGCACCTTTCCTGCTCCAGTAGGTGTTCCAGGGAGAAAAACTACAGCTCCCAGAGTCCTTTGTTGTTCAGGTGAAACTCAGGGTGTGTTCTAGCCGCCGGGACTGGGGTTTCCTTTGGAGGAAAAAAAGTTTTCTTGGTGTGAAGAGGAGCCCTTTAACCTGATTAAACCTGGAGGAGTAACTCACAAGGTGAGTGAAAAAGATAACCTGATGTAACCGCAAGGCCACGCCGTGATTCCGGGAGTTGTTAAAAGGCTCCATCTTCTTTATTTTGTAAGGTCTTACTTTTTCTCGCACGTTTTACAATTGTTTCTTTGTAAAAATTGTGGGGAGGGGGTGTCTGTGGGTTGCAAATTGGGACCTGAATGTGATCTCAGTTACCGCGATCGCTATCCTGGATCTCAGAAATTCCATTGTCCAGCGTAGGATTTGCCGCAGGCGGGAAAATCACCCGAGGGACGCGGCTACAAGGATTCCTGCGTGGAGTAAGTGATATCTCTGTTTCTTTCTCACGCCCACGAAGCGGCTTGTAGAAATGTGAGGTCCTGATCCGGGAGGGTCCAAACCATAAGGCAGACTAAGTGTAATATAAATAAATGCACTTACAAATGCTTTTGCTTTCTTTGTAATATATTCCAAGCCCCAAACGAACACAAACACAAAAGTATTTGCTATTTGGCCAGGAGAGAATCTTAAAATCAATTATTTAATTGTAGGAGCCTAAGGTTTTGGATTCAAATCAGGCAGGGTGTTGGTTTTAAAAATTCCGTTTACAAACAGTACATCTTTTCTATCTTTTCAAATCTGAAAGGGGCAATAGAAGCAGTAGCTAGAATGTAGAGGTAAATCAAAAGAGGCAAGATTTTAACATGCAGGTCTCCCTGGGAAAACTGGGGCTGCTTCTTTATGATAAAACATCACTTATTACATCCCACATACTGCATAATTTACTCCCAGTAAGAAGTTCAAAAAGAAGTGGTGCTTCTTGCTAAATATAGATCTTGTAGGTCTATTATGATGGGGGGAGGAATATAAAACTCTGCATAATCCCCAGAAACAAGAAAGCACTGACATTTCTGGACTTTAAAATGTGCTTATAATGAAAATGAACCTGTCGCCTTTTCGGAATAAGTCTATGTTTTGTAGGATTAGGTTTGCCTCACTTTTTTCATCATTCCCTCACTTTTAAAGAAAAATGTAAAAATGCTAAGGTCCTGATCAGGTTTAAACACAGGTAATTGTAATAATCTTGCTCCTAGATAAGTTGGCTGAGATCTTCAATAGGAACATTGGATAGTTGTTGGAAAAATGATTTTCCTTTCTTAACCCTTTTGGGATGCCCCGATATATCAGTCAGCTCATTTTAAGGAGGTGACTGCCAAGAATATGCCCAGAGAAAAGGGAGGGTGGAAGATGAGACAGCAGCCTGGACTGCTTGGCACAGTGGGAGCAAAAAGCCTTGGTTATGCAGCCTGTCCATTCTTTCCAAGCTGCATGAATGAGAGAGTGTAAAGGAGGATTGCCATCAGCCAGTGGAATAGGATGCTCTTGATGGAGACAGTGTTTTACTTTGGGATTGTGACAGATTTCAGGAGCTAAAGTGGCCTTTGGACAGCCTTGTGTTGGTAAGTAACCAGGCTATACTTTTTATTTTGAGGAATGAGCTACCAAATGCATTAGAGATACACCCTTTTTTCCTACGTTTATCTTTGATAGATATAGCACTGAGCTGCCAGAAAAATTGGCAGAATTAAGAAGAGACAACCTCCCGCGAGGTCATTTCCCATCTTTCTGCTGGAAGCCAGTTTGTTGGGTGTTAACGTTTGCACCTTTTTATCCAGTTCTCTCCTTTCCCCTGCTGTATGATCATGAATTCCTCTGGGCAATACTATAGATCCTGGCAAAAATATAGAACTGAAGTCGGGTTATTCTTCGGGAGTTGAAACATTTTTGTTTTACCACACAATATATGCACTGTGGAATAAATTTATGAAAATATAATCTGTCTGAACAATACGTTTAGTTTCTCTTAACTCATTCTCTTGTACCTGCATGCTATTTTTGTGATGTGTGTATGTACACCAGAGGTGGTATTCAGCAGGTTCTGACCAGTTCTGGAGAACCGGTAGCGGGCATTTTGAGTAGTTCGGAGAACCGGAAAATACCACCTCTGACTGGCCCCGCCCCCATCTACTCTCTGCCTTCTGAGCTCCAGCTGATCGGGAGGAAATGGGGATTCTGCAGTAACCTTCCCTGGAGTGGGGAAGAAATGGGGATTTTGCAGTAACCTTCCCCTGGAGTGGGGAAGAAATGGGGATTTTGCAGTATCCTTCCCCTGGAGTGGGGAAGAAATGGGGATTTTGCAGTAACCTTCCCCTAAAGTGGGGAAGAAATGGGGATTTTGCAGTATCCTTCCCCTGGAGTGGGGTGGGAATGTGTGGCTTGGTGGGCGTGGCTTGGTGGGTTTGGCAGGGGAAGGATAATGTAAAATCTCCAAGCCACACAACGCCTACCAAGCCAGGCTCACAGAACTGGTAGTAAAAATATTTGAATCCCACCGCTGATACACACATGAAAGGGAGAATGACCCTAAGGCAATGGGCTGGCTTGATGAATCCTGATTGGCTGTTTAGAACTCAGCAGTGACCATGCCAATTATAAATTCTACCCCTGTATGGCGACCAATAAATGATTCAAAATTCATTGACATTTGGGCTACGCCAACTGGTGTGAATGCTGCCAAAGATCTTCAGTTGTGGTTTGTTTCTGAACTGAACAAAACAATCCAGTCTGGGTTTTTAAGAGAGAAAACTGTGGCTCACTAGCAAATTGTAGGAGAAAGGATTATGCCTCATATACAGTTTCCCCGACATCTGGAGGAAATTGATTATCTAGACCCGCGCCAGTCCGGCTTCCGGCCCGGTCACAGCACCGAAACGGCATTGGTCGCGTTGGTAGATGATCTCTGGAGGGCACGGGATAGAGGTTGTTCCTCTATCCTTGTCCTATTAGACCTCTCAGTGGCTTTTGATACCATCGACCATGGTATCTTATTGCACCGATTGGGGGGGTTGGGGCTGAGAGGCACCGTTCTACGGTGGTTCTCGTCTTACCTCTCTGGTCGGTCGCAATGGGTGTTGGCAGGAGGGCAGAGGTCGTCCCCGAGGCCACTCACATGTGGGGTCCCTCAGGGGTCGGTCCTCTCGCCACTCCTGTTTAACACCTACATGAAGCCGCTGGGCGAGATCATCCGTGGTTTTGGGGTGGAATACCATCTGTACGCTGATGACACTCAGTTGTACATATCCACCCCAAACCACCCCAACGATGCCGTCGAGGTGCTGTCCCGGTATCTGGAGGCCGTACGGATCTGGATGGGTAGTAACAAACTCAAGCTCAACCCGTCCAAGACCGAGTGGCTGTGGTTTCCGGCACCCCGGTTCAGCCAGATAAGTCCAACACTGGCCATTGGGGGCGAACAACTGGCCCCCGTGGAGAGGGCGCGCAACTTGGGCGTCCTCCTGGATTCGCGGCTGTCCATGGAGGACCATGTGACGGCCGTGGCCAGGGGGGCGTTCTATCAGGTACGCCTGATACGCCAGTTGCGCCCCTTACTGGACCGGGGAGCCCTTCGCACAGTCACTCAAGCGCTTGTGACATCCCGGCTGGATTACTGTAACGCTCTCTACATGGGGCTCCCCTTGAGGTGCACTCGAAAGATACAGTTAGTACAGAATGCGGCCGCGCGGGTGATTATGGGTGCCTCAAGGCAAACCCACGTAACACCTCTCCTGCGCGAGCTGCACTGGCTGCCTGTGGCCTTTCGAGTGCGCTTCAAGGTGTTGACGACCATCTTTAAATCGCTCCATGGCTCGGGGCCTAGCTATATACGAGACCGTCTCCTGCCCCATACATCCCTTCGTCCGATCCGCTCCCACAGAGAGGGTCTTCTCCGGGTGCCGTCAGCGGGGCAATGCCGGCTGGCGACACCCAGGGGAAGGGCCTTCTCTGTGGCGGGCCTGGCCCTCTGGAACGACCTACCCCCCGACCTTCGCACTATCTCGGACCTCCGCCTCTTCCGCCAACGTCTTAAGACGTATCTATTCCAACAAGCCGGCCTAGGATAGCCCCGACTTCTGACTTTTAAATTTAAAATTAATTTGGTATGGTTTTAAAATGGGTTTTTAGCACGGGTCTAATAATTTAATATATTTTAATCGATTTTGTATTTTGTATTTTGTGGTTTTAATAATGCCTGTGCGCCGCCCTGGGTCCTAACAAGGAGAAGGGCGGGGTATAAATTTAATAAAATAAAATAAAATATAAACTATGATATATATGCATGGCAAGACCACTTGAAGACAACCCTTCAAAAAAATAAATGCTATTGAAATGGGGAAAGTACAGATAGTTATTATTGTGCAGATCATGGGCCACCTATGTAGATATCCTCCAAGTCAGACTGAAGAAAGTATACACATCACCTTGAATGGCTTAGACCCGTGATGGGAAACCTATGGAATGGGTGCCACAGGTGGCACACGGAACCAGTTCTTGGGGCACACAAGGTGTTGCCCTGTCAGCTTCAGCGCGCTTGTGTGCGCTGACCAGCTGATTTAGGCCTTCTTTTGAGGCCGTTTTTTGCCCTCTGGAGGCTTCAGGAAAGCTCCTGAAGCCTCTGGAGGTGGGGAGGGCAGGCCGTTTTCACCCTCCCCAGGCTCCTAGAAAGACTCTGGAGCCTGGGGAGGGCAAAAAAACAGCACCAAAAGCAGGGGGTCACACACACAGCATTATGGGTGTGGCACGCCCACGCACGACCCCCCCCCCAGCGCTCCCCCCGCTTTTGGCACACGAGCCAAAAAAGGTTAGCCATCACTGTCTAAGCCTTAAGTTTTGCTATTCAGTTGAATTAGTGCCAAATCAGGACAAAAGGCTTTTAATTCATTGGAAAGGCGGGCAGCCATGACGGGCAAGCCAATGCATTTCATGCATATCATTTACACAGCAGCTGGCTCCTTGCATTCTGTGAAAGGGAAAGAACACGAAGCTTGATATTTATGGGTAATCCCTATGTCATGCTAATCTGCATAATGCAGTGTTTCTCAACCTTGGCGACTTTAAGTCCTGTGGACTTCAACTCCCAGAATCCCCCAGCCAGCATAGCTGGCTGGGGGATTCTGGGAGTTGAAGTCCTCAGGACTTAAAGTCGCCAAGGTTGAGAAACATTGCTGGCGTAATGGACTATAAATTGAACTTTCATAAAAAAAAGAACAACCCAACGCTGCTCATATCAAACATGAAGTATTTTAGAGCGGAAGTAGGCAACTCTCTTGGCACACACCAGGTTCCCTATCCAACTGACAATTTGTTTATACCAGGAGTGCAATCCTCCTGGTTCAGCCGAACCGATAGGGATGATTGTCCCTGGTTCTGCAAACCGGTAGTTTAAAAAAAAAAAAAGCTTCCAAGAATCGCGCGACTCAGCTGTGAGCCCCGCGATTGTGGGAAGCTTTCCCCCCGCTTTTTAAAGCATTTTTTCCCTGCCGGTTTGGGCAAATAGGCAGGGAAAAAATGCTTTAAAAGGTTAAAAAAAAGATGGCCAGGCCCACCCAGTCACACGAACCCCCTGACGACCCACGCCCACAGAATGGGTGGGCAAAAAAATTAGATTTCACTACTGGTTTATATTCTACTTAATTTAAAACAATATATGGAAATTGAGGTGCTGCAAAGAAAAGTGCCAGTATCTAGCTGCAACTGTGTTTGCATAAAAGCTGTTAAATAAAAAATGGTGAGTGGCACCATTGAGGGAGGTGAACATGATTCTTTTTTTTAAAAAGAATTTCTCTATTGCTATTAGTGTTGAGTTGAAGTGCTCCTGGACATCCTTGACTCAGCAGAAAACTATACAGACTGCCCCTGGCAATGTCATAATAAGCAGAAAAGTACTAATTTAACCAAGTACAGCTAAAGGTGACTTAAGACTGTCTCACTCATGGGTTGGGAACAAGCTAAAGGCAGTGCCATGGAGCTTTTTTCAGAAAAACCAGTACCAGAGTATGCGGAATCTTTGGTTAAGTGAAACCACCAATCAAGTGAGGGCTCAAACTCCAAAGAAATCCCTACCCAGTGTGGTGGCTGGGGAATCCTGGGAATGGAAATCCACTCATCTTAAAGTTGCTAACCTTGAGAAACATTGACCAAGACGTTTCTCAGAAAAACCCAAGGGGGTCATAATAGCAGAATAAACCAGATGATGGCTAGGAAAATAAAGAAGTGGAGATGATTAATGGTTTGAACAGGAATATACCTATCTCAACTGGTCCATTAGTCTTTCTAATCTACCTTTCCAGCCTTAATCTGAATATTCAAATTGTTTTAACTGGGTTTTTAAGGGGTTTAGTTTTTAAGGATTTTAGGTTTTTAGCGCAGGGATTTAGTTGTTTAATTTGATTTTATATATTTATAATGTTTTCATGTTTGTACGTTTTTAACCTCCTGTGCACTGCCCAGAGTCCCTTTGGGGAGAGGGAGCGGTCTACAAATTAAATTTTGATTGATTGATTGATTGATTTCTGTTCCCCAAACATCCTGGCAAAACAAAATTTGCGGAGAGGCAATTCATTCTCCCCAAGTCTTTCTTCCTGTCAGAACTAGTTATGAGGGTAAATTATTTTCCTTCATCATGAAGAGTGTTCCAAAATCTTAACTGGTTGCCACAAAGAACCTATTCTCAACCTATTCTCCAAAGCATCTGAAGGCAGAACAAGAAGCAATAGATACAAACCAATCAAGGAGGGAAGCAACCTAAAACTAAGAAATCTCCTGACAATTAATTAGTGGAACAACTTGCCTCCAGAAGTTGTGGATGCTCCAATGCTGGAAGTTTTTAAGAAGAGATTGAACAATCATTTGTATGAAAGGGTATAGGGTTTCCTGCCTGAGCAGGGGGTTGGACTAGAAGTCCTCCAAGATCCCTTCCAATTCTGTTATTCTGTTAAGAAAGGGATGCTTTCCTTGCCTCAAGAGATGAGCAGGGACGTTCTCCCTGCCATCTCCTGGATGTGAAAAGACATTCCATATAGAGCAGGGGTGTTCAGCCTTGGCAACTTTAAGACTTGGAAGACTTGTAGACTTCAACTCCCAGAATTCCCCAGCCAGTACTGGGGAAATTCCTGTTTGGCTCATTTTGTATTGGATGCTTTCCTTCATACAAGAGGACTCAGAGATCCATCAACTCCAGGAAAGAAATAAAGTTCCAGAGTTTTGCTGCTGCCTCATTTGTTCAGCAAGGATGACAAAGGTTGCCTAGCAGAGGCCCAATATGTTAAAGTGTGGATAGACCAAGAAGTACCCTGTTTCCCTGAAAATAAAACCTCTCCACATAATAAGCTCAATCGGGCTTTTGAGCACATGCGCTAAAATAAGCCCTCCCTGAAAATATTGCAACACAGCAGCAGCCATGAGGTGATGATGCTCGCTGCCTCTTGCACCTCAAAAATAATAAGACCTCTCCAAAAATAAGGCCAAGCACTTATTTCAGGGTCAAAAGAAAATAAGATCCTGTCTTATTTTTGGGGGAAACACGGTAGCAGCTCAGGCTTCAGGATTTTCTGAAAATATTAAAACAGCAGCTATTAGGTAAGCTAAATTTCCTGCGACTGTTCATTTGTTGCCACACCCATAGTTCCCCAAAGCCGTGACTGTCTCTCTCTCTCTCTAGCTTGTTTACCCCTTGTGTATTTTGGGGTCAGGAAAAGATTAAGGCTCTACAAAGCCCTGAAAGCTGCTGTTTCACAACAATCTTTGCCCTGAAGCTGTGACGTAAGCTGGAGCCAGGCTTCCAATTTTTGCAAGAGGGGAGGTGAGAATACATAGCAAATACATAGCTCAAGGATTTGTGTTTCCCAGCACACTTGAGTTCCTTCAGAAGTTTGGATTCTGTCCTTATCAGGCTGGAACAAAGACGTCCTATAGTCCATGTTCGACTTCTAGGGTGGATCATCTTTGTCCTTGTATCAGAAGATAAAAAATATGCAACATATTGTTGCAAGCTCCACTTAAAATCACATTATTGTTTTTTTTATTAAAACAGGTCAAGGCCGGTTTGCTGCAGTTTTTTTCTTGCCATTTCAGTGAAGTTTTTATTTTGCCCCACCCTGCATGACGAGGTCCTAAGATCTCCAAAAAGCCAGACATCTCAACAGCCACAGTATGGGACCTTTCTTAAAGGGAATGATACATAATGTGAAGGAGTTCAGACTGAGAAGCAGAAGTGGGTTTTCTTTCCCCTCCAGTCAAGAGCTGTCCTGGTCAAGATAATTACTTAAATCACTTCCCCAGGAATAGAGTATGTACTGACCTTATACTTCAACCACAAGTTTATAATTTCAAAAAGCAAAGATGCCAGGAAGTTCTTTGCTATCAGTACGGCAAAGTACAAGCGTCTTTTACAGAAAAACAAAATAACTTTCTGCGTACAGTAAAAGCCTGTTGCAACGCTTGTTGAGCTGAACGGCAGGGAATCAGCCAGACGGTTTCCTGGTGTTGAACCCTGACAGCATGCTCCGTTTTTTATCTTTCATAAGCAACATCCTCACTTCCTTTCTTCATTCTTCTCAAGCCCTGTTGAGAGTTTTAGCGCCCTGAACCTGCACAGTCAGTGGTAGAAGCAAACTTCCTGTCGGGCAGGAAGCTTGGTTGCTTCATTTGCTGGTGTTCACTCACATTCTCCTCTCAGGAATGCAGGAACTGGGCTTTACTAACCCATGGAAACCTAGCCCATCCTGGAGTATTGAAATGCAGAGTTACTTATCTCCCTTAGTGACAGCCGGGCTGCTTGACAAGGATTGAGATCCCTCAAGAGAAACTTTTATGTTCAATCTTCTGATGGTGAAAGCCAGAGATGCACCTGCAGGTAAGTGCAAGGGAGCTTCTGCTTTCCTTTGCAGAAATGATTTGCTTTTCTACGGTAAGTCAGGGAATTACGAAGTTTGAGCGCCAGCAGCTGTATTTGCATTGTGTGAAATGCAGGCGTCCAGCCTGAATTGCAGCCTTTGTGTCGGCCTTGTTTTCCTTCCTTTTTGTGTGATTTGCTCACAGTGGACCAGGCAGCTCTTGCGATACACACTTTTCTAAATCTTGTAGTAGGAGGAGGCGGGAGAGCCCACTACAGCAGCTCTGTGTGTCTCAAGTTATGTTCTTTATGGCATGTAGGCTTGAACGTTTTGTGGCCTGCTGCTCTTCGATCGTGAAAGGGAATAAGAAGACACCAGATATTAGACCACGGTCTGAACCATTTGTTAGAAGATGTGGAGCCTGAATCGTCTCAATGGAACCAGCCCCGTGTGACATTGAGTCTTTCTGTAACCTGCATTTGGCAATGTGGTGGACCTGAAAAGTGCAGAGGCGAGCCAATTACTTGTGGAGTTATTTATCAAAATGTCCCACACGGTGACTTTCACCTTTCAGGACGTTGAGAATGGAGACTCTGCCAGGTGAGTGTGGTTCCTTAAAAAAAAAAAAAGAGGCCCATTTTTAAAAAGTATATGGCAGGGGTGTCCAAACTTGGGAATTTTAAGACTTGTGGACTTCAACTCCCAGAATTCCCCAGCCGGCAAAGCCGGCTGGGGGATTCTGGGAGTTGAAGTCCACAAGTCTTAAAGTTCCCAAGTTTGGACACCCCTGGTATATGGGAACTGTATTCATTCCTGCCTTAGAAAAAGAAAGCATGTCATCAGATGGTTAGAGTACTTCCAAATTATGCACAAAGCTGAAAATTAGCATGTGTTGATTTCAAACTCCTTTACAAAAGCCAGAAAATAGGACTTTTCTTTTTCTATATTGAATTGTCAGAATACTAAAAGTAAAATTCTTGTTAGCATAAAACATGGTGTGCGGGAGTGCTGTTGGCTGTTTATGAAAGCTGGAGAGAGGAGTTCCCAGTAACAAATATAAATCATTATCAACATTGGGGGGGGGGGGGGGGGAGTTGATGGACTATTTATATGTACTGATGATGTTACCTAGTTTGGTAATGAAATGTTCGCAAAAAAATACACCAAGCTCAGAGAATACCAAGGACCCCTCATATGGGAAGTCAGTTCAACCCTGAGCTACAAAAAGTCTCTACTATCAGGGCTATTTATAATCGCCAATGTAGATCCTTGGGAATGAGTGGGTAGTGCATAAATTGCCCTACTGTGATTTCAGTTATTCTCAGAATAGTCTACAGTGTTAGGAAAATATTAGTCATTGCTTCTAAGCGTTTTGGGTATCACCGACTTAGATCTGATCTTAAGACATGTAAAACATGTTTTGTCCATTATTGAGCCATATCGTACTAAGATCTGCAAATTACTATTACTAGAATTTTAGCCACAGAGATCAAAAATACAGGATTTATATATCCTGGAAAAGACAGGAATTGATTGATTCTACCTCAATATTAGATTGGTAGATAATAATTATTTCCCCAGACTTAGGACAGAAAATGCCAGAACAGTATATAGCTATGTAATAAGGATTTACAGAATTCGGATGGAAATATGTTAACAGTTTAATTAAATTAGAAATAAAAATGGAACAATAAAATGCAATTACTAGAGCGCTAAAAGATACGATGCTGAGATTAATCTCTACCTTACAACACTACTTTCCAAGGTGTAATAATCCAGACTTCGTTATTTGTTTGTAGTTTATTGTTTAAACATACAAGGCTTTGGTTTCACTCTCATTATGTAGATCTCCTGGGTGCCCATTAGTAGATGCTTACATAAGGCCCTGAAGGCCCTGAGGGGAAGTCTTTGTAAACCATGTTTGATCATGTGGTTGTTATGTATTCTGTCTGCGTCTTAGATTCTGTCATGGTTTGCTATAAGAACTGTAATGTTCTACTGTGTTTTGCCTCCTTCAGTTTAGTCACTACCTATTCCCAACTGCTAACTAAATCCCATGTGAAGTTGGTGAGATGTTAGAGGCTGTTGTTTTAGGGAGCCTGTTCATTAAACAGTTGGGCAGATTGGTTTTCTGTTTCCCACAGCCAAGACCCAAGTCCATATGATGAAGGGGCCGTGCATGATTCTTTCCACCAGTTAATTAAGGAGCAGAGCAGTTTGGCTGAGCAAGAATTGGTGGAGATGCAAGATCTGACTAACAGGAGCAAAGGTGAGACAAACCACGTCTATATAGCACAGAGACTTCCTGATGATTATCAGGGATGTTCAAGTTGTAGGTAAATAGTTGGGTTGAAGGAGAAAGATGTGTAACTTTTAAGTGGTATTTCCTGATTTTTCTTCAAAGAATAACATGAAAAGCTGCATGGGCTGATGTTACAGCTTTTAACTGTTGGAAGAAATGTCCTTCTGGGTTCAGTTCCAAGTGGGGAAAAAGGCACTGGAAACAGGGAAGCTGCTTGGAAAGATGGTTTAATGCTGGACAGGACCACATGGCTTGAGCTCCTGAACAGAAAAGGGGGATCACAGGCTTCCAGATGTTGGGTGAAGAAGAAAAAGAGACCTTGATGCTGAAAGTCCCTGGTTTTATGCCCTCTTTGGCCTTTGATCTTGATCTTGTATTCTGATTGGTAGTCAGACTCCGATGGGGCCATGCAGGGGCAACTCTATAGGTTGTGTTTTGAGTCCAAGTTTGGTTCAGCATTCCTTCTTCTCAGGTGTCCCGTGGTGAGATGGGTAAATGGCTTATACGATCACCCTGGAGCTGAAGGGGGAGACTTTTGTTATATAGAATAGACCAGTGGTGGGTTTCTGCAGGCTCGCACCTACTCGCGAGAGCCGGTTGGTGAAATTTAGAGAACCGGTGAGAGGGGGGTTCCACCGGCGTACCTGGAAGTAAATCTGGCCTGCCGCTGCCAGTGACCCAACGGGATGGAAAGGAAAGGAAAGGAAAGGAAAGGAAGGAAGGGAAGAAAGAAAGAAAGAAAGAAAGAAAGAAAGAAAGAAAGAAAGAAAGAAAGAAAGAAAGAAAGAAAGAAAGAAAGAATTTATCATCATAATTGAGTCCAAAATTTTGGTTGCTAAGCAAGAGCGTTGTTAAATGAGTTTCACCACATTTTAAAAGGTCACATGACCGCCACCCTGTCACATGACTGCCAAGCCACGCCCACAAAATAGGCCACACCTACAAAGTAGGTTCAAAAAAAATTTGAAACCCACCACTGGAATAGACTGACCCAGGCTTTTTAATGGCCCATTGAGAAAGGTGGGGGCTATGAAGAGTGAGTCTGCTTCCTGCCTAAAAACATGTTTCTCCATTTCTGATCCAGGAAAATGCAATATTCTGCCTTTTCAATATTTCCCAGGATATTTCATTTTTTAGGAAAGCGGGGGGTGCTAATTTCCTACATAACTTAGCAAAATGTGGATGAGGAGATGTTTCTATAAAGCATTTTCTTTTTTTCAATCATTGTATCTCTGTATAACCAACACCTACAGCTAAACAAAAATACTTGGCTCCTTAGCTATGTTTAACAGCCCTGTTGACAGTAAAAAGTAGGATGAAAAACAAAGGCATGATCTCATTTTATCCTCACAACCATCCTCTATGGAAGATTGGCTTCAGAAGCAGTGAAAGCTCCCCTATACGTTTATAACCAGCATGGATTTCAGTTTGAAGTAATAATAATAATGACCTCTTTCACAAGATTAACATGATACTAAGTAAGATAACTAAAAGGGCATTGGAGCAATGGTGGGTTCTGGGTGGTACGCCCTGATACGGCTGTACCGCTGCCTGCTGGAAGCAGCTGCCACCGTACCGGAACAGTGTTTCCATTGGGCCCACCTGCCCGCCCTCGTTCCTTACCTCTTTTTAAGCTAGCGGGCCATTTGCGTAGGTGCACGCTGCGTACGGCACCTGCGCAACCTCCGCCAAGCAGGCGGTGGCATGCGCATGCATGCGTAGCGCACGTTCACAAGGTGAACGCCCGGCCCTGTCGCAGCCTACCAGTTGCGACAGGATCCGGAACCCACCACTGCATTGGAGATAGAGGTGAGCCTACAGAGCAGTGATAGCAAAACCTTTTTGGTACTGAGTGCCTAAACTGGTACGCGCATGCACAGGCGTGCACTGGAGCATCAGAGCACCGGACGCCCAAAGGCCAGCTGCCCAGTGCATATATGTGTGCCAGCCAGGTGGTCTTCGGGTTTCCTGCACTCCAGCACGTGCAAAGACCAGCTGGCCGGCATGCATGCGTGCACCGGAAACCAGAAGAGCAGCTGCGATGGTGCACCTGCCCACAAAGAGGCTCTGCTTGCCATCTCTGGCACGTGTGCCATAGGTTCGCCATCACGGTTATAGAGAGTGGATACCAGGCTGTCGTTAGAAGACCACTTGACGGCCGTGGCCAGGGGGGCGTTCTATCGGGTTCGCCTGGTTCATCAGTTGCGGCCCTTATTGGACCGGGACGCCCTTCGCACAGTCACTCATGCGCTCGTGACATCCCGTATAGACTACTGTAATGCTCTCTACATGGGGCTTCTCTTGAGGTGCACCCGAAGACTGCAGTTAGTCCAGAACGCGGCCGTGCGGGCAATTATGGGAGCTCCTAGATGCTCCCATGTAACACCGCTCCTGCGCGAGCTGCACTGGCTGCCTGTGGTCTTTCGGGTGCGCTTCAAGGTGTTGACTATCATCTTTAAAGCGCTCCATGGCATGGGACCTAGTTATCTACGGGATCGCATCCTGCCCCATACATCCCTTCGGCCGATTCGCTCCCACAGAGAGGGACATCTCCAGGTGCCGTCCACCAGGCAATGCCAGCAGGTGATGCCCAGGGGAAGGGCCTTCTCTGTGGTGGGCCCAACCCTCTGGAACGACTTACCCCCCGAACTTAGAACGACCACGGACCTCCGTTCTTTCCGCCAGAAACTTAAAACTTATTTTTTCCAACAGGCCGGCCTGGCCTAGTTCACACCACCTAGCCTATAGTCTGCAGTTAAATTGTTTTAATTGGTTTTTAGGGACACAGTTTTAACTTATTTAAATTTTTTAGTACAAGGATACTAATTTAATCTGGTTTTTAAATTTTGTATATTGTTATGTTTATATATGTTTTTTAAATTTCCTGTGCACCGCCCCGAGTTCCTTCTGGGAAAGGGAGCGGTATATAAATTGAATAAAAGTCTAAAAGTCTAAAGTCTAAAGAGTGGTAGGTCTGATCAAAACTAGAGAACTAACTAAGATGTGGAATCTGAGTGAGCAAGAAACATGGCTATAGGGCAGTGATGGCTAACCTTTCTGCCATCGCGTGCCAAAAGTGGGGGGAGTGTGTGAGGGGTCACGTGCATGTGTGCCCTTCGCCTACACATGCGCGTGCAACCCTGCACATGCGCATACAACCCGCCTCCCCGCTTTTGGCACGGTGGACCCGTTTTTCGCCCTCCCCAGGCTCCAGAGGCTTTCTCCCCCAACTCCCCGCAGGCCCTCCGGAGGCCAGAGATGCCCCTTTTGTAGTACAGTGGGACCCCACCACCCAGGAAGAACTCAGCCAATACAGAAAACTCTGCTTATTTTCTTTTTCTGTCCTTTAGGACCCAGTGGCTCCCCGAGAGACCTGGGTCAGGCCAGGGCATGAATACATTTTACTGAGAACATTTTGCAGGGTAGCATTAAAGGATTATTTGCCAAGGGAGGAGGTTGGCATGCAAAGTTATGGCACAAAGTTGTATCTTTAATCTTCTGCCGCAGAACAAATTGTTGATGGAAGAGAGCAGTGTTTCTCAACCTTGGCAACTTTAAGTCCTGTGTAGTCTGTGAAAACGGCTGGGGAATTCTGGGAGTTGAAGTCCACAGGACTTATAGTCACCAAGGTTGAGAAACACTGGAAGAGAGAAACTATAAATAGTGCTTGTTTAGTAACTGCCTCATTTAGTGAGCATGTGCAATTACAATGGTGATGAGAAATATAGAATAACAGAATTGGAAGGGACCAATCTCCTACTCAAGCAGGAGACCCTGTGCCAGTGATGGCTAACCTTTCCCAGGCCGAGTGCCCAAAGCGCAAGTGCAAACCCCCAAAATGCAATGCGCCCCCCATGCATGCTCCCTGCCCCCGCGCATGTGTGCACCCTCACATGCTTTCCGCCCTCGCATATTTCCCCCCGCATGCGCACCAGATGAATGGCTGTCCATTCTCTTCTTAAAATCCTCCAGTGACCCACAGCTTCTGGAGGCAATCTATTCCACTGGCTAAAGACCACATTTTTTGTCCATGTCTTCCTGAAATCCCCAAGGCCATGGTCCTGCCATGGTCAGCAGCCTATGCGGAAGAAGGCCTGAGAAACCTCTATCTGCAGTTCAGTGGTTCACTTGATGGGGCAGCTGCATTCAAGCACCTGAAACAGAACTTAAATAATTCAGATGTCCATTATGAAAGTGAATGTTAGGACGTCATTCTCCTCCCAATGAAAAGCTAAGAATATTATTTTCATCTGCTTCAAAACAACTCATTTGTGTGATTCATATAAAACATTGATAAGAATTAGAGGCCCTGCACTTAATTTTTCTCCTGTGTTGTATTTTGAGCCATGGTGGGGCAGTGGTTAAAGTGCAGTATTGCAGGCTAACTCTGCCCATAGGCAGGAGTTTGATCCTGACGGGGCTCAAGGTTGACTTAGCCTTCCATCCTTCTGAGGTCGGTAAAATGAGACCCAGATTACAATATGTTGACATTGTAAACTGCCCAGAGGCTGCTGTAAAGTACTATGAAGCGGGATATAAGTCTAAGCGCTTGCTAAGAACTTTACCTACTGTTGCTTTGGAGCTGATTTTGAGCATTTCATTATTATGTTATTTGTAAAGCTTGGATTTGGAGTTTTTTGTTTTTTTCTGAAACACAACTGCCTGGACACACCTGTATTGGCACAAAGATCTCTGTCCTGTAAACCAGGGGTCCCCAACCTTTGCAACTTTAAGTCTGAAGGACTTCAGCTCCCAGAATTCTCCAGCCAGCAGCTGGCTGGAGAAGTCTGGGAGCTGAAGTCCTTCAGACTTAAAGTTGCAAAGGTTGGGGACCCCTGCTGTAAACGACAGGGTGTGATTCAGTCCACCTGGGAATCTGTCATGTTATAAATATTTGCTGTAGGAAGCAGTAAAATGAATTTAGAATACAATAATACAATAGCAGAGTTGGAAGGGACCTTGTAGGTCTTCTAGTCCAACCCCCTGCGTGGGCAGGAGCCTTATACCATTTCAGACAAATGGCTATCTAACATCTTTTTAAAGACTTCCAGGGTTGGGGCATTCACAACTTCTGGAGGCAAGCTGTGAATGAATGTCTTAAGTTGTAAAATGTTAGGAAAAAAAACACATGCTCATTTAGGGAATAGGCACAAAAGGAAAAAAAGTACATGCTCATGTAGGGAATAGGCACAAAAGGATGGAGAAGGGAGGATGTGTGGAATCCAGTTTTGACAAGACAATTCACAGCAACTTGGCAATGCCGAGGAGTTGTATTGAGAACTTTTCTTTTTCTCCAGATAATCTGGTTCACCCCTCAGATCCGACTGGAACTTGGAACTCAAATGCACAGCTGATGGAGCACCCTGATTTCTCTTCCACCACATTGCGCATCCTTGCCAATATGCCGAGCCGGACTATTGGTGAGTTGTGATGGTCCCCTTGTAGCCCTGGTCTACTTCTTCGGATGAAGAAGAATTTCAAGATAGCGCATGGGAAGTGTGGGGAGGTTAGCAGAGAGGACGATCCTTTTCTCCCCTCCATAGTGACGGTCTTCCTTTTCGTTTGCAGGGCGCAGCAGAGGAGCCATCCTGTCCCAGTATTGCAACCGCACTGCCAGGCGGCGACGGCGGAGCAGCCGTGCCCCTCTCCAGGAAGTATCCCGCTCTGCGCGGCCTAGTTTTCGACAGCTGTCTCTAGAGTTGGATTCCAGCTACAGAGAAGAAGACCGTAAGTGGACTGAAAGAAGAGGAAGATGCCTGCTAAGCAGAAAAGTAGTGCAAGAAAAATAGAAGTGTATATTTAACTTATTGTGCAGTTATTATGAGTAGCAATAGCAATAGCACTTAGACTTATTGTTCTGACCTAGGCTTCCTGATACATTAAAAAGCACACCCTTAGTCCTAAACACCCTCTTTTTATTTCAACGGCTATGAATTATGTTCACGGCCCTTAATGAGTCATAAATAGTTTGTAAAGAGTCCAACAGAAGTCTGCCAAAGTCTTTCAGGATAAAGCTGATAAGCACCCACCTTTATCTCCCTTGAAATGCTGCCAGAGACCTAATTGGCAATTAGTTTGCAAGGCCACACGGAGCAAAGAGTCAAAAAGGAGCTTCAGAATTTAAACTGACCAGAATGAACAAAGTTGCTTCCTGCAAAGCCTCACGGGCCTTTGCTCCTCCTTTATGGGAGGGGTCAATCACCTCCAAGCCTTACTCCCAAGTCTTCCCTTTTGTCTTAATTGTTCTTGCCTTCTGGCAGCTCTGCGCATGCGTGCACTGGGAACAGGCTCCCCCTGTTCCTCTGCGTCGCTGATGTCCAACTCTGGAGGCTCCAGAGGAAGCGCATAACTCCCAGATGGCCCTGGCCCCCTCTCTGCCTCCAATCCAGAGGCCTCATCCGAGCCTTTCCCAGACTCCAGGACTGGTCCATGTTCCTCCCCAACCTTCTCACTCTCCAACTCTGCTGCCAGCTCTGCAGACCGCTGGTGGACCACAACACTTACATACCGCTTCACAGTGCTTTACAGCACTCTCTCTAAGCAATTTACAGAGCCAGATATTGCCCCCAACAATCTGGACTTCATTTTACTGACCTCGGAAGGATGGAAAGCTTGATCCAGTCAGGATCGAATTGCTGGCAATGGGCAGAATTAGCCTGCAATACTGCCTCGTAACCACTGCACCAGTGGTGGGTTTCTGCAGGCTCGCACCTACTCACGAGAGCCGGTTAGTGAAATTTAGACAACCGGTGAGAGGGGGTTCCATCGGCGTACCTGGAAGTAAATCTGGCCTGCCGCTGCCAGTGACCCAACGGGAAGGAAAGGAAAGGAAAGGGAAGGGGAGGGAGGGAAGGAGGGAAAAAGAAAGAAAGAAAGAAAGAAAGAAAGAAAGAAAGAAAGAAAGAAAGAAAGAAAGAAAGAAAGAAAGAAAGAAAGAGAATTTATTTATCATCACAATTGAGTTCAAAATTTTGGTTGCTAAGCAAGAGCGTTGTTAAATGAGTTTCACCACATTTTAAAAGGTGGCCACTCCCACCCTGTCACATGACTGCCAAGCCACGCCCACAAAATAGGCCACACCTACAGAGTAGGTTCTAAAAAAAATTGAAACCCACCACTGCACTGCACCCCCACGGCTTTTCCTTATCACAAATAAATCATCTTGATCATTCTCAGTATGTAATCCAGCCATCCAGGCATTGTAATCTCTCAGTGCTTCTCGCAAAATATTGATGAAGTCTTACAACATGTCCTGCCCGGTGGAGCAGCTAATCATCTTTGACTGATTTTGCAAACCCAAGTAGGGTTTGACCCGATTGGGACTTAGATGGGAAAACACTAGAGAGCGAAGTTAGGAAGTATTCTGGATTTCAGCAATAGAGTAGTAAACGTAAACCTGCTCCTGTTGTTAGTTCCTCTAACCCAGGGGTCCCCAACCTTTGCAACTTTAAGTCTGAAGGACTTCAGCTCTCAGAATTCTCCAGCCAGCAAAGCTGGCTGGAGAATTCTGGGAGCTGAAGTCCTTCAGACTTAAAGTTGCAAAGGTTGGGGACCCCTGGTCTATACTGATACTTGTTTTCTTGTACTTGTTGGCAAAAATAAATAAATAAATGTACACTTCCAGAAGACCTGAGAGTGGGAATACCCTGGCTCCTTTATTTAACCTGTAAAGACAATTTTGTCAGGATCCTTTTCTTGCTCAGCTTTTGCCACGAAAAAGCCACGATATGTTTTGATTTTAGTAGAGAAGAGTGCCGTTTCTTTTTTCACCTTCCTATACCTTTAAAGAAAAAAGGTATGATCCTAACTAAAAGTGGAAGAAGGAAACCATCCTTTTTTTCCTTTCTGTAATGCAAATGTTTGCACTGGGGGATGCAGTTTGGGCTGCCTGGCCTCTGACCTCACCTCGGCATTTCCTCCGTAGCCAAGTATCTTTTCCTGGTCAAAGAACTCCAGAACCTGCCAGTACATCAACGCAATCACATGCTGCAGATGATGCCTCTAAGCTTGTCTGAGAAGCGCAGACTCAGGTGAGTGGCCTTTAATCCTTGTTAGTGTTCGGGTCATAACGAGACCGTCTGCTGCCCCATACGTCCCTACGACCAATACACTCTCACAGAGAGGGTCTGCTCCGGGTGCCGTCAACCGGGCAATGCCGGTTGGCGACGCCCAGGGGAAGAGCCTTCTCTGTGATGGGCCCAACCCTCTGGAACACTCTACCTCCCGAACTCCGTGTCATCTCGGACCTCCGCCTGTTCCGCCAGCGGTTAAAAACGCACTTCTTCCAACAAGCCGGCCTGGCATGATTTTACTTGCCACTGTACTGCTTTTAGTCGACCAAAGTTTTAATTCAGGGGTTTTAATATGGGTTTTAGCACAGGGTCGGTTTAATTTAATTCAGTTTTAAGAATGCTTATATTCTTGTTTATATGTATATGTATATTTTATATTCCCTGTGCGCCGCCCCGAGTCCCTATGTGGTGAGATGGGTGCGGCTTATAAATACGATTAAATAAATAAATAAAATAAATAAGCTGCTTTTGGAGGAGAGAATCTACCTCACAGCTCTTCCTCCCAAACACAACTTTGGCCATGTTTTAAGTTCATTTCCCCATTCCCTCTCTTTCCCTTCCCCTCCTCTCTTTTACAGACAGGATTCAAGTGGGCATTCGGGCACCTTGAGGAAACCCAAGCCAACGGGTCGCTTGTCTTACTGCAGCTGGATTAAATACCACATCCTAATAGTAAGCCATGTGCCCCACTTGACTTTTCTTGCGGCAAGTAAGAAATAAGTGGACTCCGTGTCTTTCTCACACTGCTACGAGAAAGAAAACTTTCACTGGAGTCTTTCTGTGAAATTTGTGACTATGCAAAGAGTTGGGAAAAGTACTTTGCAAAGGTCTTTTTTTTTTTTTTGCTTATTCTTGATATACTTGCCACGAAGGCATTAGCAAGTTTTAGGGGGATCCTTCGAGGTCACCTCGTTGACTATGAAGCAGGGGGTTTGCTGTTTGCTAGCTTCTGGTCAACAGGATGGGAAAAGTGGCTTTTGGTTCACACAGGGTCAGAATAGGCTAGAGCTTTGGGGAAAATAGGAAAGGGGGCTGCTGTGGTCTTCTTGCCAAGAAATATAACTTGCCAGGCAAATAAAATAATACCTACTTGGAGACGCAGGATGTTTCTTCATTTCAGCCGAAGCTGCAAATCCTTCTGTTCAGCAACATTTTTATAGCACAAAAAAGAGAAGACGTATGGCACTCCTTTTAACATGGGTTTTACAGTCTGAGTTCCTGGAAGACTTCTCTTTCCATATATTTTAATGCTTTTTGCTAATAGTGTCCTGGGCTTGAAAAAAAAAAGTCAATTAGCACACATTTCCATTGTGCTAAATGTTGTTTCAAACATTTAATTTCTTTGCGGTATTCCTTCAAGTAGGAAATTGCAATCCTTTTTTCTTGCCCAATAAGACTGAGAGAGCTTCTCATAAATGCAGGTTGGGGTAAGATGTTTCTGATACATGTTGGCCTATACTATTATTTTCTGTCAAATATAAGGTTACTCCAAAGTCATCGTGCTGTCATGTTTGCGTCTGAAGCTGTATCCATTTTTCTTGCAGGGCTTCCGGAATTTTTGGTACAATTTGCTGTCCTTCATTCCTATTCTCCAGCCCTGGCATTATTCCCTCAAGGAGATCAGTGGCCGCTTTGGCTCTAGCATCCTCTCCTATTTCCTATTCCTCAGGACGTTGCTCTTCTTCAATCTCTTTATGTTCCTGATCCTGCTGGTCTTTGTAGTTGTCGTGCAGGCTGCTTTCCCTTCTGCCATACCCAACAGTGTGGCCTTCACAGGATCTGACCTCTTAACTGGAGCAGTGAGTATTCCTGAAAGCCGATAGCTTTCCTTTGCTAATAGAATTACTCAACAGTGTGTATCACCAGCAGTTCCGAGTGCTTGTAGTGACACAATTCCCTCCAATCTGTCCAGTTACACAGTAGAAATGTTTGCTTAGCCCTTAGAAAAGATGGTTTAAAAATCCAGATAAAGCCTGACACCTGCACTATGAGACAGAATGGGAAAAAATATAAGCTATTGGTGTCTATCAATTTTGCCTTTGCCTTTCAGTCCGTAACCTTCTACCAGAGTCAAATTTTTGCTTGCCAAACTAACAGATTAGATTGCCATAGTAAACTACACACCTACTGAGTCTGTAGCAACATATCTGGATGGTTGATAAATGCCTGTTCACTATCAGTGCTTCTACTTGTGGTCTATACTCCGGTAACATAAGCTTGTTCCAGAAACAGAAGAATGCAGGTAATCCCGGGTTAAGAATGTCCCCGGAGTGAATGTTTGAAGTTACAAGATAAGTGCCCCCTAGTGTTTATGAAAAAGTCACAAAACTACGAATCTTGCAGCACCACAGCAGTTGTTCGCCCTTACGAACAACCACAGAAGCTGCGTACATTCATCCTGCACATTGCAGGCTGAAATGGAGGTCAAAACTCCATTTCAGCCTGCAATGTGCTGGGGAAGGCCTCTGGAGGCCCAAATGGAGTGGCGGATCTGCTCTTCCGGAGTTCCATTTCAGCCTGCAACATGCCGGGCGAGGTCTGTGCAGGCCTAAACAGAGGTGCAGAGGGGCTCCAGCACCTGAGAGGCTGGAGAGGAGACTGCTTGCTAGATCTTTGCGTGGCAAGTGACCCAGCGCGACAGGTTGTGGGGAGCATGAGGTATTTCAATGGGTCAAGGAGGCCTTGGGTAGTCTTAAGCAGGTGACCTGTTCCATCACATGGCCGTCCTCCCCACTCGGAAATACCTCATGTGCACATAACGAACCGTGCATTCGATTAGCAAATGTGTGGGCGAAAGGAGGGAGTGATCCAGTTCAAGGTACAAGATTCACTCCCACAAATCCTCGGGTTAGGAATGGAATGTGCAGGCTCCATTACATTTATAAGTCGAGGGCTACCTGTAAGGTTTGGAATAGCTCAAGGGTTATAGGTCACTTCTATGCGATTTTGGTGTCGGTATAAGACCATTTCCACGAATAATCTGTGGCTGTAATTTTAATAAAAGAGTGAAATATTTCAGTATGGTTACAGCCAGGGCCATCTTCTTCAGGCAAAGGATCCAAAGAATTGACAATATTGTATTTTCTTCACAGGGCTACTTCAGTCACACGGTGATGTATTATGGCTACTACAGTAATTTCACACTGAATTTCCCTGATGCTTCTGAGGCTAATAGCACCCATTACAGGCAACACACTCATAGCCAGATGTCCTACAATATGCCTCTGGCTTACCTCTTTGTTACTGGAAGTGCCTTCTTTGGAATCTGCTTTCTCTTGATCTACAGGTGAGATGAGATGCCTACTAGCTTCCCTTTTAATAAGAAGCCAGCTAATCCTTTCTTTTCTGCCTGGGATAAGACCAGTCTTCTTAAATGCATTTAATGTTCATTTGCATCCTTTTCAGGTAGTAATTTAAATAAACATTATTTTTATCGTTATCCCAAGTGGTTTCCTCCTGCCTATCAGTATTTATTTTTCTTGACTGTAATTCTCAGCACCAGGGAGAGGAAGCTCTGCTGCTCACCCAGACTATTGTATTTGGAGAGTCCTGGTCACCTGGACCAAGAGCAAAGGATTGTGGGACATCTTAGTGGAATCAGACTCATAATAGTATATATAGGATTGCAAGAAAACAAAAGAAATGGTTACTCATAAATTAGCCTCGCTGAACTTGTGACAGGGTCTTGTTTCTGCAACATAGGATTTTATTGCAAATCTGGTGCAATTTACACATAAATCATTTGAACATAAATATTGTACTTTGGCCACCTAATGAGAAGGAAGGACTCACTGGAGAAGAGCCTGATACTGGGGAAGACTGGGGGCAAAAGAAGAAGGGGACAACAGAGAATGAGATGCCTGGATGGAGTCACGGAAGCAGTAAGCGTGAGCTTAAATGGACTCCAGAGGATGGTAGAGGACAGGAAGGCTTGGAGGAACATTGTCCATAGGGTCGCGATGGGTTGGACATGACTCCACAACTAACAACAAAATTGTAGATTGTTTCAAAACAATTTCAAATTTCTTAATATCATTAAAAACGGGGTTTAAATAATTAAATAAAGATATTAATCAAAATACTATTTTTCCCCAAGAAATGGTTTGATATCAAATATTCTAAAACAGCGGTGTCAAACTCAAGGCCCCTTGGGGTGCTTAGATCTGGCCCACAGGGCTGCCCTGGAAACAGTGAAGGACTGGCCCACGGTGCTCTGCCAGTGAAAATGGAGCTTGGTTGAGCCACACATGGGTCCTTCCAAGCTCCGTTTTCGCTAGTAGAGGGTTGCAGTAGGCCATCGCAGCTGAAAACGGAGCTCAGGAACCTGTTTTCTTTGGCATTCAGGCCGCCATACGCGCCTCCAACACAGGTGACATTGACCTGGCCATGCCTACCCTGGCTACGCCCACTCTGGCCCCCGAGGTCAAACACAACCCTGATGTGGCCCTCAATGAAATTGAGTTTGACACCCCTGCTCTAACATTATTAATAGGCACAGTCACTCAAGGCCTCGTTACCTCCCGCCTGGACTACTGTAATGCTCTCTACATGGGGCTCCCCTTGAGATGCAGCCGGAGACTCCAGTTTAGTGCAGAATGTGGCCGCGCGGGGGATTTTGGGAGTCGCACGGTACTCCCATATAACACCTCTCCTGCGCGAGCTGCACTGGCTGCCTGTGGTCTTCCGGGTGCGCTTCAAGGTGCTAGTTACCATCTTTAAAGCACTCCATGGCACAGGTCCTGGTTACCTGCAAGACCGCATCCTACCGCATACCTCCCTTCGACCTGTCCGCTCCCACAGAGAGGGCCTCCTCAGGGTGCCGTCTGCTGGTCAATGCCGGCTGGCGACCACCAGAGGACGGGCCTTCTCTGTGGTGGGTCCGGCCCTCTGGAACAACCTCCCCCCCCCCCCCCGACATCCGAACCATCACGGACCTGCGCCTCTTCCGCCGGACACTTAAAACTTATTTCTTCCACCTGGCTGGCCTGACATAGACAGATAAATGAGTAATTTTAATTGGATTTTAATAATTTTAAATTATTTTAGCACAGAGTCATTATTTAATTCTATTTTATACTTTTGTACTTGTTGTGGGTTTTATCTTTTCTATGCACCGCCCTGAGTCCCATCTGGGAGAATAGGGTGGTATATAAATTTGAAATAAACTAAACTAAACTAAACCTAAACTAATAGGAATAGCATTATTCCTATTTTAGCTTTCCCAGTGCTCTTAGCAACCTTGCTTCAGGCAATTTATTCAAATTTATAATATTAAGCTCATCTACAACCTTGCATAGGCATACCTTCTTAGAAAAGCTTAAACAGGATTCCAGTCTCTGCTCAGCCAGACACTCCTGAAAAAGAATGAGAAGAAAAACAGGATAAAGATACACAGAGAGAAAGAGAGAGGGAGAGGAGGGAGGGAGAGAGGAGAGAAGCAGAGAGAGAAGGAGAGAGAGAGAAGGAAGGAGAGAGACAGAGAGGAGGGAGAGAGAAAGGAGAGAGAAGGAGAGGCAAATTTGCCTGTAGCCCTGAGAATCTATCAGCCACACAGTTAATTCCATGCTTGTAGCTAACAGAGTGACTAAAGAGGCTCTTCCTTGGAGAACAGTTTAAAACTGTTGCTTGTCTAACCAGCAGATATCAATGACTTTTTTCTTTTCTCCTCTCAGTATGTCTCACTCCTTTGGGGAGAGTTACTGTGTAGGCAGTGCATCAGGTAACCTGGCAGTCAAAGTCTTCTGTTCCTGGGATTACAAAGTGATTCAGAAACGCTCGGTCCAACTCCAGAGTGAGAACATTCGCACACATCTGAAGGTAGGTGCCGAACAGAGCTGTGTAGTCTGTAAAAATGCAAGAACTAAACCAACTAGGAAATAAAATCTCCAGTGTTAGTGAAATGGAGAATAGAAATGAGATGTCACAGGGTTACTGGAGACTGCATTTGAAAGAAATGGTGTAGCCCAGTGGTGGGATTCAAAAATTTCTACTACTGGTTCGGTGGGCATAGCTTGGCTTGGAGGACGTGGCAGGAAGAAAGGTTACTGCAGAATCCCCATTCCCTCCCCACTCCAGGGAAAAGATACTGCAAAATCTCCATTCCCTCCCCACTCCAGGGAAAGGATACTGCAAAATCTCCATTCTCTCCCCACTCCAGGGAAAAGATACTGCAAAATCTCCTTTCCCTCCCCACTCCAGGGAAAGGATACTGCAAAATCTCCATTCTCTCCCCACTCCAGGGAAAGGATACTGCAAAATCTCCATTCTCTCCCCACTCCAGGGAAATGATACTGCAAAATCTCCATTCCCTCCCCACTCCAGGGAAAAGATACTGCAAAATCTCCATTCCTTCCCCACTCCAGGGAAAGGATACTGCAAAATCTCCATTCTCTCCCCACTCCAGGGAAAGGATACTGCAAAATCTCCATTCTCTCCCCACTCCAGGGAAAGGATACTGCAAAATCTCCATTCCCTCCCCACTCCAGGGAAAGGATACTGCAAAATCTCCATTCCCTCCCCACTCCAGGGAAATGATACTGCAAAATCTCCATTCTCTCCCCACTCCAGGGAAAGGATACTGCAAAATCTCCATTCCCTCCCCACTCCAGGGAAAGGATACTGCAAAATCTCCATTCTCTCCCCACTCCAGGGAAAGGATACTGCAAAATCTCCATTCCCTCCCCACTCCAAGGAAAGGATACTGCAAAATCTCCATTCTCTCCCCACTCCAGGGAAAGGATACTGCAAAATCTCCATTCCCTCCCCACTCCAGGGAAAGGATACTGCAAAATCTCCATTCTCTCCCCACTCCAGGGAAAGGATACTGCAAAATCTCCATTCCCTCCCCACTCCAAGGAAAGGATACTGCAAAATCTCCATTCTCTCCCCACTCCAGGGAAAGGATACTGCAAAATCTCCATTCTCTCCCCACTCCAGGGAAAGGATACTGCAAAATCTCCATTCCCTCCCCACTCCAGGGAAAGGATACTGCAAAATCTCCATTCCCTCCCCACTCCAGGGAAAGGATACTGCAAAATCTCTATTCCCTCCCCACTCCAGGGAAAGGATACTGCAAAATCTCCATTCCCTCCCCACTCCAAGGAAAGGATACTGCAAAATCTCCATTCTCTCCCCACTCCAGGGAAAGGATACTGCAAAATCTCCATTCTCTCCCCACTCCTGGGAAAGGTTACTGCAAAATCTCCGTTCCCTCCCCACTCCAGTGGAAGGATACTGTAAAATCCCCATTCCCTCCCGATCAGCTGGGACTCGGGGGGCGGGGGCAGTCAGAGGTGGTTTTTACTGGTTCTCTGGACTACTCAAAATTTCTGCTACTGGTTCTCCAGAACTGGTTAGGACCTGCTGAATTCCACCTCTGGTGCAGCCTTTTAATGCTAAATACACCCAAATCTTCATTTTCACCAATGTTTCTGCAAGTAGGTTAGCCAGTAGCTGTAAATTCTGACTGACATCTTGCCTACTGCTACAGCCCTATTGTCAAAAAGAAGGGGAATAATCCCAACTTTCCATTATATCCTTTGGCTGAATGCTTACAGTCTTTCAAATGATGTGAATGTTTGAGCTATTTTCTGTTTTCCCTTATGGCTAACTACCTCAATCATGCTAGCAATAGTACCATCCCATGTGGTGCCTAAAATGTTCATTGCCCCTCATGATACAGGATATTTTAGTGAATAAGAATCAAACCTTCTGCCCTGAACCTATGATGTTCCCTGTCTCAACTAGTTCATACCGTGTTTCCCCGAAAATAAGACAGGGTCTTATTTTCTTTTGACCCCCCCTGAAATAAGCACTTGGCCTTATTTTCAGGGAGATCTTATTATTTTTGAGGTGCAGGAGGTGGCGAGCATGGCCACCTCATGGCTGCTGCTGTGTTGCAATATTTTCAGAGAGGGCTTATTTTCGGGGAGGGCTTATTTTAGCACATGCGCCCAAAAGCCCGATTGGGCTTATTATTCAGGCAAGTCTTATTTTCACGGGAAGAGGGAACTACAGTGAGGACAAAGAGATTCTATCTGTAAGAAATAAATATGTGTGGTGCATTTTACAGGGGGGGACAAGAGAAAAACACAGTGGCTTGCATGTACCAGTGTGTCTCTTGATTCTGAGACTGTAGGTGGAGTGAGCAATTTGCAGCTTTTGGCCTCTGCAAACAGTCAGATCAATCCTTTGGCAAGGAGCTATCTGCCCCTTCCTTGGCAGGTTGAGAGGGGGAGAAGGGGTGCAACTGCTAATGATAGGTTACTGATGAGATTATACTCCATGGAAATTTGAGTAACGACAAAAAATTCCCATCCTATCGGTTTGGAAACAGGAGAGAGGACCTGGACACAGAGTAGGAAACCTAGCTTATTCATACTCAGTGGCAAAGCCTTCTCAGAGTCGTAGTACTGAGCATTAATAGAGAGATGTAGATGTAGAGAGATGCATCCAAGATAAGATATTATGTTCCCTGGAGGTTTCAATATAATTAGCCTGAAACTTGTCCTTTCCTGTAATTACCTATCTTTGTTTATATCACATTCCCACTTAAAGCCCACAGTTCACTTTTGAGGCTCTAGTCCTTCTCCAGAGATTTCCTTTCCGAAAAATCAGTGCTGACTTCTCATTCATTGAGAATCTACTTATGTGTAAGACATAACTGTCCTGTTACACTTTCATTATTGAGTCACATACTTAATCCCTTTTAATCATGAATTGAAGCTGTGAATGCCCCAACCCTGGAAGTCTTTAAGAAGATGTTGGATAGCCATTTGTCTGAAATGGTATAAGGTTCCTGCCTAGGCAGGGGGTTGAACTAGAAGACCTACAAGGTCCATTCCAACTCTGCTATTGTATTATTGTATTATTGTATTATTGAACTTTTTCTCTCTCTCCTTCTTTCCCTCTCCTTCTCTCTCTCCCCCGCCTCTCTCTCTCCTCTCTCTCTCCCTCTTCTCTCTCCCTTCTCTCTCTGTCCTCTATCTCCCTCCCTCCTCTCCCTCTCTCTTTCTCTCTGTGTATCTGTATCCTGTTTTTCTTCTCATTCTTTTTCAGGAGTGTCTGGCTGAGCAGAGGCTGGAATCCTGTTTAAGCTTTTCTAAGAAACTTCAGGAACTTGCAATCTTGCTGGTGGCCTGGACTGCATCGCTGGGCACTGTTGTAGGCACTGCCATTGGTATACACTACTTTTCTGAATATGTACACCATGTAAGTGAGAAATGGGGTTCCTGTTCAAATACCTGCTCCTGCTTCCTGGGATAGAATCAGGAGAATGAGATCATTTTCTGGACTCGTACAATAAATCAAGGCTCAGGAGTGATAGGAGCCTCTGAGAAAAGGAAGTTAAAACAGGAAAAGATGGTGGTTTCAGCAGGCACGTAGAAAGGAGCAGGGCTTCAGTTGCATAGCTGCAACTGCTGTCTAGCCTGTTTTTATCTTTCCTGGGAGATGCCAGTGCTCAGGGCACTTATACTAATAGCAGTAAGTCTTGGATTCATGCGTTTATATACTGCCATAGGCACCTATCAGAAAATCTTGCCCCCAAAAATCTGCAGGGACTTGTCCAGGCAGTCTCTGAAAATAAGACAAGATTGAACTAAAGGGAAAAAAAATAATAACAATGTTTATGGTCAGAAAGCTATTATTGGATAGATTAAAAAGCTAATGTATACATCAATGAAGAAAATAAATTGATGCAAATAGAGCATTGGTCAGGGTGGTAATAGAGTGATCTTTCCCAAGCTTGCATTCTCCTGGCATGTTTTATTGTTCCCATCATAAACAGCCAACATTTCCTTCTTGCTTTGTCTGATGGGAAATGTAACTATAAAGAACAAACATCCTGTGGTGACCAATAATGATCAATCTGGCTTCTATAAAATAGCCATTCTTGCGAATGAAATTAAACTCTTAGTTTCAGCAGAAATATAATTGGGGCCAAGAGCATTGAGCTACCATCAGCCATCTTTGTTGTTAGTTGTGGTCTGACCCATCGCAACCCCTTGGACAATGTTTCTCCAGGCCCTCCTCCATCTTAACTGCAGTGAAAGAAGCCCCTTTTCCAAGATGGCTGTTTCAAACAAACAGTAGTTCTTCAGTCATCATGGAATTATTGCACACGCTCTGCTAACTAATTACAATGGCCCAACTTGTCTATAGGGACTTGAGCGAAAGCTCAGTTTGAGGGAAACTCTCCATGTTCCACACCGACAGTTCCATTTGCACTGAATGTGGACATGCTGGTTTTCTTAGTGGTTTCATGCATTCTTGGGGCATTTAATTCATTGAATAGCTAGGCAGAAAGATGCATTGATTAAGATGTTGTTCATGGACCAGGGTAACCGTATGTCAAGTCTGCTCAATCATGGAGTTCATTGGGTGACATTGAGCCAATCGTCTTAATCTGTCTTAATTTGCTTACAGTATGGTGTAGGAAAGCTAGTTTGGTCTAATAGTTAAGCAGGAGATTATGAGTTCAAGTCCCATCTTAGCCATGAAAGCTGTCTAGGTGATCTTGGGCTAATCAATCTCTCTCATCTCACCTCACCTCACAGAGTTTTTGTTGTGGGGAAACTAGGAAGAAGAGTTGCATATATTTGTTGCCTTGAGTGAGTGAGTTGTTTATTTTATTTATTTTATTTATTTTATTTATTTTATTTATTTTATTTATTTTATTTATTTTATTTATTTTATTTATTTTATTTATTTTATTTATTTTATTTATTTTATTTATTTTATTTATTTTATTTATTTTATTTATTTTATTTATTTTATTTATTTATATTGTCGTCTATTCTCCCATGGCGACTCAAGGTGGCTTACTTAATTTAAAACCACATTAAAAAAACAACAAAACTAATCTAAAAACATCAAATAAATTAATATAATAAAATCACCCCATCCCCACTCCCCAGCGAGATCACAGGAGCCATTTAATGGGCTCCATCCCGTTCTGGGTTCCCCAGGCCCGCTGGCAGAACCAGGTCTTCAGCGCCTTCTGGGAGAGCGTTAGAGTGGGAGCTGTTCTAATCTTTGGGGGAATGATGTTCCAGAGAGAGGGAGCCACCACAGAGAAAGCCCTTCTTCTGGGTTCCACCAGGTGTATCTCCCTTAGGGATGGGACCCGAAGCATTCCCTGCCTCCCTGCTCTAACGGTAGATGTGACCAGTAAGAGACAGCCCCTCAGTTAACCTGGTCCCAAGCTGTGAAGGGCTTTAAAGATGACAACAAGCACCTTGAATTGCAACTGGAAGCAAATCGGCAGCCAATGCAGCTCCCGTTGAATTGCATTATTATTGGTAAAAATAATAAAGATGGGATGCAGATAAAGGAGAAGAGCATCAGGGAAACCTCTTTCTTTGCTGTCTTGGTTCCCTAGTGAAAAAGTGGAATATAAATGCATGTGAATGATTTTCTCCTTAGGTTCTGCGTGAGGAGTTTTTGAAAAACAACCATGCTGGGAAAGAGTTGCTGCTCCTGGCCCTGCCTCTGGTCGTGTCACTCATTAACTTGCTTATGCCTTATTTTTACAACCTCCTGGCTGCGTGGGAGAAACAGGAATCTCCAGTCCTGGAGGTGTACGTTGCCATTACCAGGTAATGAAAAAAAAAATATCTCACAGCTGAAATGCAGGATCAACAGGGCCCAACCCCATCCTATTGTTGCAATATTATTAACCGTTTATAAAGAGGACTTGAAAGCCATTTCCACCAGCAGTACTGCACAGGAAGAGCCCAGCCCTCAATGCCTTTCTTTTCCATTCCCCACAAAACAATTGATGCAGTCCAGCCAGAAGCACATGATAGGACCAGAGGGTGTGTGTGCCAGAGCTGTGCTTGCAGAAATGAGCTAAATCATGGTGTACATAATTTTGTAATAGAAAGAGCTATTTGTAGCAATAGCACTTAAACTTATATACCACTTTACAGTCCTCTCTAAGTGGTTTACAGAGACAGGATATTGCCCCCCCAACAATCTGGCTCCTCATTTTCCCCACCTTGGAAGGATGGAAGGCTGAGTCATCCTTGAGCCTGGTGAGATTCGAACTGCCAAACTGCTGGCAGATAGTGATCAGCAGAAGTAGCCTGCAGTACTGTACTCTAACCACTGCGCCATCACAGCTCATTGTACCTTTGTTTTTACTGTGTAGCTAGAAAAGAAGAGGCACCTGGGGCTTAATCTGCTTCCCTCTTCTTCTTCTGCCCACACTCTGCCTCCTTGTACCAATGTGGGATAAGAGAGGTCTTCCTTGCTCCAGGTGTCAAGAGAAGTAGGCAGAGAGGATACCTGATGGTGATTCCTCTGATCTGAAAGCAAACATTTTTTTTCTTAGGCAATACTTTTATTTCTTTCCCCCCAGGAATTTAATTCTCAAGATGGTCATCTTGGGCCTCCTCTCCTACCATTGGCTGAGTTGGAAAGTGACATCTTCAGAGATTCAGGTCAGTTCAGATCTGGAGTAACTCAAGACTGTTCCTGGAACAGTTCGAAAAGGGTTAGTGGCTCTGCCCCTCTAACATTAGGCCAACCCCCAGTCAATGGTTTTAGGAGTTGCAGAACAAAAGAGCTTTTCTCTTGGTCAATCCAGTGTGGGTTATACCACAACGACAACCCGTGACTGCCAGTTACGAAGAGAGAAAGGGCCTTTAAGAACATGAAGGCGTTCTGCAGTGAGTAGCTTTCCCCATTGAATAAGACTGGTCATCCAGACTAAGTGTGGCTTTTCTCTTGGGTCACAGGCGGTGGTTGAGTGGGTTGAAGATATGAAATGGGCAGGCACACACACCCATGTGGGCAGAGGCAGATGTTTCCTTTTTTTCTTCTTTGTGGGCACTGAGAATACAATTTTCTGTGTTTTACTAGTTTTGGGTAATCGGGCTTCCCAAATTTGCCATGCAGATTTGTGGAGAGAGCAACAAAAAGGATTGGGAGATTGCCAAACGCCCACCTTCAATTCAGCCAGTTCTTTGGCATTTACTAAACTTATGGAGGAAAAAAGACTCCTGAGTTGTGAGGCTACAACCCAGACTCACTAGTACAGCATTCCAAATGGAATTCCTGCTCTTTCCAAGGCAAGACATTTCTTCCCAGGCCTATACAATTATGTCTGCATGGCAGGGAGGGGCTCTGCTCTGATAGGGTTGGTGAGTGGATGCTTCCAGTAAGAGAGAAATCAATGGGCACGGAGCCCTGGAAAGAGTGCAGGAGTAGATTCAGTATTGCATCACGGTGTTCAAGTACATTTTACGATGTTTGTGAGTGTTTGCATGCCAGGGAGAGGCATCCAGAAGGTCGTGGGGAGAGGCAGGTCCGAGGGGAGACAAGTTCTACCCTCCCGGTTGAGGGCACAGAACCGTTGGTTACAAACGGTGAAGTGCCACAACCCCCGCAGGCTAGGTGGTCAGGGAGTACAGAGCCAGGGCCTTCGGCTGATGTTTTGCAACGCCAGGTCCGTGGTCAACAAAGCCCCCCTCGTCCATGACCTTGTGTCTGAGGGGGAGCCGGACCTGGTAGGAATTGCGGAGACCTGGCTGGGCCACGAGGGTGGACTTCCCCTCGTTGAAATGTGCCCACCAGGTTACCGCGCTTTTCATCAGCCTCGGGCCCTAGGTAGGGGTGGTGGGGTAGCGGTTATTGTTAGGGAAGGTCTTGAGCCGAGAGAGACCATTGTGCCACAGACTACCGGTTGTGAGTCCCTCTGCGTGAAGTGGGGCCTAGGGAGGCAGTTGGGCTTGCTGGTTGTATACCTGGCTCCCCGCTATGTAGCAGCAGCCCTGCCCGAGCTCCTTGAGATGATCGCTACGGTGGCAGTTGAGACCCCCAGACTTGTAGTCATGGGGGACTTTAATCTGCCATCGGTGGGCGAATCATCCGTGGTAGCTCGGGAGTTCATGGCTTCCATGACGGCCATGGACCTGACCCAACTAATTCAAGGCCCCACTCACGAGGGTGGACATACACCGGATCTCATCTTTGTCTCAGGCCAATGGAAGAGTGATCTGGGTATAGGGGATATAGTCATCACGCCCTTGTCATGGTCAGACCACTCACTTCTCCGGCTCGACTTTCCGACCGCTGCTCCCCTCTGCGGGGAGGCGGAACCTGAGTTACCAATCTGGTTCCGCCCCAGGCGCCTGATGGACCCGGATGGGTTCCAGGCGGCGCTTGGGCCATTTCCTGTACCCCTGACCCGCGCCCCGATGGAGGACCTCGTGGCCGCATGGAATACTGCGACCACGGGAGCCTTGGATCGGGTCGCGCCCTTGCGGCCTCTCTTGCGGCGGCGAAACACCCTGGCTCCTTGGTTTACCGAAGAGCTGAGAGTGATGAAACGCCGCAAGAGATGCCTAGAGAGAAGATGGAGGTCTACCCGATTTGAATCTGACCGGACACAGGTAAGAGCCCATTTACGGACTTACATTGTGGCGCTGAGAGTGGCCAAACGTCATCATTGTGCTACTCTCATAGCATCCGCAGACAACCGCCCTGCCGCCCTGTTTAGGGTGACCCGCTCCCTCCTTCAACAGAGGGTGCGGGAAGCCCCGTTACAGGGTAGAGCAGAGGAATTTGTGATTTTTCTGCAGGAGAAAACCGCTCAGATACAGAACGAGCTAGCCCCCATTGATGGCCCAGTGGGATGCCACGAGACAGATCTTGTTTGGGAGGAGTTTGACTCCGTTACTTCCGAGGATATGGACAGGTTACGTGGGCGACTGCGAGCCACCACATGTTTATTGGACCCGTGTCCCTCCTGGCTTGTACTGGCATCCTGGGAGGTGACACGAGGCTGGCTCCAAGAGGTTGTCAACGCTTCCTTAAGTGAGGGTTCCTTGCCTGCCTCCCTTAAAGAGGCCATGGTGAGGCCCCTCCTGAAGAAGCCCTCTTTGGATCCAGCTCTATTAAACAACTATCGTCCAGTCTCCAACCTTCCCTTTTTGGCGAAGGTTGTTGAGAGTGTGGTGGCACAACAGTTTCCCCGTCACCTGGAGGAAGTTGATTATCTAGACCCGCGCCAGTCCGGCTTTCGGCCCGGGCATAGCACCGAGACGGCATTGGTCGCGTTGGTCGATGATCTCTGGAGGGCCAGAGATGGGGGTTGTTCCTCCATCCTGGTCCTATTAGACCTCTCGGCGGCTTTCGATACCATCGACCATGGTATCCTATTGCATCGGCTGGGGGGGTTGGAGGTGGGAGGCACCGTTTTGCGGTGGTTCTCCTCCTACCTCTCTGGCCGATTGCAATTTGTGTTGGCAGGAGAGCAGAGGTCGACCTCGAGACCCCTCACATGTGGGGTGCCTCAGGGGTCGGTCCTCTCGCCTCTCCTGTTCAACACATACATGAAGCCGCTGGGTGAGATCATCCGTGGTTTTGGGGTAGAGTACCATCTCTACACTGATGATACTCAGCTGTATATATCTACCCCAAACCACCCCAACGATGCCGTAGCGGTGATGTGCCAGTGCCTGGAAGCCGTGCGGATCTGGATGGGAAGTAACGGACTCAGGCTCAACCCGACCAAGACCGAGTGGCTGTGGTTTCCGGCCGCCCGATTCAACCAGCTCACTCCATCGCTGGCCATAGGGGGCGAACATCTTGCCCCTGTGGATGGGGCGCGCAATTTGGGTGTCCTCCTGGATGCCTGGCTGTCCATGGAAGATCAAGTGACAGCCGTGGCTAGGAGGGCGTTTTACCAGGTTCGCCTGGTTCGCCAGTTGCGCCCCCTATTGGATCGGGATGCCCTTTGCACAGTCACTCATGCTCTCGTGACATCCCGACTGGACTATTGTAACTCTCTCTACATGGGGCTCCCCTTGAGGTGCACCCGAAGACTTCAGCTGGTCCAGAATGCAGCCGCGCGAGCAATAATGGGGACCGCAAGGTACGCCCATATAACACCGCTTTTGCGCGAGCTACACTGGTTGCCTGTCGTCTTTCGGGTGCGCTTCAAGGTGCTGGTTGTCATCTTTAAAACGCTCCATGGCTCGGGACCTAGCTATCTGCGGGATCGGATCCTGCCCCATACATCCTCACGGCCGATCCGCTCCCACAGAGAGGGACTTCTCCGGGTGCCGTCCACTAGACTGTGTCAGCGGGCGACGCCCAGGGGAAGGGCCTTCTCTGTGGCGGGCCCAGCCCTCTGGAACGACCTCCCCCCCGACATTAGAACAACTACGGACCTCCGCTCCTTCCGTCGAAAACTGAAAACACACTTTTTCTGTCTGGCCGGCCTTGGTTAGTCTCTACCTCTGGGGTGTTTAGGGAATTTAGTTTTAATGGGGTTTTTAGCGCAGGGACGATCAATTTAATCTGCTTTTATTTATTGTATTTATTGTTTGTATATATTTTTATATGTTTTAATTTCCCTGTGCACCGCTCCGAGTCCCCTTGGGGAGAGGACGCGGTATACAAAATTAAATATTATTATTATTATTATTATTATTATTATTATTATTATTATTATTATTATTATTATTATTATTATTATTATCTGAGCACTCCTATATTATTGAAGCTAAGGAGACAGTTACATTATAAGTGCTGTAGTAATAGGTGGTGCAGTGTTGCCACTGAGACTTCCCATATGAGGGGTCCTTGGTGCTCCCTGAGCTTGGTTGTTTTCTTGCAGACGTTTCATTACCCTAACTAAGTAACATCATCAGTGCTAGTAAGGAGGGATGTTTGCTGTCAGTTTATATTCTGGTGTCTTGCCTGTCTATTTGGACGGGGACGGAGATTCTTCGGTTGGGCTGTTTATTGATGGATCTTTGGCAGTTTATTGACTGTTGGTCTGAAGTTAACCTTGGAGTTAATCTATGATCTGCGTGCTGATTACTGGTGGAGAGGTGCTGGAGTATTTTTGTTCTCCTTTGGGCTGGTTGATTACCTCTGGCATAGTCTATAGCAGGGGTGAAATGCTACCAGTTCTGGCTGGTTCATCTGAACCTGGAGTAAAAAATGCTACTATTTACCTGACCTGGTAGTAAAAAAATGCTACTGTTTGCCAGAACCAGTAGTAAAAAATGCTACCATTTGCCCGAACCGGTAGTAAAAAATGTTACCATTTACCCGACCTGGTAGTAAATGCTACTGTTTACCCGAACCAATAGTAAAAAAATGCTTTAAAAAGTAAAAAAAAAGTTCCCATAATTGCTCAGCGCAGCTGATTGTCACACAGCTGATCCTCAGAACTTTTTAAAAAACTTTTTAAAACATTTTTTAGCAACAATCAGCTGTGCAACAATCAGCTGTGCCTGATTGTCTGTGAGCTTCCTGCTTGTTGCAGGGGCCTTTTTGTGTGAAGCCCAGCTGTTTTTGCATTGTATGTGAGCCAGTTGTGTAGCTTTTGTGTTGTTTTTGTGTAAAGTGTGACTTTGTTTTTGAGCTCTCTGTGACTCAGGTCCCTGCTTGTTGCAGGGGACATTTTGTGTGAAGTCTAGCTGATTTTACATTGTGTGTGAGTCAGGTGTGCAGCCACGCCCACCCGAAGTCACATGACCACCAAGCCATGCCCACCCAGTCACATGACCACCAAGCCATGCCCACCCAGTCACATGAACACAAAGCCACGCCCACTGAACTGGTGGGGGAAAATTTTGAATTTTACCACTGGTCTATGGATGTTGTTAATGTCTGTGTGTCTATTGTTGATTTGTGCTAGGCTTCTAGAAATTCCCTGGCCTTTTTGGACTTAGCCTGGTCTAGGGTTGTCACATTTTCCCAATTGAAACTATGGCTAAATTTGTCTATTTGTTGTGAAATTAAAGAATTTTCATCATGTCTTCTGACTGCCACTTGGTGTTCTGCTATGGATGTCTTCTGCCATTTCCCATATGGCTGCAGTACATTCCAAGTTATAGTACGTTTTCCTGCCTTTTCATTTGTATCAAAGGCTCCTCAGTTCTCTTCCCTTTGAATGAAAACTGTGGCACAGGACTTTTTAATGTTCCCTTCTCTTATGATCTCAGCAGCTTGCTCCTAAATGCAAGCCAAGATGACACAGGCAAAGAGCATAAGGGGTCAGCTCTTCAGATCTATTGTGATTCACTCCTTTGTATGGGAATCGAGAAGCACCAATGGCCCTTCAAGCTTTGTTCTTTTCAAAAGGTGGTCTCAGCTCCAAAGAAGCTGTGAGTTTTATAGAATGATGGGACTTTGGCCTGAAGGATTAGTCGTTGAAAGAGATCCTGCATTAAGCATTGTTAGCTTCCTCCAGGAGTCACCTGGTGCTAAAGAACTGAGTGCTACATTTTTGTTAACTTTGGTTTAGCCTGCTACTCGGTGTTCATTTGACTCAGTGGTGGGATTCAAATATTTCTACTACTGGTTCTGGCTTGGTGGGCATGGCAGGGGAAGGATAATGCAAAATCCCCATTCCCTCCCCACTCCAGGGGAAGGATACTGTAAAATTTCCATTTCCTCCTAATTCCAGGGGAAGGATACTTTAAAATCTCCTGGTTCTATTGATTCTGTGGGCTCCCTATAAAATGTCCATTCCCTCCAGACTCCAGGGGAAGGTTACTGCAAAATGCCCATTTCCTCTCGATTAGCTGTGACTTGGGAGGCAGAGAATAGATGGGGGCGGGGCCAGTTACAAGTGGTATTTACCGGTTCTCTGAACTACTCAAAATTTCCACTACCAGTTCTCCAGAACTGGTCAGAACCTGCTGAATACGACCTCTGATTTGACTTCTGTAAAGGTGATAGGGAAGGCCAAATGGAGAGAAGCTCACCTGCCTGCTCTGATGCAAACCATGCTTACCTTTCCACAGTGCTGGGAAACCTTTGTGGGGCAGGAGCTCTACCGTTTGATGGTGATGGATTTGATTTTCATTCTCCTGGACGTCATCTTTGGAGAGCTGATATGGAGGTAATCATTACAATGCAGATAATAGGGAGGCAATCAGATGGACCCCATCAAGTGGTGGGGCACATACTTACAGTTGTGTTCAAAATTATTCAACCCCCAATGCTGTAAAGGGGTTTAGGGAATTTAGTGTACATTTGTAATTGTATTCAGAATGAAATCCTACAAGGACTTTTTAAAGAACCAAATGCAACTAAAATGACATCAATTGTTTTTGTAATACAGTAGTAAACGTTTCTTTTGTGATTTCTTCATTGACACAATTATTCAACCCCTTAAAGACTACCACTCTGAAGAACAGAGGTTCATTCAGGTGTTTTCGATCAGGTATTGAAAACACCTGTGGATGTCACCGAGCAGCAATCAAGCATAATAAGCACCAATTAGGCAGCTTTAAAATGACTGTGATACTCAGCTCCTTCTAGACATTTACTGGTGTGGTTACAAACATGGTGAAGTCAAGAGAATGGTCCAGGAAGACAAGAGAAGAGGTCATTTCTCTTCACAGGAAGGGCAATGGCTATAAGAAGATTGCAAAGATGTTAAACATACCAAGAGACACCATAGGAAGCATCATTCGCAAATTCAAGGCAAAGGGCACTGTTGAAACGCTACCTGGTCGTGGCAGAAAGAAGATGCTGACTTCGACTGCTGTGCGCTACCTGAAGCGTAGAGTGGAGAAAAGTCCCCGTGTGACTGCTGAGGAACTGAGAAAAGATTTGTCAGATGTGGGTACTGAAGTTTCAGCTCAGACAACAAGGCGCACACAGCGTAATGAAGGCCTCCATGCCAGAACTCCCAGGCGCACCCCCTTGCTGTCTCCAAAGAATAAGAAGAGTCGACTGCAGTATGCCAAAAGTCATGTGGACAAACCACAAAAGTTGTGGGATAGTGTTCTGTGGACTGATGAAACAAAATTAGAACTGTTTGGGCCCATGGATCAACGCTATGTTTGGAGGAGGAAGAACAAGGCCTATGAAGAAAAGAACACCTTGCCTACTGTGAAGCATGGCGGAGGGTCAATCATGCTTTGGGGCTGTTTTGCTTCTGCAGGTACAGGGAAGCTTCAGCGTGTGCAAGGTACCATGAATTCTCTTCAGTACCAGGAGATATTGGATGAAAATGTGATGCAGTCCGTCACAAACCTGAGGCTTGGGAGACGTTGGACCTTTCAACAGGACAATGATCCCAAGCATACCTCCAAGTCCACTAGAGCATGGTTGCAGAGTAAAGGCTGGAACATTTTGGAGTGGCCATCGCAGTCACCAGACTTAAATCCGATTGAGAACCTCTGGTGGGACTTAAAGAAAGCAGTTGCAGTGTGCAAGCCTAAGAATGTAACTGAACTGGAGGCTTTTGCCCATGAAGAATGGGCGAAGATACCCGTAGATCGCTGCAAGACACTTGTGTCAAGTTATGCTTCACGTTTAAAAGCTGTTATAACTGTAAAAGGATGTTGTACTAAGTACTAAGATTGAATGTTACTTGGGGGTTGAATAAAACTGATAATGATGTGAGCACAGAAAAGACATTTGTGGTTATTTCATTATAAATGTTATGTTATATTTGTCTGACCTACAAGTGCCTCTTTGATGTAAATGTAAGCAAGATGACTGAATGATCAAAATCAATGTCAAACTGGCCAAAACACTCAATTTCAGTGGGGGTTGAATAATTTTGAACACAACTGTATTTAATGTAGGCAACATACTCCAAATCTTAATACACAGGTATTAAGAAATATGCCGTATGGCTAGTCTTGACTTAACTATTGCAATTGAGCCAACATTTCAGTTGCTAAGCAAGACGTTTGTCAAGTGAGTTGTGCCCGTTTTACAACCTTTTTGTCACAGTTAGGTGAATCATGCCGCTGTTAAGCGAATCTGGCTTCGCCCTTAATTTTACTGATCGGAAGCCAGCTGGAAAGGTTGCAAATGGGGATCACGTAACCGTGGGGGGATGGGGACAGAGCAGCTACCATACATGCATGCCGATTGCCAAGCAGGCAAATTTGGATCACATGACTATGGGGATGCTCCAACGGTCGTAAGTGTGAAAACTGGTCATAAGCCACTTTTTTCAGTGCCATTGGGACTTCAAATGTCAAAGACTACCTGTACCCCTCTGCTTATGCATCAATTGTGAAAAAAGTAAGGTTCTACATTTAGGCAAGAAAAACAAAATGCACAAGTACAGTATAGGTGGTACCTTGCTCAATAGTAGCAACTGTGAGAGGGATCTAGGAATCCTAGTGGACAACCATTTAAATATGAGCCAGCAGTGTGCAGCAGCTGCCAAAAAAAAAGTTCTAGGCTGCATAAACAGAGGGATAGAATCTAGATCACGTGAAGTGTTAATGCCACTGTATAGTGCCTTGGTAAGGCCACACCTGGAATACTGCATTCAGTTTTGGTCACCACGATGTAGAAAAGACATGGAGACTCTGGAAAGAGTGCAGAGAAGAGCAACCAAGATGATTAGGGGACTGGAGGCTAAAACATGAAGAACGGTTGCAGAAACTGGGTATGTCTAGTTTAATGAAAAGAAGGACCAGGGGAGACATGATAGCAGTGTTCCGATATCTCAGAGGGTGCCACAAAGAAGAGGGAGTCAAACTATTCTCCAAGGCACCTGAGGATAGAACAAGAAGCAATGGATAGAAACTAATCAAGGAGAGAAGCAACTTAGAACTAAGGAGAAATTTCCTGACAGTTAGAACAATTAACCAGTGGAACAGCTTGCCTCCAGAAGTTGTGAATGCCCCAACCCTGGAAATCTTTAAGAAGATGTTGGCTAGCCATTTGTCTGAAATGGTATAAGCTTCCTGCCTATGCAGGGGGTTGGACTAGAAGACCTACAAGGTCCCTTCCAACTCTGCTATTGTATTGTATTGTATTGATATAGGTTGTATAACTGTGAAAGAGTGTAGGATGCTTTCTTCCAGCATTAAAAATAAGCAAGAGATTTACCCTTTATTGCCATTGGAAGGAAATGTAAGGAGAAGAAAAAAATGATCCATATATTATACGGGTAGTTCTTGTTTAGTGACCACAATTGGGACCAAGTAAAACAGTAAAAAAAAAAACACGCAATAGTGTTTACAATTTTACTTCAATTTTCCCTTGCTTTACAGCAGGGCTGTCAAACTCCCAGCCCACTGGCCAGATGCATCACGTCCTGGCCACGCCCAGTTTAGCAAAGTGTGTGTGTGTGGGGGGGGGGGAGTCGCGATACATCACGTGACGCCACCATGACAACTCGAGTTTGACATCCCTGCTTTACAGCATCAGACGGATAGGACCCCACCTGCCAGGTGAGCCCAAATGGTAGAGGAGGTTTCCAGCATTTGAGTCATGAGGAAGCCAGGCAAAAGGGAAAATCTTATAGCCTTTTTACCCCCTCCTTGCCCTTTACTCACCCAGGCACTGGGATAGTTAGCAAGAAGAGAATTGATGTTCGTATTTACATTCATTGGAGAGGAAGAAATTACGAGAGAGTAAGCAGGCACAAGAGGAGGAAGACGCACCAAAAGGAATATGCTACAGTGAGTCATTGCTTAGTGACCCTAACTGGGACTGGAATTTCCATCACTAAGCAGTGAGGTCAGTAGGTGAAACATCATGTGACCGCACTGCTTAGTGACAGCAGTTTCAGCCATCCTGCTTGTGGTTCTTAGGCAAGGATCTTGTGCTTCTGCCCTTCCAGGCTTGCCTCTGCTTCAGCTGCCCTTCTGCCCACTCCGTCTTCCCCATCTCTGCCCTTTTGATCACATGACTGCAGAGGCACACAATAGCTATAATTTTGAATCATTTGTTCAGTGTTATCTTAACTTCAAACGATGGCTGAATGAATGGTTGTTAAAGGAGGATTACTGTAGCCAAAGTGCCAGCCATAAGATTCAAAGGACGCAAACAAAAACCTTTAGTGTGAAACTGATTAGATTCTGATTAATTTCAGGCAAGCTGATTAATTAAGGTCACAGAGCTGACCTGGTTAACATTCCCGTAGCATTTTCTAAGGAGGGTTGCACTGCCTAGAAAAGCAGCCGTGGAAAAGAGAGCCTGTTTAGGCAATTTCTGCTGTGTGAAGGGAAAGGGTAAAAAAAAAAGAGTCAGGCACAAGATAATGTTTACTAGCTGATTGTAATGATCAACACAGGTGACAAGAGAGACATGTAGCAAACATAGCAAAGTTGCTTTTTCATCACCATGTATCCACAGACGGTTGCAATCCAAGGCAGTTGCTAAAAACAAGAACGCGTGGTCCTAAATATAATTCTAATTATGCTAGGTACATTGGACTTGTTTCAGAGTAATCTCCGATAAGATTGTGTTGTTAACTCCTTGTGATGATACTACTGCAGGTAAATAAATACCAACACAAAAGGTCAACTCTTAAAGTGGAACCTTTGGGGGGTCTGAAAAATCTAGACAAGTATTCCAGAAATGAAATAACTTGCTTGGTACTTTAAATAAAAATATATGGAGAGGGGTTTCTTTTTGTTTAAATATATTTTTATTCAACACTTTCCAAACATTAAAGTCACAATTACACTTTTACAGCTTTTTGTTATTGATATTTCTTTTTTCTAATTTTGGGTTTTCCATTCAGTTTCTCATTTTAACCATGCATACACACACACACACACACACACACACACACAAACACAATATTTACATCTCTACTAGAGAGGGGTATATATTAATTAACTATAGCAACACAATAATAGATCTTTGAATTTTTTAAGCAAGGCCTTTCCCCTTTTCTTTACAGGATCATATTGGAGAAGAAGTTACAAAGTAAACAGAGGCCTGAATTTGATATTGCTAGAAATGTGCTAGATCTGATTTATGGACAAACCCTAACCTGGTGAGACTCTTTTCCTCCTGTTGATTGTTTCCTGCTTTGTTCCTTAACCAATTTCGTTGTAAACAAGTACAATGACAATAAAGATTATATTTATACAACCCCCCCCCCCATTTACAAGCTTCAAAGTATGTTGATCTTTAGCACCCTTGTGCGTGTGATTTAAAATAATTGCACCCTGCCTTTGTCAAAAGTTTTCAAAATACTTCCCAACACATTTATATATTTTAAATTTTTTAAGAAATACATTGAATTAATCTCATGAAGACATGTATGTGAGATGGGACCTTGGTATTCACTATTGTTCATTATCACTTCTGTGGTCCATCCGTCTCCAACTCTAAATCAAAACTTTTGATTACTTAAGCAAATGGAGATGCGGAATTGTGTCAGTGCATTGCATCCTAATGAAATAACAGCTAAGCAATGGAATAACATTTCTTCATCTTTTTAATTTTTTTCCTAGGTTGGGGGTCTTCTTTGCCCCACTTCTTCCTGTGGTCCAAATCCTCAAATTGTTGCTGTTGTTCTATGTGAAGAAGGTAATTTAATCGCCTTTTTTCTTAGTTCCGAAGCACGTTGCTTTACCTGGCAACATTCCTGAACGCCGAGTGTAGAAGTAGGTACGATATTAGGTAGGTACCCCGCCCAGTTAGGATGGAAAAGTTAGCAAATCACATTGAATGGGAGGAGCTGCATTGACCAGAAGACCAAAAGGGAAATCCATCAGGTGTTCTGGGCCACGAGGAAGTTATTTATTTCACACATTCAGAAGCAGCAGTGAAAGAAATGCACCCTTACTCTGAGATGTGAATTAGAGTATTTTTTGTAAAATAATCTTTTAAAAATGCTTTGGGAGGTTACATTTGCAGAAGAAAATATTTTGGCCGCGGTTTATTTTCCCCTCCTTAAAATCACCCTACATAATTTATTCCTTTGCAGAGTTAGGCATAAGTTACCCTTAAAGCAGAAAAGAAGAATTTATTGTCTATAGTTCACTTTTTTCAACATACATAATATATAATGCATGTAAGCTTTATTCAGAAACTACTGCTATTGGGAATAAGTAAAAATCCATGAATTTTCTTATGAATCTCTCTTAGGTCAGCTTGATGAGAAATTGCCAATGTCCCAGCAAACCCTGGCGTGCATCTCACATGAGCACCATCTTCATCTCTTTGCTGTGCTTCCCTTCCTTCCTGGGTGCCTCTGTATTCCTCTCCTATACCATCTGGGCGTAAGTCGATTTTCTGTGAAAAATAACCTTGGGGTTACATTCCAGATATGAAATATTTCAGACCAAATAGTCACAGCTTCCTCCTCATTTCTGTAATCTCCATTCTGTCATCCATTGTCTGCTACAAAACAGATCCAGTTTGGGTGGTTTTACGGAGCAGGGGGCTCTCACCGACATTGTGTTGTAGAACTTGTATCTCCACCCCAAATACAAGTTACTATATCGCCAAAGAAAGTTCTCTCTTTCCTCCTAAGAGGCCAGTCTTCTACCAATACTAGTTCATTGGTATTCACAGCAGAACCATTTTAACACAATCTGTTGCCAGGTCAGGAAACTAAAGACTGCGTTTCTGATAAAGTGACCCAATGGAGGGATTCAAATTTGTTTACTTCCTGTTATGTGGGCATGGCTTGGTGGGCTTGGCTTGGCTTAGTGAGCTTGGAAAAGGAAGGATACTGCAAAATCTCCATTCCCTCCTGATCAGCTGGGACTCAGGAGGCAGAGAATAGATGGGGACGGGTCTAGTCAAAGGTGGCATTTACCAGTTCTCCAAATTACTCAAAATTTCCGCTACCAATTCTCCAGAATCTGCTGAAGTGACTCACTGATTATTCTGTCATTGCAACTTTTAGTATGATGTTGTTTTAGCAAAGCACATATTTTTCCTTTGAGAACTTTATTTCTTAAGTTGCTGCAAATTGCTCTTTCTGTTAGTGGAGATATCACAATTAAATCTGTTTTATTTTCTATTCTCAGAACTCCAATTCACACAGTGGTATATCTTTTATAGATATATCTATGGAGATTCTCAGTCTTCCAGTTCATGGTTGTCCCCAAAGGTGCTTTTCCAAAAGGTGACTGGACTTTGTTTTATTGTTGAAGAGGTTTCACTTCTCATCCAAGTAGCTTCTTCAGTTCTGACAATCAGAACTGAAGAATCTTCTTGGATGAGAAGTGAAAAGTAAGAAAAAACTAATTTCTATTGCCTTTTGAAAAAGCACCTTTGGGACATCTTTTATATATTGTTAAATAAATAAGGGACATATGTTAAGAGGGAAATTGCTTTTTATATGGTGGTGCTATCAATTGTGTTTAATGAATACTGAAAACACTAGTTTTATAATAAACAATGCAGATTACATACAAATCTGTAAAATGAAGAATTAAATGTGGTAAGTTACATGAGTTACATTTCCTTTTGCTTGACATTTTGATCCTTAGCCTCTCTTTCCCCATACAGAATAAAACCATCAGAAATATGTGGACCTTTTCAAACTTTTGATACCATCTATGATTCTTGGAAGGTATGGGTACTACAGCTGGAAGAATCCAATCCGAATATCACTTGGTTTACCTGGATCCATCAAAACCTCTTCCAAACTTCCTATTTCATGTTGTTAATCATTGCAATGTTCATGTAAGTTAAAATGACAACTTTATTTATGGAAGCCTAGAAAATCATAAACACTTTTTAAGCCATGGTGCATAAACTATTTTTGCACATGTACGTACCATGCAATTGAGTGATTGAATAGTATGGATAAAGGTTGATTGCATGCCATTTTTCAACTTAATGTAACATCAGGATAGATCAGTTGTTGTTGATGGTTTCTGCTGCTGGGTATGGTATGTAAGTCAAATAGGAATAATTTGCCATAGATTTTAATGTAATGTAATGTAATGTTTAGTTTGGTTTTAATTCTAGGAAGTTCATGAAAATTGGTCTTCTTCCAAACAATATAAAAAGCCTTAAAAAGTTAACTGAAAATATTTAATAGAAAATGATTAATGATTTGGAGACGTAAAATGGAGACTGTATTATAGGAAGATATATAAAATACAATTGATATTTTAAAAACTGCAAATTATGTGCAGTATTTCTAAGGGGTTATAGAAGGAACTGTCAGTTTTAAAAGTTTACTTGTTAGTAAACTTTTAATGAAAATTAATAAATACAATACGTATAACTTTAAGACCCATGGTGGCACAGTGGTTAGAATGCAGACTACTTCTGCTGCCAGCCAGCTGCCAGCAGTTCAGCAGTTCGAGTCTCACTGGCTCAAGGTTGACTCAGCCTTCCATCCTTCCGAGGTCATAAAATGAGGACTCAGATTGTTTGAGGGGCAATATGCTGACTCTGTAAAACCACTTAGAGAGGGTTGTAAAACACTGTGAAGCGGCATATAAGTCTAAGTGCTATTGCTGTTTTTATACATCATTAACTTACATATTTTTAATTGTGGTAAATGTTAAATTAGTAATCCCTGATTCACTGTGATTCAAAATTAAACTAATTATCCAACATGGAATGCAGAGTTTTGAATTTATTAAAAGGAATAAAGTTTCTAAGGCTAATAAAGCAGTATGGTTATACAGAAAATTATTAATATGAGGTGATCTCTGCAGAAGAAAATAGTACAAGTATAATCATATTTAGCATGAAGTAAGTTTTTTAACATTAAAAAACCCTCTTTGCGGAATAGTTTATGCAAAGCTAAGTAAAATACTTGAAATTTAGTTGAGATCGTTTTTAATGTTAAAATGTAAGAAAGATGTAAGATGCATTATACTATTAAGATCTTAAAATTTGCTGTTACTTTAACATTTATAGTTTTATGTTTTGTTTGTTGAGAGTTTATATTTTTAAAATGAAAATTCAGGAACTAGAATTTTTTTTATTTTTGCTGAACTGTTGATATTTTGTTCACAACATTACACTCATAGTGAGGTGCCATATTTTATATCCCTGCATCTCATAATGTCAGCCCTTATAAGATAGACCATAGTAAGAAATCCTGCCATATCGGTCAGTACTATTTTCATTGTAACAGCTACAGTAACAGACTCTTGCAAGACTGAATGTGTTTCCTCACTTTATCTTAGTGTGACGGAGCCTGTCTGAGATATTTACTCAAACTCGTTCCTTGCAGTGGGTTCAAACTGGGCTTGTCTGATCATTGCCTTAGAGCAGGGGTCTGCAAAGTCGGCTCTTTTAAGACTGGTGGACTTCAACTCCCAGAATTCCCCAGCCAGCTATGCTGGCTGGGGAACTCTGGGAGTTGAAGTCCACCAGTCTTAAAAGAGCCAACTTTGCAGACCCCTGCGTTAGAGTGAAGGCCACTCTAAATGCTCTCTACATGCAATAGGTAGAGATTTTTTATTTATTTATTTATTTATTTATTTTCGAATTTATACCCCGCCCTTCTCCATTGTTAGGACCCAGGGCGGCGCACAGGCATTATTAAAATCATACAAAAAACAATATACATTATTAAAAGCATATTAAATTAAATCCCGTGCTAAAAAACCCATTTTAAAATCTAAAGATTAAAATTTATGGATAAAAGTCAGAAACGGGGGGCTATGCTTGAGATCTCAAGATGCTCACCAGAAGATATGCTGGCTTATCTGATCAAAAGATAATTGATTCCTCTCGTTCTTCTAAAGGGCTATCTTCCCTGTTCTCTGTTTGAAAATACCGGGCAAAGCCATTTCCCTTGGCCAATTCTCTTAGCCTTTTTGGAGCACACATTCTTCTTCTCAGTATGTGTTGATTAATTTGTCAGCATAAATATCACATTCTCCAACCTTACGTTTTACAGGGCTGTGATCTACTTCACCATTGAGATGGTAAAGGGTCTGCGGAGTATCATTTCAATACTAAAGAGTCAGATTGCCAATGTGAGTACTAAAGGGGAGTGGTTCATCTTTTTAAATAATCTTAATTTAAAAATAGAGTGAAAAAGAAACATTAGTACTGTATTTTTCGGAATAAAAGACACACCGGAGTATAAGACACATCAAGATTGTGAAGAGGTAAATTAAAAATAAAGTTTTTGCACTCTGCAGGCTTCCCAAACCCTCTGCACGCCTCATTTTTTATGAAAAATGGGGCATGCAGAGAGTTTGAGAGGCCTGCAAAATGCTCCTGGGGGCTGGAAATGAGCAAAAAATGGTCTGTTTTTCATGAAAAGGGGCCCGTTTTTTTGGAAAAAAACAGGGCATGCATAGGCTTTGGGAGGCTTGTAGAGTGTTCCTGGGGGCTGGGGGGGGAAAAAAACGAGCAAAAAACGGCCCATTTTTCGCTCATTTGTGCCCTCCCCAGTCCCCAGGAGCACTTTGCAGGTCTCCCAAACCCTGTACATGTCCATTTTTGTGAAGGGGCGGGGTTTTGGGAGGCCAAAATACTGTATTCAGTGTACAAGATACACTCAGATTTTCACCCTCTTTTGGGGGGGGGGGGGAGTGTGTCTTATACTCCAAAAAATATGGTAATTAAAAGGACAACAAAAATAATTTGATCAGAAATATGAAGTACTGTAGCCTAAAATAAATATTTAAAACTTGCATAAACTGAAATAACGTATACATTAATTTGAAAGACACAAATATAAACATCTGGGTTTATTTTTATTTATAAAATTCTTAATGCAGTCCAACTCCCCTATAAAGGTGGGGAAGCATGATCAGCAGAATTTATACCATCATTTACACAATTCCACATTTCCTTATTTCCTCCAGTCCAAGAGCTATTATTAGATTTTCCCCATTCTTACCCTCACTACTGAAATGTTTCTATCTAAAACAGGTCCAATGTATTCCATTTCCAGAGCAAACATACATTTTGATTTGGACACAACACCCCCTCCAAAAAAATCCACTAGCAATTGTAGGCATTTTTGTATCCTTATCCATTATAGTATTTTTATCTAAACAGACAATTTTAGACAGGAGTAATCTGCTATGAGTTACATGATTGCCCTGGCTAAAAAATGGAGACTAAACCTGATTTAAAATATTTTTAAAAGGAAAAAAAATCTTGGAGACTATACTGTGTTTATTCTCAGGCAACATTGTTTTCTACACTTGTAAAGACCTCTAAAAATAAAAATTTTGTTTGGTTTTCTGTTGTACTTTGCTATATGGCAACTAACAAAAATATTCATTTCTAATGTTGCAACATTTTATTTGTCATGAAAAAAGAAAATAACTATACAGTTAATGATTAACTTACTGATTTCCTCAAAAATGTTCAACCAAAATCAGTAATTGAATAGCGATTGCCGAAGTTGGTAGTATTCACCAATTTAATCACACTCCCTCAATTTGGCTTTACTGTGTGACTTTTTAAAGAAAAAAGAGCTTGTTTTCCTGCATTGCCCAACTTACACCAGTTGTAGCCAGGTAATTGAGAGGAGTGGGCTGCAAACTGTCTGTGCCCAAAGCTCTATAGATAAAATCGACCTCCTACTCTAGGTACCAGAAGTGTAATATGACTTTTCCGTTCATATCTATTTTGCCAATCATAAATAAACTTTTAGCAATCAACTCCAGCATAAAAAAAACATTTAGCAATCCTGCATTGTATTTGCTTCAGCATTCATAATGTCCACGTTCTATTAAGAAAGTCAGTTTCCTGCTGCTCATCTTAAACGTGTCTCATATTCCAGGAAAGAGAAGACAAGAAGTTTCTCATTCAAAGACTTCATATTATATATGAAAAATGAAAGTACAACAGGGTGAAAATGAGGTAAGGCCATTTGGAACTAATCGGGACAGGGAAGGACAGCGATATGCCAAATAACGGGACCCAAGCAGTTGGCTAAAAGCTTTGCTCAAACTAGCAGACGGACTATGCTAAATCCACACAGGTAGTAGCCTCATACCTTACAGTTTGGAATTTTGGAATTCTGCAATAGTTGTTTTGTGTTTTCTCGCTTTGAGTAGACCAAAATACCAAGTGCAGTTACAGGTTTCCCTACGGCCTTTCCTTCAGTGTACAATACTGTAGCGAATTACCAAATTTTGGGCAGAAAATTTACAGGCTCTGAAGCAAATAGATTTCAGAGGAAGGCACATTTGTCTTATTTTATTCCCCCGCCCTCTCTCTCTCTCTCTCTCTCACACACACACACACCAGTGGTAGGATCCTACCAGTTTCATAACAGGTTCGGTGATCACATGTTGCGTGCGCCCATGCCTGATGTGCACTCTGTACATGTGCAGTTTTTTAAAAAAATACCTTCCACGTTACTTCTGGGGAGTAACACAGCTGAGGCGCGGCAATCTGCTATGCTGCACAATCAGCTGAGAGGATATAGGTAAGTAAAGCTCAGGAGCGGATGGGTGGGCCCAGCTGATCGTCAGAGCTACCGGTTTGTCTGAACTGGCTGAATCCCACCCCTGACACATAGGCAAATGAGAAAGACTATCCCCACTAAACATAAGATATTATGCTGCCATGATTACAGGAACTTTCTATGGAAGGATGATGACATAAGCAGCAACATGAACAAGTGGATGCTGAAATCTTGCTATGACTAACAACATTTTTTCCTAATAACATTTTTCTTCCATTTAGACTGAAAGTACTTCCTTCCATCAGAAGTATAGGAGGCATAGAAAAAAATGATGAGAATCTGGGAGAGGGGGAACACATAACTGACATTTTAGGCTGGTTTTATACAGTTAGTTCTCACCTTACGAAAACCATTGAGCCCAAAGTTTATGTTGTTAAATGATAAATTTGTTAAGTGAGTTTGGCCCACTTTACGACTTTTTTTGCCACAGTTGTTAAGTGAATCACTGCAGCTGATAAGTTAGTAACTCGGTTGCTAAGTGAATTTGGCTTCCCCGGTGACTGCTTGTCAGAAGGTCCCAAAAGGGGATCACTTGACCCCAGGACACTGCAACAGTCGTAAGTATGAACCAATTGCCAAGCATCTGAATTTTTATCACATGATCATGGGGATGCTACAAAGGTTGTAACTGTGAAAAACAATAAGAAGTCACTTTTTTTCAGTGGCGCTGTTAACTTTGAATGGTTACTAAATCAACTGTTGTAAGTTGAGGACTACCTGTATTTGCTTACTCTTGGGAACCAAATCTTTAGATCCTCTGTTCAATGCATAGGATGCTAGAGGACAATATACAGTAATTCAAGTACTGTATATGTCCGGGATTTTATTTATAAACAAAGTTGAGGTTGGACTGTATTTTGCAAATTGGTATTTTGAGGACAAATTTAAAAAGGCAAGATAAGGATTGAAAAATGTGTTATCATTAGGAAATGCACGTTTATTACTGATTCTAAAATCATCACTAATTTTCTTATTACATTACAGATCCATTTTCCCTTAGCATCTTTACCAGCGAATGTACCAAGTGAACCTTTCACTGAAGGACTTCTTAGAAAAAGGAAAATAGATATGGGACTATCCAGAAAAGGTTTGATGAACATGTTCATGCTGCTGAAGACATCTGACGTTGACTCCCTTCACTTCCTGCATGTGAATGTCATCTACCTTTAGCTGAAGAAGTTATATTCTAACAGTTTGCTGGCCATTCCAATTTATCTTCAGCCAAATGGAAACTTTTTCTGAACCAAACGAAGAGCTTCTAGACTTCCTGAAGATTTTTACAGACATTTTTTATAATAGAGAATTCAAACGTATTTTATAATGTGCAATGGTCTAAATATTTTGTTTTGCCAGGATTATGAAACCTGTGACCCCACATGTAAAGTGTACAGTTACTGGAAAGAAATCTTTTTTTACAAAGGACCTCATGACTTAATTAGAAATGACTGTCTTTAAAAAGCTCTCTAGTTACCCAAGAGAGTAAATTATATTCCCTTTTAATTCATTTGTTATTAATTGCCTAAGTGATGGTGAACAGTTGTCATTTGTTAAGTTCTCATAGTGTGCAGTTACTCCAACATGATTGTGCATGCCTACATTTTAACTCATATCCTTTGAATATATTTTCATTTCAGGTGTGAGCACTAATCTGTAGAGGAAATCTTAACTCTTTGCTACCTCATCTTTTATTTTCTTTGTGGAATTAAGGTGTATAATTATGGGTCATTTTTCACCATTTCTATGTTCCAGACAGTAAATAAAAACTGCAACTTACTTTTTAGAATTGTCTGACCCACAAGAGTCAGGTGAGTGAAAGGAGTTATGAGAATGTGTGTCATGGTGAAAGCAAAGGATTTTTTTTTTAAAAAAATAAAGTGTTGCAACCTAAGCCATGTGCTCAAAACTCACTGAAAATTTCTAGCTGTTCTACCACCTAATGCCTTATGAAAATTAAGAAAAGGAGTCCCACTGGATGGTACAGGTATGTTATCCCATAATAAAATCTCACTCCCTTTACCTCAGCTGTGCAAAACATTTCCCCAAATATGTTAACAGGGAGTGGAGCAGCAGAACTAATCTCATTTCTGGACACGTTATATCTCCACTCTCTCCATGTTGAATGTTAAGGTTAGTCTATGCTTGCTTGAATTTATAAATTGGAAATGCTACTTTAACAATCAATTAGGAAATATGCTTCCAAATCAGAGATTCAGAAAGCAATGTAACAGGACTAATACCATCTCTACTTCTTAGAGGTCAGTGGCTCTCCCTTGCTGGCTCTATTTTTTTGCCCAAGCTAATTCCTCAGGGAAATCATTATTTATTTTGGCCTGCAAACTAAATATCTTCTAAAGAACAAATTACTAAAACAAAGTTACTACTAAATTTCAATAAAATGAAAGTAACGATGAGCCTTGTACAGAATGATGTTGTAAGAGCTGCTGAATCATTGACACAGGAAGCATTTTTACTCTATGAAATATTTATTTCAAATAAATATTTAAGTGTCCAATTTAAAGCATTGTCATAAAAACACCCATAAGAAAATATGGCAGCATAAAATAGGTTAGTTCATAGCATTCAGATGCATTGAGTTCATAATTGGCCGGCTTTTGGTATTAGTAATTCAGTGTAATTAATTAAAGCTCCCATTAAAATGGGTGTTTATGGAGTGTGAACACAGAGATACAGCATGATGAGATGGAAGAGTCAGTTCTACTGGGTTGAATCTATCCATTTTGTGAGACAGGAAAGGAATATCATCTGTATTCACCTTTAGTAAAACCACCTTTGTGATTGTCCAGCAGTAGGTGCAACTGAACTGAATGCCAGCATTCATTCTGTAAATATTCTTTACTATACTTTTAACCCTAGTACATATTTGGTTTCTTATAAGCCATTCAAAAACTCTTTTGAGAGTCACTGAATTAGAATAAGTAAATAAACGCATTCAAGTAACAGGTTAGTGGCTCTGATGGAGGCCACTGACACCACAAGAGAATAAAATGGAAAGCTGAGAAGATAAAAGTTTAGGTGAAAAAAGAGACAGAAGAGCTGAGGGTTAAACAGAATACATCCACTATTGATAAGCTCTCATCTTGTTACATCTTAAACTTTACAATTTTTAATTGGTTGAGAGAACTAATTCTTGAGAGAACTAATTCGTTCAGAACTTCAGAATTGCTACATTGCATACCCATTTTGTAATTCATCTATAATCTACTGATGTTGTTTTTGCTGATGTCCCATGACTCAGCTAATCTGGTTCACATGATGGTATGAGCTCACCAAAACCCTGAATTCCAAGAATGTGAGATTCTTGTGAGAAGAAATCAAAGTCAAGGAAACACTACAGAATCAACACATTTCTAATGCATCTCACAGAAAACCAATAGTGTACTACAGTACAGCAAACACTGTATATGGCATTTAATACAGCAGGCCAATGTTGCCCCTGCACACTGGTCAGGATGGGATTTCTGGCTCAGGAACAGCAGAGATTGCACCATTGGCAAAAACTATCTGCTAAAGTTAATACTTCTTAGGTCTGAATTTTTGGTTAGATCATTGTTGTAGAAAATAATTCAATATTGACAACTAAAACACAAGAGACTATGCACACAAACTTTTGAATAAGGTATTCAGATTTGAGCAATCTGAATTTCTAGTGTAAATAGGATTTTGTTTGCTTTATACTTCCATCAAATCTGATTTCATACAAAGCACAGAAACACATGAGTGAAATTAAATTTCTTGTTGTTTACAAAATCTGATTGGTACCTCTGTTATAGCATATTTTACTTACCATTATTTCAACTCTACAAATCTTTATCTAAAGAAAATGATACTGTATATCATTACTGGGCTTACCGTTTGAAGCTACAATGTTCCCTTTCAATGCATCTGCATGCAGTAGCAGCAATCCAATATATGCCAGTTCAGAGGAAATCCACTGAATAATTTAAATGGCATATTTCTATATCAAAGTTTGTGATAGCAATGTTGATCCGCGGCTTGCAGGAAACACTTCAGCTTCCTGGCGTTTCCAGATTCCAGCTTCAATCATGAGAGGGTGGATTGAAACCACTTCATTACATCAGATAAGCCTCTGCCGTCTCGTGCACTGATCTCAACCACAGTGATAACCTGTTTGGCCTGAGCAATGATATCGTGGATTCGGAATAATGACTTCATCTCCACCAGGGACATGTAGCATGGTAAGTCACTAGGATTCAGAATAGTGAGGAAAGAAAGTATTACACACCCATTTCCATTTGCCTGCTGAGCTGACAAAAGCCACTAATGCTAAGTCTTCTGTGTGGAAATTCAGCTTAATTTGCTTACATTTTGTTGAAAATGAGAAGGACAGGAACTGATGTTAGCTGTTCAGCAGAAAGGACGGACAGAAGCTGGACACAGGATGCGGAGATCTGAGTAGGGTTGGCAGCATCAATCATATACTGCAGGAGACAGAGAGCCATATACTTAAATAATATCCTAAAGCACTGTATAAGCTTATTTGCTTATTTCACTATTTGTGCCGCTTGCAATGGCAAAACTAGAAATACATAAAAAATTAGTACAATCTGAAATTTTCCCAAATGTTATAATCTATTGACAATTTTATAGACAATGGGCTGTAAGACTGTATTTTTACAACCATTTAACCCCTTTATGGTTGGAGTTGGAGCAATTGAATGGAACTGAGTGTTTACTGGCTGGATGCCCTTCCTGACACCTATGCGGAATTCACGTAGGTGTCAGGAAGTGATCTAGCCATTAAACACATTAAACACTCAGCTCCATTCAGTCACCCAACTCCACCCCAAATAAACGGCTTAAAGAGGGAATGCTAAATATAATATATGCATACCTATGTATAAGAAATTTGTTTACCCTATATACAACACATTAAATACAAGTTTAGGATTATATTTTCTAATAAAAGAATGTCAATAGTGTCTTATCAGCCCCACCAGATCTGGCAGAAGGGATATTCTCCAAGTCCCATTGATTAAAGAGCATCACTTGGCAGGACCCAAGAGATGTTTCATCTTGTAGCATTGCCTGTCCTTTGGCACACCTTTCCTCCCAATATGAGATCCCCAAACCTAGCTAGTTTCTGCTGAGTCCTTAAGACCTGGCTTTTTTTTCAGGTACAATAGAACCTCTGGTCACGACCATAATTCGTTCCATAACTTTGGTTGCAACCCGATTTGGTCATGACCCAAACCTAATTTTGGAAATTTGGTGCTTACAAAAAAAATGGTGTGGAAGGGGAAATCGGGCGCGAAAAAAGAAAAATTGTGCATTTTTTGGTCAGAACCCAATTTCGTCATGATCGGAAGCGTTCGTGACCAGAGGTTCTACTGTATGTAGCTGGGAAGTCCCATAGTTGTGAACATGAGTTGTACAAATTTGTTACTGATTGGTTTAGCCTTTGCCATTTTTCAGTTTTGCTTTCTCGTGCATTTTTATGTACTGTATTTTGTGTTGCACAAAAACAATCTGAAAGACCAGACTAGGAACTGATCGATGTGGTTGCTGAGAGTCAAAAGTCAACACTGACTTCATGGCGCATAATCAATTTTATTATGTTGAAGTTTTCATTGGGTTAGCTATTCAGAGTCACTTTATGTGAGACAGGGATCATATAAATCTAATACATAAACACTCTAGCACAGGGGTCCCCAACCTTTGCAACTTTAAGTCTGAAGGACTTCAGCTGCCAGAATTCTCCAGCCAGCTTTGCTGGCTGGAGAAGTCTGGCAGCTGAAGTCCTTCAGACTTAAAGTTGCAAAGGTTGGGGACCCCTGCTCTAGCACAGCAGTTCTCAATCTTGGGTCGTGACCCCTTTGGGGGTCAAACGACTCTTTCACGGGGGGGGGGGGGTGTCACCTAAGACCATCAGAACACACATATTTTCGATGGTCTTAGGAACCGAGACATCGGTTGGGGGGTCACCACAACATGAGGAACGGTATTAAAAGGTTGCGGCATTGGGAAGGTTGAGAACCACTGCTCTAGCGTAAGAAATAAGAATAAATGTTGAGATTACAAATCCAATTTGCATGTCCCAGAACATCTAGAATTGCTTAAAAACCCTCAGAATAAAGTTGTTAAGTTAGTAACGCAGTTAAGAGAATCTGGTTTCCCCACTGACTTTGTTTGTCAGAAGATTGCAAAAGGTCATCACATGACCCCAGGACATTGCAACCATCATAAATGCACAAAACAATCTAATCACTTTTTCATTGCTATTGTAACTTTGAACCGTCACAAACAAATAGTTCTAACTCGAGGACTAACTGTATTTATTTGACATCGTTTCCCCCCTATAGCAAAAAAACTTTCAGCAGGGTAAAATCTTAATTGTAACAAAGTACCCATGTCACAATTATAAATTTAAACTAATCAATACAACAAAACAAACAAACTGCTGAAGTGAAGAACGGAACAACCAGCAAATAGAAACAATAAATAAATTGCAACAAATCAAAAACTTTCTTGAATAATGCTATATTCAGTGGTTACCAAAACCACTGAAAACCGAATAAAGTGGGAACTGATCGAATGTTAGGGGCAAGTTATTCTAGAGCAGGGGTGTCAAACTCGATTTCACTGAGGGCTGCATGAGGGTTGTGTTTGACCTCTGGTGACCGGGTGTGTGTGGCCAGCCCAACATCACTCATCGAGGATCTGTTTTGGGCCACAATGGCCTCCTGCAATTCTCTGCCAGCGAAATCAAAGCTTGGGGAGGCTGCATGCAGTCCGTCTGGGTCCCGTTTTCAGCTGCAATGGGCTGCAGCCCTCTGGCAGCGAAAACAGAGCCCAGGTGGGATGCATGCACCCTCCCTGGCTTCGTTTCCACTGGCAGAGGGCTGCAGGAGGCCATCACAGCCTAACATGGAGCCTGGAAGTGCTGCAGGAGGCCCTCTCAACCTCTGTTTTTGCTAGCAGAGGCACCGTGGGCTGGTCCTTTGCTGTTTCCAGGGTAGCTCCACGGGCCAGATCCAAGCACCCCATGGGCTGGATCTGGCCTGTGGGTCTTGAGTTTGACACCCCTGTTCTAGAGGTGAGGTTGCATTTGGGAATGTTGTGGGCCACATGCAGCCCATGGCTTTGGCACCTCTGCTCTAGAGTGCCCTGTAGCTGCACATCAACCACATTTTTAATAACCGTGTCTCCACCCTCCACCAAAGGAAGAATAGAGACAAAGGGGTTGTCATTAAGTGCAAATGGGTCCAGGGAGAGTCTCTTGAGGACACACACCACAGGCAGCTGACCTTAATTTCCTCCCTCACCCAATCTGTTCCCTGTCTTCCAGATACTCAAAGGAACGAAGAAAAAGAGAGGGGGATGAAGCACACAAGGAACAACCAAAAGAGCTCCCTATCAATTTCATTAAAGTTCAAAGGATAGAACCCATTCCAGGTAACATGGCCAGACAGACCACAAAGAATCAAGATTCTGATGAATCAGAGTAGCCTTCATGAAAATTGGTGTTAAACAGTCACAGGAACAGCATACAAACAGCCCTCGATTTCCAACTGGTCATTTAACACTGTTTCAAGTTATGACAGGCTTAAAAAAAATCAACTTATGACTTAACTTCAAGATTATGACTGCCGTTCCCCCCCCCCTCACCCAGTGGTCATGTGATTGCATTTTGGGTGCTTGGCAATCAGCTCATCTTTATGACCAGGTTCAGCATTCCCTGGTCATGTGACCTTGATTTACAATGTTTTTGCCATTTTCTGGCAAAAAACACCCCTGGATATGCTTAATGACCATGTAGTTGGTATAACAAACATGTGTTTCACTTAACAACAGTGACAACTCACTTTCCAATGGTCATAAAAATAGTCATAAAATCAAGTTGGGTTATGAGGTGCCTCAACTTATAAGAGCAATAACCTACGACCAAAATTCCGGGTTCCACTGAGGACTACCTAAGTAGTCCTAAGTCGAGGACTACCTGTATAGATCTTTCGGCCTTCTGTTCCCTAAATGTCTGTGCCAGTGCAAGAGGTCAGACTGAAAGAGGCCAGAGGTTTTATGGCAGCTATAAATCTTACAACAGTACAGGAATATGAAAGCCCAGGAGAAATAAACAAGGAGCCAGGTTTCCATACAGACCAATCCAAGTTCCAGGAATCAAAGCTAAGTATATTCTTGTACCCATCCAAAGTTCAATCAGGGAATCAAAAACACAGTCAGAAAGTCAGGCCGAAGAATCCAAAGTTGCTTACCAACAGAAATCCGATCCCCAAGCCCTTCTTTTATAACATGATTCAGGGTCGTCTGTCTTCAAAGTCAAATCTCTTTTGAGGTCCCTCCCTTATGAAGCATTCACCCCTCTGAGGTGAGCGTCCCTGATCATAAGGTGCCATTTAAGATTAATATACTCCTATTGCCTGGCCCAGGCATCTGGGTCTTTAGCCCAGAGAGCAGATTTCTGAGAAAGCAGTGTCACTGCCTTCGCACAATCAGGTTTTGGAAATATTCAGTCCTCTAGATCTGCATGTTCATCAAGTTATGGACAAGAAAAGTTTTACAAGGACTGCATCGCAGCTGACAAACCTATGTACTGACACATGTACAGTACCAGTAAGCCAGCTAAATAAGCTCCCAAAGCCACAGCCTCCAAGAAGATCCGGACACCCTGCAGCCCAGTGAGTAGTTGCTCTACTTCCTCCCTTTTTCTGTCAAGCGTTTGCCATTGATCTGCTCACTTATCTTCACCACATACCATCCTCCCAATTCACAACACTGCACTTTTTTTAACCAACTCTAATATTACAGGATAAGCATGACCACAATCGCCCAGAAACTTCAACTCTACCAAAAATAATTCTAAGTACTAGTATTCTTCCAATCCAACCTTACTCTTCCTTTAAAAAAAAACATTCATTGTTTAGTGCATCCATATAAGTAGAAAAACTGCTATGCCACAGTTAAAAGGTAAAAGGCCTCTGTTCTGCCCCCCATCCCCACCCTTTTAGCAGCCCTCTGAACTTTTAACTGCCGACCAGCCCCAGAATAATCATACAATCCTAACACTTAGACAAGCATTTCCCTGACTCCATAAAATAACAGGAATCCCTACAGGATAAAGAGTAATGTCATATGTAGAAGTGAAATACACATATCTGAGGAAGATTTTCCTTTATGGATTTCACACAGGATCAAAACCCAAATCAGGAGCATCTGTACAGGAAGGACATGTCCAAACCAGCATGTTCACATACCCCCCTTGCTCACATCAAGGACTAGCCCCTCCATAATACCAAGCCTCTGGACCCCATCTCCTCTGTAGTCTGCCCCCAAAAGCAAATCTCTTTGTTCTTGGAAATAAAATTTGATCTCTTTTCTCACAATAGGTCTGGATTTCATTTTTTCTTTTGTTCTTGTGCCACTCCGGCTCATATGACCCCAAATTATTCTTCTAACAGCATACAACTGATTAAAATCGTGCAAGTTTATTATAAAAATACATAATACATTAATGAATGCTCACCAGGAGAGCATAGCAATCAGTGTAGTAACTGGACCAGATAGGACCCATGCATCCTCCTAGCTCTCGAATTGTGATCTTCCTTCCTATTGGGAGATCAGTAAGATTTGTGCCTACCTGCAAAAACATAATCATACAAACATATACACAGATGTGCAAATGAATTAATGTGCAAAATACCATAAACTACAATAGGTTTTATTCCCAAGAATCTGTGCACAGAACTGTAGATATTGTCTATTCTGTTAATTAGGACCCCTATCCTGGTATAGTAATCTAACTCTCCCAATTCTAATGAGAAAGAGCAAAACCTAAATATTTTTCCATAAAAAGTTCTGCTACGCAATATCATAAAGTTGTTTTCACGATCCTCAGAAACCTGAGCTCTATTTTCAGTGCAAGGTCCGATATAATTCAGTAATGCCAGAAGGACTTCTGCTTTCATTGATGGTATGTTTTTCAGGATTTAATTAACCAAAAATATGCATGTCATATACATACAATTGGGCTATGACTAGCATGGCTAACATTTCCACAGGGTACTTGCCTTTGCCAAGAATGGAAAAAAGAAGCAGCTGAAAAATCGTAAGTTGGAGGGAACATGATAATATTTCAACAATTTATTTATTTATTTTTCACATTTTTAAACTGGACATCTCCCCAAGAGATGGATGCTATTAGGTAAATACATAATAACAAGCCACAGGTGGGCGCATCTCATATCAACATACATTAAAAAATATAATGGAAGGAAAAATCATCAACGAATAGAGAGGATAGCAAAGTTTGTTCCAGAATAATTAATCCTGAGGGCCACCTACTGGCTTTAATTACATGAGGCTTTAAAAACCTGCTTTGAATGAAGACAGTCTGAAAACAAGCATGAACCTGAAGATTAGTCATTACATTGCAATAGTGACGACTATAAAATTACAGTTAGAGCAGCAAAAAAAGTTATTTTTTAGAAGTATCTGTAATCTTGTAGTATTATGAAGCACAATGTGAACTGAGCTTCATTTAAGTCCTATTGGTATACTATACCATAAAATGGTATATAGCGTGTACTGTCTAGTGAACACACTAAGCCAAAATTCATTATCTTTATTAGAAAATTTGTAAAGATTTAAAGAAGTACTATCAAAGTAATTAATTGATGTTACTTCTTTTACCAAAGACAACTTCCAACAAATGTTTTCCATGTTCTCTTTACTACAACTAATAATATGATTGTGCTTCATGATGCCACAGTATTTCAACTGAGTTAATGTCACAGATTAACTTGGATATTCCAAAATTCAATTTCCTCTTCTTCAGTTATTTTGATGTAGATTTATATGTATTTTACTATTTTTTGTTGCATGATCCACATTCATTTAAGCATCAGCTCATGGACAGATACCCTGCCATTTTCCTGACAAATTTTCTGATACAGCCCAAAATTTGGTTTTTTCAATTATTGCAAGGTAAAAACAGTCCTATTCTTAATGCACTCATTAGAATACAGTATGAAATCCACAAAAATCTTTCAAGCTCATAATTCACTTCTACATGGAGGGAAGTTTCCAAAAGAGGCAACCAACTTTTTACTAAATTGAGAACAGTCTCTCAAACTTATACCTGCATTGTCATCAAATTAATTCAACTAGTTGATTAGCCTAGACTTCACATATTTTCCCCAGCAGAGATATTACACATCTGCTGCTGTGGCCTAGAGGTGGAGCTCTTGCCTCACAAGCAGGAGGTTGAGAGTTCAATCCTAGATACCTGCAAGGTCCCTTTCAACTCTGTTAATCTGTTAAATATTAAATACTGACTCAATGTTCTATAAAGACGTGACACTACAGTTTTCAGTATTGTTTGTTCAATATAAGTGTAAAGGTACTATGCTAGAAATCATGACATCTAGTCTTGCCTTAGACATGAAGCCAACTCGGTGCCTTTGGCCAGTCATTCTCTTAGACCTAGAAGGTGGCAAGGATAAACCACTTCTGAAAATCTTGCCAAAACACCAGGGATTAGTTTAAGCAATTGTCAGGAGAAAACCTGACCTGAAGGCATAGAAAAAGAGCTTTCTCTATTGTTTACTGAAAAATACAAACAAATCTAAGCATACACCATATGGTATCCTATACTGTATCTATTATTAATCCACGAGCCTAGCAAAATATATTTAATACCTAAACAGAACACCATGGCATTCACTCAGCAGTTTGTGCAGTCTGACTAACAATACTCTGCCAGTCAGCTTTTCAGCCATCAGACAAGCTGTGAGGAAAAGAGTCTTAATGCAGAAGGCATATACCTCACTCTTGCCTTATAACACTGAGAAAGGGGGAGGGAGAACAGAAAAGTCTGTTCAAGGGTACGTATATAAGAATGTATGGATGAGTCTCCTAAACCTGTTTTCCACATATTGTACCTACCAGCTCCAACTATTTACATGGGCTCAATTCTATAAACCACAGATAGTCAACCTTTTTATACCTACCACCCACTTTTGTATCTCTGTTAGTAGTAAAATTTTCTAACCGTCCACCGGTTCCACAGTAATGGTGATTTATAAAGTAGGGAAGTCAATTAAATTAAAAAAAGAAAAGTGCTTCAGTATCTGACAAAACCCCTACCGCCCACCATGAAAGCTGGAACGCCCACTAGTAGGCGGTAGGGATTAGGATGACTACCACTACTATAAACCAATCAACCCTAATCTATTCAAGCAACAGTGCTCAAAAGAATTCCTTTCACTGGATTTGTTTTCACCAAAACTAGTGAACCAAAGATAATAAAAGCCATACCGTAGGCAAAGTAGCTGGTGGGTCTCCAAGGTCCTTGGCACCATCTTTGGAGCTCAGCTGTATAAAAAAGCCATTAAGGAAGATGGTAGGAAAGAATAACATTCAATACAATAATAAGATATAGGTCGGATTGAAATTTTCCAGAATAGCCTTTCCCGCATTTTCTTAAACAATACTCTAAGATGTCTTCCATTGCCTATATGCTTATCTGGGAATTATGGAAATATTTCTCATTATTTGGAAAACAGCAGGAGTAGGAAAGGCTGCTCAAGAAGGAGATCCCATTTACACCCTTGCCCAATTCAGCAAGGACTAAATATTCTGTGTCAAAAAAACCTACCAAGCATCAAGCAGACACTTTTTTAAATTTCATCCCTCTCTCTGACACTTAACTCCACATGCCACCATTAGCCCCAAGCCTCTTAGAAGAGAGGCCAAACCCCTATAATTCCCCCCCCCCCGGGGTGTGCATTCAGCAATTTAATATTGTATTCTATGTTGCACTTTAAAAAGCAATGGCAGCGGACAGAAAGCCATATCCCAAGTTCTTCCTTTTGCATTTAAACTTCATTAAAATTAAATATAACCCAATGCGGATTTTTTTTTTGCATACTCATACATTTAATGGATGCCCTCTTCAATCCCATTTAAAACCACAATTTAGCAATCACAGTTTAGTCATCAGTTTCTGCAATCTCCAGAGGCCACCTTCAGTCTATGCATCTCTGCCTTGCAAAGAGAGGCAAGGCGCACCCACCGCCTTCCTTGGGCAAAAGCGTCTCCTCGCTCCTTTCCCATCCCCCCCCCCCTTTCCTCGCCAGGCGCTCCTCTACCTGGTCCGCTTTTGACCCACGAGCCCCGCTTCCCCCTTCCCCGTCGGGACCCGAGGATATTCTGCAGCCGCTTCACCAGCAGCGTCTTGCCCACCCCGGTGGCCCCGAGGAGAAGGCAGCAGGGAGGAGTACCGCCGCTTCCCGCCATTCCCATAGCAACCAAAGGCCCCGACTGTCCCGTCGCCAACGTTCTTCGCCGAGTTCAATTGGTTCGGAGCGACAGTCTGCTTCCAGCAATCGCGAGGGCTTGCCGCCGGAAAGCCCGCCCCTCCGCTGACTGGAAGGCGGAAGCGGGGCCTAAATTGCGGAGACGTCGGGAGGGGAAGAGCGGCGGAGACGGGTCGGTCCAGCCTGATCTTCAGCGGGGAGGACAATGGGGCGAGGAGGCGGCACCTTCGAGCGCCTTTTAGGTACCGAGAAGGGGAAAGGGGGACCTTGGCCTAACCCTGCCTCAGAGCCTCGGCCTTCGTTTTAACGCTCGCTCGGAGCAGCGGGGCTGGGTTCCCCTTGTTTTCCTCCGACCTCCCGTCCTTCTTCAGCTCTTGTGCAAATAATCTTTCTGTCAGTGGCGCCTTCCTTCTCTGGGACCTTTCGTGGCTTCTGAAAACCAATCAGGACTTCGAAGCGTCCGTGCCCCCCCCCCCCCTTTATACACCCATATTGATTGTCCTATATTTATTGGTAGGATCATTGTCCTCTTTCCACAAACACAAAGGTTGTACTTTCAGCGACAGAGAGGTCGACTGGAGTGATTAATAATGTGACATTGCCTAGTAGTGTCATGGGATGGGATTGCAGGATGACAGTATTGTTTACTACTCAGACTAAGTACTGACTCCTTTGTGTAAATAGGGGGACCAGCTTGATCCATTTTGAATGTATGGACTGATAACAAAGGTGTAATTTGGGGGGGGGGAGAAGAAAAAATCTCAGTTCCTGTATTTTTTTTTCCTATTAGAATTTGTAATTGTGCAATGCTGCTGACCTCATCGCTAACCTAGAATCAGGTTCTACAAGGTGACTGATTGTACCAGGAAACAACAGATTTAAGTAGTGGCTGAATGGAAGCAAATGTGATGTGCTGCATTAGGACAAATATCAGTGGAAAGAAAATGTGCATCACCCCCTATCAGTGCACAAATTGACTGGTGTTTTTGTGTTGGTAGGAAAGAAGGCAATGATCAGTTATTCATTTCCCTTTAAATATAGTGCTCTATTTGAATTTGGAGTGTTAGAATATAGCAAAGTATACCACTCCAAAATATACTTAAATTCCCTCAAGAGGTTTATAACATGACAGGGAAGGAGAAAATAAGGGTGAGAGAGTGATAGGCGGAAAGATTAAATACGTACAAAAGCAGCTACATATAACTAGGATTTATTCTACAGAAATGTGGAAAAAAGTATCAAAGTTTATGACAGAAGGAAGTTTGGAGGAAGAATTGGAAACGAAGAGGTTATAATCTACTGTAAACTTGATGATGGAGATGCTAGAGTGGCCTGATTAAAGAAGTCTGTTCATTGGGGACGATAAAGATGAAGTAATTAAAGGAAATATAAGATATCTGGGCAAATGATAAATGGTATGGTTGAAGGAGTAAATGTTTATAGCTAGAGTTCCATTTGACAGCTAAGAGTAAATAACTGTAATATCTGTAATTGTGATCTGAAGTTCTCATTCATCTCTAATAAATACCTTTGTCCATCAATTCTCTGATAGTGAATATAAATTTTAATTTGTGCCTGAATGACTTATCTTATTATCTTGCAGATAAGGCCACAAGTCAGCTTCTGCTGGAGACAGACTGGGAATCTATTCTACAGATCTGTGATATGATTCGTCAGGGAGATACCCAGTATGTGCTGAACTCTACCATCTTATCATTTCCCCTATTTTTATACACTTTATTGACAAAAGAAGCATTCTTTCATTACAATTAAACTTTAAGCAAAGTATGAGTGGAAAGAAACATGCTGCTAATACAGATATTTGAATCTGTGTTTATCCATTTTCCAAAGCCAGAATTTTAGGTATTAGCTACATTGTGTCTCTAAAGACTTTAAACACTCTTAAGGCCATTCAAATAAACCATCAGCTGGAAGGGCACTATACAATGTGAGATATCTGTATAATTCACCAAATCTTTGGCAGCCTCAGTTTTGGTGGTTAATAAATTGTAAATTTTTAATATAAAAAAATACATAAGAATCAATGATATTGCAATGTTAATCTTAATATTAGTTTCATTAATTTAAATTATAATTTAGTTTTTGTCCTGGGTCTTGCTCACATTTGCAGTGTGAATTTCAGGATGCTATTCAAAGCTGAGGGCTGCCATCATTCAAAAAGGATGATTGGTTGCTACCTTCCAGATAGCATGGAATTCAGCTCCCAGCAAACCCAAGTAACATGACTAATATCTGGAATTATTATCCAATATATAGAAACTAAGAAAAATCCTTGTGGATCAGCACGTAGATCTGCTTAATACACATTCGGTGTTACACTATCCAATCGGATCCATTCTAGGAGCTCATGAGCAGGATTGGAAGTTAGAGCTTTTTTCTGTTGTTCCATAAATATATATATATATATATATATGTATATATATGCTACCTTTTATATTGGAGATAGTTTCTAATTTTAGATGTCCTAGGCCAGTGGTCGGCAAACCGCGGCTCGTGAGCCGCAGGCGGCTCTTTGGACCCTTGAATGTGGCTCTTCAGTCTCTCTGATTCCCTCTCCGTCCACAAAATACCGCGTGAAGCAGCAGCGAGTCTCTACGTGGCTGCTGATGACTCCGGAGCCCATCTGCGGGGGGTGGGGTCCCCCTCGCGTTCCTCATCTTCCTGGATGGGCATGGAAAACATAGGTGCGCCCCGCCCTGTGCAATTACAGCCCGAGTTCCCGCCATTACAAAGTCTCCGGTACTGTAATTGCGTGGGCATGTGTGCGCCTATGTTTTCCATGGCGTGAAACAGCGGGGAGTCTCTGGGCGGCCGCCAATGACTCCAGAGCCCATCTGGAGGGAAGAGGAATGCGAGGGGGACCTGGCCCCCCATGGATGGGCTCCGGAGTCATTGGCGGCCACGCAGAGACTTGGTGCTGCTTAACGCGGTATTTTGTGGAAAGAGACAGATAGAGAGAGGCACACACAGAGAAAGAGACAGAGAGAGGGAGGGAGGGAGTAATTGTATGTGAAAGAAAATATATTGTTTGCTATCCTTGCATGGCTATTTCATACTCTGTTTTGTTAACTAAGAAACATTCAACACTATTTTTCCTTTTTGCAGTGTCTTTGTTTTGCTCATTGCTGCATCTTTTACAGCTCTGTAATGAGGTGGTTTTTTTTTAGAAATAACTAATTTAGCTTGCAGTTGTAAAATTGATTTATATTAACAATTATTTCACTGACAATTTTTATTTTTAATCAATTGGCTAATTATTCCTAGGAAATCCCAGAACAGAACTTGATTGCTACTTGGGACAAAGCATATAGTTGGTTCCACTCTGGTTGGCCCTTAGCCCATTATTCTGAGACATAGTCATTTGGAATATTTTCTTTGTCTAGGACTAATCTAGTCACAATATGACTTTTTGTTTTGTTTTGATTTGTCTTGGCCTATACACAGCCTCCTTCATCAAATGTTTGCATTTTGTAGGTGATTATACTATGTTTCATGAGAGAGAGAAATGTTATGTGGCTTAGGCGTTTCTTGCAGCTTTCATTAGACTGAACTGGTTCTCTTCCTCTCCCCCACCCCCCACCCCCATAATTTCCCAGGGCTAAGTATGCTGTGGGTGCAATTAAGAAAAAAGTCAATGACAAGAATCCTCACGTGGCGCTCTATGCACTAGAGGTAAGCAGAAGTATAATCACACTCCCAGGTGACTGGGGAGGTTTTCTTCATTTGGGCTCGTGTGGTGTGCATTGTAGAGGAGATCCAGACTATTCGTTGTGAAGTCTCGGATCTTTATTTGGGAACCAACTTTTGTATATTTTTCACACAGGTCTTGGAATCTGTAGTAAAGAATTGCGGTCAGACAGTCCATGATGAGGTGGCTAACAAGCAGACCATGGAGGAATTGAAGGAATTGTTCAAGGTAACAGCACTTTGGCCAGTGATGGCGAACTTTTTTTGGGTGCCGTGCCAAAAGTGGGGGGAGCACAGGGAGGGGGTGTGCCGGCATGCCACTTCCATAATGCTATATGCGCAACACCCCCACACACACACGTGCGCGACCAGCAACAACACCCCCACACACACACTTGCCATGTTTTTTTCGCCCTCCCCAGACTACAGAGGCTTTCTAGGAGCCTGGGGAGGGTGAAAATAGCCTCCCCCGCTTCCCTGAATGCTCCAGAGGGCAAAAAATGGACCTACGGCCAAACCGGAAGTCACCATTCCTGAACCTCCGGGTTCCCTGTAGGTCTGTTTTTTTGCCCTCTGGAGCCTTCAAGGGCCTTCAAAGGCCTTCAGGCTTCCCTGAAGGCTCCGGAGGGCAAAAACCAGTTGTACGAGCAAATCGGAAATCCATTCCCAAATGTCCAGTTTGCCCATAGGGCCGGTCAGGAAAGCCTCTGTAGGGTGAAAAACAGCCTCAAAAGAAGGCCGAGCAATGTCTCACGTGCCCTGACAAATGGCTCCCCGTGTCACCACGGACTTAGGCCATTTTTGTTCACAGTAAGCTAAACTAGAAAAAAGCCTTATACTGGAGTAAGGTGGAATAGATTGACTTTTTGTTCTTTTTTTCCCTGAAGGTTTTATTACTATTACATGACAAAAATATTACCTTATATGATCTTTTTTTTACAAGTAAACAACACAGGGGAAAAAAATCCTAAAATCCCAAAGTCCTAAAAGTTTTATTTTAAAAAATCTGTTTGGGCATTAAAAATTGTAATGACCTTATTCTAGTGTAATATGTTTTATATATACACATACCATACCTAACATATTTCAATTAGTCTGAAATTGTTTTAGAGCACAACCATTTCCATATCTGCACATGTATTTGTATAGCAAAGATTTCAGCCTGAATAGTTGCGCATATTTATATCAGTGCTTGAATACACTCATGACTAGATTGTTTTTCCCCCCCTTATTATCATCACATTTTCTAACGTGGATTTTATCTACTATTGTCAATTGAAACATAAAATTTCTATGCTTCCACTGCATCTCTTAAAAAAAATCAGTGAAGAAAAATAAATGTTGGATAACTGTGCAGGTCTTGTACTCTGATTTGCTAGTTCTTAAAAATATATAGATTTAATATGTATATAGTATACACAGCAGTAGTAATGCTTCTGTAGCTAAGAGGCGGAACACATCTTTTTCCTAGAAGAACATTTCAGATTCAAATCCTGGTCTTTTTTAGCACCATAGAATAACATGACTTCTCCCATAAAGTCCATTTTTATTATGGCTCTCTTAAACCTAACCTTATCCAATTTAGATCTTGTCCTCATGATCTTTCCTGCCTTACAATATTTCAGCCTCATTTCATCAATGGTTCTTGATGGAAGCAATGTACTATTATGCAAGGTGGGAATCTGCTTGTGACTGCATCTTCAGTAATGCGGAGGTAATCAGGGAAGAGCATTTTTCTACAAGAGCCTTGCTGTAGCTTTAACTTTGTTTTTTGTAGCTTGTTGCAGCAGGAAGAACCTTACATTATTTTATGTTTGTGAGTTGTTCACGTACCAAAACACCTCTTAAAATTGGATACACATTTCTTCAGGGAGAATACATTTTTAGGAAGAAATTATTTTGGGTCCCTAGTCATATTGTACATGTTTACAAGCAACGACTAAACAAGGGGGAAAGTTTGGCTTAGCTTTTGGTGCTCTACACGATGCCTTGTGTATCAGTATCATAACTCAAACGATGGAAGATTGCAAGCTCAGTTCTGCTGGCTACAGTGCCTGATCTTGACCCTTCCTATTATCTGCAGAGACAAGTTGAGGCAAACGTTCGCAACAAGATCCTGTACCTGATCCAAGCATGGGCCCATGCCTTCCGCAATGAGCCCAAATACAAGGTGGTCCAAGATACCTACCAGATCATGAAGGTAGAAGGTGAGGAAAGACAATTAGCCTTCCATTTTAGGTACTAAGGCCATTTGGGTGGGTAATATGTCTGCAGCTGGGAATTTGGAGAAAAACCAGAATTTTCCATTGATTTATTGAATTTATATGACCTGAAAACTATCTCATAAATTTACTGACACTACTGGAGTGCTGGCGGCAATTGCTTAGTGCGTTTCAAATACTGATCATAGCCATTTCACTTCTTGGGCCTATCTCAGTCTTCTAATTCTGGAGCCATTGGATATATCAGCTTTCAAATTCTGTAATTCTTATCCCTTCTGATGGCACGATTCTGGACATAGTGACAATCAAAAATTAATCCCTTTGCCCTTGTTCATTGTCACACTGTGACATTCATGGGATTTAGTGGTCAAGTGATCATCTGGAAAGATTCTGAAGTGTTCTTGCAAATAAACCATGCCCTGCAAGCTCCCTATCTTTGGTTGGTTAAAAAAAGAGACTTGGGGGCTTTGCCCACCTGAGGCAGAGCATAGGGAAGCATGGGGACAATTGCTCATGTCCACCATGTAGTCCTCAGTCCAATATCCAGGGCCCAAGGTTTGGCATGCAAAGGCATGACAGTGTTAATTTACCTACAGGTCATGTTTTTCCAGAATTCAAAGAAAGTGATGCGATGTTCGCCGCAGAGAGGGTAAGTATCCCAAGTGGGAAAGTGGCTCACCTCATTGGGGGAAATAATTTGGACTTTTCTGTAGTAATTATATCTTGGATGTGTAGCATATATTTGATTTGTTGTGTCTGCTTTGATACTGTTTCTAATCCTGAGAATTTGGGATGAATCAATCACCAGCATCAGCTGGTTGAGACAGATGATAAAACACAGCCTTTCCTCTCTTTTTTTTCAGTACATTGGGAATTTCCCCAATTCTTTCCTTCTCTACTCATTACTTTACATCTGAGAATGATTTGTGATTGCAGTTGTATTCAGACAGACAACCAATCTTTTTTCAACTTGCAAGTCAACAAAAAGTTTAGTTGACACTGAACTTTTACTGACCATTAATGACACATTATATCACTGCATGCATTTGCTTTATCTGTAATGCCCTCTAGCATAACAGTCCTTTTGGAAAACTGCACATTTAGGATCACGGCAAAGTGTTCTAGTGGCCTTTTTGGTACTCATAATTGCTGTGTTTCTGTGAGGTTAGGCTCCTGATTGGGTGGATGCAGAAGAATGCCACCGGTGCCGAGTTCAGTTTGGTGTGGTGACACGCAAGGTGAGTACTACCGCATCCTCTGATCCTGGGATCACATGCTGAATGTGACATAGGGTTTTTGTTAGTGGTACTAGGAGAGGAGAGGGCATTGGCTTTTATGTTTTCCTACCAGATGTTTTTCTTCGATAATTCTGATAGTTCTGGTATGTTCACAGCATCATTGTCGGGCCTGTGGCCAGATCTTCTGTGGAAAATGCTCATCCAAATATTCCACCATCCCCAAGTTTGGCATAGAGAAGGAAGTACGAGTATGTGAGCCTTGCTATGAACATCTCAACAAGTAAGAACTTAGCTCTGGAAGGGGCTACTACATTTGAGATTCTGAAGACCATGGCTGTTTGGGCACCTCTGCTTTTTGTACATGTAGATTTTGCAGTGTGGGATTTGTAAAAATGAATGGCGTAACTTCCCCTGTTCTACAGAAATGCTGTTTCCAGGAAAATTGCTAGCTGGTTGATTACAGATTATAGTTTAGTTGTTGCTGGGCCTCTCTGCTTCCTCCCCCATTCTGCTTAGCAAGAGGGAAGCTCAGCAGGACCTTGTCCTTTCCATCCATACAGGAAAGGAGAAGGAAAAGGAACTGCTACCACAGAACTTCCTCCAGAATACCTGACCAGCCCTCTTTCACAACAGTCCCAGGTAAGTCCTTGCCTGTTTCAGCTCTCAAGTCATCAGCTCCACATAGTACGTACAGTGACGGCTATTTGCTCTGCCCCTAGATGCCCCCAAAGCGTGATGAAACTGCGCTGCAGGAGGAAGAAGAGCTACAGCTAGCAATTGCACTTTCCCAGTCTGAGGCGGAGGAAAAGGAAAGGATGGTTTGTGTATTGATCATGATTCTTAACAGTTGTCATGACTAATTTTCATTCGTCATAACTAACGTTCCTGTGAATTCCTCATGCTTGGCTGGTTTGTGCCATTATAAGAATTTATTTAGCAACTCAGGTTTCTGCTTCTTCCTGTGACAGCCTATTGTCCACTTGTGAGAAATTTGTGCTAATGTCACTCTTGTCTCTAAACCAAAGGGAGTCCCTTAATTACCAAATAGAAGTCTTTCTGATTGTCCACTCACCTAATCTACTGTTCACAAATGATCCAAAAATTGAATTCCTCCAGACTTTTCAATCTTTGTTGCATTCAGAAGGTTACAATATCACATTTTGATTTCTGACTAGTTATCACTCATGTACTGTATTTTAATGAACTATCAAAGGGGGAAACATGATTTGGAGTGTGTAGAGGCACATTTACATGTTGATAACTCCTTTAAAATGCGTCTTCCTAGTCTTGTGTGTAATCCCAGGTTTGATTTAAGAAGGTACCAAAGCGTGGTCTGAATTACCTTTTTCCCCTCTCCATCCTTACACAGTGCTACTCTTTTCTGCCTTACATCTCTTATGCTGATGAACATCAAAAGGTAATTAAAGGTGGTAGTCTTACATTCTTCCTTTTCCTCTGCAGAGGCACAAAAGCACCTATTCTACCTACCCCAAGGCTGAACCCACACCGATCACCTCTTCAGCACCCCCAGGCGGCACCCTCTATTCCTCTCCTGTGGTAAGAACGGAGCCTTTGGCAGAGAAGAGCCAGCAGAGAAAGCTTTTGGACCCCTGCAGGCGAAAATATTTTTTAATTGTTTTGATTGGTTTATTGTATGTAAGTCAGATTCAGGTTTGTAAGATGAAGAGCTATATAAATCTGATTAGTTAGTCCCAGGAATCAATTTATTTCGGGGTTTAGGTGACAAGAAGCCACTTCATTTCTCATGACAATTCAGTAGTATCTTGATCAGGCTAATGAAGGACATTGAAAGATGAAAATAAGAATTTTGTTCTCATCTGCCTTGCTTGAGCAGCTGATTTGCAGGTCTATTCTCAAGCATTTGATATATATTTCTAAAGGGTAATTAGATTGTGAGATATTTTCATGATGTTAACCTTACTAAAAATTTTTTAAAAAATCTGTCTTTTTCAGAACTCCTCTGCTCCTCTAGCTGAGGACATCGATCCTGAGGTGAGACTAATCTTTTTAAGATAATGAGATGGTCTAAATGATATCTGACAATAAGTTGCTAGTTTGAATGTCTTAGCAATAAGTTGTTTTCATTTCTCCTTTTTCTGGGCAGTTGGCTCGATACCTGAATCGCAACTTTTGGGAAAAGAAGCAGGAGGAAGTGCGCAAGAGCCCCACTCCTTCAGCCCCACTGTCTATGGGGGAGCCAGCAACCCAAACTACGGAAATCCCACCTGCCCCACTTAGTGTTGTGGAGGTAGGAACAAAACCCTTCTGCGTTAGGGAATATTTATTTATGAACTGGGAGTAGCAGCGCTAAAGGAAAGTTTAAGAGTGAGTGCTAGGCTTTCTTTTTTGGAAGTTGTGAGTTTGTTTCATTGTGGGTGCATCTATTCTGATGTGGGGTTTACCTGGACAAACAGTAGCAGCCATCTTGAAGAACAAAATTAAAGAAGCAGGCCCAGGATTCTAAGGCAGGAGAAGGTAGAACCTGGGACTTCTGGTCAGCAGTTTCCAATCTCTTCCCCAGCAGCAATATCAGAATGGTGAGACCGACGAGAGCCACGAGCAGTTTCTGAAAGCTCTGCAGAATGCGGTCACCACCTTTGTCAACCGTATGAAGAGCAACCACCTGCGAGGGCGGAGCATTACCAATGATTCGGCAGTCCTTTCTGTCTTCCAGTCCATCAACAGCATGCACCCCCAGCTCTTGGAGCTACTGAACCAATTGGATGAGCGTCGCTGTATGTTATCAGAAGCTGTGTCCCTGATATGTGGATTGAAAATAGATCAGAGTTCCCTTGCCCCTGTTGAAAATTAGCAACCTAAGTGACTATTACTACTTTTCGATTGGTGTGGGGTTAAAACAATCCGGTGCTTCCCAATCCTTCTGCCAATTCCTCTTCTGCTTTCCTCTTTAAGAGATTTGGAGAGGTCTACAGTGGGGGCAGCGATGAGACTCCAGCCTTGTCCTTCTTTTCCACAGTATATTATGAGGGACTTCAAGATAAACTTGCCCAGATCCGAGATGCACGTGGAGCCCTAAATGCCCTGAGAGAAGAACACAGAGAAAAGCTGCGCCGAGCTGCAGAAGAGGCAGAGCGTCAACGTCAGATCCAGCTAGCTCAAAAACTGGAGATCATGCGGCAGAAGAAGCAGGTGAGGCTTGGGCTGTGGTGTCCCAAGTTTGTTTGGTGCAAAGATTCATCTGCTATCTGACAGTGTAATGACCACAGTGCCTAATACACTCTGTGTTATTCCAACCGTTAGGAATATCTGGAGATGCAACGGCAGTTAGCCATCCAGCGCCTTCAAGAGCAGGAAAAGGAGCGCCAGTTACGGTTGGAGCAACAGAAGCAAACAATCCAGATGAGGGCACAAATGCCTGCTTTCTCTTTGCCGTATGCACAGGTATTTTGAGTGGAAGAAAACTGGGGAGGCAAAGAATTCCTTTTGCCCTTCCTTTCCTTGCCTGTAAAGTTTACAGGAACCAATCTTCCTTTCGGTGCGTAGCTGCAAGCCATGCCTCCTGCCAGCGGAGTGATCTACCAAACATCAGGACCCACAAGCTTCCCAGGCACCTTCAGCCCAGCAAGCTCTGTGGAGGGCTCCCCCATGCACACTGTCTACATGAGCCAGTCTTCCCAGGGCACTACAGGACCCTACACTGCGATGCCTGTGGCAGGAACAGGTAACAAAAGTAGAAGAAAGAAAAGGAGTGGGTGTGGATTTAGCCCAGCCCTTTACTAATAGGTTACAAGACTCAGCCCAGAAGGATAACTTCCATCTCTTGCATGTTTGTTTCAGATCCTGGCATGGTGAGCACCTACATGTACTCCACAGGCAATAACAACACACAACCAGTTCCACAGGCACAGGCACTGCCCACCACAAATCCTGCTTATTCTTCCTATCAGCCCACACCTACGCAGGGCTACCAGGTACTGTTGATCTTGAATAGCCCGCCCACCCCCCCTCGCACACACACACACCCAATCTCACCCCAAGTCAGGAGGTTCACTCCTAACATTCTATTGATTGTGTAAAGATTATAAGCCAGTGTGTTGCACTGGTTGAATTAACCCTGGGAAAATCCAGGTTCAGATCCCTATTCAGACATGATCATGGGGTGCTTAATTAAGGAGGACTTCTTGGCAGGATTCTCTCTTCATTTATTTGTGGAGAAAGCAAGCTTTCCTAGCTTTCTAGAAGCAAAAGGCATCATATTTTATTTGCATGTTGAAGCTTGTCTAGACTTTCCTTGGAAGTTTCTGGGTATCAAAAGTTTCTGCTCAAAGTTGCTATGTACGGGACATCTTGTTCCAACTATCTTCTTTACCTTTCAGAATGCAGCTGCCCCTTCCCAAACGCAGACAATGCCTGCCATGACACAAGCGCCGCCCCAGTCTGGGGGTACTATGGGTTACATGGGCAATCAGTCAGTGCCAATGGGATACCAGCCCTACAATATGCAGGTGAGGAAGTTGTTTCAATTACTGTGCTGTTTCCTTTGCTGAGCTTCATGAATGAGGTTATCAGCAGGAAGATTTATAGGAAATATGTAGTTATGATCATAGAGATAGGAAAATTCAGTTCTAGAGTCCAAGTGGCTGCACTTTAAGAAGGGCCACTTGTTCGGGTGCAAAGTTTGACACTCTCTTTTTCTGCTAGAACCTTATGTCAACTCTCCCTGGCCAGGAATCAGGTCTGAGTAGCCTGCCACCCCAGCAGCCTTACCTGTCAGGACAACAGCCTATGTATCAACAGGTAAGTCTTTGACCAAAATTTCAATGTGATCTCCCCCCCCCCCCCGCTTCTCCCCCCCCCTGCTTCTCCCTCCCCCCCCAAAAAAAAACAAAGCACTAATGAATTCCTTGACCTTATTAGCATTAAGATAGTGACTCTACCAACCCTTAGGTTAAGGGAGCAAGTGCTATTAATTCTTTCCTATAGGAATTTCACTGAAAGAAATGTTGTCTTACTCTATGCCGGCTTCCATTTATCTTTCGCAGATGGCACCCTCCGGAGGGCCTCCACAACAACAGCCTCCTCCCCAGCAGACCCCTCCCCAGGTGCAGCAAGTGCAAGGGGGAAGTGGAGAGGCTCAGCTTATTTCCTTTGACTAATCTCTTGGGTTACAAGACAAGGGAGGGATGGGTTTCTAAAACATTGTAAAGCTATCATTTCTTGGTCACTGCTGTACTTGCTACACCATTGCTGTTCCTTTGTGCTGTTCCCTCAATGGGGAGAGAGGAGAGGAGAGTTGAGCCCTCGGTGTTGGGTAATTTCCCACTGTCTGTCTGCATTTTCCCATTCCACCTGTCTAAAATGCTGCCAGGATCAAGAATCTGTAACATCCTATATGCTGCTACTTGGCTATGGAGAGATAGTGGCCCACAGCCCAACTCACCTAGCTTTTCATTAGTTGGATAACAGAGCTTAGTTCTCAAGCAGTCGCTGGTATGTAGACCATTCAGGAAACTTCTCTTGTGGGGAGAATAACATTTAAGCATGCTCCAGAGTCAGAATTTATGAGATCCAGTGTATGGCATGGCCCTGAGCCCGGATTCTCTCTCTCTCAGTGGTCACATCTAGCTGAACAAGTGACCTTCACTTTGCCCAGCACACTCAACTTCTTTCCTTACTAATTTTTGACATCTCTCCACCACTTCCCTCCATGTCTTCTGAGAACCCCCTATCTTGACCACAGCCTATCCCAACCAAGTACGTTTTTTAAGTGCTCACCCCATCCAACCTATCTGTCCTTATGGCTTTGAAGATTTGTGTCTCATACTTAGTGGCTGGTGTAGACAGAATGGAATCAGTGACAATAAAACTAAATATTTAAAACTTTCCAGTTTGGGCCTCTATTACAGTCCTGTGTTGGTATTTGAGTCTTTGTCTAAATATGCATTCTATCAAATATGTCGTTGGGTTGTGATTACTGAGGTGCTGCAGCCAGAATACATGAGACATGCTGTGTTCCAGGACTCCAGGAATTTTCACCCAACTGAAGAATTTGTAGAACTATCTTCATATTCAAAAGTTTTGTATCCAAACAGAAGGCCAGGGAGTTGCAGAGCCCTGCACAAATCCTTCCACTGACCCACCAGGCCAATTGGAGCCAGCAGTTACAGCAATAGCACTTGGACTTATATACTGCTTCATAGTGCTTTACAGCCTTCTCTAAGCGGTTTTCTGACTCTCTGAGGCTTCTTCTCATCTTCAGTTATAGAAATATTACTTTCATGCTCTTAGTATCTTGGGACGGTCTTCAGCAATAGTCCATCTAGGAAAGGGAGCCTCATTTGGAGGACATGTCTTCAACGATACTAAGCAGACTTCAGTCCTTAAGAGTTCATAAAATTGGATTCCCTGCTTGGTTTTCCATTCCGCAACATTCCATCTAATTTTAACATTAGATGATAAAATTTATAAATCAATGTCTGGAGAAGGCAGATTGGATTTCACAGCCTGATTTTTTTTTCTTTGGACTTCACCCAAAAAGCATTTTGTGTATGAAACAAACCTCTCTACATAACACTTTTTTATCATTGTGTGCCAACAAGTACAGTACCGTAACTCAAATGCTTCCTGAAATAAACCTTTGTTCCAAGACGACTGTTAAATTGACCTGAGGGGGGGGGGGGGGGACCTGCTATAAAATGAACCGCAGGCAAACTGCCCACATTCTCAAACTACTGCACCTGGTTTGCTGCTAAATAAATCAAATATAATAGAAATAAAAATTCCATCTATTTCACTATCTTGTGTCTGTTGACTTCACTGCCTCCGGCAAAATTTTAACTAGTCCTCCCTTGCGGAGCTGTTAAGAGGCTCTGATTAACAGAGTTGGAAGGGACCTTGTAGGTCATCTAGTCCAACACCTCCACATCCCCGCCCAAGCAGGAAACCCTACACCAGTGTTTCTCAACCGTGGCAACTTGAAGATGTTAGGACTTCAACTCCCAGAATTCCCCAGCCAGCATTTGCTGGCTGGGGAATTCTGGGAGTTGAAATCCAGACATCTTCAAGTTGCCATGGTTGAGAAACCCTGCCCTACATCATTTCTGACAGATGGCAATGCAGTCTCCTGAAAGCTTCCAGTGATGAAGTTCCCACAACATCTGAAGGCAACTTCTGATTGAATCACATTAGTGATTAGATCACATTAGTCACTGCAAATAGTCCTCAACGTATAACCACAGAAGGCTCACACAGTAAATCGTAAATTATAGTCTTCCATCCTGTAAACCAGGGGTCTCCAACCTTTGCAACTTTAAGTCTGAAGGACTTCAGCTCCCAGACTTCTCCAGCCAGCTTTGCTGGCTGGAGAAGTCTGGGAGCTGAAGTCCTTCAGACTTAAAGTTGCAAAGGTTGGAGACCCCTGCTGTAAACCCTTCGCGGAGCCTCCTCACGGAGGAGCCTCCTTTGCAGAGTTCTTTTATTCCGCTTAAGCGTCCGAACTGCGGAATATTCTTCAGTTGCAAATATTACTCGGTTTCACTTTGTTCACCGAGCGCCGCAAGGACAGCTGGGTAACGAAGTTTGGCTCCGTGACTTCCGGTTCCCGCAGTTTTCCTTTCCAACAAGACGGGCTTTGAATCGTCACATCCGCTGACCATCGAGATGCCAGGCTGTGCAACGCTCTGTTGTACCTCACGCAGAGTCGAGCTCGGCGGCGATTGGGCGTTTCGTTGAACCACAGAGCTGCTCGGAGAGAGCGTCCCCGGCGCCCTTTGCGGTGTGCACGCTGCAGAAAGAGGGGACTGTCGGTGTTTCCTTCCTGCCGCCTTTTGCAGCCGCCGGTGATGGCCATGTTCCCCGCGGCCGGACTCGGTACCGCTTTCCGACTGTTACTGCGGTACGTAGGCCCGGGCGACCGATACTCCGACCGAAAGGGAAGCGGGTGGGGGCGAACTAAGAGGCCCGAACGCCCAAATAAAGGTCACACGCCCGCCTGGGTTCTGCAGACGGAGCCCTTGCTTGGCGGTGCGCCTATATAATTGCAGGGGATTTTTGGGGGGGCACTCTTTAAACTACGTTTCAGCCCTCTCGATGTATGGAGGGAGAATGTACTTCTAAATCAGTCTTGAAGCACCCCTGAAAGGTCAGCTCCGTTACCCCAGCTTGCTAAGGGGGCAGAAACTGATGGTGGATGGACTCCTGTAAACTGGGGTGAGATCTGAACCAGAAACTTCGTGACTTGGGGTTTTGGCCAGTAGAGAACGGGTGCGTCCTGGTAATATCCATAAATAAGCTCTAATCAGTGCTTGTGGCTATTGTTGCAAAAAGTGCTGAATTAAAGCAGGCCTATTTTGTCTGAGGAATGAATAAAAAGGCACATTTAAAATAAATTTATCCACATAAATTCCCTAGTTATTAAAAACAGCCTGTCCTTATTTTGTCGTCTTGAAGCATGTTAGCAGAGCAGAATAAGTTTTGTGAAAAAATATTTTTTTTTTTGACCTGTGCTACAGTATATTATGTGACGCGGTGGCTCAGTGGCTAAGACGCTGAGCTTGTCGATGAGAAAGGTCAGCAGTTTGGTGGTTTGAATCCCTAGCACCGCATAACGGAGTGAGCTCCTGTTACTTGTCCCAGCTTCTGCCAACCTAGCAGTTTGAAAGCACGTAATAAATGCAAGTAGAAAAATAGGAACCATCTTTGGTGAGAAGGTAACGGCATTCCATGCGCCGTCATCATTTAGTCGTTCCAGTCACATGACCATGGAGACATCTTCGGACAACGTTGGTTCTTTGGCTTTGAAACGGAGATGAGCACTGCCCCCTAGAGTCAGGAACAACGAGCACATATGTGCTTTGCCTTTCAATATGTTGTAGTTTATCTTTTTTGGTTGACTTTTAAACTACTTGAACTGTACCTTTTGCAGTATGAAACCTTGTCATTATAAAGCTTTTACCATGTAATATTTCAGGCTATTGAAAATAGCGATTATGTCTGAAACTGGACTATTTCTAAAATGGAATTTGTCAAAATTTGGTTTAAAAAATGGCTGGGGAAGATTTTTCTTTCTTTTCAATAGCATATGCACCAATTCATACTGTTGTTCTCCTCCTGGGCCATCTTGATTGGTCTTCCCTTGTTATCCCTCCTTTCCTCATCTGTTCAACATATACTTTTCATTCGCATGTACCTGTGTGTTGCGAAATGTGAATTGTAACTTTTTGTTTTCTGATCTCCTACAGGCAGCATCGATCACAAGCTTGTGCTATCCGGATGCTGAAGACTACATGTTCAAAGTGTAGTGAAGTTTTAGTAAGCCCACGTATGGATGATGCCCCAAAAGAATATTCACCCAAGATTCAGCAGCTAGTTCAGGACATTGCTAACCTGACTCTCCTGGAGATCTCTGACCTCAATGAGTTGCTAAAGGTACCATTTTTACATTGGAAACTGGGTGATTAATAGATCAAAGATTAAAAAGTTGTAATAGATGCTTCCTGTTGTTTGTAGCTTCTTTTTCCTTATAGAGATGGAATGTGGCAATGTGGGTTATAACCCATACTTCAGTATTACAAGTGATGTAAAAGATGGATAAAAAGATGTTTTCTATGTTTACAGAAAACTCTCAAGATCCAAGATATTGGACTAATGCCAATGGCCGGGATGATGCCAGCAACACAGTTGGCAGCACCGGTAAGCTATCAGCCTTATATTTTGTCATTTACCTGACTCAAATGGTAATTGCTTTTAGACAAGGGTCTGAATGTACCTGGTCAACACACATTGTTCTTGAAGAGGTGGGTATGAAACTTGCAAGCATGAAGATGAAAGGTGCAGACAGTCTGCTCTCTTTATTTGGTATTTAAAAGAGCTGCTGCATGGTATAATGAAAATAATAGCACAGTTAATATTTGTAATGATATGCAAATTGTAATAAACTCCTAAACAATTGGCAGTATAGAATGGGGCAAAAAGATTTATAAAGGATGTTCACAACTTAAAGTTAGCTACTTCTCTATACAGCTATAGATTTAGTTAGCTGGATACATTTTAGTCCTAAGGGTGATCCTAAGTAAAAGTGAGATAACAGACATATTTATTATAATGGACTTAGCAGCCATTTTTTTCAGCTGTCCCTTTTAGATACTACTATGTCTCTATTGCTCACTTAATAGTTTCCTACATATTTTTTGTATATCATGATTTTCTATTAAAGTTAAGCTTTGCATCATTAAATGTGGAATAAATATCTTTGTAGTGCCCCAATTATTCAGAGATTTGCTTCCTGACTAAAAGATTGTACAGATTTGAGTGAATCAACTGAAAATATTTCTAAAGCTTTAAGAAATTCATCTCAAACTTAACTTTTTCAAGTGTTTGCTTAATTTTACCTCCAAAGGAGTTCCAAAAAGAGTCTCCTTAGAGCAGTTCTGGAAATTGGCCAGATGCCTTTTAGAGGCTACACCATTCTCCCCACTGCCTCATATCACCCTCCTCAAGGTTGCTGTATGATCTTCTGTCTACCAAACAAAAAGGCACCAGCAGCACTTCTTTTCCTTTTATTTTTTTCTTTCACATTTTGAAAATATTTGGACTTTTACTGGGGTGGGATGGTGATAAAAATTTCAAAACATGAAGATGCAGTCAAAACTTGGCAACTATTAATCTACCCATGAATATTAAACATGGATAAACCTATGTACTACAAAGTCTGCAGCAAACAGCATATATAAGAAGGAGCGCACACTCGCTCCTGAATGAAATAATTCATTAGCAATTTTGGGAAATATTTTAACCAACTCCATAGAGAAGGAGGAAAGAAATGGTCCTTAAAGTAAGGAAATTTTTCCAGAGAAAATAGCATGCAGGACATCAACTTCTCAAAAAGGAAAACATGTCTGGAATGTCTCTGTTAAAAAATTAAGAAAACAAGCTTTTTCAAGGATGGAGGTTTCGTATTCTACCCCCTTTCTTCCATGATCCAACTCCCGTAGAGAAATCAATGAGTTTGGGGGAGAAAAACCTTACTTCTTGCTAGTCAGAATTCAGTTTTTAGCTCTTCTTGTGATTATTCCTCTTTTGAGTTGTCATTTATGATCAAATTTAGGCAACTTGGTTGCACAGAGTAAAATCACTGATCAGGCAAAAAAACCAGTGTGAGATTTATTTCTTAATGTGGATGGGCAAATACGTTTTATTAAGTTTATCAGTGAAATGTGTATATCAAAGTTCTGGACAGAAGGAGCAGAAATAAAGATTTGCATTACTTGTTTAAAATATCCATTCCCACTTAGAAATTCAGAGGAACGTACTTGATATGCTGTGAGAGAGCATTTGATTAAAATATGTCACATATTTTATAATTTTATAATATTGTTGTCAATATATTCAAAGCTAAATGTATATGTACATTTTATTGGATAATACCTTTGATAGTGTAATGGCATGTAGGGATGACCTTTGGGGACATGTACTTCAAATCTGCAAGATTGATGTCAGCCTTGCAAGATTGTCCAGACAAGGAGCACACCACATGAACTAATTGTATTATAAGTGTAAGATTACAATGATTAGAAGAAGAGGTACTGTGGGTAAGGTAGCAGGCTGGAAAACCTGGAGACCGTGAGTTCTAATCTCACCTTAGATAAGGACCCAGTTGGGTGACTTTAAACCAGTCACTTTTCTCAGCCCTGGGAAGAAAGCAAGAAGGAAGATAGGAAGAAGTCAGACTATTTCTTAAAAAGTCTTGTTTAGAAAAATGCAGACTAATCTAAGCAATCAACAGGAGTCAAAAGGCACCCAGTACACACACGCACATGAATCTTACAAATATGAAGGTAGATCCCCTCCCCCATCACCTTTAGAGGCCAAAAAACTAGACAAGATTTCTTCTGAGATATTTACCATGCCCACATTCATTCTGCAGGTGAACCTCTCTTATCCAACTGTCCCCTTGGTTGTGGCTCTTTCCTTGTTTCCCAGGGTCATTCCCACATACCATACATATAATTGACACAACAACACTACACTTCAGTTATTTTTATTAAATAAGTTGGATGAAGAACTGAAAACAATGCTTAATACACTTTCAGATCATACAAAATTGGGGCAGATAACTAACACCCTAGAAGACATAAATAAAAATACCCCCTTTTGATTCTGTGATTATTAAAAAGAGATTATTGGATCTAGTCTAGTACTATATTTTCTGCAATGTAAAGCTAAAATAATTCTAAGACCCCATGTAGAATATGAAACTAGTAACCATCCATTTCCTATTTGTACCTTTAGTTGCATTGTCAGTTTATAATAACAAACAACACTGATAATTCAGGGCTAGCTTTGGGGCCCCTCCCCCATCTAAATTAATCAAATGAGGTGCCTAAATAGTTGGATCCTTCCTTTACTGCTGTCTGGAAGAAAAAGGGGCAGGCACTACCTACTAATTGTCAATTTGTTTCTCTTTCCTTTTCATCTACTAGGCAGAAGAAGAAGAAATGGTTGAAAAAGTAGAAAAGGTCAATTTTACAGTGCGATTGACTGGGTTTAAAGCTGAAGACAAGGTGAAAGTTATCAAGGAAATAAAGAACCATGTGGAGAACATAAACCTTGTCCAGGTAAACTGATTCTTTCCTATACTTGTTCAGATTATACTGTTGAGGGGGAGTATCTCTTTACTTGAAATGCTTGCAGGGGTTAAGAATGCTTAGAATTATGTGAACGACAGTTCCCTCTATTGTAACTGTTCATTTAATAGAAATATATATGCTGCTTTTTGGAGCCTAAGGGGCCTTAAAGTGGTTTGCACTAATAATACAATTTCATTAAAACAATTAGGAAAATAAATAAAATGGTGATCAGCAAAGTTAACATTGGATGGAAATATGCATATTGCCTGCTTAAAAAACAACGATGGACTGGGTTATACATCTTGGAAGCAGGTTCTACAGCTAATTGCTGATACTAAAAATGCCATACCTTATGCTATTGATTCCCTTGATGAGCTACTGATTCCCTTGATGACCTAGTGGAAACTTTAGTGATTACAGTTGATTTCTTAGCAAGGTCTTGCAGGTAGACACTTTCCTTCAGATACTGTGGTCCCAAAAGATATAAAGCTTTATAGATAGAAATCAACATCTTACACTGTTTCTGAGAATGAAGAAGCTAATCCCAAGAAACAGAATTAGTATAATATGGTCCATAAGAGGGACATTCTAAAACATGTTACTTCCCAACTGCCTTAGTTCATTTCTAAACTTGATTTCCATAGAACTCCTGTTGTAATTTTTCGATGTTGCCAGTTGGGAGCAGAAAGGGTGTGATTTGATGGAGAGTTTAAAAAAAGACAATGTGGAATGAATAAAAGTAAAGTTAGGATCCTCAGATATAGTGGCAATTAGTGTGACACGATCTGTCATGAATCATGCAACTCAGTGGCATCTATTGAGAAAGTAAGGCTTTAAAAAAGGCAGGTTGGCAGAAAGGTCACAGCAACGCGAAGCCATATCCCTTGGGTGTGATGTATACATCACTTTCCCCTTCTTGCCTTTTTGAACTTGCATGCATCTCCACCTTTCCTCCAGTTTCCAACGAAGCTGGTAAAGCTCCAAAGACAATTTCCTCAAATTTTTGAATTCTGTTTAGTAAGCCCTGGAACCATAAGTTAGGAAATGCTTCTTTGAAAAGATTTTGGGGCTGCGTTGTTTCCTCAAATTCAAAAGGTAAGTAGAAAGTATATAGAGACCAAGACTAGCATTAGCTGAGGTTTCTCTGGAATGTTGTGATACGCTTTTCATTTTCTGATTAGAGTCTGTCTTGTCTTGCAGGCCAAGAAGTTGGTGGAATCTCTTCCTCAAGATATCAAAGTAAATGTTCGTAAAGAAGAAGCGGAAAAGGTTAAAGCGGCTCTAGAGGCAGCTGGAGGCACTGTAGTTGTGGATTAAAGAATCTGCCTACCTGCCAAAGGACTTAAAGCAGAGTGGGGGAAGGACCACCTGACTTGTGTCAGCCACTCCTGCTGACTGGTGGCGGAGTACTGTGCGGTTCCAGGAAAGTTGCTCTGCCCCATTTTTTTCTGCTGTGCAGTTTCCCATGGGGATGGCTCAGTGTGTATCAATTATTTGGCACACCTTGCAGTCTGCTATGTGGTTAAAAACCTGTATTCATAACGAATATACGTAATGGATAACACCGGTAAAACATGTGTGATGATCCTTTCTTACATGTTATTGGATTTCCCCCCCCCCCCCTCTCCCAAAATCCAGCAGGTTTCTCAAGTTGGTGTGGGTGTTTGGACCGGTGTCCCTTACTGGCAGATTTAATCATTTGCGGGAGGAGGGAGGTGGGATCTTTGTAGATTTTGGGTCATACGCTAAGATAATCTTTCCAATAGGAGGTGTAAGTGAAATTGATTCTCTTTTAATAAAGGACAGCAGCTTGGAAATGTTAGCTTTCCCTGTTGTGACTTATTAGATTTAGTAGACAAAAATATGATATATATTTTTCTCCCTGAAACTTTTCCAAATCTGAGCAGGTTAAATTTAGGTAGGGACAATGCATTCTGCCAAGTTCCTTTGTGAATGCAATATCAGGGTAGATGGCTAGACCTCCAACCTAGCCCCGATTGAGGTCTGTTCTGTGGGTGTCCCTTTTCCTCTCCCCTGCCCGTAGTCCCTTTTGGTATGATTTATATCAGCACAGCCTACAACTGTCTTCCTTGGCACTTGCTGAGTCTTGCAATATGGTAGTCTGCTGAATATTGGCTCCTGTTTGAAGGTTTAATATAAGCCCTTGTTCAGGTCAAAATGAATGTTCTTAGTTTGTTTTAGATATTTCACTCAATGGAACAAGATGTGGTTTTAGTGCAGTGTCCACCTTGTTGCACTTTCATTTAAAGTGCTAAATGAACCCTTGACAAGCAAGAGATGGCCTAAAGGCAGCTTTTAAGGCACACTTGCTGAAGCTGATAGTTGGAATACTGCTTTTGCAGTTTTAACTATATTTTTTCCAGCACCTGAGAATTCATAGAGGAAATTTAAAGCATGCAAATTTATGTGAGGCCAGGAAGAATTTGAAACATCTTTCTCTTACTATCATTTTTGCATGCTTTTCTCGAAGATAGCTTGGCAGTGGCTAATTTTCAAGAGTTGGGAAACAGGTTTTACTGACCAATAAATTTATTGGGCATTTTCTGCTATATTAATGCAATAAACAGCCAAATATTACACCTCCTCCATAAATGTATCTTCTGTGCTTACAAACCTCAAATATTTTCAAGATTGCTGAAGGCCTGTAAATAACATTGCCCTTTTACAGATGAAGACATAGAACAAATGTCGGCAAATGAGCACACTTTTAGCAATTATTCTGTCACAGATATTGCTAGCTAGATCTGCAACAAACATTGGAAAACAGCAAATACATCCTTCAAGGAATGATGATGATAAAGAGTATGGATGGAATATTTCATCCTAAATATTGTTTTTTTCTGTTATCTGTGATCAAGGCAGTACTCAGAACATGTAAAACTATCTATTTTTCTTAATGCATTTGTGGATCCTCTTAAAGCAATTTGGAATGGCATGTCTTCAGAAGTTATGGGTGATCCATCACTAAAGGTTTTTAAGAAGAGATTGGGCAACCATTTGTCTGAAATACTACAGGATCTCCTGCTTGAGAAGGGGGTTGGACTAGACCTCCAAGTCCCTTCTAACTCTTATTCTATTAATTGAGAGAGTGAGCAAGGTTTTTGTTTGGTTGGTTGGTTGGTTTTTTTTTTACATAGAAGGTAAAATTATAAATGGCATCCCTGGTTAAGTCGAAGAATTAACACCCTACTACTGGGGGGAAAACCGAATGCAAAAGTTTCTAATGTGTATTGCTTCAAGTCTGAAACAGGCTGTTAACATCATTTTGCAAGCGGTATATAAATTTAATAAACCATAAACCAACCATCATTTTGCAAGCACTTTGAACCTGAAACAGTTCTTAAATGATTGAGCCCATTTCAAAATAATTGTTTCAGATGTGAAAAGGTACATCTGTTTTGCACACGTTTATTCAGTACCAACAGTAAATCATGCAAAATGAGTGCCCTCTTTGGAGCCTTGAAGATGACTGCTGCAGGATATACAAAGTTGCTTCTTGGTGTGAAAAGATATACAAAGTTCAGATTGCTATGCCAAATGAAGTAGGAGTTGGAAAAGCTATAGCCAGTAGATTGGAAGAACATCTGTCAAAGGAAGACTGAAGTATACAGTACAACTATATAAAGAGGGAGTAAAGGGAGTCAGCTTTGCAAGAGCTTTGCAAGTTTATATACACAAGTAAAATGGAGTTGCAGGAAGAGGCTTTAAGTTCAATAGTTTGGTGAAACAGCAATGCAATGCAAACTAAAGCTGAATTTTTAATTTCCTACCAAACATTCCCAATAAACATTTATATTTTTTATGATACCATAAATATATTTACTATGGCATAAACATTTTAGGGTTACAAGTCCTCTAACAAATGAATGATCTTCAACAGGAAGGGAAAAAAAGAATTGGGGCAGCAATAATGCCTATATAAACGGTTTTTAGGGTTTTTAGGGGCTTAGTTTAGTTTTAATATGGGATTTTAGCGCAGGGTTTTAGTTTAATTCATTTTAATATTGTATTATGTTTGTGGTTTTTATATGTATTTTTAAATTCCCTGTGCCCCGCCTCGAGTCCCTTCCAGGAGAGAGAGAGAGTTATAAATTAAATTATTATTATTATTATATATTACCAGCCAATGTAGTAAAGACAAGAATACAAGCAGTCTAGGAAGTATGCTATAATTTAAAGAAGATCCTGATTAATCCCAAATCAGCAACAACACTTTTTTTCCTTCCTGATCAATTGGGTGAAGCAAAATGAACCCTGAAATGCCAGTATTATTTGTTGATCACTGTCTTGTCCCAGAGGCCTACCCTGTTACCTTGCATTGTAAAGGCTCCTACCAACAGTGAAATAAAAACTGCACAATCAATCTAATTTCAGAAAGTAATTCCGTGGGCCTATTCTATGACGGTAAGTGTGCCTCCTTGTATGAAGTCGAGCATATGACCACATGGAATTTTGTGGAAGACATTGTGCCAACCCCAGGAAAAGCTTTTCATTTATTTTTAATTTCCGCCTAACCCATCTCACCCAAGTGGGAGGTTTATAACCACAGATGAACCAGTGTGGACTGAGCCTTTCAGAGTAACAATCACAGAATGACGAGTTGGAAAGGACCTTAGAGGTCTTTCAGTCCAACCCCCTGCCCTATCTCATTCCACACAAAAGGTTGTCCAGTCTCTTCTTGAAAATCCCCAGTGATGGAATAACCACAACTTTTAAGTCTATTCGAAGAAGGAAAAAAACCAATGTGGTCGTTAAGACACTTTCTTAAATCTCTCTCATAACGTCATAAAATAGTCTTTAGGCAGCCTCTCTTACAAATAGGAAAAAGCTTTGCGGCTTGTTGTGAAAAGATCTTTTCTCCAAAGCACCTGAGGGCAGGACAAGACGCAATGGATGGAAACTAATCAAGGAGAGAAGCAACTTAGAACTGAGGAGAAATTTCCTGACAGTGAGAACAATTAATCAGTGGAACAGAAGTTGCCTCCAGAAGTTGTGAATGTCCCAACACTGGAAGTCTTTTCTTTAAGAAGATGTTGGACAGTCATTTGTCTGAAACGATATAGGGCTTCCTGCCTAGGCAGAGGGTTGGACTAGATGACCTCCAAGGCCCCTTCCAACTCTGCTATTGTATTGTATTGTATTGTAATCTTCGGAGCCGCCTTAAATGCCAATCATCCCGCAAGTTCGAGTCCCTCTCGCGAAAGAGAAGCCCGGGAAACACCTGGCCCCCTCCTTGCAAGCTGCGCACCTTCGGCCTCCCCGGTTGCTCTTTTAAGCTCTCCTTCCTCCGCCGCTCTCGGCGTTGCCCGTTTAAGGCCGCCTCGGTCGGGCGTGAGGGGCGGAGGCTGGGCTTGCCGGATCCGAAAGACGAGGGGAGGGGATCGCCGAAGGCAGAAGTCTCGCCGGCAGGATGGCGGAGAAACGCGTGTCCCGCTGGTACTTCGGGGGCCTGGCGTCTTGCGGGGCGGCGTGCTGCACGCACCCGCTGGATTTACTCAAGGTGCGTCCGGGCAAGGGAGGGAAGCAGCAGGGAAGGAGGAGGCTTTCTTCCTCGGTCGCTTGCTCGTCCTGCAGCCGATGCACGGCAGGCTGCACTGAGGTCTTCCCGGCAGCTACTTCCTCGATCAGTTCAGGGCCCGCCGGGAAGCCCGGTTGGAGCCGCTACCTGGGGCAAAGGCTGGTGGATCTCCATCTGTTACCATAGCTGCAACGGTTGCCCAGCTGCCATTTTGGCGCCCTTTAGTCCTAAGGAAGCGCTGCCTGCCAATAAAGTCGAATATTTGTAGCTGGGAGTTGAAATGAGGGGTCTGAGCTTGCTTGTTGTCTTGCAGACGTTTCATTACCCTAACTGGGTAACGTCATCAGTGCTAGTAAGGAGGGCTGTTTGCTGTCAGTTTATATTCTGCGGAGTTGCTTGCCTGCGTTGCCTGCTTCCATTCATCTCTTTGCTGCAGAGAAATGCACAGAAGTCCCCAGTTGCTCCTGGGAGAGGCAGACGATGACAAGGGGAACCTGACTACCCCCCTTCCCCCCTGTGGCTGGGGTGCAATATTGAGGCTGCCTCTTAGAGAAAAATAGAATAGCAGAGTTAGAAAGGACCTTGGAGGTCTTCTAGTCCACCCCCTGCCTAGGCAGGAAACCTTACACCACTTCAAACAAATAGTTATCCAACATCTTCTTAAAGACTTCCAGTGTTGGAGCATTCACAACTGGAGGCAAGTTGTTCCACTGATTAATTGTTCTAACTGTCAGGAAATTTCTCCTCAGTTCCAAGTTGCTTCTCTCCTTGATTAGTTTCCACCCATTGCTTCATGTTCTACCCTCAGGTGCCTTGGTGAATAGTTTGACTCCCTCTTCTTTGTGGGAACCCCTGCAATATTGGAACACTGCTATCATATCTCCCCTAGTCCTTCTTTTCATCAAACTAGACATACCCAGTTCCTGCAACCGTTCTTCATATGTTTTAGCTTCCGGTCCCCTAATCACCTTTGTTGCTCTTCTCTGCACTCTCGCTTATTGGGCTATACAAGCTTTTCTTCTAGATCTAGTCCAACAACTCTCAGGCAGTTGAAGCAAGAAAGTATTGCCCAATTTCTTCATGATTAAAGCATTGTGGGAAGTAGAAAAGCTACACAAATGTTAAAGAAGCCAGGAACACATTTCTTTGCCTTAGTGCTTGATTTTGACGTTGCAATGACTTGAAGGGACTTTCAAATTCCTCACTAAAGCTCCTTGGCCAAGACTTCCACTACCAGGTCATTGACTGAGGGCTTCTGAAAGAACGTTTCATCTTTTCTGATCTAATTAATATACGAAAATGTGTATTCACAAAGCAACGGATCCTGGTACCAACTGTAGTTGTAATGACCGCGACTGAGCCCAAAGTTTCTGTTGCTAAGTGAGACTTTTCTAAAGTGAGTTTTACCCCATTTTTACAACCTTTCTTGCCACAGTTATTAAGTGAATTACTGCAGTTGTTAAGTTAGTAACATGGTTGTTAAGTGAATTTGGCTTCCCCATGGACTTTGCTTGTCATAAGATCGCAAAAGGGGATCATGTAACACTGCAATTGTCATAAATATGAGCCAGTTGCTAAGCGTTTGAATTTTGATCAAGTAACCACAGCAATACTGCAACAGTTGTAAGTATAAAAATGAACTGTTGTAAATCAAGGACTTCTATTTTTTTTAGTAATCCTTGATTATTATTTTTAGCTTGGGAACTTTATTGCTTGATTGTGAGACTCATCTTCCTGTCTTTGCATACAAGCCTCAGTTCTTAGCTGATATACCAGAATTGCACCTGCAGCATTTCCGCTTGAAATACAGGTAGTCCTCAACTTATAACAGTTCACTTAGTGGCTGTTCAAAGTTACAATGGCACTGAGAAATGTGTCTTATGACTGTTTTTCACAGTTGCAACCTTTGCAGCATCCCCATGGTCCTGGGATCAAAATTCAGGTACTTGGCAACTGACTCATAGTTATGACGATGGCCGTGCTCCGAGGCCACGTGATCCGCCTTTTGCGACTTTCTGACAAGCAAAGTCAATGGGGAAGCCAGATTCACTTAACAACCATGTGACTAACTTACCAACTGTGGTGATTCGCTTAACAATTGTGGCAAAAAATGTCCCAAATGGGGTAAAACTCACTTAACAAATGTCTCAATTAAAGAACAGGAATCTTTAGCAGAGGAGGTGAATTTCAGAGCATGATGGTTTCTAGCCCTGTCCAAAACATTCTACACTCCTGTTCTTTCTACACGGCATTCTAAGAATGGTTGTTCTTAAGGCTACCTGTTGCTGGGGGGGGCGGGGGGGGGGGGATTTGGCCATGCTTGCCAGAAATTCAGATGGTTGCCTATGGAGGGCAATAGGATGCAGAAGACTGAGTGAACAACAGTGTTATCTGTTGCAGAACATTAACCGCGCTCTGGTATATCCTTGGGACACTTATCAAGGTCAACCCATAGAAAAGAATAGAGGTGGCATAAATTGGTCAGGCTGCTCAAAAGGCAATTTGCTTTGGAACAGGTGCTTTGAGGGCTTTGCAGTTTCCATATCCAGCCCCCAGATCAAACCAGTTCTATAATCTCATTCATGATTTTCTCTTCTCAGACATTTGGCACACTTAAGTATGGTCTATGTGGAGGAAAGTTTCCATTTGCTTGTCATTGCCTGGCTGTTGGCACCTTCCAGTCAGCACAAAGGTGCTAATTTTCATACAGAATTCCTCCTCCTCCTCCTGCATGTGTCCCCTCTGTGTTCCTGAACTGTTTGCTAGCTGCTTGAGGAGCAAATTCCATTTCCTGCTTTACAATAGATCTTTGGACTATCATTAAAAAATTGGTGCAATGCCCATCTTAGTCAGAGCTAACTTTTCATTGCCCTCTCCTGAGCAGCTACTTCTGTAGTTTCATCTAATATATATTCTCATCACAGGCTACTTCAAGACATTGACTAGTTAAAGTGGATGAACTAGATATTACTCTGAATTGATGAACCAGATTGATAGAAGTCTCAGGGGATTGCATCCAAGTGCCTGTTCCCAGCTACTCATTGGGCTTTCTGTCTGTAAGGTAAAGGTAAAGGTCCCTTCGCACATATGTGCTAGTTGTTCCCGACTCTAGGGGACGGTGCTCATCTCCGTTTCTAAGCTGAAGAGCTAGTGCTGTCTGATGACAATTCCATGGTCATGTGGCCGGCATGCCTAAATGCCAAAGTTGCATGGAACGCTGTTGCCTTCTCACCAAAGGTGGTCCCTATTTTTCTACTTGCATTTTTACAAGCTTTCGAACTGCTAGGTTGGCAGAAGCTGGGACACGTAATGGGAGCTCACTCCGTTAGGTGGCGCTAGGGATTTGAACCACAGAACTGCCAACATTTTTTTATCGGCAAGCTCAGCATCTTAGCCACTGCGGTTAGGACTCCTCTTATACTGGGTGGAATGGAAGAGCATTTGTGCTGCCAGACTGTGGGTGTTTGCGTTTTCTCCTGGCATCTCATACAGTACATGCCATAAATTGAACTCCTTATCTTGTTTGGCTTTCCTCTTCCTACATCAGGGGTCTCCAACCCTTGGCCCATGGCCCACTACTGGTCTGCGGACTATTCAAAACCGGCCCATGGGAGAGATTGGCCAAGCACATGCACAAACGAAGCTCTTCTGCTCAAACATATGGAATTGTGTGCATGCATGCAGCGCTCTCTCTCTCTCTCTCTCTCTCTCTCTCTCTCTCTCTCTCTCTCTCTCTCTCTCTCTCTCTCTCTCTCTCTCTCTCACTCACACACACACACACACACACACACACACACACACACACCGTGCAGCTCCACCAAGCTGGAATGGTTGGAACTGCTGTTGTACAGGAGGAAGAGTAATCAGCAAGCCAAACAGCGCTACTATGTTGTTTGATTAACTTTGGGGGCCTTTCACCTAGAACTTCTGCGTGGTTGTATTATTATTAACTTGAATTGCCACATAGCAGAACAGAATAGAATAGTTATCTGGGAGCAATTTTTAAGTTGGATTTCCATCCTGCAGAACTGGATAGCTAAACAAGCTCTCAGTGTTGCTGAGTCCTGTGCAAACCTTGGGCTCCTTTGCACTGGCTGCAGGACATGTTGTTTGCTTTTCACTATTAAAACATCCAAAATAAACAGCTAATTAGATATGCAGTGAGGAGTGCAGGACAGAGTTCTGTCAAAAGAAGAAGAAGAAGATGAAATTGGAACGGTTGTGGCTGAGAACTAGAAACTTGGTGCTTCTGGCTAGATCAGGCATGTCCTGTCCTAGCTGGCTGACATGCAATCCTGGACAGCTAGTAATATGGCCCCCACGAGATGGTAAACTTTTAACACTATTATGTGATTTATATACATTAACTATTATATATATAAAATGTAGCCCAAAACAATCCCTCCTCACTCAATGCTGTGTCCAGGCAACCCAAAAGGTTGGAGACCCATGGGATAGATATTTCCATTTGAGCAGTTAACAAATCCTGTTAGAGAGGAAGGAAAGGAATCCAAATATTTTTATCCTAAATTTCTAGATCAAAGCTATTATTGCAGGGGTGAAATCAACTTACCATCATTACTGGTTTGCAAATGTGAGCGTGCGTGCACAGAACATCAAAAATGGGATGTGATGACGTCCGGGCAGGTGGGTGGAGCCTCCCACCGCCATCGCTACCAGTTTGCCTGAACCGGATAGAACCGGCTGCATTGTACCACTGTATTACCGGTATTATTTCTTAAATGTGAAACTGGAAAGATCAGTCATAGCTACTGGGAATCTTTTGTCTTTAGGGCCAGGACAAAATGTCCTCTTTAAGCATGAGCCAGTGGAATCCAGCCCTGTTAATTCTCTGAGTACAAGGTTCAAAGTGACTGTTAATAATGGCTTGTGGGACCTTGTGATAGAGGAATAAAGGCAATCTTATGGGCTTCTTGCATCCGGAGTGTTTCAGTGCCTTCTTATTTGGCCTGGGATGCCCCTCAGCAAACAAGATCCAGAAAAACACCAATTTGACCTCTCTGCCACTTCTGCTTAGGTTCATCTGCAAACTCAGCAAGAAGTGAAGATGCGCATGACAGGGATGGCGCTACGTGTGATTCGCAACGATGGTTTCCTGGCTCTCTACAATGGGCTCAGTGCCTCGCTTTGCCGACAGGTGAGTGTTTGGCTGCTGCTAAGATGGCTCACCTCATCATCTGCCATCCTGTACATTGGGTCCTGAGCCAGCTTCTTGCTTTCATCATTGGCAAGAAGAATTCTTCACTTCTGTCCAGCATTCTCTCTTAAAAATCTATGTTAAGCATTCTGATGATATTTATGCTCCCAACCAAGCACTTATGGATATTACCTGGGGCGGTACCAGTTACCAATCTGGTACCGCCCCAGGCGCTTGATGGACCCGGATGGGTTCCAGACAGCGCTTGGGCCATTTCCTGTATCCCTGACCCGCGCCCCGATGGAGGACCTCACGGCCGCATGGAATAGTGCGGCCGTGGGAGCCTTGGATCGGGTCGCGCCCTTGCGGCCTCTCTCGCGGCGGCGAACCACCCTGGCTCCTTGGTTTACTGAGGGGCTGCGGGTGATGAAACGCCGCAAGAGATGCCTAGAGAGAAGATGGAGGGCTAGCCGCTCTGAATCTGACCGGACACAGGTGAGAGCCCATTTACGGACTTACATTGTGGCGCTGAGGGTGGCCAAACGTCATCATTGCGCCACCCTCATAGCATCCGCAGAAAACCGCCCTGCCGCCCTGTTTAGGGTGACCCGTTCCCTCCTTCAACAGAGGGAGCGGGAAGCCCCGTTACAGGGTAGGGCAGAGGAATTTGTGATTTTTCTGCAGGAGAAAACCGCCCAGATACAGAGTGAGCTAGCCACCATTCATGGCCCAGTGGGATGCCACGAGGGAGATCTTGTTTGGGAGGAGTTTGACCCCGTTACTTCCGAGGATATGGACAGGTTACGTGGGCGACTGCGAGCCACCACATGTTCATTGGACCCGTGCCCCTCCTGGCTTGTACTGGCATCCTGGGAGGTGACACGAGGCTGGCTCCAAGAGGTTATCAACGCATCCTTGAGTGAGGGTTCCTTGCCTGCCTCCCTAAAAGAGGCTATGGTGAGGCCCCTCCTCAAGAAGCCCTCTTTGGACCCAGCTCTTTTGAACAACTACCGTCCAGTCTCCAACCTTCCCTTCTTGGCGAAGGTTGTTGAGAGTGTGGTGGCACAACAGTTTCCCCGTCACCTGGAGGAAGTTGACTATCTAGATCCGCGCCAGTCCGGCTTTCGGCCCGGGCATAGCACCGAGACGGCATTGGTCGCGTTGGTAGATGATCTCTGGAGGGCCAGAGATGGGGGATGTTCTTCCATCCTGGTCCTATTAGACCTCTCAGCGGCTTTCGATACCATCGACCATGGTATCTTATTGCATCGGCTGGGGGGGTTGGGGGTGGGAGGCACCGTGTTGCGGTGGTTCTCCTCCTACCTCTCTGGCCGATCGCAATTTGTGCGTGCAGGAGAGCAGAGGTCGACCCCGAGACCACTCACATGTGGAGTGCCTCAGGGGTCGGTCCTCTCGCCTCTCCTGTTTAACGCATATATGAAGCCGCTGGGTGAGATCATCCGTGGTTTTGGGGTAGAGTACCACCTGTACGCTGACGACACCCAGCTGTACATATCTACCCCAAACCACCCCAACGATGCCGTAGCGGTGATGTGCCAGTGCCTGGAAGCTGTGCGGATCTGGATGGGAAGTAACGGACTTAGGCTCAACCCGACCAAGACCGAGTGGCTGTGGTTTCCGGCTGCCCGATTCAACCAGCTTTCTCCAACGCTGGCCATAGGGGGCGAACATCTTGCCCCTGTGGATGGGGCGCGCAATTTGGGTGTCCTCCTGGATACCCGGCTGTCTATGGAAGAGCAAGTGACAGCCGTGGCCAGGAGGGCGTTTTACCAGGTTTGCCTGGTTCGCCAATTGCGCCCCCTATTGGATCGGGACGCCCTTCGCACAGTCACTCATGCCCTCGTGACATCCCGACTGGACTATTGTAACTCTCTCTACATGGGGCTCCCCTTGAGGTGCACCCGGAGGCTTCAGTTAGTTCAGAATGCAGCCGCGCGAGCAATTATGGGCACCTCTAGATTTGCCCATGTAACACCGCTCCTGCGCGAGCTGCACTGGCTACCTGTCGTCTTCCGGGTGCGCTTCAAGGTGTTAGTCATCATCTTCAAAGCGCTCCATGGCTCGGGACCTAGCTATCTGCGAGATCGGATCCTGCCCCACACATCCTCACGACCGATTCGCTCCCACAGAGAGGGGCTTCTCCGGGTGCCGTCCACTAGACTTTGTCAGCGGGCGACGCCCAGGGGAAGGGCGCTCTCTGTGGCGGGCCCGGCCCTCTGGAACGACCTTCCCCCTGATATTAGAACGACCACCGACCTCCGCTCCTTCCGTGTAAAACTGAAGACCCATCTCTTTCGACTGGCCGGCCTTGAATAGTTCTCTCTGTCTTTTAACGATAAAGTTTAATGGTTTTTTAATTGTATTTTTAGCACGGGTAATTTATTTAATTCTATTTTAGTAATGTTTGTATTATTGTATATTGTTTTAATTATGCCTGTGCACCGCCCCGGGTCCCTGTGGGGAGAGGGTGCGGTTAATAAATTCTAATTTATTATTATTATTATTATTATTATTATGCACTCTCTGAAACTGTAGAATTGTAACCAAATGCCTGTGAAATACTAATGATGAAAATAGAATAGGGTTGACTACCCACAGCCATATTGGCAGATCAGGCAAACTCTAGGTATAGAAATTTCTGAAATAAATAAACCTGTGTGTTTCCGGAGTTTAGTAGATAATAGATGTAGATGGGAATAAACTTGGAGCTGCAGCAATTAATTATTTCCACTTCATAATATTTTGACAGTGACAGCTTTTTCCTTCTGCACCTTAAGATCTTGATTGTTTTTTCACATACTACATAAATACCCTGCAGAGGCTGATTCTGCAGCCTAAACCAGTCATTCTATATTATGCCAGTTGTAATGCTGGTGTCTGTGATTTTCATCATTAAGCAGGATCTGAGGGGGAAAAGGTAGGTTCACTTGCAGCCATACTTGCCATATATTTTTATAAACCTGACAAAATTAGCCAGAGCAACTTTTTTTAAACAGTAATAATAAAAAACAGCAGGGAAAACATTGACTCCATTTTTTTCATCTTTTGGTCGGGTATACCAAGGATGTTAGGGCACAAAAGTAGGCATGCCATACTTAATTTACTTATTTTTCTATTTACAAGTAGCTAAATGATACTGCTGCCCAATTTGGGCACTGCAGTTAGAAGGAATCAGCACAGGTAAAGGAGGAGGGGGAAGAGCTTGCATGTGGCCTGCGAACAATGGATATTTGTGATCCTGATGAGCAGTTGTCCCAAAGGTGCTTCTTCAGGAGTCAACTGGACTTTCTTGGGCTATTGTTGTTGTTGATTTTGAAGATGTTTTGCTCCTCATCCAATGTTTTCAAAGAAAAAACGAAGTCCAGTTGACTCCTGAAGAAGCACCTTTGGGACAACCAGGACCTGGATGACTCAGAATCTCCATAGGCCAGTGGTTCTCAACCTGTGGATCGGCACCCCTTTGGGGGTCCAACGACCTTTTCATAGAAGTCGCCGAAGACCATCGGAAAACACATATTTTTGATGGTCTTAGGAACCGAGACACCAAATTTATGGTTGGGGGTCACCAGAACACGAGGAACTGTATTAAAGGGTCACGGCATTGGGAAGGTTCATAGACTGATGAGCAGTTTCCACTTCCTCTTGTGACTCTTTTCTGCTTCTTCAGATGACGTACTCTCTCACCCGCTTTGCCATCTATGAGACGGTGCGAGACAGCTTGAGCCAGGGTGCCCAGGGGCCGTTGCCCTTCTACCAGAAGGTGCTGCTAGGTGCAGTAGGAGGTGAGCTGGAACTTGGCAAGTACAGAAAGAAGGGTGAGGTCATATCAGGCTGGGCATTCGTTTTTCATCTGCTGTCCTTTGGTTGCAGGATTTACCGGTGGATTCGTGGGGACCCCAGCTGACATGGTGAATGTCAGGTCAGTTTTTCTTTCTTTCTTCTCCTCACAACTCAGTGGATTGATCCTTAGGAGGATCCTAAATTAGTGGAGGGTAGAGAAGGATTTTATTTTGCCAAGAACAAGGCTACAATTTGGTGAAATCTGCACTCTTGGGATATTGTAGTACAGGGCTGTCAAACACGTAGCCTGCGGACCAGATGCGTCATGCGCTGGCCACACCACACCAGTTTAGCGAAAGAGAAAAAAGTCGCAATGTCACCTCCTGCATGCTTGGTGGCCTGGGGCTGCCATTCCAGCAGAAGAGGCTACTACGCCAGAAACTGGTGGTGACCTATACCCCCCAGTCAGAGATTATCCTCCTCGGAATGCCATGGAATCAACATATATTAGCGACAAACAGTTTTGCTAGCTTTCTGGCTGACGGAAGGCCAGAACAAGCCACAAAATGAGCTTGTTTTGAGAACAGGTTGATAACCATCTAGATTGCCTGGCTTTCCCATAAGTCTACAATGATGAATTGCTACTTCTTCCCATGGTCGGACGGGAGCTGTTACTGGCTGTAAAAGGCCAGGAGGTTTCCCTTGTCATTATTTCATGGTGGTGCATATGACGCAGCTCTGCAATAACCCTCTATGTCTCCCTTCATGCGAGGCCACCAAAACTAAGTGTAAGGTCTTAAGAAACCCAAAATGCCCAGCCGGTTGGGCGTCTTGGCAGCAACGCAGCCCGTCTAACCAGTCAGGTGATGGCACCGTGATGACGCGAGTTTGACACCCCTGTTCAAGTGTCTCTACTTCGTAAGGTCGTTTGGAGAAAACACTTGGTGGGGTGCTTGAAGAGATATTTTTATTTTTCCACGTCTCAATACTGCTGTCATGTTCTTTTCCAGGATGCAGAATGACATTAAGCAGCCGGCACATCTGCGACGCAAGTGAGTATCAGGGCTGTAGTCAGATGCAAAAAGTGAATTAATATGTGAAGGCCAAGAAGAGCATTGGGGGAAGGAAGGGCTATGAGACTAGTCTCTGTTTTGTTTTGTTTTTAAACACCCTCTTGAATATGTATGACCACAGAGGGACAAAATTGATCTTCAGATGTCCATTCTCTCAAGTCTAACATCTCTTTTAAATCGGTGGCAATCTCACCACAGATGCCCAAGTCCCATCTGTCAGAGCTATCAGACAGAAAATGGGATTAAAAGTCTTTGATAGTTGCCAGCTGGGGTAGTGAGTGCCTGTCAGAATTACATGAATATTGATGAAAGCTGTTGATTGTCTCTTCCTGTTTCCCAGCTACTCCCATGCCTTGGATGGCCTGTACCGGGTGTTTCGTGAAGGTAAGAATGTAATCTGTGTACAGCCAAAATATATTGTGACTCTAGGACAGGTGTGTCAAACCCATGGCCCGTGGGCCAGATGCGTCACATGCTGGCCACACCCACCCCTGGTTTAGCAAAGGGTGTGGGGAGTTGTGATACATCATGGGACGCGAGTTTGACACCAGTAGTGGGGTTCAAATTATTTTCACTACTGGTTCTGTGGGCGTGGCTTGGTGGGTGTGGCAGGGGAAGGACACTAAAATCTCCATTCCCTCCCCACTCCAGGGGAAGGTTACTGCAGAATCTCCATTTCCTCCCAATCAGCTGGGACTCAGGAGGCAGAGAATAGATGGGGGCGGGACCAGTCAAAGGTAGTATTTATCGGTTCTCTAAACCAGGGGTCTCCAACCTTTGCAACTTTAAGTCTGAAGGACTTCAGCTCCCAGAATTCTCCAGCCAGCTTTGCTGGCTGGTGAATTCTGGGAGCTGAAGTCCTTCAGACTTAAAGTTGCAAAGGTTGGAGACCCCTGTTCTAAACTACTCAAAATTTCTGCGACCAGTTCTCCAGAACTGGTCGGAACCTGCTGAATAACCCCTCTGTTTGACACCCCTGCTCTAGGGAACCCTTGTTGAATGAAGCTTACTTGAAGGGGGAGAAGAATCCCCTGAGCAGAACACTCTATAGTAGAAGTTGTGGGCAACTAGTGGTGCTCCAGGGAAGGCTACATTATGACTTTTGTGGGTCCTAGGCACTTTTGTCTTTGCTCCTTCCTCTAGAATAGGGATGGGGAACTATGGCCTTTTATGACTTGTGGACTTCAATTCCCAGAATTCCTGAGTCAGCCCTACTGGTTCAGGAACTCTGGGAGTCGAAGTCCACCACTCATAAAGGGGCCATAATTCCCCACCTCTGCTCTAGAAAAATAATGCAGGTAGTCCTCACTCTGATCATTGGAACCAGCAACTCTGTCGCTAAGTGATCGTAAAGCACAATGTCATCTGACTACGTCAAGTTACAACAGTAGTTGTAGCAGTTCTGTTTACTGTTGTTAACTGAATCCTGCATGTTTGTTAAGCATGACACCATGTGATCAACATCTGAGACCTCCTGCCAGTTTTCCCACTGACTTTGCTTATCAGAAGCCAGGAGTGAATGGTGCAAAGTTGATCACCTGACCACAGGACCCTGGCGACTGTTGTAATTGCAAACTGGTTGCCAAGTGTCCAAATCGTAATCATGTGACTGTGGGGACGCTGTGATGGCCACAACTATGAGGAATGGTCGTGTAAGTATCCTTGTTCAATTCCAGCAGATGATTGCTGAACGGTTGTTAAATAAGGACTACATATTTAATTTGATTTTTCAATATTTCCTGGTACACTTGTCTCTTATAACTTCTGATGATTTAATATAACAAACCTGTGAGAATTACATTTTCTTGGTAGCATTTAATATATGATTAAACTTTTAATTTGCATTCTATGTATATTTTATTTGTATTTTATGTATTTGTACTATGTATATCTTCAAGAGTGAAAGACGAGACATGAAATTTCTACTTCACTTTTATTCTTTCTGCTTTAAAAAGATTTTTCGTGAGCCTTAGGCACTCTGCCTCTTGTGCCTAATGGGTAAGCAGGTCCACTGACTACAGTTTTCAGTAAACTTGACAGTGGAGGTGGGTGCAGGAGCCCAGTACGTGGTTCTTGTGGTTGCCCCATCCTGGTGGTCTTATATCTTCTTTTCAATTGGAGGTTAATCCTTAGGGATCAGTGATGCTTCTAGTTGTGGGCTGTCCTCAAATTACAACCATGATGGCGTCCCAAATTTCTGTTGCTAAGCAAGACAGTTGCTAATGGCATTTTGCCCCATTTTACAACCTATTTTGCCACAGTCGTTGAGCGAATCATGTCGTTAAATGAATCTGGCTTCTATCTCTCCCCCTCCCGCCTTGACTTTGTTTGTTAGAAGCTGTCTGGGAAGGTTACAAATGGTGATCACACGACCCCCTGGACAGGGCAACCATCATAAATACATGCCAGTTGCCAAGCAGCCAAATATTGATCTCGTGATCATGGGGGCGCTACGATGGCCATGAGTTTGAAAACTGATCACGAGTCAATTTTTTCAGTGCCGTTGTAACTTCAAATAGTCACTGAACTAATGGTTATAAACCAAGGACTACCTGTATAGGCAGAAGGCACCATGAACTACTCTTGAGGCAGGGGCTTGGCTTCCTCCTTGCCAGGTACAGAATCAGAGGTGGTATTCAGCAGGTCCTGACCAGTTGTGGAGAACCGGTAGCGGAAATTTTGAGTAGTTCGGAGAACCGGTAAATACCACCTCTGACTGGCCCCGCCCCCATCTATTCTCTGCCTCCAGAATCCCAGCTAATCAGGAGGAAATGGGGACTTTGCAGTATCCTTCCCCTGCCACGCCCACCAAGCCATGCCCACAGAACCGGTAATAAATTTCTTGAATCCTACCACTGTACAGAAGGCAAAAATCACAGCCCTTCTTAAGATCCAGATTTTGGTTCTTGACAACTGTGCGATCTTTCTCCAAACACCTTCCAGGTATCAGATTTATCTCCTGCCTAGTCTTCGATGACAGCTGGCGTCCCATCCAAATCTCACTTTGAAGCCAGAAGTGAGAGTGAGTTTGCTTTGCTCAAGGATATTAGCTCTCAGTTGGAGTGCAATGAACGTGAAATTGTTCAGGGTTATTTTTGAAACTGAACTCGTGGCAGAGCATATAAAATGCTCTTCTATTAGCCAGAGCGTCTTTGCTATGGTTAGATTTCACCCGCAGGCATTTCATGGGATCTTCGCTGGATCTTCCTCAGCGGATGTATTGGTTTGCCTCTTTCATTGTGGCGACGTACATTGAGGCATCTTTCTTTTCAAACACAGTTGTCTAACCTTTTTATAGCCGTTATATCCAGTCTGGGATGTGTGTTGCTGATTGGTTTATTCTGCTCTCCAAGTGTTTTCATAAATAGACTCTGCCGTTCTTTTTCCTGGGGAATTAATAGAAGACAGCTATTCTTGAGTGATGCCTTGTGGGGAGAGGGGAGTTGCATCTGCACAGGATAAGCGGAAAACACCGTTAAAATGGAATCCCTATTCTGTAAATTCCAGGCTTTTGTCTTTGCAGAGGGTGTGAAGAAGTTGTTCTCAGGAGGAACAATGGCATCCAGCAGAGGAGCCTTGGTTACCGTTGGACAGGTAGGAATCCTGAGTCAATGTTGCCTGTGATCATCATCTGAATATAAATCGGGGTGCCCATCTAGGCCAGTGATGGCTAACCTTTTTGTCATTGTGTGTTGAAAGCCCACACCCATAATGCAATGTGCGTGTGACACCACCACCCCACGCTCCCCCCCCCACACACACCTGCGCTCCGTTTTGGGCCTAGCAGGCCTCCCTGCAGCCTCCTGGGGCCACAGGGGGCTGCGAGGGGGGGACACCTCGCACATGCACAGCAGAGACCTGAAACTCAGCTGGCCAGCAGGAGGCCGGTGCGCATGCACGGTGGGGCGACCGCTGGCGTACCTGCAGAGACGGCTCTGCATGCCACCGGTGGCACGTGTGCCATAGGTTCGCCACCACGGATCTAGGCCAAGAATGGACAGGTAGTCCTCAACTTACAACAGTTCATTTAGTGACCAGTCAAAATTACAGCAGCACCGAAAAAAGGTGACTTATGGCCATTTTTCACAGTTACGACCTTTGCAGCATCTATCCCCATGATCATGTGATCAAAATTTCAGATTCTTGGCAACTGATTCATGTTTATGATGATTGCAGTGTCCCAAGGTCATGTGATCACCTTTTGAAACCTTTTGATCTGCAACGTCAGTGGGAAACCCAGATTCGCTTAACCAACCAGGTTGCTAATGTAACAGCTGCAGTGATTTACTTAACAACCAAGGCAAGGAAGGACATAAAATGGGGCAAAAGCCGCTTAATAAATGTCTCACTTAACAACAGAAATCTTGGGCTCAGTTGTGGTCGTAAGTCAAGGACTACCTGTCCAAAAAATTAAATTGCATACAGGACTGGATGGTGGATCACAACCCAAGGATAGGCAGTCCTTGACATGCAACCATTTACTTAATGGCCGTTCAAATTTAGAACGGCACTGAAAAAAGTGACCTCTGACTGTTTTTCACAATTACGACCGTTGCAGTATCCCTATGATCACGTGACCAAAATTTGGATGCTCGACAACTGCCTCACATTTATGACGGGGTAGTGTTCCAGGGTTCAGGTGATTACCTTTTGCGGCCTTCTGACAAGCAGGTTCTTAAAGCCCTTCATGGCATGGGGCCAAGGTTATTTGAGAATCGCCTCTTCCCTCATTCATCTGCCCATCTAATCAGATCCAGCAGAGAAGGCCTGCTATAATTCCGTCGCCTAGGGCAACGGCCCCCAACCTTTTGGGCACCAGGGATGGTTCTATGCAGAGAGGTTTTTCCACAGGCCGGAGGGGGCATAGTTTCACGCGCTGCCTGCATCCCACAGATGGGGCTTTGCTTATTTGCGCAGCCCTTTTCTGGGGTTAGGGATAGGTGAACTATTGAGGTGGCTCCACTTTCCTTAACAACCCTTCATCTGACTCTGTAAACTGCTTAGAGAGGGCTGTAAAAGCACTGTGAAGTGGTATATAAGTCTAAATATAAGTGGTATAGAAGCCTGAGTGTCATTGCTATTTATTAACTGTTTTTAGCTTTGTTGTACGCTGCCAGAGTCACTTGTTTGTGAGATGGGTGGCTATATATATAATTTGGTTTAATTGATTAATAAAAACAAATACTCAATATTTGTGTTCTTGTAGATTTTAAATTGGCAGCTGGTCAGCCGTCATGGAAATTCTGTAGCCATTTTTGATCAATCAAAGCTCTGACTTAGATGCTTATATTATATAGAACAGTGATGGCTAACCTTTTTGCCATCGAGTGCCAAAAGAGGAAGGTTATCCTTTGAGGAGGATGTGTCGTACTCCTTTTCTGTGGGGAATTATCTCTGTATGATGGCATCATCCTGGGGAAGTTGTGAGGCCACTTCAGGGAAGCCTCCTGAAGCCTCTGGAGGGCAAAAAACGGCCCAACACGCAAACCGGAAGTTTGGGAATGGACTTCCAGGTTGCCAGTAGGGCTGTTTTTCGCCCTCCGGAGAAAATCGGATGGCTTCCCTGAAGCCTCTGGAGGGAGAAAAATGGCCCAACGCACAAACCGGAAGTCTGTTCCCAAACTTCCGGTTTGCGCTTTGGGGAAGCCTCCGGAGGGCGAACAACAAACAAAAATGAAAGCCAAAATCAGTTGGCCAGCGCACTCATGCGCGCTGGAGCTGACAGGGCAATGCCTCGTGTGCTCTATAAGAAATGGCTCCGTGTGCCACCCGTGGCACATGTGCCATAGGTTCACCATCACGGGTATAGAAGTTCTTATTAAATTCTGAAAAAATGATGTATTCCATGGTGACCAGAAATGAGCAGCCAAGGTGACGTCAGCTTTCCTACTTAGCATATTTAAAGTAATTTAAGTTTCTTTTTGCTCTGCTTCTCATCCAAGAGGACAAAATTTAACCGACTGGCCATAATCCTTTGTATTCTGTCTGTGTTTCTGGGACTGCAAAAAAATAAATAAAGTGGAGGCCGGAGAAGGTTACAGAAGGAGGAAGGTTATCCTTTGAGGAGGATATGCAGTTCTCCTTTTTCTGTGGGGAATTATCTCTGTATGATGGCATCATCCTGGGGAAATTGTGAGGCCACAACAGGGTTAGGGAATGTAATCTCAATAGCCCAGGCACACCTTGGTGTGATGTTCTGATATTTAACAACTACAGACCTCTGGCAACTTTGCTTTTATGGTAGTCCCAGTGGGAAAGGAGAGGCTCTTCACAGATCCATTAAGGCAGGACTGTCAAACTCCCAGCCCGGATGCATCATGTGCTGGCCAGGCCCCGTTTAGCAAAGTCCCGATACATCACATGACGCCACCGCGAGTTTGACACCCCTGCATTAAGGGCTCCAAACTAAAAACCTATAAACTCCTAATGGAGGTGCTTGATGTCCTTGTTCTACCTGATCCCTTGGGGTTTAGCAGAAGTTTGAGGCCGTCTGCTTAGTTTCCAAATCTTCTCATGACGCTCACAAGTAGTCTTATTGTTTTCTGTTTCTTTGCAGCTCGCTTGCTATGACCAGGCAAAGCAGTTGGTTCTTGGGACTGGTATACTCACTGACAATATTTTTACTCACTTCCTGGCCAGTTTTATTGCCGTATGTATATATTTGTGTATATGTGTTGGTGCAAAGTCAGCTAGGGTGTGTGTTTGTGTGCCGTTGCAAGAGTTTTTGCTACTTTCACTAACGTTCAAGGGTTGCTCTGCTAGTTCCTTGGAAAGGTGGAGTACAGCCTATTTTTCAGAACTGCCAAGGCTTGGAGTAGGCGGGATTGCTTCATATATGCAGGTGTTTTTTTTCATACTCTGTGCACCTTGTTCCTACATTTCAATGTCTGCTGATTAAGAAAAATCACATTGTAAGGTCACATTGTAAGGAGATGAATATCTGCACACAGGTGGTGGCTCACCAAATAAAACACAAGCATTTGGCATTGCTATCCCCCCCCCCCTTATCTGATGCTTTAAAAGTATGCAAGGTCTAAATGTCACACTTGAGGGGAGACTTTGACATTACTATGCATCAAAAGCTATTCTGATTTACATAGATCCAAGTCCTCCTTATTTTAAGCAGCTGCTAAAGTAAACCTGTGGTATCCACAGTTTTTGCAAAGCTATGTTTTAGTTACCCAAGCGTTATTAAATGAACTATTGCCTGGGTTTACATTATGCTGTCGAAGTCATAGACAAGAAATTGGCAATCCAAGTCCCATTTTTTTCAGACTTTGGAGGAGTCCCCCAACCAAGGTTTCTGAAAACAAGGGACATTTTTTGATATTTTAGCTAGAAAACAGGTGAAAATTAACAGCATTTTAGCTACGTTCCTTCACCACCCAAAGGTGCTCATCTGTGTCAGAATTCATGGTTTATTTGCAAATTGATAAAGTCAAAGGAAAGGTGATTAAAAGGGAAGGGTAACAGAGGTGGGTTTCTACCAGTTCGCACCGGTTCGGATGAACCATTAGTGGTAATTTGGACTCGGTTGCAGAACCGGCAGCGACCTAGGCTGGCCACGCCTCCAAATTGTTTCCCCAGTCTCTGCTGCCATTGCCGGCATGTTTATTAGTTTTTCATGGTCTTTGCACATAACAATTTGCAGTGAACTGTGCACATATGCACAGCCTACATCTGGCGCATGTGGAAAGTGGACCGGTATCAACGCAGGTAGGAACCCACCCCTGAAGGGTAACCTTTACAGACAGTGCCATATACTTTACATAAGAAATGGGATTTACAGATGACTTCAAAGACAAAAAGAGTGGCTGTCCCAGGCGAAGAGGTCAGATTAGCAGGAGTCTCCGTGTTTATTCAAACTTGGCAATTTGAAAAAACGTGTAGACTTCAACTCCCAGAATTCCCTAGCCAGCATGTTGGCTGAGGAAATCTGGGAGTTGAAGTCCACACATCCTCAAGTTGCCAAGTTTGAAAAACCCTGCTCCAGAAAGCAACAGAGTTTCTGATTCTTCTATAAAAGATCATGCAATAACTCCAGAAGCTCTAACTTGCTTAAGACGCCCCAAGATTTTGAAGAGGCAAATTAAAAAAAAAAGTTTTTGCACTCTGCAGACCTCCCCAAAACGGCCCGTTTTTTGTGAAAACAAAAACATGTTTTTCAAAAAAAGGGCATGCATAGCCTTTAGGGGGCTTATAGAGTGCTCCTGGGAGGATGGGGAGAGGGGGGGGGGCAAAAACAAGCAAAAATGGTCTGTTGTTTGCTCATTTTTGCCTTCCCCAGCCCCCAGGAGCTCTCTAAAGCTTCCTAAAGGCTCTGCACGGCCATTTTTGCAAAGGGGACGGGCCTTGGGGAGGCAAAAAATGCTGTATTCAGTGTATAAGATACACCCAGATTTTCATCCTCTTTTTTGAGGGAAAAAGGTGTGTCTTATATTCCGAAAAATACGGTATATATTTTATGAGCAGTACATTGACTGGATCAACCCTTTTTCATACCACAAACAATAATCATATGAATAAATATATATACTTCAAATCTTCCAACTTCTACAATATTAGTCTCTTTCCATAATCCTTCATCTTCTTTCCTATTTATTGAACATAAATAACATTCCTTTGTGTCCTGTGTTTATTATTCCCTGCTAAGTAATGCCATTTAATATTTTACAAATTACTCATTATTCCATCCTAATTTCAGTGTCCCAAATATGTAGAGTTATTAATAACGCCAAATATTAACAATGTTTAATCAATTCTGGGAATATATCTCAAAAACCCCATAATTTTTTGCCTTTATTATTTTAAATTCAATCATCCTTCTTTTTCCGAACTGCAGGGAGGATGTGCTACATTCCTGTGTCAGCCCTTGGATGTGCTAAAAACGCGACTTATGAATTCCCAAGGCGAATATCGGGTGAGTGATCGGTTTGCCGTGACTGCCAGCTTTCTGATTCGTTAGAGAGCAGGTGCTCGCATTCAACACCGGCGGCTAGGCATTGCTGCCTTTGCCACTTGGCGTCACGGCCCTGTGATTTCAGCATTGTCCTGTTCTTGAATTTCATTAAAAAGCTAAGAGATGAAGCCTTGTGAGGATCTGGGTGGGTTCTGGAGATGGGGTCAAATCAGCCTGCACTGAGTTCTTCCCATTTCGTTTCAGGGTGTCATGCACTGCGCAATGGAGACGGCCAAGCTTGGGCCATTGGCTTTTTATAAGGTAATATAAGAGAAGACGGGAGCCACAGGGAGTAATAGAGATCAAACAGGAGCAGAAGGATTTGCTTAGAATTTCTGATATCCCTCTGCATTCCTGGCCTAGCAAGTGCTGGCCTCCATACCAGTGGTGAAATTCACATTATGGCTTGGTGGGCGTGGCAGGGGAAGGATACTGCAAAATCCCCATTCCCTCCCCACTCCAGCGGGAAGGATATTGCAAAATCACTCTGAGGCCAGCCAGAGGTGGCATTTGCCAGTTCTCCGAACTACTCAAAATTTCTGCTACCGGTTCTTCAGAACCTGTCAGAACCTTCTGGATTTCACCCCTGCTCCATACTGTTTCGGTCTGATTATTTACCTTCATCAAAACATCTTCATCTTTTCTCTCCCAGCACTTAGCCATTGGTGGCAACTTAGCCTGAGGCTGAGATCTCCCCTTATTGGTTTAGGGATGCTACCCAGTTATAAACAAGGCAGGGGAACAGAATATGCAATATGTACTTTGTCTTAGCCAGGAGTCTTCGTGTGTCGTAAATCCTTTTGATTCCTAGTCCTACCTTGCCTTCTTATGTCAATGAGTATTGGAGAAGGCCTGCTGTATGCAGCTGAAACCCCACAGTGGACAAAAGCTGATTTTTCCTTCTCTTTTCCTCTTCTAGGGCCTTGTTCCTGCCGGCATTCGCTTGGTCCCTCATACCGTGCTCACCTTTGTCTTTCTGGAGCAATTACGCAAATACTTTGGGATTAAAGTATTGACCTAAGGGAGAAGAGACCTGTTAGAGTTAAAAAAAAAAAAGATGGGGAACATGGACTGCAGAGTCCCAGAATGGCTGGGTGTCATATTCTCTCGCTCCTTGATAGGGGGCAGGTATCCCCTTCAATGTCAGGGCACTGTCTGACATCTCACAGAAAGTCCTTGTTTGGCATCTGCTCTTGGCCAGCTCTTCAATATGGTTTGATGCCTGCTAGTGGAGTAGCCCACTGGGATTTTCAGTAACCAGTCCCGAATGCCTCTCTCCTCTGTCCATCAGCACCCAAGACCTTTTCAGTGTTGAAGGCTTGCTGATACCACAGCAGTCCTCCTCCTCCTCCAACCTCTCTGTCTCTTTGCCATAATAGCCAGCATTCCAACAGCCATGTCTGATTTTTTTCACCCCCTTACTAACATGCTTTCCTTTTGTGCTGTCAACAGGCATGTGCCTCATTCAGAACCTCCCCCCCCCCCACTCTGCATTTCATTGCTCTCCTAGTCTCGTGTGTAGCCATAGCCTTCCCATTTGTTTGGGGATTCCTTTCTCCCCAAGCAGAAGGGTGTTGGCCCTTATTTGGGAGGGAGATTCTTCATTACAAATTTGTCTCACTTCTAAATGTTACAATTAGGGGCTGGAAAGGGGTTCAGGTGGCTGCCAGGGGCAGTCAATAGCAATATCAGGCAGGCAGGGGCCTTGACATAGCAGGCTCTCCAATTGTTATTCAATAATGTGGATAGAACAATGCTTTTCTCACCCTGTCCTGCCTGCTCCCTTTCTCCTACCTCAGTCTTCTTTTACTCTTAGAACCGCAGTCCAAGGAACAAGCGGTCCTCTGTGTTTATTTCCTGGGATTGTAGCATTGGGCCAGGGATGTCCTTCCACCCACCCCAGCCCCGTAGCCAGTCTAATGTCACTTTTCTCCTTCAATTGCCTCCTTAAGCTTGTTCGACCAAAGCCTTCTGAAACCAAAGGGCCTTATACTGATGAGAGGTGGCCTTGGAAACTCCTGTCTAAGAAGGAACTGGTTTCCTGAATGCATGTAGATCTTCCCCCATCCTGTGAATGGGCAGTGCAGCTGCCCACTTAAATTTAGAAGCGGGGGATAAAACTGGAGAGGCCTTGTGAGGTCCTTGGAACAATAAAAAAAGTAGCCTAGCAGATGGACTCTTTATTGTCCCTGTGGGATATGGGCTTCGGTGTCAAGTGAAAAGGACACCAATTTTTAAGAGTAACTACAATATATTTGTTTGTCGAGCTTTTATCCTGAGCCATTTTGGTACCACTGGGAGAAGCATCAAAGGCTCTGGAATCTTCCCAGATTGCCTTATCCTTACTGTAATAGCATCCAGATCCTACTGTAACACTGATGTTTGTTTTTCTGTCTCGGAGCCTGTTTAATGAAACAATTTTGGGGCATCTATTGATTTTATCCTCCACCAGCCTGTGGAAGGGCTGCTGGCCACATTCGGTGTGCCATTCTGGGGGGCGTTGATTATTGCTAATTCCAAGAATCAGAGCCAGTGATCAGCACTTTAGGAATAATGAAAATAAAGAGATTCTGCGAAGAAGGCGTTATTTATTTCTGGATCGCCAAACAATCTTATATACTGTAATGTTGCATTCATTCCAGAATTGAAGCTGCAAATACTTGGAGCGATAATTGTATAATTGTTGTAGAGAGAAGCGGGTGGTGAAACTGGATTGGCGACTTGGATTAATTTTCCACAGGAATTACTTTTCAAAACAGCAGAAATGTTTTGAGAATTTGCCTTTCTGAATGATTTTTAATATTTGGATCACCAATAATTTCACTGAAATTTCACTGACAGTAGTGTTACTAATTAAAGACCAAGGTATGTGGAATCATACGATTCATCTGCTGCCATTTTGACAAATGACCAATTAGCCAATAATTGGAAAAGGTGGCGCAAAAATTTACCCAAGCAGTTAAAGCAACTGTTTTACATGGGTGTTGTGACCCACCAGCAGCCAGTGGATCTGGCAGTCTGGGGAAGGCGCTGACAAGTGCTCTGCATCGAAGGCAGAGATGGGGCCAGGGCCATCTGACAGTTATCAGCTGCCTTTGGAGTCGGATATCAGAGGGGCAGAAGATCAGCTGGATTCTGTTCCCAGTATGTGCATGTGCAGAGCTGCCAGGAGAAGGGAACAGCTAAGGAACAAGATAAAGACACAGGTGAATTGTGAATGGCCCCTTCCATAGGAAATAAAGAGGAGGGAGGGGAGAGTTTGCAAGAGACAATTAGTTCAATTCATTAGAGTGAAGATCTGTTCCTGACTTCTTGCCAAGTTTGCCTGCTACAGAATGGTGTTTGGAAGATATCAGCCTGGCAGCTCTCCAAGCCTGATAAAGGTCTGTAGTTGTGAAATCTCTGGAAAGACTGTTGGCTGGGACTTTGCTGGAGAGGAACTCACTTTAAACTAAATAAAAGGGTTTTATAGGGACGAGGAGTCGGCTGTGCTTTTGGGAAGCCTAGGTCAGAACAATGGGAAAATAAAAAGAAATAGAAGCCAGGAGCTTATTATGAATGCTATATACTATATAACAAAACCTTGCAAGATCCTGGTATTTTTCTTACTGGGACAATTGAAGAGATCTGGTTTATCTCTCTAGCTTTAAGCTTTCCTTCTCAGAATTTTTCTGTAATTAAAGGAGACGTTGATGAAATCCCTACATTGGGTAAGGTGAAGTTTAAGTCTTCAGTCTCAGAGAATTGCCAATCTTGGCTTTGAATTTGTGCTGCTAGCTCTGCTCTCTAACAGGCAGAGGCTGTTCCTTAAATGAGTCCTGAAAATATAGAGTGGTTTGTACTGCTAATTCCCAAGCTGTGCTCCTCAGTCATGTCATGCATGCCTGAATGGTGTACAGTCCACAGCTACCATGTTGCTAGAAACTTTTGCCATGCTATGGGCCACCTCCTGTGTGGCCTGCTTCACAGATGAGTCCGGCAGGCGCTGCCAAATAAACCTGGAGTGAAAGCTTGTGTTGGTGCAGTTTAATTATCCTTGGCATAGCATTTTGTTCTAAGTGTTGCTGCTTTGAGCAATGATCCAGTGTCCAGAGGTAGAACTATCCTGTAGGGCAATGTTTTCCAATCCTGGCAACTTTGAGATGTCTCTACTCCAATTCCGGTGTTGAAGTCCATGCATTTAGTTGCCAGGATTAGGAAACACTGCTGTAAGATCTGTTAGTGACTGAGGCATCCTGAGGAGTAAAAAGAGGTCTGAGGCAGGGGTCAGCAACCCACGGCTCTGGAGCTGCATGTGGCTTTTTCATCCCTCTGCTGCGGCTCCTGTCACCGGTCGGCTCCACAATTGATAGGGCTTTCGGTTAGGACAGGTAGAGGAAAAAGGACGCCATGCTAGGAGGAAACTCTATGGTGGGGGAACTGGACTTCCGGTCAGCTCCAGAATTGAACGGGGGGCTTCCAGTTAGGACCTTTGTGGCTCTTTGAATGTTTAAGGTTGTTGACCCCTGGTCTAAGGAACCATGTTTCCTTTGCATCCATCACTGAAAAAGCCCCTGAGTTTTTGGGGGTGTCAGAAAATACTCTGGTTGCATCGGTTCTGTCACCTTGAATGTTTGGCCTCATTGAGTACAAAGGAAAATATGAATATTGTATTCGCAAAAGAGGGAAGGAGGACTTCCTCACCCTGCCCACCTTGGCACTCCAATACTGAATTGATGGAGAGCTTTTGAGGCGGTGCAGGTACTCTTGCCACGCAGCAGATGGAGCTCAAGCATTGATGGGTCCCTCCAGTGTTGGCACTGCAGAGGAAACGTGCGGCTCCTGGTTTTGTTTTCAATTTTCAAGCATTTTTTTGCACATACGTATTGTGGTCCGGATCAGGCCAACTCTGGTTGCAACGTGATGACAGAGGGAAGCTTCCACAGTTCAATGTTCCCCACCGAAGTTTAGCTCTACAGGGAAGTATGAAGGGATTGTAGCTATCGGAGATCACCAAGTGTACATGGTACAGCTGTGTTTCTCCAAGAATTTGAATCATTGCTATATATAGTGGAAATTAATCATGCTTTAATTAGCATTTTGTGAGAACTTCTTGTTAGTTTCTGGCCAGTGCGTGTTGAATACAGAAAATTTGAGCTGAGGAAACCAGTTTTAATATGGGTAAAAACCCTACTTCAGGAATGTCAAACTCAAGGTCTGGGAGGGCGGATCCAGCCTGCAGGGTACTTAGATCTGGCCCACGGGATCGCCCTGGAAACAGCGAAGGACTGGCCTGTGGTGCTTCTGCCAGAGAAAATGGGCTCTTGAGCTCCGTTTTCGGCTGCCACAGCCCCCTGCAACCCTCTGCTAGTGAAAATGGAGCAGAGTGCTCAGGCTACCGCAAGCGCCCGACAGGAGTGACGTCAAGCTGGCCACGCCCATCTCAGCCACACACCCCTGCCCTCCTGAGGTCAAACACAACCCCGATGCAGCCCTCAATGAAATCAAGTTTGACACCCCTGCCCTAGTTTACTTTGTAGATCAATTATAGTTAAATCACGGGTTAGTGCATCATGCAAACCACAGCCTATATGCAGCTGTGGTATGCATGGTAAGTGTATACAGCTGGCTGGTCCCTACATACGATTCTGCATTGAATACTCTCGTGTTGCTAAAAGCTGAGCCCTATTTGGCTCAGCAGCCCATTCTATCTAAAATGTATGATATGACAGGAGAGTTTCTGCCTCAGCAGCTCTCCGTTCTGAAGATGGGCCAAGCAACGTGCTATCTTCCAGGGACAGAAGCAGAGAAAGCTGATCCTGCTCTCCCCACCCCCCCCACCCACCCCCATTAGTGGCCCCCCCACAGCTCCTGAATATTCTAAATCTGGAATGAAACCACTTCAGCTTTTGAAGTCTTTCAGCTTGGCACCGAACTATCTTTTGAAATATTCCATAAGGGGCTTTCTATTAATTATTAATATTATGGGATGAATATGGATCTGATCCTTTGTGGGTGTTTAAATTGGATTTTAGATTCTGCTCACTGTTGAAATCCCATTTTAAATTAAGCTGAAAGAAAACAAAAACACCGATTACCTAGTTCATATACCTATTATAGCTACACCACAATGCAAGTTTACTGGTACTGAAAAAAATGACTCCTGACTGGTTCTCACACAACTGTTGCTGCATTCCTGCCACTGGTGGGATTAAAAAAAAAATTTACTACCGGTTCTGTGGGCGTGGCGTGGCGTGGCATGACTTGGTGGGCATGGCAGAGGAAGGGTACTGCAAAATCTCCATTTCCACCCCACTCTAAAGGCAAAGATACTATAAAATCTCCATTTCCACTCCAGAGCAGGGATACTGTAAAATCTCCATTTCCATCCCACCCCACTATCCTGCTTTCCAACTCCGTTCTCCTGTGAAGGACAATAGAAGAAGACCCAGCCAATCAGCTGGGACTCAGGAGACAGAGAATAGATGGGGGCAGGGCCAGCCAGAGGTGTATTTGCTGCTTCTCCGCACTACTCAAAATTTCCGCTACCAGTTCACGAGAACCAGTCAGAACTGGCTGAATACCACCTCCAATTCCCAGGGTCACTTGACTGAAATTCAGGCACTTAGCAAGCAGCCTGTAGCTATGATAGCTCCAGTTTCCAGAGTCATATTTGTGATTATCATTTGCAACTTTCCCAGTTGGCTTCTGACAAAGTAAATGGAGGAAGCTGGATTTGCTTAACAATTGCAAGATTCTCTTAACAACTATTTAACAACCATGACCAAAAAAAAGGTTGCAAAATTGGCTGCGATTCAGTTAACAACCTCCTTGCTTAGCAAATGAAATGCCGGTCCCAATTGTGGTTGAGTTGAGAACTACCTGTATTTGAATCCAGTTCTAAGGGATCAAGTGGCAAAAAAAAAAAAAAAGTCAAATTTCAAACCCTCTCAAAATATCTCTGCTTTCGTGGCATGTCAGTGTGGATTTAATTCACAAACCCCCACGTAAAGACATGGAAGAGAAAGGGATTTTCTGTCACACTCAGATTGCCATTATAAACATTTCTTCCAGGTCACTGTAATTCTATAAGAAGAAGCCTTATGGAGGAGATACATCTCATACATCTAATTTAATTTCTGAATTTATTGTGGACAGGGGTGGTAATGGAATGCATGTTGAAAACAGAGATGGGCTTAATGTGTGTCATTGTAGGAAGTTAGCACCCACCTCTCTCCTAGAAAATGAAATACTTTAGGCAATATTAAAAGGGCAGAATATTTCCCCCTAAAAGGGAGGCAGAAACTCATCCCACCACCACCTTTGTCAATGGACCATTAAGGCCTGAGCCAGAGAAACATGTTTTTAGGCAGGAAACAGACTCACTCTTAATAGCCCCCACCTTTGTGAATGGGCCATTAAGGCCTGAACCAGTCTATTCTACATAATAAAGATCTACCCTTTCATCTCCAGGGTGATGGGATTAAAGCATGGGCCTCAGAACATGATAGTATTAGTGCTTTACCCATTTTACCACATGGCACCTGGGGAGATTACATCATCACCCAGCAAGTCAACCAAGCTTGGGAGATAGACAGCCTACAAAGTTAGCTAAGACACCCTCCCCTGGGAGTCTGACAGCCAATGGGATACATTTCTTACACAAGAATAGGAAACAGAGAGGTGGGGCCCAACAGAGGTTATAAAACTCAGGCTCTCTCAGCACCTCTCCCGTTTTCTGCTCAGGAACTCAAGCCATGTCATCCTGTCCACCTTTAAACCATCTTTCCAAGCAGCATCCATGTTTCCAGTGTCTTTTTCCCCACTTGGAACTGAACCCTGATGGACATTTCTTCCATCATTACTATGTAAGGTTGGAGGATGAGTCCTAATTTAAAACTCTCCAATGGTGGATATGCAAGTTCCCTTTGCTAAAAGAAATTTCAGATTTAGATCTTGTTTTGTGTTGACACGCCATAAGAATTGCAGATGATACATACTATGCATGGCTGATAATATAGTGACATCACTGGAAGGAGTGGGGAAGCTGAGCTCTTCAACATTTTTGGGGATAAAGAGAGACAAAGTGGCTGCACTAAGCTTTCATGCTCTTCACAATTGGCAGGTTTGTCTGCTCTTCAGTGGGCACTGTCTGGAGATTTTCTTGAGACTGAAAAACTAGATCTGGCAGCTGGGGTGGGCTTCCCAGTGCAGCTCTTGTTCTGTCATCCCAGCATTCAACCTGATTTTCTTTCAGGTTAGTAGCCTAAATAACATAAATGAAGGTATCCAACTTTGTTGTGAACTGCCCCAGACTTTTCCAACATGGGTACTTACTTATTCCTATTTCAAGCCAGTTTATGTACTAAATTAAGTCTGATTGTAAAACTTTCAAGTTGATATAAAGAACAGTGTCTTTTTCTGATCCATTATAACAAATGTTCCTTCATGTACATACATATAAGGGAATTGTTAAAATGTACAATATTTATGATCTGCTTTTCAATATAAACAGTAAAGTGTGTGTGTGTAAGATCTCTCTCCCCGCCTCCATCCTTCCCACCCACCCCTCTCTCTTATAAAACTACCTGTCATGCAGATTGCAGGGCACAAGGTAATGACATATTGTTAGGCACTAATGGACAGGAGGACCCAAATTGTCAACATTTCAACTGCATGGTATGGAAAATTAAATGGTACAAATTTCTGTTCCGTAGTCAAGTTAGAATTCCATCATTCAAATCCCTAATGAGCTATGAAACTAGAGGTCCTTGCTCATCATCTCTCTTCCTAATTTGGCCCACCGAGGTATAGAAAGACTAATCACCTGAAGTTTTCTGGGGAAAATATTAATAAATATAAACATAAATTTATGTTATATTATATATTATATTAAACATATTTACTGGATTGGCATGAAAGTGTTCATGCATCTCTTTTAAATTTGAATAAGTGTATAGTGTCACGTTTTGTTTTGTTTTTCAAATAATGGGATAGCTTTTCCAAGTGGGGAATGAAGACATAGATGATGTTGTTACTGTTTTGTTGTTAACATTCCTTAGATTTATTGCTGAATTCTTCACCAAAGTGGCTCCCAAAGCAGATATCAGCTTGCTAGAAAGTTTTGTGAGTGCACCAAACCAGACAGCGTGATGCCCTTTTAGAGTTTCTTTGGCTTGAAGCCGGCACCCCAACACAGTAGGGGAGAGAAAATGGACAAGATGTCACTGGCCAGCAACTGCTAATTGGGTGATAGCAGCCAGCCATGTTCTTCAAAGCAGAACACAACTCATTTCTGTGAGCTATTGTCATTGGGCCCTTAAGCTCTCCTCCCCTCAGTTTCAGGAGATTTTAAACACGATCTGTCGCTTATTTGTTTCTAGAAAAGAAAACAGCCAGGAGAAGGTGGGAGAGAAACACAACAAAGCTTTTTAAAACTGAAGAAATGGTCTGCCTCTTATGACCCTGTCCAGAAATTATGGTAGGCTTTGGGAATTTTTCTTTTTGATGACTTGAGAGATAGGCTGGTTGACTACCAATGGTACAGCACCTTTTCTGTGGCTGCACTTCCAGATATCTTTCTCTCCTTAATATATTTCTGCAGAGCCATCTTTTGGGCATTAGGGCAAATTTTCCTTCTTTGGTTGTTTATAAACTGCAATGTTCTCCTTGTCTAACTACTGTAATGCTCCTTGTCGACTACTGTAATGCTCTCTACATGGGGCTTCCCTTGAGGTGCACTCGAAAGCTACAGTTAGTCCAGAATGCAGCTGCGCGGGTGATTACGGGAGCCTCTAAATGCTCCCATATAACACCAATCCTGCGTGAGCTGCACAGGCTTCCTGTGGCCTTTTGGGTGCGCTTCAAGGTTCTGACGACCATCTTTAAAGCGCTCCATGGCTCGGGGCCTAGTTACATGCGAGACCGTCTCCTGCCCCATACATCCCTTCGGCCGATCCGCTCCCACAGAGAGGGCCTTCTCAGGGTGCCGTCGGCCGGGCAATACCGACTGGCGACACCCAGGGGAAGGGCCTTCTCTGTGGCGGGCCCTGCCCTTTGGAACGACCTACCCCCTGAATTGCGTACCATCTCTGACCTCCGCCTCTATTAGAACAACTACGGACCTCCGCTCCTTCCGTCAAAAATTAAAAACACATTTCTTTTGCTTGGCCGGCTTGGGATAACTTAACTGTTTTCAGGGGTTTTTAGGGGTTTGTTTTAGCTTTGGGGATTTTAGCACAGGGTTTCGTTTAATTCTTTTTTAATATTGTATTGTCTGTGATTTTATATGCATTTTTAATTTCCCTGTGCCCCGCCTCGAGTCCCTTCGGGGAGAGAGAGCGGGCTATAAATTAAATTATTTATTTATTTATTTATTTTCTGCCAGTGTCTAAAGACACACCTGTTTCAGCAAGCCGGCCTAGCCTAACCTCCCGTCGGGGCTATTTTAGATAGTTTTTAAACGGGGGATTTTAATTTTGTTTTAGCATAGGATTGTAATTTAATATGTTTTTAAATGTTGTATTTATCATTTTTGTATGTTTTTTAAATTCCTGTGCGCCGCCCTGGGTCCTTCGTGGAGAAGGGCGGGATATAAATGTGATTAAAATAAAATAAATAAAATAAATAACTAGTTGAGTTGAGTTCAATGGAATATAAAAGTTTAAGGATTTCATGGGTTTGGTTCCTAATTTATGAAATCTTGATCTTTGGTTCACTAAAGAAAACCTGCTAAAATAGCTTATAGTTTTATCATTTTTCCCTTGTACAGAATGTTATTTATTTGTTATACTCTAAGCCCAATAAATATTTTTTTAAATTCCTAAACTAGTGGAATTTTGATTTGTCGGGTGAAATGGCACATTGACAGTAACAGAAATACCTCAGAATAATGAGGCAGTGTGTGCTTAACTCTGTACATTGAACTCAGTGGGGGTTTTGTTTTTGTTCTAAAAGACTTACATAAGATTCACTGATTGAGAAATTTGGGTGATAGTCAATAGCTCCAATAACTTTTAGAAGTCCGTATTAAATCTTCTGAGATTTAATATCGAGGAAAGAGATTGATAGATGATTGCTACCTATAATATTTAAAATGAATACTCAAAAATAATATCCAATTGGCTATGGACAGAAAGAAATACTTGTGACACATTAAAGATAAATAATTTAGTTCGGGTAGAATATGATTGAGGATTGATACATGGCCACAAAAAAAGGCAGATACCGTATTTTTCAAAGTATAAGATGCACCTTTTTCTCTCAAAAAAGAGGGTGAAAATCTGGGTGCATCTTATACAATCAATACAGAATTTTTGGCCTATTGAAACCCCACCCCCTTTGCAAAAATGGATGTGCAGAGGGTTTGGGAGGCTTGCAAAGTGCTCCTGGAGGCTGGGCAGGACAAAAATAAGCAAAACATGGGCCAGGTTTTGCTCATTTTGCCCCCCCCCCCAGCCCCCAGGAGCACTCTAAGCTCTGCATGCCTTTTTTTTTTTTTTGCAAAAAAACAACGCATGCAGCGGGTTTGGGAGGCCTACAGCGTGCAAAACCTTTTTTTAAAAAATTACCCCTTCAAAATCATGGTGCTTCTTATACTCCGCTGCGTCTTATAGTCCAAAAATAGGGTACATTTTGGTTATATTGTTTTCAAATGACAAGAAGTAATAATAATACTGTGTACTAGGTTCTCCTTTAAGCAAGTCTTAGCCTGAATACTGGGACCATGTCAGCACTACAAAGTAGACCAAATCAGGGAATCAACTCCACAGAAGACTAGAATTATATTTAATTGCAATATGCTATAATACCAGAATCTCCCAGAGTCTGCCTGGGATTCTCCTTCCCTCCCTCTTATACCCTAGGACCGTGATGGCGAATCTATGGCACCCATGCCACAGATGGCATGCGGAACCATATCTGCCGGCACACGAGCTATCAGCTCCAGCTGATTTTTGGCCTTCCAGAGGGCTGGGGGAGACCATTTTCACCCTCCTCAGGCTTCAGAAAACCCTCTGGAGCCTGGGGAGGCCCACTGGGCCTGTTTTTCACCCTCCCCGGGCTCCGGAGGCTTTCCTGGAGCCTGGGGAGGGCGAAAACAGCCTTCCCCTGCCCCACAGAGGAAATACCAAGCTCACTTTGGAGGAAAGCAGTGCGGTGCACATGGGAAGGAGTGTGGGGAGATTGTGCGTGCATGCGCATGTGGGGGCATGCTTTGCATTATGGGTGTCAGCACGCACGTGAACTATCGCACGCACACACTTCCATTTTTGGCACTCAAGAACAAAAATCAGTGGCCTAGGGAGTCAGGGGGGCTGAACTCATGTTTCTTCTACCTCTGATGTTTCCCTAATGGCTTCCAGAGTCCTTCTCCAACCAGGGAACTTCCATTCTGCCATTCAAGGGGGATTCAAACAAATTAGATCAGGTTGAAAGAAGTACTGAATGATCAGGAAACTGCCTTCTGGAGAGCTGTGAGGAAACAAGAGATTGAGTAGAAAAGATGAGAGGGGATATGATAACATTTTTACACAGGGAAGAAAATGTGCCATATTGTTCCAGAGTGCAGAACACAAAATAATAGATCTAAGCCCAGGAAGATACGGTAAATCCTGTTCAAACACCAAGGAGAAAATCACTAATGCTAAATTCAAGAGTGTGGAACTACCACCTAAAAAAGATGCTGGGGTCCCCTTGATTGGATGTTTTATATAAATTGACAGCCACCAGTGAGTGTTGTTGTAATTTGGATTCCTACACTGAGCAAAGGACTGGACTTGATGGCTAAACGGCCTCTTCCAAATCTATAATTCTGTGATTTAAAATGCATCATGACAGAAACTTTTATGAAATAACACTTTCATCAGATGAAACCAAAGAAGAGAAGTCTCAATCATAAAATATTATGCCATAATGAATAGTCTTCAAGGAACTATAAGGCTTTTGTGGTAATGTCATCACCGCCACAAATTAACACATGCTTTAAAATGTTGTGTTCCCAGCCTGCCTCATTTAGGAGCCTCTCAGGGCTTCTGGATGGCCACATCTGGAAACGGACAGCTGAACTGATGGACCTTTGATCCAGCAAGGCAATTTACTTAAATGTCACTGGACAAATAAAAGGGAGCAAAGCTAGCCTGCTAGCTCAGTGAAAGGAGATCCCAGTGAATGGCTTTCCCTAACATTTTACATCTCTGGGAGGAAGCGTTCAGCTGCCTTTGTTAGATGATCACAGAACTTATTAAGTTTTACATAAAATGTTCAGTTGCAGAACGAGGAGAGTGTCTGCCCAACATCTCCATTTACTCAAGGTTCAAGAATGCAACAGCAGAAATTAGGGTGGCTTAGACTGCCACTGCCATTGTGAGTGGAAGGCTATTCTTTAATATTTCCAGTTGAAAATGATAATGGGATGTCTTGAGACCCCTTCTAGTTCAGTATCTTGGAAAAAAGTAAGCATCTTCTCTATATCCTCACCCTGTCTGCCTTAATGCTTTTTGGATAAATAAAAGATAGTGCCATTACCTCTTAAGTGAAAGAATGGGGGTGGGGGGACAGGACCAGAGGGAGAAGCTCAAAATGGCATTGGAGCCTCTCTCAGGGCTCCTGAATCTGGTAGTGCTGTTGGATTGGTCCCAAACATTCTCAGTAGCCCAGATACTCCTGGAATAAAATTGATCTGATGATCAGAACCTAGCAATAGGTAATCCTCAAAGATGAAAGCCCAGCAGGAATAGGGCAAGGAGTTCAAATGTATTAAATTCAATTAATATGAAACAAATATGCAAAAACAAACTGATAGTTCAGTCTTTGCAAAAACCTGTCAAGGAAAAGTAAAAATGTGCCCTACATTTGATCCTGCATTCCTCCGTGGTGCAATGAGTACTGTGGTGATACACCTCTGAGGAAAGCAAATCATCTATACGTCTCTAATGCAGAAATGTACTACAATCGTATTCAATTGTCAGATCCATATAAAAGTTTACTAGATTAATTGGAGTTATTTAACATAATATCTAACTATATCATAAGTTTATTATAAGGATATGCAATGAAAGAGGACTGGTCCCCTGAGCTTTGTGATGAAGGATTGGAAAGGTAGTATGTAGTCAGATGGATACATAGATGGGGAGGGGGCAAGAGATGCATGATTCTTCTGTGTAGTGCTCATTCCAGATCCAAGGTAAAAACATGCTACATGCAACCCAGCCACTTATTTCTTCTCATCCATTCAGCCGCAAATCCGGTAGTAATTATTATTTCGCTGTAGATACATATTGTTATGATCTTGAGTTGCAATATACTTGTTTACTTTATTTGCAGACTCCCTCAGTCAGGATTTCCCACTCTGGTGCTCTCCAGATACCTTGGGATTCAGTTGTTAGCTGAATACCCCTCTTCTACCATCTAGGCTGGCTAGGAATTTTCACAGTTGCAATTCCCAAATTATTAGTATAGGGCTAACTGGGGAAGGTGGGCTTGGATTAATCTTCCTCAATTGGCAGACTCCGAATGAGTAAAATTCTTCCCCTCCACCCCCTTTTTATACTGGTTTTATGCGCTTCAAAATCACGATTCTTACCACCAGAGTACAAAACAAATAGGTAACATTAAGTATCCTTTATAACAGGGGTCCCCAACCTTTGCAACTTTAAGTTTGAAGGACTTCAGATCCCAGAATTCTCCAGCCAGTTGGCTGGAGAAGTCTGGGAGCTGAAGTCCTTCAGACTTAAAGTTGCAAAGGTTGGAGACGCCTGCTCTAATTCACAGACCTGTGAAGGTCATAAATGGGAGGATTGGTATAAAGTTATATTTTCATCACTATTGTGAATGGCTGCTAACTAAGGCAATCATTAAACAAGGATTGCTTGTAGTTTGCATCACAGATGTTAGGTGTATAAAAGAGAGATGCATCATATGTACTGCACTTCTTCGTTCTACTGGAAGAAGTACAAATGTAAAAAATAAATACTTGTCAATATTAATTCATTTGTACCTTTTCTGGGAGCTGAAGTCCTTCAGACTTAAAGTTGCAAAGGTTGGGGACCCCTGCTTTATAAGCAGGGCTTCAAAAATTTCAGCAACAAGTTCTCTGCCCAGTTGCTGGGTGGGTGTGGTGGCCATGGTGGGCGTGGCGTAGTCGTCCTCCTGCACCATGGGGGGGGGGTGTTTTCGCCTTCTCCAGGCTCCGGAGGCTTTCCTTGCGCCTCTGGGAAAGTGAAAACTGCCTCCCCTGGGCTCTGGAGGCCTGTTTTTCCCCCTCCCTGAGCCTCCGTGCAGACCCTGCACTTACCTCACATCCAAAACGGGCCGTGTGGAGACTCCTAGGAGGGGAGGGAGGGTGGGAGGGGCCAGGCAGGGGTGGGATTTGGAGGTTCTCTGAACTGGCCATAACGTTAGCTATGGGTCAGTGGTGGGTTTCTGCACGCTTGCACCGACTTTCCAATCGCTACACCTCACCGCGGGGAGGCGGAACCGGATATTCCTATATGGTTCCGCCCCAGGCTTCTAATGGACCCGGAAAGGTTCCAGAGGGAGCTTGGGCCAATTCCTGTGACTCTGCCCCGCGACTCGACTGAGGACCTAGTGGCCGCATGGTTAAGTGCGGCCGCGGGGGCCTTGGACCGAGTCGCGCCCTTGCGGCCTCTCTTGCGGCGACGAATCACCCAGGCTCCTTGGTTTACCGAGGAGCTTCGGGGGATGAAACGCCACAAGAGACACCTAGAGAGCAGATGGAGATCCTCTCGCTCCGAAGCCGACCGAACACTAGTGAGAACCCATATTAGGGCTTACTTAGTGGCGATAAGGGTGGCCAAACGTGAGTATTGTGCCACCCTTATTGCATCCGCAGATAACCGCCCTGCCGCCCTGTTTGGGGTGACCCGCTCCCTCCTTCATCAGAGGCCGCGGGAAGCGGGAAGCCCCTCTGCAAGGGCGAGCAGAGGAATTTGGGATTTATCTGCAGGAGAAAATCACTCGGATTCGGAATGAGCTACCCTCCATCGACAGTGGTCCTGTGGGACTGTCCGAGACTAGTCTTGAGGTTCCTTCTTGGGAGGAGTTTGACTTTGTTACCACCGAGGATATGGACAGGTTGTCAAGGAAACTTAGGGCGACCACATGTTTATTGGACCCGTGTCCCTCCTGGCTTGTACTGGCATCCTGGGAGACGACACGAGGCTGGCTCCAGGGCATTGTCAACGCATCTTTGAGTGAGGGGTCCTTGCCTGCCGTCTTGAAAGAGGCGGTAGTGAGGCCCCTCCTCAAGAAGCCGTCCCTGGACCCAGCTTTATTAGAGAACTATCGTCCGGTCTCCAACCTTCACTTTTTGGTGAAGGTTGTCGAGAGTGTGGTGGCCCAACAGTTTCCGTGACACCTGGAGGAAGTTGATTATCTAGACCCGCGCCAGTCCGGCTTCCGACCCGGTCACAGCACCGAGATGGCATTGGTCGCGTTGGTTGATGATCTCTGGAGGGCGAGGTTATTCTTCTATCCTAGTCCTATTAGACCTCTCGGCGGCTTTTGATACCATCGACCATGGTATCCTATTGCACCGACTGGGGGGGTTGGGGCTGGGAGGCACCGTTTTACGGTGGTTCTCATCCTACCTCTCTGGTCGGTCTCAATATGTGTTGACGGGAGGGCAGAGGTCGACCTCGAGGCCTCTCTTATGTGGGGTTCCTCAGGGGTCGGTCCTCTCGCCCCTCCTTTTCAACACATATATGAAGCCGCTGGGTGAGATCATCCGTGGTTTTGGGGTGGAGTACCACCTGTACGCTGATGACACCCAGCTGTACATATCCACCCCAAATCACCCCAACGATGCCGCCGAAGTGCTGTCCCGGTGTTTGGAGGCCGTACGGATCTGGATGGGTGGTAACAAACTCAAGCTCAACCCTGCCAAGACTGAGTGGCTGTGGTTTCCGGCACCCCGGTTCAGCCAGATTACACCAACTCTGGCCATTGGGGGCGAAACACTGGCCCCCGTGGAGAGGGCGCGCAATTTGGGTGTCCTCCTGGATTCCCGGCTGTCCATGGAGGACCATGTGGCGGCCATGGCCAGGGGGGCGTTTCATCAGGTACGCCTGATGCGCCAATTGCGCCCCTTACTGGACCGGGCTGCCCTTCGCACAGTCACTCAAGCTCTTGTGACGTCCCGACTCGACTACTGTAATGCTCTCTACATGGGGCTTCCCTTGAGGTGCACTCGAAGGCTACAGCTAGTCCAAAACGCAGCCGCGCGGGTGATTATGGGAGCCACTAGATGCTCCCACATAACACCGATCCTGCGCGAGCTGCATTGGCTTCCTGTGGTTTTTCGAGTGCGCTTCAAGGTTTTGACAACTATCTTTAAAGCGCTCCATGGCTCGGGGCCTAGTTATATGCGAGACCGCCTCCTGCCCCATACATCCCTTAGACCGATACGCTCCCACAGAGAGGGCCTTCTCAGGGTGCCGTCGGCCGGACAATGCCGACTGGCGACACCCAGGGGAAGAGCCTTCTCTGTGGCGGGCCCAGCCCTTTGGAATGACCTACCCCCTGAATTACGTACCATCACCGACCTCCGCCTCTTCCGCCAATGTCTTAAGACATATTTGTTCCAACAAGCCGGCCTAGCCTAACCTCCCATGGGGACTTTTAGGTAGTTTTAAATTGGGTTTTTAAAATTTGGTTTTAGCGCAGGATAAGTTTATTTAATAGTTTTAAAAATTATATTTATTGTATTTTGTATGTTTTTAAATTTCCTGTGCGCCGCCCTGGGTCCTTTGTGGAGAAGGGCGGGATATAAATTTAAATAAATAAATAGAAAGAAAGAAAGAAAGAATTTATCATCACAATTGAGTCCAAAATTTTGGTTGCTAAGCAAGAGCGTTGTTACTGTAAATGAGTTTCACCACATTTTAAAAGGTGGCCACTCCCACCCTGTCACATGACTGCCAAGCCACGCCCACAAAATAGGCCACACCTACAGAGTAGGTTCTAAAAAATTTGAAACCCACCACTGCTATGGGTTCTCCCGAACCCGGGCGAACCCGTAAAATACTATCAGAAAACAGCATTTGAAGCATAATATTTGATGGCGTCTATCATGCACTTTGCTTCCATCTAATTCAGAGGGAGATCACAAACAGTGGCAGATATATATTTTTTCTCCTAGAGCAGTGATGGCGAACCTATGGCAAACGTGCCACAGGTGGCACGTGGAGCCATTTGGCAGGGCACGCGAGGTTTGCTCGTAATGTGTTTAGTCCTCCGGAAGGCTCCTATAAGGCCTCTGAAGCCTGGAGGGGAGCGCCTGTAGATAGATAGATAGATAGATTTTATTTTTCTATACCGCGTCCTCTCCCCAGGGGGACTCGGAGCGGTGCACAGGGAAAATTAAAACAACATAAAATATATACATGAATAAATACAATAAAAACAAATTAAATCAACTGTCCCTGCACTAAAATCCCCATTTTAAAATTAACATTCCCTAACCCCTGAGGTAGAGACTAACCTAGGCCGGCCAAGCAGAAAAAGTGAGTTTTTAATTTCTGACGGAAGGAGCGGAGGTCCGTAGTTGTTCTAATGTCGGGGGGAAGGTCGTTCCAGAGGGCTGGGCCCGCCACAGAGAAGGCCCTTCCCCTGGGCGTCGCCCGCTGACAAAGTCTAGTGGACGGCACCCGGAGCAGTCCCTCTCTGTGGGAGCGAATCGGCCGGGAGGATGTATGGGGCAGAATCCGATCCCGCAGATAGCTAGGTCCCGAGCCATGGAGCGCTTTAAAGATGAGAACTAACACCTTGAAGCGCACCCGAAAGACAACAGGTAGCCAGTGCAGCTCGCGCAAGAGCGGTGTTACATGGGTATACCTTGCAGTACCCATTATTGCTCGCGCGGCTGCATTCTGGACCAGCTGAAGTCTTCGGGTGCACCTCAAGGGGAGCCCCATGTAGAGAGAGTTACAATAGTCCAGTCGGGATGTCACGAGAGCATGGGTGACTGTGCGAAGGGCGTCCCGATCCAATAGGGGGCGCAACTGGCGAACCAGGCGAACCTGGTAAAACGCCCTCCTGGCCACGGCTGTCACTTGATCTTCCATGGACAGCCGGGCATCCAGGAGGACACCCAAGTTGCGCGCCCCATCCACTGGGGCAAGATGTTTGCCCCCAATGGCCAGCGATGGAGTCAACTGGTTGAATCGGGCAGCCGGAAACCACAGCCACTCGGTCTTGGTCGGGTTGAGCCTGAGTCCGTTTCTTCCCATCCCATTCTTTCTGTCATGCGTGCAAGCGCACTGGGGCATGTGCATTGCATTATGGGTGTGGCACACTGGCGCATGACCCCCCCCCTGGGCTCCCCCCCCCCTTTATGGTACGCGAGCCTAAAAAGGTTCACCATCGCTGTCCTAGAGCAAATCTTTCAGGGAATTCAGAACTTGATGTTTACCCATAAACACAGGAGCCCAGCCTTCAACATGTTACATTTGACATGCCTTTCCTCCTCCGTGCCCTAAGCTGTGTGAAGGCTCAGCAGAATAACTTAATACATGACAACTTTATAATTCTTGGTCATGGTGTGACACTTCTGACCTGTTGGCCAGAAAGCCACATTTTTCTCCCCGAGGCCTTCCCCTCTCGGTCATGCAGGGTAGGTGCTTTGAATCTTACTTCAGGCCTCATTTGCCACTGAAATCTAAGAGCTAATCAGCTGATGTAGCACCACAGTTAATGTCTCTTCCTTTCCTCAAAGGCTAGTAGAAAAAAGGGCAGCTCTTGAAAACATGCATTTAAAAAAGGTCTTAACTAGCTTCCTTTTACAATACAATACAATAGCCGAGTTGGAAGGGACCTGGGAGGTCTTCTATTCCAACCCCCTGCCTAGGCAGGAACCTTATACCGTTTCAGACAAATGGCTAGCCAACATCTTCTTAAAAGACTTGCAGTGTTAGGGCATTCACAACTTCTGGAGGCAAGCTATTCCACTGGTTAATTGTTCTAACTGTCAGGAAATTTATCCTCAGTTCTAAGTTGCTTCTCTCCTTGATTAGTTTCCACCCATTGCTTCTTGTTCTACCCTCAGGTGCCTTGGTGAATAGCTTGACGCACTCTTCTTTGTGGCAACCCCTGAGATATTGGAACGCTGCTATCATGTCTCCCCCTACTCCTTCTTTTCATTAAACTAGACATACCCAGTTCCTGCAACTGTTCTTCATATGTTTTAGTCTCCAGTCGCCTAATCGTCTTTGTTGCTCTTCTCTGCATGCTTTCTAGAGTCTCCACATATTTTCTACATTGTGACGACCAAAACTGAATGCAATATTCCATGTGTGGCCTTACCAAGGCATTATAAAGTGGTATTAACACTTCATGTGATCTTGATTCTATCCCTCTGCTTATGCAGCCTAGAACTCTGTTGGCTTTTTTGGCAGCTGCTGCACACTGCTGGCTCATATCTAAATGATTGTCCACTAGGACTCCAAGATCCCTCTCACACTTACTACTATTGAGCAAGGTACCACTTATACTGTACCTGTGCCTAAATGTAGAACCTTACTCTTTTGCAGGGGAGGGGAAGGAAAAGTGCTGAAACCTATCTCTGAAGAGTGTGAGTTGTCAGCATAGAACACTGAATCATAGGGCTGGAAAAGACCCCAGAAGTCTTCTGGTCTAGGGTCACCAACCTTTCAGACCTCAGGGATCACTAAATTCATAATTTTAAACCAATAATATGATTTTTTTTTAAAGATAAATAGTATTTAGTGCAGCATAAATAATGCAAATAATTTTTCTGCGGACCACCAAAATTTTCTCATGGACCACTGTTCTAGTCCAACCCCCAGATCAAGGCAGGAGATGTTATACCATTCTGGTGAAATGGTTGTCCAGTCTGTTTTTGAAACCCACCAGTGATGGAACACCTGCAACTCCTGGAGGTGAAACTATTCCACTAATTGCTCTTACTGTCAGAAAATTTCTCCTTACTTCTTGGGTGGATCTCTCTTTAACCAGCTTCCACTCACTAACTCCTTGTCCTTCCCTCAGGTGCTTTGGAAAAAAAGTCAATCTCCTCCTCTCTGCGACAGCCCCTCAAGTACTGGAAGACAGTTATCATGTGCCTCTCCATCCTTCTCTTCAATAGGCTAGACATGCCTATCTCCCTCAAACCTTCATCATAGCATTTAGCCTCCAGACCCTTTATTAACTTTGCTGCTCTTCTCTGCACAGTGCGCACGCTCTCTACATGGGGCTCCCCTTGAGGTGCACCCGGAGGCTCCAGCTAGTCCAGAATGCGGCCGCGTGGGGGATCCTGGGAGTGTCTCGATACTCCCATGTAACACCTCTCCTGCGCGAGCTGCACTGGCTGCCTGTGGCCTTCCAGGTGCGCTTCAAGGTGCTAGTAACCATCTTTAAAGCGCTCCATGGCACGGGACCTGGCTATTTGCAGGACCGCCTCCTACCACATACCTCCCTTAGACCTGTCCGCTTCCACAGAGTAGGCCTCCTCAGGGTGCCATCCGCCGGACAATGCCTACGGGTGGCCCCCAGGAGGAGAGCCTTCTCTGTGGCGGGGCCTGCCTCTGGAACAACCTACCCCCGACCTTCATACCATCACGGACCTACGCCTCTTCCGCCAGGCATTAAAGACACATCTATTTCAAGAGGCCGGCCTGGCTTAGTTTTTAATGGGTAATAGTTTTAATTGATTTTAACCCTTTTGTAATCTAAATTTTAAGCACAGACTTTAATTTAATTCATTTTTAACTGTTTGTACTGTATCGTATTATATTTTTATTTTTCTGTGCACCACCCTGAGTCCCTTCGGGGAGATAGGGCGGTATATAAATTTGACAAATAAATAAATAAATTCCAGGGTCTCATTTAGCAATTGCAGGATTCACTTCAGAAGTGTTGGCAAAAAGATAATAAAACAAGGTACAACTCGTTTAACAACTGCCTTGCTTAGCAACATAAATTTTGAGCTTGTAAATGAAGGACTACCTTTATTGCAGCTGGCAGCACAAGAACTGCTGCAAAATAACACTTTGCAGCACTTATTAAACACATACTGGATTTTAAATGCCTTCATAGCATTTAAAAACTAAGGAGCTGCCAATATTTCCTCTCAAAATTAAGAATGAAGCTGCTGGGCGAGATCATCCATGGTTTTGGGGTAGAGTACCATCAGTACGCTGATGACACCCAGCTGTACATCTCTACCCCAAACCACCCCAACGATGCCGTTGATGTGATGTCCCAGTGTTTGGAGGCCGTGCGGGTCTAGATGGGGAGGAACAGGCTCCGACTCAACCCGTCCAAGACCGAGTGGCTGTGGTTTCCGGCGTCCCGATATAGCCAGCTGGCTCCATCGCTGGCTATCGGGGGCGAGTCATTAGCCTCCACGAAAAGGGCTCGCAACTTGGGTGTCCTCCTGGACTCACGGCTGACCTTGGATGACCATGTGACAGCCGTAGCCAGGGGGGCTTTTTATCAGGTTCGCTTGATACGCCAGTTCACCCCTTTCTAGATCGGGACTCCCTTCGCACAGTCACTCAAGCCCTCGTGACATCCCGCCTAGACTACTGCAATGCTCTCTACATGGGGCTCCCCTTGGGGTGCATCCGGAGGCTCCAGCTAGTACAGAATGCAGCCGCACGGGGGATCTTGGGAGTCTCTTGATGCTCCCATATAACACCTCTCCTGCGCGAGCTGCACTGGCTGCCTGTGGCCTTCCGGGTGCGCTTCAAGGTATTGATAACCATCTTTAAAGCGCTCCATGGCACGGGACCTGGGTATTTGCGAGACCGCCTCCTACCACATACCTCCCTCCATCCTGTCCGCTCGCACAGGGAGGGCCTCCTCAGGGTGCCGTCTGCTGGCCAATGCCGGCTGGCGACCCCCAGGGGAAGGGCCTTCTCTGTGGCAGGTCCGGCTCTCTGGAACGACCTACCCCCCAACATTCGTACCATCACGGACCTGCGCCTCTTCCGCCGAGAGCTCAAAACTCACTTTTTCCATCTGGCTGGCCTGGCTTAGATTTTAATAACAAATTGTGGGGATTTTATTAAGGGTTTTTAGATGGTTTTAAAGATGTTTTTAGCACGGGTTTAAATTTAATATATTTTTATTGTAGTTATATTGTATTTTGTATTGTTTTGTATTGTTTTTAATATTTGCCTGTGCGCCGCCCTGAGTCCCTTCTTTTTCCCATCATGCCTTCTTCCTTGCCCACAATGGACTTCAGGCTCCCAAAATGTTAAGTGCAGCATCTGGCCATCAAAATGTCCTTTCAGCTAACTTTCATTATTTTGCCCTTGGGCTAAAATAGTAAAAGCCACAGAATTAAAGTACAGTTTGGCCAGAGAAGCAGTCTAGCTGTTTTACACAATTTTGATAAGTCATTGGCACAATACTTCTACAGCCAGCTCTTTGGGATGAAAACAACATAAGGATGGGCTATGAGACTGACTAGAGAATAATGGCCATATCAGCTCAAACTGACAAAAAAAATGCCCGTATGATTATTATCCAATGTAATGAATATTACAATATTATCCAACGTAACAGGTTTTACCATTTGCAGCTACTGCTGGGTGCTATCTGTTTCAGAGGGGAAATGCCACTTGTAAGACTAGTTCAGCTGAAGGATGATTAAGGCTGGCTCACTCATGGGCTGGGGTTGCAGTGAAGGTAATATCATAGGTCAGGTGTCAGAGTAAAAAAAAGGAAAGAGAGAGAGAGTGCTGCCAGGCATGTTTTTTTCATGGTTTGGTACAAGTGGGAAAAGACCCTAAGCCTGATTAGTTTAACCTCTTATTTAATTTAGCTACTGTAGCAAATAAGAGCCTGTTTGGTATAAGACATCAAATTAGAAACCAGGAGACTGTGAGTTGTAAGCATGAAGCCAGTTGGGTGTCCTTGGGCCAGTTATTCTCTCTCAGCCCTAGGAAAAAGGCAATGGCAAATCACTTCTGAAATGAAGGAAAGGAAATTGCAGGGACTGGTCCAGGAAGTTTCCAGGGGTGAAAATTGACTTGAACACACACACACACACACACACACACAGGGGGTGGGGAGGGAGGGAGAGAGAGGGAGAGAGACTAATTGGACTGTACAGATGAAGAAGGAAAAGATGGAGTAGAAAAAGTTGTCATATTTGAGTCTGGCCTGTACATTTCTGATGTATGGCCCTCAACACAGGATGTATCATTTGAAAGAAAACAGGTGTCATCTGATGGAAGATAAGAAACTCATATACATCCTCCCTCATTTTATCTATATACCATTCACCACTAATAATTCCTATTCTGGGTTCTTTCAATTTTCATTCACCCTTAGTAGCATTTTTTTTTCTTTTGAGGCAAATTGGTTTGCCATAAAGAAGGCTATGAAGGAAGGCAGCTCAGCCTGCAACAATATTCAAACAGCTGGAAGGCCACCTAGACGTATCTAGAGTATTAAAAAACTTCTGCTCAATATGGAAAGACCGGTATCTCTAGTTATCTTCACAGCATTGGACTAAGAGTGATCCCAGAGGCCTGAATTCACCAGTGGTGAGAGCTGACTACCCTGCTTTAGTTGATTGTAGCATACCCGGAGGTTGATTCTTGGGACTGATTCGATGGAAAGCCAGCTTCCTTGAGAGCCAGTTTTGATCTAGTCTAGTGGTTAAAGCACCAAGCTAGAAACCAGGTGATTGTGAGTTGAAATCCTGCCTTAGCCATAAAAGCCATCTGAGTGACCTTGGGCCAGTCACTCTGTCTCAGTCCAACTCACTTCACAGTGTTGTGGGAAAAACAAGAGGAAGAAGGAGTATTATTTATATTTGTTCCCTTGAGTTATTTGTAAGAATAATAAAGATGAATTACAAATAAATAAAATAATTGGCAAATTGAGGTAATTATTGTTGGTCTGTTCCCATCAGTAGTTGCTAGTGGTTTTGTAGAGCCATTTGCAGTCAGCGTAACAGTTTTGAACAGGAATAGAAAGAAAAATGACCTCAGAGAGCATATCCTTCGATCAATGTACAAAGAGAAGACAAGAAAGCAAAAACCAGACAACCGAATGAAGATCTATGCATCCTCGGAATTTAAGTGTGACTGTAATAGGTTGCTGTTTAGCAATTAGTGTAATTGCAGAATTACTGATCTGGAACCAAGGCAGAAAGAATGTGTTGTGACCTTGCTCAACATCTATCACATAGATTTAACTTCTAGTCTAAATATCCTAGTAACAATACAGTCCCTCATGCCATACCAGTGGTCAACATTGGCATCAGTGCACCAAATATATTAGAACATGAGTCTTATTAGATCAAGTTTAAGGATGGCCTACCAGATGTTTTCCATAACAGCCAACCAGATGGCTTGAGAAGTCAACAAACAAAACAGGAAGATAATAGCTCTTCTTTTGCATTTACCTCATTTTTATCTTTACCCCAGCATTTATATGGGTGATTTCAGGGAGCTGTTGTTTTTAAAAGTTTGTTATTCCTTTTAAAGCCATTGATGATGATACCATATTCAAATCTTGACATTTCCGTAATTGTTCTGTGTGTTTTTGAGTGAAACAGTTTTCATTATTCTGAATACTGGCAATTTAACTAGATTGCACTGAGCTAAAGTTTTGAGTCACTGAAGCAGTAGGCATGAGCTTAAATGGACTCCAGAGGATGGTAGAGAACAGGAAGGCCTGGAGGAACGTTGTCTTTGGGGTCGCAATGGGTCAGACACGACTTTGCAACTAACAACAAAGTCTTGGAGAATTTTATGTAAGCATACTCAAAGTCAATCTCCTTTATACATATTCCAATTTCTTCATAATGTTGGATACCTTTTTCTGAGCCTTTTCCAGAAAGGCACAGAATTCAAATATACTCATATCACACATTTATTATTAAATATTGTTTATTTATAGCAAGTCCTTCTAAGTTGTGATTGCACATAACAAATTATTTATATAATGCCACAACTTTAACTCAAAACAAACAAATCTCTCCTTCTCCTGAATATGATACAATAATAGATTCCTGCCCATCTCAGCAATATCTGAAACCTTAAGAAATTAATCCTTTCTTAGAAGAATTGGAATGGAAGAGTAATCAGTCTGTGACAAAACAGCTTTCCTTAAGAGATTACTTCCTTAAAAGGTTGCTTACTAAGCTTGCAACTTTCAACTCTTCTGTCTCAAAACCTTTAAAAGTATAGTAAGCGACTCAAATTTTAATATTTAACCTGTTACCCTTGGATTGATCCTACTAACTTGAATATAAAGTTGAAAGACCAACATGCCATCAAATATGAAGGTTTCTTCCATTATTTTGTTAATATTTTATTAGCATTTATTTTGATAATGTACTGTAGTATGTGAGAAATCACATAACCTGAGAGAACCATTACATTACATGCTGGGATTGTTTACAGCAGCTAACGTATCTCAAAAAGCTAAACAGGATCCATGGTCTACCAAGATAGAACCTGAATGACAGCCCCTACAAAATCCCAGGGTTACAGAAATTAATATCCTGGAAGAATGTAATGGCAGATGACATCCACATTGTTGCTATGTAGGTTACATAAGTAGAAAGTCACTTAAAATTGACCTTGACTTGAGGGCTACTACCTTATAATTCCTTTTTTTTTTGCTTCTCATACAAACCCCTATATTAGGTTACAATGTTCATCAACATCTCCCACATAAATTATCTTCCTGCCTCCCTGCCTTCCCTCCCTCTCATGCATAATTCCTATCGCTTAAGAAAATATAAGTTGGACTATATTACCTGTACTGTTCATTATTTAGAATTCCTTATCTAAAACTCATGGGAAAATTATCTGAAAGATAATTAAGTAAGGTTCTACATTTAGGCAAGAAAAACAAAATGCACAGGTACAGTATATATGGTACTTGCTCAATAGTAGTTAGAGGGATCTTGGAGTCCAAGTGGACAACCATTTCAATATGAGCCAACAGTGTGCAGCAGCTGCCAAAAAAGCTATTCTAGGCTGCATAAATAAAGGGATAGAATCAAGATCATGCAGTGTTAATATCACTTTATAATGCCTTGGTAAGGTCACACTTGGAATACTGCATTCAGTTTTGGTCACCACAACGTTGAGACTCTAGAAGGGGTGCAGAGAAAAGCAACAAAGATGATTAGGGGACTGGAGGCTAAAACATATGAAGAATGGTTGCAGGAACTGGGTATGTCTAGTTTAATGAAAAGAAGGACTAGGAGAGACATGATAGCAGTGTTCCAAAGTTTCAGAGGCTGCCACAAAGAAGAGGGAGTCAAGCTATTCTCCTAAACACCTGAAGGAAACTAATCAAGAAGAGAAACAATTTAGAACTGAGGAGAAATTTCCTGACAGAACAATTAATCAGTGGAACAGCTTGCCTCCAGAAGTTGTGAATGCTCCAACACTGGACGTTTTAAGAAGAGATTAGAAAACCACTTGTCTGAAGATAGGGTTTCCTATCTAAGGAGGGGTTGGACTAGAAGACCTCCAAGGTCCCTTTCAACTCTGTTATTCTATTCTATTCTATTCCATTCTATCCTATCCTATCCAATTCTATTCCAGTGTTAAACCCTTTATATTTGATTTGTTCAATGAGATATGGTAACACTCCAATATATTTTTCCTTCTAATCACTATCAGTTCAATTCTTGTCAGTAACATTGTTTTCTACATAACCTAATATGCATTACTTTCATATTACTAATCTGACCACAATTTCCATTTCATTGTATTGGTATGTACAACTTTCCTGGGGCACAATCTGTTGATTTCTTTTTTCCGATTTAGAAATGCAAAATGATTGGCTCTTGCCCCAAAGAATTTATAATCCTTAATTCAGCACAATGGAGACGTCAAACAAAAGGAAATCAGAATTTAATAGACAGGAGCAAAAAGGGAAGAATATATGCAGTATATTATGCATTATAGTAGTAATGTATAGCAGGGGTACCCAATCCCCGGGCCGCGGACCAGTGCCGGTCCGTGGCTTGATAGTAACCGGGCCGGAGTGAGCCTCGGGTTCCACGTGACCGCCGAACACACGCACGGCCCACATGACTTGACTCACCTGCTGGAGGCTACCACCGGTCCACGGAATTTTTTTTACATGAAACCGGTCCCTGGTGCCAAAAAGGTTGGAGACCCCTGATGTATAGTATACATTAATTCTAAAGCGGTACCGTTACTCTGTTTTTTAAAACTAACAACCACAATTGTTTTAAATAGAGAAGACTGACATCATTTCAATAATTAAATAGTCCCTAAAGATTATTAATGAGTAAGCTCCCTAAATATTATAAAAAAATAAATAAGTTAACTTCCATGTTGCCAGTAAGAGCAATATGCTAAGCTGTAAATTAGACTATATACATTTGATTTTTTAAAAAAATATTTTGATCAGTTGATACAGATCTGGTCAACCTTTATATGTTTATTCCTTTTCCTTTGTTAATTTTACTTCTTCTGATTCTTCTTCCATAAAGCAAAGGAAACAGTTTCTGGATCCAATAACAAAGCATATAGTATTGTTGGGTCAATTTAAACAAAAAAACATGCATTTTTCTCTTCCTTTATTACAATTTTGTGCAGAGAAATACTATAAATGTCTTGCCTGGAAATATTGGCACTTGGAGGGCTAATGCCTCTCACAGGTCTAGCTAACTTTCCTGCATTTAAACAGATTGGCAATTTAAAACATTTATCCAAGAGAACTTTTTCTAGGTTGTGAACCTGGTCTTTTATAGATATAATAATCCTATCCAGAACAGGCCAATATATAATGTCATCTCAAACTTTGCTTTGGCAAACACTTTCCAGTTCTCTGGATATAAGCTTAATTAATCTACATACTATGGCAAATCTAGACAGTATACAGCAGGGGTGTCCAAACTTGGGAACTTTAAGACTTGTGGACTTCAACTCCCAGAATTCCCCAGCCAGCATGGCTGGCTGGGGAATTCTGGGAGTTGAAGTCCACAAGTCTTAAAGTTCCCAAGTTTGGACACCCCTGGTATACAGCATACTAAAAAGCTGAGACATCACCCTGTCAACAAAAGTGCATATAGTCAAGGCTATGGCTTTCCCAGCTGCAACGTATGGCTGTGAAAGGTGGACCGTAAGAAAGGCTAAGCGCCAAAGAATTGAGGCCTTTGAACTATGATGCTAGAGAAGACTCCTGCGAGTTCCTTGAACTGCAAGGTGATTAAACCGGTCAGTCCTAGACGAGATTAACCCTGACTGCTCTTTAGAAGGCCAGATCCTGAAGATGAAACTCAAGTACTTTGGCTACCTAATGAGAAGGAAGGACTCACTGGAGAAGAGCCTGATGCTGGGAATGATTGAGGGCAAAAGAAGACAGGGACAACAAAGAATGAGGTAGCTGGATGGAGTAACCAAAGGCATGAGTTTAAATGGACTCCAGATGATGGTAGAGGACAGGAGGGCCTGGAGGAATGTTGTCCATGGAGTCACAATGGGTTGGACTAACAACAAATCTACGTACATTATGATTGAACTAAGGCAATATTCATAAAGAATACTGTATAAACAGTTTCCCTTGCGTGTGAAGTTCAAGAATGAGAGATCTTGTCATTTGCTGCCTCAGTGCTCTATATATTCTTTGTCACACAGCTACTGGCATGTTTAGAACTACCATTGACTCCTCTGTTTTGGATTGTATTGGCCTGTGAAAGTCTTGTTCTCCAATTTCTTGATTATTATTCAAGAATACTGAGTTTTATGCTAGCTCTCACATGTCCTACTCCCCCACCACCACCCTTTCATTCAATGTGTCCAATTTTAGAGACTGCCTGGGCATATCCCTGCAGTTTTTTGGTGATTGATATAACACATAACGGTTTCTGTACCCTTTCATAAAAAAATAAATAAAACTTTGAGAATTCAAAGTACAACTTGATAAAACATTAAAGATTTTTAAAGAAAAGATTTTGAGGGGGTAGTAAATTGTAGAACTAACATATTACCAAAGGTTTGATGAGGTAGATTTCCCTTTTAAGAAGCCATGCTGATTCTACCTTGCCTGAATTTTTCTTTCTCCTCTACATTTACTTATTCTAGCTTTAGTTATATTTTCCAAAAGTTTAACCAGGGCAAACACCAATTTAACTAGTCGGTATAGTGTTGGCTCACCCACTACCATTTCTTTATAAACAGCTGGATTATGCAAACTCATCTTCCTTTCATTGATTGCATTTGAAGGGAGATATGTCTTTGCATTATAATTATAAGTGGATGGAATGTACAACACCAGCAGTCTCAAAACTTGACAACTTTCAGACTTGTGGACTTTAATTCCCAGAATTCTTCAGCCAACCATTAAAGTTGCCAAGTTTCGAGATTCCTGTACAAGACCAAAGAGGTCAAGAAAAAGACATTTCCATAGTCAACATGAGGAGGTACTAACAATATACAGGTAGTCCTCATATAGCAACTACCTCATACAAGGTCCATTTGCAGTTATGACGGTGATGAAAAAGTAGTTTTGTGACCAATCTTTGCATTTACAATCTTTGCAGGTCTGTAAAGCAAAGAAAAGCTGAAATACTGTAAGCAGTCAGTGTTACTTAACAACTTCTTTGCTTAATGACCAAAGTGCTGGCTTTGCTTAATTATCAAAGTATTGGTTCCAATTGTGATTGCTAAGTGAGACTATCTACCGTATATGAGAATTATTTACATGATCAATAAAACATTGCAAAATAAAGTATTCTCATATACAAGGCCTTTTTTTTTTGAAAAAGAGAAATCTGAAATTCATAAACTGAATCACACACAAATGGTATTCAGTTGTTGGAAATTCAAATATTGATTATGCACGAAAACAAAGTTGGGATATGATGCTGAACCAGAGCTGAGGGCAGAGTTGATGGTTTTTCTCCAAGTATGCTTGGATTTTCTAAGCTTGGATTTATGAGTAGGACTTTCTATAGGTTGTGAATCAGATTCCTCCATTAATTCCCACGTACTATTCATCCATTAAAAGAGGAGTTATTGCTTCTAACTGTCTTGCCCCAGGGAACCAAGGCCACCTCCTGTCTTTCTACAAGGCCTTGTTTGACCATTCCCGTGTCCGCGGGTTCACGCACGAGGGTTAGAAAGTTGAAGAACGCCACGCGGGGGAAGACTTGTGGCTCTTGATCAGGCAGACCCGAAGGAGGCAGGGAGCCTCGGCTTGTCCCCGTTACTCATCGGGAGTCCCACGCACGCCGCAGCCCCTCAGTCGGATGAGGCGGATCAGGTGAGAGCCTCCCCCCCCCCCTGCTTCCTCCGTAGTCTTGGCGCCTCCAACCTCGCTTCTCCCTTAACGGCCGAGGGGGGCTCCGGCGCCGCAGAGCAGGAGGAGGAGGAGTTCTCCAAAGACCTCGAGGGGTGAGCTATAACTTGCGGAGCTGGAGAAAGAGAGGCGAGGGAGCCGCTGCACCAGCCGCGGGGGCGTCCGGAGGAGAGCTCCGGCTCCCTGCCCCACACCTGCCGTCCGAGAAGCGGCGCGATCTTGGCTGCCTGCCCGGCCCCGCTTCCCTCGAGTAGCCAGTCGGTCGTCCCACCCCACCCCCCACCCTTTCGACCCGCTCAGTGGCGGCTGCGGCGAGTCGCGGCTCTTGATAAAAGTTTTGTGAGAGAAACCGAGCTTGACAATCGACGGCGTGGGGAGGGGGGGCGCGAGGGAGAGCAGCACGAAGCTTGCCGGATCCGCAACCCTTTGCCTCGCCATGAGCCCTAGAGGCGCCCAGAACCGACGCCAGCCCGGTAGGTCCGCGCCGGGAGACCTGGGGAGGGGTGGGGACGGCGGCGCCCTTCTTGGGTCAGGAACTGGGGGTCGCCCGGCTGGAAGGTCCCCGAGCCTTCCGGGGTGAGGCTGAGGGTGGCGACAAAAGTCCCGAGGTGAGTTTAACGGGGGGGCTCATCTTGACAGTTCGTGGAAGGGAGCCTTCGGGGCTGCATTTGGGAGCCCGCTCGGGCTAAGAAGGAGCGAGCTGTGCACACGCGCGGCCGGCAGCCTCTTTTCGCCTCCGTCGGCGAATAGTTTGGGCGCTCTCCGGTTGGAGGGTCGCTTTGGGGAGCCAAGGGAGTCCGGCCTCACCCGGATCACCCATGTGGACAGCAACCCCGCCGGGTGAAGAGGGTTAAGTATGGTTGAGGAATAAACATGAGCGAATTCTGTAAACTTGCAACGAGGCAGCAACGAGGCTGCTCCCAAATATTCCCCGCTTCGAAGGCGCTCCTCTTTTTGGGGGGGTGGGTAGGGGCAACGTAGATAGAGAATCCCCTACCCAATGTCTCCATGTGCCTGTTAGGGTGTGTCCTAAGGGCTGGGGGCTCAGTAGTAAGTGCCTTTAGTCAACCCTCTGCTAGGAATCGTAGCTCCTCTCTTAGTAAGTAAGACCGAGCGGGCTTCCGAATCCCACCATCTTCCGCTGGTCCTGGAGCCGGGCAGGCAATTCTCACAGCGTTATGGGTCGCTCCCTATTTTGCTCTTGACAATTCGGAAAGGGCAGATATCCATCCATGAGGTTGGTTTTATCCTTATGTCTGTATGGCGGTATCACAATAGACCAAGTAGAAACCATTTGGATTCTTTTCTAAGTTGGGATGCATGTGCCTAGCATATAAGGTAAATGTAAAGGTTCCCTTGCACATATGTGCTACTCGTTCCCGACTCTAGCGGGTGGTGCGCATCTCCGTTTCAAAGCCAAAAAGCCAGCACTGTCCATAGATGTCTCCATGACTAAAAGCCATGGAGACATCTATGGTGCATGGAATACTGTTACCTTCCCACCAAAGGTGGTTCCTATTTTTCTACTTGCATTTTTTACATGCTTTCAAACTGCTAGGTTGGCAGAAGCTGGGACAAGTAATGGAGCTCACTCCATTACGTGGGGCTAGGGATTCGAACTGCCAAACTACCAACCTCTCTGATCAACAAGCTCAGCGTCTTTCCCACTGAGCCACCATATCCCTCATCTAGTGTGTATGTGTGTGTGTGTGTGCGCGCACACACACATACAATTACATTTGATTTGCAGAGAGAGAATGAATGAGCCTCCACTGTAAATTCAGCTCAGAACTTTATGGCTTTTAAAAGCTAGCAAATGGATCTGGTCTGACTTTTGGTGAGCTGCAACTCACTTCACCCAGTGCTTTCGCTGCTGCAGTTGCTGCACCTGTTTTCTATCCTCACCCCATATTGTTTCTGCAGGCTGTGCTGTGTCTTGTTATTTTAGTAGTGCTCCAACGCTGGCTGCCCTCAGCCTTTGGTTCCCCTGTCTGTGGCCTGGCCTGGCTTAGTTCATTAATTACCTAACACTTGGCAGAATTTCCACTTAATTAATACTAATGACAATCTGCTGCATGTGCAGAAGAAAAGGTGGCTGAGGGGAGAGTGTGCCCAGTGCTTGAGCAAACAATATTTAGCAAAGAGTGTGTCCCATGTGAACTCTTACACAAAGATGGGAATAGGAAAAGTGGGGGAGGGGGGGGATTAACCATCTCCCTTCTAACCAAAGAGCAACATCCAGTTTAGGTTACGGCAAAGGGGGAGTGCAGTGGACACTGTTATTGTCCATTCAGGTGATTCGGTGTAAAATTTCTAGACGTCTAACGTAATCCAGAGGTCTTCAAACATCACAACTTTAAGCATAGCTGGCTGGAGAATTGTGGGAGGTGAAGTCCACAAGTCTTAAAGTTGCCAAGTTTGGGGACCCCTGATCTAACCTCACAACTTCCCCTGGTAAAATTAAGAAGGATCCTAGATAGTATCCTTGATGCGTTTGGGCTCATATACAAATTTGAGGTGTTAGAAATGATTTTGCAGTGGGAATAAATTCCTGGCCCACCTAAAGATTGGTGCTTGAGAGTGGACCCTGTCTCGCCTGGGTTTACTGTCAATATTATTCTTATCAATATACCACTTCATACAAAACTTTCTAATATGTCAGGAGTACCACATAATAATCTTTGGTACTCTTCGCAGCAAGATAAAGGAATGACAGCAAAATCCTAACCAAGTTGGTAGCTGATGTTTTTTGGCACTGTTGGGTTAACTGTGCCTCTGTGCCACCCTTCGTGAGAACAAGGCTGGAGTTTATGAGGATCTGATCATAGGGATATTTCAATGTATCATTTCTTCATTGTCAGGTAAGGTCAAGATTTACAGCTATTTTATCAACTTTATTTGCCCCCAGAATTAGTTCTGACCTCTGAACTTTAGTCCAGAGAAGAGTGAGAAGGTTTAGGTCATAACCCTATAATTTTGCTAGACTTGTTTTCTTCTTTTCAACTGTGATAGCACTTTGGTTCTTTTTAGCACATTCTTAGAAAAGCTGCTTTTGAGCCAATAGTTCCCTTGTAATCGATTATTTGGTTCTGTAATATGAAATGGAGCACTGACATGACCTTAAAATGCCTTGAAAGACTTTTTCCTATTTCTCAAAAATCCAGTTTCCAATCCCTGCCCTTCTGTCCCAATGTAGTGTGGTCTGGACATTTTGTGTATGCATTTATATTATATACCAATGCCTTTCCAAAGGGAAAAGTAGAACAAAAGTGTGGAAAGCTCTAGAGTTTTAATGATGAAAATACACAACACATAAATTATAAAGAAATATAAGTATTCATGTTATTTGTGGAAAAATATATTATATTAATCAGATAGGTATGCCATTTTTAAAGGACTTTGAATTATTTGAGAACTGTTATATTTGACATGGAGAACAGTTTAGCACCAGGGCTGCCATGTATGGGATGTAACAAGTTAGAATCCTCTCCCTCTCCATCTTTCTTTCTTTCTTTCTTTCTTTCTTTCTTTCTTTCTTTCTTTCTTTCTTTCTTTCTTTCTTTCTTTCTTTCTTTCTTTCTTTCTGGTAGCATCTGGATTTTACAGCCCATATCAGTAGCTCTAATAGCCCAAAGAATATATCTGTACTATGTTAACATCCCACAGTAGGGGCCAGCCTCCCCTGTCTGGTGCCTTGCCAGCACACTTGACTACAACTCCCATTGTCAATAGCCATTTTGCATTCTCTGTACCTCATAGCTTTAAATGGGTAAGAGGAGATGCATGTATCAAATATGCAGAAAAACAGGCTGCAGGAGACAGTTACAGACAGATTCCAAGCTGCAGGTTGCCACTGAGATTATAAAGATTTCCAGGAGCATGTCTTTCCTCTAACTTGTTCTATTTGCTTTACATGCTCCTTTTTACTGAAAGGTGTCTAATATGGTTTGTAAATTTCCCATAATCTTTGCTTTCCTTATCTTGAATATAATTCATTGAAACCTCCATGACTTGGAAGTTGGAAGAGATCACTACTGTTTTTGTTGGAAACATAGCAAACAATCTGTTCTGTACACGTACCGAAGGGTCCTGGTTGTAATAGAGAAAGGTTATGCATCATGAGGTCATCCATGTTCTCATCTAATGTAACCACAAACTCGTATTAGAACATTGTTAATATGATACTTCCTCATGTCCCAATTAGCATGAACCTGAGAGTAAACCCTGGGAATTAGGGATGAAACAGAATTAACTTTTCTGTTTTCTGCCTGACTCTTTCCCAGTATTTAATTTATAATTAAATACTGAATTTAATCAGATCTGGAAACTTTCACTGGTTCTTTCTGTGTGTGCTTAGTGATAAAGTTTTCTTTAGACAACCAGAATTTTTAAAAAGCACGAACCCCATCTATTGACGTATATATGAGATGCGATACAATAGTCCTCCTTATTAGAGGGAGTTTATTGCATCTGTGCTGAGTTTTAGAGACAGTTAAATGGTTGTGCAGCTGCTCCACTGTGTGGCCAAATCAAGATTATTAATCCCTCAGTATTTTCACAGTGCTCCTGATATTTTACCATGCCATCAAAAATACCGTATTTAATCATTAGTCTTACACCACCATGGTAAAATCTTAGCTTGGGCTGGAAGACTTTGCTTGTCTTAAAAGCATAATTATCTGACTTCATCATGGTTCCATTGCACGCTGAGAAGAAGAAACAGATTCATGCAATTCAGAAAAAGGCATGCTTCCTAACATTGCATTAGAATCTGCGGCCTGATCAGAACAGATTGCAACGCAAATGAAGTACTGAACAATATTTTATATGTTTACTTAGAAGAAAGTAACCCTTTGTGCAGTGGGGCTTCCAGCAAAGTATGCCTATGATTCCAGTTGAGCAGAGCAATCCTATAATTAGAGCATTTTGTGGTTCTACCACTAGAAAAAGCACAGGGGCTTCTTTGCTTGCATACCTGCAGAACATACCGTATTTTTGGACTATAAGACGCACTGGTGTATAAGAAGCACCAAGATTTCGAAGAGGTAAGTAAGAAACAAAAAGTCTTTCTCCTCCCTGGCCCCCAGGAGCACTCTGCAGGCTTCAGCAGGACTGGGGGAAGACAAAAATGCCCCCGTTTTCCTCCCAGCCCTGCTGAAGCCTGCAGAGTGCTCCTGAGGGCTGGAGGAAGGGAAAAACGCCTCCATTTTTGTAAAAAATCGCCCGTTTTTGCCCATATTTTGCGAAAATGGGATGCGGGGACAGGGACTTGGGAGGCCAAAAATGGCTGTATTCAGTGTATAAGATGCGCCAACATTTCCGCGCTCTTTTAGGGGGGGAAGATGCACCTTATATTCTGAAAAATACGGTAGTAAGTGTAATAGGAACACCTGGGGATGTCCTTCTTGTATCTTTCCTGTTGTTGTTTCCCCCCAGAAAAAAAAAAGTTTCATTTGGTTTGGCCTGTTGCGAAAGGTTAGAGGTCTTTGGCTGTGTCTCTAACCAAAGCCTATTTTGTGCGTTCTGGGCTCTTTCAAAGGTCGGGATTTCCTAACCTCAGGAAGAGGCAGCTATGAAGTCTAGGTGGGAGTAGGGGAAATATTGGTTTCCCCTATGAAATTGAGGATAGAAACAAAGTACCCCATGCCACTGAGAACAGCACTTCAAATCCTAACCCAGTTCTTCAGTTGGGTCGGCTGTGATTATAGCAACTCGAGTTAAGCAGATAAGGAGGGTTCAGTACTCCAGGCCCAAGAGACAGAGAGCAATTCTACTTTTTGTGTTTGTATATGGAGATCCAAAGATAATGATGAAAGAGGGGAAGGAGGTGGTTTTTTTTCTTCCATAGCCTTTTCATATTTATTTTTTATCTTTACACTTTTCATACCATCAGTTGCAACTAAAGAGATATCCATGCATCAATTCCAAAGCTGGCATTCATTACCCTTAATTTGGAAGCATTTCGTGAGAATGCAGATATTATCATACTTACAAATCCAAGCTTGCCCTTGATCTTCCTTCAATGCTGATGCCTGTAAGACATCACAGCCTTGTTGTCAGAGAAGCAAAGGGCTTCGGCAGTGATTGGGAAGAGAATTGTGACTTCAACTTCTCTCCCCTTCATAGAAAGATCTGATGGTCCTATAGCAGTGATGGCGAATCTTTTCAGCACCGAGTGCCCAAACCAGAATGTGCGCACATGCGCCGGAAACCCGAAGATCAGCTGGCTGATGCACATATGCGCACTGACCAGTTGGACTTTGGGTTTCCAGCACATGCATGCATGCTGGCCAGCTGCTCTTGGGTTTCTGGTGATCCGGCACATGCAAAGCCCAGCTGGCTGGCTGGCACGCATGCGCGTGCCGGAAACCAGAAGAGGAGCTGGAGACGGCATGCATGCCCACAGAGAGGGCTCTGTGTGCCCTCTCTGACATGCGTGCCATAGGTTCACCATTACATTCCTATAGGATGTCATTTGAGAAGGCTCTTAATGGGTAATTGTTTCTTGAAAATGTTGCAGTATTTGTGGGAGCAACATTTATACTGGTGAGGTCCACTTTCCCTTAATAATAATAATAATAATAATAAAGTTGCATTTATTGACCGCATCCTCTCCCCACAGGGACTCGGGGCGGTGCACAGGGAAATTAAAAAACGAAAAATATACAAAATACATACAAATTAAAACGAATTAAACTCAATCAATCCTGTGCTAAAATCCCCTTAACTAAAAACATCCAATAAATATAGTATACATTTAAAAACCCATAGACAGAGAGACTACCCTAGGCCGGCCAGGCGGAAAAGATGAGTCTTCAATTTCAGGCGGAAGGAGCGGAGGTCCGTGGTCATTCTAATATCGGGGGGAAGGTTGTTCCAGAGGGCCAGGCCCGCCACAGAGAGAGCCCTTCCCCTGGGCGTCGCCCGCTGACAGAGTCTAGTGGACGGCACCCGGAGCAGTCCCTCTCTGTGGGAGCGAATCGGCCGTGAGGATGTATGAGGCAGGATCCGATCCCGCAGGTAGCTAGGTCCCGAGCCATGGAGCGCTTTAAAGATGATGATTAATACCTTGCAATAACATTAACCAATAAAATTAATCCTAAGTGTTATTTGGAGTTCCTCAACAAAATCTGATTGGGGAATTGTTGCTTTCAGTGCCCCAGAAGAAGAAAATATCACGCTATTCCCAAATTTGGCAGCAGCTGCCAAAAAAGCCAACACAGTTCTAGGCTGCATAAACAGAGGGATAGAATCTAGATCACATGAAGTGTTAATGCCACTGTATAGTGCCTTGGTAAGGCCACACTTGGAATACTGCATACAGTTTTGGTCGCCACGATGTAGAAAAGACGTGGAGACTCTGGAAAGAGTGCAGAGAAGAGCAACCAAGATGATTAGGGGACTGGAAGCTAAAACATATGAAGAACGGTTGCAGGAACTGGGTATGTCTAGTTTGATGAAGAGAAGGACCAGGGGAGACATGATAGCAGTGTTCCGATATCTCAGAGGGTGCCACAAAGAAGAGGGAGTCAAACTATTCTCCAAGGCACCTGGGGGCAGGACAAGAAGCAATGGGTGGAAACTAATCAAGGAGAGAAGCAACTTAGAACTAAGTAGAAATTTCCTGACAGTTAGAACAATTAACCTCTGGAACAGCTTGCCTCCAGAAGTTGTGAATGCCCCAACCCTGGAAGTCTTTAAGAAGATGTTAGATAGCCATTTGTCTGAAATGGTATAAGGTTCCTGCCCACGCAGGGGGTTGGACTAGAAGACCTACAAGGTCCCTTCCAACTCTGCTATTGTATTATTGTATTAAATTACATTGACCCAGGATGCAGCAAGAAGAAAGTTGCAAAGGGGGAGGAGAGAAAATCCAACGAACATTCTGTCCCCCTGCAGTTTCTGAAAAGCTTGGCTGTGTGCCACAGTGGACTGAGCTTAAAAAATAGACAGGGCTGCCCAGCTCTTGCTTCCTGTCTGTCTGTCTGTCTGTCTGTCCATCTACCTGTCTCGTTTGATCTGTTTTATGTAGCAGACTAGGAGAGACTGCTTTTATCAGAGGTTTCATTTGTTTGTTTAGGCCAAAGGTCACCCAAATTTTGAAGTCACCAAATGGCCCACTCTCTCACTAGGTTCTAGGTTTTTTTCCCCCCTTTGACAAAAGGTACAAATGAATTAATATTGACAAGTATTTATTTTTTACATTTGTACTTCTTCCAGTAGAACGAAGAAGTGCAGGACATATGATGCCTCTCTCTTTTATACACCTAACATCTGTGATGCAAACTACAAGCAATCCTTGTTTAATGATTGCCTTAGTTAGCAGCCATTCACAACAGTGATGAAAATATAACTTTATACCAATCCTCCCATTTATGACCTTCACGGGTCTGTGAATTAGAGCAGGGGTCTCCAACCTTTGCAACTTTAAGTCTGATGGACTTCAGCTCCCAGACTTCTCCAGCCAGCTTTGCTGGCTGGAGAATTCTGGGAACTGAAATCCTTCAGACTTAAAGTTGCAAAGGTTGGAGACCCCTGAATTAGAGGAAAGCTGAAGTAAGTTCATAAGCACAGTTGTGGTTACATGTTTAGGGAAATTCCCAGCCATCCAGGTCATAGTTTTCCCAAAGGTGCTTTTTCCAAAAAAGCTGGACTTTGTTTTTCCTTGAAGACATCTTGCTTCGCAGACGTCTTCAAGGAAAAGCAAAATCCAGCTTTTTTATTTTTAAGCACCTTTGGGACACTTGTGGTTACATTTAGCAACCCTCTTTGCTTAACAACCAAATTGCTGTTCCCAATTTTGGTCACTAAACAAGAATTAACTATAGAATGAAATGCACAAATAAGCTTCTGATTGGTTTTTTTTTGTACCAGAATCTTTCAGGCTGCATCCTTACCTTTAGCTCTGCTTCTTATAGATGCAGCAGCAGATGTTTAGCCTCAAATTGCCTACTTTTGTGCAGTGAATAACAACTCAATACTCAATAAAAACTCAACAACAACTCGTACTTTAGGATTTGAGCCCTAACGTTTTCAAATATACTCAGGAGCTAACTTGCAACAGACCTAGTGGAACACCTGTTTTGGATGTGTATTTCTTCTCCATTAGTGAGGATAGCCAACTGGGTTACTTTTGATTGCTATCCCTTTCCTTGTCAAAGGCCCAAGGAGCGATCGCTGATATGTGCAATGAATGCTTGTGTTGCTGCAGAGAGTCTTCCCCTTCGGGGTCTTTTTTGTGTGGGGCAGAAATTCCAACTTGGGGTCTGCTTCAGCCTCCTGGTGCATGGCTTTGGGTGAAGGCTGGAGGGAAGCTGGAGGGAAGGCTGCTGGCAAACAGCCGGAGAGCCTTATTCCAGTAGGACAGCATCATGGCCTGGAACTGGCTGACCATCTCAGCCCGCCACAGGGCTACATGGTTGCCTGGAAAGCCTTGGAGCGATGGGAGGCCCCAAGCAGGGTCCTTTGGATCCTGTCTCATCCTCTCCCCAGTGCCCTTTGTGCCTCAGTTCCAGGCTGGGTTGTGTCAACAGAGTGATTGCAAAGAGTTCTGTTTGAACAGGCCTTACTCACCATGAGACTTTGCAGCTTGGGAAGCAGCCTCAGAATAACAACTCCTGTTGTGTCACCAATCCCGGCCTACCAGGTTGGATGAGAGCCATTCATTGGCACTTCCTCCAATAAAGTCACACTGATGGGACTAGTTTTAGATTGGAATGACAGAGCTGTGATTTCCTCTTCCGATCTCTGATGGTTTCCTCCCATCTTATAAGATTACAGGGAGGGCTCTAAGATTACCCGTTTGGTTTAGAACAGCGGTCACCAACTGATGGTCCGCAGAAAAAGTATTTGCATTGTTTATATTGCATTAAATCAGGGGTCCTCTAACTATGACCACTGGGCCGGATATGTGCAATGAATGCTTGTGTTGCTGCAGAGAGTCTTCCCCTTCGGGGTCTTTTGGTGTGGGGCAGAAATTCCAACTTGGGGTCTGCTTCAGCCTCCTGGTGCATGGCTTTGGGTAAAGGCTGGAGGGAAGCGTCACTGCTGGCAAACAGCCGGAGAGCCTTATTCCAGTAGGACAGCATCATGGTCTGGAACTGGCTGACCATCTCAGCCCGCTGAGCCCCCAGGCGCCAGTATCTGACTTTGCACTCCCACAGGTCTTCCTTCTGCTTGGAAAGCCTATTCTCATAATCCTCAGTGAGGTGCTTCTGCTGAGCCTCCTTCTTGGTCAGATCCAATTTGAACTGAGCCAGCTATTTTGCCAACTCTTTCTCGTGGTAGCTACTTAGCTCCAACAACTGCTTCCTATTGAGGTCCTAAGGAGCCCGGGGGGGGGGGAAGCAAGGAGTGGCTGGGCAGGGAGGGGCGAGTAGAGGCCATAGAGACGCCCCTCAGCATAAGTGACATCAAGTTGGCCATGCCCATCCAGTCACAGGACTATCTAGCCACACCCACCCACCCAGCCAGTCATTAGGCAGATCATATTAGTGGTCCATGGGATTTAAAATTATGAATTTAGTGGTCCCTGAGGTCCAAAAGGTTGGGGACCCCTGGTTTAGAAAAAGATTCAGTAGTAGTCTTTGAACTCGAGCATGTGCAATTGTGTCACCTCCCTACCCGACCCACATGAATAGTGGTGATTATAACTCTTCTTCCCAGCTGTACTGTCTTCCCTAGGCAAAATAGCAGCGGATCGTCTTTCCATGCCACCGAGTTGTTAATTTTATGGGGGGGGGGGGGGAGAGCAAAGCAAAGGGAATTGGAGTGCAGTATAATATTCAGACAAAAGCTATGTGACCCATGAGCTCAGGGAACTGCCAAGATGTGCACCATCCAGCATCCTTCTGCAACTCATGACGTTGGAGCCCGTGCTCACTACAGGATACCTGGATGGGATAGCTGGCCGGGCCTTGGCACGCAAACTCTCGTTAACCAGCTCTTCACCAGCTGTGCTGGCCAGTCTACCCGTGTTCTTCAGCCTCAGCAAGCTGTCTTGTTGGAAAGGTGCAGCTGGTTCTTCAGCAGCTAATTTGATCATTGATCCTGAACTCATGGAATTGGAAGGCTCCAAAAAAACCTCAGATCAGAATCGATGTTCCAAATCTTGATCTTAAATATGGAGCAGACTTTGCTTTCCCTCCTGAGCTGATTTAGAGACAAGATTCCCACAGTATATACCAGTGGTAGTCAACCTGGTCCCTGCCGCCCACTAGTGGGCGTTCCAGCTTTCATGGTGGGCAGTAGGGGTTTTGTCCAATACTGCAGCACTTTCCTTTTTTAAAATTTAATTGACTTCCCTACTTTATAAATCACCATTACTGTGAAACCGGTGGGCGGTTAGAAAATTTTACTACTAACAGAGATACAAAAGTGGGCAGTTGGTATAAAAAGGTTGACTACCCCTGTATTACAGGCTCCCTTCAACACATCTGATATAGTCTTCCTGTAAAATAAAACAACTTCAATACTTTGTTGGCTGAGGTAAATGTAATCTATTAGACTCTGGTCCTTGACTTACAAACACAATTGAGCCCAACATTTTTGTTGCTAAGTGAGACATTTGTTAAGTGAGTTTTGACCCATTATACAACCTTTCCTGCTGTATTTGTTAAGTGAATCTCTGCAGATCTCTCTATTTTATAAATCACCATTACTGAGGAACCGGTGGACAGTTAGAAAACTTTACTACTAACAGAGATACAAAAGTGGCAGTAGGTATGAAAAGGTTGACTACCCCTGTTATATACAATCAGAAAAAAAGTTATTTGTGCTATAAGACAGGCGAACAGAACTGGAATTGGAGACCAAAATTGTGGTATTACCAGACACCATTCAGATGAGAAGTTACTGTTAGCATAAACTGTTAGCAACCTTCCCCTACTTTAATACCTTCTGAGTGCATGAACTTCAATTCATAGGATTCCTTCAGCAAAATGACCATTAGTATGAATTTAGGGAGTTGAAGCTGACATATCCAGAGGAGCCTGAATTGGGGCGGGGCGGAACACTCCTAGATTGTACAGGGTCTCCCCTCTGACTCTTCATTACAGTGACCAATGTGGGCAAATTGCAAACTGAATTCTTATTCTTGGACTGCATCATATATCCAGGGAATGTACTCTTGGTTTGCACAGGTGGGATAAAGTAGCAGAGCAGAAGGACTAGAATCTTGGAAGAGCATCTCTTCTGTACAATATCTCCGTATCACTTTTTCAGTGCCTTCCTATTCTCCGTAGTTGCTAAAGCAACATCAGCCATTTGTGCTAGCATTTAAAACAGATGCAGGCCTATGAGAAGTTTGTTCCTACATCCCAAAATAGATACTACTATCCATCTGCATTTGCTCTCTGTCCAGACTGTCTTTTTTTTTTTCCTATCCTATTCTGCTTCCAGCCGAGTTGCCAGCTTTTCCTATCTTCCACAGTCAGGCAGTTTTCCATCATTGTATTGCAATAGAAGGTAGGGACTGATACGTTATTATGAAGAAGCTCCTCCTGCTACATTACCTTCCAAATGACAGAGCCGATTGGAATGAGCTGTTAAAATCAGAACATTTCAGCCAACCCTTAAAGAGCTTCCATGAAACCTATGAAATTGCCATTACCGTTATGGTAAAGATTATTGCAAAAAAGATTGCCTGGTGTTCTGCCTTCTTTAGGCTAATCATTCCCTCATCCTGACAACTTGGTAATACTGAAAAATGAAACCATCAGATTTTTCTGTGGCTATTTGACGCACAAAGATAGGAAGAGGACTGGGTCGAAGAGATTACCCATCTGGCCATGGGGTTGTAGAGCTGACTCCGTTGATCCGTTGTCATTTTTTCAGCCTGTTGTTTTCATCCAGCAACCTGCCAGCAAGACTAGTGAAGGGGAATGAAAATCAGAATTAAGGAGCAAGAGCTGAGGTGGAAAAGCAAGTGGGAAGAGCAGAGGGGGCAGCTGTCGAACGCCTGCCAATGATAGAGCTAATGAGCTTCCCTTAGGGAGGTTAGCTAAAGGTATTGGATCTCTACTATTGGGAAAAAGCCAACCCCACACATCTCATCACATCAGTTCCTCCTCAGGGCTTCCCTTCGTTCCCAGCCAAGCAAGGAAGCCCCTGCTGGGCTGGATTGTATCTTCCATGCCAACCCAGCCATGGAGCATGTGCCATTAACGCACATGGGGCTAATCCTGTAGAGCAGGGGTCCCCAACCTTTGCACCTTTAAGTCTGAAGGACTTCAGCTCCCAGACTTCTCCAGCCAGCTTTGCTGGCTGGAGAATTCTGGGAGCTGAAGTCCTTCAGACTTAAAGGTGCAAAGGTTGGGGACCCCTACTGTAGAGTCTTAACAAGATAGGACACACACCCTTTTCCTCCTACTCCTACAATCTTTATCTTGAGTGCTGAAGATCAAGTGCTAGTGGAATGTTGGCGCCTATGTGTCCTTGCATGTGTGTTTGCCTTTATGTGAGGAAGAACAAGAGAAGAATCAAAGTGGGAAGCAGCTCTGATCTTGCTCGTCTGCAAGTGCCGCCGTCCTTCCGTACCATGGACAATGGTGGATGGTGCAGTACAGGTAGTCCTTGACTTACAATAGTTCATTTAGTGACTGTTCAAAGATACAGCATCACTGAAAAAAGTAACATGACAATTTTCGAAACTTACAACTAATGGTCGGTTTCAGCCGGTTCACACCGGCTTGGTAGATACATATTTTTTTGCTGAGCTTGGCGAACCAGTTAGACATGTTCCGGAAAATCTGTGTTTTTCGGAACACATCTGGTTTTCGTTCAGTTTCCTTCCAGGTGGGGAGGAACCCTTCTCAAAAGTCCCAAGAGGTGAGCGACGGAAACCTTTGATCACATCACTCAGGTGAAACTGTCTCAGGCTGCGCAGGTGGGGCCTATCCATAAAGCAGCCGAGGGCCAAAGTGCCGGTGGAGAGCCAGAGGATCGGGGAGGGTGCTGAAGCAAGTGGGCATCCTGCCTGCAGCACTAATACCAGCTGCCCCTTCCTGGCCAGAGTTGGAATGCCACTAGGTTTAAGTGCCGGTAAATACTGGCCTTCCTTCTGGCAACTCCTGGAGAGAGACAAGTCCATTTCAGTGCCTGGCACCCAGATAATAATAATAATAATAATAATAATAATAATAATAATAATAATAATAATAATAATAATAATAATGAGCGATGGGAGGCCCCAAGCAGGGTCCTTTGGATCCTGTCTCATCCTCTCCCCAGTGCCCTTTGTGCCTCAGTTCCAGGCTGGGTTGTGTCAACAGAGTGATTGCAAAGAGTTCTGTTTGAACAGGCCTTACTCACCATGAGACTTTGCAGCTTGGGAAGCAGCCTCAGAATAACAACTCCTGTTGTGTCACCAATCCCGGCCTACCAGGTTGGATGAGAGCCATTCATTGGCACTTCCTCCAATAAAGTCACACTGATGGGACTAGTTTTAGATTGGAATGACAGAGCTGTGATTTCCTCTTCCGATCTCTGATGGTTTCCTCCCATCTTATAAGATTACAGGGAGGGCTCTAAGATTACCCGTTTGGTTTAGAACAGCGGTCACCAACTGATGGTCCGCAGAAAAAGTATTTGCATTGTTTATATTGCATTAAATCAGGGGTCCTCTAACTATGACCACTGGGCCGGATATGTGCAATGAATGCTTGTGTTGCTGCAGAGAGTCTTCCCCTTCGGGGTCTTTTGGTGTGGGGCAGAAATTCCAACTTGGGGTCTGCTTCAGCCTCCTGGTGCATGGCTTTGGGTAAAGGCTGGAGGGAAGCGTCACTGCTGGCAAACAGCCGGAGAGCCTTATTCCAGTAGGACAGCATCATGGTCTGGAACTGGCTGACCATCTCAGCCCGCTGAGCCCCCAGGCGCCAGTATCTGACTTTGCACTCCCACAGGTCTTCCTTCTGCTTGGAAAGCCTATTCTCATAATCCTCAGTGAGGTGCTTCTGCTGAGCCTCCTTCTTGGTCAGATCCAATTTGAACTGAGCCAGCTATTTTGCCAACTCTTTCTCGTGGTAGCTACTTAGCTCCAACAACTGCTTCCTATTGAGGTCCTAAGGAGCCCGGGGGGGGGGGAAGCAAGGAGTGGCTGGGCAGGGAGGGGCGAGTAGAGGCCATAGAGACGCCCCTCAGCATAAGTGACATCAAGTTGGCCATGCCCATCCAGTCACAGGACTATCTAGCCACACCCACCCACCCAGCCAGTCATTAGGCAGATCATATTAGTGGTCCATGGGATTTAAAATTATGAATTTAGTGGTCCCTGAGGTCCAAAAGGTTGGGGACCCCTGGTTTAGAAAAAGATTCAGTAGTAGTCTTTGAACTCGAGCATGTGCAATTGTGTCACCTCCCTACCCGACCCACATGAATAGTGGTGATTATAACTCTTCTTCCCAGCTGTACTGTCTTCCCTAGGCAAAATAGCAGCGGATCGTCTTTCCATGCCACCGAGTTGTTAATTTTATGGGGGGGGGGGGGGGAGAGCAAAGCAAAGGGAATTGGAGTGCAGTATAATATTCAGACAAAAGCTATGTGACCCATGAGCTCAGGGAACTGCCAAGATGTGCACCATCCAGCATCCTTCTGCAACTCATGACGTTGGAGCCCGTGCTCACTACAGGATACCTGGATGGGATAGCTGGCCGGGCCTTGGCACGCAAACTCTCGTTAACCAGCTCTTCACCAGCTGTGCTGGCCAGTCTACCCGTGTTCTTCAGCCTCAGCAAGCTGTCTTGTTGGAAAGGTGCAGCTGGTTCTTCAGCAGCTAATTTGATCATTGATCCTGAACTCATGGAATTGGAAGGCTCCAAAAAAACCTCAGATCAGAATCGATGTTCCAAATCTTGATCTTAAATATGGAGCAGACTTTGCTTTCCCTCCTGAGCTGATTTAGAGACAAGATTCCCACAGTATATACCAGTGGTAGTCAACCTGGTCCCTGCCGCCCACTAGTGGGCGTTCCAGCTTTCATGGTGGGCAGTAGGGGTTTTGTCCAATACTGCAGCACTTTCCTTTTTTAAAATTTAATTGACTTCCCTACTTTATAAATCACCATTACTGTGAAACCGGTGGGCGGTTAGAAAATTTTACTACTAACAGAGATACAAAAGTGGGCAGTTGGTATAAAAAGGTTGACTACCCCTGTATTACAGGCTCCCTTCAACACATCTGATATAGTCTTCCTGTAAAATAAAACAACTTCAATACTTTGTTGGCTGAGGTAAATGTAATCTATTAGACTCTGGTCCTTGACTTACAAACACAATTGAGCCCAACATTTTTGTTGCTAAGTGAGACATTTGTTAAGTGAGTTTTGACCCATTATACAACCTTTCCTGCTGTATTTGTTAAGTGAATCTCTGCAGATCTCTCTATTTTATAAATCACCATTACTGAGGAACCGGTGGACAGTTAGAAAACTTTACTACTAACAGAGATACAAAAGTGGCAGTAGGTATGAAAAGGTTGACTACCCCTGTTATATACAATCAGAAAAAAAGTTATTTGTGCTATAAGACAGGCGAACAGAACTGGAATTGGAGACCAAAATTGTGGTATTACCAGACACCATTCAGATGAGAAGTTACTGTTAGCATAAACTGTTAGCAACCTTCCCCTACTTTAATACCTTCTGAGTGCATGAACTTCAATTCATAGGATTCCTTCAGCAAAATGACCATTAGTATGAATTTAGGGAGTTGAAGCTGACATATCCAGAGGAGCCTGAATTGGGGCGGGGCGGAACGCTCCTAGATTGTACAGGGTCTCCCCTCTGACTCTTCATTACAGTGACCAATGTGGGCAAATTGCAAACTGAATTCTTATTCTTGGACTGCATCATATATCCAGGGAATGTACTCTTGGTTTGCACAGGTGGGATAAAGTAGCAGAGCAGAAGGACTAGAATCTTGGAAGAGCATCTCTTCTGTACAATATCTCCGTATCACTTTTTCAGTGCCTTCCTATTCTCCGTAGTTGCTAAAGCAACATCAGCCATTTGTGCTAGCATTTAAAACAGATGCAGGCCTATGAGAAGTTTGTTCCTACATCCCAAAATAGATACTACTATCCATCTGCATTTGCTCTCTGTCCAGACTGTCTTTTTTTTTTTCCTATCCTATTCTGCTTCCAGCCGAGTTGCCAGCTTTTCCTATCTTCCACAGTCAGGCAGTTTTCCATCATTGTATTGCAATAGAAGGTAGGGACTGATACGTTATTATGAAGAAGCTCCTCCTGCTACATTACCTTCCAAATGACAGAGCCGATTGGAATGAGCTGTTAAAATCAGAACATTTCAGCCAACCCTTAAAGAGCTTCCATGAAACCTATGAAATTGCCATTACCGTTATGGTAAAGATTATTGCAAAAAAGATTGCCTGGTGTTCTGCCTTCTTTAGGCTAATCATTCCCTCATCCTGACAACTTGGTAATACTGAAAAATGAAACCATCAGATTTTTCTGTGGCTATTTGACGCACGAAGATAGGAAGAGGACTGGGTCGAAGAGATTACCCATCTGGCCATGGGGTTGTAGAGCTGACTCCGTTGATCCCTTGTCATTTTTTCAGCCTGTTGTTTTCATCCAGCAACCTGCCAGCAAGACTAGTGAAGGGGAATGAAAATCAGAATTAAGGAGCAAGAGCTGAGGTGGAAAAGCAAGTGGGAAGAGCAGAGGGGGCAGCTGTCGAACGCCTGCCAATGATAGAGCTAATGAGCTTCCCTTAGGGAGGTTAGCTAAAGGTATTGGATCTCTACTATTGGGAAAAAGCCAACCCCACACATCTCATCACATCAGTTCCTCCTCAGGGCTTCCCTTCGTTCCCAGCCAAGCAAGGAAGCCCCTGCTGGGCTGGATTGTATCTTCCATGCCAACCCAGCCATGGAGCATGTGCCATTAACGCACATGGGGCTAATCCTGTAGAGCAGGGGTCCCCAACCTTTGCACCTTTAAGTCTGAAGGACTTCAGCTCCCAGACTTCTCCAGCCAGCTTTGCTGGCTGGAGAATTCTGGGAGCTGAAGTCCTTCAGACTTAAAGGTGCAAAGGTTGGGGACCCCTACTGTAGAGTCTTAACAAGATAGGACACACACCCTTTTCCTCCTACTCCTACAATCTTTATCTTGAGTGCTGAAGATCAAGTGCTAGTGGAATGTTGGCGCCTATGTGTCCTTGCATGTGTGTTTGCCTTTATGTGAGGAAGAACAAGAGAAGAATCAAAGTGGGAAGCAGCTCTGATCTTGCTCGTCTGCAAGTGCCGCCGTCCTTCCGTACCATGGACAATGGTGGATGGTGCAGTACAGGTAGTCCTTGACTTACAATAGTTCATTTAGTGACTGTTCAAAGATACAGCATCACTGAAAAAAGTAACATGACAATTTTCGAAACTTACAACTAATGGTCGGTTTCAGCCGGTTCACACCGGCTTGGTAGATACATATTTTTTTGCTGAGCTTGGCGAACCAGTTAGACATGTTCCGGAAAATCTGTGTTTTTCGGAACACATCTGGTTTTCGTTCAGTTTCCTTCCAGGTGGGGAGGAACCCTTCTCAAAAGTCCCAAGAGGTGAGCGACGGAAACCTTTGATCACATCACTCAGGTGAAACTGTCTCAGGCTGCGCAGGTGGGGCCTATCCATAAAGCAGCCGAGGGCCAAAGTGCCGGTGGAGAGCCAGAGGATCGGGGAGGGTGCTGAAGCAAGTGGGCATCCTGCCTGCAGCACTAATACCAGCTGCCCCTTCCTGGCCAGAGTTGGAATGCCACTAGGTTTAAGTGCCGGTAAATACTGGCCTTCCTTCTGGCAACTCCTGGAGAGAGACAAGTCCATTTCAGTGCCTGGCACCCAGATAATAATAATAATAATAATAATAATAATAATAATAATAATAATAATAATAATAATAATAATAATAATAATAATAATAATAATAATAATAATAATTTAATTTGTAAAACCGCACCCTCTCCCCGCAGGGACTCGGGGCGGTGCACAGGTAGAATAAAAACCAAATACATACAACAATTCTAAAAACAAATTAAATATAACCTGCGCTAAAATTCCCATTAAAACTAAATAATACTAATTCCCCATAAAACCCCAGAGGCAGAGACTCATCCTAGGCCGGCCAGACAGAAAAAGTGAGTCTTTAATTTAAGACGGAAGGAGCGGAGGTCCGTGGTCGTCCTGATATCGGGGGGGAGGTCGTTCCAGAGGGCCGGGCCCGCCACAGAGATAGCCCTTCCCCTGGGTGTCGCCCGCTGACAGTGTCTAGTGGACGGCACCCGGAGAATCCCTCTCTGTGGGAGCGAATCGGCCGCGAGGATGTATGAAGCAGGATCCGATCCCGCAGATAGCTAGGTCCCGAGCCATGGAGCGCTCGGGACCTAGGATGCCCTCGCTTCCTCCAAGCATTTCTTTGCCTACCTGATTTCCAGCTCCGTTGCATTTCTTACCATTGTGTACAAGGAAACAGAAGTTTGGGGGACTAAAAAAAAAGTTCCATCGATCAATTCCAACTTCTCACAAAAAAAGGGATCTCATGAAGTTGGAATTGATTGAACTTTTTTTTTTAGTCCCACAAACCTTTGTTTCCCTGCACACTATGGCGAGAAACGTGATGGAGAAATGTGACAGAGCAGGAAATCAGGTAGGCAAAGAAATACTTGGAGGAAGTGAGGGCATCTGGGCAGTGATGGGTGGGACAAGCTTCCACGGTGCTGCAGTGGAGAAATGGGCAACGGAATGGCTGGCACGCGGGAATGAGGAGGCCACCGTCCTTCTTTCTTCTTCCTCTCCTCCTCCTTCCCTTGTACCTCCCACTCCATTTCCTGTTCCTCCATTGCAGCACAGCCCCAGGATCCACTTTGATAGCGTGTGGGTGGGTGTGTTAATTTAATAGCTGGTTAACCCAGGGTCAAATTGGCTGTTGTGGGGCTGAGCCATGTCTCCCACGCAGGCCATCCTGACTTTGGGTAAACTGGTTGTTAAATTATTTAAATCTCACCACTGCTTACAACTGCTTTCACGTCCCCATGGTCACATGATTTGGATGCATGACAACTGACTCACATTTATGACAGTTGCAGTGTCCAAGAGTCATTTGATCACCTTTTGTGACCTTCTGACAAGCAAAGATTAATTTAACATCTACTATCTGTAGTTCATTTAGTGACCAAAGTTAGGACTTTCTTTCACACTTGCATCCGTTGCAGCATCCCCACAGTCAGGAGATCAAAATTCAGACACTAGAAGCTGACTCATACATATGACGGCTGCAACGTCTCAGGGTCATATGATCACTTTTTGAGACCTTCCAACAAGCAAAGTCAAGCCTAATGGCCTCTTGCAGCACTCTGGTAGCCAAAACATTTTGGCCAGCAGGGTGCTGCAGGAGGCGTCCATCCCGTCTCCTCCTCCCTCTGGCTGGCCCGCAGAGGAGAACTACGATGTTGATTCATTCCTCGAAGAAATCCAGTTTGACACCCCTGCTGTAGGCCTTTTGTAAAGACATGAAGACGTGGTTGTGTGCCCAGGTTTGCGGCCCCAAGTGTGTTAAGATGCTCATTTCCTGACTAACATCCATAGTAATCATTTTATTTGGTGCCACAGATATTTATTCTGTACTATTCTAATACGTTTAATAGTTTTTATGTCTTATGACATCTGTTGCCCAGAGTCCCTTGATTAGAGGGGAATCTATAGAAACCAAGTAAATAAATATGTACTCAGAGGAGGGCTATAAGATGAAAATCTATATTTTTCCGTTATCTCTTTGCAAAGGTCTGTTCCAAAAGAATTGAATAGAATTGCTGTTCTGTGTGCACCTATGTCTAAGTAAGCAACATTGACATTCAGAGTAAACATGCATGGGATCAAGCTGTACGTGTGTTACTGAAAGAGGGGAGAGTGATATCCTCTGAAATCAGGGCCACACTTCTTAATAAAACAAATATGAACCTAAAAACTTCAGACAGCTGACCCTGCAGTTGAAGCATCCAGCAAAGAAGATACTAAAATGTATATTCTGTCTGACTGACTGTATTGCTCTCTTCCTCTTCCTCTGTCTGTCTGTCTGTCTGTCTGTCTGTCTATCTATCTTTTATCTATCTACTTACCTACCTACCTATCTTTAATCTATCTATCTATGCTATCTACCTTCTATCTATCCATCCATCCATCTATCCATCCAATCTATCTTTTATCTCTACCCTATTCTTTATGTCATGCAAAGGTAACAAATCATGAAAATTTTAATTCAACTATCAGTCACAAGAACCAATGCGTTTACTGCAGAGTTCTTCAAAAAACTAAAATGAGAAGCTGCTAATATTTAAGATATGTGTTAATTTAAACTAGTCTGTAATCATAACCAGCTTGATAACAATTTGGTAGAAAGGTCCTATATAGTATGTGAAATCCCACCACCAAAATAATAGCAATGGCATAATATTTTGCCAAAAATGGAAAAACTTATTAAAACACAAATTATGAAATTACAGAATAAATTACAGGAACAGCATTAAATCAGTGATAAGATCTTTTAAACTCAGTAAAAAATTACTTCTGGAAAGTCATGGGTAGGATTGTACCATTTCTGATTGCCATTCTACCTTCTATAGCTATGGAACATGGGTTAATTTGGAGTTTCTACTCCCTTCATTTCTTCTGTTATCATTTTTTAAATAATTGTTTTTCCAGGATCAAAAGGTCTCCTTTTATTATCAGTGATGGAATTCACTCTCTGTCCAAAGAAGTGGCAGAGGTTACATTTTACCACTGTAGTGGACATCACTCTCTTCTTCTCTATAGAAAAATCTAGTAATACAAAGTATATTAAATAATGATACTAACTCACATTCCAGGTTGTGTCCCTCTAGCAGGCAGCACCAACAGAGTGAGAACAGAAAAAGTTGAGTGTGATGACATACCATTACACCATTCTTGTATTACTATAAGGTTATGGGGCAGTGAAAGAAGGTGTATAAAATAGCCACAGATTCCCATTTCTTGCTCTAGCCTTATTTCTGCATTACTCTAAGATAGTTCTGAAAAATACTATATAGGGCGATTAATGGAGAAAAGGTCTCTCCTTGACTTTAAACTATCTAACTAAAATGGAACTTCAATGTACAGCAATGATGACACCATATATTTGTCCACCAAATGTTTTAAGGCAGGACTGGACTGCCATTTTCAAGGTCAGAACTGCACTTTATCATCTTCAAAATATTTGGCTTCCTGAAAATTGCAGGAGGGGTCATACAGCTGTTGTGATTAGGCCATTTTTTTCCCAAGAAGAAATTAAGGTGGAAAAAATAGTCTTAACGTGTTTATATTGCCCCATAATAAACATGTTTATTATACTAGTTTCTATGTCAAATTTTGGACAGGGTAATTTGGTGACACTCTGAGAAGTGCAAATTGGGATTCACTATGCTCCATTTGTGTGGCTTTGAAATACTGTGCTAAGCCCAGAATGAGACACCCAGAAACTTGGAGTTAGTGATTTCAGCTACCCCCAAATATCCCCTTGGTAGGCAGAATCTCTTCTAGGAGAGAGGGATGCTGCCAGAGGTGATATTCTACTGATTCGGACTGGTTCGCTCGAACCGGTAGAGGAAATTGCAGTCATTTAGGCCCTTTCTTCGCCAAAAGCGCATGCGCAAAAGGATAAGGGCGTGTATGCGCTCACATTTGTGAAATGGTAGGGAAGGGAAGGGAATAGCACCCCTGAATGCTGCCTAAGTTTCCTTTGTTTCTTTCTTGTAACCAAATCTATGTAAATGCAACAAATTGTACAGGGATTCCTGCTTGTTAACTTTGATCCCGGGGGCTTATTTTTGGAACTGTAAATGGCTCCAGGCAAAGATGGAAATAGAGAGATATCCTGGAGGGGCTGAGATAAATCTTAATATAAGTAGTTGTGTAATAGTAGCAGCAAGGAATAATTCTATATTGGTAACGTCCCATTCCCTCCACAGAACTTTATTATTTCTTTAATGTAAGACCTCAGATCTGCTGAGTTCATTCTAAGCTCCTTCTGACACAAACAGTAATGCTTTATAGATACTGTATTTATGACTGCAATGATCATCATTTTCCTTTCATGGTCTTCTTTTGATCATTTTCTTTTGAGTATAGGGTTCCCCTTGTCCCCTTCCTCTAAGACCTTGATGGCGAACCTATGGCACGGGTGCCACAGGTGGCACGCGGAGCCATTTATTAGGGCACACGAGGCGTTGCCCTGTCAGCTCCAGCATGCATGTCCAGCTGGCTTCAGCCTTCTTTTGAGACCATTTTTCACCCTCCGGAGGCTTCCCTGAAGGCTCCGGAGGGCTAAAAATGACCCTACGAACAAACCAGAGGGGGAAAGTGCATGCATGTGTGGCACGCCCGTGTATGACCCCCCCCCCCCGCGCTCCACTCACTTTTGACACGCAAGCCAAAAAAGGTTCGCCATCACTGCTCTAAGACAATGGCATCAGAGGTCAGAATCAATGGGTGTTACTGTAAGAGGCCAAGAAATTTTATCCAGGTTAGGATTAACAGAGAGGTTCTATTTTCACAGTTAGGTTCTAACTCAACTTTATTATTAGCATTGGAAAAACAAATTTCTTCCAGATCATCCTGGACGATGAAGTTTCATCCAGTGATGTAGCCAGAGCTCACTTAATTGTGTTTTTGATCTCTAATCCTTGCCTTACGCACATTCCTGTCTAGCGATATATTGCTAAAATGTACAATGGGGCTAATAATATATTGCTTATACAATCATCACCAAACACCATCTCTTTGGGATGCTCTAATAATGAATTCCTGCCATGGTCAGAGCAAGTAGCCTTCAAGGTCTCTTCCAGCACTTTTTTCGCATAGCCTTTAGGAGGTTTGTAGAGTGCTCCTGGGAGCTTGGGGCCCAAAAATGAGGGGGAAAGGGCCCGTTTTTTGCGAAAACGGGCCGATTCTTGTAAAAAAAAAATTGCATGCATAGCCTTTAGGAGGCTTATAGAGTGCTCCTATGGACGGGGGAGGGGGGCAAAAATGAGAAAAAAACGGCCCATTTTTCACTCATTTTGCCCTCCCCAGCCCCCAGAAGCACTCTGTTTTGTTTTGTTTTTTAAAGTATTTTATTGGTTTTCAAAGTTTTTACAAGGGAAAAGGTATAGGGTGAAGGTAACATTTTGGTAGCTTCCCTGCCGTTGGTGATGGCCCTCCCAAAACTTCATAGATTTACAATTTTAAAAGTAAAGGATAAACATATAAAAAGATTACATTGTACAGTCCATAATTCAATCATCTTTTTCTTTGCCATTTTATCTTGTATCAACAATTACAATAGTGTTTCAAATAAAATCATTTTTGCGATCTAAGTCTTTTCGCAATTGACTCCTCTTCCCTGTCCCCGGGTGGGGCCGTCGCTCCCCCCGTTCCCTCATCTTCACCTCCCAACTGGGGAGAATGTTTTTTAATAAAAGCCTCCGCCTCACTTAGTGTTTTGAGTTTTACTCTGCCCCCCTCCCAGAAGATCAGCATTCCCTCTGGTAATAACCACTTGAACCATATTCCCTTATTATATAATTTCTTAGACAAGAAGGAATACTTCCTTCTTATTTCTCTAATTTTTTTGGGAATCTGTTTCAAAATGATTGTTTCTTTATCCTGGTATTTTAAAATTCCATCCTGTTGAGCCCTCAATATCTTATCCCTTGTGGATCTCCTAAGAAATTTAACATGAACTTCTCTTGGTACATTATGTATTCTGGCATAAATTGAATTCCCAGGAGCACTCTGGAAGCCTCCTAAAGGCTATGCACGGCCATTTTTGCAAAGGGGGCAGAGTTTCAGGAGGCTAAAAATGCTGTATTCCTGTATAAGACACACCCAGATTTTCACCCTCTTTTTGGGGGGAAAAGGGGTCTTATACTCCGACAAATACAGTATATATTCTTCTGGAACTATGAATCAGAAACCTTCTCAAGATCATTTTGTCCTGTTCTATCATCTGGTCACATGTTTATATTTATAGTTCTTGGAAAAACTACCAAACATCATTGATTTTTTATTAACTATCAGGAGTTCCAACAATAGGTTTCTTGGTTACCCACCCACCTACCCAGTACCAACAGATTGATTTACCTTGCAAAAGTGAGTCAAAAATTGATGGGTCTATATCCAAGTTAAGTAGAGGAAGTATGAATTAAGGCATTTTTCAATTTAGAAAGGCAGCTGTACAGTGATACATTTTACTCTGTGCCTAAAAATAACATTTCAACCAAGGCATCTCCAATCTCTCTGGTCTGTTGAATGGATAGAATCCAGAGCTCTCTGTCTGATAGGAACCAGGCATGTAGGTCAAGCCTCCCTCCAGATGGTTCATCAAATTAAATGAGGCTAAAAGTGAAGATAAGACATTAGAAGCAAAGGTAACTGAAACTGTGTGGCAGGATAGTGACACATTTAAATCTGGACCATGAAGTCATCCCAAAGATACGCATGCAGTTCTTTCTTGAACTCTGCAGTTCTCTAGATCTAATATGGGCACTTCAGAGGTGGTATTCAGCAGTTCCTGACCAGTTCTGGAGAACCGGTAGCAGAAATTTTGAGTAGTTTGGAGAACCAGTAAATACCACCTCTGACTGGCCCCACCCCCATCTATTCTCTGCCTTCCGGGTTAGTTTAGTTTATTTGATTTATATACCGCACCCTTTCCCAAAAGTGACTCGGGGTGGTGCACAGGCAATTTTTAAAAAGTCCCAGCTGATCAGAAGGAAATGGGGATTTTGCAATAACCCTCCCCTGGAGTGGAGAGGGAGTGGAGATTTTGCAGTATCCTTCCCCTGGAGTGCAGAGGGAATGGAGATTTTGCAGTATCCTTCCCCTGGAGTGGAGAGGGAATGGAGATTTTGCAGTATCCTTCCCCTGGAGTGGAGAGGGAATGGAGATTTTGCAGTATCCTTCCCCTGGAGTGGAGAGGGAATGGGGATTTTGCAGTATCCTTCCCCTGGAGTAGAGAGGGAATGAAAATTTTGCAGTATCCTTCCCCTGGAGTGGAGAGGGAATGGAGATTTTGCAGTATCCTTTCCCTGGAGTGGAGAGGGAATGGAGATTTTGCAGTATCCTTCCTGTGGAGTGGAGAGGGAATGGGGATTTTGCAGTATCCTTCCCCTGGAGTGAAGAGGGAATGGGGATTTTGCAGTATCCTTCCCCTGGAGTGGAGAGGGAATGGGGATTTTGCAGTATCCTTCCCCTGGAGTGGAGAGGGAATGGAGATTTTGCAGTATCCTTCCCCTGGAGTGGAGAGGGAATGGGGATTTTGCAGTATCCTTCCCCTGGAGTGGAGAGGGAATGGGGATTTTGCAGTATCCTTCCCCTGCCACGCCCACCAAGCCATGCCATGCCTATCAAGCCACGCCCACAGAACCAGCAATAAAAAATTTTGAATCCCACCACTGGGGCACTTGGTAGTTCGGAAACTTGCAGAGTTCTGACAAATATACAGAAAACAGTTGCTCCTAAAATCAATTTCATTTCTATAACCTCTTTATTTTTCGCCCCTAAAAGTTACCGTTCTGTTCTCCCTTCCAGTAAAGTTGTAGAATGCCACTGACCCATTTCAAGCCACCTAACTATTTATTTAGGGGGATTTCTTTCATTTGATAATAACTCCCCCATTCCCAGTTTGTGACTTTAAGCTCTTCCACATGATCACAGTTCAAAGATGCCCCACTAACTATTTTTAGAAGATGTCTCAGGAGGCAGCATTGTCTTATTCCCACCCTGGAGGTAGTCCTTTTATCTGTTTTTCTGCCTTTCCCCAGCACAAGTCTTGGCATACAGATGATTTATGACCTCTCATTCATGATCTCTGGGACCAATATGCTGACATTTGTAAACTGCTCAGAGAGTGCTGTAAAGCAGGGGTCTCCAACCTTTGCAACTTTAAGTCTGAAGGACTTCAGCTCCCAGAATTCTCCAGCCAGCAAAGCTGGCTGGAGAATTCTGGGAGCTGAAGTCCTTCAGACTTAAAGTTGCAAAGGTTGGAGACCCCTGCTGTAAAGCACTACAGAGCGGTATATAAGTCTAAGTGCTATTGCTATCTCACCAATGAGAAGATAGGGACTAGCATCTGCTACGTTCCTCTTGGCTATTTGAGGCTGCTAAGGCGCATCTCTTCCTCTCCATCATTAATTACAACCCTCAATGGCCCTTTTGGCTTGACTGGAAAAAAAAACCCCAAGAGAAATAGGCAAGCGCATTTGCGGTGCTGTGTTGATTATCTGCATTTTTGCAACCCAAATAGGGGTAACCCAAGTGATAGCACTCTTCATAGCACTCTTCAGTCCAGAACGCAGCCGCGCGAGCAATAATGGGAACCCCTAGGTTTACCCACGTTACACCGCTCTTGCGCGAGCTGCACTGGCTACCTGTCGTCTTTCGGGTGCGCTTCAAGGTGTTAGTTATCATCTTCAAAGCGCTCCATGGCTCGGGACCTAGTTATCTGCAGGATCAGATCCTGCCCCATACATCCTCACGGCCGATTCGCTCCCACAGAGGGGGACTTCTCCGGGTGCCGTCCACTAGACTTTGTCAGCGGGCGACGCCCAGGGGAAGGGCTCTCTCTGTGGCGGGCCCTGCCCTCTGGAACGACCTTCCCCCCGACATTAGAACAACCATGGACCTCCGCTCCTTCCGCCTAAAACTAAAAACACATCTTTTTCGCTTGGCCGGCCTAGGGTAGTCTCTTTTAAGGTTAGGGGATATTATAAGGGATTTTAGCGCAGGGTTATTTGTTTAATCTATTTTTATTTAGTTTAGTCATTTATTTATATTTGTATTTTTAATTTTGTACTTTGTTGATTTTAGTTGTTTTTAATTTCCCTGTGCCCCGCCTCGAGTCCCTTCGGGGAGAGAGAGCGGGTTAGAAATAAAAATTATTATTATTATTATTATTATTATTATTATTATTATTATTATTATTATTATTATTATTATTATTATTATTATTATTATTATTATTATTATTATTATTATTATTATTATTATTATTATTATTATTATTATTATTATTATTATTATTATTATTATTATTATCTTAAATAAGGACGTCATAACAAGGGGGGGGGGAGATTTGAGATCTATTTAAGGTACAAAAGAATGCAATTGCCTTCCAGGCAGACAGATAGATCCTCCTTGAGTGTTAAGGGGATCAAATTCATAATAAGGAATATTTTAACAGTGGAACCAGTTACCCAGAGAGGTTGTGGGCACGCATTCACTGGATGTATTCAAGCAGAAAATAGATAGCCATCTGTCGAGAAATTGTAATTAGGACTCTTGTGCTCAGCAGGGGATCGGACTTGATGGCTAAATGGTCTCTTCCAACTCTGTAATTCTGAACTTGTCAGGACAGAAACTTTCATGGACTGGCTTCTGCTTCATCAAATGAAACTGAGGAAGTGGACTCACATCCATTAAACATTGTATGTCCTAAATTTTCAGTCCACAAGGGCCCATAAGACTCCTTTTTGTTGTTGTTTGGTGCAACAGGGTAGCAACAAACAACATCGACAGCATAATTATCTGGGCAGGTTCAAACAGAGGGAAGAGAACCATCTCTCAGGGATGCACTAATCTGAATTTCTGCATTGAGCAGGGAATTAATTGATGGCCAAAATAATTCCATGAGGAGCAATAACCCAACTTGTTAGTCACTAGCAATCTTTGCTGGAAAGTTACACTGGGTGACTTGAGATTATACATGAAGTTTCCTATCTCCAAATATCTCGTTTAGGCAGGAATGTAGTTGTGATTGTCAAATATTATCAGCTTCGTCACGAGCTTATATAAAACCTGGTCCGAAAGGAGAAATCCTATTAGGAATTATTGGCTATTATTGCGCTTTCATTTAAATTATACTCTTTATACTTTAATTACTGCCATTAAAGGTTCTTCTGGAATATCAAGAATTTGCGCTGCATTCCTGCAGTTTACAGAATATTAGTTGATGGAAGGAAACGGCCTAATTTAAAACGTTAAGAGTTTAAGATTCAAGGATCCGATAATTGGCTAATTTGCTGAAACAAGTACATAGAAAAGATGGAAACAGATGGAAAGAAAGCCTTCGTGTTTCATGTTGTGCATTGTTTCATGGGTGGATACATTATGATAATGAAACATCATGATGCACTAAAGAATTTAAGTGGCTTTAATCTGTTAAACGTTTTGCTTATTAAGGATGAAGTTGGAAGGTTCATCTAGTGTAGTTCAATTTATTGAGAATGTGTTTTCAGTGGAAGTTTCCAGCATTTATGGAGTAATGCAACCCTTTCCTCCTTGAGGGTTCTTTCCAGAGGTGGGTTCCTGTTGGTTCGGACTGGTTCATCTGAACCGATAGTAACTTGGCAGCCTGGGTCACTGGAACCGGCAGCAACCCAGGCCTGCCAGGCCCCCGAACTGGTTCTCTTAGTGGCGCTGCAGGCACCACCATTTTGTTTTTACCTTCTGCACATGCGCAGAGCAATTTTTTGTTGCGCTGCGCATGCGCACACAGCATGTATCAAGCCCGCGCGCAGGACGCGTCCCTGAGTGAACCGGCAGTAGCGGCAGCCGGAACCCACCCCTGGTTATTTCCCATTTTAACTGATAAGCAAAAAGTAATTGTAGCCTTACAATGGTATCTTACAATCTTGCAAGATGGATGGAACTGTGATAACATGAGTTTTCCTTTCCTAACCCTTCTGAGCTTATGTCATGAATCAATGTATTTGGGTGCTGTAGAGAAACAGTTTTAGGAAGTCCTTGATACTTCCTTCCCAGGGGCCAGGGTCATTAGCCTGCACAACAGGGTCATTAGTCATTAGAGCACGTTCACCAAGCATGGAGAAAAGAGGCCACTCCGGCAGGGAGAACACATATATCCAATCATTGCGATTGAGCCGAGCACAGTCAACGGTGTATCTTCTCTGCCCTCTTCCCGAGGCAGACTCCAAAAACCATTAGGAGGGCCTGAGGCGTAATGGAGCTTGGGTGAGACTACTTGCATGCGTCTGGTGCAAAGAAACTGGCTTCAGACCAGAAAATCCCTGACCAACAGAGCTGGGCTGGAGCAGGAAGAGGCCCTTTCAGTTCAGGGACTGGGCCAGGAAAGTAGCAAATCCAGCTGGGCTAAGGGGCATCAAGAAGCACACAAACTGAATTATTTCTAGGAAGGGCAGATTTAGAGCAAAGGTTTTCTTTTTCTGGAAGAATCTGCAGCTCCCAGGATAGCGTGTGACTGGGCTTTCTTGGAGGGTACTTCTCTGCCAGCAATACAGTAAAAAAAACAAAAAACCCTTCCAGTGGAAAGGTAGCTGACAAAGAATAAAATTAGTCTGTTCTCCCAGTGCATGCATATACCAATATCTCTGCAAATTCCAGCAACCCGAGAGCTGTTAAATTCTCTTGGGTGTGGAATTTGAGACCATCTCCAGATGTTGCAAGCCGCAAAAGGGCTCCTTCCTTCCCAACAAGGAAGTTTGCGTTAGAGTTTGGTAGCAGTACCGAGGGGGCAGTTTCCAGTAGTGGAGGAGGTGGCTCTTTCTTATCATTCTGGCTTTAAAGATACAGTAATTCCCAGAGGGGGAAATTTGCCTGAGGAGTTCACGGTCCAAGAAACTTGAGCCAAGGTGAGCAGAAGCTGCGCAGGCTCCTTCCAATTAAGGGACACATTACATTTGTCTCTCTTGTTTTAATATGGAGAAAGCTCATCCCAACAGAATGGACAGCTCTTGATGCTGATAGGCTTCCTCCAGCCTCTCTGATTGATGAGCTTTCTGGCTCTCGGGCGGCAGCAGTTAGACGCTATTCAGAGGAAACATGATTTTCCCAAGGATAAGAATCACTTAATTTGATGAATAAATAAATAAATAAATAATAAATCCTGGGAGCAGGATAGAAATGGGGTGGGGGTGGGGAGCATTTTTGCTGCGGATTTAATGGAGAATTTTAAAGACAGAAGAGCTGAAGACAGAGAGCTGGACACAAACTACCCAGTCCCTGATCAGTAAGACTCTGCTTCTACCTTCAGTGTATTGTATTTAGATGTAGAGCATTAAGTCGGGGGAGTTCAAGGCTCTATTTCCAGGGCAGACTTCATCTAGAACAGTGTTTCTCAACCTTGGCCACTTGAAGATGTCCCGACTTCAACTCCCAGAATTCCCCAGCCAGCGAATGCTGCCTGGGGAATTCTGGGAGTTGAAGTCCGGACATCTTCAAGTGGCCAAGGTTGAAAAACACTGTTCTAGAAAGACATTGACAGTCTATCCAGAAACTCAGTAACAAGCAGTGGTGGGTTCCTACCGGTTCGGACCGGTGTGGTTGCACTGGTAGTGGTTTGGCGGCCTGGGTCACGGGAACTAGCCGTGACCCAGGCCTGCCACGCCCCTGAACCAGTTTTCCGGGTGGCACTGTAGGCGGTGCCATCTTGTTTTTCGCTTCTGCACATGCGCAAAACAATTTTTATGGCACTGCACATGCACTTGCAGCACGCCCGTGAGCAAACCAGCAATAGTGCCTGCCCGGAACCCACCCCGGGTAACAAGTATATCAAAATATCAGGGCTTTATTTTAGGGCAAGGAATGCTATTTTTTCTGTTTGTAGCATTGTTCTTTTCTGGCAAAATCATAGTCATCTCTTTTCCTTTTGCTTCCCAGCTGGGGGAAAAAAATCCTCAATCATTTTGTGACCTTTGTTAGCCTAATTAAAATGGGACCCTAATAAATATGCTGTATGTAACCCAGAGTTGCCTTGGGTGAAATGGGCAACTATTAGAAATTTGATAAATAAGTAAATAATATGGACTTTTCAACTCCTTCGCTTGCTATCTCGATCTTAGCAGAATTACCATGCAGAGATGATTTGCACATTAGGTAGCCCAGGTAGGAGGGCTAGTTACTTATAAAACAACTCAGAGGCATTGCGTTTCCCTGCCGCTCATCCGAGAAAGCTTCTTTTGTGAAGATATGAAAATTAGAAACAGCTTGATCAAAGTGACTTGTGGACACAGGAGAAAAGGAAAACTATGTGACATTACATGGTAGAAAGGCAGGGATCCCATGCCACTTCCAAACTAAAAAAAGACAATAAAGTTATGTCAATGCATCCCTAAATACTTTGCTATTTGTAATGGAAATTCTAAAACAAGGTAGCATAACTTAAGACTTTACATCCACTTGGCTCCATGAAGCTTTTAGCTAATAATATCAAACATTAAAATCTGACAATCCTCCACTTGTGAATCTACTTATCTCTTTTTTAAACATGTGTGTATGTGTGTGTGTGTGTTACGTTTTGTGCTGATAAATAAATAAAGGGAGACTAGTATAGATCTATTTCAAGACTAGTATAGATCTATTTAGCTTTCATCAGCTAGCCATACCCTTACTGGGATTTGAACCTGGGAAGTATTACATGTGAGGCAGTTGTAGTTGCCACTATGGCTAGCTGATGAGAGCTAAATAGCTTGAAATAGATCTATACTAGTCTCCCTTTATTTATTTATCAGCACAAAACATAACACAAAAATAACAAAGGCAACAAAAAAATAGTTTTCTGCCTGGATGGCTCCTAGGGTGAGGCGAAAGACAGAAAAGGGAAGCCGTTCTGCTCCCTCCCATATTTGGGGTTTACCAGGGTGTTGTCACACACACACGCACATGCACACACACACACACACACACACACACGTGTGTGTGTGTGTGTTTTCTACAGCACCTTTATCCTAATCCTCAAGAAACACTTTTCATAGCTCTTTAAATAATCATTTCACTTACCTGACACAAATATTTACGTGCATCACTATATTCTTTATACAACATGTGCTTATATGCATTCGCTCTGATACAGGCCTGTGTTATATTCCTAAAAAGATATTCTTGCAGTTATTCTTGCATGACACTGTTTGTGTGGTTGTTAAAAGTGTTACCTAGTTGAAGTGGAATTTCCTTATTCCTGTGAAAATGGAGGAGGGGACACTTGTGAATTTTACTCCAAAGTAGAGAGAAAGCCAACAGGGAAAATAACCAAGTGCCATGCTCTGCCATCTAATTGCTTTTCCCTGGGAAAAACAACCAATTCTGATATGCATATTTCCACATAATCTGGAAAGCCCTCGATTTAAACCTCATCTTGGATAATAATGATCTAATATCCTGGACTCTGCAAAAATTTTGGAGGATGTTATATGTTCAGTGCTCTGATTTTCAACGAACGGTTCTCAGTAATCGTTAAATAGAAGAACTATTTTTAGTTGCTAAAACCGACCACTAATTCACACATCATCTCTCTCCTAACCCATGAGTCTAAAATCTGCACCGCTCTTTTTATTTTACACAATTATGACTTACTTTGGCCCTAGTTGCAAAAGTGGATCATAATGAACAATATCGTTATCAAAATCAAATTGAATCAAACTTTATTATGCTCATAAACCAGCATAAGGAATGGGAAAGTAATATAATTCATACAAGGAGATGTACGAGCATAAAGGATATGAAAAGTGCAAGAGGCATAAAAGACGACATCAAAAAGAAAATAAACTAAATGTTCATAAGCGGCTAGTGCTAGTCTATTAAATGTTCTGTGGTGCCAGACCTTACAGCTGAGTGCTAATCGTGAGCCAGAAGTGATTACCTGGGGAAGGTTCAACACGGCTGCACAGAGCCTAACAAGATTGCGTGATGTGCTTGGATTGATGCCTGAAAGCAGCAGGCAGCTTATCCACAGAATACTCTATCTCACACCAAAGCACAGAAGAATTAAAAACAGGCGTGAACACAGCAATCCCCTTAGAAGGCCCTTGTCTTCAAAGAGCCTGTGGTGCAACTACTGAGAAGTCTCTGGCATCCCCTAATCCAGGGGTCTGCAAAGTCGGCTCTTTTAAGAGTGATGGACTTCAACTCCCAGAATTCCCCAGCCAGCCATGCTGGCTGGGGAATTCTGGGAGTTGAAGTCCACCAGTCTTAAAAGAGCCGACTTTGCAGACTCCTGCCCTAATCAAATGCAGACCAGCAGGGCATCAAGTTTTAACTCACTTTGGGTTCCAGCTTAGAGGCAAAAGGCAAGATACAAAGCAAATCTAGGAGCATCTTTTTTTAAAGAGCAAATCAGTAGCTTTCATATGTGGGAGAGAAACATGCAAGGTATAGACAGAATATATAGGCAGAGCACATCCTGAGAAAGGTGGGGCTAGATGAAACAAAAATTGGAATTAAGATTGCCGGGAGAAATATCAACAGCCTCAGATATGCAGATGATACCACTCTAATGGCAGAGAGTGAAGAGGAATTAAAGAGCGTCTTGATGTGTGTGAAGGAGGAGAGTGCAAAAGTTGGCTTGAAACTCAACATTCAGAAAACTAAGATCATGGCATCAGGCCCTCTCAATTCCTGGCAAATAGATGGAGAAGAAATGGAGGAGTGACAGATTTTATTTTCCTGGGCTCCAAGATGGGGACTGCAGCCAAGTAATTAAAAGACGTTTGCTCACGGGGAGGAAAGCTATGACAAATCTAGACAGCATACTCAAAAGTAGAGACATCACCCTGCCAATAAAAGTGCGTACAGATAAGGCTATGATTTTCCCAGTTGCAATGGATGGCTGTGCAAGGTGGACCGTAAGAAAGGCTGAGCGCCAAAGAATTGAGGCCTTTGAACTAAGGAGCTAGAGAAGACTCCTGCGAGTCCCTTGGACTGCAAGGCAATCAAACCGGTCAGTCCTAGAGGAGATCAACCCAGACTGCTCTTTAGAAGGCCAGATCCTGAAGATGAAACTCAAATGGCACGGGACCTGGTTACTTGTGGGACCGCCTCCTACAACATACCTCCCTTCAACCTGTCCGCTCCCACAGGAAGGGCCTCCTCAGGGTGCCGTCTGCCGGACAATGCCGGCTGGCGACTCCCAGGGGGAGAGCCTTCTCTGTGGCAGCCCCCGCCCTCTGGAACGACCTGCCCCCCAACCTTTGTACCATCACAGATCTGCAACTCTTCCGTCAAGCACTAAAAACGCACTTATTTCATGCGGCCGGCCTGGTATAGTCTTAAATGTTATTTTAATAGGGTTTTTAATGATAACTTTTAGCACGGGTTCTAAATTTAATTTACTTTTAATCTATTTTCAATATTTATTGTATTTTCCTATGTTTTTATTATTCCCTGTGCACCGCCCTGAGTCCAATCAGGGAGATAGGGTGGTATATAAATATAATAAACTTAAACTTAAATACTTTGGCCACCCAATAAGAAGGAAGGACTCACTGAGGCTGGGAAAGATTGAGGGCAAAAGAAGAAGGGTACGGCAGAGAATGAGGTGGCTGGATGGAGTCTTCAAAGGCGTGAATTTAAATGGATTCTAGGGAATGGTAGAGGACAACTGCACCTTTCTGGCCTGGAGGAATGTTGTCCATGGGGTCACGATGGGTCGGGCACAACTTTGCAAGTAACAACAACAAATAGACAGAATTGCATTACAGACTCAAAGGATTTGTTCTTTGGAAGTTGGTTTGTGGAACAGCCAGACTTCTACGGCAGGACTAGGTGTTCACATTCTCGAATTCTCAGTGCCAGAGAGTTAGACTTGGCATGGCTGGAAAAAAATGTATTTATGCATTGCCATTTAATCATATCAGGGAAGGCCCAGTTATTTCTATACTGACTGAAGGATCACCAACTGCTCTGGATTTACATTATCCATGCCCGTATCTGTGGGTGTTGGTTTGACTATAGGTTCCAATTACTGTGACCCACTTTTGTGGATTCATTGCAATCAGTAGGTGGTCTACAAATGTCTTAAACAAATTAATTTACTGGATGAGTATGTTGTTTTCATGAGTTACAAAGGAGAGGCAGCAAGAATTATTAGCCACCTGGTCTGCTCTGGATCAATCACTCCTGACAATTTCGGAAAGGTGCATTTGCCTAGCAAAAGAGAATCTCCAAAATTTCTGATTGTCCTTTTCCTTCATTCGGAAAATTCTGGGGAATGGGAAGTTCTGGTGTCTGGTGGGAAGTTGCTCCCTCCAAGAACCCACAGTTAAAACTCCAGCAATCTAAGGCCAAGGGCCTTTTTTGCTTCATGGGGTAAGTGGAGCAGCCCCCTCTTAATCCCAGCAGAGCCCTGGCGGGATCTGTTGCCAAAAGCTGGGCCTGTTGTTGCAAGGTGCCCAGGAAAGAATAGCTTGTTTGTCCGGAGCACTGCAGTCCCATTCAGAAGCCCTTTAACCAGATTAGAGAAGGATTGAAGGCATTAGTTCCTCGGAGTTTATTCTGCATGAACCCAGGGCATTGCCCAACTGGCCCATGGGAATCCAGCACAGCTTTCCAGCCAGGAAGTCTGACTCTGGGCACATGGGGGATTTTGTCAGCCACCGGGAAGGGGGCTCCTGGGTTAGGAGACAACAAGGCCTGAAGAGCCAGGGATCCCTGGAGGGTGTTAATGATTAACTGCCTTTTGAGTCCTAACTGGACTGTGCCAGGAGCTGTAAACAAGCCAGAGCGGTGCTGGCACATTCTCTCTCGTCCCTCCCTATTTTCTTGGACAGGGACTGTGGGGAAGGGGAGGGTGGGGGAGACATACTGACTGGCTCAGGAGGAGAGAGTCCCGGCTGGCTTGAAGACAGGCCCTGTCAGTGGGATGGAGTGCAAAGGACAGTGTCCCCGAGATCAGCACTGAAAAGGCATCCAGTCCCCTGTGCTCCGCAGACTTCAGCCCCTCCGTCCTGGTAGCCCAAGGAACATAACCTTCCCTGCTTTCCCATGCACGCTGCTACTTTTGACCGTAGGAACATGCATGCAAGCACGCACATGGGGCTTTGGCTGTCATCTTATTATTGCTGATGCACCCAGAGATTGCATAGCTATACTACCCTCTGCTGGTTCCCCCAAGCAGCACCGTTTCTGGATATCCCTCACACACTTTACTTTTTAATCCCCCAAACATAGTGGCTCTAATGCAGGGGTGTCCAAACTTGAGAACTTTAAGACTTGTGGACTTCAACTCCCAGAATTCCCCAGCCAGCATAGCTATGCTGGCTGGGGAATTCTGGGAGTTGAAGTCCACAAGTCTTAAAGTTCTCAAGTTTGGACACCCCTGCTCTAATGCATTTTGTTTTCTATGCCCTCTTGCCTATAGACGTTTAGTTTTCCATGCACACATCACACGACTAACTTACCATCCAATGCTTCCACTCTCCGGCAAGGGGAGCGTGTCAGTCAATATTGCGGGCCAAGGTGCCTTTCCAGGAAAATGAGGTGGCCTTCCTAGTTCCAGATGTGCCTTTGGTCATGGGATCAACTGCTGGATCCTCTGTAAAGAAAGCTTCAAGCTTTATTATTATTTTTTCTAACTATGTGCTCTTTTACTTGGCTGCCTATTATTCTTTGGCAAACGTGCGCTCGTCTGTGAGTGAGTTTGGAAGGCGAGACCATACTGTGGTTCTGAGGCGATGAGGCAACATAGTCCTTGTGCTCGCAACTCTAAGCCCTCGGCGGTGGAACCAAATCCAGCCCAGAAATAACTTCCCTTCCCCCAACAAGCTCCAATTGCAATGGCTGGCATCTGAAGCAGCCCCCTAAAGTTGGGTGTCCTCCACTCCCCCCTGGCTCCAGTGAAGGAGGCCCCAGCACCAACCAGAGAGAGTCCAAACACTAGTGGGTCCTTAACACCTGACCTGGGAAGGAGGCTGAGCATCCATCTTTATTCCTGACAGGTTCCTTCCCATCCATGATTTGCTGGCACTAGACTGACTATCTGGATGTAGCCCAGCAAACCTTGTCTCCGCCTGCGTCATCAACCTTGGAGACACGTTCCTGAAGCTTGGAACTAACAGTTGAGCAGCGAGGAGCACGCAAGCATAAGTAACTTTGCTTCTCCACCCCCCACCCCCTCTTCCTAATTCTTTGCAGGAGACCTGATAAAACATCAGTAGGACATCTTGCAGGATACCAACAGCTCCAGGAGTTTCCCTATGCAGTTTTGCAGCACTCCAGAAGGATGTCCCAGTCACACCTTCTCGGAATCTTGCTTGCACTGGTGCTCTGCCTTCAGGTAAGGGTCTTGAGTCCTTGTCCGGCTGTTTCAGATCAAATACACAAACGCTGAGCAGGTCCACCTTTTTTCTTCCTTTCTTTTCCTCAGGGAGCCTCTGCCCACGTTATGGAATATGTATATGAATACGTGTATGAAAGTTGGAAGGCTTACAGTGAAGAATGTCATCGCAACCTGAGCCTTTGGCCACCATCTACTGGTGAGACAAGGTCCCCCTGGAGATTGAGTATCAGCTGGCAGTTTATCTGAACAAGGAAAGTGAGACAGGGGGCAAGCATTGACAGTTCAGCCAAGTGTTTACTGATTTTCATCTAGCTTATTCTCCTGGAGTCATATGCTTTTGAAAGCTGGGATCCTATGCTTTTTGATAACATCCTGAAAACTATTATGCAAGAATTTTGGAAACTCTGGCATTGGAGGAACAGAGAAAGACATCACAGAAATAGTAGAATGTAACTTAACAGATAACTTTTTTCCTTGGGAGTGATGCTTTCATGTATGTACACACAAATGGCTACAAGGCTGAGGTTTATGAATGAAGTACAAGGCAGGAACTAATAGGCAATCATACATGTATTCACACATGAGTAAAGCGGGCGGAATGATCTCACAGATACTATATATCTACCGTACAACTTATTTGAGTCAAGTCAAGTCCCTAATAGAGTTTATTGCAGGGGTAGTCAACCTATACCTACCGCTCACTTTTGTATCTCTGTTAGTAGTAACATTTTCTAACTGCCCACCGGTTCCACAGTAATGGTGATTTATAAAGTAGGGAAGTCAATTAAATAAAAAAAAAGGAAAGTGCTTCAGTATTGGACAAAACCCCTACCGCCCACCATGAAAGCTGGAACGCCCACTAGTGGACGGTAGGGACCAGGTTGACTACCACTGGTTTATTGGATAAAACATTTTAGGTCCACATAATGTGAGATAAAAGATATAATCATGGAAATAGAATAAAATAGTAAAAATAAGAAACACCCCCTCCCTACCTATAATTGTTGTACCCATATTTGTATTTTCTTCTCTTCTCTAGGTTTGGTGTGTAACCGAACCTTTGATAAGTATTCGTGCTGGCCTGATGCACAACTCAACAGCACTGTCAACGTTTCCTGCCCCTGGTACCTGCCCTGGTATGATCAAGGTACAGTATTTACACTAGGGAGATGATTGGCATTGCACCGTGTATTTAGCAGGGAGACTGGGCTGTGTGTATCTAAACAATGTGTATGGTGATTCTAATGTCGGAGAACTGGGGAGACCCTTTCACTTCCATCTTCAGCCAAGGAAATTCACTGGATAATTGGAATAAACAAACCTACTATCCTACTTTGTCTAAACAGAGAGATACAGTAAGGGGATATGATGTACTGCAGGGGTAGCAAACTGGATTTCTTTGAGGGCAAGATCAGCATGGTAGTTCTCTTCCGTGGGCCAGCCGGGGGCAGGTGGCGGGGTGGAATACGGGACGGACGCCCCCTGCTGAGCCAAAGGGGGCATGGCCCCCATGCTCCATTTTGGCCAGCAAAGTGCTGCAGGAAGCCATCCAGGCCAAAAATGCGGAGGCTGCATGCGCCCTCCACCCCACCCCATTTTGGCTGCCAGAGGCACCTCAGGCCAGTCCTTTGCTATTTCTAGGCCAGCCCCAGGGGCCAAATTTAAGCACCCTTGAGTTTGACACCCCTGATATACTGTATTCTTCTATTATATAGGCCTGCAAGGTAGTAAAAAATTCAATGGTACATGTCAACTTTCAGCCTAAGAGATGGCCATATATTAGTCAATATGCTTACCTAGGGTCTATAATTCACAGTGGGGGAAATGAATGATACACCGTGCCATTAATATTTCAAAGCTCTAGAAAGTCTTTTTCTAGTTTTTACTGTTTTGTTTAGTTTTTGTTACCTATTATTTGAGATACTTCCCTAAAATTCAGATTTAATGTAGTTTATCCATTTTAAAATATAATTTAAAAGCTTACACGCACCGTGCTTCGGTTCTGAATGAAAAAAGGGTCATAAAACTAATACAAAATAAGGGAAATGGTGAGTGAATGCATAAAAGATTAGCCTAATTTTCTGGGGAAAGGTGAGATGAAAGTCAGAATTTAAATTTAGAACAGACATTAGAATCAACAATAGATGATTGAAGCTCAGAACAGGTAGACATTCTCCATGGGGTCAGATATATTTATGATAATGTTCCTCTTTCTTTCTGTAGTGAAGCATGGCTATGTATTCAAGAAATGTGGTCCAGATGGACAGTGGGTGACGGGTCCCGGAGGGAAGTCACTGCGCAATGCTGATCAATGTACGATAGACAACAAAGAAGACCAGGTTAGCAGAGATCTAGATAAGTTCTATTAATTTCTGAAAGATCATATTTTTCTTGCTTCCAATAGATAAAAGGATTTAAATTGGTTTTGTGCATCAGACAAACTTTTTTCCTATATTTCCCCCCCTCTCCCAGGAGTGGTTTGATAGAATCTACGGAAGCTTCAGAGTGATGTACACGGTGGGCTACTCGGTGTCCCTCTGCGCTCTGCTTCTGGCCTTGGCTGTGCTGCTGGGCTTCAGGTGATTTGGAAACTGGATTGGGCCTGGAGAGGGTGGGGTGGTTGACCCTTGCAACAGTGGAGGAAAAAGGAAGAAAAAAGAGAATGAATTGGGTTGGAACGAGATGGATTCCTTCAAAGTGGGAGGAGAAATGAGCTACACTTTGGAATGAGCTACCCCCGGAGCTTCGCATAATTCCCGACCTCGGCAGGCCCTAAAAAGCTGTCTTTTCCAGCAAGCTGGCCTGGCCTGAGTAAAATAAACTATTAATTTTAATTGTTAATTTTTAATTTAATTGTAAATTGTCAGTTGGTTATTGGATTTACTATTTAATCTTTTTTTAACTTTTGTAATATGTGTTTTTATGTTGTGCGCCGCCCTGAGTCCTTTGGGAGAAGGGCAGCATATAAATCCAATAAATCCTAATCCTAAAAGAAAGAGGAGGGGATTAGTAGAGCTGGGCCATACGCCTACTATTAGTGCCATTAGAGTAAACATTCAGGGCCTCACTCAGCATAATGAGCAAAAGGAGCCTTCAAGCAAAACAGGTGTGGATTATTTTATTCTGAAATATACATTATCCTCTACTGAGGGAAGCCCTAGTCTTCAAGTCCAACCTCTTAAAATTATCAGGTTCATCTCTAGTGATTAAAACAGCCACTTTGACAACTTTAATACATCTGGGTTTCAATGGGGAGCTGAGGTCCAGACATCTTAAAGTTGCCAAGATTGAGAAAGACATGATTAAAAGGACATTGAACCCTATTCCATCTCATTCCACTTTGGGCACAACGTGGGGGAATATGTGCTGGAGTAGACATGCCTAGCTATTCTGGAGAAACTGGATTTTCTTCAGAACTGTTAATGTGAGGGGTTGCTGCAGGGGGTTGAAGGAGAGTGATGAAACTGCAAGAACTGAAAAATTGAATGAGGGCAAAAAAAAAACAGGGAACAGGAGGAACAGTGGCCCAGTGGGGTGAAGGTTTGGGCAGAGAAATACTGTGTGACTTGAGCTAGATCAGTGGTAGTCAACCTGGCCCCTACCGCCCACTAGTGGGTGTTCCAGCTTTCATGGTGGGCGGTAGGGGTTTTGTCCGATACTAAAGCACTTTCCTTTTTTTAATTTAATTGACTTCCCTGCTTTATAAATCACCATTACTGTGGAATCGGTGGGTGGTTAGAAAATTTTACTACTAACAGAGATACAAAAGTGGGCGGTAGGTATAAAAAGGTTGACTACCGCTGAGCTAGATGGACAGGCATTTTTGACAAGCTCCCTGCTCTCCAGCAAGCTGCACTGCATGCGCAACTACATCCACATGAACCTCTTCGCCTCCTTCATCCTGAAGGGCGTCTCAGTGCTCACCATCGACACGCTGCTCCACACTCGCTACAGTGAGAAGGTTGACGACTACAACATGAGCCTTTGGCAGAGTGACAAGGTAACAACAACACCCTCTTTTATAGTCCCTCAATTATTTTATTTTCTCCTGTTTCCAGCTACGTCGTAAGGCTTCCACCCAGCCAACGCCCACCCACTGTATATGTACAGATCCAATAGACCCTTATGCCAGGAGGTTCTGAACATTGTGATAATGCAACCCCCTCAAGTGATAAATGAACTTCTGTGACACCTCTGCCATCATGAATTAGGATAGAATTACTTAATTAATGTGTCTAAATGATTTATGTACATATAAATAATTACGTGTTTTTATATGTAGGGTAGCTGGTTCCTCCATACCACTAGACGTTCTCAGGTTTCAAGAACTACAGTAGCCCACTGCAGGCTCCGGAATGGGATTTTTTGGCTCCTACTCTTGGCTGCACCTGCTTCTCCACCAGGGTTTTGCCTCCGGCCATTCACTGCTGGCATTTCTCCTCGGCTGGCCCACCCCCACCCATTCGCCCTGGACAATGGGCCACAGCCCCTCCATTCCACACACTTAACCGCAGCCCATTAGCCGAAGCAGAGTACGTCCTGGGTTTTTCGCCACCTGGGACAGTTAGCCACCAACCAATTGGCTAGCTGCCAATGCTGGTAGCCAGAAGCCACAGTGCGATCGATCGCAGTTTTGGGGAGGGGCTGCAGCCAAATGGCTTTGGGAAAGCCAAACGCTTGTTAGGATAAATTGGCCCATTGGCCAGGGTGAATGTGTGGGGGCAGGCCAGTCGAGGAGAAAAGCCAGCAGTGAATGGCTGGAGGCAGAACCCTGGCAGAGAAGCAGATGTGGCCAAAGGTAGAAGCTGAAAAGTCCTAGACCCACAGGCTCACGTAGTCACAATGGGGAATAAAAGCCTGAGTGGGTTTTGACAATGCTACTACGCCTTTAGTTTTTAAATAAAGTGTGACACTCTACCTCCCCTCCACACTTCTTGAAGATCCTTCTGCCTCTCTGAGAGGTCCCAACTTCCAGTCTAAGAATCTCCGTTTTATGGCCATCATTCTGCTACTCTACAGTCAGTTTTTCTGTTCCCGTAGCCAAACAACCAGGAACCATTGGAAGGTTTGGGGATGGTTTAAGATAATTTATGGGGGGAAAATATTTTTAGGTCATCTGATACTTACATTCAGTTTCTCTACCGCCTAATGCTACATGTCAATAACCTTCACATAAGGATGCTCTATTGTTCTTCATATATACAACTGCTGAAGATAAGATCCTTGTGAAACCCTGGAGCTAGCCTTTGATTAAAAGTGAGCTATGGTCATGCTATAAAATCTCTGCTCAGTGATTCAGTATTTGTACTTCCTGCATTTATTTGGTGAGGAACATCTAATCCTCTGGAAGTTTCCCAGCAGCTCCAATCAGCAATTCTGCTTTGGCAATATCTGGAAAGTCACACATTACACATTTTGTAATCTTAGACATGAGAAATAGCAGTGTTTGCTCGCATCAAGCAATTTCTAACAACTAACAACTGTAATCCACAATTCAAGGAAAAGCCACTGGCACACTGCCCAGAAAGCTCTGAATCTTGTGAAAGTGACAAAAGAGTATTTCATCCTTTTCTTTTTTCCTTCAAAACTCCCCAGGCTGCCCCACTGCTAGTTTTTAACCATAAGCCAATGTTCCTCAGTCTTAGCAACTTTTAAGATGTGTGGATTTCAACTCCCAGATCTAAGACCACTCCCACCCACACAGACAGGCAAGCCCCCAGAATATAAACTGACAGCAAACAGCATTCCTTACTAGCATTGATGATGTTGCCTAGTTAGGGTAATGAAACATCTGCAAGAAAACAAGCAAGCGCAGATGTCTATGGAGATTCTCAGGCACTGAAGAAGCTTCTTGGATGAGAAGCAAAATGTCTTCAAAGAAAAACCAGAAAGTCCAGTTGCCTCGCAAAACAGCACTTTTGGGACAAGCAAGTTCAGAGAACACCAAGGACTCCTAACTCCAAGATTCCCAGCCTACATGTATGAAGTCCATACATTATAAAATGGCCAAGGTTGAGAAATGCCGTCATAAGGCATCAACCTGAGAACTACATGGTTTGGACAAAACCGCCAACCCAGAAACCTGTCATTTAGAGCAGGGGTCCTCAAACTACGGCCTGCAGGCTGGATACAGCCCCCTGAAGCCGTTAATTTGGCCCGCGAGGGACCAGGAGGCTGCCCCACCTACATTACCCCACCTACCCGCTGACCTCCACCTGCCTTCTGGAGGCTGAGGAGGCCAAAAAGGGGGCCGCCTTTGGCCTCCAGAGAGAGAGACAGAGACAGAGACAAACACATAAACAGAAGTCCCTCATACACACTCTAAGCCAATCAAATCACTAACCTGCTTAACACCCCCAGGAGCATAACAAATTAAAGTTTAATTTGTGCATATTGTTTAATGGATTGCTAATTTGGCCATGCCTACCTAGTCACATGACCACCTAGCCACACCTACCCAGCCGGTCCGGCCCCCCAATAGTCTGAGGGACCATGAATTGGCCCCCTCTTTACAAGTTTGAGGACCGCTGATTTAGAGCAATATGTTCTTGGGATTATCCTTCCTCCTGACTCCTCTCCTTTCTCCAGGCAGCCCCTGGGTGCCAGGTAGCCACAGTGTTCATGCAGTATGGTATTGTGGCCAACTATTGCTGGCTGCTCGTGGAGGGGATTTATCTGTACAACTTGCTGGTGTTGACTGTCTTCTCGGAACGCAGCTATTTCACCCTCTACCTCTGCATCGGCTGGGGTGAGTACAGGACGGGGAGTTAAGTGTCAGTAGTCATGAGGGCACAGATAACCTCATCTTTAGAAGAGCACAAGGGAGTCCACTGTAATATCAGAACAGGAAACAGTCAGCGTTTGCAAAGACTACTATTTTGAGACAACCCAGGAATAAAAAACAGTACACAGAGGTTTTGTCTTTCAAATAGTGATCGGTCTATCTATCTATCTATCTATCTATCTATCTATCTATCTATCTATCTATCTATCTATCTATCTATCTATCTATCTATCTATCTATCTACCTACCTACCTACCTACCTACCTACCTACCTACCTACCTACATCTATCTATCTATCTACGCATACACACACACACACACACACACACACACACACACACACACACATATTAGGCAAATACCAGGCAATCAATCAATCTTCAACTATAACATGGAGGCATACATGGAGAACTGCAATGGAGATAGAACACGAGGAGAGAGAGAGATGCCCTCACATGGCCTCCCTTATATAGATAGGGTCTTAAAGTGGCAGTAACCCTGATGACTCATTCTCATTTCATAATCTCAGTTTACAGCCTTACAGCAGTTGGTCAGCTATTAAATCATCATTAACAGAAACAATATAATTGGAGGTGGAACTGGAGCATGTGATCACATTCCTGATGTCTGCATAGAGCAAGTGCGACAATTATAATTATGAGAATAGCCAGGATGTATGGAGTTGACACAGACTGCTTCTTCGGTTCCACTGGCAATTAGTTTAGATCCAGTGGTATCTTCTTCTGGAGAAACAAAGCGGAGGGGATTTCTATTGATAATAGCAGCTGCAGTCAGCAACCTCCAGAAGTTCACACATTGCCTTCTCATTGCAGCCTCCCACTTACCATTTCCCACACTGTTCAGGAGGACCCAGTTACTCTCCAAGAAATCTCTTCTGAGGAAAGAAAGCATTGTGGAAAATCTTCCCATGTCTTCCTTTTTTGGCAATGCCCCATCTATGGGGAGTCTCTGGATTCAAGGCTGAATGCATTTTTGTAGATTCAGTTCAGCTCAGCCTTTTTACCTGCAGGTGGGAAAGATGCTGTCATTCTCCTCTATGAAAATGGAAAAAAAATTGTGCTCTTTGCAAGCTTTCCAAAAGATCAAAATGTTTAGATGTGTAGCAGAGGTGTTTTGAAAGCAATTGAATAACTATTGCCTGATTTTTAATGAAAACATATATTGTTCTGACATAAGCTTCCCGAGAGCATGAAACAAACTCCTTGTCCTGACAAAAAATCCTTTTAGTAATTTACTGTGAATTCTGCTCATTCACATCCAGCAAAGTCTTTCAAGGGAGAATTTACAGTCACAGACCTTATCTGGTGTGGAGAGCTGAGAGGCTAATATCTGCAAACCTTGGCAAGGAGTCTCAGAGAGTCACGAACCAATTAAGCGAACTAATTGTCTCCTGCAAACTCCACTCCCCTTTTGCTCCTCTTTTACTTCCTCTGCGAGGGGCCATTCATCGTCCACCTGTGGCCTTACTCCCAAGTCAACCCCTGTTCTTTAGCTGCTCCCTTCGTCTGGCAATTCTAGGCATGCACACACTAGAAACAGGCTCCAGTTGTTTGTCTGCCTCACTGATGTCCGACTCTGAAGACAGCTGACATATGGCTTTGGCCCCCTCTCTGCCTCCGACATAGAGCCCTCATTAGAGCCTTCCCCAGACTCCAGGACTGGCCCATGTTCCTCCCCAACCTCCTCACTCACTGTCCAAAACTTTTGCCAGCTCTGCTAGCCGCTGGCGGGCCACAACATATATTGAATCATTGATATCCTACCTGAAATTCTAACTTTTGCTTCTGTCCTTCAAAGTCTCACCTAAATAGCTTGTGGTTTTACAGTGCTATCATCCCTTGTTATTGACCATGCCGACTATGACTAAAGAGAATTGGACTTCCGTGATACTTGGAGAACCTTACATTGCCCATTCCTGATTTAAAGCATATATAATGAGCAAGTCAGGAAAAGTTGGATGGTCTCAATAAAGACAGAATCTGAGAAACATGAGAACAAACTAGTAGTTTAGTTTAGTTTAGTTTAGTTTAGTTTAGTTTAGTTTAGTTTAGTTTAGTTTAGTTTAGTTTAGTTTAGTTTAGTTTAGTTTAGTTTATTGGTTTTTTTTTTTTTTTTAACTCATTTAAGTTTATTGGTTTTTTATACCGCCCTACTCCCGAAGGACTCAGGGCAGTGTACAGCCAAAATAAAAACAAATATATAAAAGTTAAAAGAAAGCTTTTAAAAGACATAATTAAAATATTGGCCGAAACGTGGAAAAAACCCAAACTAACCCTGATTAAAATAACAAAAATGTAAATTTAAATTTTTTTAAATCATGTTGTGATCCCAATCACACAAGCAGAAATTTTGCATTGGCTTTTTAACATGTTAATTGCATGCATGAAGGACTAACTCAGATCAGGGTTGGGAGATGAAGGTTAGGAAGTCATAGAGGTCCCAGTCCAGATGTTATTTGTACTGGGGCAGAGGTGGGTTGCTCCTGGTTCAGCCCGGATTGGGTGAACGGGTAGTAGCGGTGGTGGGAGGCTCCGCTCACCCAGCCAGAGACTTCTGCGCATGTGCAGACTGATAGAGCAAACTGATAGTAAATAAAAAAGGAAAGCCACCACTGTACTGGGGCAAATGCCATTGAAACTGATAAGCATCTGTGCGACTTCAAAAAACTGAATGAGAAAACCTCAGAATTTGAAAACCTGCCTCCCTCCTATCTATATTTTAGGAATTGCAGAAGATATGCATTGGGTGGAATCTAGAACATTGACTTCTCCTGCACTGACTTTTTGGTTGTGATGAAAAGATGATCATTTCTTGCATAATTCTGTTCCCTTTTTTTTCCCCCCCCAGGAGCCCCAATCCTCTTCATTGTGCCGTGGGTGGTGGTAAAATATCTTTATGAAAATATTCAGTAAGTTACCAAAAACAAATGCTACAAAAATGCATGGTCCACATGGGTAGACGATGTGCAGGCTGGCTACGGTTTTTCTGTAGCCCCATTGTTACCAGGGGATTTAGGAAGTGCCCCTCACATGAGATTTGGAAATGCATGGTCAAGGGCACCGTACCATACAATGTATGAGTAGCAGGAAAGATTGCTGAAGAATAAGAATCTGTACCCATTTTCTTTCTTTCTTTCTTCATCACTCCCCCAGTTGCTGGAGTACCAATAATAATATGGGCTTCTGGTGGATCCTGCGTTTCCCTGTATTCTTAGCCATTTTGGTAAGCCTCCCCTTTTTTCTTGTCTTTGTTGAAGCCTTGGGAGCTAAATGCTCTGTTCTCAACTGCATCATTTTCTCGTTTTCAGCTGTGCTCTTTTTATGTTATGTTCTTTTAGCCCATTAAGGGCAGGAGTGTACAGTATTTACTTTTCAGCTGTGAAGTTGATTCACTTTTCCCTCCTGTCTTTATTTACTTTTTTTTAAAAATTACGCATCTCAGGATGGCTTCCAATAATCAATCAATCAACAAATAAGACTTAAACTTTATTGTCACTTTGAATGTACGCTAATTGGCATAAATTGAAATGAAATTTTGTTGCATACAGCTCTCACCAAGGGTCACCGCCTCCAATACACACTACATAAACACGGCAAAATAAATAAATAGATACAAAATTATGCACATACCCACAAATATTACATGACACGAAGAAACAATGCAGTCTAGTTCGGATGTAATACAATATTTTGAAGCTCAGATTATTTATTTATTTATTTTATTTATTTAAATTTATATCCCGCCCTTCTCCACAGAGGACCCAGGGCGGCGCACAGGAAATTTAAAAACATACAAAATACAATAAATATAATTTAAAAAACCATTAAATAAACCTATCCTGCGCTAAAACCAAATTTTAAAAACCCAATTTAAAACTATCTAAAAGTCCCCATGGGAGGTTAGGCTAGGCCGGCTTGTTGAAACAAATATGTCTTAAGACATTGGCGGAAGAGGCGGAGGTCGGTGATGGTACGTAATTCAGAGGGTAGGTCATTCCAGAGGGCTGACCCCGCCACAGAGAAGGCTCTCCCCCTGGGTGTCGCCAGTCGGCATTGTCCGGCCGACGGCACCCTGAGGAGGCCCTCTCTGTGGGAGCGTATCGGTCTAAGGGATGTATGGGGCAGGAGGCAGTCTCGCATATAACTAGGCCCCATGGAGCGCTTTAAAGATAGTTGTCAAAACCTTGAAGCGCACTCGAAAGGCCACAGGAAGCCAATGCAGCTCGCGCAGGATTGGTGTTATGTGGGAGCATCTAGTGGCTCCCATAATCACCCGCGCGGCTGCGTTTTGGACTAGCTGTAGCTTTCGAGTGCACCTCACGGGAAGCCCCATGTAGAGAGCATTACAATAGTCGAGTCGGGACGTCACGAGAGCTTGAGTGACTGTGCGAAGGGCAGCCCGGTCCAGTAAGGGGCGCAATTGGCGCATCAGGCGTACCTGATGAAACGCCCCCCTGGCCACAGCTGCCACATGGTCCTCCATGGACAGCCGGGAATCCAGGAGGACACCCAAATTGCGTGCCCTCTCCACGGGGGCCAGTGTTTCGCCCCCAATGGCCAGAGTTGGAATAATCTGGCTGAACCGGGGTGCCGGAAACCACAGCCACTCAGTCTTGGCAGGGTTGAGCTTGAGTTTGTTACCACCCATCCAGATCCGTACGGCTTCCAGACACCGGGACAGCACTTCGGCGGCATCGTTGGGGTGGTTTGGGGTGGATATGTACAACTAGGTGTCATCAGCGTACAGATGGTACTCCACCCCAAAACCACGGATGATCTCACCCAGCGGCTTCATATATGTGTTGAAAAGGAGGGGCGAGAGGACCGACCCCTGAGGGACCCCGCATAGGAGAGGCCTCGAGGTCGACCTCTGCCCTCCCGTCAACACATATTGCGACCGACCAGAGAGGTAGGACGAGAACCACCGCAGAACGGTGCCTCCCAGCCCCAACCCCCCCAGTCGGTGCAATAGGATACCATGGTCGATGGTATCAAAAGCCGCCGAGAGGTCTAATAGGACTAGGATAGAGGAATAACCTCTATCCCGCGCCCTCCAGAGATCATCAACCAACGCGACCAATGCCGTCTCGGTGCTGTGACCGGGCCAGAAGCCGGACTGGCGCGGGTCTAGATAATCAACTTCCTCCAGGTGTCGCGGAAACCGTTGGGCTGCCACACTCTCAACAACCTTCACTAAAAAGTGAAGGTTGGAGACCGGACGATAGTTCTCTAATAAAGCTGGGTCCAGGGACGGCTTCTTGAGGAGGGGCCTCACTACTACTCGTGTCGTCTCCCAGGATGCCAGTACAAGCCAGGAGGGACACGGATCCAATAAACATGTGGTCGCCCTAAGCTTCCTTGACAGCCTGCTTATTACAAACAAACTCATGAAATTTCAAATATTAAAAAAAACACAGTATAGACCTTCAAAAAAACCCTGTTGTGTTCTAAAACTCTTCTTTCAGGATAGAAAAAAAAAGGCTGTTTAAAAAAGTCCCCTATCTTGTGCCATCATTGCTCTCAGAGCCGTAGCCTGCCCAATGTGTGTGGCCCACATTGACCTCAATTGGATAGGCACATAAAGAAGAAAATATAAACAGAATCTTGATGGAATGAACCCCCTGACCCATCTATAGGTAGTCCTCGACTTACAGCCATTGGTTTAGCAGCCGTTCAAAGTTGCAACAATGCTGAAAAAAGTCACTAGCAACTAGACCTCCTGATTGTGATTGTTGGGGGCAATATGATGCCATTTGTAAACCACTTGGAGAGTGTCCTAAAGCAGGGGTCCCCAACCCCCGGTCCGTGGACCGGTGCCGGTCCGTGGCTTGATAGGAACCGGGCCGCAGGGCTGGAGAGGAGGAGGAGGGGGCAGCCCCCTTGGCAGAGCGTGCACCAGATGCGGGAGAGCGTAGGCGCGGCCATTGGAGGCCCTAGAGGGGCGAGTGAGCTGACTCCTCCCTCCCGCGTGCGCATGCGCCGCCTGTTCCCCCTCCCCCCCGCTCCTTCTCTACACCAGCCGGTCCGCAGAATTTTTTTTTAAATGAAACCGGTCCCTGGTGCAAAAAAGGTTGGGGACCCCTGTCCTAAAGCACTATGGAGCGGTGTGTAAGTCTAAGTGCTATTGTTATTGCTATCATAACCATTGCAGGATCTCCACCATCATGTAATCACAATTCCGGCCCTTAGCAACCATGATGTATTTATGCTGGTTGCAACATCACGGGATCAGCATTTGTGATCTTCTCAGCCAGCTTCCAACAATTAAAGTCAGTGAGGGATGCCAGATTTGCTTAATGATGGTTCATGTTGCAACATCATAAAATTTAGACGTGACTCGTTTAACAATTGGTTAGCAATGGAAATTCAGGTCCTCGTTGGGGTCATAAGTTGAAGACTACCTGTAGTCCTGCAGTCATTTCTCACAGACCTTTTTGCAGCCGATGGCCTTCCAAGGGAGCCACATGGCAGGGGTGAAATCAACTTACCTTCGCTACCGGTTTGCAAATGTGAGCATGCGCAGAGTTAAAAAAATGGGACTTGATGATGTCCAGGGGGGTGGGCGAAGCCTCCCATTGCCACTGCTACCGGTTCATGCCAACCAGATAGAACCGGCTGAATTGCACCACTGCCACAGGGCCATCAAGGCTAATAGCCATTGATCCCATGATTTCCATGAATTGGCCCAATCCTTATTTGAAACCAGCCCAGCTGATAGCCACATCTATTGTCAGTTTGTAAAGCATCTCTATGACTACTATCAAACTGCCATAGAGAGGAGAATTTCATACCTACCTGTGGTCAGAATGGAATCTCAAGCTGGCCTGTGAATGTGCATGTCTAAACTACCATCTCTCATTGGCTAATGTGATTTTATGACGAAGGCTGAAGGGAGGACAATAATGCGGGCAAAGTTCAGAAGCAGATAAAGAAAGCAAAAAAGATGGCTGCAAATAAGAAATGCCTAAATGAGGAATGCCTAATGAAGCTGTTAATAAATCCCTGCTTTTTGTATTATAATATCGGGTCACTTATTATGAAGCAAGCATCGTTAGGGTACTTCACATCTACCCTGTTTCCCTGAAAACCAGACCTCCCTGGATAATAAGCCTAATCGGGCTTTGGAGCGCATGCGCTAAAATAAGCCCTCCCTGAAAATATTGCAACATAGCAGCAGCCATGAGGTGACCACGCTTGCTGCCTCTTGCACCTCAAAAATAATAAGACCTCCCTGAAAATAAGGCCAGGAGCTTATTTCAGGGGTCAAAACAAAATAAGACCCTGTCTTATTTTCGGGGGAACACGGTACATCTCATGGTAGCAAATTCCAGAGCTGGATTGTCTGCATTCCTCCTGCCAGCAGAATGATTTGCACAAAGGCAGTCCTTCAAATAACCTCTGGGTCCCCCAACCTCCAATTTATACATTGTATACTGGATTTGTGAGTTTTATTCTATCCATTTTGATCATATAATCTTCAAATATGTGGATTGTAAACATCAAGTTGTAGATGTAGAAAAGATGTAGAGGCTCTAGAAAGAGTGCAGAGAAGAGCAGCAAAGATGATTAAGGGACTGGAGACTAAAACATATGAAGAACGGTTGCAGGAACTGGGTATGTCTAGTTTAATAAAAAAGAAGGACTAGGGAAGACATGATAGCAGTGTTCCAATATCTCAGGGTTGCCACAAAGAAGAGGGGGTCAAACTATTCTCCAAAGCACCTGAGGGCAGAACAAGAAGCAATGGGTGGAAACTAATCAAGGAGAGAAGCATCTTAGAACCGAGGAGAAATTACCTGACAGTTAGAACAATTAATCAGTGGAACAGCTTGCCTCCAGAAGTTGTGAATGCCCCAACACTGCAAGTCTTCAAGAAGATGTTGGATAGCCATTTGTCTGAAATGGTATAGGGCTTCCTGCCTAGGCAGGGAGTTGGACTAGATGACCTCCAAAGTCCCTTCCAACTCTGCTATTGTATTGTATTGAACAAAGTTAATTTTCATACTAAGCAGACTTTTTTCACATTTTGTTTTCTTTGTATTACAATAATAATTCCCAGTATACATATAAACATGTATATTTAACAGATTTAACAGATTAACAGAGTTGGAAGGGACCTTGCAGGTCATCTAGTCCAACCCCCTGCCCAAGCAGGAGACCCTACATCTACTTCTACCTAGGATTGAACTCACCACCTCCTGATTGGGAGGCGAGAGCTCCACCTCTAGGCCACAGCAGCAGATTGGGAGTGGGGTGGGGGATAATTTGATCCCAATTGTTTACTTGTAAAGAGAATCTAACCAGGGCTGTATAATCTGCTGCTGTGGCCTAGAGGTGGAGCTCTCGCCTCCCAATCAGGAGGCTGTGGGTTCAATCCTAGGTAGAGGTAGATGTAGGGTCTCCTGCTTGGGCAGGGGGTTGGACTAGATGACATGCAAGGTCCATTCCAACTCTGTTAATCTGTTAAATCCTGGTTGGATTGGAATGGAACAAAGCATTGGAAGGGAATGAGTGAATCATTTACTGGAATCACACAACTGCCCTCTATAACTGCAGTGTCATCTTGCAAAAAGAAACAACAGTTTAAGACAGGGATCTGCATAGCTGGCTGGGGAATTCTGGGAGTTGAAGTCCACCCGTCTTAAAAGAGCCAACTTTGCAGACCCCTGGTTTAAGAGATTTTGGTTTAAGAGATTAGCAGCTGGTATTACATGAGCAGCTCTGCACACTCCAAAATGCTACATAACCTTAATTGAAAACAGTAAGGAAACATAGTCTGTGATCCTGGAACTAAACTATACTGTGGTCTGAGCACCAGGTCCTCATTCACATTTGAGTGACCAACTATGTGTAGTAGCTGATGATTTTGGCTAATCTGATGTGATAACTTAACAAGAGTTATTATTAAGAGTTATCATCTTAGGAAGAGCCACACTAGCACACAACTTATTTTTGAGAAAATACCAGTACTAAAAATACATTTTCTCATGAGTAGCAGAGTTTCTACATAGCACTTTCCTTAAATGCTTAAGTCCCAATACTTCTCTGCCAGCCAGCCTCTCAGTCTGTCTACCTGGTCATTGAAATGTTTTCTCTGGGAAATCTTACAGCACTAATTGAAACGATCAGTGTCAAGACAGAAGCTACAAAACAGTCACTGTAAATTTGGGAGGAGTGAGAAAATAAATCAAAACGATAACATTGTTCAAGAATCAACCCTCTAGATGTTTACTATGCATAGTTCTCTGGTCTTATGTAATGCTATCCCTTCTGGCCACTCAGTCATTCTGCTTCTTTTTCTTTCTTTCAGATTAATTTCTTCATTTTCATCCGTATCATTCAGATCTTGGTCTCTAAGCTCCGTGCCCACCAGATGCGATACACAGACTACAAGTTTCGGTACTGGCCCTTGGCATTTTCCCCAAATGGCATGCTTCTTGAGAAAAGAACATTCTTTTCTCAAGAAGCATGCCACAATGTAAAAAAGATGTTGAGATTCTAGAGAAGAGTAACAAATATGATTAGGGGACTGGAGGCTAAAACATGGAGAATGGTTGCAGGAACTGGATATGCCTAATGAAAAGAAGGACAAGGGGAGACATGATAGCAGTATTCGGATATCGCAGGGGCTGCCACAAAGAGGAGAGAGTCACGCTATTCTCCAAAGCACCTGAGGGCAGGACAAGAAGCAATGGGTGGAAACTAATCAAGGAGAGAAGCAACTTAGAACTGAAGAGAAATTACCTGACAGTTAGGACAAATAATCAGTGGAACAGAAGTTGCCTCCAGAAGTTGTGAATGCCCCAACACTGCAAGTCTTTAAGAACATGTTGGATAGCCATTTGTCCGAAGCAGTATAGGGTTTCCTGCCTAAGCAGGGGGTTGGACTAGAAGACCTCCAAGGTCCCTTCCAACTCTGTTATTCTATTCTATTTTTCACCCTCCCTATGACATCCTTGATTTTCTAGGTCCAGGCACTCCAGGTAGGGCTTTGGGTCTGCACCATGATCTATAGGTTTCTAGAATAGCCATCAAGACATTAAGACTATAGCCCTTGCCAACTTTTGGTGTGACTCCCCACAAAAGTTTACTCTGAGTGTAAACTTGCATGTAAAAATGCTCAATGTGACAAAAAGAAGAAGCTATGAAATGCATGGGAAGCAATCACAGTAACTGCACTACATTCACATCCATTTTGGATCTGCCTAGTTTCTAGGAGTGCAGTTCCTGATGCACTTCAATCAGATTGAAAGGAATGCTTGTCTCTCACCCCGAAAGATGGTGCGCCTCTTCCCTACACCTCTTTTCCCTTGTGATGAGGCCTAATCACCTGATGTTCATTTAGGCTGGCGAAATCAACCCTGACTCTGATTCCCTTGCTGGGCATCCATGAGATGGTTTTTGCCTTTGTTATTGATGAGCAAGCCCAGGGCACTCTGCGCTTTGTCAAGCTCTTCTTTGACCTCTTTCTGGGCTCTTTCCAGGTGAGGAACAAGAACTGTACTAATATTCGGGCTCTTCCATATTTTCCGTGTAATTTTATTATTGGAAGTGATTATTACAATGTTGGTAATTACCCTTCTGTACCCCTAGGGAATTCTGGTGGCTATTCTCTACTGCTTTGTGAACAAAGAGGTGAGTCCTAAACAGAGATATGGGACACAGGCTTTGCCCCTTCCGGCTAAATTATGAGAGATCCAGAATTTCAAGCTGCAATCATTTGAATGGTGATGGAGCGGAGTACAATGTCTTTTTGAGTTTCAGTAGTCTCCTCATCAAGAAGGAATTAAAAGGGCAGCTATAACTATAGTTTTCAGTTCACACATCCATATGTGGCTGTACCACAGAACTGGTATTTTAGTTGTCAAGGCACGCCTGCTGTGGTGTTTTTGGTAGAAATATACCAATAGCACTTAGACTTATATACCACTTCAAAGTGCTTTTACAGCCCCCTCTAAGCAGTTTATAGAGTCCGCATATTGCCCCCAACAATCTAGGTCCTCATTTTACCTATCTCAGAAGGATGGAAGGCTGAGTCAACCTTGAGCCTGGTGAGATTTGAACTGCCAAATTACAGGCAGTTAGCAGAATAGCCTGCAATACTGCACTCTAACCAGTGTGCCACCATGGCTCATGATATATAGCTGGAATATTACTAGATTTGCATAAATCTAACATACCGTTTGGATTTAAAAGGCTAGCTGTAGTTGTAGGTGCCTTACACATCAAATTATTTGAAGTCATTTTTTAAATTTGCAACAGCCAGTGTCCTTTCCCCCTTTTACACTTCCAGACTCTGTCCTGTGCTGCAAACAGAGGTGTACAAGGAGATGAGGATGCTACAAATAATGGTACCAAAAGGGTGACAAAGCCAACTTTTTGCTGGTGTCTCCTCCCTGTAGGTACAGTCAGAGCTCACCAAAAAATGGACACGCTGGAAACTTGGTCGGGACATAGAAGAAGAGTATAAACACACATACAGCAACACCCCCAACGCTCGTAACGGAAGGAGCAGCAGCACCTGTGAGAAGCACAAACTGGTTGGCAACTACCTCAATGGTCTGAGCTGCAGCCAAGCAACTGTCCATACTAGCACACAGTATCTGGAGAGGACCCACGGCAGCATCAGTGAAAATCTAGCTGTGAATGAACTACCTCCTTGCTATGAATTTCCTGACGTGAAGGGAGAGAGCAACATCTAAAGCAGTTCAGTCCATTCTCTCCAGCAGTTTGAGCCCATTGATTCTTTTCTCATAAGACAGCCATATTGCAGAGCAAGGAGGGCAGAGCTGAAAGTCCAGGAGACACTGAGTGGGACATGTGATTGGAAAACGACCAATGTCTAGCTCCCTGAAGTGATACCTCGGTGTCTGGTTGTATCCTCTCTGAGATAGAAAGGCATATCCTGATGAGACTCATGTCCTCCTTCTTGTCTGCATTCATAGTATTCCATGGGTGAACTTCATTGTAGGTGAGCAGAAAGGAACAAGTCAGGGATAGCCCAGGTTTGGGTCTGGGAGAGTTATAGGCTAAAGGTTGGAGATGTCATGAAGTGGATTTTGGATGGAAAGAGAATCTGTACTATAGCTAGGAGGTCTGAAAGTCTACAGTTCAGAAATTGCACATTTGATTAGTGCTGATCAAACTGAGAATCTCAGAAACCTTTCTAGCTCTTGCTTTTATAAAGAACAAGCTGAAAATGCATCAGCAGTATTTGCTAAAAGATAAACAAACGGAGCAGAAGAGGCTGTGCAATTTTTTAAAAATTAGTCATAAGGGAGTGTATATTCAGAGTTATTGCCTATTCCCTAACATGTTATATCCTGATGGAAAATTCTGCCAAAAAGGTCTGGAAACAAAGTCATCAGCAAAACATGCAAAGTTATATAATTGTTCGGCATAGCTAAAGATTTTATTTCCAAGTTTAGTCATTGCAGAATTTGGGTTTGAGCACAAGAGTTCCAAATTCCTTCTTGAAAATCTTTTTTTGCCTCTGGAGTGGTAGTACCTAAGGAATGAGGGCCATGCTTCTTGAAGAAGGTATAGTATTCAACAGAGGTGGTGTCCATCTGGAGAATTAGGGACATAACCTGTCCACCTGAGCATCTGGGGATTTCAGGAAGCCACTTAGTAATGCTGTAATGTCCCTTTTCACTGGAGATTAGAAATGAGAATTACAGGATTCTAGGCAGCAACATGTCCAGAATTTAACATTTAATCACAACCACAGTCCAAAACAGCCTTGCCCATTTTGCTGTGAGCTGCCCACCTGGGTTATCAGGGAATTTGCACATTGTTTTGTAGTGGGTGACAATATAAGTACCAAAATTACTGCCTGTGATCTTAAGTAGGCAGCAATAGTAATGCTCACTCAAAAGTGAGGATGTTATTGACCAACTTTACGGCTGTTCCATTACATCTGTGCTGTGGAAACACTTACTTCATTTGTTCCCAGGATAACTCTGTCCTGAATGATTCTGTAAATTGATTTTTGCTGAGGGCTGCCTCCAGGTCTGTGATGTCACTGCCAATGTTCTGGAGATCAAACCCTCAATAAACGGTGTTACGTGTCTTGGCAACTTGGACGGTTCCTCTTGATGCACATCACAGCTCATCTTACCTAAGGACTGGGCTGCACAACAGTTATTAACATGGACAGGAACAGCTGTCCTGCACTAGCCACATTCATCTAAAGTATCAACCTTCATAGGAAAGTTATGCGACAGGTTTAAATTAGAACCATTGCAACAGACAGGTAATTATTGCCCTCTACAATTATGCAATGTCTCTTTCAAAGCCTAAGATTCTGTCCTGCCCAGAATAGGCGTGGAAGAATTCCTCTGGCATTTCCAGGGGCATTGAAACATTCCGATCCAGACGTCGCTAAGTAGAAGCACAGAGATTATGTACATTAATCATGGAGCTCTTCATCATAGTCTGTCTCTCTCTCAAATATGTTCTTATTTTTAAAATTGGTATGCACACAAAAAATGTTCCTTCTGAGCATGAACTCGGAACACAGAATAACTTCATACATGCCCATCCTTATGATGTTCCCTTAAAATCCTTTGACTGTAACACAGTATGAATAAAACAGACATTTCTGTAATTCAGCTGCCACAACTCACCAGGCTATTTGATGACTTTGGGTTTGAGAAAAAACCAGCTCAGGTCATTAGTTTAAGGTTCAGCCTGTTGGGTGAATCTACGGTATTGGGATAATTCCTTAAATCATAGCTAACTTAACCATGGCTGAATGCATTCTGTGAATTCAGGAATTCAAATGTTACCTCAAATTTTCCATTACCTACTTTTTTTCCAATTATTCCCACCTGCTTTTTTTTACCTGTGTTCACCTGACTCAAATTCTCCTGCCCTGGATGTACCAAATAGTTTCCTGTCACAGGTTTGCTGGTCATTCTTAGAAAATCCAGCTCTCCCTGTTGCTAGTAACTAGTTCCAGCAATCTCCATTACAGACATTATTAAACCCATGTTAGCAGACATAGTGTTTTCATAAGAGGGGAAAGTTCCAATCATTAGCTATATGAGACTTTTAGTAATAGAAGCAGTAGGACTTGTGATGCTCGTTGCTGGAGGACATGAATGGGAAATGCCAGTGTGCTAATGTTCCATTTGTGGAATTCCCCAATTGCATCTGACGGGAACGGTGAACTAAATAGGACATTTGGTCTGGTGTATCATGTCTCTATAGGGACATGGTGGCTCAGTGGCTAAGATGCTGAGCTTGTCGATCAGAAAGATCAGCAGTTCAGCGGTTCGAATCCCTAGTGCCGCTGATGGAGTGAGCTCCATTACTTGTCCCAGCTTCTGCCAACCTAGCAGTTTGAAAGCATGTAAAAATGCAAGCAAAAAAATAGGAGCCACCTTTGGTGGGAAGGTAACAGCGTTCCGTGCGCGTATGTCATTTAGTCATGCCGGCCACACAACCACGAAGACTTCTTTGGACAGTGCTGGCTCTTTGGCTTTGAAACAGATGAGCACTACCCCCTAGAGTAGGGAACATATATGTGCGAGGGGAACCTTTACCTTTAATACCATGAAGCTACAGAAAACTAATGAGAAAGGGAAATGGTTAAGCGATCAACCTTCACACAGCATCCAATTGCCTTATACCACTGACACTTGGAAGTCAAATAAGTTTTCTGGCTGAGTGTATAATTCTCATCCAATGATTGTTTTAGGAATACAACAAAAGAGTTTTAATATTTGAACCAGGAAGAAAAGCTTATATAGTAAATGTACCAGTTTTGTGGAGGCCATTGTGCTGTTATATAAGTGTAACCCAATCATGCCAGAAATGCTCAGAGTAGGATCTTCAATCTAAAGTATCAGATGATTATATAGGTTTGTTGGCTCAGACTGCACTTGTCCATGTTATGACCTGGGCTTCCAGGGAAAACATAAATCACGATCTTAGTCCCAAAAATCCCCTTTTATTTATAAGGCTGTAAATTTGCAAGGCTTCACAAACAGTCTGTGAGGGTTCTGACAGATGTCTGCTCGAGTTGCCACTGTCTTTCAGGGGAATTTTGATGAACACCCACCTTATCTCCCTCAGGATGCTGCCAGAGACCTAATTGCCAAATGCAGAGCAAGGCCAAACTTAGCACAGAGTCAAACAACTTTTCAAAGCTTGAACCGACCAGATGAACTAATTGCTTCCTGCAAAAGCTCATATCGTTCGTTCCTCTTTTATGTCTTATGAGAAGGGCCAAACATCTCCAAGACTTACTCCAAAGTCGACCCTGTTTTCTTACTTGTTCTTACCTTCTGGCAGCTCTGTGCATGCACACACTGAGAACAGGCTCCTGCTGTTCTTCTGCCTCGCTGATGTCAGACTCTGGAGGTTCCGGAGGCAGCAAATAACTACCTGACGGCCTTGGTTCCCTCTCTGCCTCCGATGCAGAGCCCTTGTCCTAGCCTTCCCCAGACTCCAGGATTGGCTCAAGTTCCTCCCCAACCTTCGCACTGTCCAAATCTGCTGGCCACTGGTGGGCCACAACAATCCATGTGCGAAACGGTCAAGCCTGGCTCAGTTCCCCATAGTTTTGTTGTGGATCTTTTACCTGCTTGGTTCCCACTCCATAAGTAAACTTTTCCCAACTTTCCAGATGTGCTACCTACAATTCCCATTATCTCTAGCAAGCACAGTCAAACCCCATGTCAGCTGGCACTGTGACAGTTGCAAATCCAGTATATTTTGAGGTTACCAGATTGGAGGAAATTGCCTCGAAGAAAATATGTGCAGGCTGAGGAAAGAGACGTGAAAAACAAGTAGCTGAAGGTCGTCTCTGGTTTTCCCTTTAAGACCGTTGACGGGTCATTAGCTGGATTTCATTTGATTTCAGCTTCTGTCTCAATAGGTAGCCAGAGGTTATTGTTTTGAGTTCAGCATTGCCTCTTAAATAAACTACTATTAAGGTGAATGGCTAAAATAAATTCTGAGGCTACATTTTCAGCTGCGACCATTCTGCCTAGCAATGCCTCTTCTAACAATGTGTTTTTCCCCCACCAACTATACAAAAGAGATGGAGACTATAAGTCTAGAGACTAGAAGGGAAAGTTGAATGCAAAATGAGGAGGAAGGAAAAACAGCACAGGGCTGATTACCAAAAAGTTATTGTTTCCCTACCTGCTAACGCCCTGTAACGTCAAGGGCATTGAAAGGTGAGCTCGGAGGCCACAGCCGCCTGTGACAAGTACAGTCAGAGCCATTTTCTATTCCTCTCCCCAAGGGAGCTGCTGCCTTTATCAGACGCCTGGGGGCGGCCCAAGATAATGAGCCCAATTGAAGCAAATTGCTGGAACACAAAGGCACTTTAGGAGAAGGTAAATATGGTTGGTGAGCCATGCATATGACGTGCCTGTGTCTCTTTCTAACACATACAGATATCTCACTATTTTGACTTCTCAACAGCAAAACACACAAGTGAAGTTGTCGTCTGAAAGAGACTTTTGCTCTTCTCACTACCCTGGTGCTCTATTCCAGCGATCACCAACTGGTGGTTCGCGAGAAAATTTTGGTGTGCAGAAAAAGTATTTGCATTTTTTAATATTGCACTAAATCAGGGTTCCTCAAACTACGGCCCCTGGGCTGGACACGTGCAATGAATTTTTTATTTTATTTTATTTTATTTTGATTTATATAACCGCCCTTCTCCATCGAAATGGACCCAGGGCGGTGTACAGGGAGTTAAAATCAATAAATAACAATAAATACAGAGTAATGTCTAAAATAAATTAAACTAAAGACCTGTGCTAAAACAGCCCTCTGGAACGACCTTCCCCCCGACATTAGGACAACTACGGACCTCCGCTCCTTCCGTTTAAAATTAAAGACACATCTTTTTCGCCTGGCCGGCCTTGGGTAGTCTCTTTTAAGGTTAGGGGTTTTAAAGGGGGAATTTTAGTTTATGGGTTTTTAGCGCAGGATTAATTTAATTCATTTTTAATTTTGTATTTTGTCTGTGGTTTTAATTGTATTTTTAAGTGCCTGTGCCCCGCCTCGAGTCCCTTTGGGGAGAGAGAGCGGGATATAAAATTAAAAATTATTATTATTATTATTATTATTATTATTATTATTATTATTATTATCCCATTAAAATTCTAAAATACATTTACTCATTGGCTAAAATTGAATTATATCGGAGCTCTAAGCTCTAAGCTCTAAGCTAGACCGGCTTGATGGAAAAGATACGCCTTAAGTGAGCGGCGAAAGAGGGGAAGGTCTGTGATAGTCCGAAGTTTGGGGGGTAGGTCGTTCCAGAGGGATGGCCCAGCCACTGAGAAGGCCCTTCCCCTGGGCACCGTTAGCCGGCATTGACCGGCGGATGGTACCCTGAGGAGGCCCTCCCTATGGGAGCGGATCGGACGGTGGGAGGTATGCGGCAGGAGACGGTGCTGCAAATAACTAGGCCCCGTGCCATGGAGCGATTTGAAGATGGTAACAAGCACCTTGAAGCGCCCGGAAGGCCACCGGCAGCCAGTGCAGCTCGCGCAGGAGAGGTGTTACGTGGGAACTTCGAGATGCTCCCAGAATCCCCCGCGCGGCCGCATTCTGCACTAACTGGAGCCTCCGGATGCACCTCAAGGGGAGCCCCATGTAGAGAGCATTACAGTAGTCTAGGCGGGATGTAACGAGCGCTTGAGTGACTGTGCGGAGGGCGTTCCGGTCAAGAAAGGGGCACAACTGGTGTACCAGGCGAACCTGGTAAAAAGCCCCCCTGGTCACGGCCGCCACCTGGTCATCCAAGGACAGCTGTGAATCCAGGAGGACGCCTAAGTTGCAGGCCCTTTCCACAGGGGCCAGTGACTTGCCCCCGATGACCAGCGATGGAATCAGCTGGCTATGCCGGGGCGCCGAAAGCCACAGCCACTTGGTCTTGGACGGGTTGAGCCGAATATGTTTCTGTAGAGCAGTGTTTCTCAACTTTGTCGACTTGAAGTTGTCTGGACTTGAACTCCCAGAATTCCCCAGCCAGCGAATGCTGGCTGGGGAATTCTGAGAGTTGAAGTCCAGACATCTTCAAGTGGACAAGGTTGAGAAACACTGCTGTAGAGAGTTTCCCCCTTCAGGGCCTTTTTGTGTGGGGCAGAGGGGGGCAGAAATTCCGATTTGGGGTCTGCTTCAACCTCCTGGTGGAGGGCTTTGGGCAAAAGCTGGAGGGAAGCACCGCTGGTGGCAAAGAGGGTCTCATTCCAGTGGGACTGCATCATGGCCTGGAACTGGCTGACCATCTCAGCCTGCTGAGCCTTTAGGTGCCGGTAGTTGACCTTGTACTCCCGCAGGTCTTCCCTTTGCTTGGAAAGCCTCTGCTCATAGTCCTCATTGAGATGCTTCTGCTGAGCCTCCTTCTTGGTCCGATCCAATTTGAACTCAGCCGGCTGTTTTGCCAACTCTTTCTCTTGGTGGCTGCTTAGCTCCGACAACTGCTTCCTACTGGGGCCCTAAGGAGCTGGGCGGGAGAGACTGGGAGTGTCAAGTAGAGGCTGGCAAGACACCCCTCGACGTGAATGACATTGAGTTGGCCATGCCCACCCAATCATATGACCACCTTGCCACACCCACCCAGCCAGTCATTAGGCAGATCATATTAGCGGTTCCGGGATTTAAAATTATGCATTTAGTGGTTCCTGAGCTCTGAAAGGTTGGTGACTCCTGCTCTACTCCATTTATTCTATTTACACACACACACACACACACACACAAATCCACCAATCAAAGTAAAATAGCCCCTACTTTCAGCCTTCGTTCCTTACTAGTTATGGATCTATGTCTTTGGAAAGTTAGCGTTCCTCGTGTCAATGACCTTAAGGAACACGATGATGCTCAGAATCGGTATGTATCGAAAATAATAGCTGCTGTGTTTAATGTGCCATCTCTAGTCAACTTGCAGTCATCAATGAATCATTACATCTAATGAAGAAGGTAGATTAAAAAAAACCTACAGATGCTTGGAATCGTTTGTTTTTCCACATGATTACTTTTTTAAAAAATATTCTGTGTTCATATAAACTTAAGACATGAAATTTGCCTGCCTTCTTTCCATGAGCTAGGCCACTGTCACAAATCCAGTTATTTTTGTAACTTAAACCATGAAAGATTGCTGCTGGTGGCGCGGAGAAAATGGGCCAGTACAGGGGACTTGTGATTATAAATGTTCACTCCTGCATGGGCAGAAACCAGTAATTGCCTATTTGGCAAATAAATGATCAGATCACCTCATATCATCACTGTCACTTACAAGCCCGTCTCCATAGGGGGCGCTCTATTAGATCCAGAGTTGATTACTCACGAGCTGGGAAGTGTATGTGTGCAATCATATAATGCTGTATCTGAAAAATGCTTCCTCTCCAAGATCACGGACTGCTCACCTATGCAGATTCACAATTAATTGGTGCAGATTTTGAATGTTGGCGATAATAGCAATAGCACTTAGACATCAACTGCCCCGTAGTATTTAACAGCACTCTCTGGGTGGTTTACAATGTCGGTGTATTGACCCCAACAACCTGGCTCTTCATTTTACTGACCTTGGAAGGATGGAAGGCTGAGTCAAAGTTGAATCGGTCAGGATCGCGCCCCGGGTGGGTGTGCAAAGTTAGCCTGCTATACAGTGGTGGGTTCCAGATCCCGGTGCAATGGGGCCCAGTGTCCACCACATGAATGCACACAGCGCACGCACGCACACGCACAGGGCACACATGCATCCTTACCTCCCACGACGCCTCCACGAACCTCTGTGACACTCCAGCTGCTTGGCGGAACATTGCGCAGGCACTGTACATGCCATGCGAGTGCGCGGAAGCGCCGAAGACTTCAAATACGGGTAAGGAGGATGGGTGGGTGGTGGGCCCTCCGGAGCTCCTGGCAGGCACCGGTACGCCCGTACCGGGGCGTACCTCCTGCAACCCACCACTGGTGCAATACCGCATTCTAACCACTGCGCCACCACAGCTCAAGAGAACCAGAGCCAGAGTCAGCCAGAACAGAGTCCTATCTGCTTCCCACCAGGAAACTTGTCCCTCCAAAGGAACTGAGGTCCCTATGTGATCAACACCACTCAGTCAATGCATCCAGTGACTATAGAAGGACACTCTTTGGCATATGACACAAGGTAGCTGTTCTGACCGAGGCTTCCCAAGAGCATGAAACAAACTCCTTGTCCCGGCAAAAACCCCTTTTATTAATTTACAGTGAATTTTGCTCATTCATCATCTGGCCTTGCTCCCAAGTCGGCCCCTGCTCTTTAGTTGTTCCCTTCATCTGGTAACTGTGCATGCGCACACTGGGAACAGGCTCATCTGCCTCACTGATGTCTGACTCTGAAGGCAGCTGATAACTAGCATACGGCTCTGGCCCCCTCTCTGCCTCTGCCACAGAGCCCTCATCAGAGCCTTCCCCCGACTCCAGGACTGGCCCATGTTCCTCCCCAACCTCCTCACTGTCCGAATCTGCAGCCAGCTCTGCTGACCGCTGGTGGGCCACAACAGATACTGCCCTTCGTTGTGAAAAACATTTGTTAGTTATGGACCTCCTGCTTTGAGCTGGGGTATAAAGGGCCAAACATCCAGGTGGAGTAAATAGCACCATTGTACCTATGGGCCCTGTGTGTGCAGGTATTTTCCCCTTTTCACGTTGTAGAACCAATGAAATGGGTCTATGGAGATTCTCCGTCATCCAGGTCATGGTTGCCCCAAAGTTTCTTTTTCAAGAGGCAACTGGACTTTCTGGTTTTTCTTTCACTTCTCATCTTGAAGTTTCTGGAAAAGCACCTTTGGGACAATGAAATGGGTCTCTTCTGGCCAGAAACGCTTGTGTTGTTTGTTTTGGAAGTAACAGGGAGATGGGGTAAAGTAGTTAAAACTGGGTACTCCCACTTGATGTAGGACCAGGACACACAGAAGCTGGGGGCAGAGTCAAGAGAGGAATTAGCATGGAATCATTACATTCCCACAAACAGTTGAAGTCCAACCCTTTTTGAATCCTGTTAACTCTTCTCTAGCACCAGTATAGCATTCACTTTAGTTGACTAGATTCTTATGTAAAGGCATGAGCAGTAAATGGGTTTAACTGGAGCTTCTCCTGTCCTGATTGTTTGCACCTGGCAGTTTATGGGATATAGAAAGTGTTAAACGAGAGGAGGGAAAAGACCCCAGCTTCCATCCTTTCTTTTTTTTTTTGTACTTTTTTTTTAATTGCAAAAGTTTTATTCAGACAAGTTTTCCCCCCTTTTACCCCCCCGACATATAATATAAAATCACATACAAAAATTATACCCCTCACCTCCCCCATCTTAAAACAAAGTTCTCATTCAGATATTAAATATTATACCCCCTCACCACCCGACAGACATGATATAAATTTAGTGTATAATACATCAATCTCTCCCTAACACCCTCTTCTAAGTTAATTCAACATGTACACATCATAACATAACCATGTCCCATTATTCCCATCTCTATATTACTTATCCACATATATTTCCCCACCCCCCACCCTAACCCACCCCTACCTCCCAATCAATCCCACCCCCCTGACTTCCGCTATACCACTTTAAAAATTCCAAACATCCCACATATTATTTAATCTATTCACCTATCAATCCAGACATTCTTACCTAAAGGCTACATGGTATTTCCCTGTCTGATATTTATTCTGTATATAATTAATCCATTTTGCCCATTCCTGTGTATAATTCTCCTGTTTCTGATCTTTTAAAAAAGCTGAGATTTTTGCCATTTCGGCAAACCCCGCCACTTTTTGAATCCATTGATCAATTGTCGGTAAGAAATCTTTTTTCCAATGTTGAGCAATCAACAACCTCGCTGCTGTAACCATATACAAAAACAATTTTTTTTCCCCTTGAAGAAAATCCTTAGTTATGCCCAGTAAAAACATTTGCGGGGTGAATAGTAATCTTTTCTTAAATACATTTTGCATAACCCACCATATTTTTATCCAAAAAGCTTTAACCTTATTACAAGTCCACCATACATGAAAAAAGGTAGCATCTAAACACCCGCATCTCCAACATTTTGGTTGAAAATTAGGATACATACATGACAATTTCTTAGGGTCCAAATACCATCTATAAAACATTTTATAAAAATTCTCCCTTAAACTTTGTGACTGTGTAAATTTAATATTCTGAACCCAGATTTTTTCCCACGTATCCAACATAACGGGTTCATCAAAGTTCTGTGCCCATTTAATCATGCAGTCCTTGACCAACTCGCTTTCTGAATCCCTTTCTAACAGTACATTATATATTCTTTTAACATGTTTTGGGCCAGTCTCTTTTATCTGCTTGATCAGCTCCACTTCTTTATCCATAAAGCCGACCTTACGATCTTCTTTCCATCTCTTCTGTAGCTGTATGTAATGTAACCAATTTAAAGTAATTCCTACATCCAACAGTTGTTCCAAAGTTTTCAACTGCCATTCGACCCCGTCAAAAATAAGCACATCTTTATATAAACACCCCCCGAGTGACTTAGTATTTGTAATCCACATGATGTCTGCAAGATCCAACCAAAGCGGTATTTTATAATCCCAATTGGGCCGGTGCTCATCCTTTCTTAAAGAATGTTTGAGTCACAATCATGGTAGTTTGACTAAAACTAAATATCATGACTTTTTCTTAAAATAGTTCAAGCAACCTAGCAAAGGGGGTAGGACAATATAAGCCCTGGGTGCATGATTGCTCCCAAGCTGGCATGGCTACCACAGGATTACGGATCTAGGGATCTGCCTTAGACAATAGCACTCTGTTTTTTACATTACCTCCCCTGAATCTTACCCACCTGGCTATTGACTAAACCCAAACGAATGAAGAGCCAGTAAGTGGATCAACACTTTGAATCTCTCCAAACAAAAAGACGATGTGAGGTTGCCCAGACAGTTTCTCTTCATGAATTGACCACAAAATAGTAGTCTACAATTGGTTTTGACCACTGGGAAAAGAGGGAATAGTTCAAAATGCAGGTGGAGTCTTTAAAAGGACACTGAGTTCATATATTTCCTTTTCTAATCACATTCTGAAATTGCTTATTTACTACTTTACGGCTATTAGAAATCTTTAGATCAGGGGTGTCAAACTCAATTTCATTGAGGGCTGCATCAGGTATGTGTTTGAGCACAGGGGGGCCAGGGTGGGTGTGACCAGCTCAACGTCACTCCTGTTTTTATTTTTTATTTATTCGAATTTATACCCCGCCCTTCTCCTTGTTAGGACCCAGGGCGGCGCACAGGCATGATTTAAAACCACAATAAATACAATATACATCATTAAAATATATTAAATTATTCAACCCGTGCTAAAACCCATTTAAAAACCCTACCAAATTATAATTTAAGTGTAAAAAGTCAGAAACGGGGGGCTATCCTAGGCCGGCTTGTTGGAATAAATGCGTCTTAAGACGTTGGCAGAAGAGGCGGAGGTCCGAGGTAGTGCGAAGGTCGGGGGGTAGGTCGTTCCAGAGGGCCGGGCCCGCCACAGAGAAGGCCCTTCCCCTGGGTGTCGCCAACCGGCATTGCCCAGCCGACGGCACCCGGAGAAGACCCTCTCTGTGGGAGCGGATCGGACGAAGGGATGTATGGGGCAGGAGGCAGTCTCGTATATAGCTAGCCCTGAGCCATGGAGCGATTTAAAGATGGTCGTTGAGGGTTGAGGGTGCCTGTGGGTTGAGGGTGCCTGTGGTGGCCAGAGTGCTCTGCCAGCTAAAAGGGGCTCCTGAGCTCCGTTTACTGCTGCCATGGCCTCTTGCAACCCTCTGCCAATGAAAACGGAGTTCAGGTCGGCCATTTTCATTGGCAGAGGATTGCAGGAGGTCATGGCAGCAGAAAACGGAGCTCAGGATCCCCTTTTATCTGGCAGAAGCACCACGGGCAAGTCCGCTGTTTCCCGGGTGGCCCTATGGGCCAGATCTAAGTATCCTGCGGGCCAAATCCAGCCCCCAGGCCTTGAGTTTGACACCCTTGCTTTAGATCAATAAGTCTAGATGAGTCTGCTTTCAGACTTTAATGAAATGAAATTTTACCTACAAGCTTAAGAACTTTAAAAGATTGATATAAAGAGCACAAAACTAATTAAATTTTATTTTAGAACATTATAAACAGATTAAGGTTCCCCATAAATTAGATATAAGATTTTAGAATTATAAAAAATGTAGGGAAGACAGTTTCAAAAACAGGACACTAGAGGGAAGCTTGATTAATGGCTACAGGATGATACGAAGTATAACATTGGAAATACTGAAGGATTCTTTTGAAACAGGGAATGAAAAGTTAATTTCAGCAATGTCAATAGCTTCTATGGATGGAAGTTTCAGACATGCAAGTTTTTGTTAATGTAGCCTTACAATAAAGTAGAATTAATTCATCTAATTATGTTTCCTGTCTGGTAGAAAACGGAGGGCTGATATAAACCAAGGGTATCGCCAGTATATATTATCAAATACTCTGGCTAACTAATGAGAAGACTGAACTCATTGGAAAAGACCCAGATTTTGGGAAAGATTAAATGTAAAAAGAAAAGGGATGGCAGAGGATAAGATGGTTAGTGTCAGTGACACGCTGAACATGGATTTGGGCAACTCTGGGAGACAGTGGAGAACCGGGGTGTGTGTGTGTGTGTGTGTTGCACATGATTGATCCTGGAGTTATGAAGAGTCAGATATGACAGTGATTGAGCAATAACAGCAACAACAACACACAGACAGACACACACACACACACACACATGTAAATATAGATTGCAATTACAATATTTAATACATTGTTTTTAAGGGAACATCAAAAAGTCTTATAATCTACCTGATTTCCATTGTCCTCCGTTATACAACACATAAAGACATTCTGTTTGGGACTATGGGAATTGTTATCCAATCCAAATTATCCTCAGGTCATCAAGTTATCTAACCCAGGGGTCCCCAACCCCCAGGCCGCGGACCAGTGACAGTCCGTGGCTTGATAGGAACCGGGCCACAGCAAGGGGCGCAACTCTTAGAAAGGGCTGGAGAGGAGGAGGGAGGAGGGGGCAGCCCCCTGGGCAGAGCACGCACCGGGGGCGGGAGAACGCAGGCGCGGCCGCTCGTGCCATTGGGGGCCCGAGAGGGGCGAGTGAGCCGACTCACCCCTCCGTGCCCGCATGCGCCACCTGTTCCCCCTCCCCCTCTGCTCCCCCTCTACGCCGGCTGAGCCATGGCCACCAGTCTGCAGAATTTTTTTAACATAAAACCGGTCTCTGGTGCCAAAAAGGTTGGGGACCCCTGATCTAACCCCATACAATTTGAGAGCATCATTTTTGGGACAGGTTGCTCATATCAGGTGAGCAAACTACTCTACCAATATCCCTATACACACTACAGCCTGATAGTTAAGGACATTGATATAGTAATCTCTGCATTTATTTGATGGTGATGGAAACATGGCAAGGGTCCTTCAGGATCATGAGGATGGGTCTTTCTTTTTTGGTCAGCAGTCTGGCATTCTCAGCACTAATACATACATTAAGATGGTTTGACCTTTTTTTTTTTTGCAGACATCTCGAGACGTTTTCTTTTTAAATGCAAAATGTGAGTTAGAGAAAACTTCCTCTTATGCTAGCTAACATATCACAGTTTGATTTTCACATTCTTAAATATGTGAATCTTGAAATTGGTGGAAGCATTCATATTATTTGGAAATATTATATATAATAAGTGAAATTCAGCAGGTTCTGGAGAATCGGGAGCAGAAATTTTGAGTAGTTCGGAGAACCAGCAAATCCCACCTCTGTCTGACCCCAGAGTGGGGTGGGAATGGGGATTTTGCAATATCTTTCCCCTGCCAGGCCCACCAAGCCACGCCCACAGAACTGGTAGTACAAAGTTTTGCATTTCACCACTGTAATAAGTCCTGTATTTAGAAGTTTGCTGCTTCTGACTTTCAGCTTTTTTCTCTAGGACTTTCTACCATTGTTATACGATCATTAGCTACTAATGGTAGCAAATATTTTTCTGCCCTTTGCAGAAGGAAATGAGTCAGTTAAATGAAATCAAAAGTGCCAAACTCAAATGAATCATTTAAGAAGCAATAAAATATTTAAAAACTAAAACTCATCTAAGCATATTTTAAAATCCTTCATTCTGTAATACAAACTGCAACTGTCATAATATCTATATCTGTACTTCCTTGTCAAAAGATGTTAGAAACTAATTCAAGCATGGTTCATCTTAAAAGATAGGAAACAAAGGAATAAACAGAACATAAAATAATGAGGGGGAAGGTAACAATGAAGTTGGACATTACAGTATGTGATGTACTCAAGCTGATGGCTCAGAATTTGACATACCGGAAAGCAATTTATATATTTTCTGGGAAAAGGGAAGAAGTCATCAGTTGCAGTAGAAGTCATTTGACCATTTCAAGCCAAAAACCTGCATGCTTGAAAATGTGCAAAACTTAAGAAATCTATCACCTCTCTCTCTCCCTCCCTCTCTCATCTATTTTTTTCTATCTACCTGTATATGGACATCTATCTATCTATCTATCTATCTATCTATCTATCTATCTATCTATCTATCTATCTATCTATCTATCTATCTATTCAGCTATCATCTCTATCATCTAACTTTCTCAATGTCTACTATCTATCATCTCTATCATCTATCTATCCATTTATCCATCTAGCTAGCTATCCTAACATCTATCATCTCTATCATCTAAATTTCTCCATCTGTATATTATCTATCCTACCTATCTATCTATCTATCTATCTATCTATCTATCTATCTATCTATCTATCTATCTATCTATCTATCTATCTATCTATCTATCTATCCTATTATCTATCATCTCTATCATCTAACTTTCTCTTTGACTTTTATCTATCATTTCTATCATCTATCTATCTGTATCTATGGGACGTGGTGGCTCAGTGGCTAAGACGCTGAGCTTGTTGATCAGAAATGTCGCAGTTTGGCAGTTTGAATCCCTAGTGCCGCGTAATGGAGCGAGTTCCCGTTATTTGTCCCAGCTTCTGCCAACCTAGCAGTTCAAAAGCATGTAAAAATGCAAGTAAAAAATAAGAACCACCTTTGGTGGGAAGGTAACAGAGTTCCGTGAGCCTTTGGTATTTAGTCATGCCAGCCACATGACCATGGAGACATCATCAGACAGCGCTGGCTCTTTGACTTTGAAATGGAGATGAGCACCGCCCCCTAGAGTCGAGAATGACTAGCACATATGTGCGAGGGGAACCTTTACCTTTACCTATCTGTATCTATCCATCCATCCATCTATTATCTATATTTGCTTTCTTCTCCAAATTGCAGATGAAGCTTTGTGATCAGAGCTGGAGTTCTGGCAGATGCCTGCCACAGATGAACTCGGTTTTTCTTTTTTCTAGAAAACTGGATGATGTGTCTGCTTGTGGAAACCTTGAAAGGAGACACAGGAGAATTAGGGACCTTAGCATCAGGCTTATACCTCATTTGCTCTGATTTGTTAGGACATCTTGAAGAATAGTTTGCATTACTCACCACAAATAACAAGTTTAGAACTTCTCCTAGGAATGAGAATGAAGACAACTGGCAATATGTCATCTTACCTGCACATTGTACAGAGTTGATCTATTCTAGCTTGTGGGATCTCCAACTTCACACTCCTATGATTTTATGTTTCTAAACAAGATGTCTAAGGTCTTTCTCTTTCGTAATCTAGAAAAGTTGGTGGGGAATTAAACATAGTCTATAAAACTGACAATCACAAACTAATCTAACATACTGCAACTTCAAAAAAGGTTATGTGATTCTTCAGGCAAATCTCTCAGATTAAACCACTTGATTTTAAATCAATTACAGTAAAATTCAAGGTTGAAAATAGGGAATGCTGAATTTCCCCATTCCAGATGTAAAAATACCATGTAAGACTTCTAATAATCCTTGCAGCTCATACAGTTCTTTGAAAACATTATCACAAATGGCACAGCCATTACAAAGGCAAACTATTTAAAAAAAGAAAAAGTTACAAAACACAGATTCTAGAAGATAATGTATTTTTATCATATATGTATCATGCAACTAATTTGAGATGTCCGCCTAATTTGAATAACGTGTTCCTCTTGTTTTACCTTAAGAAGTTACTGGTCTATTGCAGAAAGAATTTGGTAACTGATCAACAGATTTTTAATAAAAGGCTCTCGGTGAGCTACAGCTCACTTCACAAGATGCACGGAGTGCCAAAATAGTTACAGGATTTAAATTAGGATGAGATGGGGAGGGAGAGAAAAGAGAAAAACTATTCACAATCTGGTTATGCAGATGCAGGTTACACCCGAGACTGATTACAAGGGCCTTATTAATTAACAATGATAATGTGTTAAAATTCCATTGTGTTTGTTGAGACCCTTTGAGATCTATAAAATTCTTTGATGTATTTGAGTTCAGCAATCTCTTACTGAATAATTAACAGGATTGGTTATATCTCATTTTTCCAAAATAGTCCATCTGAGATCTGCAATGGATGTCCTCGGAGATTGAAATGCTTTTACTTTGTCCTTGAATGTTGATGTTAAGCTTGTGCCCCCCCATCCCCCCCCACACACACACTGCATTGTTTGTCCTTTGTAGACTCCATAGAGACATTGCTTGCAGATGATGTCATATCTCACTTTAGAGAAAGAATAAGTAAAGAAGCAGCTAATCTTGTTTGTGTTGCTGTTGGTGTCTTTAGTTGGGTGGTTGAGGTGAAGTTGGGTTTGTTGCAGGGTCTGGTTCTCATATTAGCATATTTGTTCCATTGTTCTGGAGTCCTTGGTTGGTTGGTTGCAGGTGTTTCATTATCTAAGTCAGGGGTTCCCAAACTTGGCAACTTTAAGACTTGTGGACTTCAACTGCCAGAATTCTCCAGCCAGCTATGCTGGCTGGAGAATTCTGGGAGTTGAAGTCCACAAGTCTTAAAGTTGCCAAGTTTGGGAACCCCTGATCTAAGTGACATAGACAGTACTAGTGAGTGGTGTTTCTTCCCAGTTTATAATAATTTTATAATAATAATAATAATAATAATTTTTATTTTTTAAACCGCACCCTCTCCCCACAGGGACCCGGGGCGGTGCACAGGCAGAATAAAAACAGTCAAAAAATACATACATTTCATAAAAAACAATTAAACCAACCCTGTGCTAAAAATTCGCTAAAAATGTGCTACCCCATTAAAAAACCCCAAAGACAGAGAGACTATCCTAGGCCGGCCAGACAGAAGAAGTGTGTTTTTAGCTTGAGACGGAAGGAGCGGAGGTCAGTGGTCATCCTGATATCGGGGGGAAGGTCGTTCCAGAGGGCCGGGCCCGCCACAGAGAGAGCCCTTCCCCTGGGAGTCGCCCGCTGACAGAGTCTAGTGGACGGCACCCGGAGAAGTCCCTCTCTGTGGGAGCGGATCGGCCGTGAGGATGTATGGGGCAGGATCCGATCCCGCAGATAGCTAGGTCCCGAGCCATGGAGCGCTTTGAAGATGATAACTAACACCTTGAAGCGCACCTGGAAGACGACAGGTAGCCAGTGCAGCTCGCGCAAGAGCGGTGTTATGTGGGTCGACCTAGTGGTCCCCATAATTGCTCGCGCGGCTGCATTCTGGACTAGCTGAAGCCTCCGGGTGCACCTCAAGGGGAGCCCCATGTAGAGAGAGTTGCAATAGTCCAGTCGGGATGTCACGAGAGCATGAGTGACTGTGCGAAGGGCGTCCCGATCCAATAGGGGGCGCAATTGGCGAACCAGGCGAACCTGGTAAAACGCCCTCCTGGCCACGGCTGTCACTTGATCTTCCATGGACAGCTGGGTATCCAGGAGGACACCCAAATTGCGCGCCCCATCCACAGGGGCAAGATGTTCGCCCCCTATGGCCAGCGATGGAGTGAGCTGGTTGAATCGGGCAGCCGGAAACCACAGCCACTCGGTCTTGGTCGGGTTGAGTCTGAGTCCGTTCCTTCCCATCCAGATCCGTACGGCTTCCAGGCACTGGCACATCACCGCTACGGCATCGTTGGGGTGGTTTGGGGTGGAAATATACAACTGAGTATCATCAGCGTAAAGATGGTACTCCACCCCAAAACCACGGATGATCTCACCCAGCGGCTTCATGTATGTGTTGAACAGGAGAGGCGAGAGGACCGACCCCTGAGGCACCCCGCATGTGAGGGGTCTCGGGGTCGACCTCTGCTCCCCTGCCAACACAAATTGCGATCGGCCAGAGAGGTAGGAGGAGAACCACCGTAAAACGGTGCCTCCCACCCCCAACCCCCCCAGCCGATGCAATAGGATACCATGGTCGATGGTATCGAAAGCCGCTGAGAGGTCTAATAGGACCAGGATGGAGGAACATCCCCCATCTCTGGCCCTCCAGAGATCATCTACCAACGCGACCAATGCCGTCTCGGTGCTATGCCCGGGCCGAAAGCTGGACTGGCGCGGATCTAGATACTCAATTTCCTCCAGGTGACGGGGAAACTGTTGTGCCACCACACTCTCGACAACCTTCGCCAAAAAGGGAAGGTTGGAGACTGGACGATAGTTGTTTAAAAGAGCTGGGTCCAAAGAGGGCTTCTTAAGGAGGGGCCTCACCATAGCTTCTTTTAGGGAAGCAGGCAAGGAACCCTCACTTAAGGAGGCGTTGACAACCTCTTGGAGCCAGCCTCGTGTCACCTCCCAGAATGCCAGTACAAGCCAGGAGGGACACGGGTCCAATAAACATGTGGTGGCTCGCAGTCGCCCACGTAACCTGTCCATATCTTCGGAAGTAACGGAGTCAAACTCCTCCCAAACAAGATCTCTCTCGTGGCATCCCACTGGACCAAGAATGGGGGCTAGCTCATTCTGTATCTGAGCGGTTTTCTCCTGCAGAAAAGTCACAAATTCCTCTGCTCTACCCTGTAGTGGGGCTTCCCGCTCCCTCTGTTGAAGGAGGGAGCGGGTCACCCTAAACAGGGCGGCAGGGCGGTTTTCTGCGGATGCTATGAGAGTAGCACAATGATGACGTTTGGCCACTCTCAGCGCCACAATGTAAGTCCGTAAATGGGCTCTTACCTGTGTCCGGTCAGATTCAGAACGGCTAGACCTCCATCTTCTCTCTAGGCATCTCTTGCGGCGCTTCATCACCCGCAGCTCCTCAGTGAACCAAGGAGCTAGGGTGGTTCGCCGCCGCAAGAGAGGCCGCAAGGGCGCGACCCGATCCAAGGCTCCCACGGCAGCAGAGTTCCATGCGGCCGTGAGGTCCTCCATCGGGGCGCGGGTCAGGGATACAGGAAATGGCCCAAGCGCTGTCTGGAACCCATCCGGGTCCATCAAGCGCCTGGGGCGGTACCAGATTGGTAACTCTGGTTCCGCCTCCCCGCGGAGGGGAGCAGCGGTCGGAAAGTCGAGCCGGAGAAGTGAATGGTCTGACCATGACAAGGGTGTGATGACTATATCCCCTATACCCAGATCACTCTTCCATTGGCCTGAGACAAAGATGAGATCCGGCGTATGTCCACCCTCGTGGACATACTGCCAGTGTTGGTAGGGATACAATTTCCTTGATGGGTATTAATTACTGCTTGGTTGGTGTTAATCCTTACTTATGTGGTTTATCTCTATGTATCTGATTTGATAACTGATTTGTCTGAATGCCATCCTTCTAGGAATTCCTTAAGGTGTCAGCCTTCCAGGAATTTGGTTTGATCCAGGATGCTTACAATTTCTTGGTTGAAACTACAGTTGAGTTTCTTCGTGTGTTTTGAGATTAAGGAGTTTTTATCATGTCTTCATCATGCTAACTGATGTCAATGAATTCTCTCTGCTGGCCTTCTGCCTGTCCTACTGTAGGAAATTAGCATTCCCTCCCCTCTCCTAGAAAATGAAATATCCTAGGAAATATTGAAAAGGCAGAGTATTATATTTCCATGGATGTGAAAAGGGAGAAACATGTTTTTAAAGACAGAGTAGCTCCCTGCAGCTTCCTCCCCCACCCCTTTGTCAATGAGCTATTAAAGCCTTAGCTAGTCTACTTTACTTACTAAAGGAAGGGTTAGCCTTCCAGAGAAACTCACCACATGGCATCTGGAAATTCAAACTTTCTTACACAGGAACAGGAAACAGAGAGGTGGGGCCAACAGAGAGTATAAAGCCAGGAACTTTCAGCCCTTCACGCTCTCTCTTCTTCTTCACCCAAGCATTTGATCCCCCTTTTCTGTTCAGGAGCTCAAGCCATGTGATCCTGTCTACCATTAAACCATCTTTCCAAGCAGCCTCCATATCTCCAGTGTCTTTTTCCCCACTTGGAGCTAAACCCAGAAGGACATTTCTTCCAACACTACATAGTAACTGTTTACAGTCATTATGTTGTATGTCATCGATATTTTTCTTCTTCCACAGCCGGTTTTTTTGGTTTACTTGGCTTATTTTGATTTTGTTAAGTAAACCAAAAGATCCAGAAGACCATGGAGAAAAAAATAAGAGTTATCTACAACATATCACATAAGAATTATAACAGCCACTATGTAGGACAGACAGGCAAAAGACTAGCAGAATGCATTTAAGAATACCAATTAGCAGATAGAAGAAATAATGAAAATTCCTTAATTTCACAATTGGACCAAGCATAGAGAACACCAAGTCGCTCTGTAATTCAATCCTTAGCTACATATATTCCACTTGTAGATTATATATTGCATAGATTATATGTAGGTTACATGTTGTATAGATTATGCAATATTTTCTACTGATAATCTGGCGCTGCCTGGGTATTTATTTATCCCAACCCTCCTTCCATGAAAATTGCCACAATTTATAATGTTGGATTTTCCCCTTTACCAGAGGGAGCCCCCTTGTGGGGTACTGTGAATCCGTTACCATAGCAACTCCACAGCGCTATACAGTTGAAGCCATTTTAAAGCACAACAGGCTATATTTTAACAGAACACACTCCTGAGGGGTGTTACCCCCACAGTATTTGTTTCCAGAGAGTAAGTCATCTGTGTACCAAGTTTGGTTGAAATTGCGTGAGGTGTTCCAGAGTTATCACACACACACACACAAACACACACACACACACACAGAAGAGGGAGGGAGAGAGAATTCTGCTGTTTGTAGTTGATTGTGAGAAACTGCTTGGTCCCTTGCAAGTAGGCAAAATTATGCTACAGTGAAGTGTTATGAAAGTGGTTTTGTGTAATTTAGCAAATAGATTACAGCAGTGGTAGTCAACCTGGTCCCTACCGCCCACTAGTGGGCGTTCCAGCTTTCATGGTGGGCGGTAGGGGTTTTGTCCGATAAGCACTTTCCTTTTTTTAATTTAATTGACATCCCTACTTTAGAAATCACTGTTATTGTGGAACCGGTGGGTGGTTAGAAAATTTTACTACTAACAGAGATACAAAGGTGGGCAATAGGTATAAAAAGGTTGACTACCCCTGTATTAGAGGCTCCCTTCAACACATCTGATATAGTCTTCCTGTAAAATAAAACAACTTCAATATTTCGTTGGCTGAGATAAATGTAATCTATTAGACTCTGGTCCTCAAGTATTTTTGATTGAGTTTACATTTATTGATTGACCATAGATAGTCCTTGACTTTCAAACACAATTGAGCCCAACATTTTTGTTGCTAAGTGAGACATTTGTTAAGTGAGTTTTGACCTATTATAAAACCTTTCCTGCTGTATTTGTTAAGTGAATCTCTGCAGTTGGTAAGCTAGTGACAAGGGTGTAAAGTGACTCTGGCTTCCCCATTGTCTTTCCTTGTCAGAAGGTCACAAAAGATGATCATATGACCCCAGGACACTTCAACCGTCATAAATATGAGTCAGTTGCCAAGCATCTGAATTTTGATCACAGGACCACGGGGATGCCGCAACACTTTTTCATAAGTGTGAGAAACAGTCATAAGTCACTTTTTCCAGTTCTGTTGTAACTTCCAATGGTCACTAAACGATTGTACGATGTTGTAAATCAAGGACTACAAAAGAAATCTGAAATAAAAATACACAACAAAAAGAAAAAAGAAAAAACAAGAGAAAGGTTAAACAAAAACAACAACAGCAAAGAGGATATGCATTCATGGATACGTGTATAAAATTCTATATAAGCACTTCTATTGAAATCTTCAGTTCAAAGATTATACTTTAAAAAGCTGTAATTGTCAGTTAGAGAGGTGGGTCAGGTTTTCCAAATCTTGAACTACCTTTTACATACTTTCCTTTAGAAGAAATTCTTCTTGTGCCCTACATACATCTTTAATAGTTGAATTGTGTGGGGATTAAAATATGTAGATCAAAACAGGCCCTCTTATTATTAAATAAAGTCAAAAGATTGGAGTGTGTCCCTTCTATGCAATGGCATTCGTTTCCTTTTACAGGTAGTCCTCGACTTATGACTACATTTGAGCCCAACATTTCCATTGAAGGTGAAACAGTTGTTAAGTGAGGTTTGCCCCATTTTTTTACCTTTCTTGCCACAATTGTTAAGTGAATCACTGCAGTTGTTAACAGGTTGTTAAGTGAATTCTGGCTTCCCCATTGTCTTTCCTTGTCAGAAGGTTGCAAAAGATGATCGCATGTCCCTGGGAAAATGCAACTGTCATAAATATGAGCCAGTTGCCAAGCATTTGAATTTTGATCACATGACCATGGAGAGGCTGCAACGGTTGTATGTGTGACACATGGTCATGGGTCACTTTTCCCAGTGCCATTGTAACTTTGAACAGTCAGTAAACGAACTGTTGTAAGTCAAGGACTATCTGTGCTATGGGCTAAACTAGAGTTCAGAATTAACTTTTAAAAACTATTATATAGAACATTTGGATGGAAGCTGGGATTTATACTTTGGATCAGTAGATAAAATTAAACAACTTGGTAGAATGGCAGAAGGGGCTCAATAAGTTTATATGGGCAGGAAAAAGACGGAGAATAAAACAAAAAATTATACAAGATACATGTGAAAGAGGAGGTCTTAAAATGCCTAATCTAAGATTATATTATGAAGCAGTTGCTTTATCAGTTATCAGCAATTGGTTTAACTTAACAGATGACAGAATATTGAATATTGAAGGATATGGATTGTCATACGGTTGGCATGCGTATTTACTATATGGGAAAGAAGTGGATAAGTCTTTTAAAGGTCACATTCTCAGGTGTGCGCTTTTGAGAGTTTGGAAAAAGCATCACTATAAGCTGAATTATAAGCTACCCATATGGGCAATACCTAGACATGCAATAGAGACTATGAGTACAGGACAAAAACACGAGGTCATTACCTATAAAGAGCTTCTTAATGTGGAGAAGGGTAAATTGCAGCTGAAGTCATTAAATGTATTGAAAGAAGAAAAGATAATTTATACGTGGTTTCAGTATGGACAGCTCCAAGCCAGATGGAAAGAAGATCAAAAAAACGGTATCTTTGCTTTTTCTCTTATATACAGTGATCCATGTTAAGGATGTTTATGGAAACAAAGTAATTGAATGTATGAATTTTTAGATTATGAAATTTGCCATTTGAAATGTATGTACCCTTTCCAATTTCTTTTTTTATTATTTAATTGAATTGATATTGTGAGAGACCTCGGAGACGGTCATCAGCACTGATATGGAAGCTCTAAAATATTGTTAAGAAACACCCTATTTACCCTTTTCCTACTATAAAATTGTAAAATCAATAAAATTATTTTATTAAAAAAAAAAAAAAACACCGGTATCATGCAGACTGAAGAAAATTTGGTAAAACGAATTAAAGACCAGAGTCAGTCGTATATAAAAAGACTGTATAATGTTTTATTGGAAATAGATTCAGAAACAGAATTAGTTAAGGATTGTATGATAAAATGGGCACAAAATTTTCAAGAACCGGTAATGTTGGATACGTGGGGGGAAATATGGGTCAGAAACGTGAAATTTACACAAGCACAACATTTAAGGGAAAACTTTTACAAAATGTTTTATAGATGGCATTTGGATCCCAAAAAATTATTGTGTATGTACCCAAATCTCCAATCGAAATGTTGGAGATGTGAAGGTGAAGATGCTATCTATTATCATATATGGTGGACGTGTAAGAAAGTCAAAACATTTTGGATAAATATATGGTGGACTATGCAGAATATTTTGAAAAGGAGGATTAAGTTTACCCCGCAGTTGTTTTTGTTAGGTATAATAACGGATTGTACGGTTGTGGAGTCTAAATTAATATTAAATTTAATAACAGCAGCCAGACTTTTGGTGGCGCAATACTGGAAGAAGGAAAACTTGCAGACTATTGAAGAATGGACATTAAAAGTAGTCAACTTAGCAGAAATGGCGAAAATCTCAGCTTATTTGAAAGATCACTCTCAAGAAAGATATTTACTGGAATGGGAAAGATGGATTGAATATATACAAAACGAATATAAGGCTGAGAAATTTAAAATAGCTTTCGAATGAATGGAAGGGGAATGTACGGTATTTACATTAATGGATGGTTAGTTAATATTGGCAACTGTTTGTTAGATGTTATACCCTGTATTTTGCTCTGGGAAGTCGGGGAGGGGGTGGGGGGAGAGAGGGAAATGTTTGTAAAATAATAAAATAAATAAAAGACATTTAAAAAAAATTAAACGTTCTCTTTATGACTTTCCATCTTAAAGGGCATATATTTGTCTAGCATAGTTCAGTGGCAGTATTTATGCTTAAAGGATCTGTTGATATTCCAGTTTGGACTTGCAACATTTTTTAGCTTTGGAAACACCTAATTTACAAAGCGTTACGACACAGAGAGAAATCTACAAGTATTCCTTCTAACATTCTGCTGGCCATTAATCATTTTGATATGTAATTTCAAATAATATTTCTGCCTTATTTCAGGGGTGAAATGCTACTGGTTCGAACCGGTGGGGACAATTGTCGTTTGTTCTGTGAACCGGGAATTTAAAAAAACTTTGGAAGATCGCGTGGCTCAGCTGTGAGCTGCGTGATCATCGGAAGCTTTTTCCCCACTTTTTTTAAAAGTTGGTCACGCCCACCCAGTCACATGACCTACCATCACCAATCCACTCCAACCAAGCTATGCCCAGTGGCAAAAAAAGGTTTACATTTCACCACTGCCTTATTTGTACTGGACTTGTGTTTATATAGAAAAGGCTTGAGTAAATCATGTTTTTAGAAGTCAATGTCCAGGCAAAGCAAGGAAATTCTCAGTGCTGTGTTAGAGCGAAAAGATTTATTCTTCAGTGCTGGAAAGCATAAACATATGGCCACACAGAGGCGTAGCGTGGGGGGTGCAGGGGGGGCCGGCCGCACCGGGCGCAACATCTGGGGGGGCGCGCTCGCATCGCGCACCCCGCCTGCCTCAGGCCGGCCTCCCGCCTCCGCCCCGTCCCGCCGCCGACGCCGCCCCGACAAAGTTTTGACACTTGCGGGAAGGGAGGCGCAGGTGCCACGGAGCTTCCCCTCCTGCGGCGTCGAGGGAGCGCGGAGAGGCGGGAAAAGGCCAGGCGGCACCGAACGGGGAAGCCTGGGCGGAGGCGGCGGAGAGAGCCCGGGTGGAAGTCGCTAGCTCCGGCGGCCGGAGGGGTCCCCTGCTCAGCCCACCCGGGGAGGGTCGAGAATGCGAGCGAGGGGCCGGGAAGGAGGAGGAGGCGGAGGAGGAGCTCCCGCTGCAAATTGACACCCCGGCCGAGCAGGAGGAGAGGGGAGGAGGAACGCCCCCCCCCGCCAGACACCCCATTCCGCTCCTCATCCCCCTCCGCCCCCACCCTTTCCCCCCGGGACCCCCCAGTGCCGCGCACCCTCCCCACGCAGGGCGTCCCCTCCCGCTCCCCCCCGCCCCCGATGCGCGCACTTTTCCGTCTCTTCCCACTTTTACTGTGGTTTGAAAGCGGAGCGAGGGACTATCTGGGGGAGGGTTAGGGGGCGCAAATTACTTGCCTTGCCCCGGGTGCTGACAACCCACGCTACGCCACTGTGGCCACAACTATAGGTAGTCCTCAACTTACAACCATTCATTTAGTGACTATTCAAAGTTACAACTGTTAGGGGTAAAAAAAAAAAAACGTTTGAAAATAAATAGCAGAATAGTGCAATATACCGGACAGCAAGAGATACGTTGCTTTAAGCACACAATAACTATCAAACACTGATAGTAGGAAAAATAAATAGTCTTTACTTTTGTAGTAACTAAAATACTTCTTCCAAACAGTGATACTAACTCCTCCAACAATAATCAGTCCTTCACCAAAACCACAGTTATCTTACAGTAATGCAAAAACAATGATGCTTCTTCCGTTTTCATGTACAGCTCCTCCCCCAGTGGCAATCAGGAAGCAAAGGAAAGCAAAAGGGAATGAACTGTGTTCCCAGCTGCCTTTTTATGATTGAGCTGGGAAGCACAGCCAATCAGATTCCACATAGTCCCTAAAGTTACATATACACTTTAAGAATCCTGGCTTATATATATTGTCAACCCAACATCAGGATGATTATCCTAACAACAACAACACTGAAAAAAAGGACTTATGGTTGTTTTTCACACTTGCAACCTTTGTAGCCACGTGATCAACATTCAGACACTTGGCAACTGGCTCATATTTATGACGGTTGCGGTGTCCCGGGTTCATGTAATTATCTTTTGCTATATTTTGATCAGCAAAGTCAATGGGGAAGCCAGATTCACTTTACAACCGTGTTACTAACTTAACAACTGCAATGATTCATTTAACAACTATGGCAAGAAAGGTCATAAAATGGGGCAAATTTCATTTACCAACTGTTTGTTCAGCAACAGAAATTTCGGACTCAATTGTGGTCATAAGTTGAGGACCACCTGTAATCAAAGATTGACAGAGCTGAGGTTTTAAGCAATTTATATACAAATCTCCTATCAACATAAATCCGCTGTGGGTGATTACAATAAAATGTGACCCTGTCCTTAAGCTGTTGTGTGTTTGCTTTGTTTTGGTATACAGTATTTCCCAGGTTACAAATATTTGAACCTAACTATCAGAATTATTCAACAAATCACCCTTACTTTAATCACAGCCCATTGTGAGGTGTGAAATTAAAACAGATAGCACACTGAGCTCTTAATCAGGAATTGTTTTCCAGGAAGGTCATTTTATTTGTCTTACAAAAATGCACTGTATTCAGGATGAGATACATGGAAACAATACTACTGTGTATTATCACTGATATTCCAAACATTTATATGTGGTAAATGAAATGGTAACGAGGTAAATGCCAAAAATGACCTTAGGTTTTGTGTCTCAACAAAAATTTGAACCTGTGCCATTACTTATTGTATTCTGCCTTTCCTGCTTTTTCTCTGAGCCTGCCTGCACTAAGACACCAACATATCCCAGCCACATCTTTGTTTGGTGTCATCTCCCTGATGTGGCCCTTTTGTCTTCTCTGGCGCATGGATTAATTTGTTCTCAGTTACACCAATATTACGGTGGTGCCACTCGTTTGGAGCAGAAGTCTCTTGACTAATAGTAGGGAAAGGAGAGAGTACTTGCTGACTGTATCAGGATGATAGAGGCATGGGGTCCTGTCAGCCCAGATGCCACTCTACTCATGGTTTATCAGATTTGGGCCAAAAGTGGTGGACCAATAGCAATACTGACTTTAGCAGCTTTGTAACAGGAACAGGAAAATAATCTAATTGTGAAATGCTTGGACTGCCCCTTCACCCTTTATATCCTGAACATAACACAGAGCATTTAGAACCTTACTTACTTCTAGATGTGTGGACTTCAACTCACAGAATTCCCAAGCCAGCATGCAGATAAAAATTGTCTACAAAAAACCAGCTAAAGCAAGATGGAGCGATGACATCAATAGCAATAGCACTTAGACATATACCACTTCATAGTGCTGCACAGCCCTCTCTAAGCGTTTTACAGAGACAGCATATTGCCCCCAACAATCTTGAGTCCTCATTTTACCCACCTTGGAAGGATGGAAGGCTGGGTCAACCTTGAGCCGATGATATGCAAACCACAGAAATTCTGGCAGTCTGAAATCAGCAGAATTAAAAAAATACAATACAATAGCAGAGTTGGAAGGGACCTTGGAGGTCACCTAGTCCAACTCCCTGCCTAGGCAGGAAGCCCTATACCGTTCCAGACAAATGGCTATCCAACATCTTCTTAAAGATTTGCAGTGTTGGGGCATTCACAACTTCTGGAGGCAAGCTGTTCCACTGATTAATTGTTCTCACTGTCAGGAACAATTATCCTGCAATACTGCAATACTGCATTAAGGACCCAGATTGTTGAGGGCAATATGCTGACTCTGTAAACCACTTAGAAGGGCCTGTAAAAAGCACTGTGAAGTGACATAGAAGTCTAAGTACTATTGCTATTCTAACCACTGTACTATCAGCAAGTATTGTGTGGGCCCAATGGCAGAAGAAAGAAGGGGGGCGAGCCAATGCTGTTCCCCAAAAATCAATGCCTAGTGGTGTAGCCCCCTTTGTGATTCTTATTCTTTTCCCACACTTTATTCAACTTATGCAATGACAGAAGGGGCGAGAGGGGTGTTATACAAAGCTATCAACAGAAGATTGGAAGGGTCCTGAAGTCAGATTTACCCCATTCCTGCTGTAGTGTCATGATTGGTGGATGCTTTTCTCACCAGCTGATGATAAAGGGCAGCAAAGATATGGGCATAAAAAGGAGCTTTTCCTATCACACATTACACAACCATAATGAGATCAATGCTGTCCAACAAGAACTTGGAACAGACACAATAGAAGCAAAAGAAGACTGGCCATGAAGGCAGCCAATTTCATGCTGGCACAGTGTTCTGTTGACGCAAAAACAGTTGGCTATCATGATCGTTTGGTAGTGGTGAAAGTCCCTTGTCTGTTCTTAAGAACTTGCCAGGCTTGGCTACTTCTTCAGTAACATTTCTTGGGATACCAGAATTATAGGCTAGTCTGGAAAACTGAAACAGAAAACAGAAAGAGGTCATGGCGGTCCAGTAATGCTATCAATAAAAGTGCATGGAAATACCTATGAAGTGTCCAGGAAATAGTCTTTACTCAAAGGGGAGTTTTCCTCCCAATGTGACAAATGCAGGAGTCTCCTTAATTGTACCTCTGCAGCAACAATTCTGCTATGCAAAGACAATATGTGACTAGCCCAAAGTTTTCCATTGAACCTGTGGTCAATCTGGACTGCCTGATCCCACATCTACTGTATCTTGATTACATTACAATACGTCTCCACAAACAAACAAACAAGCAAACAAACAAACAAAAATCTCACCAGATTTTTTTTCAAAACTGTTACTGGTTAGACCCACAGTTAACAGTATTATTCATTTTATGGACATCCTCTGATATAAGTAATTGGTGGTGGAGTCAGGATAAATTCTGCTTGATAAGTTAGAGACGGCCCTGATCCTCTATTCAGATCTTAGGTGACTCTTTTTAAAGAACATTAAAGATTATTAAAGCAGTCTAAGAAGTAAGTGAAGGAGGTACATACTTAGCTCATTTCCTAATATTTCACCGTTGGTTAAAAAGTACCAATGAACACATCAAACTGCTTCTAACCCCACATAGACAATGTTTTCTATCATTATTTTAACTGTTAAAGATAGTTAGTTGTCTCCTATAGGAAGGGAAAAAAGTTCTAGAATATGTCCAAAGCAGATAGATTATTTTAGTATTTGTTTGTTTGTGTGTTTGGTTTGCTTGTTTGTGTATGTGTTTGGTTTTTGGTTGTTTGTTTGTTTTTATATGTTGCCCATTTTGATAGCCAGTAGTTTTAGCATTACTGAACTCACTTTTATTACAATGCATTTGCCTTTCAGTGAATACAAATCTGATTTTTTTTCTTTTTGCCTTTTCTCCCTTCCCTCTGATTCAGTCTGCATTAGATCATACAGGTCAACGTTTGTTGGCCCTAGACAAAAATTGCTTCTATGATTATCTCATCATTACAATTTGTCTCCTTACAGTATATGTAGGAAGGGATGCCATGACATTTGCTCACACAACAGTGAAGATTCAATCCCAGGATTGACCAAGTAGCTAAACCAAATAATTCTGCCTCTGTTACAAGCAACACAGTTCAAACCATCATAGACCCCATCTGTCCCTACTGAAATTGCCAGATCCTTCAGTGTAGGTGTAGGGCATACATCCAAGGATTTGACATTTATTACAGGTTTTTTTTAAAAACCTGAGTCACAACCACTTAATGTGAAGCTGACTTTTTTTTTTAATCAGTGAACTTTGGCCAAGTGTGTCACCAGAACTGAGTCAGACCAGTGAACCACATTGCCAAGAATAACCAATTCCAGGTACTATCAAGTAACTTGAAATATTCCCTCTGATCATCACTGCCAGCTTAGTCTTATATTTTTAACTGTAGCACATAAAGCTTAGGCATCTTAGCAAACAGCCCCTGATGATACTGATTCTCCTTCAAATTGTAATTGCTAACGGCCCTGTTAACAGCATTTTCCACTACACCTCACAAAAAGCAGAGTCTATACATCAGCCAAGATAATTTTTGAGAGAGGAGAGGGGATTCTCAGTCAGTAGTTATAGCAAGTGGCTCTTATGAACAGCTGTTATGGAAGATGTACCAAGAGAAAACAGAAATGTCCAGAATCAGCAGGTTCTCTTAACTCTAATGGTGTTAGTGGTTATTCTAATGGTTACTTGGGTGCTGATGTTGTCCAGGAAGCGTGAGTGTTAAAGGCGGAGATTGTCATGCAAGAAGGTGATGAGAAATCTTGTACTGTTGGTGGGGGCTGCGGGGAGAGGAAGACAGCAGAGACAGATCTTGTTCCCTGCTCCTCATTCCTTCCACAGCAGGAGCAGAAATTGCTGTCCTCTCTCTCATCACGTGAGAACAGCAAATTTGCTGGCCTTGCCTTCAAAGTACCTGACTCTGTTTTTTTCCTCAAACTCCCTCAGCTTCAACCTTAAACTGCCTACTGTGGTCCTCACATTATTCCTAAGAAGCCTGTAAGGCAGGGGTTCCCAAACTTGGCAACTTGAAGACTTGTGGACTTCAACTCCCAGAATTCTCCAGCCAGCAGAGCAGAGCTGGCTGGAGAATTCTGGGAGTTGAAGTCCACAAGTCTTCAAGTTGCCAAGTTTGGGAACCCCTGCCTTACAGGCTTCTTGAGCTGGCTGGAGAATTCTGGGAGTTGAAGTTCACAAGTCTTCAAGTTGCCAAGTTTGGGAACCCCTGCCTTACAGGCTTCTTGAGCTGGCTGGAGAATTCTGGGAGTTGAAGTCCACAAGTCTTCAAGTTGCCAAGTTTGGGAACCCCTCCTGTAAGGGGTCGTGCATAAGCTCACCAGAGGGCCTATTGTCCCTGTCCTACTGTCCCCATTTATTTGTATTCATTTCATGTGCTCATGTCCATGTTTATATTTACACCTGTTATCTCATACATGTTTGACAAACTAAATAAAATAAAGTAAGTAAATAAATAAATAAATAATTAAGATGAACCATCCTAAAGACAGCATTTTCTGACTTTCCTCCTGATACGAGGATAGGAAGGAAGCACATCGCTTGAGACCTGAGGAAGAATCCTGAATTTTGCAGACTTGTGGAATAGCTTACTTTTTGTAAGTATCATGCTGCAGGTAATTTTCCAGCATTGTAGACTCCCAGGAAGTAAGTGTCAACGGGTAAAGAGCAGTTTGATGTCTTGATATGCCTGCCACCGCCCTTGCTGTCTTCGTGGCACAAAGATGCAGGAAGTCATCAGTTCACAGGTTTTAGTCAAAACCGGAGGCAAAACTACTGAAACAGTCCATTAAACTGCCATGCAGCATGTGCAACAACAATACAAATGTTAAAATTACTGTATGCAACAAAACTGAAGGTCCAACAGTAGGATTACGAATTATAGACATAGCAGCCAGAAAACCTTTGGGGCACAAGTACTTATTCATCTGATATAGAAGAAATGACAGAACCTGATTCACAGAACAAGAGAAAAGATCCGTAGCCAAGTGACAGAAAGATTTGGTCTTGTAGGAATATAAGTTGAAGACTTCAGGAAGCTTCTAATAATTACACCAAAAAGAGAGTAATTATCCAGAAACTGGTTTACTTGGGATGAAACATTTCTCCTCAGTTTTGAGATGGAAGGTTTCCACAGAAAAGAAATCCACAACATTGAAGATAATCTATGACTGCTGGAAGACTCGAGTGAGTACAATAGAATAAATATTGGGAACAATACCAGATATTGGAGGGAATAATGGGACAATGAACAAAAATTCTCTGTAATTGGTAAAGGAAGTTGACATCAAATGCTGACATATCCCAAATTTAATACTGATGAAATGGTGTGCATTTTCTTGACTTGTAAGTAGCCTATCAGTAGAGTTTTCCACTGGTGGAAAATGTGTACATACCAGAACTGCTGTGCATCAAGTTATAGTAAGTTATGGAGGAAGAATTAAGCCGGTCCTGGATCAATGTTCCCATGATAATAAACCATGATCAGGAATGCTCAGTGTTGGAGATACCAATTCCCAAAATTACTGAAGTGGAGAGTCAAAATCAGAAGTCAATACCCACCCACCCTAGATCCAGAGAGATTTGGCCTATTTGGTTTTGAATGCTAAGCCAGTGCATTTTCCACAATTTAATGATCGGCAAATAACCAGTCTAGATGTAGATCTATAGTAAACCGTGCATCTGAGATTTAAGGTTATGTGTTTCCTTGCCACAAGCTATCCACTTTAGTTGTGTGTTTTTTAAGTACCTTCGTTTTCAAATAACCCCAAACTTTTGTAAGAGTTGGAAGTAACTTCCTGGACTCTCACCTGCCTATTTCATTTATACCCATGGGAATGTCTGGGACAGAATACTGAGCTGGTCTGGCATAACTTGTGTTTGTTTGAATGCTTCTTATTTAGTTATTCAATCATTTCCAAATAAAAATTAACCTTAGCCAGCTATTATTGTTTAGTTTGTATCAACATCACCATCTTCTGGCTGAAAGGGGAATATTTCACTAACATCCAAAATATTTTACAACTGAGGCATAGAACATAGGACAGAGGGGAAACCCCCCCCACTGCATCTCATTTTTAATCCAACAAATTAACTCTTCTATCATCCTTGTCAAGTGATAGGAACCAACTTTACAGTATTTTAATTTCAGCAAACTGAACTCTACCAAAGATGAAAAAGGAAGAGTGGGATAGCTTTACGTTTTTGAAAGAACGTTTTTGTTTATTTATTTATTTCATTTATTTTAGTTTGTCAAACATGTAAAAGATAACATAAACATAAATATGAACACAGTAAATAGGTACAAATAAATGGAGACAGTAGGACAGGGACGGTAGGCACGCTGGTGCACTTATGCATGTCCCTTACAGACCTCTTAGGAAAGGGGTGAGGTCAACATTAGACACTCTTAGGTTAAAATTATGGGGATTTGGGAATGTAACAACAGAGTCAAGTAGACCGTAGGCGGTGTAGTTCTAAATTTTCCAAGCTCCAAATTTCAAGCCTGGTGGCATAGGGTATTCTATTGTGAGTAGAGGAGTGGAGTACTCTTCTCGCGAAATACCCTGGACTCACTCAATTGTTGTTCTTTTTGTTTTGTTTTTTGTATTGCAAAAGTTTTATTGGTTTTACAAATTTTTGGAATAGGGTAGGGTAAGGTGATACAAAAATTTTTTTTGAGAACTTTCACGTCGAAGTCGTTGGCCCCTCCGGGCTGCGTGGTAAGACATTGGTAATACATTGTTCATTAATACAACAAGGTGAAGATAAATGCGTAAATCATACATTCTAAATTATATGCTGGCAATCATGTACAAGCATCCAGACAAAGAATTATACTATGTTAATAAAAAGCAAAGTCATTTTTTAGATCTAAGTCTCTTGGCAATTGTGTCTTCTTGTTCTCCTCCCTGGCCCCCAGTGGGCAGGGCCATGGCCCCCTCTGCCCCTCCTGGATCTTCCCCCAGGATAGAGGAATGTTTTTTAAGAAAGGCTTCCGCCTCAGCAACTGTTTTAATCCTTACTCTTCCTCCTTCCCAGAACACCAACATCCCTTCTGGCATCGCCCACTTAAACCAAATCCCGTGGTTAAACAATTTTTTAGATAAGAAGGAATACTTCCTCCTCACCTCTCTAATCTTTTTTGGGATCTGCTTCAAGATGGCGACTTCCTTTTGTTGGTAAATTAAAGACCCGTCTCTCTGCGCCTTCAGAATTCCCTCCCTGGTCGACCTTCTAACAAATTTAATATGTATCTCTCTGGGTACTTCATTTAACCTGGCATATGTTGAGTTAATTCTATAGACTAGGTCAATGTCCCCCCTGATCTCCTCTTTAGGTTTGTGTAAATAGTCTGCTAAAATTGTACTCATGCGATCAGGAAGGCATTCACCAGTTTCCTCCAAAATGTTCTGAAATCTTAAAAAATATGACATTCTTTCAAAATCCATCCTAGACATATGACCAGACAAATCTCCAATTTCAGTGTTGACATTTTTAAGTTCTCCCTTTGCCCCGGATATTAAAACTCAATTGTTTTAATATCCGATATACAATGCAGATTCCAGGCAGATGAGCTGTATTCGAGAATTGGTCTAACCAAGGTTTTGCATGCCCTACAATGCAATCTTTTGCAAATGCAATCTATCAAATCCATGGTTTTAAGTTGCATCACAGCACATTGGTTGGTACTTTTTAAAAAGACCTTAAAGTGGAATGTACATTTTGGTCTTTGTCTCCTCCTAGCTATCATTAATGCATCCTGCTGCGACATGACCTTGACTGCTGATCCATAGAAGGAAAAACATTCTTCCTTGCATACTTCCTTTTTGCAGTTTTTCAACTTTGCTTTACTCACATCTCACAATAGGATAAAGAACTCTTTCTGGATCTATTTTATAAATCTAGCAACCTTCACTCAAAATGCTACCAGAAAATACTTGCAGAGGACATTTTAATTGAGAGTCCTATCAAGCTTACAGCCAGACTGTGAGAACAGTTATCCTCCAAGAAATGTATATCAATAGCCATACTAATTGAGTGGGTACTATAGTATAAATATCAGGAAGTTAGGGAAGGGTAATATAATTCCCCCTGTTTCTATCTGGATACACACAATATATCCTTTCAAAGTTAACTTTCTACAGGAATTAAGTGAAAAACATGAGAGGATTGAATAGGATGTTTATCACAGATAGAATATATTTTGGAGATCAGCATTTAAGAGCGACAAGAAGGGATAGATAAAAGGCACTAGCATGGAGAATTTTTCCCACTATGTATTCTAAAATGGGTGTGGGATATTACACTTAACTCTTCCTAATTAAAGGAACATGATTTTTCTGACAATTCATTACAACTAAGTATTCCTCTAACCACCCAGGCATGTATTTGTTTCTCTGTAAATTTTCCACATAATTAAATAGAAACTACAATCCACTTGTTTTATTTTTATTATTATGGGTTTCTTCACAGTACTTAAATCATTTAAAATACTGAACAACTTTGTACTATTTCGAGGACACAAATGACTCCATTGTTCTCAAAGATCTGATTGTACCTCTGTCCCCAAGCTACTTGCAAGTACACTGTGTTTTAATATTATTTGGGCCACAAAATGTTTCTGTTGAGAAAATTACGATTTCTCCCGTGTATGATTGCTGCTTAATGGCTGTTGTGAGCTTACCCTTCTTGCCAATAGACAGGCCCAATACCTCAATGCACACCAAATCCACATCTTTTGGATCATCAGGGAGAGATACTCACTGTCATGGAGACATACATAGTCCAGACACACACACACACACACGCCACACAATTTAATAATTGATATCAAAACCATGGAGGCTTTTAAAACAAAGGGGTAATTGGAAAAGAAGCAGACAATGCTGTGCAAAGGCTGGAGAACCACTGAGGGTGGACCATCTCCTCAGTCGCTGATAAACCGCTAGAATTGCCAGGAAACTGAGACGTGCAGATGTAGTATAGCAGAGGGACATCCTGTTTTAAGAATTCTTTATTTCTGCAGCAATCAGTAAAAAAAAGTTTAGCTAGAACTTTGCAATAAATTCTTTTCTGTGGGGTGCTACTTATTTTTATTGCTCTGCAAAAAGTATAGAAATGGGTGTTTAAACCTCAGTTTGCATCCGTCCTTTCAGGCTGTGTCCGTGAAGTTACAGCATTTCTGTCCGTCTCTTCTGAAGTTCTGGTGGAAATAACAATAGCACTTAGCAATAGCGCTTAGATTTATATACCGCTTCACAGTGCTTTACAGCCCTCTCTAAGTGGTTTACAGAGTCAGCCTATTGCTCCCTACAATCTGAGTCTTCGCTTTACCCACCTCGGAAGGATGGAAGGCTGAGTCAACCTTGAGCCTGGTAAGATTTGATCTGCTGAACTGCAGCTAGCAGTCAGCTGAAGTAGCCTGCAGTACTGCACTCTAACCACTGGGCCATCTCGGCTCGGAAATGATCCTTTTGTACCAAACCATCTTGTCATATGCTGGTGCCATTTTTGCTTTTCTAGTTTTCTTATGTTGCTGAACAGATACATAATTTATATTTGCCAACATTGACAGTTCCTATTTTAATTTTTGATGGTAAAATGTAACTGTATCACTTTTTAAAAAAATATTTGTTTTGTTGTGAACTATTGCTCAAGAGGGAGAGTGGAGAAGAGCTGAACCTACAGTTCCATGTCTTCATGCTATGTGGCCAAAAATGGTGCCCTTTTATTTACTTTTATGTATTTTCCAAGGCACCCAAAGGCCAGACAAGGAATACTGGATGGAAACTGATCAAGGAGAGATTCAACCTGGAAATAAGGAGACGTTTTCTGACAGTGAGAACAGAAGTTGCCTTCGGAAGTTGTGAAAGCTTCATCACTGGAAGCTTCCAAGAAGAGACTGGACTGCCATCTGTCAGAAATGGTGTAGGGTCAATACAGTACAGTACAGTACAGTACAGTACAGTACAGTACAGTACAGTACAGTACAGTACAATACAATACAATACAATACAATACAATACAATACAATACAATACAATACAATACAATACAATACAATACAATACAATACCAGAGTTGGAAGGGACCTTGGAGGACTTCTAGTCCAACCCCCTGCTTAGGCAGGAAACCCTATACCGTTTCAGACAAATGGCTACCCAACATCTTCTTAAAGACTTGCAGTGTTGGGGCATTCACAACCTCTGGAGGCAAGCCGTTCCACTGACCAATTGCTCTAACTGTCAGGAAATTTCTCCTCAGTTCTAAGTTGCTTCTCTCCTTGATTAGCTTCCACCCATTGCTTCATGTTCTACCCTCAGGTGCCTTGGAGAATAGTTTGACTCCCTCTTCTTTGTGGCAACCCCTGAGATATTGGAACACTGCTATCATGTCTCCCCTAGTCCTTCTTTTCATTAAACATACCTAGCAACCTGTAACCGTTCTTCATATGTTTTACTCTCCAGTCCCCTAATCATCTTTTTTGCTCTTCTCTGCACTCTTTCTAGAGTCTCCACATGTTTTCTACATTGTGGCGACCAAAACTGAATGCATTATTCCAAGTGTGGTCTTACCAAGGCATTATAAAGTGGTATTAACACTTCACGTGATCTTGATTCTATCCGTCTGTTTATGCAGCCTAGAACTGTGTTTGGTTTTTTGGCAGCTGCTGCACACTGCTGGCTTATATTTAAATGGTTGTCCACTAGGACTCTAAGATCCATTTCACAGTTACTACTATTGAGCAAGGTACCACCTATACTGTACTTGTGCATTTCATTTTTGTTGCCTAAATGTAGAACCTTACTCTTTTCACCATTGAATTTCATTTTGTTAGATAGTGCCCAATTTTCAAGTTTGTCAAGATCATCCTGTATCTTAAGCCTATCTTCTGGAATGCCATCTTGATGTCATCTGCAAATTTGATGAGTTACCCATTTATTCTCTCATCCAAATCATTGATGAAGATGTTGAAGAGTACTGGGCCTAAAACAGAACCTCGGGGTACTCCACAGAGCCTTGGGGTCCCCTGCTTGGGGTAGGGGTTGGACTGGATGACCTATAAGGTCCCTTCCAACTCTGTTATTCTGTTATATCTGTTAAAGCAGAAGGTAGAGTCAGGAAGTGGTGTCTAAAAGAAGGCAGCACCACTCCAGCATTCCACCCTTTGGATTCAGCTATTCCACTACAATTGTTTTAAAATATGGCTTTGGGAAAAAACACACTCCAGACAGGGCCTCTCCTATCAACAGGAGAGCCCATCTTATTTTGGAACTTTGATTTAAAAATAAACTTGCTAGGTCAAAACAGAATTACATAATCCAGACTGCTGATTCTGCAGTGTTCAACCAGATGCCTTTTGAAAGCTCACAAAGTTCTTTTTTATTTCTGTTTTACCCCTTAAAACAGTTTGGTGCCATGTTAAGAAACGTAGCCACCTCAATGTTCATGCCAAACTTCAGAACATGGATGAAGATGCTGGAGAACACAGCTCCTTAAGGGAATCCACTGTGTGTATCCTACCCTTTGCTGTTGAAAGTTCTAATCCTGTGTATTAGATCACCCTTCAAATATGCTTGTTGACATTCTTGTATCACTAAACAGCTAGTCTCCTTGCAGTTATGTTAATTTTTCAGTCAGAGTTGTCTTAAGGGTCAAAGCTTGGAAATTTAATTGTGTGATTGCACCAGTTTATCTAGAAGAAAAGAATCAAACCACTTCGCTTATAATTTCCTGGATCCATTTAAAAATAGCGTTCACTTTCAAGTTCTCTGGTAGAAAGGACAATTCTAAGAACATATTACAGTAAGAGTGCACGAATGTTACATTTGAGTTGGTAATATATTCTGTTCGTCATCGAGAAACAATACAATGCAGTATAGTGGTTAAATTGGGGCATGATGGCTCAGCAGTTAAAGACACGGAGCCTACCAGCTGGAGAGATGACAGTCTGGATTTGAGACCCCAGTTCTGTGCAATGGGTGAGTTCTCATTATACTCACCCCAGCTGCTGCCCATCTAGCAGTTTGAGAGCATGAAAATACGAATAGATTAATAGGTATCACTTTGTTGGAATGGTAACAGTGTTCTGTGTACCTTTGGTCAGGGGTGGGATTCAGCCGGTTTGGACTGATTCGGGCGAACCCCTAGTTCCTCTGATCGTCTGTCCTATATTTCCTTTGTTTGAAGCTCAGCTGATAGGCATGGCAGAGCGGATTGCCACACCTCAGCTGTTTTACGCACCAGGCCTACAGTAGAAGGTAGAGCTGTTTTCAAATACACTGTGCATGTGCAGAGTGCGCATTTGGTGCGCATGCGCATGTTCAGTGAACCAGTTGTTACACTGGTTGAATCCCACCATTGTCTTTGGTGTATAGCCATGCCGGTGACATAACCCTGAAAATTGTCTTCAGACAATGCTGGCTCCCTCGGCCAGGAAACGGAGATGAGCACTGTGCCCTAGAGCTGGACACAACTGACAAGGAAAACTTTACCTTTACCTAGGGCAGTGATGGCAAACCTTTTTCACTTCGGGTGCCAAAAGCACACACGCTCGCGCAATTGTGCGCGCTCATGTGCCCACACCCATAATTTAATGCCTCCCATGCCGTGTTCCCTGAACATGCACGTCTGATACCCCCTGCTGCCCCGCACATGTGCACACGGCTTTTTTGGAGCCTGGGGAGGGCAAAAAAAGGCCCAACACACAAAATGGAAGTTCAGGAATGGACTTCCAGGTTGCCCATTGGGCCATTTTTCTCCCTCTGGAGGCTTCAGGAGGGCAAAAACTGGCCAAAAATCAAGGCCAAAAATCAGCTGGCCGGCATGCTCATGTGCGCTGGAGCTGACAGGGCAACGCCTCGTGTGCCCTCAGAAATGGCTTTGTGTGCCACCTGTGCCATAGGTTCGCCGTCACGGACCTAGGGGTTAACTATGCTGAATTAAGAACAGGGAGATCTGTATTCAGTTCGCTCGCAGTCAGCGAAGTCCACTGGATGACTATGGAAATCGGCACAGCCTACCTCACAAAGTTGCACTTTTGGAGAAATATCAGAAAAGGAAGTGCTGCCTATTCTACCCTAGACGCATGGTGGAAAAGTGGGCTATAAAACTAAAAAAGAGCTTCATCCATGGTGACAACCATAGAGACAGCAAAAAAAATATCTTTTAGATTCCTAAACATGTGTCAAACAAGTCTACTCCTTCTTGTTTGAATAACGTACTTCCTTTTTCAGTAGCATTTGTTTATTTTCTTAATTTCATTATTTTAAATATTTTTTTCCATTTCCATTTCCCACATCCTTTAAAAGAAAAGAGGACACACTTTTTTTAAAAAAAGAAGCATTTCCTGCAACAAGACAGGATATCAAGTCAACTGATTAATATTAGCAACAATGCAGGATGCAAAATAAAAATGCAGAAATATTTGTCATCTGGGTAATAATCTCTTATCTATAAAGTATTTTTTTTAAAAAGCTTTTCACTTGGGAATAATTGTTTTGTCAAAATTGAAAATCAGTGCACTTTAAAAATTTAGATGGCTAAAATGCATGGGAGGAAGCAGTCAAACATAAGAACATAAGAACATAAGAATAGCCTTGCTGGAACAGGCCACAGCCCATCCAGTCCAGCATTCTGTCTCACACAGTGGCTCCCCATTTGCTTCAGGGTCTTCCCAAGCAGATGTCTTCACCTGCTTATGATTCCCTGCAAATGGCATTGAGAGATATCCTGCCTATCACTCCAACCCAGAGGGTGTCCTTAGGCATCCATAATGATAGCCATGGATACCCTTGTATCAATGCAGTTCATATTGGGAAACTGGGAAGACTGTTAAAGATTCCGAGGTAACTGGGTTTAGTCTTGGCAAAGTAAAAAGAGGAATAACATCTCTAGCAAGTTTAACTTTAGATGGCATTAAGCCCTCAGGGTCAAAGGAGGAAAACAGATCTGAGTATATTAATAGAGGTAGCCTTTAAATCCTACACTCCCTCCATTGCCCCATATATCAAGAAGGCATTTTATGCTCCCTCGCAGGATTGTGCTATCACATCATGCAGAAAACACTCCTTGCAAAGACTTGCTAGAGCTAGTAGGATGACCTCCATTGTCCTATGCATGCATATTATGAGACAGTATGAGGGCGGGGGAAGGTTTCTAAATCTCTTCTCAATAAATGGGGCAACTAATCTACTATCTGTGAGTACCTCTCTAGGCATTGGTCAGGATAACTGAGCTACCTGGCTATTAAAAAAAAAATAACTGGGAAGTGGCCAATTAATTGGTCAACCTTCAGCACAATTTTAAGTGTACTTCCTGTGCCCTTCTAAAAGATAATGGTAGGATGTAAATATGTGCAAAACGTACCTTTTGGGGCTCAGAACAATCCAGAACTCCGAAATGCACAGTAGCAAAGCTCTTGTGTGTTTTTATATGGGTTTTTTTTCCCTTTGAGAAGTATCAGTGAAAATATGCATTTTGCTATTAATATGCCGGCTGAGATCAGACACTTTAGACCAGTGTTTCTCAACCTTGTCCACTTGAAGACGTCTGGACTTCAACTCCCAGAATTCCCCAGCCAGCATTTGCTGGCTGGGGAATTCTGGGAGTTGAAGTCCAGACGTCTTCAAGTGGACAAGGTTGAGAAACACTGCTTTAGACCTTCTGCCCTTTTCTGTTCCATTTTGTCCCTGCCTGCTTTATTAATTTGACCTTGTTGTGCTGCTGCTAAACCCCAGGAAGTCCAAAATTAGATCCCACTCATCCATGATCTAAATTTGGATGAGGAGATCATTGGGACAGAGATGGCAAGGGAGCTGCCTTTTAGTTACTATCCTGTCTGCCTGGTATATTCTATATTACACAGACAAAGATTGAAAGGGGTTGGGGGGTGGTTGCAAGGATCGATAAGAACTTCACCTTTCTCTCAGATTTCCAGTGCACCAGGGTGCTGGTTTTGAATCTTTGCATTTGGGACCTGTTTAGCATTCTGCAGGTATATCGCTCCCTCTGATGCAAAATAGCCTTCTTACCTGAGCTAGCATATGTGATTTTGGACTTGATATTGAAGAGCCTCAGACTGGTGATCTTAAGGGACAACCATGTGCATGGCTCAGCATGCCCACTGGTATGTCTCTGATTTTTTTGGATACCATGCTGATCATGGAACCATCCCAAAATTTCACATCCTCATAATCTTATACTCGGGATGTGGTTTGTTAGTTGTTAAAGATGATGACGGTAATGAACATTTCCCTGACATCTCAGGATTGATGTCATCTGAACAAGATTAATGTTCTTTTTATTTCTACAGGAGTGGGAGACTTATTAAATAACCCACCATCCCAGAAGCCAATGAAATGTGTATGACTGGTTTTCCTGTCAAAGATCTTGTGATACTGTGGGTCATGCATGCAATTGAGACTGGCTGCCTAGCAGGGCCAGATTAGCTGCTTGATACATTGGTGATAAAAGTAATGAAACTACCAGAGGAAAACAGTCGGAATCCAATTCTACATAGATAAAGAACACTTTATCATAATGCTGGTGGAAATTCAGGTTGAAAACTGTTAAGTCTTTGGATGAAAAAGATGTGTTAATTCTCTCTCTCAAAGGAAATTATAATTCAACCCTCAAAAGCTTCCTGTAGGAGTACAAAATATGAATGTCAATACTGTTATCTACTTATCTGAACCCACCTTCCCAGAATGGCTGGAGATGAATGTACTAAATCCACTTAAAGCACTTTTGGGGTAGTCTTTGACTCTATTCTGAGAGAATACGACTCTGGAGGAAATTAGCCATTACAACACTAGACAGTTGTCTTCTTAGGCTAATAATGCTATTACACCAAGGCAAAACCACTCAAGTAAAGAAAGGGTAATGTTTCTTGATGATTTAACTGAAGCCCTTTTAAAGCAAAACTGTATGCTCCCCCGCACTATTATTCAACACTTACATTAACAATATTATTGAAATGTCTGCTAAGTCAGAATTCATCCTTCCTCCTATGCCCATCATTCCATCTCTTTTGTCCTTGATGCTGATGAAGCTGCCAGTCAATCTGTAACCCAAGTAAACTTTTGAAGATGACTTGAAACTCTATCATTTTATTGCTGTAGGCAACACCTCAAAATAAATTACTCCAAAACTGTACAGTTACCGTATTCACCAGGAAATGCTTTAAGATCGCTGTCAGAAGGACAATGAGCAGCAAACTCATGGAGATAAAATGGCTAGCTTTAAATATCTGTCTTTATGTTCAGTTTTTTACCTGCTGGTCTACTCAAACAAGGCAACTTCTAGAAGAACCTCAAAATTATCCCTTGCGACATGCAGATCAATTTGGAAACAATTATGTGTCATCTGGTTTTTTAAACTATTTGAAGCGAAAGTTCTGGGTTTGATGCCATATGGTGCTCATTTGTGTATTAATAAAAGGCCTTCAGGTTTTGAAGCAATCCAAGCCAAATTATTGAAAATCATAAGGACCCAATTAAAAATTTTCATTGACTGAAACCAGTCTTGTGGGGAACTACCTCAGTTTTCGTCTTGCTGGGTAGGTTTTATTCCAACCAGACTAATGAATATTTGGAATATTGCAGTATTACCTTCTCAGTGCTATCTGCTTTAATAAAATTGTGGCTTTAATACAATAGCAGAGTTGGAAGGGACCTAGGAGGTCTTCTAGTCCAACCCGCTACCTAGGCAGGAAGTCAATACTGTTTTAGACAAATGGCTATCCAACATCTTCTTAAAAACTTGCAGTGTTGGGGCATTCACAACTTCTGGAGGAAAGCTGTTCCACTGATTAATTGTTCTGTCAGGAAATTTCTCCTCAGTTCTAAGTTGCTTCTCTCCTTGATTAATTTCCATCCATTGCTTCTTGTTCTACCCTCAGGTGCCTTGGAGAATAGTTTGACTCCCTCTTCTTTGTGGCAACCCCTGAGATATTGGAACACTGCTATCATATCTCCCCTAGTCCTTCTTTTCATTAGCTAGACATACCCAGTTCCTGCAATGGTTCTTCATGTTTTAGTCTTTATTCCCCTAATCATCTTTATTGCTCTTCTCTGCACGCTTTCTAGAGTCTCCACATCTTTTCTACATTGTGGCGACCAAAACTGGATGCAGTATTCCAAGTGTGGCCTTACCAAGGCATTATAAAGTAGTATTAACACTTCACGTAATCTTGATTCTATCCCTCTATTTATGCAGCCTAGAACTGTGTTTGGCTTTTCTGTGAGGATTTGGGATCTATATATTCAAAATCATAGACCAACATTTTTATATATCCTTTTAAAACACAATCACTCTTTCTCCCTAGTCTCCCTATTATATTTCTGTAATACGTTATTAATGTTTAAAGTGGCTTAAAGTGGAACACTAGCTATTAGGGAAGGTCTGGTAGGTATAAGTGCCCATATAAAAACTGAACTTGTTTTTGTTCAGGCTCAGAGGTAGACTCAGTCTCATGTGTGCTATTAAAATGCCTGTGACAAACCCAAAAGCGATCAAGTTAAGACTTCCAATTGTTAGTGACTAATAGAACGGGCCCACTTGTGGCTTTCTGGAATAAATTTGTGACATACTTTGAAATAGAAAATCACTTGTAACCAGCTCAAGTTGGATGATTTGCCATTGCTGAAACTTAAAGATGCAGATAAAGTTCAATCAACCACTGTCGAGTTTCATTCTTGCTCACTTAAGACTCATTATACTTAAAAACATAGGAAGCATACATAGCATAGCATAGCTTCTGGAATTTTGTTCAACCCCCTTTCCCACATCAAGCCATCGGAGACATTCTCCTTTTGGTGTGTGTGTTACAAAATAGGATGGGTTAACTCTGTATCTGCTCTACCCTAATTTTATTTTATGTAGGCCATGAATGTACAGAATGGATTACAGACTGGTTTTTTTTTCCTTTGCAGTGTTTTTCATTTTTTTTCATTCCCTACAATTTTTTCCCTATAGTCCCTGCAATTTTCTTTGTTAAGTTTTGGAAGTGGTTTGCCATTTCCTGCTTCCTAGAATAAGGGTGTCCAACCCCAGGTTTGTGGATTAGCACCAGTCCACGGCATGCAAGAAACTGGGCCATACAAACAAGTGAAGCCCTATCCACAGAGTGCAGGCAGCACACGAAACCACACCCCCTCCTGTCCACGGAAAAAACTCTCTCCATGGAACCAGTCCCTGGTGCCCAAAAGGTCGGAGGCCCCTACCCTAGAGAGTGGCTGGCTTTAGGTTGCCCAATTGGCCTCTCGCCTAAGGCAGACTGGGACTCAAGTCTCCCAGTTTCTATTCTGGTGCCTTAACCACGCCACCAAATGTCCTCCCTCTACTTTTTCTACACTTAAACGCAACCCATACAATAAATTTTAGTATCAAAATGCTACGGTAATTAAAATATTATTTAAAAACTCAGCGGACTTTAATCCCTGCCTAGTAACATTTTCCTCATCTGCAAACTTGCAATAAAATATCTTTCTTATATTTTAAATTCCCAAATGTATGTAATTTTAGCCTTAGTAGAAATTTAATTAAATGCAGGGAGATAGTAGATGTACATATCTTTACTAGCCATACAGCTATGTAATTGCAGGTAACATGAGTGGTTGAAAGAATAGGAAACAAAAGTTGTGCAACAACAGCAAGATGTGGGGAATTAGTTGGAATTTCACTTGTAGCCCCTGGCAGAACAGCCAGGAAGAGATTGCTAAAAGATGCTCGTCTGAAAGTTCACTAAGTGTTTATAAGGACTAAGGGCTCTCATTCCTCTAACACAGTATAAACAGAAAAAAAAGAGAAAGCATTGGACCTTTATTACGTACCTCACTGGCTCGCTCACATTCAGGAGTTAAGGGTCTGAGAATAGTTAGAGCATTCATTTAAGCAAGATGCTTAAATGAAAGAGAAAGCCTAAATATTCTGAAGGAGAAAGGGTTCAAGAGTTCATTGCTGATATGTGGACTTACATTGGAAATAAATCAATTGGGCAGGGCAAGTATTGTTCAGCGTCACTGAAAATATGACTCTTCTTAAAAACTGTTGCCCTAGTAAAGGCACACTGAATTTTCTGCAGTGGCATTTCTAGTCAGATTGTAATCTGCAATCCAGAATCAAGTCGTTCCATGTGAGAAATCTGAGCCCTTTTGTTAGGGAGGAAAGAGAATGTAATTTTTAAAAAAATCATAAAAACAAAGATCAATCAAGCAGTTAAAAACTACAGAACTCAATGTCCAGAACGCGAACATTAGACCTTCCTAAGTAACCACAATCTTTGAAAATCTTCAGTCTAGATTCCTCCCATGGACCAATGCTTTTAAATATCTATTGTTTGTAGGTCTTTGAGGCAGTCTTCCTTCTTTGTTGTACAACTACTTCTGAACATTAAGGTATTTCAAAATGTAAATAATTTGGGTATGTTCATAGAATTCAACAGCCCTTGATTAAATTCCACCTCGCTCATCAGACACTGAGATTCAGAACCCATTCACGTAACTAACAACTTTAATGAAAAATTAAGAGCTTTTTTGTTGTGATTTTAGATTTTTTCCTATTGTGATTTAACCTAAACTATGAAGAGCTTCCCAAACATGGCACCATTCTAGTCTACTCCGCATATAATATTATTCAAATGAGAGGCTGCAGTATGATGCAGGATCATACAAGCAGGTCTGATCTTGGAACATTCACTGTTTGGATTCAATGTAAGATGTACATTTTACTTCAACGATCCCATGATGTCCTTGGAAAGGACCCCCTTGAAGGGAGAGGAGAGCATATGAAGATCATTCTGGAAGTTTGCTGAATGGCTCTCTTGTTCCACAAAGGCCCTCATTGCCAACTATTCTGTCTAAAACAGGGGTTTCAACCTTGGAAACTTTAAGACTTGTGGAGCAAAGCTGGTTGAGGAATTCTAGGAGTTGAAGTCCACAAGTCTCAAAGTTGCCAAGGTTGGAGACAGGCCCTAGTCTAAAGGATCTTTGAAGAGAAATGGAAGAAGGCACATGGCAATCACCACATAAAATTCTCCTCAGTAATGGAAAGCCTTTACCACCACTTGATTTTCAAGGACCTATTGAGAGTATGTTTACTATTGAGATCAGATGAAAAATGTTCATGTAATGATTCAAAATTCATGTTTTCAAATGTCTATCATATTCTGATCTAGAATTCTTCATGCTGCTTTTATATGTAAGATTTATTGTTTGCTGTAATATACCCCGGTTTCTCATCCATCCTATTACGTTGTTATTTGACTACAATTATTGCCCAACTAAAGCAAACATAAAAGGCTTAAGTAAACCAAATAAAATGTCAAACTTCCTAGGAAGATACCGACAGGAAAATGAAGTGAGCAGAAAAAAATCTACACTATAGTAAACAAGTGAGATCTCCAGCTTATTATAGTAATCTGATTCAGTTTGTGGAGGTTTTACTATTATCAGTAAAACAAAAAAGTCCCCTGACTTGAGATTATACACTCTTCCATGTAGGACAATAATATATTGACTTGTAACTGTTAAGGCTTTAAAAAAATGTCTCCTCAAAAACTTATGCATGTGTCTGCACCATTTTTCTCCAAAGCATGCATGATTTTAATCCACAGTATTTGTACACAGTTCACTCTCTGAAGATGCCATCTTGGATCCTGCAATTTGAACACTCAGCTAGTACGATATGGGTAGTCCTTGCTTAATGATCCCTTGTTCGGTGACCTTTCAAAGTTACCACAGCATTAAATGAGATGACTGGTCCTCGTAGTTACAGCCGCTGCAATGTCCCTGGCAGTCACGTCATGATGGTTCAGGCATTTTACATCCAGCTCACAATTATGATGGCCTCAGTGTCCCATAGTCCTGTGATCACTATTTGTAACCTTCACTGCCAGATACTGACAAGCAAAGTCAATGGGGAAGCCGTCAGGCAGTCACAAATGGCAATCATATGACTCTGCAATTAATGGCCATGCAGAATTTGTTAATGACAGCAACCTGAACTGTCACAACTGCTGTCATAATTTGGTACAGTCACCCGTTATGACCATATTGATTGAACTGCCAGTCCCAATTGCTATTATTAAGCAAAGACTACCTGTACTAAACTCTACATATTCAAAGGGCACAAAATACCCTATTGCTGAAATAATATATTCTCCGTGTAAGAGTCTTTGCCTCACATTAGCACCTATAAGCGTTTGATTCTCAATAATCTCACTTTTTCACTTCAGGATATAAACAGTATTCTCAAGTATATAAAATATGCAATGAACAGAACAGAATAAAGTTGCTTCCACTTTGGAAACATCAGGAAACACTTCTGAAGACTCTCCCTGCAAAACAGGTATTTACTAGGTTTCTTTCTCCAAAGCTATGGAAGTTTGAGCAAAGATGTTTAATATTCTTTCATGGGTATGCCACATAAGAACCAAAGATGCAACAAACAAGGCTAGGGTGAGCTGGTTAGCTAAAAAACAAGCTAATAGTCACTTTGTGTGCCACTAGCCAGGGCCAACACAAAATAATGATTAGGAAGACTAATCGAACTATTATCACTACAGTAACTAGACAAAAAATATTCACCTTTTTCCAAGAAAGGCAACACTAGGTCAGGAGAGGCGGATTATTGGTCACAGAAAAGAATATAGTAGTAGACTTCCACTATAAGAATGCAAGTAGAATGCAAGATAATGGCACACAACAGGTCAAAATGACTAACCAGTTTTATTTACAACACCCCTTAAAGACAGACACAATTCAAAGGGGGACATAACAAAGGGAAAGAAACAGCCACCATGCCCTTGCCTACCTATTTTAGGTAGGGTCCCCAACACCAATGCCTGGCCTAGACACAAGCATGGGTACTTCTGCCACTTGCTAGTGAACAGCACACACTAAGGCTGTCCCCAGCCCTGCTGGGGCACGGGGGCTGGGCTCTGGGGCTAGCTCAGAAATGCCACCTCCCCCCTGGCTGGGGCTGCTAGTCAAGGTGTAAAAACCACAGAATCTGGTGCATCTTTTCAGCACGTGGTAAGGGAGACCAGTCAGATTTATCCAGATACAGTTGAATCTCAAAAAGTTTGCACTTGGGAAGCTGTCCTGGGCTTGACGCCTCTATTTTTCAGTTCTTCTTCATCATCACTGTACCAACGGGCTGAGCAATACTGTTCCATTCTTCAGACCAAAAGCTCAAGTATTAGTAGTCTAAAATCTCCTGGTTTGTATTGGCAGAATAGACTACATAACCACTGCTGCTTCTTTCCCATCAGCCTCTCAGCTTTTCCCTAAGAAGAGCTGGGTTTGGAGAGGACTTTAGGGAGAGTCTAGGTCTGGTGGTTCCCAATGCTTCTGTCTTATTTCACATGTAGACAGACAGGACACATGCCAGCCACTTGGCTATCGTCAGATTAAAATGTCATTTACTAAGGAAAAGGATCTCCTGGGCTCAATTCTAGAATGAAGACAGGCAGCCCAGGCCAGGGAATGCTGAGAAGAAGAGGCAGAAAGCCAATCCTTCCTAGGAAATTCAGAGCCAGCCCCAGGCACAATCCAGACCTAAGGAGGAAACCAACACAAAGTTATCAAATTCATGTACCAGTGGCCACATGCCAGCACTGGGGCTCTGGCCAGCCCAAGCCACTTTAGGATTTCTTAGAGTCCTGTGTGTTCCGTCGCTTTAGGTCACTCAAGTCAACAGGTTTGAATGCTGTCAAAAAAATAAAGGAAGAAAATTTAGGATAAAATTCCAGATTCCCCATGTTATTTTCTTCAACATTCCTACTGACTTTAGCGAGAACATTGCTACAGTAGATCTCACACCATCACCTAATTAATAATACTTTATATTCTAATTTGGGCTCTAGATAACATACAATTACCATAGCTATCTTCACAACAATGCAACCAATTATATATTGAAAAGAGTTGAAAATTCTACCTAGGAATCATAATCTAAACCGTGCAACTAGAAAATCTCTAACATAAAACAGAGCAAGGCTAAATGCAGTGACGTTCAAATGCATATCTGAATTTATGCAATCATCAAATTCATGAGGTTAGAATTAAAGATTATTAATCATAAGCAAGAACAAGAATGTTCAGAGCCAGTGAAGTTTATAAATGGAAAAATGTTATTCTTTATCCTTTTCCTCTGAATTTCCTATGTGCAGTCATTTGATCATTATGATAAATCAAATGTTGGACTAGAATCTCTGGGATATAGATAATACTACTTCGGCCATCAAGTCTTTCTATTCTGTACAGGAGTTTAAACTAAAACCTTCAAGACAGGTATAGTTATTTGTTCTTGCTTATGATCAATAGCCATTAATTCTAACCTCTATTAATTTGATGATTGCATAAATTCAAATATACATTTGAAAGACAACACATTTAATCTTGCTCCCTTTTATGTTAGAGATGTTCTAGTTGCACAGTTTAGATTATGATTCCTAGGTAGAATTTCCTTGACCTAACAAGAGACATTATGCTATTATAGTGTACATTTTAAAACAGAGTTCTCTCCACTTCCCTGGAAACTTTGTGCAGTATTTTGCTAATGGTGAAAAATATTGAAAACCATCACAATACATGAATAAAATTTTAATGGAAGATAGCAGGATCTTGTCAAAAGGAAAGGTAAACTGGCAATCTCCAAGTTCTGTATAGAGTATATTTTGTCTAGAGGCTTACACATTTGCATATAACAGCCTATTTATTGCTAGAAATATCAATATCTTGTATTCAATAAATCAATTTTAAGATCTTAAAGAATCTCCAATTTTTGCATAAGCATATTTGCACAGAAGTATTCCCCCAAATATAATCTATTTTTAAAAAACACTTCTATTTCACCATTCTATTACTAAGACACCCAACCCAGCTACTAGTAACATCAGCTACTAGATTATATAATATGAAACTATGACCAATGACCAACAACAGATAAATTAATTTCATTGTGAACAATGGTTTTCACCATGTGCCAAAGTCCAAAGTTAAGACAGTAGGAAATGTCAAAGTCCAGGACCAATTATATAAAAGTTGTTGTGTTATGTAGCCATGTGTTATTTTGCCTCACTACTGATGCTAATGCTAGTAACGTTAATTACTAGAAGAACTTTGAGCTGGATGTAGTTGAAGGAATACGGAGCATACAATTCATGGAAGAAAAGGGATTAACTGAAACTGAAAAAAATAGATGCCAAAGTATCATGACTTCGGACTATCTGGACACTTGAAAAACAACTAGAATACACAAAATTAAACCCGGTAAATAGAAGCTAATTAATATGACAAAGTACTGAAAATACATATTATAAGCAACGAACTTGAAGAACACATTGAAACTTCTGAATTATTTTCAAATGTATACTCACATAAAATAATGTGTAATTTACACTGGATGTCAGTAAGTTTGTCATAAGAAAGTATCCGACAGTATGAAACTCACCCTTCAAACTGGGATTTGGTACCTTCTCCACATATTCCTCTACAAGAACCCTTTCACCACCTGCCATTTGACTGCGGAGATCCCGCTCCACAGATTGCCATGCTGCAGAAAAGGAGAATGTTAAGAAAGGAAAATATTTCATATGCAGACTAACGAAGCTCTTTCTGACTGAATCAGCCACCTAAACACTAACAGTGATTCTATGCTACAAGAAATGTTTAAAAAACAAAGAAAGCATACTGTTTGCAGTTAGAGAACCCACTATGCAGAACTTACAATGTTGCTCTGTCAATCCCAAATATTAGAGCCATGTATAAAGTTTTTGACTTTCAAAGACTCTCATTTTCAGTAATTTTTCTCCACTTATTCGTCTATGTTTTAAAAAAAAACATAGATATGGGGGGAAATGTCACCAATACTTGTTAAATGGTATGTGGTACATAAGTAATATACATGATATAAGGTGGCATAATATGCCATGATCTGGCGGAAATGTAGCAAATGCTTCCCACTCTGCACCTTCATAGATGAAGCGCACATTCTCCTCATGTGCAGGAGTGAAGATCTCACTGCTGTTGCTTGGGGAGCGAGGACTGCTGTTTCTCTTGCCATTGTAAACTACTCTGGAAACAGGAGAGCTAGAAAAAAAGGAGATAGGCAACAAAATTCTGATCTTTGGCAAAATTTTAAAAGTGGGACATTGTTAACTTCAGCCACTTTCCCCCAAATCTGATTACAATTCCCCTCAGTCCCTATGACCAACTATCTGGATTGCTAGGAGTTGTAAGTCAAGTGTTAGGTTCCAAAAGTTAAGACCACTCAGGTCTTTTTAAAGAGAAAAATACCAGTATAAGCAACACATTTTTTTTCTTGACTGTGTCGGTTACATGTCACTTTGCCATTTTCAACGTGCTGCGGGAATACAGGATTTCCAAATCAAAGTTAATAATCAATCCAAGAGTCAAAGAATTATCCATCATCATCAGGAAACTTACCCAGAACACCTCTAGCTCAACCATTTGCCCGCCTTCACCAAGAAAGAACAGCTGACTAAAAAGTCCTAAAGAAGTAATAATATATTCTATCAACATATGTATTCAGTACCCGTACAAATTCAATTTCCATCTTTCTCACCTTGTCATGGCTGCCTCTTGCCCAGCCCTGGCCCAGGTACTGGAAGGATAGGTTGGTGACACTAAAAGAAAAAAGACAAAAGGCTAGATAGAACAAAGGCTGAGCTGACTAAGGATGGTGTCCCATTAGCTACACATGAGGGAGCAAATTACTTCAGTAACTGAGCAGGGATAAAATCCCGGCTCAGCCCTGTCATCCTAAGGCAGGCTGGATTTCAGGAATTGCTTTGCTTTGCAGACCAGAGGACCATTTCAGCCATTGTTTGATCACATTGACAGTATTACACTACCACCCAAAGCCTTAATCGTGCAAAGACCTCAAGACCCACCAGGTCCCCCCGTAATAAAAACCATCCCCATATGAGAACTGCTGCTCAGTTCCGCTGCTCTCTTATCTCTGCATCCTTAGCTTCGCCCACCGGACGCCGGAGAAAGGATCTAGCCTTGGCAAAGGGATGCCAGCCACTGCCCAGGAAGGGAAGAGAAAGGAGGCTCTGGAGTCCCACTTTCTTCCTTCTCCCCGCCGCCTCCTACGAACTGCCAGCCCGATCTGGAGCTGGCCCGGCACTAGGCCCACTGACCCATCAGCGAGTACCTGTGCGGGGGGTCAGTTCAGCACTGCAGCCGGGTCGGCACCGAGGACAAGGCGATCGGCGCGCCTCCCTTGTCTTCCCAACCCTCAGGGTTTTTTGGTTTGGTGCCCACCCTCCCAACTCCTTCACCTGGGCCCGGGGAGATCCCGGCCCTGACTCCGCTCGCTGCTGCCAGGCCCGGGCGGAAGAGAGCGCCTAGGCCGGGGCTGCGCCTGCGCACTGAGGGCGAGTGGGTCCGGAGAGCCCCTGCCCCGCGTAGCCGCGGGAGAGAATTTCCATGGAAACGGAGCGGCGGGGCAGGGCGCGGGGAAAGGTTGCCATGGAAACGGGAGTCCGGGGCAAGCTCCGGGGAAGGGGAGCGGATCTTGAATATGGGGAGTCGGTGGGGAAGGAGGGGAGGGAGCTTTGGGGAAGGGCGCTTTAGCTTCAGTAGCACCCAGGGGCAAACCGAGGAGGGCGTTGGGGGGGGAGTTTGGGGTTGGGAGGGAGCGGGACTTGGCCAGGCATAGGTCCCCAAGGCGGATCATCAATTCACTAGGGCCATTTGCAACAAGGAAGCCTTCCAGGCGTTAAGGTGTCTCATCTTTTCAGCTTGTCCCTAGAGGAGATTGTGGGTGCAGGTAAGGTGCGATGTAAACATAGTTCGCTGTTGGCTTCGGACGGATTTCTGGGTAGGTGATCAACCTTAGTGCTGACTAAGGTATCAGGAGGCTGAGAAGCGAGTGTCCACATGTACATAATACTCTTTCAGCCCAACTCAAGGTTGTGTTGGGGAAAAACTTTATAAATATTTAAGTATATCTTTTCATGTGCCAACAATGAAGAAATGACATTTGGCTCCAATGTAAAGTAGTGAGTATACAGCAGTGGTGGATTCCAGATTCCGTTCCAATTGGTACGGTTGGAACGGGCCCGGCATCACCCATCTGGGTGCGCACAGTGCACGTGCACATGTGCACGGTGCGCGCATGCATTGTACCAACGCTCCAGCTGCTTGGCGGAGCGTCACCCAGGCACTGTACGCACCATGTGCGTGCGCGGAAGTGCCAACAGCTTAAAGCACAGCTAAGGAGCAAGGGCGCGCGGGCGGGCCCTCTGGAGCACCGTACCAGAACGGTATCCGTTGCTCCGGGAAGGCTGTATACCAGTGGTGGGTTGTACTGCCGGCAACCCACCACTGGTATACAGCTTGTATAACAGTTTAAATGTGCTGACCCCTCAAAATAACGCAACACACAGCCATTAATGTCTAAACTGCTGGCAACAAAAATGAGTACACCCCTAAGTGATAATGTCCAAATGGAGCCCAAAGTGTCAATATTTTATGTGGCCACCATTATTTTCCAGCATTGCCGCAACCCTCTTGGGCATAGAATTCACCGGTTGCCACTGGAGCTTCACGGGTTGCCACTGGAGTCCTCTTCCACTCCTCCATGATGACGTCAAGGAGCTTGTGGATGTTAGAGCAGGGGTCTCCAACCTTTGCAACTTTTAAGTCTGAAGGACTTCAGCTCCCAGAATTCTCCAGCCAGCAAAGCTGGCTGGAGAAGTCTGGGAGCTGAAGTCCTTCAGACTTAAAGTTGCAAAGGTTGGAGACCCCTGTGTTAGAGACCTTGCAAACCTCCACCTTCCGTTTCAGGATGCCCCACAGATGCTCAGTAGGGTTTAGGTCTGAAGTGTCATTTCTTCAGTGTTGTCACATAAAAAGATATACTTAAATATTTACAAAATGTGAGGGGGGTACTCACTTCTGTGATATACTGTAGATAAATATATATAATAATAATAATAGTAGTAGTGAGAAAATTGCTAAAACGAATTTGAACAGTGGAAACACCATCAGTACTTGGGCCATACCTGCAATATGATACACGACAGGAATTATTTAAATGAACACAAGCCAAATTGGACAGTTTGGAACAAAAAACAAGAAAACTTATGACTATTCACTATGCATTAGATTCCTGTAGAGATGTTAATAGATCATACTTGCCCTGCAAAAATGGAGGCAAAGGTTTACTTCAGGTCAAAGTTGAAGAAAAAATAGTGTCCATTGGCTGATTATGTAAAAGGCAGCCAAGAAGAAGCACTGATGTAAGGTAAAAATCACAATTTATTAAATATACATAACATAAATATTGAAAAAATGTAATAAAAACCAAATAGAATGCTGGTAAGGAAAAGCATTACATGGCTAATTTCTACAAAAGATCAAAAGAAAAGTGGATAAAAATAAAATCTGACAATGGCTTACAATTGGAACATTCAAAAAGGGACTGCATGCTTGGTTTTGGCTGCTCAAAAGCAAGCTATTTGAGGCCAGAATTTAAAAAAAATTAATCAAATGAGTCAAAGTGCAAATGACGCAAAGCAGAAGAAACATCATATACTCAACTCATGCAAAAAGATTGAACAAACTGATTAAAAACAGAGATACAACACATTTGCCAAAATGATTCACTGGAACATCTGTAAAGATTATGTGCCAATAATGAAAAATTGGTGAGAACATATAATTGAAAATATAGTTGAAAATGAGCAGATTAAAATATTTTGGGATTTTCAAATACAAACTAATAAAATCTTGACATACCAGATTTAACTGGTTGAAAATAAAATGGTGGATAATTGATGTGGCAATGCCAGGGGATACTAGAATAGAAGACGAAGAATTGGAAAAAGTCACAAAATATCAAAATCTGAAAATCTAAATTGAAAGATGGCATAAATCAGCCAGGGTAGACCCACTGGTTATTGATTGGTACCCTAGCAAAAAGGTGTTGGCAACACTTTAAAAATCTGCACATTGACAAATTTTCCATCTGTCAGTTATAAAAGGCCACACTGCTTGGATCTGCACATATAATTATGACATCCTAGGTATTTGATTGCGAACCTATGGCATGCGTGCCACAGGTGGCACACGGAGCGCCAGCTGACTTCAGCCTTCTTTTGAGGCAGTTTTTTGCCCTCCAGGGCAAAAAAAACCAGCCCTATGGCCAAACCAGAAGTTAAGAAACAGACTTCCAGTTTTCTGGTAGTGCCGTTTTTTGCCTTCCGGAGCCTTCAGATGGCGAAAAACAGCTCTTGGGCCAAACAGGAAGTTACAATTTCAAAACTTCTGGCTTGACCATAGGGCCGTTTTTGCCCTTCGGAGGCTTCAGAGAAGCTCCTGAAGCCTCCAGAGGGCTTCCAGGGGGGGGAGGCTGTTTTCACCCTCCCGAGGCTCCTAGAAAGCCTCTGGAACCTGAGGAGGGCGAAAAACACGCCAAAAGCGGTGTGTGTGTGCATGCATAACATTATGGGTGTGGCACACCCACACACGACCCCCCCCCCGCGCTACCCTGACACACGCTCCAAAAAAGGTTAGCCATCACTGTCCTAGATTCTTGGGAAGAATTCAATGAGAATGAAGGTCAATACCAACTTAAGACCTGGCAGCAGTGATTTCACGAATTGGAGATCATAAAGTATCAATATCTGATATTAAAGTTGAAACATTATGACAGAAACTGGCCATGGTGAGCCCAGTCATTATTGGTGGGTGCCATACCAAAAAGGCTTGGACAACACTTTCAAAATCTACATATTGACAGAATTTTCATCTATCGTTTACAAAAGGCCATTTTGCTTGAATCTGCTCATATAATGTGCCAATTTGTTACAACATCCTAGGTTCTTGGAAATAACTGAATGAAATGAAAGTCAATATTAGCTAAATAACCAGCTATGGTTTCACAAATTGAAGATCGCAAAGTATCAAGATCTGAAAACAAAAGATTATGTCATGAATGTAGCGATCCCAATGGATATTGGCACATGGGGTACCATACCAAATCTTGGATGATACCTAAAAAATTTGCGCGTTGACAAAATTTCCATCTGTCAATTGCAAAAGGCCACACTGTTTAGATCCTCACATATACTCATCGATACATTACAGCATCCTAGGTTTGGGGAAACTTTGATGTGCATGAAGACCAATATCTGGTAAAAAATGGCAGCTGTGACTTCATTTTGTGAATCGATTATAATACTTGAATATCATTGGCATTGACAAAATCATAATCAGTCAACTACAAAAAGCAGCTTTACTTGAACAACTTGCAATACCTTTAACACCATCAATAACACAATCTATCTATCCCAGTCTCTTGGGAAAGATTTGCTAGGTGGTTAAACTGCCCAATACAGTCTGAATACTTGGTTGACTGTGGGACCAATCATAATATAATAGGAAGGAATATCCTCCACCAGATACTTAGGCTCTGATGTTCCACTGAATGCAATGCATAAGTTTAACTCTCACCCATGATTCTGCCTAGTATTTTGGGAATGACTAGAAGGGATTTACGGGGGGGGGGGGGATGACAAACGTGTAACTGTGGATTCAGTTAATTATTTTGAAGCTCTTCAGACTTCATCACAGAAAAGTTGTGATCATTTCAGGCAACATGCCACACTATAACCTAATCCTTATATTCAGAAGCAAGAGTAGGCAAGTACTTGTGATATGTTCAACATTTATATCAATTACAACTTACCTAAGATGAGGGTGGGTGGGTTCTTGTTTTTGCTTAATTTTCTATTTTTCTTAGGAACAGCAAATATAAATACAGGTAGTTCTCAATTTACAACCACAAATGAGCCCCAAATTATTGTTGTTAAGTGGGAAATTTGTTAAGTGAGTTTTGCTCCATTTTATGATATTTCTTGCCTCAGTGTTAAGTAAATCACTGTAGTTGATATGTTAGTAACCCAGTTGTTAATTGAATCTGGCTTCCCCATTGACTTTGCTTGTCAAAAGGTTGCAAAAGGTGATCACATGACCTTGGGACACAACAACAGTCATAAATAAGAACTAATTGCCCAGCATTTCAATTTTGATCACCTGCCATGAGGGTGCTGCAAAGATAGTAATTGAAAAATGGTCATGTCACTTTTTTCAGCGTCGTACTAACTTTGAACAGTCACTAAATGAATTGTTGATTGAGGATTACCTGTATAGGACATGCAAACTTCACCTTGGAGGATTCTACTCAGGACTTTCATAAGCTTACTAAGCATTTTCGTTTATCAAAATCATTGTTTAGAATTGCTTCTAAATAAAGAAACATTTTGAAGATCGAAAAACTACTTGTTAATTTTAGATAATGTGATGAGATTGTACTTAATTTAACTGCTTTAAATTTTGTCAAAACATGCTGACTCATAACCACACATAGTTTTTAACCACACAATATGTGTGTTTTGGGGGAGGCCCAGCCACAAAACATTGTATACCAAGATAGGCCATGTCTAATTTCATTTCATATCTAATTTCTTTTGGGCCTAATTCTGGACTGAATCATACCAAGCTGAAACAAGTTATTTGTATGTGTGTGTATGTATATGTATGCATGCATGTACATATGTACATGTATGTACATATACATGTATCTACATATATGTATGTACATATATATATATACATACCCTCTTAATCCATGGATGTGGGTGTGTAAAATGCCCTCTTAATCCATAACAAGTGTATGTTACAGATTTGAGCATCAGAAATCTACCAGAACTAAGAAGCTCAATAACAGCATATTCTTGGGCACTGTGTATCATAGGAAAAACATTTGAATAATTTGAATTACCACACCTGGCCCCTATATTTTTCCTCCATCACTAATCTTTATATTAGAATGATATATGCAGTCTACCTTCCCTTACTCTTTCAGAGCAGACAAATATAGTTTTATGTTATATATCCATGTATGGGGTTTTACATAACTTACACACACACACACACACATACACACACACATACATGTCGTAAGAATTTTTCTACTTGACATAGTGTGGCATTCTCAGTTACACTGATCATCAAAACGCAGGCACTGTATGACCAGTTTTATCCTATTTGGGACTCTTCAGAGATGGGCAGCTATATATTTTTCTATGGGCTTCAAACCCTCTATTGAGACTAGAACTCTCAGACCTTTACACTAGATGATATTGCACATACAATTCATTAGCTTTAAGAGTTACCCAAGTCCTGATGCTCAGTAGTTGCAGGAAGGAATATATAAAATCTATTAGGATGGCATAAACCATCCACCTTCTCTTAAGCTGTTACATTACATCATGACCCCTGCATACAGGTTTTACGTGACTTCTTGCATTATTTACCCTCTTCCCATTGAAAAGGTAACTTCTTACAGCATATTACATATTGTTAATGCTATAAAAATATGCAAGTAGCATAATTTCAATGAAGTTTAGTTAATAATAATAATAATAATAATAATAATAATAATAATAATAATAATAATAATAATAATAATAATAATAATAATCTTTATTGTCGTTGTAAAAATTACAATGAAATTGGTTTTAACTTCACTGGTGCAAAATTATAACAGAAACAAAAAAGAGAAAAGAAAAAAGAAAAACTAGCATGTGCATGGAGTGATTGCGGTTGAATTTAAAAGTCTCACAGCCCAAGGATAGAAGCTACCTTTAAACCTGTTTGTTCGGCTGGCTATACTTTGATATCTTCTGCCTGATGGTAGAAGGGCAAAGAGATACCAACCAGGGTGTGAATCATCTTATTTATTTATTTATTTATTTATTTATTTAAATTTATACCCCGCCCTTCTCCACAGAGGACCCAGGGCGGCGCACAGGAAATTTAAAAAACATACAAAAATACAATAAATATAATTTTAAAAAACTATTAAATAACCCCATCCTGCGCTAAAACCAAATTTTAAAACCCAATTTAAAACTATCTTAAGTCCCCAAGGGAGGTTAGGCTAGGCCGGCTTGTTGAAACAGATATGTCTTAAGACATTGGCGGAAGAGGCGGAGGTCGGTGATGGTACGTAATTCAGGGGGTAGGTCATTCCAAAGGGCTGGCCCCGCCACAGAGAAGGCTCTTCCCCTGGGCGTCGCCAGTCGGCATTGTCCGGCCGACGGTACCCTGAGGAGGCCCTCTCTGTGGGAGCGGATTGGTCTGAGGGATGTATGGGGCAGGAGGCGGTCTCGCATATAACTAGGTCCCGAGCCATGGAGCGCTTTAAAGATGGTAGTCAAAACCTTGAAGCGCACTCGAAAGGCCACAGGAAGCCAATGCAGCTCGCGCAGGATCGGTGTTATGTGGGAGCATCTAGTGGCTCCCATAATCACCCGCGCGGCTGCGTTTTGGACTAGCTGTAGCTTTCGAGTGCACCTCAAGGGAAGCCCCATGTAGAGAGTATTACAGTAGTCGAGTCGGGACGTCACGAGTGCCTGAGTGACTGTGCGTAGGGCAGCCCGGTCCAGTAAGGGGCGCAGTTGGCGCATCAGGCGAACCTGATGGAACGCCCCCCTGGCCACGGCTGCCACATGGTCCTCCATGGACAGCCGGGAATCCAGGAGGACACCCAAATTGCGCGCCCTCTCCACGGGGGCCAGTGTTTCGCCCCCAATGGCCAGAGTTGGAGTGATCTGGCTGAACCGGGGTGCCGGAAACCACAGCCACTCAGTCTTGGCAGGGTTGAGTTTGAGTTTGTTACCACCCATCCAGATCCGTACGGCTTCCAGACACCGGGACAGCACTTCGGCGGCATCGTTGGGGTGGTTTGGGGTGGATATGTACAACTGAGTGTCATCAGCGTACAGATGGTATTCCACCCCAAAACCACGGATGATCTCACCCAGCGGCTTCATATATGTGTTGAAAAGGAGGGGCGAGAGGACCGACCCCTGAGGAACCCCACATAGGAGAGGCCTCGAGGTCGACCTCTGCCCTCCCGTCAACACATATTGCGACCGACCAGAGAGGTAGGATGAGAACCACCGCAGAACGGTGCCTCCCAGCCCCAACCCCCCCAGTCGGTGCAATAGGATACCATGGTCGATGGTATCAAAAGCCGCCGAGAGGTCTAATAGGACTAGGATAGAGGAATACCCTCTATCCCGCGCCCTCCAGAGATCATCAACCAACGCGACCAATGCCGTCTCAGTACTGTGACCGGGCCGGAAGCCGGACTGGCGCGGGTCTAGATAATCAACTTCCTCCAGGTGTCGCGGAAACTGTTGGGCCACCACACTCTCGACAACCTTCACTAAAAAGTGAAGGTTGGAGACCGGACGATAGTTCTCTAGTAAAGCTGGGTCCAGGGACGGCTTCTTGAGGAGGGGCCTCACTACCGCCTCTTTCAAGACGGCAGGTAAGGACCCCTCACTCAAAGATGCGTTGACAATGCCCTGGAGCCAGCCTCGTGTCGTCTCCCAGGATGCCAGTACAAGCCAGGAGGGACACGGGTCCAATAAACATGTGGTCGCCCTAAGTTTCCTTGACAACCTGTCCATATCCTCGGTGGTAACAAAGTCAAACTCCTCCCAAGAAGGAGCCTCAAGACTAGCCTCGGACAGTCCCACAGGACCACTGTCGATGGAGGGTAGCTCATTCCGAATCCGAGTGATTTTCTCCTGCAGATAAATCCCAAATTCCTCTGCTCGCCCTTGCAGAGGGGCTTCCCGCGGCCTCTGGTGAAGGAGGGAGCGGGTCACCCCAAACAGGGCGGCAGGGCGGTTATCTGCGGATGCAATAAGAGTGGCACAATACTCCCGTTTGGCCACTCTTATCGCCACTAAATAAGCCCTAATATGGGTTCTCACTAGTGTTCGGTCGGCTTCGGAGCGAGAGGATCTCCATCTACTCTCTAGGCATCTCTTGTGGCGTTTCATCCCCCGGAGCTCCTCAGTGAACCAAGGAGCCCGGGTGATTCGTCGCCGCAAGAGAGGCCGCAAGGGCGCAACTCGGTCCAAGGCCCCCGTGGCCGCACTTAACCATGCGGCCACTAGGTCCTCAGTCGAGTCGCGGGGCAGGGTCACAGGAATTGGCCCAAGCTCCCTCTGGAACCTTTCCGGGTCCATTAGAAGCCTGGGGCGGAACCATATAGGAGTGTCCGGTTCCGCCTCCCCGCGGTGGGGTGCAGCGATTGGAAAGTCCAGCCGAAGGAGAGCATGATCCGTCCATGACAAGGGAGTAATGACTAGATCCCCTATTCCAAGATCACGGCTCCACTGTCCCGAGACAAAGATGAGATCCAGTGTGTTCCCCCCCTCGTGAGTGGGGCCTAAAACTACTTGGGTCAGGTCCATGGCCGTCATGGAAGCCATGAACTCCCGAGCTGCTCCAGAGGCTTCGCCCGCCGACGGCAAGTTAAAGTCCCCCATGACTACCAGTCTGGGGGTCTCAACTGCCGCCTCGGCTATCACCTCTAGGAGCTCGGGCAGGGCTGTTGTTGCATAGCGAGGAGCCAGGTATACAACTAACATGCCCAACTGCCTTCCTAGGCCCCATCTCACATAGAGAGATTCACACCCGGTTGTCTGGGGGACAGAGGTCTCCTTTGGCTCAAGACCTTCCTTTACGATAATCGCCACCCCCCCACCCCTCCCTAGGGCCCTAGGCTGATGAAAAGCATGGTAACCTGGTGGGCACATGTCCACGAGGGGCGTACCCCCCTCGTGGCCCAACCAGGTTTCCGTTATACCCACCAGGTCCGGGTCCCCCTCTGACACAAGGTCACGAATGAGGGGATTCTCTTTGAGAATCTTCCTTGCTCTGCTAAAGCAGCGAGATCTGGCGATGTTATCCAGTGATGTCAGAGGGCAACCGATGGTTTCTTGTGCCGAACTGATCACTCTCTGTACTGCCTTCCTCTCCGCAACTGTTAAACCAGCATACCACACTGTGATACAATATGTGAGGACACTTTCTATGATGGACCGATAGAAAGAGGTCATCAGCCGTTGTTCCACCTGATTTTTCCGCAGGACTCTAAGGAAATGAAGTCTCTGTTGAGCTTTTCCAATCACCAGAGACGTGTTCTTTTTCCAGGTGAGATCTTGGCTAATAAGCACTCCTAAGAATTTAAAAGAGGAAACCCTCTCCACACAACCCCCCTCAATATACAGTGGAACAGGTTCCTCTCTGTGCCTTCGGAAATCTAGCACCATCTCCTTTGTCTTGCTAGTATTTAGACCTAAGTTGTTTCTTGAGCACCATGCGGATACCTTCTGGACTTCTTCCCTGTATGCTGATTCGTCCCCTCCAGTTATGAGACCCACCACCGTTGTGTCATCTGCAAACTTTATTATGATGTTGGATGGATCAGAGGATATGCAGTCATATGTATACAGTGAGTAGAGGTAGGGGCTGAGCACACAGCCCTGAGGGGAGCCTGTGCTGAGCTTCAGTGTGGAAGATGTAAAGGACCCAACCCTTACTGTTTGTGGACGATCGGTCAGGAAGTCTTTGATCCATTCACAAGTAAGGGGAGGGAAATTCAGGTCAGTCAACTTTTCAATGAGAATGCCTGGTAGGATAGTGTTAAAGGCCGAGCTATAATCTATAAAAAGCATTCTGACATAATTCCCAGATTTCTCAAGGTGGCTCAGTGCGATATGGAGAGCAGTGGTGATGGCATCCCCTGTCGACCTGTTGTTTCTATACGCAAACTGGTGTTGATCAAAACTTGGTGGAAGACAGGACCTGAGGTATTGTAGGACCAGTCTCTCAAAGCACTTCATCACTATAGACGTCAGTGCAATGGGTCTATAGTCATTCAAGCTTTTTATGGCTGCTGTCTTTGGAACTGGGATAATGGTGGCTGCTTTCAAGCATGATGGGACTCTAGCCTGTTTCAGGGAGAGGTTAAAAATCCTTGTCAGAACCCCTGCTAATTGGTGAGCACAGGTTTTAACTGGATGAAATGTAAAAATGCTTTTTTCAGATAATACAGCCAGGTCCAGAGGTTTAACTATAGTAGAATGCATACAATTCAAGCTTGGATGAAGTTTTACTTTCATTTTTTTGTTTTACTTTTTAGACAATCCATGTTGCTTTGGACACTGGGATTTGCTTATTCCAAATCCAAATGCTCTTCTCCCCATATGGATTTTGATTTTACGAGAAGAGTTTTATTGCATCATAACCAAAACCAAATATTTCAACAAAAGCCTGGCTACCATTAATGTGAGAAGAAAGAAAGATACCCCAAGATTTGGGAATTCCTTTATTGAAAAAATAAAAAGCTGTTTTGGAATCACTTAAAAAATACAGTATAAAAGCAAATCCAGAATTGGCAACACATTAAAAATAGGACATTATACACTATGTTTTAGATTAGAATAATCCATATGTACATAAAGATGTCATTTTGAAGATAGATATTTCCATGGTTATTTTGTGAGGATTGTGTGGTGAGGTGATGTGTCCGGTCCAATCCAGATCACAAACATACAGTATATGTAAACTGCCTACACAGCCACACCCATCAGAACCAGTATATGTCATCTATTGAATTGGACAATGAACCACAATAAAGAATGTTGCATTTCTTTTTGGATGGACTATCCCAAGCATGTCTCTGAGAAATCCCCAAGTAGTCAGTCTCATATATACCTATTGCAGCTACAGTATGGCCTCTTTTAGGAGATCTTACACTCCCTTACCAACTTCATAGGAACAACTTTGCTAGTTTCCCCCTTTGTACAACAGATTATGCTGTCTGCCATGGAAACTGGATTTCACATGGAAAAGAGATACAGTCTTAGTTTACATGGGCTGCTTGGAAGAGCTCCACAAGATCCTTGTATTCTGGGTCAATAAGGTCAGATGGCTTATCTCCCTCATTGTTGGTGGCATCACACTGGGCCCCAAGAGAGATGAGGTACCTGGAAGGTCAGAAAAGAGAAAGTCATGAAATGCAGCAGAGGTTGAAAGGGTCTGGACTGACCTACTTCTGTTTAAAAATATTCAGTCCATTTAAGTAGTTCACCGTATAATATAGTTTAGATGTACTTTAGTCACTTTTAATAATTGCAATAAGAATTTGCAATATTAATCATCTTTATTCTCATATTTCTTTAAGGCAGGTTCACCTCATTATACTATTCATACCTGGAAAATTCAGTGGTACACAAAAGCCTAGAGCTATTTCTGCTATCAAGAGTTGCAGTCAGATTCCCCACATGCATTGTCCAACTGACATATACCAACTTCACTTATGCAATATATTTAAAGCAATATAGAGGGCTTTATGATGTTATGAAGTGACTCAAAAAAAATTTTTTTCTTGCCATAAAAACAACCACCTTTTAAATAAAATAAAATTTTGCCAATGCCACAGTTAATCTGCCAATAAATACTACGGTATAAGCACTGCTGGTGTCAGGATGAGAGCACTGTGAGATAAGAGAGGATTCATCCATCTTTTTGAATAAGCCAGCAGGTACTTCTTTCTTGTCACTTCAAAGTTCACTACCCAAAAATTAAGTAGTGCAATCACTTTCCCCTTCTTGTTTTCCTTGGCCATATAATTCCTGTTTATTGAGAGAGTGGTGCAGCTGGCTAAGGGGGAATGAGGTAAACAGTTTAGCATCTCTGACCTTGCAATGTCAGCATAGCCATCGCTACAGGCCATATGCAGAGGTGTCCAGCCCTCCTCATCTGTCTGATTTATGTCCGCGCCGTATTTTATCAAGAGCTTGACGCATTCGAGGTTCCCAGCAAGCACAGCTTCATGGATGGCAGCCATTCCTAATTGGAAAAGATGATATATCAAAACTCTAGTTGGACACACAGGAGCATTATAAACTGAGGGGGGATCCTACCACATTTTTCATCTTCGCACAAGAAAAATCTTTCAAGTAAAGAAAGATAACTAAAACTGTTCAGTTAACATGCATCCACATAGATTTGTTGATGTTTTTAAGATTATTCACATTAGGCAAAAAAAAGGAAGTAGAAGTTCAATCAAGATTCCCGAGTATGTTTTCTGAACTTCTTTGAGAATTATTTGATTAACAAAAGGCCAATGAAAGCCAGTCTCCTTAACAGCAACATGATCCCCAAAGAGACTCCTATAATCCAACAATGCTGGGCTAAAATAACCTAAACCTATCTTCAATTTGGCACCTTCCACGTGAATTAGGGCTGCAGCCCATAATGTTCTTATCATGGCCAAAGTCTATTGGGAAATTCTGAAAGTTACAGTCCCAACAAAATCTGAAATGTACCAAACTAGGAAAACAAGACTAAGCAATGTCTTTCAGAAAGATTAAGCACATCCTGCCATAATTTTACTTGGGATTTTGCATCCTGTAATTGTCATGTTTTCTATGCTTCTGACACCTTTTCTCTTGCAATTTTTTCTTGCATAGATTTCCATGCACTGAGATAATAATCAGAGTTAGTGTCTCAAAGACATCAAACTACTTCAAACTTAGGCATAAGCCCTCAAAGTATTTCTGAGAAGCATGTACTCTATTTTATTGCCCATCCTGGTTTGTTTGTTTTGCTATATTGAAGCAAATTACTATGTACATAAAGGAAATAAATGGGTGAGAGTACTATAAGAAGTTATAGTATTTTAGACTTATACCATTCTTGAATGATTCCATTAAAATAATGTCGGCTGTATGGCAACTGAGAGAAAGGAAGGAAGCTCCCTGTTGTTTCTTTAAATCACACTGAAAATGCAGCCTAACATTCAACCCATATTTTTCTCTGGGATCAAACAGCTTCCTACTCAGCCACCCTCCAATCGGTCTTCCACGTACCAGAGGGATAGATGGTATCCAAGGAGACTTTCCTGGCCCGAATGAAACGTCCTACTTGCTCCAAGTCACCCTGTCGAATGTGGTCCTGGAAGAGAACGTCATTGGGGAAACGCACAGTCTTGAGGTGCCTTGCATATCGCCTGTACCTAGGATGTGAGGCTGGGCAGTAGTATTTCATGGTCACAGAGGGCAAAGGAAGTCCAACAGACAGATGAGGTGAGGAAAATGAGCAGATTTACCAAGTAGAAGAGTTACCTCACAAAGGTGAGGTGCAAAACTACAGTAATGTCTTGAGATCCAAAGGAGAATCTCCTCCCAAAATCTTGCAAAGAAAAGGTGAAGAAGAACCCAGTGATGATTTCTGTTCCTTTCAGAGTTTTTTTTGACAGCACAACACCTGGTGATCTGTGGAGAACTAATGCTTTCCCCACAGTGTTTCTTGTTATATAGCCTCCCTGTGGCTATTTTGAGGACACTCAGCTCATACTTGTTGCCATGAGATCTTGTAATTGAGACACCATGCCTGCATCCTCCCCCTTTTGAACATAAATTAGAATCTCAGCTTACAGCCCACCTGTCGATGAGTGGTAGTCAGCAGGTCCAGCTTGGACTGCAATCTACAACCAACGGCCTCTGATTTTGCAAGCCACCGTTTGCAATATTCTACATTACTTTCTGGAATTTGTTGGCAGCCATTTGTACTTTTCCCAAAACTAGTTCACGGCTATCATTCTAGGGAGGGATTCAAAAACAATTATTATAGAAGTGAAAAGCTTCTACAGTGAAGAATTTTATTACATGAATAGCAATCAATATTTTGCAATCTTTAAGGCAGATAGGCATTTTCTTAAGAGTTCATGCTTTTAATTTGCTGCTTGTAACTTGACAATCCAAAAATATTTGCAAAAGATACGAGTAGAAAGTGGTCAAGGGGAACAATCCAAGGACCCATGCTTGCTCATGTCGGTTATCAACTTTTTCATTGTTAATGTGCTGCAACATATAAGTTCTGTACAGCAGTGTGAATTCAGAGTTCATCTCTGTATATAAATGTAAATGAGTTTTTATCTGATTTAAGCATTTCTACACTTCTTATACGAAATAGGAAGGAAAATGATACCAATTTTTAGGAATTTGAGGTTTGCAACAGAAAGACGATAGCTATTTTGTGATTTTTATTCTGTTCACCTGCTTTGCATAACTATAGCCACTTAACTGTACTAGAACTGGAAGAGTAACAGAATCTAAGTTGCACTATATGAATGCGACTTTTGAGAATTGCAAGGTATTCATTTTGAGAAAGAATTGAAATTGGAAATAATGTTCAGCTGGAGCTTTTCTGCCTGTTCCACATATCCAGAGGGTGCCTGGGTACATAAATCAAGCCCTTCAATTTTGGTGAGCAATAGGAGAAACCATGTGAATTCAGGGAAGCCTCCATTAAGTGGGTTTTTTTGACCAGTTACCAAAAAGATTGGAAGAGAAATTCTAATAGTTGCTTCCCGTCCATGGATGAATTCTTCTAGTCTACAGTTATATTTAAAATCTCATGCACCGCTTCAACTATAACATACATTTTATGTTAATACATTTTATTTTATGTATTATTTTAAGATCCGCACCAAAGTCTCTGCTGATCTTGTTACACATCCTATAGTTCTAAGCATGGGCCTTGTATTTGTAGCTCTGGAGATAGTTCAGACATTAACAGCCATCTTCAAGAATACAGTATTTTTGTTTTTTGCATTATCTTTAGTACATCCAAGGAGTTAAAATTTTGAATTATTAATTTTAGTACTTTGATTCAGAAGAAAATTATTTTTAAAAAGAAATTCAGAATGGGTCAAAATCAAACTTAGCTAGCCAAAGCAACAGAGGTTTTCAGAACACTGAAATAATACTACAATTTCTTGATTAGATTTTAAGACTATTTTAAGTTATATTTTCCACTAAAAGTTCCAATCTGCCTATCTAATTTTAAAATGGCATAAAAGTGCTATTCATTTAACTCCTTTTTACAGAACATACCTGAACCTTACAATTCCTACGACCTCCTTATTTTTAACTGTTGAATACCACCCGCAACTCATCACCCCTCCAACAGAGATACTTGATGAGATGCACATTAGCTCTCATTCTTCTCTTGGAAAAAAAAAAAAGGAAGCCAAGCTACTTTTTAAAAAGGAAAACTATTGTCATCAGCTTTTCTTGGGGATATCTCAGCAGGCCCCATTGAGCAGGGCAGCAAGTGGAGCAACAAGAGGTTCTGAAACTTCCCACAGCTTTCAGCCATGAATTAATCTGGGTTGTGCAGGATGAAGGCATCCCCTGCTTGAAACAAGAAATATGGCATCTGTTCTAACTTTTGATGTCACTATCAAGTCAGGAATGGGTTACTGCCGGTTTTACTACTGATTTGCAACCCACGTGGGCACCAGACTGTTCAATGCAAATTGGTTTTTGCGCATGCCTGGAACAATTTACAGTGAACTGCATACACTCAGTCACTAAAAACCAAAATGGCAGCGGCCCAGTGGCAGGCCTGGATTGCTGCCAGTTCTGCGACCCAGGCTTGAATTCCACTACCAGTTCAGCTGAACCGGGCCGAACTGGGAGCAATCCATCTCTGTATCAAGCGCTATTAGACTATTAAAATTAGAAAGTGCTGATGGGCCACAGACTATTTCCTTCCCTTCCTGATACCAGAAAGATGCTTGCACTGATAGAACTCACAATAAATGAATTCTAGTCTTAAACATCTGGAGGCCAGGGACATTTTATGTTATCTCAAATTAAAAATCTGAGAACCAACAACACGCAAGGCAGGAAGTGGATTTGTGGATTTTTAGCACAAAAGGTAAACAATCCCTCACCTGTGTGTGATACAAGCAGTGGGAAAGGAAGAGCAAAATATCTGAAGCATAGCAAGTTACTTGCTGCAATTACTATTGTGGCATAGTTCTCCTCAGCCCCAACCATCACATCCAATTACAAGGGTTGCTTAGTTAAAGTTCAGCAATATTAGGAGGGCCATACTTTCCCCACCCTAATCCAAGACTTCCTCTCAGGGTCCGCCCCATACTACCAAAAAACCAAGAGCCACAGATCGTCCAGCTGTTGGTATGAAAAGATAACCCTGCACATTAAGTACTGACTGGTCCTTATCATACACCCACAGGAAAAAACTACGCTCCTATAATCTTCATAGAAGAAAAATGAACTTAAACAGCCATGCAACCACCTTACATGCTTGTAGCAAGAAAGTCACAGCACAGATCCACATAAAAAATTACAAAGATTCCGTGGTTGCAGGCAGAGGCATGACATGGCATGTAAACACCAAAGCAGCACATATGCATAATGCAGGGCTATTGCTGTGGAAATTCTAAGTTAATGTGTGTACAGGCATGAATAGTTTTGATGGTAAAATGCTATTTAAAATAAACTAAGCAACAAAAACTGCTTCAGAAATAGTCTGATGTCTTCTTCTGTCACAACCAAAGAGAAATGGTCAGCAAGCTCTCCTGCTCTTCAACAAGGAGCAGCAGCTTGTTTTCCTCGGCTGCAAGTAATGAGGCATGTTCACTCCCATCATATGACAGAATGACATAGTTGCTCACAAAAATATTGTTCAATTGAGATGGCCAACCATCCACAAAGCAGGTAATAGTTGCACATTACATACTTCTCTGGACGTTTCTTTGAATTCGAAGCTTGATGACCTTTAGAAACAATTTGTACTTTGAAGATCCTGAACGTAATAGCTCTACATTTTGGGATGGCAAAGATTTCTCTCTCTGACATTCACAGAGTTGTCCTTTAAGTGATACTTAGAATAAAGCTAAAATTGTATCTGGAATACTTTATCACAAATTTCAAAATAAAGATACTGGGATAACATACAGGACTAAACAATCTACTCTGATTCAGAAAACACAGACAAAAATATAGGCTGCAGCCAACTGAAAGTTACCAAATACACTGAAGTTCAAAATTCTATCCAAGAAAGATCTATATATGCTAGATTCAAGCCAAGCACTCCAGGAAGCTCCTATTTCAAATATGAACCGAGGGGGTAATTTTTTTCTCCCATTAAGAACAACCAGTTTCAAATCTAAGGAATAAAAGGGAATCATTTTAGAAGTTTCTTTTTAAGTGAAGGCTAGGGTACAGAATAATCCTTAAGGGTATATGCTCCTGGCGTAATTTGATTGGAGTCCTTCAAACTACTACTACATGCCACTAAATACAGCAAAGTCTTACAGCTGAGGAATACCAACCGAGTAGATCTACGTATTTTTAAAAGAGATTGCATGCTTTTATAAATCTAAAATCTGGTATTTTTCTGGTTACTTTTTTTCCCAGCTCGTAATTTTGCGGTTGCTCAGTTTGGCTTGTATTGGCTTCAAGTACTCTACTAAAAATTCATTTCCAGCTTTACTTAATAAAAAGCTGCTCTATTGGTGGGTTTTTTTTTAATCCAGCCAATACATTCAGACTCTGATTTAAAAAAAACATTTTTTTCCCTCAATAATAAAGCCAACCAGCCTTCTCACTGATTGACTTTATTGTCCTCTTTAGACCTAGAAATTGGCTCATGCAACAGGGGTGGAGTAAATGCATGTCTTCCTTATACTTTTCCTCCAGTAGCTCCTAAGTGTGAAGATGGTAAATCCAACCTCCCATTTCCCTTCCTTTCAGCTTTTGAAGTAGTGCGAGTTATTTACAATTAGTGAGCTAAAGAAAAGGGAAATAGGAACTCAGGTCTTGCTGGTCCTGGTTTATCATAATCACTGCACCCTCAAATAAGCTGTATGAAACAATCCACTAATGCAATTAAATTTCCCGATTCTCAATGCTCCATGCAAAATCTGAGGTAATATCAGAAGTGAGACTGATCTTTCCCGCAGCTGAAGATATTTATACTCCTTCCCAAAGCACTAAAGCAGAAATGTTCAACTCAGAGAACTAATATACCAGAAACATTCCTATCCTGTATGCAATTCAAAATACTGGTCATGACGAGAATTTGTAGTACTTAACTTACTATACTAGGCTCATCCCTCAGACCCCACACTTCTTAGAAACTAATTTCCCATAAGAACCATACTCCCATTTGTCTATTGGTATTTTTAGTGGGTCTTTTTCTCTTTAGTTTCCTAACCAAGACGTGATATAGTTAAGATTGTTTGATCCAGCCCAAATATTATTTCTTTCACCTTAAAAAGACTGAGAGTGCACTTTGATGCAAGAACAATGCAGCAGCAAGGATAGTATAGTAAAGCCCAGCATGCTACTTTATTATGATATATAGACTAAGTGTAATTATGGAATTATAGTATACAGTAAATTGGATGGAAAGTCAGACTTGATGTATCTTCAATTCTATATTTTTATGTATTAGTTGAAACGCTGCATCTAGTTTAATTTTAACCTGGACAATTACAGTTCTAAGATACTATCACAAAAGGAATTTGGTGGAGTGATGGCCCTAGAGCAGTGGTTCTCAACCTTCCCAATGCCTGACCCTTTAGTACAGTTCCTCATGTATGGTGAGTGGTGACCCCCAACCATAAAATTGGTGTCTCAGTTCCTAAGACCATTGAAAATATGTTTTTTCTGATGGTCTTAGGCGACCCCTGTGAACGGGTCGCATCAACAGGTTGAGAACCACTGCCCTAGAGCAATTAGCATGGGTTCCTGCTGTTGAAGACACCAAGTTGTGTAATGTATTGCTCTTTATGTATGTCCTATGACATAGGACGTATGTTTTCCAAGCATTGACGCTTTACCAGTTTGATTCAGATACCACATCCCTGCTGTTTGAATAACAAGCATTTAGAAGAAACTATTTTGAATATATTTCCTTGAATTTGAATATTTGTACATAGATTTTCCTCTATAGAAATACTTTTTCTGTACTCCATATAATCTAGGACTGGTTAACATTTCTGTCTAAAAGGAAACTATGATGCAAACGAATACTAGCAAAAAATCCTTAATTCAGTTTTTCCAGTCTGCCTCATTAATAGTCCTTCTTAAATTAACCTCCAAATTTAAAGAAAACAGCAAGATTCAAAAGAGTATTAAAATTAACTTTTATTTGGCCAATGAGTTCCATTCCTTTGAGCATCATGGATGCTTAAAATGAATTCCATTGAAACACATCATCCTCTTTGTAATACAGACTTTTCCATGGCTCTCAAGTATCCCCACACAACTCCTTAGTTATCAAGTGTCCTTTTTGTTGCATTCAGAGAAGTTATTTCCCAACAGTCCCCAGAAAACCCATTTGCAAAACAACGTGTAGGTAGCAAGGCTTTTGTTTCATTGCAGGTGAGATAGCAACTCAAGTTATATTTCGCTTTAGGCAAGGAGGCAACTGGACTCTCATTCCTCAGCAACCGTTTCCTACCCTTCCAGATCTTTGGATGACAGAAATCAATTGTACAATATGAAGAGGACATGAGACTCTGCAATGAGTTAAGAGGGCCTACTATACCCCACTTATTCCCTTGGTCAGCCTAGTGATTTCTTCCACATTGGAATGGTCCGGGGTAAGAGAAAAAAACAACAGTAAAGCATAGTGGGAAAAAGCTGGGACAATAACCAAGAGCCTGCTGGGTCAACAGCAGCATATGTCATTTAGACAAAGTGTGATTAATGTTTAAGGATGCCTTATTCATGAGATTCCCAAGTTAGTTAGGCAATAGGACATATTATCATTTCAATCTGCTTCTACCCAGGCCGCAATAGTCTAAGGAAATGTACATCACAGTTTGCAAATGAAAGAAGAGAAAAAAGACAAGAAAAAAGACCCAGCAGTTTGCCAACTAGTCAGATCCTTCTTCAGCATAGAATAAAACTAGATTTGTTTGACAGGTTAGAGCAATGGGTTAATTTCCCTTGGACTCCCAACCAGTTTCAGTCTTCTGGTTAGAATTTGTTTGCTGACTTGCTTGAGTTGGCAGCCACAGCATAGTGTCTGGGGATATGCAGATTGGACTTCTGTTTACAGTTCATCTTTTGGACCTGCAGCGTCTCCTTCCTCTTCAACATCTGGCTCCTCTTCTGCATCCTCTAGATCTTCCAGATCCTGTTTCAATGAAGAAAGGACTGGTCAGTTATTTGGAGATGCGTGTGCCTCTAGTTTGATTCTCTAAGCAATACAGAGCTAGAGTATTGTGAGAGCAAGTTGCTACAGAGCCCTTACCAGTATGGTAATTCAGGATCTGCTCGAAATGTAATTAACTCAATGGGTCTTCTGCTAAAACATGCAAGACTAGGAAAATCCCATGCATTCCAAGAAGCCACATAAAACCAAAGAATGTGTAACAAAATGCCAAAAGCACATTGTCCACAAGCATTTCCATATAGCAGATAAGAAGGGATTTCAAGGCAGTGGGGTACAGTTAGGTTTCCCACATCTTCTGGAAAGTTATAATCTTTTTAAGGAATAAAAATAACAAAAGGGTAATAACTTTTATCATACATAATGTAATTTCCCAACTTCAAAGTTCCTGACATCACAGTTCAGGTACCAAACATAACTAAACTGTCGTCCTCCAAATATGATGTAAGGTTCTGTCAATAAACAGAGGATCTCCAAACAGCCAGAAAAAACAAGGTTGCTTGTTGCATTTAAACTCGAGAATGTGACTCACCGGTTATAAAAAGGAAAGTAAAAACTAGATTAAAACAACTGACCCAGTCAATAATGCCACACTATTAAAAATAATAAACATATTTGATATAATAATCAATAGTTAAAATTTCTGGATAATAGCCAAAGAGACAGTCTGGTATGGTGCTTAAGGCACTAGGCTAGAAGCAGGATGTGTGTGAGTTCCCACCTCAGGCATGAAGCCAGCTGGGCAGCCTTGGGCCAGCCACTTTCTCTCAGCCACAGGAAGTAGCAATGGCAAGTCATTCCTGAAATCTTGCCAAGAAAAGTACAAGGACTTGTCCAGGCAATCACCAGAAGTCAATACTGGCTTGAAGATGCATATACACAAATGAACAAAATCCTGTCCATAGGATGGATTCAAACGATCATATTGATAACTCTCTTGTTTATTTCTTATGGGTTGTTTTCTCAAAGAGCAACCATGAATGCTTATCTCACTTCAGCTTTCATTAAGTTTACAGACCTTGAAGGTCTGAAAGGTAAAGATTGGTCATAAAGATATTTCTTCATCTCCATTCTAACTGTGAAGTCAATAAATGGGGCAGAACGAAATGAGGAGTACTTGTCACCAAGTAGCATCTGGTACAAAATGTTAACTCAGAAAAAAGAAACAAATGTTCCCTTATGTTTAAAGAAGAGTTCCATTGCATATACCTGAATCGCAAGATTGATTCTCTACCAGAATAGAGCAGAGATCTTTGCCTTTTTACATACAGAATTGTTTCTAATTTTGATCCTATCCAATCCTTTGTTCAGTCAAGCCATTCAGGAAAAAACAAACTGGTAGTCAGTACTTTTTGATCTACTCTAAACCACTGATCATCACCATCTTGGACCTAAAAACCCAATAACACTTCCAATTACTAACTTTTCTTTTTGGGTTAATCTGTTTTGAATTGGGTCTCACAAAACAAAGGTTAAGAATTGTATGCCTTCAGAAATGTTATCTATCATTAAATGAAACTTATAACAATTTTATAAAATTATAATAGTTCATAGTTTTTTTGAAATTCATCGGGTCAGTTAAGAGTAAGCTAAACTTAGTCCTAAGATATATTGCCTCAGTGATGCAACCCAAAGCTCTTTGCCACTGTTACCACCTCCTAAAACCACCAGGTATGATCACCTGAGTTTAGTTGTAGGACAGAGATGATACAAAGAACCTAGACTTAGGCATCAGTCTTGGGAAGGAAAGAAATGTTTGCATATCTTAGATTAGCCAAGGCTAGCATGGAAACTGAGTTAGTTGAAAGGAACGCTACGGGCAGGATGATGATCTAAAACAAAAACTCTGTGGTTTTTAACTAGCTTAGTGGTTCTCCTTCAGCTATGCCAGCTGATTGTCAGAAAAGACATTCCTCTGTTTCCTAGAGAATAAGCTAAAGTGGAAAAGTTGAATGATATTTTCTAAGCTCTATGGTCCAGCCTCGTCCCTTTCCCTAAATCCTCTGAAAGGAAATACCAAATGTGTGAAATGGTGCTATCTATTTACCATTCTTTATATCGTTAGGCCATTTAACCGTTGCTCACAGGAAATTGAGGTAACCGTTTTGAGAAAAGCCAAGGAATAGGAATGATAAATAATTCTGTGTAATATATTCAATCAATCAATCAATCAAATTTTATTTGTACACCGCGTCCTCTCCCCAGGGGACTCGGAGCGGTGCACAGGGTAAAATTTAAAATACTATACAAATACTTCAAATATTCAAGCTATAGTTGCTTTTGTATGTGGGAAAGTCGCTATTCATTATTATTATTATTATTATTATTATCATCATAACTTTTTTTTAATAAAGCACTTCTAACCAAGAGGGGGGGAAAGAGCAAACTAAACTGAAATGAAACATGGAGGCAATATTTTGCTTCACCTTAGTTATGTACTATGTCAGGAATAGTGCCCCCAAATCATACAGCAATCAAAAGAGTTGAACTGAGTATTTCCCCTCCCCTAATTTCCCCTAATGGTGTAAAGTAGGGGTCCCCAACCCCTGCTCTTTAGACTGGCACTGGGCTGCAGCATGCCAGAAACCGGGCCATGCAAACAAGTGAAGCTCTACCTGCAGGATGCAGGCAGCATGTGAAACTATACCCCCTCAGGTCCGTGGAAGAGCGTCTCTCCACGGAACCAGTCCCTGGTTCCCAAAAGGCTAGGGGGCCACTGGTGTAAAGAACTCAAAACAGAGGATAACAAATCAAGTCAGGAGCTTCCACGTAAACATAAGAATGGTAAAGAATGTGCTCTAACTACAGATACCTACATCCCCAGCCCTAGTAAGCAACTTGAAATCACAACAATAGAATCTACTATGTACAGGAATTCTGTAGGACTATCAGCTATAATATGCCATGGGTGAGTTGCTAGAGTCTCACTTGCCAATATAAATGGAAAATTCACAGCATTTCTAAATTTGTCCTTTCATATTTACCCTTTAAATAAGACTCAAAAGTATAGCAGCACAGTAGCAGAGCTAGTAGCATCTCTGTCAAGGAAGCAGAGACTAGTTATGCATGCTAAAAGCAACAACTCCGTGACTGAAAGAGGACATCCACACCTGCTGAGGGGCTTTTGTCTGCCCACTGAAGATTCAATCTCAGGACAACTACGGGTTGTTGGGGCAAGGCTGAGGGGAATGCAAACAATGCTTTTTTCAGCATTTTTCTGAACATAGAAATGACTTTATAGGCTCCTGCATTTTACATGGCCTCAAGTCTACATGGAATTGCAGGTATTCTGAACACCCTGCCTGCCATCCCAGTTCATTCTGGATATTACCAGCTGTGTTTTGTTTACAGGTTGCTATGGAACTAACATTCTCTGCTGCCAAAGCAAGCCATAACTACATTTACAGGATAGAACTGCCATTTCCTCAGGGATCTGACTCGTGTCCAGGAGCCGAATATATACCTATCTATCTCAGAGCAGAATATCGTAATCCTAAAATACTCACATTCTCATCTACACCACCATCTTTTCCGCCGCTTTCCAGGAACTTCTTAAAACCTTCCAATGTCCTCTCTCCACTGTAATCAAGCACCTAGAAAACAAAGTAATAAGAATTATTATCAAGAGACAAACTTAGGGCCTTGGTGGATGAAGGATTCACTTCTGAACAGCCAATTAAAAAAAAAAAAAATAAGAAGAGAGGAGGTTAGAAAATTCACCTTCACCCATATGAGTCGAAGAGGAGCCAGCCACTAGATTCCCATGAATGCTGCAAGGAAAAATAGAGCACCATCCTCTATTAAACTATTTTTCCTATACCTCAAGGCACACATGCGCCCAAGCACACCCCAAAGAAGGCTGGGGGAACCATTTTCAAGTTTCAATGTACAAATGCGCTCACCGTTCTATCAGGGCCAGCAGGGAAATACTTGAGGGTAGGGAAACTGTGGACCTTCACAGCCTCAACTTCATTCACTGTAGAGTCCATCTTAGCAATAATGATGTTTTCATGGTCCTTGTAGGTTTCTCCAAGTTTATCCCAAATGGGAGCTAACTGTTTGCAGTGGCCACACCAAGGAGCATCTGTGAACCAAAAGATGATAAATGATTTTAACAACTTTCAGCATCCACAACTCTCTCTTTTTTTAATTTGGCCGCTGAGAAACTTTCATTAATCTGTATAATGTCAAACAACATAAACATACATGTGTATGCATAAATTGCTATCGGTAAAATACTTACAGAATTCCACAAAGACGTTCTTATTTTCATCAAAAGCCACCTCCTCAAAGTTCTTTCCAACCAGAACTTTGACAGGCTGCTTGTCCCAGTCATCAGAAATCTCTTGGCTCATCAGGTGGGGCTGAAATACACAACACAAAAGGAACAGCATGAGAGCAACTGCATGGAATCTGTCAATAGGAAATCCCCACACCCACTGCTCCGAAGTGGCAAAGCAACTGGCAAGCCAGACTATAAAAAGGCAGGTTAATATAGATTTGCTCCTTCAAGGTCATACCCCCATTCCACAACCAAACATATCATGAGTTCTTGCATGAAGGATGCATAGAGTAGGTCTGTGTATATTAAACTATTACTAGCACAGATTTAAAAATGAAGTGATTATGATGATCTAGTTGGTTTCAAGGTAAGGTTTTTTACAGTATACTTCAAAGACATTGATATCCCAGCCTTCCTCATTGTTTTGGATGTGTTTCTATTTTTCTTGATCACTGTCCACACTATCTAGAGCTGATGGACCAAAGGCAACTATGTTGGAAAGGCTTTTAAAATGACCATTTTGAAATTTTCAAGCCACATATTTAACATAGCCTTAAGTATGTTTTACTTAAAACATACTTACTATTCCATGTGTTGGTTGACCTTAAACTTCAATTGTAACTGCCTAATTCTAGATATATCTTTAGTTTATCTCCACTATGTATACGTATTTAATATACATAGATAGAAAATATTGTCTTTGCCTTTTATTCCAAAGCTACATTTTTAACCAAATAATTATCGAAGTATCTTATCTATTCTGAAGCAGATTGCCAGAAGTCTCAATAGCGCACCTAAAGCAAAAGATGCTTTATTTAGATGCCTTTCCCTAAATTGGGCTTTATTGATTAAAAAACATTATTACACTTTTAGCTCCATTAGCAATTCCTAAGATTTTTTTCTCCAGGCAATCAGATCCACTACATCATTATTGATTGGAGAACAGAAGAGAGGGAAATGGAAGTAAAAAAGCATGACAATGAGAAAGAGCAAAGGAGGTGATTCAAGGGAAGCCCTGGATAACATGTGCTGTGTAAGAAACAACGAACAGTCGCTGGATCTTGGTAACAGGCTTCCCTTCCCAGATTAAAATAGACATCTTCTAAACGTTTGTGCAACGTGAGACCAAGGCCACGTTCCTTCTGTCATGCTGAGAAAGGTAATTCTTGGATCTGCACCACTCACTCTAAAGCAGTTCCCAAATTCGTGCAGCTCACTTTACTAGCACAGCGGGACCATGTAAATCCCGGGACCATGCTCCACTGACTCTGCCCTTTGGATTTCCTAGCCAAAGCTTCGCATACTGTAATCTCAAACTACTCTGCAAGGTGAATTTAAGAGGTTTGTGCCATACGACTGGTCTCAATTTCCATGTGCTACTAGGATCAACTCACATGGCTACCTGCTCCAAAAGCCCCGTTTACAAACCCAATTTACCTTAACTTTGCCGTCCAAGAACTTGTGGCAGAAGTCCCTAATATTCTCTGGACTCAGATCATCGGATTCTGGTTTGTACTTGGTCATTTCTTCCTCCAGGGTAATAAGGCGTATGGCAGGGCACTCCTCCTTTTTGAGGCCAAAGAACTCCAAGATCCTCTGGTTGTCACTATGGTCGCTGTCGATGTAAATGAACAAGATCTTGGGGAAGAGGAGGGAAAACAGGAGAGTGTATGTATTAGACAAAAGCATTTGAGACGGAAGAACAACCTGAATTAAGATGTCCCCAAGATCTATCCCACTTCTCTAACTCCTCTTACACTTCATATACAATTCTAAACATTATTAGTAATCTTAAACCTGGAATAAGCAACCATGTAACCCAGGGGTGGGTTTTGGCAGTCGCTACTGCCGGTTCGCTCATGGTGGTGTTGTGCACACACACAGCATGCACTCTGTATGCACAGTGCAATAAAAATTGATTTCCTTACACAATGTCAGGCCTAGCAAGTCTTTATTTAAAATAGCAATAGCACTTAGAATTATATACTGCTTCACAGTGCTTTTACAGCCCTCTGAGCTGTTTACAGAGTCAGCATATTTCCCCCAACAACCTGGGTCCTCATTTTACCAACTTCGGAAAGATGGAAGGCTGAGTCAACCTTGAGCCTGGTGAGATTCGAACTGCCAAATTGCAGGCAGCCAGCAGGCAGCAGTAGTAGTACTGCATTCTAACCTGCGCCACCGTGCAGGTTAGTAGTACTGCACTGTGCCACCGCGACTCTTTTAAAACACAATTCGTTGGCTTTCTCCAGCTACAACGCCTGATTATTTATAATGAACTGCATTAATTTTATTACAATGGGTTTATACTATCATAAATTTTCTGCGATTTATATAGAGAAGAATCAACCTTTAAAGAACAGAAATAAAAATGAGAATCCATAGCTTACATGCCAATTGTGTAACTATGATTTTTTTGAGGGCCAGGGGACTCAGGGAAACCCCAATAACAAAATCCAGACTTTAGGAAAACTCTGTTTTTCTTGGTTCAATACCTATGAGTGAGATAGCAATAGCACTAGACTTATATACCGCTTTAAAGTGCTTTACAGCCCTCTCTAAGCAGTTTACAGAGCCAGCATATTGCCCCCAACAATGTGGTTTATGATTTTAATTCTTGGCGATGTGTAACCGTATGAGAAAGGGAGTGTACAATAAACTGTACAATAAACTTGCTTATAAGCAAGTTATTTGTTTAGTAAGTTTCTTTTGTTTACCTTTCCTTTGAAGCCTTCAGCTGCCTTTTTGAAGTTATTCAGTTTACCCTCGTATTCCTCAACACTCTTAGGCAAGAAAAGCAGGATGTGTGTCTTAATCTCTCCGCCAAAAATTTTAGGTGCAGTCTGGAAGAAGAACAGTTGCATTATTAAAGGCAATTACATTGTGTGAATCCCAAGATTAATTTTCTGGACCATTCCTCCTCCTCCTCCTCCTCCCTCTAGCCTGTGGGATTCACTACCATTTGTCCTGCCATAGATCTAAGCTGCAGGCCAAATAAACATTATGTATCACTCAGAACATGTAAAACTTGCAATCTATTTCTTTACCTGTTCGGTAAATTCAATCACCAAAGGTAACTGGTTTGATTTGATGAAATTCAGCAGGTTGTCTTTTGTTATTTCCCCATCAAAATTGTTACGACCTTCATCAAACTGGAAAAATATACAAGAATTCAGTTTACATCCAGTAAATGGACAAAACAGTCACGCAAGAACTTAGTAAAACAATAAAGCAAGAGTGGGTCTACCTATATGCCGTAGTGATACAGAAGTATACTCTCTTAATGCAGTATCCAGTTTCCAAAGAACCTCAGTATTCATTGAGGTTTCTAGGCTACGCGACACTGCAAACACATGTGCGGTGGAAGGTGGTAGAATACAACTGCTAAAAGCTTGAGGAAAGGACAAGGGCAATAAATAACAGTGTGTGATTCCTTGATCTTTGCTCAGCCTAATTATGCCGTAAACGTGAAGTGCCCACCACTTTTCACTGGCAGATTATTTTAAAACTGTAAAGAGCCTATAGATATTGAAACACTCTAACCCAAGGTAGCACATTTCACATTGCAAGCATGACACAAAATGCTTAATGCTCCCCAGGGTAGAAACTCAACCAAAGTTCTCATCTTACCACCCACCAAGTGCATTCAAACAGCAAGCAAAGGGAAACTTGAGCACATTAAGAAGCCTGATTCTCAATGTAATATTTCTGAAAAAGATTTGCCCACCTCATTATCCCTAAAAAATTTTTGAAAGGTAACAACTGAATGCTTTAGATCTCAGCACTTTAGATGTTAAGATACTCCTGTTTTAGAGAGGGTGAAATTATAGGGCTTGCTTGAATTGGACAAATGTATCCAATCAACAGAACCATTAAGAGGAGGAATTGCCTACTATTAAGCCCCTAAACAGGGAGCAGCTTATTCAGAGACAATGAACCCCTGAGGGGCTATTGTTAGCTACAAAGGAACAGATGTACAGCTCTAGCACCAGGAAGTCTCTTATTGCAGAGTAACATCTACTGCTGACCTTTTTTCTCATAACCTTTCCAAGCACTTGAGAGGGGAAGGGAAGCCAACAGAGGATTACAGCCTTATTGGGGGATGGATGTTCGCCCTTCAAAGGCGCTTCTGTGTTTATTGCCCCCTACGGTTCAGGTTTGCATACCCACATTTGATTATATGAACTCTCTTAAAAACCAGGGATGAGGAATCAAGAGATTTGAGAGAGGGGAAAAGCGCACTGGGCATGAATAAGCAAGTAAGGAGGCTTTCCTCAACTTGATGTTGTTGTTGGGATGTGGTACACTTAAATTCCTAGGGTTTAAAACTATTGGCCACCCCTGTGAGCTTCAGTCCAACACACTAGAAGATGACTAGGCTGAAGAAGAGTGAAGCGTTTTACAGGCAGCTGAACAATCAGTTACGTTGACTTTAAAAATGTGAATTGGGAAATATTTTGGTTCCTGGTTTCTACTGGTCCTACTGATTCTCTACTGAGAGAAAAATATTATTTTCCAATTGATATTAGGACAGGAAAAAAATGCTATGTAACTGAAGAACCTGTAATTATTACACCATGACATGGCAAAAAGATTTTTAGAGCCATTATAATCAAGCTCCTTCACAAAACTTGAAGCCTTATTAATTTCAAACTAGATTGGCTCAAAATGGAAGAATTTGGTGGCATATAGTGAATGAATAAAAAATAAAGTCAAAACAGATTATGCAAAGATTTGTCCATATGTGCTGTGACTGGCAGGACTTTTTGCTTGTTTCTAAAGCAGTGGAAAACAGGCAGACTAATATATAAAGAGCAATCAGTATTTCTTTTCCTCAAAGCCACACTCACCTTCTTAAAAAGAGCAATTCCATCTTTTTTGAGCTGATATTTGGCAAATAGATCACTGTGGGAAGTGATCCCGAAAGGAATGTCATCGATGGCCTCTGCTGCCAACAGAAACTCTTTGGCCACATCTGATTCTACATCCTACATTTAAAACAAACAATTTTTTTTAAAAAAACCTGCATCGTTATTTCATTTAGCATAGCGACATGTTATATCATGATTTAGTGCACACTGCGAATGCTATCACCTCAAAATTACAAGTAGCCAAAAAAGCAGTAGCTAGGCACCATATTTTCCCCTATTAAGGCAAACAGACTTACAAGAAAACTCAAGCAGAAGCAACCACATATCTGCATATGCAGATTTGACCACAAGGCCAAATTCCAAACTGTTTACTGTCTAATAGCTCTGAAACTGATTAGATTAGTTTGTGTATGCTGTCATTCTCCTCCTCCATCCCAGGAATTCTGCCATTGTCTTTAATAAAATCCTTCACCCTAATTTATGAATGAAAAAAATACCTTAAAGAATCCAATCACAGCAACTTCATTGGATTCCACTAGCTCTTCCGCAGCAGCTACATCTGTCAGGGTAGTGGCTGCAGGTCCTGTGCGTTTCTTTAACCAATTTAGAATGTCATCTGCTTCTCTGCCAGCTAGATTAGAGGAAAAACCTACTTATCAGGCATTGTACTTTCTTGTCTTTGAAGTCATAAAGAATAAAGCTTCACTCCCCCAAGGCTAACAAGGCTAAGTTCTACTTGTTTGCTCTTATATCCTTCACTGTAACCTTAACTTATCTTAAACCAAACCCGAAACGCTCTAAAGCAGAAACAATTAATCATCCTACCCCAGTATATAGAAACTGAGGAACTGCAATGTAACTGATTATTGTGGTTGTGACAGAATCCTTATTATTGAAACAGTCTAGTCATTTACAGTGGTATAATGCCACTTTTTAAAAAGAAAGTTAAGAATTAGGAGGCACTATTAAGAAAATACTTCATCTACTTTCTCCATTCAGTAAGAACAGCACAGTACTATCTTTATCATTAAAAAAGCTGGAAGACTGCACACTGTTCAGCTGTTGAGGCACGGAGATGTCTGTCTACTAAGTACTACCATTTGAAACTACCTTGTGTTGTTTGCCATGGGCATTCTACTTGAGATTGAAATACTCTTCTTTATTAATATGACCAAATCTTTGAAAACTAGCAAGGAACATCCTTTAAAATGTAGGCCAACATAGGACAAATCTTACTTGTACAAATCATAAAGGTGGGATGTAAAAAAATAAATATCATTTTTAAAATGCTGGAATACAGTGAAAACTATATACCAAGTCTGGATCGGAATTTCTGCCCATCTCAGAGCTTGAGAGCATCCAGGATCCCACAGTTCAACCCTGAGCTACAAATATTCCCTCCAAACACTGCTCTGTGATAGATTTGTCAATTCAACCTTCATTCCCCCTCCATGTGGCTTCTGGCCATCAAAGTGATTCATTCTTGATCAAGGGACACATTTTATGTAGCCTGTCTTAAAGCCAAAATTGGGTGGGACTATGTCCTTATCTTCTACATTGTTTTCTATCTATTCGCCCTTAACAATCTATTCTTACATGTCTATGTGATTAACCCAAGCATCAACTACATTACTTCTCCCAAAAGCACAGGGTTGTAGATCTCACATAGAGAACACAGGTTGTATCTGTATTCTACATCAGGAAACAAAAATATGCAGAATGCAATCCAAAAGAAAACTAAAAACTGCTCTCTATCACTTCAGAGCTCAGGAGATTTAACCACAGGAAGGAAGATTCCAGAACAATGCTAGGAAAAAAATACACTCATTAAGGCAAACAAGCCACCTGGAAAAAAGTGTGTTCTCCAGCACTGGATGTGTTTAAGCAAAGACTGGACAGCCCTCTACTGGGAATACTTTGATTTGTATTCCTTCACTGAGGACATGGTAACTAAAGTGGTCCTTTCCAAATGTCACGTTTCTGAGATTTTAGGGATATAAAATGCATAAGGCCAACACTCTTATTTCAGTTAGTGCGGGGGTCTGCACAGTTGGCTCTTTTAAGACCGGTGGACTTCAACTACCAGAATTCCCCAGCCAGTCAGGCTGGTTGGGGAATTCTGGGAGTTGAAGTCCACCGGTCTTAAAAGAGCCAACTTTGCAGACCCCCGAGTTAGTGCAACCCTGCAAAGTCAGCTGCATGTACACATGAATCTACAGCTCTATCTAAGCTCAATCTACAGCTCAATCTAAGTTCATAAGCCAAACAATATTATTGGCTTCATCTTAATGTCTTGTGGAATTGTGGTTTGTAAATGACTGACAGTGATGTGCTAACTGTGTACTACAGTAGCAGGAAATAAAAGTTTTCTCAGAGAATTTGTTCATGCTATACTTTCAACTTAGCCCTCATAGCCAACAATATGATAGATTTCATAACTAACTGGGAGCATCTCCAAATAGTAAGAAATAGGTGCCTTGTTCTGAACTTCACAGAAGGAATAGCAATTATATCCAGTCTTTCTGCATTTCAGAAGCTCTCAAATCATTCACACCGTTTCCAGTCCTAAGCTGAAAAAGCAAGCTCAAGCCCAAGGGCAAAGCAAGCTCACATTGTTCATAGTTAAAATTATGGCATTTCTTTTGTCTTGTGCTTCTAGTGTTCTTACAACAGCTTGGAAAAATGGTGACTTAACTCCCTACAGCCTTTTCCTCCCTCTACAGTTGAAATTTGTGCTGTATATCACACCCACAATGATTCACAACCGTGTTAGATAAGATTTATGAAAGGGACACGTTGAGAATAATTTATTTACCAGGCTTGAAACACCTGTGAAAATGTCAACATAGAAATATTTTACAGGTAGTCCTCAACTTACAACAGTTTGTTTAGTGACCAAAGTTACAATGACACTGAAAAAAGTGACTTATCATTTTTCATATTTACAACTGTTATAGCATCCCCATGGTCACATGATCAAAATTCAGATGCGTGGCAACTGATTCATAGTTATGATGGTTGGAGTGTTCTGGGGTCATGTGACCACCTTTTGTGACCTTCTGACAAGCAAAGTAAATGGGGAAGCCAGATTCATTAAATAACCATCTTACTAACTTAACTTCAATGATTCACTTAACATGACCAGAAAGGTCATAAAATGGGACAAAACTCAGTTAATAAATGTCTCTCTTAGCAACAGAAAATTTGGGCTCAATTGCGATTAAAAGTCGCATTCAAGTGACCTGTATTTTAAACATTTCTGTACTGACATTTTAAATATGGTTTGCTGTATCTAATGATTTAATCTTGTTCAAGTCAGGGTTGGTTGAATATTGGAACAACATATAAGTCTAGTTAAATGAATACCATATTTGCTGCCTCTAAGCCCCAAAATTCAAAACTTGTGTTTGTTTCAGAGACCAAATATTTTGACAGCTATTTCTAAGGGAAACTGTGACTGAAATTCTGTTTCTAGGCAACACCTATTACAAATTCAATAGATCACACTGCACTATATAGCAAGTGTAATAGGTAACATTTTACAGCTATGTCACCATCACATTTAATGGTGTTACTAATTTTCTTAAGTGTAATTATATATAAAAGACTATGCTTTGTTTAATTACATAAAACCAAACAAAACATTTTGGAAGCAAAATTTTTTGTCAATAGCAAGTCTGGTTGTGATACAGCAAAAGTATAACAAGAGGCCCAAAACAGCTGCATAAGTCTCCAGTAGCAATCTACAAAAGATAGTAATTATAGATGTACTAATTATAGTAAAGAAGATGACTAATGAACAAAATATTTGAGAGCTCAACATGCAAGGACAAAGGGCATAGAAGTTACCAGTAGCATGCTTTTGATGGGGGTTTCTGACCAAAGTCTGATATGAAAAAATTGAAACTAAAAGCCAATGTTTTAACACTGTTTCAAACTATAGCACTGTAATCCTTCAGATTCTATAATAAAAATGATCTTTGGAATTAACAGAATATTTACAACTCCTTATACTTGATGTTTCTATTCCCAGGAGTAAGCTCATGATCCTGGAAAAAGATGCATCCTTTGCCTTCAAATCTAAAGCATTGTATAGTTTTTCTGATGCAACAAATGTTTATTAGTTGTCCTCCTGTAGAAAACCCAGTTAATGTTTGGTCCTATTGTCCACTGTTAGTCCTCTATGGAAAATTACAATTCTTTAACAGCTTAATTGTGCTCTCACCTGTGTATTCTTTGGGAGAAGACTTATCTCCATTCTTGAAGAATTTGATAGTAGGATAACCTCGAACACCAAATTGCTGGGCAAGTTCAGATTCTTCTGTAGCATCTACCTTAGCCAATCTGATTTCAGAGTTTTCACCTTTCAATTTTGCTGCTGCTTTCACATATTCAGGTGCCAAAGCTTTACAGTGACCACACCATGGTGCATCTGCGGAAAAGAACACAGAAATACTAGAAAACACAGCATCAAATGAATTGTGTATTTCCTACAGATACCTTCTATTCCAAGAATGCACTTTCATTACAAAACATTTTTCAAGAATTATTCTGGAATAGACAGAACTATTATCAGGATGTTATACAAAAAGCTTCACCTTTAATTTATATACCGCCTATAAACTCGCCTAGGACCATGACTTTCCACAGTAAAAACACATTATTCTCCTACAGGAAAATTACCCTTAAAAACCAATGCCAAAAAAAAATGTTTGAGGTACATCATTCAACTTTAAAATGCTACAACAGACCCTTCATACAAAATGCTTGGTATCTCATATTGTAAACAATTCCTGCTAAAGCTGTGTGCCAACATTAAAGTACTTCAGAACTCATTGATGGTGACAAATATTTGATAAACTAGGCTTTTTAACACTACTGTGAACTTTAGTTAATACTGAAGGGGGGGGGAGTAGGATGCTTTACTCCCCCTTCTTCCTCCCCCTTTTCAAAGGTAAGCAGCAAAAAGAGCAACTATTTTATGAAGGAAATGAGCAGGAGTGAGTTAGGAATTACACCATCCCTCATGCCTTCCACATGTGGAGAGTCACGTCTCACAAAATTAAGACGTGGGCTTAGAGCAGCAATTAAGGGTAGTTTTCTTGCAATTAAGCCAGTACTAAGAAAATTAGGGGGAAATTGCTATCTCTAGACCAGGTTCTCAACGTGGGGCAATTTGATTTTTTATGGGGGCAATTTGAACCTTGTTTAAACCGGGTTAATGGTGTTTTAGACCTCCCCCACATGAGTAAGTTCACTTTTTGAGTAAGGTAAGAATTATATGTCACAGGGGGTCAGGATTTTAAAGACGCTCAGGTGGGGCATGGCCCAAAAAGGTTGGGAACCATTGCTCTAGAGCAGGGGTCTGCAAAGTTGGCTCTTTTAAGACTGGTGGACTTCAACTCCCAGAATTCCCCAGCCAGCTATTCTGGGAGTTGAAGTCCACCAGTCTTAAAGGAGCCAACTTTGCAGACCCCTGCTCTAGAGCAGTGTTTCTCAACCATGTCCACTTGAAGATGTCTGGACTTCAACTCCCAGAATTCCCCAGCCAGCATTCGCTGGCTGGGGGATTCTGGGAGTTGAAGTCCAGACATCTTCAAGTGGACATGGTTGAGAAACATTGCTTTAGACACTTTAAACCAGAATTTGTAAGTCTTTTTATAAAAGGCATTCCGCTGCTGTATTATTTCGTGTCACTTCTAATTCTTTAAAAAAAAAAAATCCTATCCGTCAACAGCATATAAAGGTTTTGCCGGGGACACACAACTACGACGGGCACGCCTGGGGCTTCGCTTCCAACGCCTTCCCTTAAGCGGCACACCCCTTTTCGCTTTCCACGCACTTTCCTCCTAGACGGTAGTACTTCAGCGCAGGCCTTGCTACCTTCTCTCCGCTCTGGGAAAGCCCATTCACCTGGTGCGTGCAAAGGCCAGTCAGTCGCTCACAGCCAAGGTTTCCGGGATATTTGCAAGCTAAACACTCCGCCGGCGCCTTGTGGGGGAGGCAGTTTTTAAGAGGCCAGAATCAGCGCAAAGCCCCGTTTGCAGCGCCCGGGAGCCGTCGCAAGAGAAGACGCCGAGGCCTCTTCCAATAAAACAGTGACAGAGTTGGAAGGGACCTTCGAGGTCATCTAGTCCAACCCCCCCTACTCACGCAGGAGTAGGGATTCGAACCGCCGACCTTTCTCATCGACCAGCTCAGTAGAGAGGAACGGCTTAAAGCCGCCCCAAAGCCGCGGAAGGCTCTGCCGGGGGACCCCCACGCAGCCCACCTACCCACCCGGCGCCGCGCCCCGCCACCCGGCCCCTTCCCCACTCACAGAACTCCACCAGGATATTGGGGTATTGCTCCAGCGCTTGCTCGAAGTTGGCGGACTTCAGCACCAGCACGCCCTCCTCTTCCTCCAGGTCGGCGGCGAGGGAGGCCTGGCCCAGCCACAGCAAGCACAGCACCGGCGCGAAAAAACGGAGGGACTTCATGGCGGCAGCGAAAGCGACGACAGCGACGGGATCTCCAAGGGAAAGAGACCGAGCAACAAGAAAGCACCGCGAAAGAGGACGCCCGAACCCCGCCTCCCACTTATAAACCCGCCCTTGCCCTGCCGCGGCTACCGCCTATTGGCCACTTCCGCCCTCCTCCGAGTTACTTCTCATTGACTTGGCGTCGAGCCCCGGGTCCGCCCTCATTTCGTGATTGGCCGCTGAGAAACCTAACGTCACCGTTCCTTCCACCTCCGAACAACCCTGAGAGTTTTCTGCGTTCCGCCAACTGGGATTGGCTTGTCAGACTTCTTGGTTGTCAGTCATTGGGTGCTAGCGCCGCTCTCGTTCCGTTGTTCGACCGCCTTTGATTGGTTGCTTGGTGAAGCTTAAACAGAGTCTACCTCTTCCTCCATTGCATTTCACCTCTCGCCTTTGGAACGTGGCATCTAGGAAGGCTGCCCGTTTTGTATTGCGCATGCGCAATAGAGGGGACTCGTTCGTGTTTGATTCTGACTGGGCCGCGTTTTATAAGACGGCCGGAATGATAAGCCCATAAGTATTTCCGGGTCAGAAGAAATCGAACACATGTAGGCGTTTTCTGTTTTGAGATTTCGCTTAGATTTCAGAAGGTGGGGGAGAAAAAGAGGAAAGGAATTGGCCGAGTGGTGGGAAATGGGAACTTGTGTGGATCAATGTTGAGTGAATTGCCTATACAGATAATATACGAGTGGGAGCTGGGCTGGTTGGAAAACTACAGGTGGGGGGGGAGGTCGAGGATACTTGGTAATGCAGTTGCCTGTGATAAAGAATGTAGCCTGAAGTTAGAGTGGTCTTTTCTCTGCTTCTTAGGTAAAGTCTTCAAAAGTCTCGCCTTTCAGAAAAAGGAAAATATTAGCGTATTAACCATTTTAGTGGGTGGCCTAAAACGAATTAGCGTTCTCCAAACCAGCCCCTCGTGCATGTATGTGCTTTTAAAATATATACAGAATAGAGTTGCACAGATCAAAACGATTAAAAAAACTAATAAAAGGAATATGCGGAAACAGCATTTGGCTATTTTTATGAAAATCGGAACACTTTTTCAAATCAGTACAATCCTTTTCTATCTTGCATAAAAATAATAATAATAATAATAATAATAATAATAATAATAATAATAATAATAATAATATTTAATTTCTAGACCGCTCCCTCTCCCCAAGGGGACTCGGAGCGGTGCACAGGGAAATTAAAACAATAAATATACATAAATATACAAAACAATTAAAAAACACATTAAACAATAAGACCCTGCGCTAAAATTCCCCAAAACCAATCACTAAAACCCTAAACCCTATAATACTATGGTAAGAGGCTACCCTAGGCCGGCCAGGCAGAAAAAGTGCGTTTTCAATTTCAGACGGAAGGAGCGGAGGTCCGTGGTAGTTCTAATATGGGGGGGGGGGAGGTCGTTCCAGAGGGCAGGGCCCACCACAGAGAGATCCCTTCCCCTGGGCGTCGCCCGCTGACAAAGTCTAGTGGACGGCACCCGGAGAAGTCCCTCTCTGTGGGAGCGAATCGGCCGTGAGGAAGTATGAGGCAGAATCCGATCCCGCAGATAGCTAGGTCCCGAGCCATGGAGCGCTTTAAAGATGATGACTAAAAATGATTGCGTGAAACTGGGGTGTTGTGTTACATTTACAGCATACGTTTAAAAATATGAATAAGAAATAGGTAAAAGTAAAGAAATCCCTGTGGATTTTGGTCCCTTAAGTCATTGCCAACTCTGGGAGTGGTGCTCATCTCCATTTCAAGGCCATTGAGCCAGCGGTGTCCGAAGACATTTCTATGGTCATTACTTTCCCACCAAAATGGTACCTATTTGCATGCTTTCAAACTGCTAGGTTTGCAGGAGCTCACCCTCTTGTATGGTGCTTGGCTCTCAAACCAGGGCTGCCAGATTTTCCAGCTAACAAACCTAGTGTCAACCTCTGAGTCACCGGGCCATCCCCAATATAAGAAATAGGCCTACATATAAATGCAAAAAACCTATCTTGAGTGCTGTTTAATCCTACTTCCAGTAAAATGAAGTGACCCTTTAATTTGCAAATATCAGTGATTTGGCATTGCCTCCTTTTGTGGTTTTTTAAATTGCATATACAAAGGTGCTCCAATGATGTAGTATGCATTCATAAAACCCGGTAGCTGATTTTGTCACACTGGCTAAGATTGCATATTGTATTCTAAACATAAATTATATGTTGGTACTTAAATGTAAAATAATAATAGTTTTGTGAATTAGGCCACAATTGTTTTGTATCTACTGTTAAGCCATCTGAGTTTATACATCGTACAAATTCAAACAAAAAATAGTTTATAGTTTATTCCCGTGTGAATTCTGGCACTAAGTTACCAAATCCAGGCATATTTTAGCTTTTGGTCTCTGTTCATTCTGAATATTCTGTTCAGGATAACTATAAATTACTTGTGAACATTCTGGCTTTTCAAACTCTGTTCCTGTAAAATTGTATATATCAGACACAACTATATAAGATAGTTCAATACTTTTGTGGCTCATGAGATGGTGAAATTAACAGCTGTGCATGTGGTATTGCAATAACTGTTAATAAAACACAGGTTTTTTTTAAAGCAAACAGTTTAACTACAACGGTCAACTGACAACTCTGAAGATTGCAACAACCACAGATGTGAAACCTTTGTGCAATATTTTAGAACACAAATGCTTTTAAATTTGGCTGTTAATTTTTATCATTTGTAAAGTGTTACAGATGAAAACAGCCTTCTTTAGCATTAAAAATGTTTATTATTTATAAATTATGTTATAGTAATCTGATTTGTACCGTCATTTGTACAGAAATGTGTACAGTAATAATTACAGTATGAAGCTTGGCTGCAGTCAGTTACTTGAATCATGATTTTCTCTGGCTTGTTTAAATCTATAATTTGTGGGTGGAATAATTAATTTGACAGTAAAAAAATCCTTTGAAGGCAAAACTATGACACATTTTTGACCAACCCAAAACAATTTTATATGTAGAATAACAATGATGAGGTAAAACTGATGTTAACTATGTTAATCCACATTCAGAGTCCAGTTAATTAAATGAGATTTTAGTCAATTAGGCAATTCTATAATGAAAAAAAGGTCTTACTGTTTTATTACAATACAGGTATAAATGAATCTCATTGTAACTTAGTCATACTGTTATGTCAACAACCTAAACTTTGTAACAGGAAAAAGCTATTAGTAGCCATAATTTGCATACAACTATCTTTTCTAGCATTGTGAATAGGTCACATTCTATTATTAAAATGTTTCTAGTTTTAACTAATAATTGAGAAACTGTAGTGTTGTATTTTTAAGTAGGAATTCAAGGCTTAAGTATTGCTTTTTAATTTCTAACATAACTAGCTGCTGTAAGCAAGCAATATTCCACAATATTTCACAAGCCATGGTAACACTGTATAATTTATTTCACCATCAGCCCGCCAATTAATGAAATTACATTCGGTCCTCTCGCCGCTGGTTGAGATCATCCGTGGTTTTGGGGTGGAGTACCATCTGTACGCTGATGACACTCAGCTGTACATATCCACCCCAGACCACCCCAACGATGCCGCCGAAGTGCTGTCCCGGTGTTTGGAGGCCGTACGGATCTGGATGGGTGGTAACAAACTCAAGCTCAACCCTGCCAAGACTGAGTGGCTGTGGTTTCCGGCACCCCGGTTCAGCCAGATCACTCCAACTCTGGCCATTGGGGGCGAAACACTGGCCCCCGTGGAGAGGGCGCGCAATTTGGGTGTCCTCCTGGATTCCCGGCTGTCCTTGGAGGACCATGTGGCGGCCGTGGCCAGGGGGGCGTTTCATCAGGTACGCCTGATGCGCCAATTGCGCCCCTTACTGGACCGGGCTGCCCTTCGCACAGTCACTCAAGCTCTCGTGACGTCCCGTCTCGACTACTGTAATGCTCTCTACATGGGGCTTCCCTTGAGGTGCACTCGAAAGCTACAGCTAGTCCAAAACGCAGCCGCGCGGGTAATTACGGGAGCCGCCAGATGCTCCCATATAACACCGATCCTGCGCGAGCTGCATTGGCTTCCTGTGGCCTTTCGGGTGTGCTTCAAGGTTCTGACGACCATCTTTAAAGCGCTCCATGGCTCGGGGCCTAGTTATATGCGAGACCGTCTCCTGCCCCATACATCCCTTAGACCGATATGCTCCCACAGAGAGGGCCTTCTCAGGGTGCCGTTGGCCGGACAATGCCGACTGGCGACACCTAGGGGAAGAGCCTTCTCTGTGGCGGGCCCTGCCCTTTGGAACGACCTACCCTCTGAATTACGCACCATCACCGACCTCCGCCTCTTCCGCCAATGTTTAAAGACATATTTTTTCCATCAAGCCGGCCTAGCCTAACCTCCCATGGGGACTTTTAGACAGTTTTAAAATTGGGTATTTTAACAATTTGGTTTTTAGCATAGGATCGGGATAATTTAATATATGTTTTAAATTATGTATTTATTTTCCTATTTTTGTATATTTTTAAATTTCCTGTGCGCCGCCCTGGGTCCTCTGTGGAGAAGGGCGGGATATAAATATAAAATAAATAAATAAACAAAAAATAAAGTTTAAGAAATTGCCTTTTCCCATGAGCAATATCACTACTCTTTTATTAAAACAAGTGATTAAAACCATTCTAAATCAAAATTTCTTGAGTCTAATACTGAACTAGTCAGTGAAGCATGCAAAGCTAGAGAGAGTGAAAGTGGAAAGTGTTATGGCCTTGTGAACTCAGGAAGTATGTTCCGTTCTATTGAATCTATTTTAGTGTGCTAAAAGTTTCAAGTGATTTTTTAAAAAGAAATTGCTTTAAAACCATAAAAGAAATATGTGCTGTGGGACGTCACTGCATAAATGCCCAACTAGTCTGGTTGTACTAATGGGAAGGTAATCATTTAGTTTAATGCCACTCAGCTCAGGGAATTGAAGTCAGTATCAGTACCAGCAAGCAACAGCAGATATTTTGGCTAGTGCCTCAGTAGCCCAATAGCAATAGTTATGACTGTAATGATAGATTAAAAATAGTTCATTTAGGATCAAATGCCCTGAAAATGGGTTGGGGAGAAAGCGGTCTTGGGTCTGTATTTTATCCCTCCATACATCGGTGAAGACTTAAGAAAATAAATTACTGCAGATGGAGTAGCACAATTTCCATACACTTTAGCTTCCCTAAATTTCAAATTAACATTCCTGGATTTTTCTGGCATGAAGAGTCCCCACGTTGTGATGAGTAAGCTTGGGGTAAATGTTGGCTAAGGCATCTGGTGTATTTAATATAGTGCTAATGTGGATATTGTCTTTAAATGATTGTTGAGTTTTAAACAAATATATCCACAGAAAACTTTGAATTTGAACATAAGGCTCAAACCATATTAACAGAATCTTACAATAATAATTGTTAGATTGTGAAACAGAAAGAACATTTTGTCATATGTGGTGGCCAATGTAAAAAAACTCTCAAAAGTACTGGAACGACATAATGTATTGCAGAAAATATTAGAATTTAAATTTGAAATGAAGTCACAACTTTTATGATTTCAGGAAAAAAAATCATTTAATAAATTATACGCTTACAGAAGTGAGAATAAATTTTGTGCAACATTGGAAGAAAGATACAATTCCAACAATATCTAATTGAGAAGTGGATAATATGCAATAATGGCAGAACTAACTATCATATATACTGTATATACAATATACAGTACATATACTCACAGAAGTAAAACCCAAATGCCAACCCCAAAAAATCCACACCTTTGGTAACAACAATTATAGTGTCTTCCTTTCTTTATTTCTGTTCCAATTATTTATCAATATTGTGTTAAAATTATGAGGAGTTTTTTAAATTTTATTTCCCGATAATACTAAGTTATATTATGTTTTCAAGGGTTTGAAAAACTATAAGGACAGATAGGCACATCATTGATTTTGCAGATAATGCTTTCGTAGATTTTCACGGGTGTAGGTAGGCTGGTATTGTTGTATTCGGGTGTTTTCCCGTGTAAGCATGAAACTGTTTTTGCAACGTTTCGGCAAGATCTCTCATTGCCATCTTGCCATTAGGATGGCATGATAAGATGGCAAGTGAGATCTTGCCGAAACGTTGCAAAAACAATTTCATGCTTACACGGGAAAACACCCGAATACAACAATACCAGCATATATATATATATGTGCAAAGGAAAAAAACACAAGTTAATATAAGGTGTTACAAGATGAAAGGAAGAAGAATGATTGTATTTTCTTAATTTAGAATAGAATTAAAATTAGAATTATTTATATGGTTAACTGTGATTAGACACACAAGGAATTTGTCTCCAGTGCAGAAGCTCTCAGTGTACATGCAAAGCAATAGAATCATCATCATCCAAATAAGAGGGGCAGTAGTGAGATTCAAAAAAAATTTACTACCAGTTCTGTGGGCATGATGGGTGTGGCATGACAGGTGTGGCAGGGGAGAGATACTGTAAAATCTCCATTCCCTCCCCACTCCAGGGGAAGGTTACTGCAAAATTCCCATTCTGTCCCAATCAGCTGGGACTCGAGATGCAGAGAATAGATGGGAGCAGGGCCAGTCAGGGGTGATATTTACTGGTTCTCCAAACTACTCAAAATTTCTGCTACTGGTTCTCCAGAACTGGTCAGAACCTGCTGAATACCACCTCTGAAGAGTGGTGAATAGAAAAGATAATGATAAGTGATAATATTGCAGCCATACTACATAGGTAAATACTGTATTCGTAAACATTAGACAACACTGTGAGAATAGGTGTTCAGCCAATTGATGGTGTAAGGGAAAAAACTATTCCTGTCTAGTTTTTGCATGAAATTCCTTGTAGCGCCATCCCAAGAGAAGGAATTGAAATAGTTTATGTCCAGGATTTGGGGAGGGTCTCTCAATACCTTCTCAGCCCTCCTCCTGAACCATGCAATATACAGGTCTTCTATGGAAGGCAGGTTGGTTGCAATTATTCTTTCTGCAAGCTTTAAGTACCGTATCCTAAACCTGTCCTGTTTAGTTGCTATATCAAACCTGACAATTATAGAAGTAGAAATGACAGACTCAATAATTCCTCTCTAAAACTATCAGCAGCTCCTGGGGCAGTCTCAACTTTGTGACCTGATGCAGGAAGTGTTATGTACGATAGTTGTTCAAATCCCCCGGCAACAGCCAGTCGCGTCTGATTGGCCAAGACGCGACTGGCTGTGGCCGAGAGCGGGAGACGCGCCTATTGGTTCCCGATCTGACAGCTCTGAATAAAAGAGCTGTCAGAGAGAGAACGCGCGCTTTTTGGGTTCTAACTTACTGTTTGTAGCCGTCTTGTGCTGTTTTGTTGAAAGCCAATAAAGCCGTTGGATTTTACCGGGTCTGGACTCCTCTCTCTCTCGACAACATAACACTGGCGACGAGGGCTGGGGCCCGGCTTTAATCCTCCTACGTAGTGGCTTTTCTCCCTACGGGACGAAGAGTACACCGTCATTCCGACAACTATTCCCTCAGCCTGAAATGGCCACCTTGCAGCCTTTCGAGCATTTCGACGCTGCGACTGAATCCTGGGACGCATTCCTCGCCCGTTTTGACTGTTTCCTGCTCGCGGGCTCCCATGGGGAAATCACCCCGGACAAACGCCTCGGACTTTTCCTAGGATGTGGCGGGCGCGCCGTCTTTGCGGTAGCGCGGAACATCGCCGCTCCAGCCGCGGTCCAAGACGTGCCTTGGGACACCTTGCGAGCCCGCCTCAGGGCCCACTTCGCCCCGGCTCCCTCCATGATTACGCGCCGATTTGCCTTCCGCCAATGCCGGCAGCAGCCCACCCAGTCCGTGGCCGACTTTTTACAAACTCTACGCGCCTCGGCCATGCTCTGTGACTTCGCCGCCCCATTTCTGGACGAGTCGCTTGTTGAGCAGTTCGTCTGCGGCCTCAAAGATGTCAAGCTGAGGCGCAGACTTCTGGCCCGCTCGGAGATCACATTAGAGCAGGCCGTGGAAGACGCCAGGGCCGCGGAGTTGGCTGACGCCACCACCTCCGAGTTCGCCTCGGGGCAGCCCTCCCCTAGGGCCTGCCTGATTGACGAGCTCGCTCCCCTTGACCCGCTGGATGACTGCCAGGACTACGGCCAGGTGGCTCGAGTGCAGGCTTCCCACCGCGGCCGCGCCAGAGCTCAGCCTTCCCGCCCGCCCTCAGGTCTCTGCATCGGGTGTGGGGGGGGCCATGCCAGGGCCGATTGCCCATTTCGGGCTACCATCTGTCGCAGATGCAACAGGAAGGGCCACATCGCCCGGGCCTGCCGCGCCAGCCTGCCCACCTTGCCCCCACCAGCGGAGTCCCGCTCTATGGCCGCCCAGGCTGCACCGTCCTCCACCTATGACCAGCGCCGCCAGCCTCGCCGTCCACGTTCCGGGGCCGACTGCTTCGCGATGACTGAGATCCGGGACTCCGTTCCTCTAACCCCGGATGACCGTAGGCGACTTTCTACCTCCTTGCTTCTTGAGGGGCGCCCGTTGGCCATGGAGGTTGACTCGGGGTCGTCCCGGTCCCTCATCTCATGGCCTCAATTAAAGGACCTCTGCCCCTCCATCAAGCCCAAGCACCTGTCCCAGCCCGCGACGTTGCTCCGGGACTACCAGGGCAACCCCATCTCTGTAATGGGTCAGCACAGTGTCCGCGTCCAGTATGGACGTTTCTCCGGCCTCCTACCCATTCTGGTGGTCGAGCGCCCCCTCACAGCGCTCATAGGCCTTGACTGGTTTCCCGCCCTCGGCATTTCGGTCCAGCGGGTGCACCAGGTGCCTACCACCTCTCCCGTGGAGGCCGTCCTTGCTGATTTCCCAGATATATTCGATGGGGCCCTAGGCTCCTACAAGGGCACCCCCGTCTCTTTGAATCTCGATCCCCAGGTCGCTCCAATTCGGCTCAAGGCCCGCAGGCTGCCGTTCGCACTGAAGCCGCGTGTTGACGCGGAGCTTGATCGTCTTGTGGCGCAGGGCGTTTTGGAACCCGTTGACCAGGCTAAATGGGAGACCCCTATCGTGGTCCCCATCAAGCCCGACGGGTCCATACGCATCTGCGCCGACTATAAGTCGACGATCAACCGCGGGCTTCAGGCGAACCCATATCCAGTTCCGGTGGTGCAACACCTGCTCCATTCCCTGGGGCGGGGGTGCATCTTCGCGAAGCTGGATATGGCTCAGGCCTACCAGCAGTTGCCGGTGGACGACGATGCGGCTGAGGCTCAGACCATCGTCACCCACCGAGGAGCTTTCCGCTGTCGCCGCCTCCAATTCGGCGTCTCCGTCGCCCCGGGGATCTTCCAGAGCCTCATGGAGCGACTGCTCCACGGGCTCCCGGGCGTCGTTCCGTACTTCGACGACGTCCTGATAGCTGCTTCCAGCATCTCAGACCTCGCCGAAGTACTCCGGAAGGTCCTCAGTATTTTCAGGGGCGCGGGCTTCAAATTGAAGCTCAGCAAATGCAAATTTGCTGTGCCACGGGTCGAATTCCTGGGCTTCGTAGTCGATGCCCAGGGTATCCGCCCCACCCCGTCCAAGGTCGAGGCGATCCACAACGCCCCCACGCCTGGCTCTAAGACGGAGCTGCAAGCGTTCCTCGGCTTGGTTAACTTTTACGCGCCCTTTATTCCCCACAAGGCGTCACTAGCCGAGCCGCTCCATCGATTGCTCGATCGCTCGGCGGCCTGGCGCTGGGGCAGCCGCGAAGCGCATGCGTTCGCGGCTGTCAAAGAGATGCTGACGTCACGGGCCGTGCTGGTTCAGTATTCTGACAGCATGCCCTTGACGTTGGCCTCTGACGCCTCCCCCTTCGGTTTGGGGGCGGTCCTGAGCCATGTCCTGCCCGATGGCTCGGAGGCCCCCATTGCCTTTTATTCCAGGACCTTGTCTTCAGCGGAGCGCAACTACAGCCAGATAGACAAGGAGGCTCTGGCTGTAGTGTCCGGAATAAAAAAATTCCACGAGTACCTGTACGGCCGTTCCTTTACCGTTTTCACCGACCATAAGCCGCTCCTTGGGCTTCTGGCCGGCGACCGGCCCACCCCGGCAATTCTCTCGCCCAGGATGACCAGGTGGACGGAGTTCCTGGCAGCGTACGAGTACACGCTGCATTACCGTCCGGGCAAACAACTGGGGCACGCAGACGCCCTCAGCCGCTGCCCCCTCCCCCGTGCGGACCAGGAGCCGGTTCCGGCCCTCTCCGTTCTGGCCGTGGCCGACTCGGGCCTCCCTCTCACGTCTACGGATGTGGCGGCTTTGACCAGGGCCGACCCCATCCTCGCCCGGGTCTCCACCTGGGTTCTGCGGGGGTGGCCCTCGGAGGCCCTGCCGGCCGAATTCAGGCCCTTCAAGACCCGTCAGCTGGAGCTGGAGCTCCACAGCGGGTGCTTGCTCTGGGGGGACCGGGTCATCATTCCCCCTCCCTTACGGCGTCAGGTACTCGAGGCCCTCCATGCCACACACCCAGGCATAGCTCGCATGAAGGCCCTGGGCCGGAGCTATGTCTGGTGGCCGTGCATGGACGAAGAGGTGGCCGCCTTCGTTGGCGCATGCCAAGCGTGCCAAGCCTCTCGCCCCGCCCCTGCCTCAGCTCCCCACCGGGACTGGGATACTCCTAGGTCCCCTTGGTCCCGCATACACATTGACTTCGCCGGCCCGTTCCACGGCCAGTCCTTCTTGGTGGTGGTGGACGCCTACTCCCGCTGGGCGGAGGTCATTTTGATGACCTCCACCACGGCTGAGAGCACCGTGCGCGCGCTCCGGCGCCTGTTTGCCACGCACGGGTTGCCGGACACCCTGGTCTCCGACAACGGCCCCCAATTCCACTCCACCACCTTCCAAGAATTCCTGGCCTCCAGGGGGATCCGTCACGCGCCCACGGCCCCCTATCACCCTGCCGCCAACGGCCGGGCGGAACGGGCCGTCCGCTCGGCCAAGGAGGCCCTCGGCAGGATGGATAGGGGTGATTGGGCCGCAAGGGTAGATGCTTACCTTACGGGTCAGCACTCTACGCCTTGTCCGGCAACAGGGAAAAGCCCCGCGGAACTGCTGATGGGCCGCCGCCTGAGGACCGAATTGGACAGACTGCACCCCCACTATAACGAGGTGCAGTCGTGCAATCTGGGGGTTCCCCCTCCCCGTTCGTTCAGCGTGGGCGACCCCGTCCTCGCCCGCAACTTCACGGGGGATCCGCGATGGGTCCCTGCACTCATCACTGGACTAACGGGCCCCTGCTCTTACAGGGTTGGACGACCTGACGGGACCGAGTGGCGGCGCCATGTGGATCAACTAAGGCGCCGCCCCCCTACCCTGGCGGAGCACCTGCCATCAAGGGGCCCGGACATCGCACCTGTAGCCCACCGCGGGTCGACGCCGGCCTACGACCCTCCGCAGCCGGCAGCTGCCCCAGAAACCGCGGACGAACGTTGCCCGGGGCTGCCGGAGCTCGACCAGCCCTGCCTGGGTCGTTCCCAATCCTCTGGGCACTACCCGGGGCTGCCAGTCGTTGATCAGCCCTGCCTGGGACGCCCAGTCTCCGCGGGGCCTCCTCCGCCACAATCCGAAACATCGGCCCCCAACTCACGACGGCCACACACTAGCCCGGCCTACCCGATCCCCGCACGCCGGGGGCTTGAGTCCAACTCCTCCCCGCGCACCACGCCCCCTCGCTGCGACCTACCAGATCAGAAGGCTTCCGGAGAAAGGCTGGGCCGCGATGACGCGGTCCGGAGCTACACCCCCGGCAGGGAGGAGCTTCGACGGACACATCCTCCTCCCTCGCTGTCTGCCGATGAACTGAGGTGTTCGGGGCGGAGCCGACGTCGCCCCGCCTACCTCAGCGAGTACGTATGCTAATGGGCCGCATGCGTACTCGCTGGGGGGGAAGGAGTGTTATGTACGATAGTTGTTCAAATCCCCCGGCAACAGCCAGTCGCGTCTGATTGGCCAAGACGCGACTGGCTGTGGCCGAGAGCGGGAGACGCGCCTATTGGTTCCCGATCTGACAGCTCTGAATAAAAGAGCTGTCAGAGAGAGAACGCGCGCTTTTTGGGTTCTAACTTACTGTTTGTAGCCGTCTTGTGCTGTTTTGTTGAAAGCCAATAAAGCCGTTGGATTTTACCGGGTCTGGACTCCTCTCTCTCTCGACAACATAACATTTCTTGTCTCTCTTTAATGATGGTTCTAATATTAAGTGTCCATTATAGAACAGAAAAACCCGAAGTACTTTTGTTACTGTGCTACCTGTTAGGAAGAGGCAGTAGAATAGAAGAGTTCCTCCTAATATCCATTCTCTACAAATTTGAGTTTGTGCTTTGAAGCTTGCTGTTTGCTTTGGACGAAAGAGTGGGTGCTACTGAGAAAAGGGTTTTGGAATTAGAATGACATGGTTTAGATCAGGATGGCATGATAAAATCAAAGTTAATTTGGATTTGAAAAATCATTATGTTAGATGTGCTATGTTGGGAACATGGAATACATACATATCCAGATAATATCTAAAGACACCTTGGTGGCTCTTAGCACAAGAAGCATTTTATAGACAAGAAATAATAGCAAACAAAATGGCTTATTGTAAGATACTAGAATTTTGTCAATGGGAATACTGTACAAAATAAAATCAACAGGACGGGTGGCAGACAAACATAGTTGCCAATGGTTTTCTTATTTACTTCAAATGATTTAAAATAGACAAAAGTGTTTATGGTATTGAACATTGTATGACTTATTTTGATAAACATGACTGCTAAAATGTATGAGCTTTTTCTGTATTGACATTTGAAATAGAAGAACAGGTGAAAGAATGTATAATAAAGTGGATTACATTTTTTGTTATAATTATATAGATCAAACATTGGAAAATATGTGATTGAAAGGACTGAAATTTACACTTTTCTTTTTAAATAATTTTTAAAATCATGTACTGTTGGTATCTGACACTAGAAAAATTATCTAAAATGTATAAAGGCACTTCAAATTTATGTTGGCTATGTGAACCACAAGAAAGGTCATTTTAATATGCTTGGGGGAATGTGTAAAAAGCTGGATTTTTTTTAAATTCAAATACGTACATTGATCCAGAAGATTTTAAAGATGAAGATACAATTGAGTCCGGAGCTCCTCTTCTTGAGATTGATGAATATTTAGAAAAGTATTTTAGCAGTTACTACATAATATCTTTGCTATTCCCATTAAAATATTATTTTTTAGATTTGGCAATTCATGTACCATACTAAAGGATCCTGAATATTTTCACTATGATATTTATAACTGGGGAATCAATAACTAATCACAGGAGTATGATAAGATTTGCTAGAAGACTCTCTACTTACTAAATATTCTAATGGGCCTTCATAATAGCAATAGCACTTAGACTTACATACTGCTTCACAGTGTTTTGCAGCCCTAAGTAGTTTATAGTGTCAGCATATTGCCTCCATAGTAATACCTAGCAATAGAATACCTTTCCTCTGATGTGTATTGGACTCAGCATTGACTAGTTTTAGCCATTAAATAAAAACAATGCTTTTTCTCAGAACCTTAAGAGGAAGACAGAATGCATACTTCAGTAGAATGGAGTTGGATTTTTGCATTGACTGATTGCAAAATTCATTAAAAGTTCTAATAACTTATGATTGCTGTATAATTAACTCTGAGCTTATTTTATGATGATTTATGAGCTATTATTCCAAACATACTGATGAAACACAAATCTTTTGCCTAGCCATATGGTCCTGTAAGCCTGCAAATTAAATCGTGTGCACATCAGCTAAACTAAGTAAAAGTTAAAGGCTATTTGGTGAATTGAAGAGCAAGTTTTGCTGTCGAGTGAATTAGAATTAACCTTTAAATTTGCGTGATGTTAAATTCCTCCAATGCTCTAAGGTTTTTTCTAATATGACCTACAGATATAAGTGCAGTTTCTGGAACTGAGCTATTCTGTCCCTTTTTATTCTAGTCCATTCCTTACGTATGGGACAATGGCGGTAAAAGTAGAGAAAAAAAACCTGTTAGGCTTGGTACTATAGTACAGGGGTCCCCAACCTTTGCAACTTTAAGTCTGAAGGACTTCAGCTCCCAGAATTCTCCATCCAGCTTTGCTGGCTGGAGAGGTCTGGGAGCTGAAGTCCTTCAGACTTAAAGTTGCAAAGGTTGGGGACCCCTGCTATAGTACACATCATCACAAATAGTAAAGTCACCAGACGCCCTTTCTGTAGATAACAGCCAAAAAGGATTTCAGCTCAAAGTCCTTCTCAGCCTAGGTCACAACAGATCAGCTAACAGCACTTGAGCAACTATCCTTCTGGTTTTGCTTTATACTGAACTTAGGGCAGGCCCTGGCTTAGAAGTTACTAATTAACAAAAAAAAGTGGTGTCTGAGCCTCAAAACGTCAGTGCAACAATATGAATGAGATTAGAGTCTAATTAAGAATGTCATCACAGCTGACATTTAGAAGAGACAGAGGAACAAGCCATGACCCGCTAAGCAGGTGCTGGTGTTGTAACCCTATTGACCTGGGCTTCAAGATCTCATGTTGGATTAGGAGCTTGGTTCATTTGAGGCTTGTTTAGACTGTTACTCATGATAAATGTGCAGGTTGTTTTACTGTGCTGTACTTTAATAGGTTCCCTCAGTATTAGGAATATTATTTAGCTTCAATAAATTAATCAGAATTTTTCTTTGGAGCAGACAAATATCTACTAATCAGCAAACATTTGCAAAGAAAACCTGTTCTCCTTCCAAAAGTGCCACCATTCCCAGCACTTCTTTCCTGGTTGTGAAAATCTAAACCAGTTGTTCCTAAAACTGCTACTTCCTCCTTTCTCTGGGTAGACGTGCTCAAACTTGTTAGGTTAGAGCTTGGGGTTGGGGAGGAAAAAACACGTCAGAAAAGTCTGAGTTGGTTCCCTGCAATTGGTTCAAATATCCTTCCCTTTTCTTAGGCCTGGGTTGTGACACAAAAGGAGGAGGAAAATTGGATTTCCTGGCTTAATTGCTCCTGGAATCAAGCAGATCCCATAAAAGGAAGCCCAGAATGGATCAGATTGGCTTGTCAGCCTAGCTGAAGGGACATTGTGTCCTTAAACAGACAAAATAGTAAACTTTGCTTGGGTAGCTAGCTCCTTCCTCACTGCCCTTTAGTATTTGCAAAATAAATAAATAAATCTTGTACTTATCCCTTTAAGGTTATCCCTTTAAGGTTTTCCCCCTACACATTTCTATTGCAGATTGTGTTCTGCTGTTTCAGCTTCATTTTAAGACAGGAATCATAGACAAAGAGGAAGTGGAAACCAACTGGTCATCACAAAGCTGGTTAAATACTCTCAAATATGCCTGTCCTGTAGTAAACGGAGGTTTCCCTCAATTTCCTCATTTAGTACAGTTGGTTAGGTAAGTAAAGGATCCATGGTTCATGCCAGCCGTGAATTAATAAATTGTGTAGGCCTCTTATACCTGGGCTACAAACATGGGATGTTTGCATTTCGGTGACCATGAGTTAACAAAAAAGAGGGAAGTATTTTCTGTATCTCTGCTGACATCTAGCTATCATCCAGATTTTTCTAGTCAAGAGAAAACTCTTATATGTGAATCTTAAAATGAAGAACAGAGAGACTATGCTCCTATGTTATATTATCTGTAGTTAGCTGAATCATTAACAATTTTTAAAGTTGCCTCAGTTTATAAAACACAAATGTATTTTTATTTGCATCCCACCTTTATTATTTTTACAAATAATTCAAGGCAGTGAACATATCCAGTACAAATTCCTCTTCCTGTTTCCCCCTCCTACCAACAATAACCCTATGAGGTGGGTTGGGCTGAGAGACAAGGACTAGTGAAAGGTCATCCAACTGGCTTTCACGACTAAGGGAGGACGTGAACTCAAGGTCTCCTGCTTTATAGCCTGGTGCCTTACACCAGGGGTCAGCAACCCACGACTCTGGAGCTGCATGTGGCTCTTTCATCCCCCTGCTGCGGCTCCCTGTCACCTCCACAGTTGATAGGATTAGGGTTAGGGTTTTTGCTTAGGACAGGTAGAGGAAAAAGGACGCTGTGCTAGGAGGAGACTATAGTGGGGGAACCAGACTTCCGGTTGGCAGAGGAAAAAGGACTCCGCAGTATGAGGAGACACTATCGCGGACAAACTGGACTTCCAGTTGGCTCCAGAATTGAACAAGGGGCTTTTGGTTAGGACCGTTGTGACTCTTTGAGTGTTTAAGGTTGCGACCCCTACCTTAGACCAAACTGACTAACAATGCATCAAACTGGCTCTCAAACAATATAGATATCATTTTTGCTTAATGATGATAACTGGATTCAGAATTTCCATAGCAAAGTAATACAGACTTAAAGTGCAATGTTACATGATTGCATTGCTTAGCAAGGGCAATCCCAGCAATCCCCGTTGGCTTCATTAAGTGAGGATTGTGGTCGTCAAATGAAGACCTTGAGTGGCAGACAGTCACTCAAGCTCTTGTCATTTCTCACCTGGACTACTGTAATGCTCTCTACATGGGGCTCCCCTTGAGATGCACCCGGAGGCTCCAGTTGGTGCAGAATGCGGCCGCGCAGGGGATTTTGGGAGTTTCAAAATACTCCCATGTAACACCTCTCCTGCGCGAGCTGCACTGGCTGCCGGTAGCCTTCCGGGTGCGTTTCAAGGTTCTAGTGACCATCTTTAAAGCGCTCCATGGCAGTGGGCCTGGTTACTTGCAGGACCGCCTTCTACTGCATACCTCCACTCGACCTGTCCGCTCCCACAGGGAGGGCCTCCTTAGGGTGCCGTCCGCTGGACAATGCCGGCTGGCAACGCCCAGGGGAAGAGCCTTCTCTGTGGCAGGCCCTGCCCTCTGGAATGATCTCCCCCCAGACCTCCGGACTATCACCGACCTTCCCCTCTTCCGCCGGACTTTAAAAACCTATTTCTTCCATATGGCCGGCCTGGCATAGCTGCTACAACCATGTTTTATTAGATCCGGGTTTTAAATTAACTGTCTCCTTTTTAGCCCGGGTTAAATTGTTTAATAGTAGAATTTGTACTATTTGTATTGTTGGATTTGAAGTTGCTGTGCGCCGCCCTGAGTCCCTTTTTGGGAGATAGGGCGGGATAGAAATTTAATAAATATAAAATATAATATATAATATAATACCTCACATGATTGGGGCTTGCAAGTTCCTGCTGACTCACAAGCAAAATCAATGGAGAATCTGACAGGAAATTGATAGTCTTGGTCACAACAAGCCATTCTTTAGATGGCTCGCAAGCAGGCCAGAGCACATGTGAACGCTATGGAGTGTGTTCAGACAGGGAAAGGAAGTACTGGGGCACAGCACAAATGCAGCAAGGCTGGGGGATATGCAGCGTGAGTGTGGAAAGTATTGGGGATAGGCAGTGCATTGTGGTTGTGGATGGGAGTTTTTTGCCTGCCTGGGGCCTGCATTCACTATGCTGCTCAGGGGTTCCTCAGGCGAAAAAGAGGCAGAAGCAGGAGCAATTTATCAGGGCAATCTTCCCTACTGGCTTCCCCACTGACTTTACTGAAAGCTGGCAGGGAAAGTTACAAATAGTAATCACTTGACTGTGGGACATAGCAGCCATTGTAAGCGCAAGCTGGTTGCTAAGCACACAACTTGCAATCACAGGGACACTACAATGGCTGCAACCAAGAGGGGCTGTTCATAAATCCCCCTTATTCACTGCCATTGTAATATTAAAGAGTTGGGTCCACACAGTATGCGCAGGTAAGTCACAAATTAGCCAAACGCATTAAAGTAATGTTGTGTGAAACCAACCATTTCATGACCTAGAAATTTATCTACATCTCTTAGACTTGATATGTTGAAACTAACAGGTGAAGTTTTTCCCATCAGTTCTAGTTTTCCTCCTGCTAGGAAAACACTTGTATAGAAAAGAAAAGAAAAGAAAAGAAAAGAAAAGAAAAGAAAAGAAAAGAAAAGAGAAAAAAGAAAATTTGTAGCTCAGGGTTGAACTCTGGAGTCCTTGGTGCTGTCTGGCATTTCATTACCAAACTAGGTAAACAACTACAATGATAGTAGGGAGTGAGTTTGCTCTCATTTTATATCCTACTGGCTTGCCCTGTCAGAGTTGGTGGTAGTGCTCTTGGAAGTTCTTTGGTTGGAATGCTTACTGTTAGCTTGTTTTGTCTAAGTCTAAGTCGTTAAGTTCCTTATTTGGAGTATTGTTTACTACTTGGTTATGATCTAGTATTAATCTTGGTATTAATCTCTGCTTTTTGATTGTCTCTTTTGAATGGTACATAGATGTTATTTATCACCATGTGCCTGTTGACAGCTGATTTGTCTTGAGTTTCAAAAAATTCTCTAGCATTTTTGGACTTGTCTCAATAGAGGATGGTCAGTTTCCCAGTTGAAACTCTGGTTAATTCTGTTCATGTATTGTAAAATTAGGGAATTTTTATCATGTGTTCTGATTGTGAGCTCAGCTAATCTTCTACCTTCATCCTACAAAGTGGCTGTTAGTACTTATGTTGTAGATAAGTCTTATTTTTTTCCTTCTGGGGTATTTTGATTTACTTAGGATAATTTGGAGGGCTTTAGTTGGTTTGTGTGCTATGGTGATGCCATGTGGTCGTAATAGTCTGTTAGTGATTTCTGAGAAATTTTTGATATATGGCAGAGTTACGCTTTTCACAGTTTATGTTGGTTGTGCTATAGTGGCCTGGTACTTTTTGAAAAAGTTGCATGGAAATCCATTTGGTTGGAAGATGTTTTATACATGATCTGTTTTCTTTTTCTGAACATGGTTCACTTAACAACTGCAAAGATTTTCTTAGTAACTATGGCAAAAAAGGTCATAAAAAAGGTCCTGTTAGACCTCTCGGCGGCTTTTGATACCATCGACCATGGTATCCTATTGCACCGACTGGGGGGGTTGGGGCTGGGAGGCACCGTTCTGCGGTGGTTCTCGTCCTACCTCTCTGGTCGGTCGCAATATGTGTTGACGGGAGGGCAGAGGTCGACCTCGAGACCCCTCTTATGTGGGGTCCCTCAGGGGTCGGTCCTCTCGCCTCTTGTTTAACACATATATGAAGCCGCTGGGTGAGATCATCCGTGGTTTTGGGGTGGAGTACCATCTGTACGCTGACGACACTCAGCTGTACATATCCACCCCAGACCACCCCAACGATGCCGTCGAAGTGCTGTCCTGGTGTTTGGAAGCCGTACGGATCTGGATGGGTGGTAACAAACTCAAGCTCAACCCTGCCAAGACTGAGTGGCTGTGGTTTCCGGCACCCCGGTTCAGCCAGATTACTCCAACTCTGGCCATTGGGGACGAAACACTGGCCCCCGTGGAGAGGGCGCGCAATTTGGGTGTCTTCCTGGATTCCCGGCTGTCCTTGGAGGACCATGTGGTGGCCGTGGCCAGGGGAGCGTTTCATCAGGTACGCCTGATGCGCCAATTGCGCCCCTTACTGGACCAGGCTGCCCTTCGCACAGTCACTCAAGCTCTCGTGACGTCCCGTCTCGACTACTGTAATGCTCTCTACATGGGGCTTCCCTTGAGGTGCACTCGAAAGCTACAGCTAGTCCAAAACGCAGCCGCGCGGGTAATTACGTGAGCCACCAGAAGATCCCATATAACACCAATCCTGCGCGAGCTGCATTGGCTTCCTGTGGTCTTTCGGGTGCGCTTCAAGGTTTTGACGACCATCTTTAAAGCGCTCCATGGCTCGGGGCCTAGTTATATGCGAGACCGTCTCCTGCCCCATACATCCCTTAGACCGATACGCTCCCACAGAGAGGGCCTTCTCAGGGTGCCGTCAGCCGGACAATGCTGACTGGCGACACCCAGGGGAAGAGCCTTCTCTGTGGCGGGCCCTGCCCTTTGGAACGACCTACCCCCTGAACTCCGGACCATCACCGACCTCCGCCTCTTCCGCCAATGTCTAAAGACATACTTTTTTCATCAAGCCGGCCTAGCCTAACCTCCCATGGGGACTTTTAGAAAAGTTTTAAATTGGGTTTTAAATAATTGGTTTTAGCATAGGATTGGGATTATTTAATATATATTTTAAATTATTTATTTATTTTCTATTTTGTATATCTTTTTAAATTTCCTGTGCGCCGCCCTGGGTCCTCTGTGGAGAAGGGCGGGATATAAATGTAAATAAATAAATAAATAAATAAATAAATAAATAAATAAATAAATAAATAAATAAATAAATAAATAAATAAATAAATAAATAAATAAATAAATAAATAAATAAATAAATAAATAAATAAATAAATAAATAAATAAATAAATAAATAAATAAAATCAGCCATGACTCAACAACTGTCTTACTTAGCAACAGAAATTCTGGTCCCAAATGTGGTCAATAACCAAGGATTACCTATACAGTGGTTGAATAACAGAATAACAGAATTAGAAAGGATCCTCAAGGTTGTCTATTTCAGGAGTCACCAACCTTTTGGATCTCAGGAACCACTAAATTCATAATTTTAAATTTCGTGGACCACTAATATGATCTGCCTAATGCACTGGGTGGGTGGGTGGGTGTGGCTAGGTGGCCATGTGATTGGGTGGGCATAGCCAACTCAATGTCACCCACGTCGAGGGGTGCCTTACCAGCCTCTACTCACCCCTCCCTTCCCACCCACTCCTCCACCAGGCTCCTTGGGGACCCAAAAAGAAGCAGTTGTTAGAGCTAAGCAGCCACCATGAGAAAGAGTTGGCAAAACAGCTGTCTCAGTTCAAATTGGATCGGACCAAGAAGGAGGCTCAGCAGAAGCATCTCACTGAGGACTACGAGCGGAGGCTTTACAGGCAGAGGGAAGACCTGCGGGAGTGCAAGCCCAGGTACCGGTGCCTGGAGGCTCAGCAGGCTGAGATGGTCAGCCAGTTCCAGGCCATGATGCAGTCCCACTGGAACGAGGCCCTCTGGCTCTTTGCCACCAATGGCACTTACCCCCAGCCTTCACCCCCAAAGCCCCACACCCGGAGGCTGAAGTGGACTCCAAGTCTCCCCCCTCTGACCCACACAAAAAGACTCCGAAATTGGAAACTCTTTGCAGCTACACAAATGTTCATTGCATGTATCTGTCCCAGCAGCTGTAGTTTGAGGACCCCTAATTTAGTGCAATATAAAAAATACAAATAGTTTTTCTGTGGACCACCAAAATTTTCTCATGGACCACCAGTTGGTGACCGCTGTTCTAGTCCAACCACCTACTCATGGAGGAGATCCTATACCATTTTTGACAAGTGGTTGTGTAGTCTGTTCTTGAAAGCCTCCAATGATGGAGCACCCACAACTTCTGGAGGCAAGCTATTCCATTGGTCGATTGCTCTCACTGTTGGGAAATTTCTCCTTACTTCTAGGTTCCTTCTCTCCTTGGTTAGTTTCCATCCATTGTTTCTTGTCATGCCTTTAGGTGCTTTGGAAAATAGGTTGATCCCCTCTTCTTTGTGGCAGTCCCTCAAATACTGGAATACTGCTGTCATATCGCCCCTAGTCGTCCTTTTCACTAACATTCTTCATGTGTTTTAGTCTCCAGGTCTCTAATCATATTTGTTGCTCTTCGCTGCACTCTTTCCAAAGTCTCAACATCTTTTTTAGAATGGGGTGACCAAAACTGGATGCAGTATTCCAAGTGTGGTCTTACTAAAGTTTTGCAGAGCGGTACTTTGTGCTTCCATCTGCTAGGCAAATACAAGCTGCACTCTGTTTTTCTGAGCTGCAATGGCTGATTCCTTGTTTATACAGTCTCCAAAGTATGTACACGTACACAGTTCAGTTTAATGGGACTTACTCTCAATTAATTGTGCACAACGGTGTGATGTAGATTGATGCAATGTTGTGCTTTAACTCCCCCAAAATAGAGCACAACCAGCATTACTGCTTTGGTAAACCTCCTCTGCCATCTCTTGGTTAGATCAGGATATTATACCAGCTTGATAATTGCAGAGAAGAATAAAGAAATCTTAAGAACAGCAGCTGAATCAAATCTGAGGTATTTGCACAGAGCAGTTAGTTTAATATTTTCTATACTTCCAATCCCATTTATTTTTAACTCTTAGGTTTACACATCATCCATCAGGACATCTTTCAAAAATAAATAATAAAAATTTTAAATGAAATATAATAAAAAATTATATTTCCTCACCTGTTTTTGGAGGATAAAGCCAAAACAGGTTCACACTAGGAAATGACCTTTCTAAACATTAAATACAATACTGTAACAGATAGTTAACAGGAATTTGAAGAGTAGTGTATTATTTGGGCTAACCTGTTGACTTTCCCCCCACCCTTTTTAAAAAAATGTATATACTATGATCACTTGATGGGTCGATTTGATTATCAGATAAAGATCCCCTCACTTGGAGCATTTGTTTGTTTAATATAGTATTTTTGTTAAATCAGGATGGGAAAGCTTATAATTTGTAGATGAGTTATGTAACAGGGAAGAAATTTATCGGTTTTCTTGGGATTTCCCCCCCTTTCTCAATTTCCAGCTGAGGTGGATTCTATATGTTAAATTTATTTGATATTTAATAAGTATTTTTTTCAATAATGCAGAGAGAGAGAGAGAGAGCGCAAGAGAGAGAACACTAATTTGACTTCCTTTACTTTTCTCAACCTACAATCTGTGAATGTCAGTAACTCCAGTTCAACTGCTTCCTAGTTTCCTCCTTCATGTTTTGGATGATTTAAGTTTTCTGCAAGGCATGCCAAGAGTTGGATCTCTCCCAATTGCCCCAGGGTTTGATTCCCAATTGTAATCCCTCATTATGACAGGATCATTTTTTTTCCTGCTCTGTTTCTGATTTGTCAAAGTTGCATCTATTTCTATATCCATTGCAAGGATCGGCAACATGTAGTACAGACTCACAATAGTGTCAGTGTTGTTTCTTTTTCATCTAATGTTCAGCCAGATGCTTTCAGCAGGGTTTTTATCCATGAGATCATGAACTTCTGTTGAAGTGCAGTATTTCAATGTATGTGATTCCCTCTTTCCTTTTGTTGAGCCTGTTTCTTTTAAGCAAATTATATCTCAAATACTACATTCCAATGAGGAGTTATAGTTATAGTTATAGTTTATTAAATTTATATACCGCACCCTTTCCCCGAAAGGACTCGGGGCGGTGCACAGGCAATTTAAGAACATATATAAATATAACAAAATACAAATATAAAACCAGATTAAATTAACCCTGTGTTACAAAATTTAAATATGTTAAAACAATATCCCTAAAAACCAATTTAAAACTATTTAACTGCAGACTATAGGCTAGGTGATGTAGGTTAGGCCAGGCCGGCCTGTTGGAAAAAATAGGTTTTCAGGTTCTGGCGGAAGGAGCAGAGGTCCATGGTCGTTCTCAGTTCGGGGGGTAAGTTGTTCCAGAGAGTTGGGCCCACCACAGAGAAGGCCCTTCCCCTGGGCGTTGCCCGCTGGCATTGCCTGGTGGACGGCACCCAGAGAAGTCCCTCTCTGTGGGAGCGAATCGGCCAAAGGGATGTATGGGGCAGGATGCGATCCCGAAGATAACTAGGTCCCGTGCCATGGAGCACTTTAAAGATGATAATCAACACCTTGAAGCGCACCCGAAAGACCACAGGCAGCCAGTGCAGCTCGCGCAAGAGCGGTGTTACATGGGAGCATCTAGGAGCTCCCATAATTGCCCGCGCGGCTGCATTCTGGACTAACTGCAGTCTTCGGGTGCACCTTCCCTTTTCAAGGGAAGCCCCATGTAGACAGCATTACAGTAGTCTATCCGGGATGTCACGAGCGCATGAGTGACTGTGCGAAGGGTGTCCCGGTCCAATAAGGGCCGCAACTGATGAACCAGGCGAAACCGGTAGAACGCCCCCCTGGCCACGGCCGTCAAGTGGTCTTCTAATGACAGCCTGGTATCCAGGAGGATGCCCAAGTTGCGTGCCCTATCCACAGGGGCTAGATGTTCGCCCCCAATGGCCAGTGATGGTATCAACTGGTTGTACCGGGACGCCGGAAACCACAGCCACTCCGTCTTGGAAGGGTTGAGTCTGAGTCTGTTCCTTCCCATCCAGATCCGCACGGCTTCCAGACACCGGGACATCACTTCGACGGCATCGTTGGGGTGGTTTGGGGTACATATATACAGCTGTGTATCATCAGTGTAGAGGTGGTACTCTACCCCAAAACCATGGATGATCTCACCCAGAGGCTTCATATATGTGTTGAACAGGAGCGGCGAAAGGACCGACCCCTGAGGCACCCCACAAGTGAGTGGTCTCGAGGTCGACCTCTGCCCTCCTGCCAACACAAATTGCGATCGGCCGGAGAGGTAGGAGGAGAACCACCGTAAAACGGTGCCCCTCACCCCCAACCCCTCCAGCCGATGCAATAGGATACCATGGTCGATGGTATCAAAAGCCGCCAAGAGATCTAACAGGACCAGGATGGAGGAACAACCCCCATCTCTGGCCCTCCAGAGATCATCCACCAACGCGACCAATGCCGTCTCGGTGCTGTGTCCGGGCCAGAAGCCGGACTGGCGCGGGTCCAGATAATCAATTTCCTCCAGGTGGCGAGGAAACTGTTGCGCCACCACACTCTCTACAACCTTCGCCAAAACTGAAGGTTGGAGACCGGACGATAATTTACTAACAATGCCACCAGGTTTCAGAAATAGCAATAAGATCAAATTTCCCCTCTTCCCATACTATGACTTCAAGCTCTCCCTGTTCATTCCCTATATCCGCGATGGCGAACCTATGGCACGAGTGCCACAGGTGGCATGTGGAACCATTTCTTAGGGCACATGAGGCATTGCCCTATCAGCTCCAGCGCGCATGTGTGCGCTGGCCAGCTGATTCAAGCCTCCTTTTGAGGCCGTTTTTCGCCTTCTGGAGGCTTCAGGGAAGCTCCTGAAGCCTCTGGAGGTGGGGGGGGGGAAGCTGTTTTCACCCTCCCCAGGCTCCTAGAAAGCCTCTGGAGCCTGGGGAGGGTGAAAAAAGTGCACCAAAAGCAGGGGGTTGCGCACATAGCATTATGGGTGTGGCACACCCCACGCACAACCCCCCTGCACTCCCCCCGCTTTTGGCACGCAAGCCAAAAAAGGTTAGCCATCACTTCCCTATATACTCTGTGTATGTGGGTACAAACATCACAACCCTTTAATAATAGTGCTCTTCTTAAGTTTGCCTGCTAAATCTCCTAGAATACTCCTGTTCAACCCTTCCCTTTTAACATTCCCTTTCTTGTTGTAAGTAAGGTTTATTTCCTTTAGGGTTATGCCTCAATGTGGTTCTGAGAACAGGTCTTCCTCTGCCTCCAGATGACCTGAGCAAGATGTCTTCCAAAGGCATTTCCCCCAATCTTTGTTAAATGCAGCCTATCCACTGCCAGAAGCCCTGCGATGGTGCTGCAGATTATCATTCAGGAATCCAACATTTCTTGATGACATTATCCCTCCAGCATCCTCTATTCCTTTGGGCTGTGAGTCATTTTTGAAATACAGAGAAAAGTACCACCTTTACCCCAAAACTTGTGCATTTCTGCCTACGTCATCATGCTCTCTCAATATTCTCTCTGAACGCTCTCTGGCAGTGTCATCTGTTCTAACAGCAGAAAGAATCTGTGGGTTTGATTGATTAGGTTAGTCGCTCTGTCACATCCTGGATTTTGGCATCTGGGAAACACCATGCTTTTAAAAAATATAGCAGGAAGAAGGTAATTTGTTACTAACGTTCTGTCGAAAGCCAGTTTGAATAACAATTTATTCCTATAAAGTCAATTTGCTCTAGTGACATGGTGGCGAACCTCTGGCATGATGGCACGCGAACTGTCGCCCCAGTTCAGCTCTGCCACCCATGCGCATGCACCTCCCACTGGCCAACTGGTCTTCAGGTCTCTGCCATGCATGTGTGGGAGCAGGACGCTTGCCGGGGGCTGTATTTGCATGCATGGGGTGTGTGCATGCATGCATGCATGGAATTAGGGAGTATGCAGGGGGTGCATGCAGGCGCATTGCATTTTTGGGGTTTGTGCATGCTTTGGGCACTCAGTCCAGAAAAGGTTAGCCATCACAGGTCTAGTGGCTAAGACACTGGGTTAGAAACCAGGAGGTTGTGAGTTCTAGCCCCATTTTAGGTACGAAAGCCAGCAGGGTGACTTTGGGCCAGTCGCATTCTTTCAGCCCACAATAGTCAGGCTCGAGTGACAAACTGGTTGGTCAGTTCTTGTCACAACCAATGGATCATTCGATTTCGATCAACATTTGATTGATTCAAAACAAAAACCTGTGGAAAACTGCTAGGAAGAAAAACAATTACATGGTGCATAATCTAACATAGATCAGCTCTTGTTAAATTCTTTTACAGTGAGATGTCAGGCCCAAAACTGATCATGACATGTGGTTTTTCCAAGGTGTGTTTTTGATTGTTTCATCCCTTTAGACAAAATCTTGCCAGACTGAGCACTCTATTGTTGCAGGAAATCAGAAGACTCGGACAACGAGATCTAGATAAGCGTTTTATTTTTGGCCAAAGGTCCGAGCAGAAATAAGTTTTGCTAACACCCGGACAAAGACCTATAGAAAAAGCAGGTTCTTATATATCTCTCAAAGAGCAGTTTTGAACATGGAAATACTTAAACCATTTCTATTGGCTACCTTGAGAAACAAGCCTTGTAAGTAGTTGGGGTCTTTACTTCTCCTTTTGTCTTGAGCCATACGTGTCTCTAAGCGAACTTTAATTCAATTCAATTCAATTCAATTTATTCGACTTATTAACCGCCCCCTCTCCCCGAAGGGACTTGGGGCGGTGCACAGGAAATATAAAAACACAATAATAAATACATAAATACTTAAAACTATATTAAATTAACACCCTATGCTAAAATCTACCCCATTAAAACCTTTAGCTGAACCTTGTGGTTTTGTGAGAACTATTAAACTCTGTGGTTAGGCACTCACTTCCCGTTCTTTAACGGCCTATGTCGCCTTTTAATATAGACTTAAAAGGTGCCCTAAGAGGCTGTCTAGCCTGACCCAGTAGGTTTCATGTTTAATGTCCAATTCTCACTTTGCATCCTGCCTTACTATTATCTGCATCTACAACATCTATAATATACTCTGTGAACTGTTAGGTAGAGTCTGTCTTCCTCCTCTTTCTCTCACACATAATATCGGGGCTAAGTTGCCTCTTATTCCACCATCCCAGGCATCTATCTCCTCCCTTCATTCCATCACATGAGAACAGAAATTGTAGCAATGCAGGAAAATGTATTAGAAAGTTCATAAGTTACAGCAGGAATGTAACCTAAGTAGGCAGGTGGACTCCTGCAGCAGTGAGAGAAGGAACTTACTTGTTTAACAGGTCGAAAACTAAAAAGGTTATCTTGTATATCTTTCTACCAAGTGTTTCCTTGGAAATCATGCTTACATTTTGAAACTGCGAGAAAGTCTCCACACGGGTGATTCTATGTCCAATAGGACAGGAGTCTCCAACCTTTGCAACTTTAAGTCTGAAGGACTTCAGCTCCCAGAATTCTCCAGCCAGCAAAGCTGGCTGGAGAAGTCTAGGAGCTGAAGTCCTTCAGACTTAAAGTTGCAAAGGTTGGAGACCCCTGCAATAGGAGACATAAAGCTACTTATTATGCTGCAGAACTTTACCTGCACTGCTGGTGTTTGCTCTTAATTGGGGTGGAGCATTAAGGTTAGGCAGATAAGTCCTGAAGGTATCTTGTATACACAAATTCTCTACAGATTAGCAACAAGGAGGAGCAGCTGGCACTCTGTGGCTTTTCTTAGCCCTTTTAAGACTATGGCTGTGAGCCAAAAAATGAAGGCAATTTCAATTAGACATTTGTTTTTTTGCCTAATGTAATACTCCTGATGATTCTCCAAACCTCTTGAGTAAATTTAGAAGATGGGAATCTGAAAATAAAAAATCCTCCCACTTGTACAATACCAAATTCTTACCCTTTAGCACCAGAATTAAACATTCAGAGAGAAATGGTCAAATGTTACCAATGTATCCAAGTTGTAGCATGTTGACATTGGAAAGGGTTATGCTTTTGACTTGACCATTGCTAATTTGAAAATATCTTATATCTTTTTTAGAGTCATTTTCATGTGGTGGTAGAAACTGGAAAACCATGAGTTCTAGTCCTGCCTTAGATACAAAGCCCACTGGATGACCATTGGCAAATTGTTCTTTCTTAGCCACAGGAAGCGAGCAATGACTAATCACTTTTGAAAATCTTACTAAGAAAACTGCACGACCTTGTCCAAGCAGTTGCCAGGAGTTAATACTGACTCAAGGGTGTGTGTATGTGTGGGTGTGGGTGTGCACGCATGCGCACACACACACACACCCTTAATTTTGGGTTTCAGTCAGAAAAAGTCATAATTTCTCATAGTCTTTGAACTCTCACCTGCCACAGAAGTTGCTCTAACTCAGTGCTTCTCAATTATTTTCTGTCATGCCCCCCCTAGGAAGAAGAAAACATTTCGCGCCCCCCCACGACTGTAAATAGTATCATTTGTCTATAAAATTGTTATAGGTATACCTCTGCATAACACTGTATCCTTATTAACGTATAAGAGAATAAAAAAAGAAAGAAATGTGGATCAAATTACAACAAAGAATAGCTTTATTAACTGTAGCAGAAAAGATTTAAAGTGCATTAGAAATTTTAAAAAAATTAAATCCTTTGCCGAGGTCAAACGCACCCCCCTTTACGGAGCCTCGCGCCCCCCCTGGGGGGCCCGCCCCACTATTTGAGAAGCACTGCTCTAACTCAACACACTTTTTTCTACTTTCTGAACATGGTCTATCCTCAACCCCAGGCAATCCCATCAACATTCTGCACAGGCTACGGTGCATAGTAAATCTATGTGTGAGAAGTGAGGAGATGGCTGGGGGAGTAATAGAAGGAACATTCAACTCAGGTGGTTTGCTCCCAGTTCGGACTGGTTCAGCTGAACCGGTAGTGGTGGCGGTTAGAGGCTCCACCCTCCTGCCCGGACGCTTCTGCGCATGTGCACCAGAACCACTGGTTTTGCTCCATTATTGCTTGATTACCCAATAAGTTTAGAGGTGAAAGTCCATTCCAGAGAGGACATACAGAGCAGGAAGACAGAAAAGTCTGTGCAAAAACCTTGTGGTATACAGGTATATAGGGCCTGCCTGAACACTGGGCCTTAACACTCAGTAAACTGAAAAAGCAGCCACTCACATTTAACCCTGACTGAGGAATTAGATGACTTCATGAGTAAAATGGCAATGTGAGTATTCTCTCTAGCCATTCTGTGCCTGTTCTAATCCCACACGGAGCAATCCTTGACTCAATTTATCATCAATTTTCTGGCTTCACACAATCCCCTGAATTATAAATAGATCACGGTTGCTTAGCTCACACTATACTAAAGTAAAATGTAATTTTCCAATTCAGAATATTACGCAAACACAGACTGTATGGCTTAGCTGATGATGCGATCTTCAAAATGCTAGCTAGGTCTGGGTCACTTTCCCATCATCTAGTAATTGCTTAGGTTTTTGCAGCCTTTCTCTGATCATCCTCATAGGTTGTGTTTCACATGCAAGAGGGCAGATAGTACCTACATGAGGTCTCAGCATGAATCTGAGAGCTGCTCCAATACAGATCAAAGTGGTCTTCCTCACAACTACTAATCTCAGGCTGGTGATGTTTCAGTAAATGGATTCTTGTGATTTACACAGACAATGCTGTGTTCAACTCATCCTTGCCCCATAATTACTGCATTTTTCAGAATATAAGACGCACGAGTTTCCCCCCAAAAAGAGGTTAAAAATCTGGGTGCCTCTTATACACTAAATACAGCATTTTTGGACTCCTGAAACTCTGCCCCCTTTGCAAAAATGGACGTGCAGAGATTTAGGAGGCCTGCAAAGTGCTCATGGGGGCTGGGGAGGGCAAAAACGAGCGAGAAAGGTCAATTTTTTGCTCATTTGTGCCCCCCCAAACCCTCCCAGGAGCACTTTGCAGACCTCTCAAACCCTCTGCATGCCCTGTTTTTCACAAAAAATGAGGCCTACAGAAAGTTTGGGAGGCCTGCAGAGTGCAATTTAAAAAAAAAAATTTACCTCTTGAAAAATCTGAGTGCGTCTTATACTCTGGTGCGTCCTATAGCCCAAGAAATAAGGCAAATCATTTTTTTTCTGTTCTAGTTTTAAAGTGGTAGTTCTTTTGCTATCCAGTCTGCCTGAAGCACATTGCATTTAAGATAAGAGTTGCTCCATGCCTCTTGGCTGCAAATATGGCTATTGATTTTCCAGGCTGTTTCAGTCCTCCCAATGCCATCTTTTCACTCTTGCCAACTCACGGGTGATAGAAGAAGTGGGGAGAGAAAGTGAAGATCCAGGTTATCCAGGTTCCACTTGCTTCCATAGGAAACAAGGAGAGCAGACCTCCGTCACTTTCCTCGAGTGGAGTCACAGAGATAGTAGCACAGGATCCTTCCCCAGTTTCTCCCCATCCTTTTTCTCCAGTCGCCCCCCCCCCGGGGCAGAAAAAGAAGGGGAGAAACAGGGAAAGCCGTTTTCTTGGCGCCAATTCTGCCAGGCCCACCGAGGGAATGACGAGTTGCTCCCTTCCACTTCCTTCCCCACCATTTGGGAAACTGCCTTTCTTGTAAAGATTGGATCATCTTTGGGAAATGGATTTTTTCCTGCCCAATATATAAAGTGTTGCTGCAATTTAATGACTTCCATGTCACTGACAGCAGTATGTTTGTAAATGAACAAAGAGAGGCAACTATGTGATATATGGATGTGTGGGTGTACACATACACACACACAAGAATATTTGTAGCTGAGGGTTGAACTGAGGGCTCCTTAGTGTTCCTTGAGCTTGGTTGTTTTCTTGCAGACATTTCATTACCAAAGTAGGTAACATCATCAATGCTAAAAGGGAGTTGGACTTCCTCTCCTTTTATATACCACGGAAAGTCTTTAAGTCCATGTGTTGTGAAATGAGGGAGTTTTCAACATGTCTTCTAATTGCTAGTTGCTTTTCATGAACTAGCAGAGCACATCAGACTTGACCATAGTTTCATTTGGATAACTATGAGCATCCTAGACCAAGCCAAGTCCAAAAATATTAGAGAATTCCTGAAAGCTTGGCACTTACTGTATTTTTCGGAGTATACGACGCCCTGAAGTATAAAACGCACCTAGATTTTGGGGAGGAAAACAAGGGAAAAATATCTGCCTATGCCTCCCAGCAATTTGCCTCCTTGCAACAAACAGTACAGACAATATACATTGTTTGTAGTGTTATATATCAGACTATACTTGTAGAGATACTGTTAAAATTGATGTGGAAGTATAGTCTCTGCTATTTAAAAAAATAATACTTTTTAAAACAATAGCACTAGGCCTCTTCAGATCAAGCATTTATTTCAAAAAGATTCTTCATTTTGTTAAGTTGTCTAGAATAATAATAAAGCAGTCTTTAAAAAAAATAAGTCTAAAAATTTGAACATTCTATAGGCATTTATAGTTGTTGACTTACCTCTTTGCAACAAACAGCCTGATTAGTACATGGAAAATCTGCCTCCCAGCAATTTGCCACGTGGAGCAAACAGCATGTTTCATTTCAGTTTCTCCCGATCATCAGCTGTTAGAGGCTGCAGGGATGGCTATAGCTTATTGAAGCCTCCGCAAGCCCCGTTTGCTGCAAAGAGGTAAATTGCTGGGAGGCAGAGGCCAAAGGTTTGGGGCGGGTGGGTGGGGCTACATTCGGTGTATAAGACGCACCCAAATTTTCACCCTCTTTTAAGGTGGGGGGGGGGGGAAAGGTGCGTCTTATACTCCGAAAAATACAGTAGGTAAATCAGCTATCAATAGGCATATAGAGATAAACATCATCTACATACCATACCATTCAGGAGACAATCACAAAGCCTGAAAGCAAATAAGAAGACCTAAACACCACCTCATTAGTAATCAACACCTAAATGAGCAGGATTAATGCCAAGATAAACACTAGACCAAACAATACCCAATCAAGAAACTCTTGTCAGACAGAGAAGCTAACAATAAATAACAGCCACATCAAGGAGCCACCAAGAACACTCATACCCACACTAACAGGGCAAACTGGTATATAAAAATAAGAGCAAACCACGCACTCTTTTAGCTTGATGTTACCTAGTTTGATAGTGAAAAGTCTACAAGCAAACAAGCAAACGCAGAGAACACCACATGTGGGGGGGAAATTGTCGTCAGCGAAAGAAAAAGAATAAACAAATCTATATAAATAAAAATGTAACAAGTTTGTTCAAAACCACTAATCTCTGAAAGTACTGCACCGATTGCTTCCAAATTTTCACACAATGTTCCTTACAAATGCGGCACCAATGATATAGTGTAGATGTCACACCTGTGCCAGGTACATGCAACAGAAATGTAAAAAATGTAGGTAGATGGATAGAGAGAGCAGTGAGCCACAGGATGACATAATACAAAATGTCATAATACCTACTGTATTTCAGTACAGTAGGTAGGTAGGCAGCTATAGGGATAGAGAGAGGGAAGGAGAAATGCAGTAGGTAGGCAGGTAGGTAGGCAGGTAGGTAGGTGGAGAAATACAGTAGGTAGGTAGGTAGATAAGTAGAGGGAGAGAGAGGGAGAGGGAGAGGGAGAAATACAGTAGGTAGGTAGGTTGGGGGTTATACAGTGGTTGTGTGTACGTGTTTGTGTATGCAGGTGTAGATCTACACACAGATTGGTTTGCCATTTAACCAGACTGGGCCACAGCAACGCATGGCCGGGAACGGCTAGTAAAGAATAAAAGGAATAAAGAATAAAACTCTACATATTATTCCTCCCGCCTGCCTTTTTAAATATTTGCTAAGAACAAACATAATTGTTCCCATGCTGACCTATTCTTTGGAAAAAGGCAATGTGTTCTGGCACCACTTCCAGCATGGCTCTTCAGCAGCCTCTGCTGGTTGTCTTGAATACAAGAGACTCCTCCTGTGCCAGAGAAGCCTTTATAGAAGATAAAAAGATATTCACAAATCCTCAGGAAATTGCATGTAACCCGGAACAGGACAGGCAAGTCAGTTAAAAATTGCAGCAGTGGTAGATCCAAATCACATGGCTATGGAGGCCTCTTTTTGGTCGCAGTTTTGAATTTCTAACACAAGTACCCTTTCTGTATAATACGTTCTTGTGAAAATACACTAAATGAACATTGGTACCTGGGGGATTACCTGTATTGTTCTACTCACCTTTTCCTACAAATCCTTTCTTCAAAATTTTCTTGCTTGACCTTAACACTGCCTGAGAAGGCTGGGGAATCAAATAACCACTACTTTTGACTTCTAGAATCGTATAATGTTCTAGAACCAAACTTTTAAAGTTGGGCAACTTCCTATACTTACTGTCACCTGGATGCTTCATTGAGAGCTTCTTAAACCTTTTTTTGCCAGTAAAATAATGCATGTGGTTTTTCCTATCCTATGTTAGAATAGGAATAAAGTTTGCACTGTGGGTTTGCAAACTGAAGACTGCTTTCCATAATTGCCTCCAGAAAAATAAATCATTAACAAATTAGGCTTTATTACAAAATGTTATGGACCAATTCAGCATCTAGACAAGGACTCAGTTCTTAAAATGGTGACCCATGAAAAGAATTATCCTTTCACAAGCGATTTTCTTAATGTGGTAGTACTCATGGATGACACCACCGTCAATGGGCATTAATGCTAAAGGTAATAGTCAGATGCTATTTTACACATTCAAAGAGGCACTGGCAAATAGCTGGGCAAGCCAAATGCCTCTTAAGGTCATAGGATAAGAATCATGATAAGAAAATTGTGCAAACTGAGAATAGTGCTATTAGGAATTGCAGTGTTTTTGGTGCTCTCGGAGCTTGGTTGTTGGCTTCTCCATGACTACAGGTATTCTTTTCTATTGGAGTCATTTAGGAAATTCAGAGGCAAAGTGGTGTTGGCACACAATAGGATTGCTGTGCCTCCCACCCTCTCTCATCAAGAAAGTAACACGTTGCTTCCAAGCAGTAACTGTAAGCATGATTTCTTCTGAATGGAAAAATTCTACATCACAGAAAAAGCATTCCTGGGAACAAAAGGTGCTGCTTGGGAAGCTTGCTGCATCAGCCTCTCTATGCTAATTATAAACCCCACAATTGGCCAACCCACAAGTGTCTCCATGGGTACTGTACTAAACTACAGCTTTCAATTCCAGCCACCCAATCACATGTTGCTCATTATGGAGTTGGGAGTCCAAAAATCTGGAGGCATCTTTCCCACTCCCACAAGTAGCTAAAACACCTCTCTTCCTCCATGAAACCCACCGTTCCTTTCACTGACAATATCAGATTGAAAAACCAAACCCGGGTAGCAAGCAGCAATGGCAAATTCACAGTATACATAAGAGCTGAAGTTTGAATGGGTTACCTATGTATTTTATTCACACATGGCACACTCAAATGCTTCATATTAATTTTTACCTCAATGTACAGCTAGTAACCAGAAGCAGTTTTAATGTTTATAAACCAATGTAATCACCAGTTTGGTGCAATGAGAGGAAAACTAGAACTTGTCTTTTACTGATTGCTTTTAGTATTATTTCTTTTGTAAATAAAATGTGTATTCTATATAACAATCTATACAAATATTATCTATATAAATATTAGTTTATTTTTGTAGTGATTTCCAATTGTTTCTCAAGATGATGTAAATTTAGTTTCATATATTCAATTAATCAATGAACAATTTTTAAATCAATTGTAAATATCGTTTGCTGTTTTTTTATTTCCCATCCATTGTCCTTTCTCATGTGTAATCATTTATTCTTTAAAGTTTTAAAATAAATTTGTATCGCCATCATTTCATAGCAGGACTGCAAAGAATCGAAAAAGGACAGAGCAAAACAATGTTTCATGATTTTATTTTACAGTCAGAAAAGGGGAAGCCAATGATTTCAAATCTGTTACTCCAGATATAAGATATATAGACAAATCAATTTAACAAAAATCTTCTCTAAGGCAGGCTTAGGGGAGAGGAATTGGGGCAGAGAGAGAGCAGTGAAGGAATCACGCACACATTCACTTGGTCCCAGTTTTAGTACAACTTTGGGACTCACAATAGCCAGCTGAGCAAGGTGGTTAAGCTGGCACCCACCCACCTAGCAAGCAGAGGAGAAGCTCTGCAGACTCTCTACTTCTGACTGTCAGATTAATGGGATTTTGCTGGGGACAGTCGGACTGTTTGGGCACCATGAAGGAAAATAATCTAATCAAGGCAATAATAAATACTGACAGGCCAGGCACATGATTTCAAAGGCAGACCAGACACATAAGGCATTCTCTGCTCTAGAATATTTGTCCATAAGAAGCTCTTTGTTCAGATCAGGTGAGGCACAGCTCAGCTAGGAAAATGCCCTAAAAATCAGATACTACCCTGGGATTTCAGTGCTCTGCACCCAGTTGGAGTGACAGAACAGAGAAATGGCAATGATACTTACTAAACGTCTGCACCTACCAACAGGTCACCTCTCCCTAAATCAGATGCAAGGGCTTCTCTGGGCACAGGGAGCCCAGAAGGGTATTATTGTGAGCCACCTGAGACGTCAATTCAGGAGGAGGCTTACCTGCCTAGAAGATGCAAACTGGAAGGAGGGGAATACATGAATGGGACAAGGAAACATATAAAAAAGGGTAAGAAGGTTGGGCCCCTCCCTGGAGGATGCACATTAAGTTACAAACATTAAGGCATCATGGTTACAGGAAAAGTATCACAAATGGAAAGGCAACCCACAACCCCCAGAGAGAAAATGTAGGCCATGAACATGACTAAGCCTGGCAAGTGCCTGCCGCCCCAACTGTTTCCAGCCTGCATGGAATGATGACTTCTTGGCACCTCGCCCTTTGCTCAGAGACGGCAAGGGGGGGAGGGGGGTTCCCTCCCAATCCTTTCCCCTACAGACAGAAATGTTGCTTGCTTCCCCTTTACCATCTGTCTGAAATGTATTGAAATGGGACAGCAGCAGACCTCTTACTCAAGGCCAGAGAGGGATAAGAAGCACTTCTGCCTCTACGCTTGGGAGGCACAAGGCAGGTTTGGTCATTGTTATTCTCGGGAGGAAATACATTACAGGGCATTGAGCCAAAAAAGGTCTTCCTGGTGAGCTAAAAATGGGAAGGGGAGGTTGTCCAATGCCAGCACTTTGGTACAGGGAGGGGTTTCTACTGTAGCCACTGTCTGAACAACTCTTGGGACTTGGCATTGAGAGGGCTAATCTTTCCATTCCTTCTTGATAGTCAGGTTCCACTCCCAGGAAAGGTGGTCCGTCTTATCATCATCTGTGAATTTAGATCGGATGTTGTAAGTGCCCCGGGCCAGCATGCCCTTAGGGGCTTCCTCCAGGGGGGTTAGGAACTCGTATTCCTCAGCCCGTGGCCCGTAGCTTCCAACCATATAGTCAGTCTTGTCAACTGGAAAGACAAAAAACAGCTGTAAGGCACGAATGAAAAGTGTCATTGGAAGTTGGGCAGTGCGAGCTGTAGAGACGAGATCAAAATGCACTGACAGCTGTTATATAAACAAATCTCTGCCACCTAAAACAAGAGTGGCACCAGAACTGAGTTTTATTTTTCTATGTGCTCAAGTGTCTCGATTTCTTTCAAATCCAACTTTATTCTGAAGTCTTAAAATCCATTTTTGGATATGGCCCATCCATCATTCACCCTTCTTCTGAAATCTAATTTTTATCTGTAAGTCTACCCCCACTGACATCTTGCTCTGCTATTGTAGATTCTTAATAAATTTTAAACAAGTATTTCTGGTCCAAAAACTCTGTCTTTGGGGGTTTCAATATAGAAACATGACTCAGAAAGTGTAGAAATTTCCAGACTGACTACCAGAAGGATTGGAGGTGCCCTTATTTTTGTCAACCAGAAGAAGTGAAAATGAAAGTGTTTTCCTTCTTTTTATAGTAACTGTTCCATCATCTTCTTTTAATTGGGTGAAACAGATTCAGCTCAGAGAGAACAGCAGTATCAATGAATCATTACGCTGAAGAAAAGGTGTCAATGCATCTTTAATTGATCAATTGAAGAAAGACCAAAAGCCACCCAAAGTAGTTGAGGATTGCATGTTGTTTTGCTATTCCACCTGTTTCTGTCTGCCATTCAAAAACAAATTATTCTCCTCAAGTGCAGCATAAAGAATAGAGCAGACACTTACTTTTTACTCCTTTCCTGAATGTGTGTTGAATGTACTTGAGCCCTGAAACAATCTCCCTCTTTACCTATAATGAACAAGAATATATAAAATCAATACAGACCTTTTGGCCAAATGTCTTCCCTCAAAACTATATGCTGAATTATTCCCAGACTGACCATTCTGATAGGCACTACAATCAGTCAAAAGGCCATCTTACCTGAAAAGATATTTTTATCCGGTACTCTACACCTTCCTTCAGCACAAATGATTGCTTCTTGAAACTCTCCAACTCACCTAAAAGGAGAAAACAGGAATTACTTCTTCCAAAAGATGCAAATCTGACAAGCAACCTGTGCAGTCACTTCTATGTGTGATATTAGCTTTAAAGCCTGGTTGTAATCACCATGGAAGTGAACCTTTATGTCAGTAACACGCTGTTCATGGGCACCAATATGAGCCAGATGGGAAACTAAACAGAAAGCGACATGCAACAAAGCAAAACATTTGTCTCAATTATAATTATTTGTAGCAACATTTTTTGTCCCCGCAAAGGTGGCATTGGAAAGTTAGACAGCATCCTGATAGTCTACTCTGTTCCTGTGGAAACTGCATTGGCTGTCGATTTGCTTCCGGGTCCAATTCCAGGTGCTGGTTCTCACCTTCAAAGCTCTACGTGGCTTGGGAACAGGTTATCTGAAGAACCAACTTTTCCCAATTAAAGTGGAGAGGCAGGAAATGCTACGGCTCCCCCCTGCAAAGAAGGTCTTACTGGCAGAACCAAAAAGAAGAGCTTGGCCTTTACAGAATAGATAAAATGTGAATTCCAGAAACATAGCCTTTACTGGATTTTTGTGCTGCAACAGACTAAGCAACTTGGGGCATCTTCATGATTTAACAATTTATTGATACACCAGACTGAGGTTTGTTTTATACATCTGATGAAGTTATACAGAAAATTGTACATCATAAATGTATCTGCCTTTTAAGATTTCCTCCAATATCTTTTTTTAATCCAACCCATTTACCTCTCAGATTCAACTCCAAGGGACCAGGAGCAGCTGCACAAACCAAAGTCAGTTTTGTTACCACCACATTTGGACTAGAAGGGTCTGCAATGGAAGAGAAAACATACCTCAGATAAAACATCAAACCTTCTCTGCCTTCATTGCAATAGAAGTGTATGCCTATAAACTCTGATCTTCTTTTAGGAGCTTTTTAGCCCACAGCACTGCAACTGCTTATGCAAATCTCCCCCAATCTAATACTCTCCAGATGTTTGAAGGCTTATTAGTCATGCTTTCTTCTTAGCCTGACAACACTTGTCTTAGGATTCGCAATGCAACTGGTGAATGCCAGCCTTTCAGAACTTTTCCAGTCATCTGGCAAAGCATATGGAGGAGACGGAGATAAGAATGGTGGAAAAACAAGGGTGCCAACTTGCAGAAAGAGCAGAGCAGCAGAAAATGCCTCACTCATTTCATACTGCAGCAGAGTGACAGCCCACAGTAGAAAAGCAGATTGCCGATCTTAGCCAGGCACTCTGAAACTTTCCTGGAGTCATATGTGATCTCCTCCATTTGCTACGCTCTCTGAAATGGATATGTGTCCCTCAGCCAGCAGAAAGGACATGGCCCACAGGGCTAACTCTTTCTTCTAAATATTGTTGTCAGATCATATAAAATGAGGGCTTTGCGCAGCCCACAAGTTTGAAACCACTATGGCAAACCAAAGTTTCCTTGATTGTGGCTTATTATACAACCTCAATTTTCTGAGTTCCCCACAACATATAAATTATAGTTTGTTAGGTTCACATAATTTGATGCGCTACATACCGTATTGTGGTTAAAGAGTAGTATATGAACCCAAGGACAGCCAGGAACATAAAAGTATCCAATACATGGCAGAGGCCAGCTGGATTCCATATCCCCAGCCGAATGATGAGGGTAAGAAAATAGCCTTTATGGAACATTCTGGTTTCTGAGGCTAAGTCAGGTGTCCAAAGCTGTCCCTTTTAGTGCTCACACACACACTCCTCAATGAAATAATGTGTCTTCCAGGAACTCACCAGCAGTGATGGCAACGTTTCCCAGTAGGGCTTCCTTATACTTGCGTAGACTTTCATCATCTTTGTCCAGATCCTGGATTTCCTGGATGCTCTTTTGAGCCGGGGGCTTGTAGTTGACAGAGTGCTCGTCTTCCTCATTTTCAGCTGCAATCTGGGCCAGCTGCTCATGGGTAGGCTCTTGCTCAGCCATCTCTGCAACTCTGTCCTATGTCTGAGAGACGGACACAAGGACATTAGTAAGTATCTTGGAGGCCACAATAGTTTTATTTGCTTTTCACCTGGCAAATATTGGCTTAAAAACTTTTTAAAAACTAACCCTCACTTTTTGGTTTAAATCGTCAAGATTCAGATTGCTCTTTGGGAAGCAGAAAGCAGATTGCTACCTGAAGCACTGCCTTCAAGAGAAAGCGCATAGCATTTGAACTTTCCTCCAGGGATAAGATTTTCATGTAGGATACATATTCTGCCCTTCAAAGGAAGCTCAGTTAAGCAATGTCTACTGCTGCCTTCGAGCCTCCAATGTACTACTGGTAGTCCTCAACTTACAGCAGTTCATTTAGTGACTGCTCTAAGTTACAAAGACAATGAAGAAAGTGACTTCACACTTACCACTGTGGCATGCCCATGACCACGTACACGATCAAAATTCAGATGTTTGGCAACTGATTCATATTTATGACACTTAGTGTCCAGGGGTCATGTGAGCCTCTTGTGTAACCTTCTGACAGGCAAAGTCAATGGGGAAGCCAGATTCACTTAACAACAATGAATGAATGTGTCTTCCTGGAACTCACCAGCAGCAATGGCAATGTCTCCCACTAGCCCCCGGTGTCGCTAATTTAATAACTGCGGTGATTCGCTTAAAAACTGGGGCAAGAAAGGTCATAAAATGGAGCAAAACTCACTATTTTTCTTTAGCAACATAAAGTTTGGGCTCAATTGTGGTCATAAGGAGAGGACTACCTGTAAATTAGTTTACTTCGGGCAACTAGTATCCCATATAAATTAATCACCCCACAAAGTCACAAGCTTCCTCTTTGGGGAAGATGGACTCGCCCAATGCAGTCAACTGCAGAATGCTCTTTCATTTGGGGAAAAGAGCAGTAAATCAATTTCCAAGAACTTCCTAAACAATTAATTTAAAAAACAACAACAATGAAGCAGGTGGCAAAAGTAACCAGAGAAAGTGCGTATAATCTGAGCAAATTATTTCACACATGTTCAAGTCTCCTGTTAAGCACATAAAACATGCAAGAGTAGCTTTCACGACTTCCATTTGCATCTCTTCCTCAGACGCCATGTGACAAATATGCAAAGATCAGAAAAGGAAAGTTGTGCCATCAGGTATTTAGCAGATACTGGAACCTAGTCAAATAGTAATTTGCATTTGTGACACACTGAATTGCCTGGATGTGAACCTGCTTCTCTTAAAAGTACGGACTTATTTGTATCGCATAGTGAAGAGAGCAAGGTGAGGCAGGGCGGACCCATAAGTTGAAATACTGCCAGATGCTTTGCCTCAGAAGATTACAAAGAGAAAGTAATGAAGTGATGCTAAAACAATCCCTTTAAATTAGGGAGAAGCAACTTCTCTACTCTTATGAGCAAAAGTAAAATTTTGAGAGCTAGTTATATGTGATTCCACAAAATGGCTGCTATGAGGAACTTGACTGTTCACAATATGGCTGCCAGAGCATATATGGAAGTCCCTAAATACCAAATCATTAGGCAACCTAGTGAAGGTATACTTCATTATCATTCGCCTCCTCCTCCAAAATGTTCTTTATCAGCTCTACATATTTGAATCCTATTCTTCCTCAAGCAGGTAGGCTTACTTCCAACACAACATTGTAGTTACAGTATCCATTTTTAACCTCCAAGAATGCTTAGGGAGCTTATCTTGGACCAGAAACATTTCGGTAAGTAAAGCAGTATGCCAACGTACGTTTTTAAAAAGCAGTAAAACAGTATTTTTCCCCCTTGCGAGTGTCAAAACAGAAGGGGTCCATTTCTCTATTCATAGGAACAGGGACAGTAAATTACAAACTCAGTGTACTGATGCACTTTTAACGTATTACAATTCTCAGCCAAAAATGGTCACACTGAGAAGTCTGAGAACTATGGGAACAAGGCCAAAGGACACATCCTCAGGAATGCAGTTGCAAACTGATGAGGAGCAGCTCTCCACAGTTTCAGGTGAGAACCTGGAGATGCTGAGGACTGAATCTAAGACAAAATGTATGCTATATTAGAGCTACAGTCCATAGATGTGCCTCTGTATATAAATCTCTGGTGTCTGGCACTTATCCCAGTCCTGGAAACATCAGAAGGCCAGATTAGCCACAAATCAATGTTTCACCCGAATTGGCTTAACACAGGAATCTCACTGGAAGAGGCAGCAATCCCACATATTATATTTGGATACACAATTCAATAGCTCTCAAATGTGGCAAATGAAGCAATTTACATGCAGTATGTGTAAACCTTAAAAAAAGAATTTTCTGCCCTTGTTAATTAGGTAGTTTGAGGTAGATATGCACTGCTCTAAAGATCAAGGATACTAAGGTTAAGAGATGCAGTGGCTCAGTGGCTAAGACGCTGAGCTTGTCGATCAGATAGGTTGGCGGTTCGAATCCCTAGCACTGCGTAACGGAGTGAGCTTCCATTACTTGTCTCAGCTTCTGCCAATCTAGCAGTTCGAAGGCATGTAAAAATGTAAGTAGAAAAATAGGAACCACCTTTGGTGGGAAGGTAACAGTGTTCTGTGCGCCTTCAGCGTTTAGTCATGTTGGTCACATGACCACAGAGACATCTTCAGACAGTGCTGGCTCTTTGGCTTTGAAATGGAGATGAGCACCATGCCCCTAGAGTTGAGAACTAGTAGTACATATGTGCGAGGGAAACCTTTACCTTTACCTTAAGGATCAATGGGGAAATTGGACCGCTTGTTTGTTTGTTTTAAATATATTTTAAATACTTCTTTAGAACAGAAATAACAAATGCCACTCCTGACCACAGCGTAGAACAATTTTGAGTGAAAAGAAGCAATATACTTTGTATTTGCATTCAAATACAAAGCACTGCATCATCTATAAATGGGAAAGTGCAATTAGTCAAACAAAATAGATCTGTAGTTTCCCCCGAAGAGCCCTTGATCTTCCTGAAAGTGGGACAGACAGGCTGGTGACACAGAATTCAATTATCTCATCCAGCCAAAATGGGGACTTGAGTCTAACAGCAGCACCCTCTCTCTCATCACATATGCTTATCTACAATTTGGCAGCCGCCTCCACATCTTTTACACCTGGCTTTTTCAAGGGGGTCCCTAGGTCCTAGTTTTTCCACAAACACAAGCCTCTTTCAAGGTTATTTCAACCATTTATTCTTGTTAGTGTTCTCCGATAGGATTAGTTATGACACTATGCAAACCATATGCTGGTCACTCCTTATGAGCATCAGGTATGCATTATATACTGCCAAGAATATATTTTTTTAAAAAAAAGTTTTCTACTATAATTTTGTATTACGCAAAAATGCTGGGATATGTTAGGCCCTCTCACCTTTTATTTACAGGATAGAGAATGAGGAAAATAGACAAAGGGAGGGGGTTTCCTCAGACAATGGAAAGGAATAGCCTCTTTCCCGTGGGAAAGGAAGTTGGTAGATTTAAAACCACACCGGAGATGCATTTCTTTAGATTAATCAACTCAGCCAAAGTATGTGTCCATTCCAAGGAAAAACAGACACAGTATATTCTACTCTTTAATGCTTTTTGTATCCAAGCCAAGGAAACCCCATCTATCTTAGAGCACCGTTACCTGTAAAAAGGGCACTATGCACAGAATCTTCTGACTATTGTGCAGCAACAGCAACAAGAAATATTACTTGAAGAACTACAGAAACTATGGTTTTGCCGACATGAAAGTTTGATGTAGTATCAAGGAAGCACCTCTGCTATCTGAAAGGCTACTCAAAATCCTCAGCCACGCAGTCCCTATCAAGACTTCACCTGTATGCAGAGAGCCCCGAAGAAAAGCTCCAGACAGCAGTAGCATTCATAAGGCAGAGCAACCGGCTGTCAAGACTAAGAGTATAAAATGATGTAGCTAAGCCTTGCATCACTGCAAGCAGCACACCCTCCCTCCCTTCAAGACGGGAAGTTGGCTCCTATCCCAAGGGTGGGTCCACATGCCTTTAACATTACTGAAGATTTGCTACTAGTGGTACAACTCAGTTGCTTTCCTGCCTAAGCTAGGGCTGAAAAGCTTCTGTTCCTGTTCCATTTGCAACTCAGCAAAGGGAAAAGGAAGCATTAAGCTGGCCAAAAGATAATGTAGTTCTTACTCCACATATACTATACTTTGATACTCAAGCTTGTACTGCAAAATTCACGCCAATGCTCTTTCTGTATCAACTCTTCTAAAAAGCTATCAAGGATATCCACAGATTTTTGCAGACCTACAGCTTTGTGAAAATTTCATATATTTATGTATGAAATATAAATACAGTAATCACTTATCTCTGAGCCCCATCTTGGTATCTATATGCAAATTATGCTTAAAACATTATTTCATGATGAAAATCTCACAACTTTTGAGACAGCCAAGGAGCTTAGTATGACCCTAACAACAGAAGAAAGAACTGTTAAGACACATGAAAGGCATGCAGTAAGGATGAACACAGTAGGCGAACAGTAAGAGGAACTAATTATAAATATACAATGGCATATTTTATTCTAACATTCCTTAGGCCCAAAAGTTAATACTCTAATGCAGGGGTGTCAAACTCATGGCCGGCAGACCAGATGTGTCATGCGCTAGCCACGCCCACCCCCGTTTTAGCAAAGGGGAAAAGTTGTGATACATCACATGACAACATGTTGTCAGGAGTTTGACACCCCTGCTTTAATGACTGCTGAAATGTGGTAAGGTGTTTTGATGGCCAAACCTCCCAGGGAGAACCTGACTCCACAACACAGGAGAAATAGTGGGCTAAAAGCCATCTTGGAAGGATTTACAGCTGTTTTTCTTCTAGAAACATATGGATATTTGCAGGAACCAATGTTGCCTTAATAGTGTCAAGAATAAGAAGAGAGGCACAAGGATTTGTACACAATCAATAACGGCATTGTAACTCCTGGGTCAAGACCTGCCTCTTAGATCATCAGATCATAGATACCATGCCCACATTAAAAGAGGAAGGCTGTGCTAGAAATAGTTTGCCAGAACTTCCTCCTCCTCCTCCTCAACAGTTTACTTTGTTCAGTGGAATAAAAATGCCTAGAAGGAACAAAAGCCTTTTATCTGTAATTTCCAGGTGTAGTTGGATACATGCACTCATTTAAATTACAATCTCAGGTGCCCTGCCCAGAAAACTCACAAGGAGAGAGGTACTAAGAAACAGCTTGGAAAGGACTCCAGGACTATTTTCACTTTTCATCTCTTTATACTTAGTAAAAGTAAATGAAGAATAAAGCTGCCAATTCTTGCAAAATTGAATTCCCAATATCTTTAGTACAAAGTAGATATTATGGCAAGACAAAAGAACTCAAAGAGAAGTTATATCCCATTGTTCAAGGTTTTCAAGAAGCCTTAAAATCAAGCAAACTAGGGTGTTTACACAGTAAAAAGTCAGATTGGAAAACCCAGTAGTTTGGATATTCCAAAACATTATTAGCCTGTTCAGCGAGAGAAATCATCGTATTGCAGCATGGAAAAATTCTAAAGTATCATGATACATGCATGCAGTAGAACCCAAATGGAGCATGTCCAGTTTGCCGATATGTATCTGTGGGAAGTAGAAATCACAATACATGACAGTATTCTTCATACATTCGATTTCTGCATTTGAAAACTTGAACTACAATGAAATTGACAAAAAGAACAATATCTAGATATATATTGCTATACTTTTATTAAGCCAACAAGTTATACAATATAATTTGCAAGTCTCTGAATTTCCCCAAAATCACTGTCAAGTAACAAGGTTAAAAAAAAACTAATTTAAAATTGAGTGAGGGATAGTAAAAAATAAATCTGGCTGGCACAAAGACAAAAGATATAGCAAGATTCTCTCTTAAATAACTGAGATATTTATCTCAGTTGGCTTATTTAAGAGGGTATCATCTTAAAGAAGCCAAATGCAGAAGACGTGTTACGCTGCACAAAGAACTTTCCCAAACTAATGTTTATTAAAAACCAATATATTTTTGTATTAAAATAAAATAAAAAACTTATTTAGAAAAACCAAGATGTTTTAAAGGGAAAAGTATTCACAATTAGCTTGAATTTGCAATCTTTATTAAAACAGTGTAAATGCTAAATGTCTATACAGCCACTTCTGATCCCTGGAAGCACAACACAGTTATATAAATACTATGTTTCCTTTCTGGCTTGATCAGTAAGTGTCTCATAGAATAGGAGAAGAGACAGGAAGAGGAAGAAGAGTCAGAAAAGGATGGCTGTGATGAGTTCTAGATATACTAAGAATGTGCTTCAAGAACCAATATAGACTAACAGGTTTTTAGGAACACAAGCATATATTGTCCTAAATAAAGCTACAGAAGAGCCAATTGGAAATGTTTCAACATTAATACAGCTGTTAAAAATATAACCCCTCCCCCCAAAGAAGAGGAAGGAAAATCTCAGCTGAAGTTGAATTTAAAGATTTAAAGGGGCTCAAATTGTAGATTAGGAAATTCTTTGGGGGGTTATATTGTTAACAGCTGTATAAAACAGGAAAATGGCTGTCTCCATTTTAAATAAGCATTACTTTATATTCTGGGCAGCAATAAATGATTCTCTTGTTAATTGGAAATATTTTTATAGAGTGTCAAATACAGTTCTTTTAACTCTTGTCCTCAACTAACACCCAGGATCCACTCCTTGATCACTGTGGCAATGGAGAAAACCTGAGCAACATATTTGTAGCTTGCCCTAATCAATCTTGTTTAAACAGATTTTCGACTAATTTCAGTTCTTCCAACATGCCTCAACTCTTTGGAGACCTCTAAAACAAAAGAAGCAAATGGAAGCAAACTCTCAAAAACTTTTTCTCAGAAAATAGAAATAGACTTAATCGGATTATAACCGAGAGGAAAACATTCAGTGATGTCAGTCTGAGGGCTTTGCTACTAGGAAAATTTGCAGCAGAGAAACTAGAAGCTTCTTACACAAATGGTTCTCAACATTCAACCATTAATTCACTTGGATTCCTGTCAATGAATTGGAAATATGAGGGGGTCTTTGGTGCTGAGCTTGGTTCTTTTCTTGCAGACGTTTCATTATCCAAACTGGTAACATCCAACTGGTTCCATAATCCAATGGAAACATTGCGGTAAATATTGACAAGAGTAAAAATAAGTCATTTTAGGAATGTTCTCTTTTACCGTGTTTCCCCCAAAATAAGATAGGGTCTTATTTTCTTTTGACCCCCGAAATGAGCGCTTGGCCTTATTTTTGGGGAGGTCTTATTATTTTTGAGGTTCAGGAGGCGGCGAGTGTGGTCACTTCATGGCTGCTGTGTTGTACTGCTGTGGCAGTGAGGCGCAATGCTGGGCCTGCCGCTCTTTTTTTGCGGCAGCCATTAGCATGACAGAAGGGGCGTGGTGGCTAGGGTTGCAGGAGTGGCCACTAAGTAAGGGCATGTAGGGTGCATGGGGCATGTTCCCCCTCCCTTTTCCCTCTCTGTCCTCGCCTCCTCATCTTGTGTTGTTTGCACAGCAAGCAACCAGAGGAAATGGTGGGGACCAGCTGCACATGCATTTAAATATTTTTAGGAGGGCTTATTTTGGGGGAGGGCTGTACTTCACATCACACTCAGCAGCAACTAGTGTATTTCCACAACATAACAAAATAGTAACACCATCTCATTAGCATTTTTTTCCTAATCAGGAAGTGTTTCAACATTTTCATTCTTTTTCAAAGAAGAACGGTTAAATCAAGAACCAGGCTTTTGCCCCATCACATTTATCTCTGCAGTCTTTCACAAATCTCAAAACTGGGCTGGTGTCTGTTCCTCTAAATAAAGCACAGGATAAAGAGCCTTGCCCAAAGAGTACCAAAGTTAACTGAGTAAGGATGGGGATATGGCTGCTGTGTGCCTAGAGAATGGCATATACATTTCTATCCTCATTACTGCCAATCAATGAAGATAGGACAAAACACTCCTTCAGATGCTTTATATTCAGGCTTTGTTTTGTTTTCAGATCTAAAATTTGTCAAAAGATTCATATGTGCTAGCATACAAGCAGCTTGTCAAGACAGAATCTCACTCACATTCATCATCTCTGCTACTACCCCGTTTCCCCCAAAATAAGACCTTCCCGGATAATAAGCCCAATCGGGTTTTTGAGTGCATGCTTTAAAATAAACCCTCCTCTGAAAATATTGCAGCACAGCAGCAGCCATGAGGTAACCATGCTCGCCTCCTCCTGCACCTCAAAAATAATAAGACCTCCCTGAAAATAAGTTCAAGCGCTTGTTTCAGGAGTCAAAAGAAAATAAGACCCTGTCTTATTTTCGGGGAAACACAGGTAGTTGATCTTACAACAAATTATTACCATCATTGTAGGCAATGTGTAAAAGTACCCACTTGCCATCTTAGCTCTACATGGACACCAGAACAGACCACATGTTCCTTAAAGTGATTTGATTTTTATTTGCACCATTAAATCTAATGCCAAAAGATGACATTCTTCTCAGGGCAAAAACAAGAAAAACCCTTAAGAATATTACTATAAATTAATTTTAATTTAGTTATCATAATGCTAAAACCAAGAATAGCTGTTTATTATTGTTCTTCTCCTTAGTGAATTTTAAATAAATATTGTTGATAAACTTCATGAACAATAATAGATGGACAGCATATTATTAGGTCACTTGTTCTGCATAATATTCCAATCTTAACCTGTGTATCAGTAAATTCTTAACATTACAGCCAGTTTTCTGAAAAGTTTCCAGGCTTAATCTATAAACTACAGTATGCCAATATGGTAATAATTGATGCCTGTAAGCTTCCACGTTTGCCAAAAAGAACTACCTAAATCTATTCATGATGCTAGATAAAAAGCTCAACAGATTCACATAATTACTGAACAGGCAGCAATATAACTATTACTGCTGTGGTCCCAGATAAAACTAATAATTACAATTTATTAATCATTAAAATTCCATAAGCCTTTTTCTCGCTCTCTAAAGAGCTGGGAAATTATTACTATCCTTCATATAAAACCATTTAATAATTACTCAGTTCTAATTTTCCCCCTTCTGGTAACTGATGACAAACAGAATAGGTAAAAATAGTAACTGCATGTCAGTGTTTATGTAATAATATGAATCACATACACTTTTTTTTGAAGGGGGTATTTATTTACCTGACTGGCAATCACTCTGAAATGTATTTGTTTTAACCCTTGAAACATGAAAATATATGAGCAATTGTGATATATCTTGTTCATGCCAAAGTTCCCTTTTCTTAATTTGATATTTAGATATGTGCTAGTTAAAACTAAGCTTAATCCATGTAGCCTATCTTATTTTCACACAATTTCCTTTCAAGAGGCACTATGAAAACTTCATTAAACATCAACCTCTTCATAACAATATACAAAATAGTTACTGTAGACACCACAGAAGCTGTTCAAAAATAAAGCAAATGTGGAAGATGAATGCTGAAAGTTACAACTAGCAATATATTTTTAATCCTTTATAGCTAAATGTGTTTTTATCATTTTGAGAGGTTTATAATTGTAACAGGTAGCAACATATAAATTATATCAATGCACATACATCCATGGTTCAATGGTGTAATGACACAGGTAGCCCTTATTTAGTAACAATGATGCATGGACTGGTTACAAAGTTTTTTTTATTTAGGACCTTCACAGGTCTGTAAAGCAAAGGAAAACTGAAACAAGATAAAAATCAGTCACAATTTCATTTAGCCACTGTTTCACTTAACAACCAAGTTGTTCCAATTGTAGTTGCTAAACAAGGACTTCCAGTAATAGATCCAAGTAATGAAACTACATTTATCATGAGCTATGTATCCTATGGTTACCAGTAAGATAAAAGAAATAGTGTTTGTGATAATTAATTAACTGACTATATTTAAGGTCGCAGGCTGAGAAATTCTAATTCACTTACTTATGTGACAGTTTTGGGTAAAGCCAGAAAACTGAACTGCTTGAATAAACCACAATTAAATTAATCATGGGTGAGCATTTTGAACAAATAAAGGCACAGAGAGACTATCTAATGGAATTCAGAGAAAATAATCGTTAAAAAAGAAATAAAAATGGGTGCAATAGTCCCTCGGTATTGATAGTGACCTACATCGAGCATTTAACTAGCGCATAAAATGCTAGGAGAGAAGCTATGAGTGGCCCCAGCAGTGAAAATGAATTGAGAGAGAAAAAATGCTCCAAGAAAGTTACAGATCCAAAGTCCAAATCGGGCGGAGCGGAAGCTAAGCTATTCACGGCGCTCTACAAACCGAAAGCGAGGGACGTTTCGGAAGGTTACCGAGAGCCACCGGACCCACGGCGTTTGAAGGCACGGATATCGTCTGCAGCGCAAGCCTGGTTGGCTGAACATGCGAATCTCCTGCAGCGAAAATCGAGCAGAGGCAGAGACAAGTGCGGAGTCGCCAACCAGGAAGGCCGATGGAACAGGACCGAGGGGGGGGGAGGCGGAAAAAAAACCCAGTGGGACCCAAGCACCGGCTCGGCCCAACCCTCCCCCGAAGCAAAGGCAACCTACCCAGCACGTGCGTTCTCTGCGCGCGCTCCTAGTGCTCTGCTGGCGCCGCCGGTGACAAACGCCGCCTGCCACCGCCCAGATCTACCCCGCGCGCGCAGCCCCGCACTTCCGTGTGTTACTGATCAAACGTCACTTCCTTTCTCGGGAAAGCAGTGGGCTTTCTTTCCACGGCTCTTCGGTGCTTTCCTCCAGAGACATCACTTCCCTTAAATGGGCCCAGCATTGGCTCGCTAAGCAAAGGCGGGGTGGGGTGGGGAGACCCAAAGCGTGAGGGGAGACCATAGAGAATGCATGCTACGGCTAGAACCTCCTTATGACGCCTTCTTTTTGGGTAGAGAAAGGCGGGGGGAGGGCAACGAGGCCGAGTCGCTCTCACCTCGCCCGGCAGCCATCTTGGCGGACTTTCGGTTCCTAATGTGCAGAGTGACCCTATTGTGTGGCGGGGAGAGAGAACAGGAAGTCCCCCTAAATAAAGATCGAGGTCCCGGCACCCCTTCCATATAAAAATTAAATGCTTGCTGCCGGATGTTTCGCACTAGTGGGGAAGCTTTGCCCAACGATTCTTCAAGAACTTCAAAACGAAAGCTCTTTGATAGCTGCCCAATTTAACGCTTCTTTTATTCGGATTGAACAAAACCGGTCTCCCTTTATTCTGTGTGTCTATACCGACTATTTAACCCAAAGCTGCAGCCCATTCCCATCCGTTTCTTTAAATTTAAGCAAAGACTACTAACAAGTCCTACAAATCCCAATATAACTGGAGAGCGACTTGTTCTCCAATATTAATCGAGGCCATAATAAAGCCTATGAATTTTATTAGGCATTATAGAAGGGGTGGGCTACAAAGGATGTGGTTGGGTGGCCGGTTTTGCTTCAGCTCATTGCCTTGCTATCATTTTCACGAAGTACCGTTCCACAAGACCCGTTATAATATAGTAGCAATTGAACCAAGACCCGAAACCCTCCTCCTAGCTATCTTGATCGTTATAGCGTTATTGTTCAGTCGCCAAATTGTGTCGGACTCTTCGCGATTTCATGGTCCCATAGCCCGCCAGGTTCCTGTCCTCCTCCGCTTCCCGGAGTTTGTCCAAATTCATGTTCACTGCGTGGATGATACTATCTCACCATCTCGTGCTATACTGTAATTCCTAATTATAGCAAATGAACACTGAGATTGTCTTAATTTATTATGACGAATAACTGGCCAAACATTTGTTTAAAAAGTGGCAAAAATCCTAGCATACAGTACTATATTTTTATTCTGATTGTGGGTTCTGTACTCTTCACCCTATTCCATTAACCATTCTACAAATTCTACATGTTACAATTTGTTCACTCAAAGGCAGCTTTTTCATAGTTTTTCCAAATATTGATATCCTATTACAAATTTCTTAAGTATTACTGGTATGTCTTTTTCACTGCCCTAATAAAATATACGCAGTTCAATCAATAAAATTAAACATAACGGCCAATACAAATATTATTTCAAAACAAGAACTAAGGTTAAGTTTCTTTACAAAAGTAAGAAATTTGTGGGTTTCCAGATACTGCTAAGCTATAACTCATTAGCTATTGAGAACTGTAGTTCAATAATATTGAAGGATTGTTTTTGCATTAGGCCATACTAAATTACCCAAGTTTCAAGTCTGTGTACTAATTTTATACATTAGAGAAGCTCTTGCTTAGACCAATATTTCCCACTAGTGTATCTGCACAATTATGAAAAGTACATATTGCCTCAATATATTAAACTATAAACATACTGCACATTATATGAATGTTAAGATGAAATTAAGTACAATGGCAATAGTATTTTCACATTAATGTATTTTGTCATTACAGTGTCCATAGCCAGTCATCTTTTAAGTATATGATTAAGCTTTTTTAATCATTATATGCCTTAATTAGAGTGAATGTAAGGTATTTGCATCTGAACTGTTTCACCAAATATTTACTGTTACACTTGTGTAGATCATAAAATAGTGTCATGTATTACTATTTTCCAACATCTAGCACTTACATATACTTGTTTCATTGCTATGTAGAAGGTTTTTTTTGTTAAATATCTTAAGTAATATCAAGAATCTTCCTTTGGCTGTTACTTCTGCATAACTTTAGTATCCTGCTATATCCACTTTTTCAAATTATTGATGCATTCTAATTTCAGCATTAGGATATTCTGATGTTGAAGGGGCAATGTACTAATAACCAGACAGGCATTAATGCTTTTTAGAACATGTTGAGGATGGTAAAAGAGAGGTCTCTTGGTTACCCCTTAGGTATCTCACCCATCAAAGATGAAAGTTTTCACATTAGTGTGATATTTACTCCATCCCACACCAGTTAAAATCTAGAAATAGTCTTAATCCGTTATATAATACATTTAAGCATAGACCATTACAAATGTCTTTAGATTTACTTGAAATAAGAATTCAATAGGGAATTACAAGTTGAAAGACTAAATCTTTACTTGGCATGTTGGTGTCACTGAATTTTCACAGCAACTATTTTACAGTAAAAATACTGAGGTGGGACCAGCACTGAACTTTGGAATCAAGTGTTAAATACAAAACAACTTTTAACAAGAAATTTACTCCCTCCCCATGACCTCCAAAGTCAGCTTCGCCAGGGAACATCATCTCCCTGCAACAGTAGTCACAATGGTGGCTTTCGCACAAACTGAAGGAGAAGAATTAGCACATATGGTGGGATGCAGAATTTACAAACCCCTTCTGGAGCAGAGTGGAGGAGGGAGACCTGAGAGAACAGAATCCCTCCTCATGGGAAGGGCAATCAGCACCAACTATTTAGCTTGGAGCTAGCAGGCAGTCTGCTTCCCCTATTCATCTTTGCTTTTGCAGCCCCAAGGCCAGGCTCCAGCTGCAACATGAAGCAGACATTTACAGCTCTAGACACATTTCTATTTTATTATTGCCAAAGTGAAAAAGCCACTTTGGCCCAACAGGCAACCAGTAAAATTTTTCCCAAAAATAACTCGGTACAAAACAGATCTGTTTCAGAATTTAAAAAAAAGAAAGAAACCTTTACATGAGTTTAAAACCTATTTCAAAACATAAAAGTAAAACAAAATCCCATTCTTGATATTAGTAGCCGCCGCTATATACCCTTTCCCTCCCACTAGGGAGCATGGAATGAGATGTCTGCAGTCCTTTCCATGCATGTGACGCATCATTAGATTTAACTGGTATCCATCTAAAAAGAAAGGAAAAGACAATTACCTGTCTGAAAACAATTAACAAAGCTAAAGAAAGCAACAGGCTAAGCATACTGATTCTCTAGTACCAGAGATAACTGATATTACATACTTTGCCATGAATTATTTCAAGGCAGATTCACATCCAGGAATGGATTTTTTCACAATGATTTTCACAATGATTTCAGCTTTAAAGTATTTGGAGGAGCACAATCCCCAAATTCTAGATTTTCACAAGAAAAATCATTTTAAAAGATGGAGAGTTCTTTCCTTATATATGTATGCATAAATATCTGAATTAATATCTCAATTTAAATGCAGGCCTGCTAAACATTTAATACATGCTAATTTTCAGGGATGAACATTCAGTAGCAATGGAGATAACTTATTAAAGCTACTTATATATAATAGTCCATGATCTTGATTCTATAATGTGTTTCACTAGTGCCATGGCCTTATAGATAACAATGTATAGTTTATGCATTCATGCATGTGTGTACAGTGTGCACACATAAATAAAATTCTAGTTCCAAATAATATTTATAACATTATAAAATCCAGCAGTTTACCCAATCTGATCCAAGCAGAACAGCAATTTAAAAAGCAATATACGTCTGGATACATTCATGAAAAATGTAAGAGTTTAGAATTGCTATTACATTATAGAACTTGATTCTTTTTTGTGGTTCAATACAGGTTCAACCATGTTAATTTCAATGACATAAACATGACCAGATAATCATATTAGACTCATAATTAACTAGTGTTGTCAGGACTGTTTTCACATTAGTGTGGTTTTCATACCCAGGAAGAGCGTACAAGCAACTGAAAACATACATGCCAATCAGCTATTTAACATAAAAATTGCTGCAAAGTTATGGGAGCTGTACATGCCCATTCACTCATCAGGGCAACATTCTGCCTCAATCTTCTTTAGTAGATTACTCACCCTAGCATTATAAGCATCCAACTGTGCATCCAATTCTTCTGCAGAGAGCTGCTGCTTGGAACTCCTACCAGCACCTCTGCCTCTGCCTCTATTGCCACGACTGCCTCGTCTGTTGCCACCGCCAAAGCCACCTGAGCCACCACGGTTTCTTGTCATACCTCCTCTACTTACACTAATATCAAGAGATACAGAATTAGGTCCTTAGTCATACATTAGCGAAAATGCAAAGTACATCAGTCTGGAGGCTAATGTAAAAGTAAGCACTACTACAGAACATGATCAACAAACCACAAAAATGAATCATTGTATCTGATGTCTTTTACAAAGACCCTGGAGGCCCTTTGATTACAATTGCTTTAGAAAAATACAGAATGTCTTTAGTCTCTATTTTAAGTACCAAAGTACATAATACACTATTAGGCCTACTTTGGTTTATGATGATAATTAACAGTATGTTAGAATCTAAACTCTGAAATGGAAAATATTTTTGCTGGATAGCAGGGTTGCAATATGAAGTATATAGTAAGATCAAATACAGATTTTGGATATTTGAGGAATTGTAATGTAACTATCCATGTTTCCCTGAAAATAAGACAGGGTCTTATTTTCCTTTGACCACCACCCCCTCCCAAAGTAAGCACTTTTTCACTTTTTATTTTCAGGGAGGTCTTATTATTTTTGAGGTGCAGGAGGTGGGGAGCGTGGTCACCTCATGGCTGCTGCTGTGTTGGGATATTTTCTGGGAGGGCTTATTTTAGCACATGAGTTCCAATGCCCGATTGGGCATATTATCTGGGGAGGTCTTATTTTCAGGGAAACGGGTATTATTTGGAAAATGATACAAAGTGACACTATCCACATTTCAATTTTTTCTGGAATCATGACTAATAAATTTAGAATCAAGAAATTTGGTCTGATTATTCTTCGCAAATTTATTTTCATTTTTTCTAAAGTTAGAAAACTAATTTAAAGGAAAGCAAATCAATTATACTATAAGATGCAAATATATATATGTACACAAAATGACTTGAACAGTCTATTGAGGTAGGAATAACCAAAAGTGTCTTCCTTTATTTTTTCCTTTACACACAAATGACTGTGGTCCACATAAAATATGTTAGCCACTCTAACGTTGTAATAATACTTAAACAGAGCTTTCACTTCACTTTTTAAGTAAAAAAACTCAACTTCAAGTTTTCTGTATAAATACAGTAGACTCCACTACTGTCTGTAGTCATAACATACAAATGCCATCACAAAATCCTAAAAACTAAAGGCTTCAGCTAAAGAAATGAACATTAGGGTAAGTTTTTTTTACCTCTGTATTGGTCTCCTCTGCGTATCTATCTGTGATGTAACCAGCTGAATATTCATAGGACGTCCTAAGAGTAATAAAAATAATATACATGATTACCATAACAACTTAAAATAAGTCTAGCAGCAAAATATGCCCATAGAGAATGGTCAGGGAAAGATCTATGCAGAAAAGATTGCTCTCCCTCTTCTAGCAGCGATCCATTTCTATGCTGGACTCATGGAGGGAGAATGGAGCTCTGAACATTCCTCTACCAGTCCACTACTTCATTGCATTGTATTCTATGTACCCAAAATAGTTCCTTGTCACCTAAACAGAATGCTTATATACAAGTAGCTAGTTTATTACCCAAACCATGTCAGTTCATCTCTCATCCTTGTGTAACAACCCAATATTAGCAAGTGCATACATACCATCCAAGGGAACGCAATTGTATTGCTTCATAGCCTTCAGAGCATCAGCCTTCCTCTCAAAATGAACATCTGCAGTACCTAGACTACGTCCAGAACGATCATAGTGTACTGCTGCCTTCTTCAGTGTCCCAAATTCTGCAAAAAGCTCCTGAAACAATGGAAAGGCAAGATTAATGTATCTGACAATGGTAAGAGGGTCTTTAAGTTTATTCAGAAGCCTAGAAGACAGTATATCCCTGTGCATGTCATTTTGCTCTTATATCTTATAAAACACTCATGTTAATGTTGCCTTTTTTCTGCTTCCACTGATATGTAGATTAATATTTTATCATCTCCCAATCAATCTATTTTCCATACCCACCCACCTCAACCAAGTAACTCTGGGCAACAATTCTAAAACAATTAAATTCAGTACAAAATATGAACCAGCTGAGAAAATTATAAATATAATAAATCAGTGTACTTATAGTCAAGGAGGCTAATTTCAGAACATTAAAAAACTGCTCATAATATTCATATCAAACTGTTACTGATTTTCCCCATTTGTTATCAAAGGAGATGAAGACAGTTTATATACAAAACCTATTTTGTACATGTTTCCATTCTATGAGGATGGATTGAGCTATAACAGCTGACCAAAGTACTTTTGTGAGTCTAACAGTGGATTTGAACCTGAACCTTCCCCAGTCAATATTCTAAGTGTTCGTCAACCTTGCTAACTTTGAGATGTGTGAACTTCCAACTCCCAGAATTATCCCCAGCCTGCATTCTCAAAATTGCCAAGGCTGAGAAACATCATTCTAATCACTACAATATATCAGTCTCCAAGCATTGTCCTAGGATTCAGCCTAGAGATAGCAGTAACATTACATCAATAGTTATTCAATGAAGAACTGAAGCTGCATTTGAATTAGATATAAGCTATTTTTTATTTTTCCCAGTTTCAAGAACAAGCCGATCTGTTCAACAATATGAATGGGCCACCCCTTAACAGATGAAACATTTGTACTACCAGAAAGTTCAAATGTACCTGAAAGTTAGTTTGCAATAAAGCAGCATTGCACAAAAAATTTATAATAAAACGGCACTAAAAGTATATGCTATCACTTTAAAAATATAGCATATCAATGTTGAATATTATGCCTAATGTAGGCTACAGGTTGATACTAGAATCAATTCTCTGCCATAAAAAAATCATTTCAGGAAGACTGTAGTAAAACTAAAATGTTTTAGTCTTCAATACTAGTGTAGTATTGTCAGAAAATAAATGAAAACTATGATAAATGGTATAGTTTATTCCATTGACGCACTATCAAGGATTCTTTATTAAGAAGAAACATACCTGTATGTCTGCATCCGAAACACCAAAATCCAGATTAGAGACGAGGAGCTTTCCACCCGTTTCCACGCCAGCGCCAGGACCAAAGCAACTCTCGAACAAATCATGTTGCCACTTTTCAGGGAGTTGTTTTGGCTGCGAAAAGAACGAGTTCCGATCATTACAGCCCGATCTTTTCTATTCGGTTCAACATTTTCGTTTTCTTTCCGTTTGCCAAATTTTATGGCCTAAAAGGAAACCTGAGCACAGCCAAGATACCGAACCAAGCCCCGCAAATCCCAACAGAGAGGATCCCTCCCTTAAAGGCGCCGGAGAATCTCGCCTCAACGCTGCTTCCCCGATAACTTTAAAAGTCCGCTCCTCCGTCTCGACCATGCCCGTAACTCGATGGAAGAACTTGTTAAGCGAGGCCTTACCCGGCTGTAGGGCGCGGGCCTGTTCCTTCCGCCTCCCCGGGACAGAGCGGCTCTGTTCCGGACGGGGCCGCCTCCGCCTGCGCGTCCAGCTCCTCCTCGCCCAGCTCCCCCTCCTCGACCCATAGCTCCTCTTCCCCGGCCTCGACCACCGCCGGCTCGGCCACCTCCGCCCCGTTGACTCCTGTTCAGCTTGATAATGTCGTCCAAAGACATGTCCATTTTGTCGCCCATGATGGCGGCTCCCTCCGGCTCCTGGGCCTACACTTCCGGCCGCGCTATACCGGGGACCGGAAACGGATGAGGCAGGATTTAAGGAATGGAGGGGTGGAAAGAGCGTCAGCGGAGAAGCTTGGTTTCGTGAAGGAAATAAAAGGCTGCCTTCCCTTGGCCAGGCTTTATAGGAGCGGGGCCTGCAAGAAGAAGTAGGGGTGGCTAGAGTGGGCGGGGACTCCGATGGGGGGCGGTGGGGGTGGGAAGAGCTGAGTTTGGGCGCGAAGGTTGGTTGGGGGGGCAGACGGGGGACGGCGACAATCAAAGGGGCGCGGCGGTGGGTGGAGCTCTTCCTTAGCCCCTGGCTATTGAGGGGTTGTGGGGGGAGGAAGAAAGGCCGGCGGCGTTCGCAGCGGCTTCTCAATTGCTATCCCCCCCTAGTGACGTGTTAGTCTCATCTTTGCGAATTTACAACTTGATTAGGTAAACCCCGGAATGAGTGCGGTCGTGTGAATTAATCTAGTCTAGTGTGTCGTGCTTCCGATCCTTCTCTCTCGACCCCCTGGCAGGAGTGCATTTTTTGTTGTTGTTCCTCCGTGGCTTCCCTGTTTTTCCTAGTGTCGTAATATCAAGCATTATAAACAAAGACAATAAGGTGGAAATATAATATCCAATTTTGGAATTACCAAGAATGTTTCATCTGACTTAAATAATAGGAGAAAGCAAAGGCAAAATTTAAAAATATGAATTCTGCCCCTTTCCCCCGAAGGTGGGGTTCAATTAAATAATCTTGGATTTAAGTTTGCAATACTAGAGCAAGTAAAAAAATGTGATGGCGAAGCTAGCAGTTAATGAGAAACCTACGTTTTTCTGAGGGTTAGTATTAGAGAGTCAAACTATTTTTATAGTATTTATGATGATATGATTATTTTAGCGTTTAGCTATCTTTGCATGCAGTAAAATTGCATCAACTGAGATTTATAACTTGTAGGAAGAGGTTTTCCATTATATTCGTTTTGGTGAAAAGGCAAGTTAGAATATAACTACCAGTAATACCTTTAAAAATTGCAACTTGGAACTTAATGGACTTAATTTATAAACTGTTAGTGAAATAGGACTTGCAGATAAGATAGGTCAAAGATTGCATGATTGAATACTGCATGATTGATGCCAATTTGAATACTGTAATAGAGATGCAAGAATGGGAATTTCAATGGCAGAAGAATTTTAAATTCACTCCAAATATTGTTTTCAGATAAAATTGTTACAATATGTTTTATTTATTGCCCAGTTATTCCATTGTAATTTGTCCGAATTGCTATAGTTAGTAACCGATTTTCTAGAAACTGTTGGAAGTGCAATGAGCAAGGTGGATAATTGTCAGATGTAATGGCAATTCAGTAAAGCTCAATAGTTTGGGAAAATAATATCTATTACAGTAAGACAAAGTTTGAAAGTTGACTTCTCTTTGCAACCAGACACATTTTTATTAAATTTTATTAAACCATACATTTCTTCAAAGTGTGCAGAACTAATTTTATATATGCTAATTGTAAAAGAAAGAGTCTTTGGTCCTTTGCTTAAAGAAATTCCTAATTAAGTTATAGGACTATATTTTAAAGTTAAAAATAATCACTCATTTAAAAGGTAAATCTGGTCTAAATGGGACTTTTCTTAAATTATCATTTACTCTACATTTGTACCACAGGCTAAGTTTCTTTTTTAGTATTTATAGTTTATATTTACATTTTATAAAAAAATTACTTTGCCAGCGTGTCCTAATCTATTATAGCCTATAAATTTAGTATTTTGTCTTATATTGTGCTAACCTTGTGCTTAAAATTCAAAAAAGTTTGAATTTTAATTAGGACTTTTGAGTCTTCCTTTAGTAAATGATTTGTCATAACTTTATAATCAACTAACCATATAGTGAAAAACTAACCTCCATTACATTTTAGATCCCATGATTATTTTTGTTCTGCAATTATATTTTACTTTTATTCTTATATGCATTTCATGTTTTATAGTCTTTTCTAAAATGCTTAATACAATTTTAAAGAATTTAATACCTAAAGCAACTTTATTTTTTGTTCACCTATGCTAGTTTCCTAATTAAACATCCAGTTTCAAGTAAAAGAGGGGTGAACTTTAAAACATTGTGCAGGATAGATTTCCTATTTTAATCCCCCCCCCCCCCCAAATACTCCTAAAAGGCTTTTGGGGAATCAAGCTTCAGTTGCATCTTATTTAGCAACCTTTTAAGATATTGTTTTTCTCCTGTACCTGGTCTTCAGTATATGAAATGTTGCTTTATCGAATTTAAGAATTGCCTCAGAGACTTCTGCAAAGTAAGAGGCAATCTGCATCTTCTTTGTGCCATCTTTTAATTTTTAAATGCAATAGATATTTATCATGCAATCATCATTTACACAGTAGATATTTACATACTGTTCAAAACAGACAATAAAAAGGGAAACAAAATGATCAAAACACTTCCTCCTCATCAGCAATCAACATCCAGATAAACAGAGATTAACGCAGGATTAGTAGCAGACCAACAATCAAGCAGTAGACAATGTCCCACTAACTAGCAAGAAAACAATACTATCAATGCAGATAGGGCATTGATAATGCCAAAGATAAACAGAGTGCAAATCCTATTCCTTCTGACACTGAAAATGTTCCCTAGCTGAATAATGAAACTTCTGCAAGAAAACAACCAAGGAGTACCAAGTTGTTAGCAAAAATGATGGCACAGTACCTCTTATAAACTATGAAGTTGTGTGTAAAATAATGCTTTTTTAAATAAGTTTTTCATCTTTAAAGGGACTATATAAAGAACAACAAAAGTTGCAGTTAACCTTTTTTTCCCCTCCCCTTCAGATACTATTCTGACCTTAGAAGTCTGACTACAATGAAGGTGAAAATCAAGAGCTGGCATGGGGTTGCTTCATGGCTCTGGGTTGCTAATGATGAGAACTGTGGCATTTGTCGAATGGCTTTTAATGGATGCTGCCCTGACTGTAAGTATTAGTGTGTGGGGGGGGGGGGGGGGGAGGTGTCCTCTTGAACTGAGTACTCCTTTGATTTTGCCCTATTTGTGTTTTCAGGTAAGGTGCCTGGAGATGATTGTCCTCTTGTGTGGGGACAGTGTTCACACTGTTTCCACATGCACTGCATACTGAAGTGGCTTAATTCTCAACAAGTTCAACAGCATTGTCCAATGTGCCGACAGGAATGGAAGTTCAAAGAGTGACTCTGGCAAGATTTCTCCCCCAGCTTCCTTTGGATCTCATGGATTCACGAAACCTGTTGAGAATTATCCCATTGTGTCTCCTGAATATTATACATACGTTCTGAGTTGCCAAAATTACTAATATCAATATAAGAAGCAAGGATAAGCTGTTATTATATGTTACAATATTTTCTCAATACCACCATCCTATAATACAGGTTTTCCAATGTATGGTACCACACTAGGTGACTCTCAAATCTATAAAACGCAAAGAAAGTGACGACTATGTTGATATTTAGGCAAAAAGTAAGCTAACCTCCAATTTCAATTTTAGAGGTTGATTGAAATGAAATAGGATTATTTGTGTAAAATAGGTGTCTAAGTTGTATTTTTATTAAGGCTATTGTTTTAAATACTGTTGTAAAATGTGTACTTTCACCTTCAACATAAAACACCCAAATCTCACTTTTTTGTGATGTGTATTACTGATGCCTTGCTTTAGTATACAAATAAAAATTATTGACTTCTTAGCTGTTTGTAATTTTAGTCCTCAACTTTAACTTAATAATATGGGATCGACTTGTTCAAAACAAAGAAAATATTTATACTAATATAAACTTTTTATTTACCTAGATCTAAAAGTTGACGAGTCCATAGCTCAGGCTTGTGCCAGCATTTTTGCTGCACACTTGACCTGCAGTACAATAATTATTTATTAATTTTTTATTCTGCCAGACTCAACAACACCATGAGGATTATAAGTGGATGTATTAAAACAACTCTAACTTGCTGGCTTCCTGTTCTGAGCCATATAGCACTGCCAGCCTTACGAAAGCAAGATGCACTAGTGAGAAAATACAGACAAATTATCAACAACTCCTACCAATGCAATGCCGACCTTCCTCATTTATCAGCAAGAAGACTCAAATAAATAAAAAAACCCACCCCACTGGCACTTGCACCACATTGGCCCAACAATTTTAACATCAATGCTTAATAGAAAGCCAAATAATTCACTGAACGCTCTGTTATAGGAAGACACATAAATGACTCCTCAACAAAGATGCCAGGCTTTGAACGACCATGTCAGCGATGGACAATCCTATAGGATTTTCACCTCACATGGCTTCTGCCGGGACACTATGCAAATGGGGTATATAGTATCCTCCCCTCAATGTGACTGCAGGATCTCACATCAAACTATAGATTATTTTGTGACCAGCTGTAAGGTTATATAGTGGTCCAGTATCTTGATTTTTTAATATAAACAGTGTTGTGCTTCAATGGTTAAATGGCCTAGACATTGACTTTTGGAGATATTTTTTTTTTGGCATTTGTATTTTATTGCGTTCTTCTAATCTAGTCGAAATGTTAATTTACATTACTAGTCCATGTATAGCATGCCATATGATAAATGAATAATTACCCTATCTTTATTATTTTATAAATAAGACAAGATGTCAAACACACGTATACCTTCTTATTTTCCCACAACAACCCTATGAGATGAGTTGGGCTAAAAGTGATTGTTCCAAGGTCACTCATCCGGTTTTTATGCCTAAAGTGACACTAGAACTCAGTCTCCTGGTTAATCACTACTATAAACTGTTCCTTCTGAAAACACTATCAGATTGTGTTTATTCCCAAGTAACAAATGAGATCATTTGTACAGGGTAGTTCCAATGAGTCATTTCTTGCAATGCTCCTGGCCTGTTTCAACCTAGATTGTGATTTTTCAAGTTTGGTTCTAGCCAGGAGTGTAGCTATCTGTTGCCAATTCATTTTGACGGTTAAAACAAAGATGATGGAATAAAACGTATGGGAATGGAAGCAATGTTCATTATCTTTTTTCAATCTAATGATTATTTATGGCAAAAAATTCCCACGCTAGCTTAGTTCATAGCTTTGCAGGGATAAAGCAACTGTTTCTGATGTTTCATCCTGATGTGGGTGCTAATTATTGCTGGATATGCCACCCCTGCTTTCAGTGTGCAATTGAAGCCCTTTATGGTATTAAAATGAAAAAAGTGATGCTGACTAAATAGCCATCAAGGAAAAACTATCCATTTAAAATAAGTTACCTACCACTTTTAATGATTTCTGGTATCTTCCCCAGCATGGAGAATTGTGCTTTTTTGCTAGGATCACTACAATTAACTATAGTCTAAAAAATATGCTCTTCCCAACTTTGTTCCCCTGAGAAAATTTTAATTAAATGAAAATTGTATTTTTGTACCTGCCTCTATTTTATTTCTAGCTGTAAATATACCTCATTTTAGTTTACCTGCTTTTCTGCTTTCTAAAGGAGTTATTGCCTGGCTTCAGGCAATAACTATATTTCCATGTTTTGGAAATATATTTCCAAATATATTTGGAATATAATGTATATAAATGTATTTCACAGCCATGCTTTGATTAATCATTTGCTAAATAAAATTGAATTGACTAGTATTCACACAACACTAAATTTAGGAGGGGGATTCTTTTCAGGGATTACAATTTGGAGGAGGAACAATTAAGGTCATGTAGGATAAAAGTTAAGTGTTGAGATAAAGGAAGGGTAGGTATGAAGTATTACTGAGGCTTAACACTTACGCTACACCTTTTGATGGGTAAGCATTGACAAAAAAATAATGTTTCTAAATTGATAGTTTTGTTACCAAATTGTGATGATGAATATAGATTTCTGCAAGATCTTGACATATTCACCTCTAAGTCATACAATATAAGTGACTGCGGTTTTTGAAATTTCTGCAATTGCAAATAGCTGAAAACTGGCAGAGTGATTTTTATCTTTGGAGAATGAAAAATACAATATAAAATATTCTTTATACAGTTTATTGTTATTTGGGACTGCTATTGGCGCTTTGCTTTATACATTTGTTATACAACAATAAAACAGGCATACTGTACACCATATCATTGATACATGGGTTATTGCACTACAACTAAACTGAATTAGGAATTTTTAGATGAGCCAGATAATGTAAGAAGGCAGCAACAAACACTATCTTATTTGTAGAAGAGCCATGCATGGTAGCAAAAAATCAGGAATCTGGTTTTTCAACTAACAGTTCTTTTTAAGATATTCTTTTAAGGCAAAAATTCTTTTCATGGACTGAAATAATGAAGTGAGCTGCAATTCATGAAAGATTAAGATTATGACTTAATAAAATTTGATAGCTGGAGAAGGTGCTACTAGGGTCCTGATTCATATTCTCCTTAGTATTGCTCAGCATTTTACTATACCTGTGAACCATTTACTTGAAAGAACAAACCTTTATTCTGTTAAAATTAAAAGCATTATTCTCACCATCCTGTTTTAGCAAGAAACAATTGTCCAGTCCAGAATCAAGAACTGCAGTACAGGTGGCCTGACTTACAACAGTTCATTTAGTAACCATACAAAATTACAATGGCACTAAAAAAAGTGTCTTCTAACCATTTTTCTCCCTTTTACAATCCTTGCAGCATCCCCGTGGTCATGCGATCAAACTTGAAGCACTTGGCAACTGGTTCATATTTACGATGGTTGCAGTGTCCCAGGGTCAAGTGAACAGCTTTTATGACCTGACAATTCACTTAACTATGTTACTAATTTAATGACTGCAATGATCCACTTAGCAACTGTGGCAAGAAAAGTTGTAAAATGGGGCAAAACTCACTTTACAAATGTCTCATTTAGCAATATAAATTTTGGCCTCATTTGGGGTTGACCAAGGAGAGAGTCAACCTGGAAATAAAGGAGAAATTTTCTGACAAAACAATCAACCAATAGAACAGAAGCTGCCTTCAGAAGTTGTGGGAACTTCATCACTGGAAGCTTTCAACTGGAATGCCATCTGTCAGAAATGGGGGAGGGTCTCTTGCTTGAGGGGGGGTTGGGCTAGATAACCTAAGGCCCCTTCCAGGTAGCAATTTTTTTTAGATATTTGCACTGCAGATAAATACAATTGCGGAAAGGGCTTGTCAACAGTCTGGTTAACCCCTTTTTAACCATCCGAATCTTTTGTAAAAATAAACTTTAAATTGTTTGCACATGGAGCTTTGAGAGACCAATAAAACACAAACCCAGATCACTTAGTTTATCTATAGATTCATGTGCCAGTCAGATTTCCTTGCCAATGCTGCTAAAGCTAAACAATATTGGGGAAAGATGTGAGGAATACGGACTACGTTCCCACGAGCCACAAACTATTCTGCTAACAAATCATATTGTTATATGTTTCCAGTGCATCTACAAGTGCGGGGGGGGGGGGGGGAGGACGGGCTTCCATGACTCGCGGGGTTCGGTTAGCGACGGGTGTTTGCTGCAACGTCCGTCATTGAGGGAAGTGGCCCGCGCTTTTTCTCCCGCCACCAGGGAACCTTCGCTCTTGGCCTCGTCCTCTCTCTCGACGGAGGAGCGAGCCCAGCGCGTCGTTGTTGGAGTCTTTGTTTCTTCCCGCCGAAGGAAAAGCGGGAGGCGGACATGGCGGAGCCCCACAAGTCGCGAGGGAAGCCGGCGGAAGGGACGCGGGGAAAAGAGCTAAACTTGCAGGGGGTCCCCAAACCTGGCAACTTTAAGACTGGTGGACTTCAACTCCCAGAATTCTCCAGCCAGCTATGCTGGCTGGAGAATTCTGGGAGTTGAAGTCCAACCAGTCTTAAAATTGCCAAGTTTGAAGACCACTGAACTGCTAAAGCAAAACCCGATGGAGGAGCCCAGCTTGGAGCCAGCCGCCCTCCCTGCCCGGCCGCCCGCCGGAGGAGGCAACTTCCCCGCGAAGAGAGCGGCGCGTCACGTGCTGGGCGCAGCGCTTGTCTCCACCGCCCGCTCGGGGGCTTCTGAGCCGCCTGGCTGGTCCCGGCTCCCTGCCTCCCCGTGTTGCTATAAAAGGAGGCGCCCGATGGCGACCTCCCAGCCCAGCCGTCGCAAGCCCCTGGCAGCATGAGCGGATCACCGACCCTGGCGCTGCTCTGTCTCGCCCTGGCCCTGCTGCTCAGCCCGCCCGCCGGGGCGTGGTACAAGCAAGCGGCCGGCCCCAACTACTACTCGGTGGGCAGGGCGTCGGGGCTGCTCTCCGGCATCCGCCGTTCGCCTTACATGCGCCGCTCCGAAGACAACGGAGCCGCGGACAGTAGTGCCGAGGACGGTCCCGCCGCATCCTATCTCGCCATGTCGGAGTCGCGCCAGAATTTCGGCGGGCTGCGCAACCTGGTAAGAAGTTGCACCGGGAACGGGACGGAGAGTAAACTCGGGGGTGGGAAGGAAGGATGCTGGGGGGAGCCCGTCGGTGAGGGTGAATCTTTATTTTATTCATGTATTTATTTAGTCGCTCCGGTGCACGATAACAGGAACAAGAATAAACATGAATAAGAACACAGGGAATGGGTACAAATAAATGGGGAAATCTTGTCTCTGATGCATCTACTTTATGTTCAATGGTCTCTGTTAGCCCTGTGCTGTTCTACATTTTATTTTACCATAATATGTACTATAGCAGCTCCATTCCCAATTCGCAGTTTTCCTCATTTCAACTAAAAGCGCAAACAACATAGGAAATCCATCTATGGAGATTCTCAAGTCATCCAGGTCATGGTTATCCCAAAGGTGGGGTTTTTTCCAAAAGGCAACTGGAATTTGTTTTTCCTTGAAGATGTTTTCGCATTTCATCCAAGATGCTTCTTCTGACTGAAGAAACTTCCTGGATGAGAAGCAAAACGTCTTCAAGGATAAAGCGAAATCCAATTACCTTTTGGAAAACTGCACCTTTGGGATAGGAAATTAGTAGGAATGGAAATCATGAGCAAGAAGTAGAGAGTGTTAAATTGATTCTTTTATCCAAGAAGAGATTTAACCTTGCTCCTTTTCTGAAGCTGCTTCCGGATTTTGTGCTTGCAATGAAAGAAAAAATGAAACTTTGATTTTGTTTTTGTTAACTTAAGATAGACTTATTGTTATAGAAATGGCTTGTACAACATACTGTTGTGTAAAAGCAAAAAGTTGTGTTGTAATGTTATCTTCTACTGTGCTAAAGAAAGTTGGAAGTCGGTACCTTTTTTCCCCTTTTCTCCCTGTATATTATATCTCTTTTCTTTTCCCTCCTCCTTTTCTTAGTTTTTCACTACTTTTTTCTTTGTATTTTATACTTTGATAAACTAATAAAAAATTGAATTAAAAAAAAGGAAAATTATGAGCAAGATTTTTTTTAGCTGTATTAAGTACATGTATCATTATTCATATTGCATCACCATGCAAGATGTACTTCTCCAGAAGTACCATAAATTCAGTGTCGTTCAGTGGGGCTTACATTCAGTTAAAGTGGCTCTTGGAGTAGCAGTGGAATTGTTAAAAGCCCATGGAGACTAGCAGCCCCAGCTTCACAAGCTGCTTCTCCTCCCCAAGAAATCTATTACATAAGAAGTCCATAGGGCATGCTCCCAAATAAGTACATGTCCTGGACAAAAGAGGCTCAGGTGGAATATCTGATCTTGCACTTATCTTTCCTTCCTGTCTTTTGTCTTTTCTCCAGGCAGTGTGTTTGAAGGAAGTGGCTCCAGAACTGCAAAGCTGCCAGCTACTGCCTGGTGTGCCCAGCGTCATTCAGTGCAAGGCGGATGTCACTGTCTCTTTGGACCCCACTGACTGTACTATTCCATGAGACTTGAGCAGGTGTTCTTCCCTATAAATTCTATGGAGGCACCTGGAGGGGGAGACAGGCCGGCAAGAGATGGGTCTACTCTCTGTCAACGGCGGTTGGTTTTGCGGGTGGTGGTTTTAAAAATATGGTTTTATTTTTATTTTTTCTGCATCTGTTAATAAATGTGTTTTAAAATGCTCCGATGACCACCTGTTTCTTGTATCATAATTTAAAAAGCTCCACACAGCAGCTGCAGGAATTCAAAGCATCTGCAGGCACAATGGGTCCCAGAAAACAGAGAGAGAAGCTCATTTTGAGGCTAAAATCCTTATCCACATTTGCCCAGTTGCAGTCTGTGCAGTGTACCTCCTAGCAAACAAATTTATAACAATCTGGCTACAGTAAGGTATCATGCTCTCTATTGACTATCCCCCCCCCTCTTTTCTGCCACATACAAACACTAATAATAATAATAACAATAACAACAACATAGACAATAAACATAGCTTTCCCCTAGTTTGCTTAATCACTCCTTCGTTCCCTGATGGATGGAGAACTGTCCCTTGGAATTTGGTAAGAGCAGAAAGGCTTTCGCTTCCTTCTAAATGAACCTGTGAAATTTAAAAACAGCCCAGTAATCCCCTGCCAGGATACAGATGTATCTTTGATTTTGAAGGAAATACTTATTTCTATAAAAAAAAGATTTCTGAATATTTTTGATTGACATCAGCAACCTAATAGGGGAATCCAACTTACATTTGTAGTGCCCACAAACTGCAATTGTTCTCCAGCCTGTCTGACATAGAATACTTGTGAACTGATTCTTTACAGCGGGAGAAGCAAATCAAATGGCATCCTGCAACAAAGAAATGAGCTTTGGTTACCATCCTTGCTCTCCTAATTGGAGGATGGGGTGGGTGCGGGAGGGTGAGTAGGTTCTCCATCTCTATCCCTCTGGTCCTGCAGAATTCTACAGTATCTGGCTTCTCTTTGGAGGCACAGTAACTGAGCCTGATTGCTAAAAGGTCTGAAAAAAGGCTAAAAGGCCTTACATCAATTGTGAAAATTTTCCTAGATTTCTAATGTAGATTTCTACCAGGGGTGAAATCCAGCAGGTTCTAGAGAACTGGTAGCGGAAATTTTGAGTAGTTTGGAGAACTGGCTGGCCCCAGAGTGGGGTGGGAATTGAGATTTTGCATTATCTTTCCCCAGGAGTGGGGAGGGATTTTGCAGTATCCTTCCCCTCCCATGCCCACAGAACCGGTAATAAAAAAATTGAATTTCACCACTGGTTTCTACCCTGTTTCCCTGAAAATAAGACCTCCCCGGATAATAAGCCCAATTGGGCTTTTCAGCGCATGTGCTATAATAAGCCCTCCCCTGAAAATAAGCCCTCTCCGAAAATATAGCAACACAGCAGCAGCCATGAGGTAACCACACTCGCTGCCTCCTGGACCTCAAAAATAAGACCTCCCCGAAAATAAGGCCAAGCGCTTATTTCAGGGATCAAAAGAAAATAAGACCCCTGTCTTATTTTCGGGAAAACACGGTACGTTTTGATCTTGTTACTGTGAAACCTGGGGACTTGTCAGCTTCCTAGGTAGTCCAGACAGGAAACACAACAAGATGAACTATTTCTATTTTATTATAAGGCTACATCAGGGGTAGTCAACCTTTTTATACCTACCACCCACTTTTGTATCTCAGTAGTAAAATTTTCTAACCGCCCACCGGTTCCACAGTACTGATGATTTATAAAGTAAGGAAGTCAATTAAATTAAAAAAAGGAAAGTGCTTCAGTATCAGACAAACCCCTACTGCCCACCATGAAAGCTGGAACTCCCACTACTGGGCGGTAGGGACCAGGTTGACTACCACTGGGCTACATAAACAGGACTAGCTCGCTGCTCACCCCAGGACTTCCATTCTGAATGATTCAAGGTTGACTCAGCCTTCCATTCTTCCGAGGTCGATAAAATGGGGACCCAGATTATTGGGGGGGGGGGGGGAATGCTGACTTTGTAAACCGCTTAGAGTGGGATGTAAAGCACTACAAAGCAGTATATAAGTCTAAGTGCTATTGCTATATTGGAAGTCTGAAAGTACATATTTGTGCTGCCTTATTAGAGCAGAAGCTTTCTTAAGTTTCTTTCTCTGCCTGTTATTCAGTTGAAGGCTCTTTCCCCTTTTATCTGACCATTCTCTGGGCAGCATCCCCTCCCCCAAGGTCATTCTCACAGGGAATAGACACACAGACATAAACAGCATCTATATACTGTCTAAAAGAAACAATCAAAAAGGGAACCAAAAAATCAAAACATCTCCCCACCAGCAATCAACACCAAGATTACTATCAGACCAACAGTCAAGAAGTAAACAATATTATCAAAAAGCCCAACAAAACAGTAAAGAGCCCAACCAAAAAAAAAAACCATCTAGACCACTCCCACCAAAAATAACAGGGCAAGCCACTAGATTAGAATATCAATTGAGAGCAAACCCCGCTCCCTGCTAGCACCGATCACCGAAAGTCCCTCCTCATTCTCACATTCCATTCCACAAAAATATATCACAAAAACAGAGATGTTGAATTTTTCACTGTTTCACTGTGTGAAATAGGTTCCAGTTTTCCCTAGAATGTGAAAGCAATTTAGGTTTAAATCTTTGGCATATATTAATTTAGGAGTATCCCTTGCTTACTTAGGTACAAATGAGTTTGTTATGGATGTACCCTCAGCTAGTGTTTGCCATATAAAAGTGAAGCTGCTTGCTCTTAAAATATAGCGTGCCCTGAAATTGCAGGCACATAAAATAGATTATCTCATTTAATCAACCGTTTCATTATTATTACCATATGTTGAAATAAACTATGAGAAGGACAAGTTCTAGGGCTTAAAGAATGCTGTCAAGCAGAAGCTGAAATATCTACATAATGTTTAAAAGAGACAGAGCTGCTCAGAGAAGAGCCATTGCCGGGAATGGAGGTCCCGAAGAAGATGAGAAAACCAAAGAGCTTCCCCTCCCCCCCCCCCAACATTTCAAAAGCAATCTTCAGTAGTTAATCTAAGTATTACTTTTGAATAGAATAGAGTGAATATCTAGTGAGGGGCAGAAATTAAGTGATTGCTTAAACACCTTGAAGTAATTCTAAGAAAATCTAAGTAGTAAAACCTGTGAAGGAAGCTGCTAGCCTGGAGCTAAGTTTGTTTTTCTGGGGGGATCTTTTTCTGTGTTCTAAAGCAGAGGTCTCCAACCTTGGCAACTTGTGGACCAAGCCTTGTGGACTTCAACTCCCAAAATTCCTCAGCCAGCGAATTGGTAGTTGAAGTCCACAAGTCTTAAAGTTGCCAACATTGTTCTAAAGCAATGATTTGTTTAATAACAAGGGAAATGCTGCACTGAGTGGTACACAGCGTAAGCTTTCAGGATGCTAGAGATACACCTCATTCTTACATACTGAAAAGAAATCAAGATCCATCTTATAATAGCAACGATCTATTTCCCTTTGCTATCCAACTATCCACTTATAACACTTAAGAAAAAAAATGGATCTGTAGTACAAACAGTACTACAGTACTACTTAGTAGTATTAGGTTGGATATTAGTTAGGGACATGTTATTTCTATTGCCTTTGGTGGTTTCTCAAAATGGATGATTCCACTCCAGGGGAGGATTACTGCAAAATCCCCATTTCCTCCTGATCAGCTGGGGCTCAGAAGGCAGAGAATAGATGGGGACGGGGCCAGTCAGAGGTGGTATTTACCGGTTCTCCGAACTACTCAAAATGTCCACTACAGGTTCTCCAGAACGGGTCAGAACCTGCTGAATACCACCTCTGCTTGGCACTAAATATACAAAGTAGGTGGAATTTATCAATAATGTGCCAAGCTTCCAAGAAATAACAAGTTATAATTTACAAAATAATAAATCATTTATGTAATGCTGCCAAAAAATCCCCCAAGGGATGCAGTTATTAGAATTTGAGCTCAGTTTAAGGATCTCTTTTTCAAGTGACTTTATGGAGATCAAAAGGTGCTCCCAGGATAGTTGCTATTGCTATCACACTACACTGGTTTTTATTTTGTTTTTTCACTTTGCAAGAGCTGGAATTTACCAAAGATCACTTAATCTTTCCCCTGTGCTCGTCTATCCTTTAGATTAGATAGATAGCCCTCTATCTTTGAGATTAAATTCTTATGGGGACCTTCCTAGGTAGAGATCTATCTGAAACAGCAGATGTAGCTTCTTGTAACAACACTGATATAGATACTCACATCAGGATTACTGTGTAGGCTCTATCTCAAAGGATCCATGCTTATAATTTTCTAGAGACTTTTCTAGAATTATATCATATTTGCTTTTATATGTTCAAGATTTGTTCCACTGCAAGGATAGTATTAGAACCATTTTAATTTGTAGATATCTAGAATGTATTAATTCCAATGTGGTAATATTGGAAGCCAGAGGGAGAATCCATCAACTGATGGTTTCTTTTCAGCAATTCAAGGAAATCATCTTACTGCCAGGGGCTTTCCTGCATCTTAACTAATTAATTATTTAGCCGTTTCCAGATGAGAGATTGGTGGCCAGGTGGGAATAGGTGTTGAAGTAAGAAGGTAATGGAAGAGGATCTAATAAACTTCATTCCCTCCCTCAGAGTCCTTCTGTTTATTGTAACTGAAATGTTGAGACTGATATGGAAGAGAGAACAGGAACTTATTAGTGGGAGGTTTTCTGACCCCACTCCTCATGAAGGGAGCCCCAACTAAAGTATAATTCAGTACTTACAATACAACAGCAGAGTTGGAAGGGACCTTGGAGGTCATCTAGTCCAACCCCCCTGCCTAGGCAGGAAGCCCTATACCGTTTCAGACAAATGGCTATCCAACATCTTCTTAAAGACTTCCAGTGTTGGGGCATTCACAACCTCTGGAGACAAGCTGTTCCACTGATTAATTGTTCTGTCAGGAAATTTCTCCTCAGTTCTAAGTTGCTTCTCTTCTTGATTAATTTCCACCCATTGCTTCCTATTCTACCCTCAGGTGCCTTGGAGAATACTTGAAATGCTCAGGTGGATAAATTCTTAGTATTTGAGCCATAAAATGAATTAATAAATATAACCCCTATAGTTACTTTAGTGTTTTGGATTTCACTATTCATTCCCATTCATTCACCCATCGATTAAAAATGATTTTTAAAACTAAGAGGAAGAAAAAGTATTTATTTCCATACCTCCATAGATTCCATTTACTAATGCCTCAAAAAGAATTAGTTTGACATAATGACTAAGATACTAGCCTAGAAACTCGGAGACCATGAGTTCTATTCCTGCCTTAGGCATAAAGCCAGCTGGGTGACCTTAGGCCTGTTACTCTCTTTCTCAACCCAAGGAAGAAGGCTATAACAAACTGAAAAATCTTGCTAAAAAAACCAGGAGCTGTCCAGGCAGCCACCAGGAATTAAGTCTGATTTGAAGGCAGAAGAAAATGCCCTCAAAAACAGCTGAAGACCTTGACTGAATTTGGAACAAGCAGTAAAAGCAATTGTCCTAGTTCAAATTGTGATTGCTGATAACAATTCTGCATCCCACCCTAAATCTCGCATATTTCCTGAGTGGCAACTGCCTCAAAGAAAGATTCATGCATTGTATACAAATTTAAAATCCTCGCAGTTCCTATGCAGGGGAGATTAAAAGATGTTAAGATAATCTTTCTTTGAGGCAGTTGCCACTCAGGAAATGTGTGAGATAAGAATTCTTTCAAATGGGAAAAGCACCTCAAAGATTTAAATATTTGAGTATGTAAAAGAAGGATTAGTTTTGAATGCACCACATATTGGTTCCATTCTCTAACAAACCATGTGGATCTAGAGTTGTTTTTGAACTGACCCAGGATCCTTGTACCGCAAGGCCTTTAGAACTATTAAGGAGAAAACAAACAAGGGCTGAAATTAAAAGTTTGCCCTAACTTCTCAAAGTTTTCAACAGTCCCAAGAGGAACATTTTCATTTATAATTGAATCCTCTTCCAGAGTTCATAGAAATCTCTGTTCCTATAACTGCCCTGCAGAGAAGAGAATTTCATTTGAGGGTTAATAATGCCCACCAAGAAAACTATTCTTTCCTTGCTGCCAGTAAAAAGCAGCACGCCTTAGGAAAAGTTATGAAAGAGGGGAAAAAATAATGCTTCATGCTTTTCATCCTTACAACTCATCCCATGGCTCAGCTGCAAATTGGTTTGGTGTTGATAATCAGCCTCTTGTTCAGCTGCTTCTGATTCTTCATGGGATGGATTAGGTCAGTAATTGCTGCTTTCAGTTTTTTGCAGATCATACTAATTATTGGTGCCATCTTGTCTATTGCCTTTGGGTTTTTTCAAAAGCATAGACTTCTCCAAACATTCTTGCTTGTGCATTGGTTTAAATCCATGATTCAAGTGAGCTGATTTTACTTCATCTAGATTTGTTTTTGCTGTCCAAGATACTCCCTAGGATTTTTCCCAGCACCATAATTCACAAGCACCCATTTTTCTTCATTTAGCTTACCAGATGGTCCAGCTATTATGGCTTTGTGTTACGGCTAAAGAGACCATGACCTTGACAAGATGTACCTTCCTTGACAGTGTGATGTCTATACTTCAATATTTTGTCTAATTTGCCATAGCTCTCTTGCAAAAAGCAGGGGTTTTATTTATCCCTGTAGATTTTTGAGCCCAGGAGGACAAAGTTTGCTATTCTTCCACTACAGTGATTCATCCATGATGAATTCTCACTAGCAGATTATTTTTTTAAAATTGAGCCAACGGGCTTTTACAGTGTCATCTTTGAACATGGTATTTTTTTTAAGTCTTCCTTGCTTCCAGTCACTAAAGTATCAGTGTAAGGGAAGTTAATATGTCTTGCTGTAATGTTAATTCCAACTTCTTCCAATCCAACATTTTCATATGTTCTGCATATAACTTAAATGGAAAGGATGTGAATAAATAATCTTGACATACTTGTTTCCCAATTTGAATCAATTTGTTCTTCTAACATTTCATTGCTACTGCTGTGAAAAAGAATAGGTGCTACGCACGTCTGCACTCCTCCTTTGCTACATCAATGGAGCTGAGGAAATCACCATCTACAAATAGAAGAGCACAGAGCCTTTTCTGTATTAATTATCTGGTCCTCCTACTTTTGTAAATTGTAAGTAGTTTTGGGGAGCTATATATGCAGCAGTTCAACTGAAATCTGAAAGAAAACCTGTCAATACCTGTTAATGGAGCAGCTGTTTCTACTGGAGTATTAATAATTTTCATATATTATATCTTAAGCATATAAATATAAATGTAAAAAATAATACAGGTTGTCCTTGACTTACAACAGTTCATTTAATGAAAGTTGCAACAGTACTGAAAAAAGTGACATGTCTATTTTTCACAGTTATGGCTTTTGAAGCATCCCCATGATCACGCGATCACAATTTGAGTGCTTGGCAACTGGCACATCCTTATGACCATTGCTGTGATCCCCTTTTGCTACCTTCTGGCAAGTAAAGTCAATGGGGAAACCAGATTCAATTAACAACCAGGTTGCTAACTTATCAACTGCAGTGATTCAGTTAACCAGGGTCAAGAAAAGTTGTACAATGGGACAAAATTCATTTAACAAATGTTTCACTTAACATAAATTTCAGACTCAATTGTCGTTGTAAGTCAAGGACTATCTGTATAAAAATCCATACCCTCAAGGCAAATAACTAAGCCTTTCAGAACAAGTAATCCTTGTTTAGCAACTGCCTCATTTAGTGACCATTCACAGTTATAATGAAGAAAAAGTAACATTCTGAAAAATTCTCACATCTATGACACAGTTCCACCTGTTCCTTTTTGGAGGGTGACCCCAACACCTCATTTTAAAGATCATGGCCTATCATTGCTATAGGAGAAATTAGACATCTAATTTATTTATTTATTATTATTTAGTTCTTTATTTATTATAGTTATTACAAAAACAATATTTCACTAGTTTGAATAATAATGAAAAATTTATTTTACAATGACACAATATTCAATAAAAATAACAATTTTTTTTTAATGAAGCAAGTTGAAAAGACAATTAAAAAGAGGTACTAAAACTAGCCAGTTTAAAGCCAGAGTGACTTGGCTCTTGATTATCTAGGCTTGAAAACAAAGCTGAGTTAGATTTAGTTAGTACTTTAGAGGGAGATTTTTTAGTCTTTTGTGGAAAATTCAGAAGCTGAGCATAATATAAGAGAGAAAAACCCAACCATTTATTTCACAGTAAGTTCCAATTTTACAAGAATGAAGAATCCAGAACAATGGGAAAGCAAATAGTTTTGTGGAAGTTGAGGGCTACAGGGCGAGAAACTAGGGACCTGATTTTAGAAATGTTGGAAAAAACTAGGCAAGTCCTTGCTCATGTACATGAGATTATTTTGTTATTCAAAACTGCCTAACTACTGTTTCAGGAGGGAAAAACAGAGCTGGGGAAATCCATTGCTAAAAAGATGGACTGTTGAAGTAATTAGGTGAGTTGTTCCTAATTAAGGATAGAATCTTGTAGTTTTTCACCTCATTGTGTTGCAATTTCATTCTTAGGACTGTCCTTGGCCTGTATTGGGGACAGTTCCGTGAAGTTTCTATTCTATCAATTGGATTGCAGGGAGCCTTATCTCTAAGCAAGCCGGGTCAGTTGATAGATTAGGCAAAGAGATGAGCTAGGTGTAATCCTGGTCACATCTGAAAGAGCGGGAGGAAAGGGATGCAGTCTCCAGTTTGGTTTTTTTTAAATCTGTTTTCTCCATCACATAGTTCTAAGCAAGACCCAGAAATCCAAAAGCATCTGAGAAAAAAAAAATCAGCTGCAACCACTTCTGTACTGTTGTCAAAAAACCCTCATAATTCAACCCTAAACCTCTTTTTTTTTAAAGGCCAGGGAAACAAAGAAGTCTTGATGGGGCATGAAAATAGTCACCAGGCTAATGCTAGTCCCACTGTTTTTCTTTCGGTTACCTACTGCTATCTCATCAGTGCCTGGTTACTGTTCATTTTTAACAACTTTTGGATTCCTTGTTTTTTGCAGGCTGCCAGGCACATCAGGAGACCCTGGGTAGCAATAACAGGCTTGCTTTATGTGTGAGCCCATTTCCATGCTAAACAACCCCCCAGGCCTGGCCACCTGCCTTCCAGTAAAACTGCCCCAGGACTGGAGAGTAAAACTGCAGGGAGTAGATATCTTTATCCAGACTCTAGGGCAGCAATGAAGATACTACACATACCATATTCCATCAACTTTTAGAATTGCCAGAAAGGCCCAGTAAATATAAAGAGCAGAGGTTTAGTTCCCAAAATGTCTAGGAAAGCTGGACTTGCAATCCTGGTGTAGGAAGTTAGCACAGGGGTCTCCAACCTTTGCAACTTTAAGTCTGAAGGACTTCAGCTCCCAGACTTCTCCAGCCAGCTTTGCTGGCTGGAGAACTCTGGGAGCTGAAGTCCTTCAGACTTAAAGTTGCAAAGGTTGGAGACCCCTGAGTTAGCACCTACCCCTCTCCTAGAAAAATGAAATAGTTTAGGAAATATTAAAAGGGCAGAATATTTTCCCTAAAAGGGAAGGCAGAAACTCACCCACCCCCCTTTGTTAATGGGCCATTAAGGCCTGGACCAGCTTATCTACAACACAAAAGGGTATAGGGTATAGGGGAGCTGCGCGTGCGCAAGATGGCGGGTTAGCTCCGGAGCTCCGTGCGGGCTGTGGAGGTTCGTTAGCCTTCTTAGTGCTCCCAGCCCCCTTTTATGGCTTAGAGGGCTGGGCATCTGTAAGGAATCCATCCTGGTACTACAGGATGAGGTTCGCGGCGATTTCGGAGGTGTCGGGCGTGGGCACGGCTCCAGGGACGCTCAGACGGTGAGAGCGTCGGAGCGGGCCGTTTGGAGTGGGGGCCGGAGCCGGAGCGGAGCGGTGGCCGGCGTCCCCGATGCCGGAAACAGGGCGGAGGCGCCGGTCGCGGCCAGAAGCTCCCGACGCTGATGTCAGCTGTGGCTCGTCCGGGGGGCAGAGACGGTGGTGAGAGCGCCGTGAGGCCAGCGGCAACGGCGTTAATGGTGGTAATGAGGATGGCGGTGCGGAGAGGTGTTTGAAAGATGGTGAACGGGGCGCAGCCGCGGGAGATGGCGGCAGTGAGAGCGCCGGAGAGGGGAGAATGCCGGAGGCCAGTGGCGATGGCGATGGCGAGTATGGAGGCTAAAGGATGATGGCGGCATGTGAGTGCCGAGAGGCTGGTGGAGGAACCCTGAAGCGGCCGCTGGAAGCCTGGCCGACGATGGTGGGAGCGTTGAGAGGCCAGTGGAGAAGGCGGTGGCTCAGGAGAGATAGAGATGGCGGCGGTGAGAGAGCCGAAAGGGACGCGAACGGCCATGCTGGCCATGCTGACCAACTTAACTTCCCCCTGAGACTGAGAACTGAGCCATGCTCCCGAAAGACGGGATTTGTCCTAAGATCTTGGGCCGGAACAACTCATTGATTGACTATTTTCAATTGACATTGCGAGCTGTACCATCTTTATATCCTTATTGTTTGCACTTTATCTCATTTTAATATCAATTGAGGACTTTAAATCTTGGCTAACGACCTTCTAATTTCTTTTAAAATCTTTGTATTTTAAATCCCAGCCCCACTGATGAATTTCACCTACATTAACTATTTATTAATTATTTATTAACAACTTTATTATTTATGCATAGTATAATGTACTCCAGAGCTAACCTTTTACTGCTGCGAGAGTCCCCGCTCTCGCAGGTCTGGCCCTCTACACTATCGAGGGCCCGTCTCGATGATGGATATATTAATCCGGAGAGACGGGCGAAGCGCGGCCTTAGGGGATTTTTAATTGGTAAATTATTGGTTATTTTAGGGGGTCCCAGGGAGGGGGGTGGGCATAGACAGATAGAGACAGAACAACATGAAAGAAGGGGCCGGACCAGTAGCCGACGGGAGGAGATGGAAGGATCCGATATGAGGGGGGAATTACGAATCGGTCCGCCGGAGGGCATATCAATCCAGACGGTCGTGGGGAGGGGCAGGGCCGAGGGGAGACAAGTTCCATCCTCCCGGTTGGTGGCACGTGGCCGTTGGTTACAAACGGTCGGGTGCCACAACCCCCGCAGGCTAGGTGGTCAGGGGATACAGAGCCAGGGCCTGCGGCTGATGTTTTGCAACGCCAGGTCCGTGGTCAACAAAGCCCCCCTCGTCCATGACCTTGTGTCAGAGGGGGAGCCGGACCTGGTAGGAATTGCAGAGACCTGGTTGGGCCACGAGGGAGGACTTCCCCTCGTCGAAATGTGCCCACCAGGTTACTGCGCTTTTCATCAGCCGCGGGCCCTAGGCAGGGGCGGTGGGGTAGCGGTCATTATCAAGGAAGGCCTTGAGCCGAGAGAGACCATTGTGCCTCAGACTACCGGTTGTGAGTCCCTCTGCGTGAAGTGGGGCCTAGGGAGGCAGTTGGGCTTGCTGGTTGTATACCTGGCTCCCCGCTATGTAGCAGCAGCCCTGCCCGAGCTCCTGGAGGTGATCGCTACGGTGGCAGTTGAGACCCCCAGACTTGTAGTCATGGGGGACTTTAATCTGCCATCGTTGGGCGAATCATCCGAGGCAGCTCGGGAGTTCATGGCCTCCATGACGGCCATGGACCTGACCCAACTAATTCAAGGCCCCACCCACGAGGGTGGACATACGCCGGATCTCATCTTTGTCTCGGGCCAATGGAAGAGTGATCTGGGTATAGGGGATATAGTCATCACACCCTTGTCATGGTCAGACCACTCACTTCTCCGACTCGACCTTCCGACCGCTACTCCCCGTCGCGGGGAGGCGGAACCAGAACTTCCTATCTGGTTTCGCCCCAGGCGCCTGATGGACCCTGTTGGGTTCCAGACGGCGCTTGGGCCACTTCCTGTACCCCTGACCCGCGCCCCGATGGAGGACCTCGTGGCCGCATGGAATACTGCGGCCACGGGAGCCTTGGATCGGGTCGCGCCCTTGCGGCCTCTCTTGCGGCGCCGAGCTGCCCCGGCTCCTTGGTTCACCGAGGAGCTGAGGGCGATGAAACGCCGCAAGAGATGCCTAGAGGGAAGATGGAGGGCTACTCGCTCCGAATCTGACCGGACACAGGTAAGAGCCCATTTACGGACTTACATTGTGGCGCTGAGAGTGGCCAAACGTCATCATTGCGCCACTCTCATAGCATCCGCAGAAAACCGCCCTGCCGCCCTGTTTAGGGTGACCCGTTCCCTCCTGCAACAGAGGGTGCGGGAAGCCCCGCTAGAGGGTAGAGCAGAGGAATTTGTGACTTTTCTGCAGGACAAAACCGCTCAGATACGGAACGAGCTAGCCCCCATTCGTGGCCCAGTGGGATGCCACGAGGCCGATCTTGTTTGGGAGGAATTTGACTCCGTTGCTTCCGAGGATATGGACAGGTTACGTGGACGACTGCGAGCCACCACATGTTTATTGGACCCGTGTCCCTCCTGGCTTGTACTGGCATCCTGGGAGGTGACACGAGGCTGGCTCCAAGAGGTTGTCAACGCATCCTTGAGTGAGGGTTCCTTGCCTGCTTCCCTAAAAGAGGCTATGGTGAGGCCCCTCCTTAAGAAGCCCTCTTTGGACCCAGCTCTTTTAACCAACTATCGTCCCGTCTCCAACCTTCCCTTTTTGGCGAAGGTTGTCGAGAGTGTGGTGGCACAACAGTTTCCCCGTCACCTGGAGGAAGTTGATTATCTAGATCCGCGCCAGTCCGGCTTTCGGCCCGGGCATAGCACCGAGACGGCATTGGTCGCGTTGGTGGATGATCTCTGGAGGGCCAGGGATGGGGGATGTTCCTCCATCCTGGTCCTATTAGACCTCTCGGCGGCTTTCGATACCATCGACCATGGTATCCTATTGCATCGGCTGGGGGGGTTGGGGGTGGGAGGCACCGTTTTACGGTGGTTCTCCTCCTACCTCTCTGGCCGATCGCAATTTGTGTTGGCAGGAGAGCAGAGGTCGACCCCGAGACCCCTCACATGTGGGGTGCCTCAGGGGTCGGTCCTCTCGCCTCTCTTGTTTAATGCATACATGAAGCCGCTGGGTGAGATCATCCGTGGTTTTGGGGTAGAGTACCATCTCTACGCTGATGACACTCAGCTGTATATATCTACCCCAAACCACCCCAACGATGCCGTAGCGGTGATGTGCCAGTGCCTGGAAGCCGTGCGGATCTGGATGGGAAGTAACGGACTCAGGCTCAACCCGACCAAGACCGAGTGGCTGTGGTTTCCGGCTGCCCGATTCAACCAGCTTTCTCCAACGCTGGCCATAGGGGGCGAACATCTTGCCCCTGTGGATGGGGCGCGCAATTTGGGAGTCCTCCTGGATACCCGGCTGTCTATGGAAGAGCAAGTGACAGCCGTGGCCAGGAGGGCGTTTTACCAGGTTCGCCTGGTTCGCCAATTGCGCCCCCTATTGGATCGGGACGCCCTTTGCACAGTCACTCATGCCCTCGTGACATCCCGACTGGACTACTGTAACTCCCTCTACATGGGGCTCCCCTTGAGGTGCACCCGGAGGCTTCAGTTAGTTCAGAATGCAGCCGCGCGAGCAATTATGGGAACCACTAGGTTTACCCATGTAACACCGCTCTTGCGCGAGCTGCACTGGCTGCCTGTCGTCTTCCGGGTGCGCTTCAAGGTGCTGGTTATCATCTTTAAAGCGCTCCATGGCTCGGGACCTAGCTACCTGCGGGATCGGATCCTGCCTCACACATCCTCACGGCCGATTCGCTCCCACAGAGAGGGACTTCTCCGGGTGCCGTCCACTAGACTTTGTCAGCGGGCGACGCCCAGGGGAAGGGCTCTCTCTGTGGCGGGCCCGGCCCTCTGGAACGACCTTCCCCCCGATATTAGAACGACCACGGACCTCCGCTCCTTCCGCCTGAAACTAAAGACACATCTTTTCCGCCTGGCCGGCCTAGGGTAGTCTCTCTCTCTATGGGTTTTTTAATTGTTTATTTATATTGAGTGGGGATTTTTAGTTAATGGGATTTTAGCACAGGAGTTTGTTTAATTTGTTTTAAATTGTATGTATTTTTGTATATTTATGGTTTTTATTCTCCCTGTGCACCGCCCCGAGTCCCTGTGGGGAGAGGGAGCGGTTAATAAATTCAGTTTTATTTATTTATTATTATAAAAGGCATGGCCTTCAGGACATAATAGAACCCATCTAGCAACAGAACTCATTGCATGGCACCTGGGAAGATTACATCACCCAGCAAGGCTCAACCATGCCTGGGACTCAAAACACAACCTACAAAGTTACCCCTGCATGGCCCCATGGGACAACCAATCAGAATACAGGCGCAAATTCAAAAACCCAGAGAGGGCATAAAACCCAGGCCCTCTCAGCATCTCCTCCCTTTTTTCTTTTGCCCAAGATCTCAAACCTTGTGGTCCTCTCCACCATTAAACCATCTTTTAAGCTGCCTCCATGTTTCCAGTGTCTTTTTCCCACTTGAAACTGAACCCAGATGGACATTTCCTCCAACACTAGTAGAGGCTGCTGGGCTAAATTGATGGTTAGTTTTGATAGAAGGCAGCTTTCTAAAAATGATGCAAATTTATTCATCTATCTAGCGTGCAAAAGGGGCATCAGGAGGAGGGAAGAGCCTGAACAGCAGTTTACTTAATTTGGTGTCCTCTACTAGAAGGGATTTTGAAGAATCTTTGGACTAAAGCAGGAACGTCAAACTGGCAGCCTGCAGGCCAGATGCGTCATGCGCAGGCCACATCCACCCCAGCTCCGCAAAGAGGGAAAATGTCTCATGACGGCAATGTGATGCTGTGAGTTTGACACCCGAGGATTAGAGAGATCCAAGACCGATTATCCATCAGGATACAAAGTTCACCAGATGATCTGAGTCAATTCTCTTTCTCAACTCAGTTTATTTCACACAATGGTTGCTTCCTGGATCAATGTAGATGAAGTTCCGTGCTGATACTATCTTAATCTCTCAGAAAAAAAGTTATATAAATATGTAGCCATATGTAAATTGCTTATGAATCCCACATTTTGCCCCTAACTATAAACAGCCATAAATGACACTAGATTAAGCAATTTACATATTCTTGATTGCTTTTCCACTCAAGTCAATCACCATCTCATTAATTAAAAAGTAAAATTACATCTGTACTGCTTTCCTCAGAGATAGTTTGGGCAAAGAGAACTATAATTCTCAAGCATGTATCCAAGAATTATAATTATAAACGGTTAGAAAGCAGCAGGCAGCTTCAAATGACCTTAAAGACCTTTTGATCCTGAAATAGGCAGCTATGAGCATTGCTGGTTTATTGAAGATATTTTTCTGCCTGAGATAGTCATAGCATACTTGTGCTGCATCTGAGGGTAGTGACCTAGTAGTTTGTGGAGAGGAAGAGGGCAGCCTCTATACAGCTTCACACAATATTCTTCACATGATATTTGGTTCAATTGACTGAACCATGGTTACTGTAAGAGGTGAGAATGAGACATGAAGTGTTTAAGGGCATATCTCAGGAAAGGCAATTCAGTCCAAGTGTGAGGGGCATTGCCAAAATACACTTTGAAGCACTAATACTGCAATTCTCTTCATTTTCAAGAGCTAGCATTACAGATGTAGGGACGTGGTGGCTCAGTGGCTTAGACACTGAGCTTGTCAGTTGGCAGTTCAGCGATTTGAATCCTAGCGCCGTGTAACTGAGTGAGCTCCTGTTACGTGTCCCAGCTTCTGCTAACCTAGCAGTTCAAAAGTATGTAAAATGCAAGTAGAAAAATAGGAACCACCTTTGGTGGGAAGGTAACAGCGTTCTGTGTGCCTTTGGCATTTAGTCATGCTGGCCACATGACCACGGAGACGTCTTCGGACAGCGCTGGCTCTTCAGCTTTGAAACGGAAATGAGCACCGCCCCCTAGAGTTGGGAACAACTAGCACATATGTGCGAGGGGAACCTTTACCTTTACCTAGCATTAAAGATACTTCCTTAAATTAATGTTGGGTTGTTTCCATGATTTTGTCAGCTACGTGGAGTATGTGAATTATTCAATTAATCCAATTTTTAGTGAATCATGACACAATGGTAAATTAATCTCACAGACTTACCCAGCATATTAGTATATAACATGATTCACTAGTTTGTATGCAAGATGTCATGCAGATGAAGTTATAGTGTTCCGCCTAAGCAATCATCTCCTCTCTTTAATGAAGGGACTATTAAGTTTACACTCTTCGCATGAAAAAATGAAACACAGAACCAGACACATACATCTAGTTTACAGTACAAACTGTTTGTGTAAATCAGCTGCTTTTCATTAGTTGCTGATATGGTATGATTTTAACCAGTTATCTGTTTCTAAAAGAAAGAAGAAAGATATCAGTTCCCACTTCTAGACTATCAAAGGCCATCCGTAAGTAAGAGAAGAGGAAGAAACCCTCTGATATGCTCTCAACAGAGACAATGCTCAGTAGAATGGAATGTCAATTTACCTCATGTGTGACAGTGTTCTCTGCCTCCATCTTCTTCAGAGAGTACTGTCAGCCTGAAAATGATAAATGTTTTGCATCTAACACTGAGAATTTCAAACTGATTTAATCAAAAATAATCAAAGCAGAAGAAGCAGGTAAAAAAGTTCCAGATACTTTTGGTATTAACCTGCTGGGGTAGTAATTTTGCATTTGGAAGCTATCATTTCCCATATAGTTTCTTCTTTAATGCATCATAGCTTCCCCCGCTATTATTCTGTATAACTCCAATTCTATCTGACAAAAATCATTTATTTGAATCAAGTTTAAACCTTTCAACAGATATATAACATTAAATGCACATAAAAACTGGGACACAGGGAGACAATGCTCATAAATTTATTCCCAACAAATCTTTCAAGATGACCATATATCATAACTGTGTTACTCCTTTTAAAGAGCACTTGCTCAGACATTGCCATGGTACTAATAATCCCATTTGCTTTTAGTGCAGTACTGGAATATTTCTGGATTCTCCGTCATAAAACTTCTGCTTTGTTACAAGAACAGCAATATTCTCAGTTTAATAATTAAAATAATGAACAAATATTATATTGGTCATTCTTTTTCCTTGACAAAAAGAATAGAGGGCGCTTTTAACGTAGCTGGTCACGATAAAGCCAGTCTAAAGTCTGTTCTCCCTAGTTTGTACAGTATGTGCAGTGTACCACCAGAGGTAAGAATACTCTAGACCAGTGGTCGGCAAACTCATTAGTCAAGAGCCAAATATCAACAATACCACGATTGAAATTTTTTTGAGAGCCAGAAGGTGTGGCCTGTTTTGTGGGAGTGGCTCGGCAGTCATGTGACCAGGTGGGTGTGGCCAACTTGGAAAATGAGGTGAAATTCACTTAACAACGGTCTTGCTTAGCAACCAAAATTTTGGCCTCAATTGTGGTCATAAGTTCTCTTTCATCTCTGTCCCACTTTCTTTTTCTTTCTTTTCTTTCTTCCCTTCTTTCTCTTTCTCTCTCTTTCTGTCTCTCTCTGTCTCTCTCTCTGAGTCTGTCTGTCTCTCTCTGTGGCTCTTTATCTCTCTCTCCCTCCCTCCCTGTCTCTTTCTATCATTCTCTGAGTCTGTCTGTCTGTTTCTCTCTGTGGCTCTTTATCTCTCTCTCCCTCCCTCCCTCCCTCCCTCTCTGTCTCTTTCTATCATTCTCTGTGTCTGTCTGACTCCCTCTCTCTCTCTGTGGCTCTTTCTCTCCCTCCTTCCCTCCCTCCCTCCCTGTCTCTTTCTGTCATTCTCTCTCTGTGTCTGCCTTTCTTTCCTCCCTCCCTCTTATCTCTGTGTCTCTCCCCTCCCTTCCTGTCTCTCTCTGTCATTCTCTCTGTGTGTCTGTCAGATTCTGATTCCCTTCCTCCCCCCCCCCTTCTCTCTCTGTGCCTCTCTCTGTCTACCGGTCACTGTGTCCACAGAATACCGCGTGAAGCAGCGGCGACTCTGCACTGCTGGCGACGCCATCTGCGAGGTCCCCCTCGCATTCCCCGTCTTCCCGATGGCGTCTGGAGTGATCAGGGGCCGTGCAGAAACTCGGCGCTTTTCCACGGTGTGGAAAAGATAGGCGCGTGCAGGTCCTGTGGAATTACAGCGCAGATTCCCACCGCTATGAACTCTCCAAGGCTGTAATCGGGCGGGGCATGCGCACTCCGATCTTTTCCGCGCGCATGCCCCACCCGATTACAGCCTCGGAGAGTTCGTAGCGGTGGGAATCTGCGCTGTAATTCTGCAGGACCTGCACGCGCCTATCTTTTCCACACCGTGGAAAAGCGCCAAGTTTCTGCACGGCCCCTGATCACTCCAGACGCCATCGGGAAGACGGGGAACGCGAGGGGGACCTCGCGGATGGCGTCGCCGGCAGCGCAGAGTCACCGCTGCTTCATGCGGTATTCTGTGGACACAGTGACCGGCAGACAGAGAGAGGCACAGAGAGAGAGAGAGAGAGAGGAGGAAGGGAGGGAGGGAATCAGAGAGAGACTGAAGAGCCACATTCAAGGGGCCAAAGAGCCGACCACTGCTCAAGGGGCCAAAGAGCCGACCACTGCTCTAGACCATATGTACTCAAACTCAAGACAGGCATATAGAGCAACCCCCCTCTCCCATCTGGGTACGTCTGACCACATCTCTCTGCTGCTGTGCCCAAAGTATATCCCCCTCAGGAAAAGGATACGACCAGTCTCGAAAACTGTCAAAATCTGGCCAGAGGGAGCACTCTGTCAGTTACAGGACTGCTTTGAGACTACCGAGTGGAGTATATTTGAACATTTGAAGCTGCAAGAATTCACTGACACTGTACTCTCATACATTAAAACATGTACAGATAATGTAACAGTGAATAAGCGTATCAGAGTTTACAGCAATCGTAAACCCTGGATGTCAGCAGAGGTACAATCACTGCTGAGAGCCCGAAAGTCCGCCTTCAAAGCAGGAAACAAAGACAAATATAATGAAGTCAGGGCAAACTTGAGAAGAGGCATTAAGGCAGCTAAACAGGAATACAAGCAAAAGGTAGAGAAGTATCTGGAAGATAATAACTCAAGACAGGTGTGGCAGGGACTACAACACCTAACCAACTATAAGGGCAATACAAAAAAAATAGCCAATGCCGATGCCCTGCTAGTAGAGGAGCTAAATAGCTTCTTCGCCTGCTTTGAGGTAAAAAGATCAGTCTCTGTGGCCTTAGCCCAAAGGCCCTCTAACATCCAGCCACTCACCCTGGATGAACATCAAGTGAGAGCTGAGCTGAAGGCTGTAAATCCCAACAAAGCTGCAGGTCCAGACGGAGTGTTGGGGAAAGTGGTAAAAACCTGTGCTGACCAATTAGCAGGGGTTCTGACAAGGATTTTTAACCTCTCCCTGCAACAGGCTAGAGTCCCATCATGCTTGAAAGCAACCACCATTATCCCAGTTCCAAAGATAGCAGCCATAAAAAGCTTGAATGACTATAGACCCATTGCACTGACGTCTATAGTGATGAAGTGCTTTGAGAGACTGGTCCTACAACACCTCAGGTCCTGTCTTCTACCAAATTTTGATCAACACCAGTTTGCGTATAGAAACAACAGGTCGACTGAGCCACCTTGAGAAATCTGGGAATTACGTCAGAATGCTTTTTATAGACTATAGCTCGGCCTTTAACACCCTCTTACCAGGCATTCTCATTGAAAAGTTGACTGACCTGAATTTCCCTCCCCTTACTTGTGAATGGATCAAAGACTTCCTGACTGATCGTCCACAAACAGTAAGGGTTGGGTCCTTTACATCTTCCACGCTGAAGCTCAGCACAGGCTCCCCTCACAGCTGTGTGCTCAGCCCCTACCTCTACTCACTATATACATATGACTGCATATCCTCTGATCCATCCAACATCATAATAAAGCTTGCAGATGACACAATGGTGGTGGGTCTCATAACTGGAGGGGACGAATCAGCATATAGGGAAGAAGTCCAGAAGGTATCCGCATGGTGCTCAAGAAACAACTTACATCTAAATACTAGCAAGACAAAGGAGATGGTGCTAGATTTCCGGAAGCACAGAGAGGAACCTGCCCCACTGTATATTGAGGGGGGCTGTGTGGAGAGGGTTTCCTCTTTTAAATTCTTAGGAGTGCTTATTAGCCAAGATCTCACCTGGAAAAACAACACGTCTCTGGTGATTGGAAAAGCCCAACAGAGACTTCATTTCCTTAGAGTCCTGCGGAAAAATCAGGTGGAACAACGGCTGATTACCTCTTTCTATCGGTCCATCATAGAAAGTGTCCTCACATATTGTATCATAGTGTGGTATGCTAGTTTAACAGTTGCGGAGAGGAAGGCACTACAGAGAGTGATCAATTCGGCACAAGAAACCATCGGTTGCCCTCTGACATCACTGGATAACATCGCCAGATCTCGCTGCTTTAGCAGAGCAAGGAAGATTCTCAAAGATGATTCACACCCTGGTTGGTATCTCTTTGCCCTTCTACCATCAGGCAGAAGATATCAAAGTATAGCCAGCCGAACGAACAGGTTTAAAGGTAGCTTCTATCCATGGGCTGTGAGACTTTTAAATTCAACCGCAATCACTCCATGCACATGCTAGTTTTTTCTTTTTTCTTTTTTTGTTTCTGTTATAATTTTGCACCAGTGAAGTTAAAACCAATTTCATCGTAATTTTAGTACAATGACAATAAACATTATTATTATTATTGTTGTTGTTGTTATTATTATTATTGTTATTATTATTATTATTTAGAAATTGAGAATGTGGGTAAGGTGTGAGGAGATGAACACTGCTCCTGCTTATTCATCCTTTGCCCCTTCTAGTTAGTTACATTTTTCAGGATACATCATGGTTGAGGGAATCAATGCCTCCTTGGAAGGTTGTTTTCACCTTGCCCAAAAGAAGCAACAATAAGGCCATTGCTGAAGATGGCCTTCCTTGAACAAGGAGATTAATACAATTATAGTTTGGTCTCAAATGTTTCAGTGCTGAAAAAGAATGTTGAGAAAATAGTAAAATTGCTCCAACTTGGATATATTTTTCCTGGACGATTGTCTGAAATATGCATTGAAACTTGTCAGATATGGCTACAGAATGTAGAAAACAAAAAAGAGATTCAAGAGCTACATGTACCCCAAAAGCCTCAAGTTACATCAGGTTATAAAGTCTTGAGTTTAGGTAGTCAATAGTGCCAGTTTTAAGGCTGAGAATCTGTTCATCACCTCAAGAAATTGAAAACTATTGTATATTATGTATATTGTGGTAGTTGCCTATCACTTATGATTCACAGAAGGGGAAATATAGTGAATTGTGAAGAATAAATAGAAGAAAATTCCTTATATGATTTTAAAAAAAAGGATCCAGAAAGATACTCTCTGTTAAAGCAATGCTTTTCTCTTTAGAGACTCAAGCTCAGTGGCCATTTCAGATTGAGCATAACCTACAAGGCAGCCTCCTCAATTTATGTTAGTATGGTCGCGACACTTCTGAAAATGGTGGGTTTAACAGTTGGCAAAATGTTACCGTTGATTTTATAAATTACATTGTTTCTTTTATCTTGGTTCTGGATAATTCCTGGAAGGCTGTGGCTGTGGGTATGTGTGCTATTGGTGTTCATAGAGGTTGGAGAAATCTGTCATTTCCAACACCCCTTTTTGTGTATGGTAGGGTTAGTTTATTCCTGGTGGTGTGTTATGGTTTGGGTCCTGTATGTCGGAATACGAAGTTTTTCAGATAGCCGTTGGAAAGAAAGACATCAAGAGGCTGGTTCTCTTCTGCTTTTCATACTGCTGTCGTGCTGCAGTGTGTCCTGGCCCTTATGGCACTCCAGAAGCAATTCCATCAGCAGACACATCAACCTACAACCAGTCTATAAACCCGAGAATTCAAATCAACTGCACAACCAATCAGCGATGGCACCAACCCTCAACCAATCTATACAATCTTCGCAACCAACACTTCATTTCCCAATGTGCCTCACCTGACATGACCTTCCCAAGACCCTCATGTGTCGTGACCCTCATGTGATGTGACCCACCCATCGCAAGATCCTGATCTGACCTATCACAAAATCTACTGACCACACTAAGCCCTTTTAAGCAGAACACTGACATCCCCTAAGCTCAGAGAATGAACCCCCACCCTCATTCTACACTGGAGCTACACATATTTTCCACCATTGCAAAATTTATATAATTTTGTTACAAATTAATGGAATTATTGGTGCTTAGATGAAAGTCTCAGGTCATTTTTATAAAGAAGAGAGATCAGTTCGTCAAGATGTCTTTATGAAGATTTGGCTGCTAATATTGAAAATAGAACTGTGTGCTTTTTGTGTGTGATGAGAAGTAGGAACAATTTTTTTCCTAACACTTCCTAATATGTGGCTAAGGGCAATTCTTACTAACCCTCACAAACTAATACAGCAGCTTCTACGAGGGAACCAAAGTTATGGGGTAGTTATGGGAACCTCTAGGTTTTCCCATGTAACACCGCTCCTGCGCGAGCTGCATTGGCTGCCTGTCGTCTTTCGGGTGCGCTTCAAGGTATTGGTTATCATCTTCAAAGCGCTCCATGGCACGGGACATAGCTATCTGCGGGATCGCATCCTGCCCCATACATCCCTGCGGCCGATTCGCTCCCACAGAGAGGGACTTCTTCGGGTGCCGTCCACTAGGCTATGCCAGCAGGCAATGCCCAGGGGAAGGGCCTTCTCTGTGGCGGGCCCGACCCTCTGGAACGACCTTCCCCCCGATATTAGAACAACTATGGACCTCCGCTCCTTCCGACAAAAATTAAAAACACACTTCTTCTGCTTGGCCGGGCCTAGGGTAATTAAATTGTTTTTTAAGGGATTTTTAGAGCTTAGTTTTAGTTTATATGGGTTTTAGCGCAGGGCTGGTTTAATTCATTTTAATATTGTAATTGTTTGTGGTTCTATTGTATTTTTAATTTCCCTGTGCCACGCCTCGACTCCCTTCCGGGAGAGAGAACGGGTTATAAATTAAAATAATAATAATAATAATAATAATAATAATAATAATAATAATAATAATTATTATTATTATTATTATTATTATTATTATTATTATTACAAGATGGTGGTGAGTGCAGCACTGTGATCTAAGCTCCACTCATTTTATATCCGCATCTTAGATTGTGATACTGTACCCAACATCCTGCAAATTTTGATTCACACACTCTGTGGACATTTCTGAGCTAACTTAAAGTTTGTGATACAAGAATGGTAGTACAGGAAAGTGAACTCTATTGCTCAACTTTTCCCTTTGGTAAAATAATACTGAAAGGGCTGTTCTGTTTCTCTACAATTAGAGGGATAAAATAATGAATTGGAAATCTTCAGTAATCTATATCAGCTTTCTTTAAATTTCTTCCTTCCAGATGCACTGGATTTGACCTCCACAATTCCCAAACAGCAGAGCTTTGGAAAGATAAATTTAGATTTGTGCTATGTCAAGATCCTAGCAGAATTATATGGTTTTTTTTACTGATATGTGGGATTATGGACAATTTTAATAAGTGCATCCCAGAACATTTCACAGACCACAGAAAGCTTGAGAATGAACTGAAGCTATGTTGTTTTCTTACCTTTAAACTGGAGCAGTTCCTGCTTAGTGAGAAATTAATATTTTTTTGTCTGATGATAATATTATTTCCAGGAAGTATAAGAGTAACATGTTTCTCCCATTCCTCAACTATTTTCCTGGCCCTCAAGATACATAACTCCCATGTTCCATTCATATTCTGAAGCTGGATGAGCCTCACTTGCCCTCTTCATCTTAGAAAATGTGAACAGAGAGTGGAATGAAGCTGCTACCTCACGGGGAAAGAGATGGAACAAGCGAAATTATATTTAGGAGCTATTTCCTATCCAGTCTCTGAAAAGGGTGCAGCATTGGGACAAGAGAGAAACTTCAAAAGGGGCACCTACAGACCACATGACAAGGGGCCTGAAATTCCCCATATTTCTAGTGATAATGGAAGAAGATTGCTCCTAAAACTGAGCAACAGATGTCAAGTTCCAAAAGTTTATTGAGTCGGGAAGCAGTAAACAGCCTTGACATTTGAAATTCACAAAGCATTCCCATAATTTATTACCCTACGCTCTCATTCCCCAAGGCAGAAACAACCTATCAGCAAACATCAACATAAAAAGAAGGGACTCCTGGCACTTAGAGAGCAAGGAAATGTAAAATGCAAAAGATTTGGGGATATAAAACAGCAATAAGGTTGTTGTGAGTAACTCTAGCTCTGCCAGCCACTGCTCATTGCCTCTGATTGAGGTAAACTGAAATTCCAGATTCAGACTCTGACCAGCAGGGAAGACAGAAATTGAATAAGTTTGACATTTTTAATAACAATTTCAAGCAACTGGCTGCCAGGGGCAACCTCTTCCTATGGAAATGTGCAGCCTGAGGTAGATTTAACATTTTTGTATTGCACTATTTGCATTTAATGACAAACCCTTTCAAAAATTCTCACTGTGGTAAAAGCCTCAAGGAGTCTCATATTTCAGAAAAATTAATTCAAAAATGGTAACAAGCTCAAGATTAAAAACAAATAAGAGACAGAAGGACAGAAGTTTCTAGGCAGACAAGCTATTTTGTTAATTTAAAGGAAAAGAAGGGTTTGAAGAAAGTTGGCATGCCTAGGCCACATTGAGTGAAGAGGAATTGTCTTGGAACATATATAAAATTTATACTACAATGTATGTAAATAACCAACTTCCTTAATTTTTCCTATTTTTTAAATTGCAATCTTGTGGGATCAGTGGTGGGTTCCTACCGGTTTGGATCGGTTCAGCCGAACCGGTATTGGTTTAGCGGCCTGGGTCGCTGGAACTGGCAGCAACCCAGGCCTGCCACGCCCCCAAACTGGTTGTCCAGGCTGCACCTATGATGCCACCATCTTGTTTTTTACTTCTGCGCATGCGCAGAACTATTTTAATTGCATTGCGCATGCATGCACGCATATGAGTAAACCAGCAGTAGTGCCTGTCAGAACCCACCCCCACATATGGCCCATGGGTTGGACATGAAGAAAGCAGCCAACAGGTAGGATATTGGTCAGGAAAGGAGAACAGGAGCCTAGACTGGGTCAATTCTCTTGCACAGATGGACAGCAAGAGTCTGATATTAAATAGAGGGCCATGTGTCTTATTTCACAAAGGAAAAATCCATTTCAAAGCATGTCAAACTGATGATCTGCTAGCCAACATGATAAAGAATAAAAAGAATAGGGATTTTGAAGTGATATATCAATAGTATCTGGAGAACAGAGTAAACAAGCTCCAAAATCTCGTCAATTTTTTTTCTTACTAAAGGGAAATGTATTATATTTCTATTTAAATTATACTAATTATTTTCCTCTATACATTCCTATGCATAAAACAGAATACGAACCTATTGTCATTTTATGACAATTGCTTTTATTGCTTATACTGGAGCTCTAGATTTTTGGGATAATTCATTATAGGAAATTCTGCATCATTCAATGTCAGCTATAAAATTCTACTGATACATAGTGTCCAGCACACAAAAAAAGCTGTTTAATTAAAGATATTTTCATAGCAGTTAGAGGTTAGCGTGGCAAATAAACTCAAGGATAATTGTAGAACTTGTCCAATCAAAAGATTTTTCATTTGAGTTTCCCCTCAAATATAAGGGAATGGAGAAATAGTTCAGAAGGAATTACATGTCTCTGTTCCTACTGTGATCAAATGTAGTCCCTCAGGCTACATTTCAGTAAAAGAAAAAATGTTTTGGAGATAAGTTCAATATCTCATTCCATGTAGTTCACAGTAACAGCAGATATAAAGTTTATCTCATGCCGTTCCCACAGTAGAATAAATTCCAGCTATTTTTGAATAATCATTATTAATATAATAAAAGTTTGCCCTTGGAAACTCCCATCTTCATTTTATATGCTTAATATGTTGTACTTTGACATATATATTTTACTGTGTCAGTTAACAGCAAGGGATCATCTAGTGCTCTAGAGCAGGGGTCCCCAACCTTTTTTGCACCAGGGACCGGTTTCATTTTAAAGAAAATTTTGCGGACCGGCTGTGTGGCTCAGCAGTCATGTGACTGGGTGGGCGTGGCCAACTTGGAAAATGTTTTCACATTTTCATCTCACTTAACAATGGTCTTGGTTAACAACCAAACTTTTGGGCTCAATTGTGGTCATAAGTTCTTTCTTTCTTTTTCTTTCTTTCTTTCTTTCTTTCTTTCTTTCTTTCTTTCTTTCTTTCTTTCTTCCTTCTTTCTTTCTCTCTCTCTTTCTCTTTCATTTCTCTGTCTCTTTCTTTCTTTCTCTCTTTCTTTTTTTCTTTTTCTCTTTCTTACCCTCTTTCCCCCCCCTCTCTCCCCATTTCTCTTTCTCTCTCTTTCTTTCTTTTTCTTTTTCTTTCTTTCTTTCTCTTTCCCCCCCTCTCTTTCCCTATTTCTCTTTCTCTCTCTTTCTTTCCCTTTCTCTCTCCTTCTCTCTTTTTTCTTTCTCTTTCTTTCCCTCTTTCCCCCCTCTCTTTCCCTATTTCTCTTTCTCTCTCTCTTTCTTTCTCTTTCTTTTTTCCCTCTTTCTCTCTCCTTCTCTCTTCTTTCTCTCTCTCTCTTTCCCTCTTTCTTTCTCTTTCTCTCTTTGTCTTTTCTTTCTCTTTCTCTCTCTTTTTTCTTTCTTTCCTTTCTGTCTCTCTTTCTTTTTTCTCTCTTTCTCTCTGTCTGTCTTTCTCTCTCTCTTTCTCTCTCTTCCATTTTCTTTTTCTTTCTTTCTCTTTCTCTCTCTCTGTCTCTCTCTCCTTTGTTTGCCCATCTGTCACTCTGTGTGTGTGTGTGTATGTGTGTCTCGCATTCAGGCACTTAAATCACTCATTCTGTGTCTCTGTCTATCTTTCTCTCCCTCCCTCCCACTCTCTGTCTCTCTGTGTGTGTCTGTCACTCTGTGATTCCCCCCTACCTCCCTGTCTCTCTCTGGGTCTGTGCCTCTCTGTGTCTGTCTGTCTCCCGCCCTCCCCCCCCCCCCCCCCCGCCCAAGCCTCCTCAGTTCCTGGAAGTAGCCTGGCCGGCCCGCCAGCCCGCTGGCTGTATTTACTCGCTCGCTCTCTCACCCATCCACCGGACGAAGGAACCTGGCGTCCGATGGGTGAGCAAGCGAGCGAGCGAGCAACCGCGGCTAGCGGGCCAGCGGATTGTTGGGCGCTGCCGCAGCAACTTTCCCGCCGGCCAGTCGGCCACAGTTACTCACTCGCTCGCTCACCCACCGGACGCCAGCTTCCTTCGTCCGGTGGGTAGGTGAGCGAGCGAGTAACCGCAGCCGGTGGGCGGGCAGGCAGGTTGTTGGGGGCTGCTGCAGCAAGTTTCCTTGCCCGCCCGCGCTTGCTTGCTCGCTCGTTCACCCACCCACGGGACGAAGGAACCTGGCGTCCCCGCCCCCGCCCGCCCGCTCGCCTTAGCCTGCCCCGGCCGCCCGGCTGCGCGCTCTGCCCAGGGGGCTGCCCCCTCCTCCTCCTGTCTGGCTCTGCAGCCTGGTCCCTACTAAGCCACGGACCGGCACCGGTCCGCGGACCGGGGGTTGGGGACCCCTGCTCTAGAGAATGTATGTAAAGATAGTATGGGGATAAACAATCATGTGTTTTCTAATCACTATATAGAAGCATCTTACATTGCAAATGAAAAAGAAATTCCTCAAGCAATGACTTGTTTAGAAGGTACATAAACCGTTGGTTGGTTACGTTTCAACTGTTTTTCTTTCAGTCCTTTTAACCTTAATTTCAGACATCAACTGTAAATGCTAGTTGTTAAGATTTTATTAATATCCATGGCTGAAAATGTACAAGGTCAAGATTGAAAAGAGCCTGTTTGGGTGAGAATGAAGCCCATCCTCATATGGGGCTCTCCTGTGTTCCCCATCATGTGTGAGAAAGAAACTTTACAGAGTAAGCTTCATCACCAAAGCATCCAAAGTTAGCAGTACAGTACAAAGCATTTATAAACAAGGGACAATATGTTTTTCCAGGATGTAATTTGTGGTCAATAGGGAGCTTCTGAAAATTAATTGGCCACAGTGAGTTTTCTTAGGATTACACTGTGTTTTTGTGCTATGGTTACAATTAGTACTGCAGCTCTCCTGCTTAGCTATGGACTTAACAGACTTATCGGTACACAAAGGAGAGCATTATCTGAAATTAGAGAAGTCCACTGAACTCCTTCCACAATTACAATATGGAAAGATTCTGAATGCACCAGATGTAAGGCAGTGTATATAATTACAGTTCTTCCTTTTCAGGTATACTTAGCTGGGAAATATAGTGGCAAGTTTGGCTGCATCTTGTTTCCTGGTAAAGGAACCACCTCTGATGGCATTTAGCAACCGCTGTTTACAAAGGACTCTGAATCCAGACAGATATATTTGAAAATTATCTCTGGCAGGCATAAATTAAAGAGATATTGTGAGATGTTTAAATTCCAGAAGATAATTTGAGAGAATTCCCTAGTTCCAATAAGCAAAAATTGTGAGTAGATAAAACCCATAGAAGTTTGCTAATTTTCATCAGAATTTAAACTGGTTATTGGAAAGATACTGCTTCTCGATTAACTAGACAGCAGCATCCACCTGGCTCTTTCCTATGGACAACTGATTTACTTAAGCCAGGAAAACTGTGACCACAGGCCTAATTCAGCAATGTCCTATTCTCCAGGAAAGTTTGCTGGCCCAGAAGAAGAGGATTCTGCAGCACTCTTCCCCATGCTAACTTTCTTGGTTTCTTAAACCTATCTTCTGTTGGGCTGCTTCCTCCTTTCTTTTCATGACCTCCAATACAGCCAGCTCCTTGGCTTCTTTCTTCTGATTCCGAGCTTCAAATTCCAGCCTACAACAACCAAGAGATCCATAATTGTATAGAGATTTAATTTCATTGCACTTATTCAAATTGCTGGGCAATTCTGATGTTCTTATGCCGCTCTGAGCCGTTTCTTAGAATTTTCTTCTACAAATCAGATGTATGATGTTCAGAAAGCAGGAAAGGATGCTTCAGATTCACGAAAGTCCTGGGTCATACAGGGACCTCAGGAAAAATATTGTTCTTTAAGAAACAGTGATCGATACAAAGATAGTGCCCATGCTAATCCAAAGCATAATTTCCTGCTCAAATCCAAATAGTGAGCAATTAAGCAATTTATCATGTCTTCTTCCTAATTTGTGAAAGGTATTCTAGTTGCAATATTGGTTATTTTTATGGAAATCAAAATATAACTCAATCCTTCTATAGGCAACCCCGGCATTCTGTGACCTATAGATTAACGTAGATCTGAAATTATAGGAACGTTTTTGAGCATTCACATGATATTGTAAAAAATATATCTTCAGAACCACAGTTGTATAACTATGCATTGAAGTGGGTAATTCATGATTTGTGGACTGCACATGACCTCCCAAATACATCTCTGCAGCCCTCAAAATTACGGTAAGCTACCAAATTTAGTAAAAAACTATTCAGAGGTGGCTACATGATCTTCTACTGTATAATGATTACTTTAATATACTTTAATACTTTTAGGTAACTGTTTAAAGATGCCTCCATCCCATCCCATTATGTTGGGTCATAAAAAGATAGGTCCAATGAATGAAACGTTTATAGCAGCAAAATCAAAATTCTATCATACTACACACAATTAAAAGCAGCTAACCTGTTCTTAATTATTCTTTTCACTATCAGATCAGTGATGAGATTGTTGCCACTGTCTACCAGCCGTAAAATGCCACGTCTCTTAGGTTCCTGTAGATACAGAGAATAGAATGAATGGATAAATGAGAAATAAAAACAAAATCTCTTACAGCAGAAGTGATGGCCAGGGCTCCCATTTAACATGGGACTACAACTGACAGAGCAATGTTGTATGTCGGTGAGTTTAGGCAGACTCTCTTGGATTTGGGGTGTCTTTTTTCTTTTCTTTTTCTTTCACCAACTACTTTAAATACTTTATAGCAGGGGTCCTCAACCTTTGCAACTTTAAGTCTGAAGGACTTCAGCTCCCAGAATTCTCCAGCCGGATGGAGAATTCTGGGAGCTGAAGTCCTTCAGAATTAAAGTTGCAAAGGTTGGGGACCCCTGCTTTATAGGATGTGATGTGCTATCTCAACATGGAGGAAATTATGCCATCAATTTTCAGGAACAGTGATAAGACGCGATTCCAGAAAGCCCCATCCAAATCAAGCATGTTTAAGAGCCAAAAACATTGTTAGTGTTCTGGATAATCTTTCAGCCATTCTCAGGAAGACAGCCTTAATTCTTATCAAATAGGCTGAAAAAGTTCCAGGGATGCATGTATGGCAGTGCAGAAAGAAAAAAAGTCAATAAAACAATTAGAATTGAAGAAAGGAAGGAACTCTGCAGTTTAGCACAGCAATGAGACAATTCACAATTGGCCACAAAGTTGATAGCTCAAATAGACTATAAGGTATATTCTTAACTGTTCTTCTGACCACCAAGTGGTTTAAAAATGCTGAAAGAAATTTATTTCCCTGTCATATATTGGGGAACTGAGGCCCAAAAAAGGGAAAAAATAGGTTTTCCATCATTCTAACCTCATATGGATTTGATCCATCCTTGTCAGGCACCACCTCAGTCATCCCATGGCACACAAGATCCACCTATACAAAAAGAAAAACTGTTACCATCTTTCTTTGTCTGGAGGCTGATTCATCACAATATAGCAGGCTGAACTCACCTATATGATATAGGCAATACGTCCCTTAATGAAGCCACTATATATTGGCAAATGCTCTGTCTCCCAACTGTCTCCAGGATGCTGTCGCCTCACCTCATACCCACTTCAAGCTATGTTCAAGTTATCAATTTTAAGAGCATTGGAAGAAATAGATTATTTCCCCACTCTGCCTTACAGCATCCAAAATATCATTTCCACCATTAAGAACATTTTGATCTATATTTCTAAAACTTTGTGTATAATTGTATGTGTATATAGCTCGAAGTTATGACAGACTTGAAAAAAGTTATTTACGACCCATCCTCAAATTTATGGCTGCTCCACCACTCCCATGGTTACATAATTATATTTTGTAACTTTTTTGCCATTTTCTGGCAAAAACCACCCACTGGATAAGTGGGATTTAGACTTACGATCACATGATTGGCTTAACAACCACCTCTCTTTAGTGACTTGCTTAATAACCATTATAAAATCAAATCCAATCATGCAGTGACTTGACTTATTACTATAATGACTTATGACCAAAATTCGGGGCTCAATTGTGTTCGTAAATTGAGGATTACACTATACAACCCATGACCTGTTGAGTCATTGGTTCAGAGATATATCCTCACCTAAACACAGAAACAGAATGACCATGGGTGGGGAAAAAAAGTGTGGGAACAGGAGTGATTACCAACCTCTTGCCCCACTGACTTTCCTAGCAGGAGGCTGGCAGCGAGTTCGGGAAATGGCAATCATGTGATTGCTGTTGACTGCAACAGCACTGAAGCCATCATAACTTTGCTAAATTTCAATCCACGCTGAGCTCCTAGGAGTGACCCATTCTTTCATAAATGTTTGTCAAAACAGTCTGCATGCGTAGGTACTTTATTTTATATACCTGTGGCAATGGAAGTGATTGGAACACCTGATTGATTATTTGGATGTATGAGCAAATGCTTTTGGCAATATAGTGTATGTATGTATATACGTATGTATATGTGTATGTATGTGTGTGGCCACACCCCACCGGTTCGAATCCCAGTGGGGTGTGGCCAACTGATGAGAGCTAATAAGCTCGAAATAGATCTATCTTGGTCTCTCAAATTTAAATTTATTGATCAGCTCATCAAACTAACGTATGTATGTATGTATGTATGTATGTATGTATGTATGTATGTATGTATGTGTATGTATGTATATATATATGTGTGTGTGTATGTATATGTATATATATATGTATATATATGTATATATGTATATGTATATAGGAGAGAGAGGGAGAGAAAGAAAAAGAAAGAAAGAAAGAAAGAAAGAAAGAAAGAAAGAAAGAAAGAAAGAAAGAAAGAAAGAAAGAAAGAAAGAAAGAAAGAAAGAAGTCAGAGATCCTCACCTTGAAATGATCAAGCAGATCAGCGGTGACCGAATAGGGAGCTCCAATCACTACTTCAGAAACATACTAAAGACAAAGAAAAGGGGGGGGGGGGGGGGAAGGCAGCCATAACTACATAGTCCACACATCTATCAATTATTGTTTTAATTAGCGAATTTTGAAAGTCAGATTTTAGGAGACAAATGGAGCATTGAAAGATTCCATTAGATAATGAGACTTACTTTTGTGCTAATAGGGCTTTAGTTCAGGGAAGTAGTAATTGAAATCTGTGTCTTCTAAAACAGGGGTCCCTGACCTTTCCAGCTCTGTGGACTGCTGGTGGTGGAAGGGACTGGAAATGGTTTCGTGCAAGTGAGCTGCTTGCATAAATGTAGCAGTCTGTGTGGCTTGGTTCCCAATATGCCGGGTTGCAGACTGGGGGTTGGGGACTCCCGTTCTACAAGTTCCACTGGAGAAAAATAGTCTCTCTTTTATAAAATGTCTAGAGCGAGCCAGTTTGGTGTAGTAGTTAAGGAGTTGGTCTAGAAACCATAGTCCTGTTTTAGGCATGAAAAAATCGACTCAGCAACTTTTGGGCCAGTCATTCTTTCCTTGCCCAACCCCCCTCATAGAGTTGTTGCAGTGGAGAAAATAGGAGGAGGAGGTTTTAGATATTTTCCAAGCTGTTCTCATCGCGATGTCAATCAAAAGTCAGAATTATTCTCTTCTAAATTATAAATTAGGACATAAAGTGAAGGTAAAGCAAATACAGCCAACCATCCTGAAGTGAAACATGTCTGGCTTGGTTGATGATCTAGTGACCAAAGAATATTGCCTTAAATTCCATGGAATAACTGTAGAGCAAGAGTGTCAAACTCGACTTCATTGAGGGCTGCATAAGGGTTGTCTTTGACCTCGTGGGAGGGGGGTGGAGAGGACGTGGCCACATGGCCAGCTTGATGTAACTCATGCCGCGATGCCTGTGGCTCTGCCAGAGAAAACAGGCACCCGGGCTCTGTTTTTGGCTGAGACAGCCTCCTGCAACCGTCTGCCAGTGAAAATGGAGCTATGGGATTGACTAAATCTTATTAATAATTGACTCTGTTGGAAATTTTTAAATATTGAGACGTTGGAACCATAGAGATATACAGTCAGGTCCCAAAATATTGGGACATCGTCACAATTCTAACATTTTTGGCTCTGTACACCACCACAATGGATTTGGAATGAAACAAACACAATGTGCTTTAACTGCAGACTGTCACTTTAATTTGAGGGTATGTACATCCAACTCAGGTGAACGGTGTAGGAATTACAACGGCATATGTGCCTCCCATTTGTTAAGGGACCAAAAGTAATGTGACAATTGGCTTCTCAGCTGTTCCATGGCCATAAACCCAATACAGCGTGCAGATAAATCCCAATCCCCTCATAATCCCAATTATGAGGCCCTCTGGAACGACCTTCCCCCCGAACTCCGGACCACCACGGACCTCTGCCTCTTCCGCCAGCGTCTGAAGATGCACTTTTTCCACCAAGCCGGCCTGGCCTAGTACCCGAGACCATCTTATAAGACTGTGTTTTAAATTGATATAAGGTTTTAATTAGTGGGATTTTTAGTGATTTTTAGCACAGGGTATTCCAAATTTAATCAGTTTTTTATTGTGTTGTATTATTTATGGCGTGTCTATTTATTTATATGTTTATACTTGTTTTAATTTCCTGTGCACCGCCCTGAGTCCCTTCAGGGAGATAGGCGCGGTATAAAAGTCAAATAAAATAAAATAAATAAAATAAATAAAATAAATAAAATAAATAAATAAAATAATACAATGTGAGATAAAAGGCCCAGAGGTCATTTCAAGTGTGCCATTTGCATTTGGAATCTGTTGCTGTCAACTCTCAAGATGAGATCCAAAGAGCTGCCACTATCAGTGAAGCAAGCCATCATCAGGCTGAAAAAACAAAACAAACCCATCAGAGAGATAGCAAGAACATCAGGCCTGGTCAAAACAACTGTTTGGAATATTCTCAAAAAGAAGGAACGCACCGGTGAGCTCAGCAACACCAAAAGACCCGGGAGACCACGGAAAACAACTGTGGTGGATGACCAAAGAATCCTTTCCCTGGTGAAGAAAACACCCTTCACAACAGTTGGCCAGATCAAGAACACTCTCCAGGAGGTAGGTATATGTGTGTCAAAGTCAACAATCAAGAGAAGACTTCACCAGAGTGAATACAGAGGGTTCAAAACAAGATGTAAACCATTGGTGAGCCTCAAAAACAGGAAGGCCAGATTAGAGTTTGCCAAACGACATCTAAAAAAGCCTTCACAGTTCTGGAACACCATCCTATGGACAGATGAGACCAAGATCAACTTGTACCAGAGTGGTGGGATGAGAAGAGTATGGAGAAGGAAAGGAACTGCTCATGATCCTAAGCATACCACCTCACCAGTGAAGTATGGTGGTGGTACTGTCATGGTGTGGGCATGTATGGCTGCCAATGGAACTGGTTCTCTTGTATTTATTGATGATGTGACTGCTGATAAAAGCAGCAGGATGAATTCTGAAGTGTTTCGGCCAATATTATCTGCTCACATTCAGCCAAATGCTGCAGAACTCATTGGACGGCGCTTCACTGTGCAGATGGACAATGACCCAAAGCATACTGCAAAAGCACCCAAAGAGTTTTTGAAGGGACAGAAGTGGAATGTTATGCAATGGCCAAGTCTATCACCTGACCTGAATCCCATTGAGCATGCATTTCACTTGCTGAAGACAAAACTGAAGGGAAAATGCCCCAAGAATACGCAGGAACTGAAGACACTTGCAGTAGAGGCCTGGCAGAACATCACCAGGGATGAAACCCAGTGTCTGGTGATGTCTATGCGTTCCAGACTTCAGGCTGTGATTGACTGCAAAGGATTTGCAACCAAGTATTAAAAAGGGAAAGTTTGATTTATGATTATTATTCTGTCCCATTACTTTTGGTCCCTTAACAAGTGGGAGGCACATATGCCAACTGTTGTACCGTATTTATCGGCGTATAACACGCACTTTTCCCTCCTGAAAATAGGGGGCAAATTATGTATGCGTGTTATACGCCGATATGCGTGTTATACGCCGATACATGGACCCGGGAACCGTGGACCCTGGCAGGTAGAGCAAGGTCGAGGGGCTTCTCCCCTTTCCCCACTTCCCGGCTCTTTCCAAACCCCGGGAGCTCGCCGAGGGGTGGCAGCGGCAGCGGCGGCGGCAATCCCCCCCAAAAGGGCAACACGAGGGAGGGCGCTGCTCTCCCGTTAGGGAAGGGACCGCAAGGAGGGCTAACCGTTCCCAGGGGAAGGAGGAGAAAAAAAACCCCAACCTCTCCATTAATCCCCATGGATTCGCTTGCAAGGCAACCCAGCCAACGGCATCGAAACTGCCCCGCGGAGGACGGAGCCTCCTTCTCCTCCTCCGCCCGATCACCTTTTTTCCCACGCCGCGGCAAAAGCTGGCACGAAGGTAATAACGGCGGAGAGGGGGGCTAACGCCAGCTCACCGAACCGCCGAAGCTGGCTTCTTTAATCGCCGGGGCTGGAAGCCAGCCAGCCAGCGGGGCGACACATTCCCGTCCCTTCCCTCCCTCCCTCCCGTCCTTCTTCCCTTCCCGCAAGACTGCAGCTTCCCGTACTTGCCCTCCTCCGATCATGCCCTCCGGGGTGCCTGCAGGGCGCGGGGAAAAGTTGTATCCCGGCGGGATCGCTCCGGCGGCTGCTTTCCCACCGCGCGGGATCACCGGGATTTTGGCCGCTCCTGGCTCCGCCGGGCTTCCGTTCTCTGCCGGCGGGGAGATGGTAAGAGGAGAGGCGGTGCGATCTCCTGAGCAGCCGCCCCGTGCCGCCAGGCGCTCCTTTGGTCGCTTCCACCCGCGCCCCTCTCTCGCGGGCTCCGAATTTTGATACGAGCGCAAGGGCAGGGGTTTGCCAAGGCTCCATTAGGGGTGGAGGGATGGACCCGGGAACCGTGGACCCTGGCAGGTAGAGCAAGGTCGAGGGGCTTCCCCCCTTTCCCCACTTCCCGGCTCTTTCCAAACCCCGGGAGCTCGCCAAGGGGCGGCGGCAACGGCAACGGCCGCCGCCGCCGCTGCTTCGCATCCCTCCACCCCTAATGGAGCCTTGGCAAACCCCTGCCCTTGCGCTCGTATCAAAATTCGGAGCCCGCGAGAGAGGGGCGCGGGTGGAAGCGACCAAAGGAGCGCCTGGCGGCACGGGGCGGCTGCTCAGGAGATCGCACCGCCTCTCCTCTTACCATCTCGCTGCCGGCAGAGAACGGAAGCCCGGCGGAGCCAGGAGCGGCCAAAATCCCGGTGATCCCACGCGATGGGAAAGCAGCCGCCGGAGCGATCCCGTCCGGGCACCGGGCGCCCGCCTCCCTGTACGCGCGGCTCCACAGCCCCCTGGAGCGAGCGAACGGGCGGGGGGAAGGGCCAAAGAGGGGGCATCGGGCAGGGAAGCCGCGCGCATCTCCCCCGGCTCCCTTTGACAGCCACCACAGCACACGTTTCTCCTCCCTGTCGGAGGAAGCCGGCGGAGATACGCGCGGCTTCTCGCGGCTTCTCTGCCTGACGCCCCTGCCGGGCCACCTGGCCCACTGTGGGAGGAGGCGTCCGTAACCTCTGGCATGCCGGCCCTTCTGCTGCTTCCCGGGTTGGGGCGGGGGGAGAGGGAAGAGAGGGAGTGACTGACATACACAGAGAGAGACAGAGGGGAAGGGAGGGAAAGACAGAGACAGAGAGAAAGAGAGGGAAGGAGAGAGACGGAGAGAGACACAGATAGAGAATGAATCGGAGACAGACAGGAGGAAAGAGGAAGAGACAGGCATACAGAGACAGAGAGAGGGAGGGAGAGAATCAGAGTGAGTGACACACACAGAGAGAGGGAGGGAGAGACAGATAGATAGAGACTGATTAAGTGAGTGAGAGACAGACAGACAGACAAACACAGAGTGAGAGAGATGGGCAGAGGAAGGAGAGAGAGACAGATAGAAAGAGAGAGACGAAGGGAAAGAAAGAGAAAGAGAGAGAAAGAAAGAGAAAAAGAGAGAAAGAAAGAGAAATGGAGAGAGGGGGGAAGGAGGAAAGAGAGAGAAAGAAAGAACTTATGACCACAATTGAGCCTAAAAGTTTGGTTGCTAACCAAGGCCGTCGTTAAGTGAGTTTCACCACATTTTCCTTTTACATTATTTACCTTATAAATGGTAATAATATTAATAAAAAAAAGTTCTGAGCTACCCTTATTTTGCTTCAAAGTTCTTTATTTGAAATTTAATTTTTTTTCCTGAAATTTCCCTCTTAAAATGAAGGTGCGTGTTATACGCCGGTGCGTGTTATACGCCGATAAATACGGTAATTCCTACACCGTTCACCTGAGTTGGATGTACATACCCTCAAATTAAAGCTGACAGTCTGCAGTTAAAACACATTGTGTTTGTTTCATTCTAAATCCATTGTGGTGGTGTATAGAGTCAAAAATGTTAGAATAGTGTCGATGTCTCAATATTTCTGGACCTGACTGTATATCAAATTGTTACAAAATGGATTATTAGGAGATAGTAGAGAGATATGAAGAAATAATTTTGATTTGATCAAAAGCACGCATGAAACTATAAAGAACAATAAGGAGACAAGGGAATTGTCTACAAATGAAGAAATGAGTGTAAAAGCCTGTCAACAACTGGAGGGAAACCCCCTCTGCAGGGGGGGGGGGGGATAAGGCAACAAGAGAGTCTCCGAGCTGAAAGGAACTTTAAAGAGAAAGTGAAAAATACCGGGAAGGTATGCTATCTTGCTTTTGAAACACTTCGCAAAGAAGCCTTTTTTTCTTTACTAAAGCTTTGTATTATGAAATAAGCGGCAGACATTGACAGATTTCTTCTGTTAATAGAACTCTTTGAAATGGCGGACTGAAGTGCAAGAACAAAGAACAGAGCCATTTCCGTTTGCGCTGAAAGAGAATCAATCAGGGTTGATTTACTTATCATCTTTTTAGTTTAATCTATTTTACTTAAAACCTGGAAATTTGGACTATTTTTACAATCTTAAGGAATATTTGTGAAACTTTACTGCGCATCTTTAAAACTTAAACAAGGACTATACTTTTATTTCACTTTGTTTCTGCCCCTCCTCTAACAAAGAAGTTCTTAAGATACTTAACATGAAACCAGTCCCTATTGCCAAAAAGGTTGGGGACCCCTGCTTTAAAGGATACTATTTAGAGTGAACTTTTTTTTTTTAATCCATTCTTTTCTCTCTCTCTCTCTCTCTCTTTGTTGGCTTTATAAATAGAAAGCCATTATATAATCATACTGTATATAAAAGGATGTTAAAATAATTAGTAATTTTAGGGTTAAGATATAAGAACTGTAATAATTGATATGAAAAATAAGTGGTAACATTGGAAGAAATTTATAGAAATCTATGATGAATTGATACATTCTTAAAAATTGATAACCTGTTATGGGAATGGCTTTTTTATGGTTTTTCTCTCTCTTTTTCTCTCTGTGAAGTTTGTATTATTTGTGTTTTATGTTAAAAAATAAAATAAAAAAATATTATTAAAAAAAAAACAACTGGGGGAAAAGATGAACATGATGTTTAGAAAATAGGTGAGAAATTAGAAGAAGTAGAAAAATCAAAATGAGATGCAAGAAGAGAAAGATAATGAAGAGAAAGGATTGATAAGTAGGAGTCAAATAGATAATTCCTTAAAACCATATGATAAAACAGAGGGGAAAAAGAAAAATCTCTTAAAAAAAGACTTATGGATGGATACTCAAATCATACAAAGGGTAACCTGAGGGGAATATTCAGTGAGTATAAAAATATCAAAAAAGTTATAAGATTCCAAGAGAGAAAAATAAAAGGGTGATTAAAAAGTTAACAAATGATGGAACTCCAAAACGGTTAAGAGAAGATGGATAAGGATAAAATATATTAATAAAATGAAGAAGTAGAAAATAACAAATAGGGAAAATAGTAGCATGCTGTATATATTAACAGATAATAGAATTTATTATAATTGAAAATAAACTAAGGTTAGAAGGTAGAAGTTTAGGATTAGAAAACCTAATTGTACTATTAATATTAACAATGTGAAAATATATTGTGAACTTAAGACTTTTAAGGATTAGAAATTGTGGGGACTTTGAGATATAATTCCGGAATTGATTAAATTTTGTTAATATTTGGTCTTATTAATAGTCCTAGATATTTGGGATATTGAAATTCTGATGGAATAATAAGTAATTTTTAAAATATTAATTATTAGTGACTTAGTAGGGGATAACAAATACATGGTGCAAAGAAATATTACTTACGTTTAAACAAATTAATGGAAAAAATGATAAAGAATTATAAAGAGGGAATGATATTGTTGAAGTTGGAAGATTAGGATTATGCATACTTATTTGTGCATTATTATTGTTAACATTGTTTAAAAAGGATGTTGACCCAGGCAATACACTGTCCACAAAACTATGTACGGTATGTAAGGAAAACTGCAAATAGAACTTGAATTAAAAAAAAGAAGAACAGTACAATTCTTGCCAAATACTCACTCTGCAGGCCAAAACACTGAGAGTTCGTTCATGCACATTCATTATGGGATAGTTCTTGCCCTTATAGAGATTCACTTCCTGTAATTAAATTATAGCAGTTAGCATCAGATACTTCATTCATCTCCCCAGTAGGTGAAAATGAGTAAGTAGACTTCCAACCAAGCCGTACAGAACTGATACTCACTTGGTCAAAGTGCAGCCCAACAATGATATAAGGACGCTTTGCTATTTGGTGCGCTCTCTCCAGAAAATCCGCATGACCCACATCTAATATATATGTTAAGAAAGCAAACCTCAGGCCCTAAATGAAGCTAATGTGACATAGATATGTTCTTTCCTTTTCACAGGCCCTCTATTTCTTTTCTTAATAGCTCACATAGTTGTAGATTACAAGACTTACAATAACTAGACATGGCTCATGCTCAGAAAAAGTTCTGGAATTGATTGCAAGAACTATTGGCAAGTGCTTGTTGTATTGTAACCTTTAGCATCTGTATCCTGGGTTTTTAAAAAAAAATCTATACTTATACTTAAAATTAATTGAAAACACACTTTTAATGCTTGGCCGGCCTAGGTTAGTCTTCCGTCTTTTGATAGGGTTTTAAGGGGTTTCTAGGGTAATTTAATTTAGGGGATTTTAGCGCAGGGACAATTCTGTTTAATTCGTATTTTAAAATTTTATCTTTTTATGTATTTTATGTTGGTTTTTAATTTCCCTGTGCACCGCTCCGAGTCCCTCTGGGGAGAGGAGGCGGTATATAAATAAATTTATTATTATTATTATTATTATTATTATTATTATTATTATTATTATTATTATTATTATTATTATTATTATTATTATTATTATTATTATTATTAATGGACATTCGTCCAGCATTCTCTAAAGATTGATGGGTAAATAGTGGCACAAAATAACGGCTAAGTAAGTAGTTATTACAAAATAGTTACCGGTAAGTCACAGCGAGCACCAGATTTATTTGGGGGTGGGGTGCAGGGGGGGGCAAGGTAGATATGGCAAATTTTGCTTAAGAGGATATTATTTGGAATGGGTTTTCCCATTGGATGGCATAATAGAGCTTGAAAAAAGCAACATTCCATTTTCTTAAGTAGGCTATAGTATATGTGTCACTTTTTTCACATTACTTTCCTAGATTAAAATAAAATCCCTTATCATACAAGGTTTTACAGAGATAGTGAACATGTCTATGTTATAATTCTTTTGAAGTTTGGACAAATCAATAAGAATTCTCATCTAAAAGTACACTTTACTGTTAGATAAAGCTACATTCGCCTAACTGCAAGAACTTGATTTAGCATTTCTAAATCAAAACAACCTGAAGAACTGGTTAAGATATGAAGTATAGGCAGTTCCAAAACCAGGTATCAGGACTTCCTAATTTGCTGCAAAAAACTCTTAATTCCATTCTTCCCCAAAGAAAACAAATCTAGGATACGAAAAAGATCAAAAGCGCCCGCCACATAGATTATGGTATCTCCAGGTTGAGGCTCCTTGCCAGATGCAAATTGGATGATCTTCTGAGATGTTTGCAGAAACTGAGAAACTCCAGTCCAGGGACTGTGACCTTTAGGGCACTGAAGAAAAAAAAAAGAACATCTTCAATATTTTTGCCGCTATTGGAGTTAGTTCTCTTCGAATATAAGGAAAGGAATTTGAATTAAATAGTAGGTTAAAAAAATTAATTCTAATAAATCAACGCCTACATAAGCAACAACGATGAAGACCCAGTAATTGCTACAAAAAGTTAACAGGCCAATCTAAGTAGATATACACATTTAAAGATCATAATCACAAAGAATTGACACCAGTTAAAGATTAAGATTAAACTGACGTCATAATAACTTCTTTATTATCAAAATTAAATACAGTCAAAATGAGTTTTTCCTATATTTCTACTTTTATTTCAAATTCCATTGCCCATTTTTATGCTTTTCTATTGAACCAATGAATTTATATAATTTGAAATTCAAACTGAACTACGGTAGCGCTTATCATTGTGACAATATCAATTATTTTTTACACAAAAAGTTCAATGTATATTGCTGCATTGATACTTTAACCCTATAGAAGATGTAAAAAGTGGAAGCTAACAGTAGGCTGCTAACCTCTCTACTTTTATGCCCGTGATGGCGAACCTATGGCACGCGTGCCACAGGTGGCTTGAGGAGCCATATTTGCTGGCACGCCAGTCATCAGCTCTGGCGCGCATGCGTGCTCCGGCCAGCTGATTTTCAGCTTTCTGGAGGGTCGGGGGAGGCCATTTTTGCCCTCTCAAGGCTTCAAGAAAACCTCCGGAGGCTGGGAAGGACGAAAAACAGGCCCAATGGGTCAACTGGAAGTTCAGAATCAATTTGTTTCCGGCTTCTGGAGGGCCTCTGAGGAGCCAAGGGAGGCCATTTTCACCCTCCCCAGGCTTTAGGAAAGCCTCTGGAGTCTGGGGGCTTCACACGCGCATGTGCAGATGGGCGGGGAGGATTGAATTGGTGTGGGCATATGTGCATGCACAATAGCACCACAATTTTGGCACGTCTTAAGAAAAAGGTTCACCATCACCATCACTATACCATGATTATCCTCTTGAAGCATGACAATAAAGTTATTCAGTAAAAAGAGTAGGAAGGCAGAGGATTCCATAGAATTAGAATTATGCTCATTGGTGGAAGTATTGTGCAAAAGGATTGATCACAAGCTCAAACTTTGTTTCAAATGAGAATGTCAACAATTTATTCCTATGTAGATTTCATTTTATTAACCATTAATACTGAATGGTATACTTCATTTAAATCCAAGAGAATCTCTTATGCTAAATAAAACACTTTATCTTGAAACTGTTAAGACAGAAATATGAGAAATATTTGGAATCTGAACTCTATGAATTTTAGGAAAAGGCAATTGGATTTTCTTTTTTCCTTGAAAGTGTTTTGCTTCTCATCCAAAAAACCTCTTCAGTTCTGAGTTTTCAAAGAAAGAAAAGAAGAAGAAAGAAAAAAAAGTCCAGTGTTTAGCACAATAATACATATTTCCATATCTCCAGTGAGAAGGCAGATCCCCAGGAAGAAGGAGGTGTATTCCAGAGGAGTAAGAGGCAACTTAGTCTAGATATTATGTGTGAGAGAAAGAGAGGGAAGACAGCTTCTCCCTATTAGTTCACAGAGTATATTTAGATGCAGACAGTGGGTTGTTCAGTCTAGCAAGGTTTTGTCTATAAGGATGAAACAACAAAATAACTCAACTTGGAAGAATCTCCACATGTTGGTTTTGGTTTTGGACCTAACACTGATTCTGCATTTTGTTTTATCATTTTTATTTAATATTTATTATTTTATAGTCTACATTTTAGAAGATTTTACACACCCATATATACCCTCTATCTTCTTTTGTTCTGACTTATGTATTTAATATATGCATAGTAAGTGCTAGAAACTGTTCAAAGTGGAAAGGAAGATTAGCTCCACCAGATGGCATTCTTTGGGACTGCTTCTACAACTCAGTAGAATGACTGCAGTGACTGTATGCAGATTACAACTCTAATGCCAAAGAGAAACTTATTTGTTGTAAGACATATAAAGCTATACAATTCTTCAAGGCATAACAGTAATGTCTTACATATTGTATCAGTTCTGTATCATAAAGAAGAAGCAAAATATAAAATAGATTTTCTATGTACATCCGGACCAGAGGTGGGTTTCTCCCGTTTCAGCCCAGATCTGGCAAACTGATAGTAACGGTGGCAGGAGGCTCTACCCACCCGCAGGACACTTCTGCGCATGCGCGTGCCCAAACAGGTAGTAAAAAATTGGCAACCCACCACTGATCCGTATGTCGTATAGTACAGATATTCCTTGAGATCTTTGCAAATTTGGAAACTAGCTATAATGGCCCCCAAACAAACTCCCTGATTATAAAACTGAAATCCATGCTTACAAGTTTGTCCTTTTATAAGATTCTCTAAATAAAAATGGAGAATAAAGTGATTTTTGTTTATTTCAGATATTTCACATATTGGTATCATAAAAAAAATATTTCCATAGATTAGCAACTGCAGAGGAGCAAAGGACAAAGCAAGTGTTGCATCACTGCTGGGCAAACTCCACTCCTTTACAGAATGATTTATTTATTTATTTATTTATTTATTTATTTATTTATTTATTTATTTATTTATTTATTTATTTATTTATTTATTTATTTATTTATTTTTTATTTATTTATTTATTTATTTATTTATTTATTTATTTATTTATTGCATGAAAGAGAAGAGGAGGGGGAAGAGAGACGGAGAAGAAGGAGAAAATATCACAAAGTATAATGACTTGCAAAATAGAAGTGGAATGACTATGGCAAAAGAAAGATTGTACCAATAACACTACCTTTGGATGCAATCCTAGAACATCTGTAACACCACTGTAACACCATCATTCAAAAAATCACCATCAGTCAAATGCAAAAGACGGTTTTACTTGGAACAGCTTACGACCAGCGATGAAACCCTTAATGTCATCAGACAACAACACCTGCATTTTCCAGATCCTTGGGAAGGACTTCATAGGTGGATAAAAATGCCAAATCCAGCCTAAACATCTGGCTGACTGTGTAATCAACAACAACAATAATAATAATAATAATAATAATAATAATAATAATAATAATAATAATGTAAATAAAGGAGGCCTTTTAAAGACAACTAAGTAAAAAGTTGAATATAAGAAAGAAGTAATTGAGAAACGAGCTGAAAATTGGAAAAGCAAAGCTATGCATAGCTAATACTTGAAAAGTATTGAAGGCAAACCTGACCAAAAACTAAATTGGAACTGGTTAAGATCGGGAGTACTGAAAAAAGAAACAGAAGGCTTTATTTTGGCAACTCAAGAACAAGCCTTAGCCACAAACTGCATAAAGGCAAAAATTCAACATGTTACCACAAATAGCAAATGTCGCTTCTGTAATGAGAAAGATGAGACAGTTGACTACCTGATCAGTGGGTGCAGCAAAATTTCACAAACTGACTACCTACAATGCCATGACCATGTTTCTAAGCTCATTCACTGGAAATTGTGCCAGAAGTTTGGATTTGAGTACAGCAAAAATCACTGGGAACATCAGGTTGAGAAAGTTTTAGAGAATGAGAAAGTCAAGATCTTGTGGGACTTCAGAATTCAGACTGACAGGCACTTGTCCTACAACATACCTGATATAACAATAATTGAAAAGAAAAAAGTATGGTTCATTGACATTGCAATACCTGGCGATGCACGAATTGAAAAAATCACAAAATACCGGGACTTGCAAATTGAAGTTGAGCGACTGCGGAAGAGAAAGTCGTGTGTTGTCCCGATTGTGATTGGAGCCCTTGGAGCAATACCTAGGGGTCTGCCTCGTTATGTGGCGGTTCTAGGTTTGCCGGACTTGAGCATTCTGACTCTACAAAATGCCACCCTGCTTATATCCTCCGATGTTACCTTGACAGTTTCTAGGTCCTTGGTTAGGACTTGAGCTGTTGAGCTACCAACCAGCCCCAAAGGCTGTGAATCTCACCAAAGATTAACCACATAATAATAATAATAATAATAATAATAATAATAATAATAATAATAATAATAATAATAATAATAATGTTGTTGTCAATCTCTGATGTCAGCTTTACAATATGAAAAAAGGAGGGAAACAGAAATAGTTAGATAGCCATTTGTCTGAAATGGTATAAGGTTCCTGCCCATGCAGGGGGTTGGACTAGAAGACCTACAAGGTCCCTTCCAACTCTGCTATTGTATTGTATTGTAATAATGCCACTAGTGTCACTAGGTGTCCCTAGTGCTATGCAGCTCCATAATCAAAGGGATGTTTCAAAGAGTCTGTGGGCAGAAATGCAGTGCTTATCCTTAAACCAAAGTGGCTTTTTTGTGGGCAAAGTTTCTTGCTGCAGAATTTTAGGAAAATATAATTTTGTTTTAATGAATTATAAGTCGATACTAAACTCATGGTCCTTTATGCTCTGAAGCACATTTTTGCTTGTGAATCCAAAGTGCTTTATAATAAGGTGCACCCGGAGGCTCCAGCTAGTGCAGAATGCAGCCGCGCGGGGGATTCTGGGAGTCTCTCGTTACTCCCACGTAACACCTCTCCTGCGCGAGCTGCACTGGCTGCCTGTGGTCTTCCGGGTGTGCTTCAAGGTCATAGTTACCATCTTCAAAGCGCTCCATGGCTCGGGTCCTGGTTATTTGAGAGACCGCCTCCTACCACATTCCTCCCTTCGACCTGTCTGCTCTCACAGAGTTGGCCTTCTCAGGGTGCCGTCAGCCGGTCAATGCCGACTGGCGACTCCCAGGGGACGAGCCTTCTCTGTGGCGGGTCCGACACTCTGGAACGACCTTCCCCCTGATATCCGCACCATCACGGACCTACGACTCTTCCGTCAGATGGTAAAAGCTCATTTCTTTCATCTAGCTGGCCTGACATAGACTAGGGAATATTTTAATTTGTTATTTATGGGTTTTTAACTATTTATTCAATTTTAGCACAGTTGTATTGGTTTAATTGTTTTTTAAATTTTGTATATTGTGGGGTTTTACTTTTCTGTGCACTGCCCTGAGTCCCTTTCTGGTGAAAAGGGCGGTATATAAATTGAAAATAAAATAGAAAAAATAAATCCTAGAATTAAGGTGGCATTTTGAGTCTGCTGGGGATGACTTTACAAGGGAGACATCATATCCCTATCTTTTTTTAAAGTATAACAGAAAAGTCAATATTAGTAATAATATTGAAAAATAGCAATGTTCAGAAAGTCATCCAAATAAGTATCTAAGGATATTTACACATGATACAAAATAAATCAGAAACATCCCCACACAAAGGTTTACAAATCAATCCAATAAATTCAGAACCCAGTTAATAAATATGAATACAAAAACAACCAACAATACAATCAAAGCAATGCTGTGGAATAGTTTAAATGAATAAACCATCAATTTCAGATAACTCCAATCATTCCAAATTTGGAATAATTCCGCTGGAATATTATATTTCATTATGCATAAACTGCATAGAGTGGAGGCACATTTGTGATGTGCCTCTGGTGCCAGTTCTTACCTTTCCTAGGTTATCTGCATGCTTCCGATAATCTGTATCTTCAGCCTAAAATAGAAAAGAAACATATTAATGGTAAAGACTGGCACATCCAACAAATGAAAAGAACATATAGAACTCTAAATTAGGTACAGCAGGCCTGCCATTCCTCAACTTTTCCCAATCCCCCCACCCCCTTGAGATTAGTGCTGATTCCGGCCAACTACATGGACAACTCCATGAAGTTTTCTTGGCAGCGTTTTTAGAAGTGGATTGCCACTGCCTTCTTTCTGAGTGCTGAGAGATAAGATACCCAGCTGACTACTGTATTTTAGGCAGGACTAGAACTTAAGACACCCAGATTCTACACTAAACCAGTTCTCATTAAACATTTTATACCCATGTAAAGAATATCTCTCAACCGCAAAAGGTACAGTTATACAAAAATTTAAAAGCATGCTTTTTTCTAACCACACCTTGAGCTTTAGAAGACAATGTGTACTTTGTCTCCATGCCTCAAAGAAAGCAAAACTGCCATGTTACTTTTATTCACATCATTCCAAGCCTCTTAGGGCTACCAGAACTGTGGAATAAAGCCCGAGGAGACACAGAGTGAATTATGTTGCCTCAATGCTTTAATGAGGTGAAATGTATTGCCCTCATAGTATGAAATGTCTGGCTGTGTAAAGGACAGATATTTTACATACTTCTAGAAACTAGCTCAGAAACTAGCTTCAGAAGCACAGTATGGCCTTCCAGCTTCAGCCACAGAGACATACAAACAAAATATATTCTTAGCCCAATTGCCCATTTAGTAAACTGTCATAATTTAAACTCTATTTCATAAGTATACATAAATGCCACTGACCTAAATTAAAACTTGATCCATTTGCCAAGTAAGGCAACCTGACCTCTTTCCAAATCCCACCCTTAACTAATCCACATAATAACATTTCAATGGTAAATTATTTTCTTTCCTTGGCAGGACATTTGACGGGCATTGTATCCACTTCAAACAGCACTTCCCTAAACTTACATTTTTACTTTGTTTTGGCATCTGCTGCCTGTATCAAACAGCAATAATCCTGGAATCATATCAAAGAATAATGAGAGCGCTTGCAAATGTCTCCAAGATTCATTTGAGAAACTCAAAATGCCTGTGATCCAAAAAGCATCCCTACATCCTTGGTTCACAGTATTGAAGGAAATGGCGAAGCCATTTTTTACTTACAATGTTGCTGTGATGGGCCTTGGTCATAAGCAACATCCGGCCAACTAGATCTGTAGTGGACACTCCCTGGGTGCGTTTACATTCCCTGCAACAAGACAAGTTTCAGATAGGATGGGAATTTTGCTATCCACTATTCACAAGGTTTGCAAAGTCCTTCCCTCTAAATCTTTTTGTTTGTCTGAGAGTATCTTGCCAAACTTGTTTTTTTCCTTATTTAAAAAAAAAATGTTTTGAGTTTTTAACAAGAAAATAACCTTCTTAATTGTTAATGATTACAGAATACTAAACAGTAACCCACTATTTCCCATGTTTCCCTCCTCAATCCTTTCTGTTAAGTTACTAATACATTCCATGGCTTTTGGATTAAAGGATTTGCAATCTTCACTTATTCATATTCATAGCTGAACAACAGCTAAGGACAAAACCAGATCAATATAGTATTAATCTAATACAATATTCAAAAAGTATAGAGGAGAAGCTATGGATACAATGAAAAAAAAATCAACAGAGCATTTCAGGATCTCTGAGCAGAATAACATAGATAGGGTTTTACCTATATCTCCCAGCTTTCTTCACTTCCTCATAAGTATCCTTGCCATCTGCAGTTAGTGTGATGTCATCTATTAAAAAAAACCACTGCTGATACATTGGAGGAGCTGCTTAGGGAGTCTAATCAGCAAATTCCTATAATATGCATTTTAATTATAGCAAACGGGCATGCAAGCTGTTTTCTCTAAGAGCAAAGAAAGGTTTTTGCTAGTTATCTTTCTCAGTCTTGAAGACAATCACTACAATCCAGCAATGCTGTAGGAAGGCTCAGCCTGCACAACCTGACTTGCAGAATGTGTTGATCTCCATTACATTTCTGTTTTCAAAAGCAAAACACGTACTATTATCAACCCATACTTTATTACATTATACCAGCTGCACAAAAAATGAGGATGATGATAGTAAAATAAATTAACCGTTTATTTTAACCAGTAAAGCAGATTTCTAGTAGCTAGGTATGTATGTAGTGAGAGAGAGAGAGATAGGTGGGTACATCAGGCTCTGTTACTCACCCCCGTGTACACAGAAGTCACAGTTGTATTTATCCAGTGTTTCCAGTGTTGTGACATAAGGAGCTCCCTGAACAATCTCATCTACCCACTTGATGGCCTTCACCATTTTGTATCTTTCTTCTTGAGTAAAGACAGGGGGCCCTTTATGTTTGGATATTTCATCTATGATTGGATATAAAAAGGGAGAGAAAAAGAGGTGATTATCAGACCTGTGTATACATCCCATGCCACTGTTAATTTCCCAAATACTCCTACAGAAGGAAACAGATTTAAAAAATCTGGATAGCCTTTAAAAATTCAATAGTGAGCTTCAATTAGCTGGCCACAGGAAGCAATCTCTGACTGTACAGTACTACAAGAGGGTAAAGACTTTGAAGCAGGATTGTTCTTCTTCTGATTAGACAATTGCCAATTGTTTATAATAAATTAGTTTTTTTAAAAAAAATAGTACTATTTTATGAGTTACAGATACATTCATCCTTGTTTAACTATATTGCTCATTCAGAAAGAAGCTTGAGTAAGGTACAGTATCAATTTTCTTGACAATGAATATGATTATTCGAAGTACAGAACTTAAATACTGATTATTCTGGGAAACATAACATAGTTTACTACTAGGATTATCATCCCAAAATACACAATCTTCCAAACACATTGTGAATGCCATTGTATATGCCAGTCTGTCGATTCATATTTCATTGAGGAGTCATGATTTTCTGACACAAAGATGCAGAAATATCCCAGTCTTTTCCTATATTCTGGGGATAGAAATTCTGAATTCTTTTAAAACACAAAGGAAGAACTGGAGGAGGGAAAAAAGCTATAGACCAAGAATTGGGAAGCTGGGATTCTGTCTAACTCTGCAGCAGCCTCAGAATTAATACGCTGAAATACTCAGAAAGCAAGGAAACCAATTCAAGGGGAATATAAAATAAAATAAAGAGAACAACTAATGGCAGAAGAACATAGTAGTCAATGGTTTTCTTATTTAAAGTTATCAGAAAGATTTAAAATACATAATTAATTATAGTGAACAATATAAGCCAGAATTTGAAATGAAAGTTTATATAAATGATTAACATCTTCATTTAGCAATTGCTAAAATGTATAAACTTTGAATAAAATTTGCAATAGAAGTAATTCAAAAAATTTAAAGTAGGCTTCAATTTTGGTTATAATATACAGATCTAAGAATGGGAAAATATGTGATTTAAAGGACTGAAATTTACCTTGTGTTACAATTTTAGAAATTTTATTAAATTATGTAGTATTGATATATGGCACCTGAAAAATTATCCAAAATGTATAAATATTCTTCATATTTATGTTGGAAATGTGAACAATTTTTTTTATCATGCTTGATGGATGTGTAAAAAAGCTAGAAAACCTTTCAAATACATACAGTGATTCACAGGATTTCAAAGACTGAACTTTTCCTCTGGGGACTGATGTATAAATATCAGTTAATAGTTAAAAAAGAGCCAAGGAGCACTGTTTTGCATTGAGATTATATGCACAAAGTTTGAAAGATCTGGCAAATACCTGTAAATGGAGGAAATAGTTGATGAAGATGATAGAACTTGCTGAAAGAGATAGGTTTCTTGTTAGATTAGAGAAATCCAATATCTACATTTATTGGTGAATGGAAATCCCTTTTGGACTTTTTGCCAAGAGAAAAAAATTATTTATGTTTTATGATTTGATGATTAGTCAGGATAGATTATGCAAAGAAGACAGTTGTGACGTAACTTTAGAGAGAAGTTAATATATAATTGTACTTACAGCTGTTGTGGGAAAGATTGGAAGTCATTTTATATGTTTCTTTATATCTTTTTTCCTGCATATACTGTATATGTGTATGTATATGTATATGCATATTTGTTTCAGGAAAAGATTACCGCTAAAAACACAGGTAAAAATATTTAGCTAGGAACGTGGCATTGTTTAATCTTTCTGTTATGCGTTAAAGTGTCCAGGTTCTTAACTTTATTTGTACTTCTCTTATGCATATCTTCAATTTGTACATGAGACAATAATTTTAGAATCTTTCTGATTGTTAATGATTAATTTGAAGCTTCCAGCAACATACTTGTAATTGTGGTAAAATGCTTAGTAAATCCTGTGGTCTGCTGGGAGTATTACAATTCTTATGTAAATGTTCTTTTCAATAAGACTATTTTTCCATAATCTGAATAGCTTTATAACTGATCTCAGTTATTATTAAATTCTGGCATTTTGGGACATTTAAAATTGAATAGCTTATAGCTATTGTAACATATCTTTTCTTTCTTTAATAAAGTTTGATTTGGTTTATATCTTATAAGATTGGTCTATCTCCTAAGGGTGAGAGAGCAAGGGATGAATTCTCGTTACATATTTTTGAGCTACATGGCAAGGACGTGCAATATTAAAATTATTCAATTTTTTGCATTTAAAATTTTTTCATGTTTCACTCACTAGAGAGCACATATTGTCAAAGCCGTACGTCTCTCATCCACTGACATGAGGGGGTAAATGCTAGTGAGGTGACTCTAGAAAGTAGGCTGTAGCACTGTGAATTACCAAGTTTCCACCTGAAAGCTAACATGGGGCCAGTATCTGAAGACACATACAGTTCAGGATAAAAAGTGCTGAGCCCTCCAACATCTGTTCCTACAGGGTCAGTGGTGGGTTCCTACTGGTTCAGACTGATTTGGCTGAACCGGTAGTGGTTTGGCGGCCTGGGTTGCTGGAACCGGCAGCAATCCAAGCCTGCCACACCATCGAACCAGATCCTCATCTTATTTTTCAATATTGCACATGTGCAGAACAATTTTAATTGTACTGTGATTGTGCGCATAACACGCATCAAGCACACGCCCATGCGTAAAGTGCGCACATTAGCAAACCAGCAGAAGTGTCTGCAGGAACCCACTCCTGTACAGGGTCAACTGTTGTGCTATCTCTTATTTTACCAGTAAATTTAACAATATTAAGAATGAACTCAGATTAGAGAATTACTAAGAACTAAGGTTCTTACGGCATTAAACTAAATAATTCCAAGAAAGATGAATCACACTAAACTAAAACCAATCCAATGTGTAACCATGTTCTTTTAAGATGAAATGTAGTTAGTTTTGATTTGGTTCAGTGTATTGGGTATGCTCCACAATTTGAAAAGTATAGTTGATGGCAATCTTTTGAAGATTCACAGAATACCCCAAAAGTCATGCCACAAAGCAATGTAATTTTCCACATTGGAAAATAGTTTTAACATATCAAGTTCACTTAAAAAATCCTAACAGCCAAAAATGTTTAAAAAGAAAAAGGATTGAAAATTACTAACCCTAACCCTCAGATGATGTCACCATGTCAGTATCATGGTCCATGCATGACCCTCAGCAGCTGAAAAGAAAAATGAAAATGAAAGTATGGCTCTTGGATTCAAACAGGATGATTATTCCTGCTTCCAAGTTAGTGCAATGTGTGAACCCAATCAACTCAATAAACAATGGTTAAAATTCATACCTTAGCAAGATATATGAATCCAGCCATCTCCTATAATAGGAATTGGTTTGGAGCATTATTGAGTATGTGTGTTTAAATACATTTAAGCTAAGAAAACATTATCTCTCCCTCTACTCCCATTTTTTAATGTACCTTTGTTCTTTTTTCTCTGTGTCTGTCATGTTTCAGTTGGGAGTTAATGAAGCCTTTTAAATTTTTTTTAGCTCTAGACAATTTTCCTCTTTTCCTACCTGATTTTAAAGAATATAATTGGACATACTTCAGTAAAATATTGGGTGAAAAGAATGGATTGAACTTGAAAGCTATTATTTGATCCTCTTACAATTCTATTCTAGCTATTGTATTATATGAGTTTGCTATTTATTTATTTATTTTTTCAGGTCGTAAGGTGAGTTCTGCTGGGAAAAAAAAGTTTGATTCCAACTCACATGAAAAACTAACATTGTGGGATTATGCCTATTTAAAAATTCTGGAATTTTTTTTTGGGGGGGGGGGAGAACTTGCTTTTTTTCAGTTTCCTTTTTTCCTCTACTTAGTTCATTAGTCTTTTCCTTTTATTTATGAAGGATTTCCTATAATGGCATTATACAGCGTTATTGTTTATATGTAAGTTTGTTATCACATGGTACCAGCTGTGATGTCTTTATAAAATCTAATAACAAAATAAAGAAAACAAATATGAATAAACATGAAAGAGCAACTTTGGCAGAACAAAGATTGCACATAATCTTTGACTGACCTATCTTGACTAATTTCTGAAAAGTGGACAAAAAAACAGAAAACATATAATAATAATAATAATTTAAACTGAAGTAGCTGTTATGATTAGTCTTGTTGTATTTAATATTTTTTTTCTTTCCACCATGTTAAAAATATAATACATCTCAAAATGTTGGAGAGATCTTTGGGAAAGTAGCCAAGATTTTGTGGAGACTGCCGGTTTTATACCATCAATTTATCTCCAATTGAAGTTTGATAATGTCACTTGAATTCGTCATTCAAGATAGGCCAAGATCTAAATGAAGCCGCAGAACTGATGGAGTCTTGTAGATCACAGGTGACAATATCAGGTTAGATTAATATATATGTTGGTCAAACAGGATTTTTTCTTTCTTTCTAGATTTTCCCACAAGTGCATTGTCTGTTTTTTCTTTTCTTTGGATGAACTGAATGTTGATCCATTAATTGTGATATTAATTAAATGCGACCAACCAGCTTGTTGCCTAAGCTTCTTATCATGGGATAAAAGAGAGTGACTGACTCAAAGTCACCCACCTGGTTGCTATGCCTTAACCACTAGACAAAACTGCCTGAAGTGAATATAAGAGCCAATTAGGCCTAAAGGGTAGAGCACCTGGCTAGAAGACAGGAGACTGCGAGATCTAGTCCCACTTTAGTCATGAAAGCTGCCTGGATGAGTTTGGGCCAGGACCTCTCTCAGCTCAAATCACACCAAAAGGTTGTTATTGTGGGGAAAATAGGAGGAGGAAGGAGTATAGTGTGCATCCCCCGCCTTGAGTTATTTATAAAAATAATAAAGGTGGGATAAATACACACGCAAATCACAACGTTAGAAAGTATTCAGAGGCATCAGACTTCTAAAAAGAAAAATAGTAATGCAATTTCCTTACCATCTGTGTGGACACCCACAATCAAATAATCTCCCATTGCACGAGCTTGTCGCAACTGATTGGAATGTCCATAATGTACCATATCATAGCTACAAAGAAACAAACAAAATCAAAAGTAACAAAGGAACTTCTGTAAAGGCATGTCAATGCTTGTTTTCACAATATTCCACTATTAGCATGCACAGAACATAACAGTCCTCATAAACAAAGAATTTATTCACTGTATCATCAACATTGCTTTTTAGTGGCGTCTACAGAATTGGAAGCTCTCAGCATCTGCCCCTTTTGTACAGTGTCAAGAAGCTCATACAAAAAAGGTAGAGCTTGCATTGCAATGGTGAAGCTCTTTCACCACCTTTGCTCCCCTTACTTCATATGACTACTCACAAGCAGCAAATTGTAAATTTATTTTCAATTATGTTACTGGAAATTTATCCATTATTACTGGTTTTTCTGTTTGGTTTTTTTCATTCCTCTGCACCTCAAATTTTGACTTCAGGCATCTATAGCATCTATAATAATATTATTACATTCTAGATTTCTAATAAAGGGAAAGTATGTGTATAATCAATACATTTAGATATACTTTTACAGTATTTCCAAAGAGCCATAGGTAAAAACTCCAAATACACTTAGAATTTGAAAATAGTTTTCTGACCTGAAATCTAAGTTTTCACAATTACATTTCTCATTTATAATTTCTCAATATCAGATATATTGTTGTCATTACGGAAACTTGGTGAGATGAATCCCACAAATGGAACATACAGCTAGAGAGATTTAAATTATTTAAAAGAAATAGACTAAATAAAGGAGAAGGTGTTGCACTATATATAAGAAACAACTACATTTCTACAGAAATAGACCACAACAATGATGAAAATTATCAAATGCATTTAGGTTAATATTAAAGGGGTAAAAATGTCATTCCAATAGGTCTCTATTACAGGCCAACTAAGCAAACAGAGGAAGATGAACTTTTTGCTAGTCAGCTAACTAAGGTATGTAGGAAGCACATCACAATCGGAATGGGGGATTTTAACTACCCTGACATCAACTGGAAGACAAACTCTTCAGCAAGTGGAAGATCCAACAGGTTCCTAATAAACCTAGCAGAGAACTTTGTTTCCAAAAAGTAAAAAAGAGAACAAGGGGATCAGTCATATTAAACTTAATTCTCACTAACAGAGATGAAATGATAGAAGATGTTGAAGCTACAGGAATATTCGGGGGGGGGGAGTGATCATGCAATATTGAAATTCAACATTATGCAAGCACAAGCAATGGAACAAAGTCAAACTAGAGTCTTAGACTTTAAGAGAGCTAATTTCAATAAACTTAGAGAGAGCTTAGAGAGGGAAGGATTCCATGAATGAGAATCCTCAAGGGGAAAACAACTCAGGAAACTTGGGAAATTTTGAAAAGTGAGAGTATAAAAGCCCAGTCTAGCACAATACCAATGAAGAAGAAAAATAACAGCTCTCAAAAGAAACCAGCATGGCTGCATAAAGAACTCTCAGACAAATTGAAAGATAAAAAGGACAAGTATAAAAAGTGGAAAGAGGGGCACATAACTAAGGCAGAATATCAGCAAATAGCCCGAGCCTGCAAAGATGAAGTTAAGAAAGCTAAGGCTCACAATGAACAAAGGCTTGCGACAAAAGTAAAAAATAACAAAAAAAAAAGCTTCTTCCAACATGTGAAAAACAAGAAAAAAGTCAAGGAAATAATTGGTCCATTGCTGGGAGAAAGTAGCAAGAAACACTGAATTATATCTTTCAAACATCCAGGAGCATCAGGGAACTGTCAGAGGACTGGAAAAGAGCTGATATAGTTCCTATCTTCAAAAAAAATAAGGGATGGTGGTGGAATAAATCCAGGAAATTACAGATCCAGTGGCGGATTAAGGCTCTCTGGTGCCATAAGCACTGACAAATCTTGCCTCTCCATCCTTTGTACATACTGTACAAATCTTCATTGTTTATTTTCTTTTTCTCAACTTTATGGTGACCCATTTGGGCCTGATGCCCTAAGCACGTGCTTAAGTCTACTTAATGGTTAACACACCACTGTGCGGACCTATCAACCTGACTTCATACCAGGGAAGATTCTGGAAAAAATAATTAAGCAATGAATCAGCAAACACCTAGAAGTAAACAAAGTAATAACCAAAAACCAACATGAGTTTGTCAAAAACAGATCATGCCCATTATTTTTTACAAGCTAAAAAGAAAAGTGTGTAAGTGGAAAGATGGATTACAATACATATTAATAAAATAAAAATACAGTTCCAGGAGAACTTCAATCCTTCAGGTTTAATTTGGCTGTAGCCCAGATGTTAGCAAATGCCAAGCAGTTTCTAAGGGGCCCACACCTATCATATGACAATGCAGAAGAGCCTTAGTGCCAGCGTTCCCCAGGGTTATCTTCCAGGAGTCATATGACTCTAATCCAGTTTCCATGACAACTTCTGGAACAGTTCCAGATCCATTTGTCCCCTTCCTCTGTAACTCAACTAGGATATGGCCGATATTAGTAGCATTTACAATTTAAAAATCCTCCAAGACAAGTATTACAGGATGTTCAATTCACTTGCATATATTTATAATAAATACATTTTCTATAATGATCTCATTGCCAAATATAATATTTTCCTTCATCTTCCTGATATTGTGAAGCTGTTGATTACTTCCTATTGTTTGATTCCATTTTGTTCCTTGTGTGGCATTCTCCCAACTAGTTTGTTTCCTTTCTAACTTACTTTACCAAAACTAAAAGGTCTCTTAGACATTTGTTTAATTCAATAATTTTTTACTACAGATTTTCATTTCATCTGGAAACTCCATAGGATACTTCACTGAAACCAGGGTAAGCTGTTTGAATATCCTTAAATTTACCATTATCATTTCAACTTGTTAGTAAATTCGATATAACACACACACACACACACACACACCCACACACCCAAATGGTACTCTACTTTTGACTGATTATAATTTTAAATATTTCCTTTATGGTGCTTTCAGGCAGTAAATACTGAATGGTTTTTTCTTATTCCTTTATTTTTCTTTAAAAAAAAAACTCAGGAAATTTTCATGCTGCTGCTCTTAAGAAACTCCATGACTATTGATATCTTTAATCAGTTACTGTTTCAGGCATTCCAATAGCAATTATCTGCACAAGCCAAATTGCAATATATTGCTGTGCCTCAACTTAAGTGATTCACAGCAACTACATACTCAGTTGTTTTTATGACAACAATGCAGAAGTTGTTTACTAGCATTTGACTTTTCAATCTAATTTACAGTCCTGAGAATAACTTGAGTGTGTGTAGCATTCTCAAGTTCAGCCAACATTGGATAAGTGCTGCCACCATTATGCTAATTTGGATAAGATATGATGATTTTGAGCTAAGATTAGCAAGAAATCTTTATCCACCAAGGGGTTTATAAAGATGCCAAGAAGTCTACATTGCTAGGATTGTATTATAAACTATTACAAAGAAATAAATCACCATAAGTACAAAAAGTGATAGTATTGATTGGAGTAAATTTGTTTTTTTCCACTTCGATTTTTTTGTAGTAAGAGTATATGTAAAAATATTAAAATATTGCTTTCAGAGATAATAATTATGGTGGAAGCAGTTCTAGAATCCAATGTGGTTATGAAGATAAAATTTATTAATACAAAAAAACTATTTCTCTACTAAACTATAGGCAAGTTCAGAATAATTCCATGAGGTACTTTCCAATTTGAATTATTATTTCAGTATAATGGAACTTATGTACCACTTTATATGTATTACACTGGTGAAACTGCTGAATTATGTGATCATAGAGCAGACTACAAATTCGATTAGTAACTGAAAACTATAACAAATACTTTGTTTAAAGAATTGATGTACAAAAGCAAATAATTCTATTCAAACAGTATTTGACTAAGGAAGATTTTGTCTATTGATTTAGAATTTTAAATATTGATTGGGAAGATAACAGAACTAAGAGTATCATTTTGAAACTGGCTCACAGTCTTCATGTTAGAAGATAGTCAATAGAAACTGCAATTCTATAAAACTGTTGAATTCCAACAGTTGACTTTATATATGTTGACAGAAAAGAACAGGAAATGCAGGCTATTACTTCTTGCAATGGTTTACCACTATGGTACTAATTTGACCCATGGCAATATAAGTTAATTTAAGCCAGTGATAAAAATCATGAGTAGATAAAAGCAAATTGTGTTTTGTGGCTAAACACGGTAGGTTCCCGGAATGTTTAGTAATCTCCAAGTATGTCTTTGTGGGCAACTCCTGTTTATAAGCCTATCTAAACTCCAAAGTCCTTTTGACATAGACTGAGGAAGAGTACACCCAGTCCTTTGACAGGGGTTAATATTAAAAAGCCGTTTCGGAAACAAGTGAGTCAGGAGATAAAGAGAAATCCCAGTAGAACCTATTAACCACAGCTACCAACCTACTGTACTACTAGAACTTTGCTGGCTGCGGGATTGGCAGCCTTGAAGTCAGCTCATCTCCAACAGCTCAACGGATGCAAATGGCCTGCTTATGAATATCTATTGCTAGCGCACACATGTTCGGGCACATCACAGATTCTGTCCTTAATGAGCACATCTGGCACAGAAACCGTAAGCATTTCCCCCTCCCGCCAAACGGTGCCAAAAGACTCCACCAAAAGAGGTCAAGTGGCGCTTGCCAAAAGATGAGCTGCAGCAAAACACTTCCGTGATTCAACCGTATACCACACAGCTCCCCCCCCTCCCTCCCTCCCTCCCCCCACGTCAATCACAGCTTTGACGTAAATTTAGCTCTGGTGGAGTCTCCAGATCTCGGCGCACTAACTTCGACCGTAGCCCCAGATGAACCCTGGCAGCAAAAAAACAACTACCGCCGCCACCACCCAGTGTGCAAAAACGAGCCCTTAAGCGGGAAGGAAACGCTCCCGACCAATTAGCCTGGCCGGGAGCAGCACAAGGAGCCGGGCACAGACGGGGCCGCTGAGGAACCCCCAAGAGGTTCAAGCGAAGCGGAAGCGCGAGGGGCGTTGCCATGGAGACCCGTTTCGGCGCGGCAGCTCCTCGACGCCGCGGAGGAGAGACGGTTGCCATAGAAATACCGAGGCTAGCAGCGTATCCCAACTACAAGGCCCATCTCTCCGCTGGAAGGGACACTCACCATCCGTCGCACCAGACGCGCACAGGCCGGGCGGCGGCGCTGAAAGAGGAGGCGCCACCGGCAGCTCCGTTCCGCAGCATCTCGAGCGAGAGAGTGCCGGACAGACGGCCGCCGTCCCGACCCCGCCGCTGTCACTTAGGCCGGGACCTCCCCCCCTCCCTGCCACGTGACCAGGGAGGAGCCGGACCTGCCGAAAGCGCCGCCCCGCTCGATACGTCCCCGGAGGCCCCGCCCCTTCCGAAAAGCCGCTCGGATTTAAAGGGAGGCGCTGGTCGGGCCCAGAGGGCGCTGAACTGGCCGGACGGTTTGTGGCGGGAGGGAGATACTCGCATTTTTCTGCCGTCCAGACAAGCCGCAACTTATTGGAGGGCGAGGATTTTCCCTCAACACCATTTCGTTCTTACTTACTGGATTCTTACTTACTGTGTGGAATTACCACCTTTTAGTACAATTATTACACCCAGGAACCATTCGTGTTTCAGTGACAGTTGAAACCTTTCCAGGGTACATAAGGCATTCTAAAATGTGAAAAAATCAGCAGAGATGCAGATCTACAAAGGCACATTTCCAACGAAGATGCTATGTTTCTATTCTAGGTAGTGTTCTCCTTCATTTAAGCATTCTAAAATGCTTCTCTTAGTATAGAAATTGCTGATCTAAATGAGTGCTGGAATGCAGATAGTCCTCATACAGTTCATTTAGTGACCGTTCAAAGTTATGACAACACTGAAAAGAGTGACTGATGACCATTTTTCACACTTATAACCCTTGCAGCAGCCCCATGGTCACACAATCAAAATTCAGACGCTCGGCAACTGGTTCATATGTAGGACGGTTGCAGTATTCTAGGGTCATGTGATCATTTGCAACCTTCTGACAAGCAAAGTCAATGGGGAGTTCAGGTTCACTTAACAACCATGTCACTAACATAACAAATGAAATGATTCGCTTAACAACTGGAAAGGAAATTCGTAGTGGGGCAAAACTCACTTAACAAATGTTTCACTTAGCAACATATTTTTGGCTTAATTGTGGTCATAACTCAAGGACTACCTGTATAGCATTTAAACCAGCAACTACATAGCATCAAACTGGCAGCCCGTGGGCCAGATATGTCATGCACAGGCCACATCCACCCCAGTTCCGCAAAGGCAAAAAGCATCGCAATATGTCATGATCCGGCCTGTGATGTGATCAAGTTGGACGCCCATGATTACATCAAAACTAAAAGAGCCATACTCAAACAACTGCCAGGAGCCATTTATAATAATTTTATTAATAATTGTTAATTGGCAGCCCTGAGTATTAAAAGCCAACCTCCCCTTAGATGGCAGAAACCCAAGCTAAGCTTTGGTCCTTGTCAGCTAATTATAAAAAATCTCTATGAAAATAGCAGCTGTGGTTTTTTTTCCAGTTAGCCCAGCAATCCTGAAGAACTCTAGTGCAGATGTCATTTCTTGTCCTGATTTTAGCAACTATAGTTGGTCCTCAAAATCTTTTTTTTAATATCTCTTATCAAGAGTTCTTTTTCTTCTTTGTGCCTTTTGCACAGCCTCTGCCAAGCCAGCCACCAGAGGGAGGATCTGGATGCATGTGTTGTTCTTCTCCCAGTTGTACTTCATGAAGACTTACTGGTGGAGCCACGAGTTTTCGGCTATGACTGCTAACTTCTGCAGGTTGCAAAGGAACAGCCAGAGAAAAGATGGGGTCTTTCATTCTACAGACAAACATGATAATATGTAAGGTTAATTTATACAGCTACTTATGAATAAGTGTCTTGAACCAAAGTAGCAGCTTACATTGTGAACTATTATGCAAATACCGTATTTTTCAGAATATAAGACGCACCTTAGTTTTTGGGGAGGAAAATAAGAAAACAAAATCTGCCTCTGCCTACCACCATCCATGATATTTATCTGGCTAGCATCCTGTCAATGTGTGAGAGAGTTGGGGGCTCTTTGGAACACAGTATTTTCTGTGTGAGCAATAAGGAAGGAGATAGCAAGGTGCCTGGGCATGGTTTGTTCTGTACTAAAGCTGCATGTTGTGCTGATCTCTGAAATTGAAACTCCTCTGCTTGTGTTTTGCTTGTATTTACCATGTTGGAACTACCACGTTTGAAAACCTGCTTTTGGAATTGTATATTTTTACTTCATGTGTTATATTATATATAAAGAGAAGTTATTGAATCCTGCTGAATCAGTTACTTGTGTGTGCTTTGTGGATGTGATTGCTGCTGCAAACTCTGACACATCCTTGTAGCAAATAAACAGCATATTATTGCAGCCTGATTCAGCATGAGCAGCTGATTGGCAGGAGAATCGGCCTCTCAGAATACCCCCAATCAGCTGTTCCAGGCTGCAGGGATTGCCACAGACCATCACCTCTTCTGTGCTTCGCGTTTTTGGCTACATTCGGTGTATAAGACACACCCAAATTTTCACCTTTTAGGGGGGAAAAGGTATGTCTTATACTCTGAAAAATACAGTATATTCAACCATAGCAGGATTTGGACCTCACCATCTTCCTTACAACTTTGGATGACAAATTCTGCCTCCAAATAAATCAAAATAAGTTATATCATCAAGGGCATTTGACAGCTCATGACACTAACCAAGCTTATCACTGAACAAAAGTGACACTGAATATGTTTGTTTGTCACTGACCTATCATAGGAAGGTATGGGAAGTCCCAACTCATCCATCAGCAACTTCATCACATCATCACATCTTCCATGAAGTTTTAGGACTGCAAGATCATCCTTCGGTGTCCACTGCAAATACAATAGATTGTGATTGGATTAGTTTCTTCAAAGACAGTCTATGAGTGACATAACACTGCTACTCATCAGATTCAGACAGATATACATTTTATTTTTTTATTGCAGGTCTGGTGCTTATTAAAAAATGACATTCCAATAGTTAGTTAGTTAGGAAAAATACTTTCTCCTTCGTTTGAATATATGGCATCTAATAAAATTATCTTTCAACGTGTAAGTCAGAATACAATGGGAAGCTTTTGGAATACTGTCAAAAAGACATAGTTAGCTCAAATTCCATCCACCAATTTCATTGTAATTTTATTACAATATTATTACAATGACAATAAAGATTATTATTATTATTATTATTATCACTGAATTATCACTGGATAGAAATAGAGAAGCCAACCTAACATTTAAGAGGAAACAAGTGTCTGAAGGTTATCAATCCAGGACACATATTTCCACATAGCTATACCATCTATTTAATTGACAAACCTCTAAAGGCTCACACATGCCTTCTGCTCAAGAACAATGTATTTATTCTTAGTATACAGTAGTAGGAACAGTCTACGACCTTCTGCATACATTATTCCTTATCAAAAGTATATAAAAACAAATGATGTAAGCACATGCATCTGTATATTATGCTCTAGCTCATAATATACTCACCTGGAGATTTACAATATAGAGTTTAGGGCGGTGTCTGGGTGGTTTACTCATGCACCATAAATGTGGATACTTTTTCAAAACCTGTTGGAAAAAGGACAACACAGCATCTGTTACTGCTAAAAAGTGAACGTACCTCCTAATTTTCAGATATCATGGTATATCATTTATACTGTGATATGTCATTTATATACGGAGACTTCCTCCAATGCATATTTGCAGATTTCCCCAAAAGTAAAAAGGAAAGCGGGGCAGTAAGAACAATCATGTTTATAGACCTACTATTCCAGGATTCTGGGTTACCAAGTCATCTGCAGGACTTTTTTAAAGAAAAATTCTGGACCAAGTAACATGCATACGTACAGTATTCCAAGAACAAATGGCTGAGATACAATATCAAGTTAGAACCCAAATGTTACTACCTCAAATTCAAGGGTAAACTTTTAAAGTCAGAATACCTGAAAAACGTTCTTACTAATTCCAGTTCCTACCATTACAACTATAGCTAGCAATGTAAGTTTATATAAGTTTATTTTAAAACATATTTGATAATGTTTAACAGAGATTACTGATAGGAAAATATGTGTAGAACTACAGCCTGAGTTAATGGAAAACTAAAATTGCTGCCCAAGGTATCAGGAACTCTTCTCTTTAAATATGATATACCAAAGTGTATCATGTTTAAAGGTGAGAAAGAAACTGATAGAAGGAGCAGAGCACAGTTACCTTGTGGTCCTACTTGACAAGTGCCAGTTGTTGAGATCCTTATGAAGAACTTTGTATTCATATTTAATATATCAGAATTCTGGAGATACAGTCCCCACATGACGTTATCTTGGAAAAGTATTGGGGTGGAGGAAAATTATCTTAGGGTAACTCAGTATAACTTTTATGTTCATAAGACAAAAAAATGTTGTCAAAGTCTGTAACTTATAAATCAAACCTTATGTGTAAAAGCTTCCAAATATGCACTTTAGCTTTGAAAAAAGTAATGAGTTAGTGTACAACTGGGCATTTACTGAAGCAGGCCATACCTACTTTAAGAGGACTTTTAACTATAGAGTAGGCAATTCTTAAACCCTTTCTGGTCTTGTACTTAACTATATAGTCTGCTCAAAATGTTTCAAGAAGGGCATATTGGTGCTCTTGGCTACTTTCCTAGTGAAAAGGGGAGCAAATGATCTCAGAATAAGTAGTGTACTTAATAGAAGAAAAAAACCCAGACCTGTTCTTTTCTACAGGGTTTAATCAAATCTTCTTTCTCAATACTTCCAAGGGAACATTTGAGAATCCTTTTCTTTTTAACAATGCCTGTTGCATGACATTTTATTTCCAGGGAATAATAAATAGCAAACCAGCAGTTAAAGCATATTATTTTACTTGGAAACTACAGGTAGTATTCAACCTATGACCACAATTGAGCCCAAAATTTCTGTTGTTAAGCAAGACATTTGTTAAGTAAATTTTGCCTCTTTTGGTGACCTTTCTTACCATAGGTATTGAGTGAATTATTACAGTTGTTTAAGTTAGTAACATGGCTGTTAAGTGAACCTGGATTTCCCACTGACTTTGCTGGCCAGAAGATGGCAAAAGATGATCATGTGACTCCAAGACACTGCAACTGTCATAAATATGTGTCAGTCGTGAAGCGTTTAAATTTTGATCACGTAAACGTGGAAATGCTGAAATGATCTCAAGTATGAAAAATCATCCTAAGTCACTTTTACTTTTACACCTTTCTGTTGTAACTTTGAACAGTCACAAAATGAATCATTGTAAGTTGAGGACTACCTGTACTAAATTACTGTTTGTTTGTTTTTCATTCTAGGGGGAAATACTATCTTTTCCTTTTCAAATTGCTTGCTCAAGTACCTTGCTCAATAGTAGTAACTGTAAGAGGGATCTTGGAGTCCTAGTGGATAACCATTTAAATATGAGCCAGCAGTGTGCAACAGCTGCCCAAAAAGTCAACACAGTTCTACGCTTAACATACAGAAGGATCTTGACAGACTTGAACGTTGGCCACTATCTAACAAAATGAAATTCAATGGGGAAAAAGTAATATTCTACATTTAGGCACTAAAAAAATGCACAGGTACAGTATATGTGGTGCCTCGCCCAATAGTAGTAACTGTGAGAATGATCTTGGGAGTCCTACTGGACAACCATTTAAATATGAGCAAGCAGTGTGCTGTAGCTGCCCAAAAAGCCAATACAGTTCTAGGCTGCATTAACAGAGGGATAGAATCAAGATCATGGGAAGTGTTAATACCACTTTATAATGCCTTGGTAAGGCCACACTTGGAATACTGCATTCAGTTTTGGTTGCCACGATGTAGAAAAGATGTGGAGACTCTATAAAGAGTGCAGAGAAGAGCAACAAAGATGATTAGGAGACTGGAGACTAAAACATATGAAGAATGGTTGCAGGAACTGGGTATGTCTAGTTTAACAGAAAGAAGGACTAAGGGAGACATGATAGCAGTGTTCCAATATCTCAGGGGTTGCCACAAAGAAGAGGGAGTCAAACTATTCTCCAAGGCACCTGAGGGTAGAACAAGAAGCAATGGGTGGAAACTAATCAAGGAGAGAAGCAACTTAAAACTGAGGAGAAATTGCCTGACAGTGAGAACAATTAATCAATGGAACAGCTTGCCTCCAGCAGTTGTGAATGCCCCAACACTGCAAGTCTTTAAGAAGATGTTGGATAGCCATTTGTCTGAAACGGTATAGGGCTTCCTGCCTAGGCAGGGGGTTGGACTAGAAAACCTCCAAGGTCCCTTCCAACTCGGCTACTGTATTGTAAATATAATTTTAGAAGCTTCATTTCTTGCTGAGTTCAAATCTGTATTCATTAACTTTCAGCATACTACAAAAATATAAATCACTGATAAAAGGAAAAAGATTAGCACATGATTTGATTGCTCCTATACAAAAGAATCTGCAAGATTATATTGAAGGGGTAATAGGAAGGCATTGACAGGTAGTTCTTGACTTTCAACAGTTCATTTAGAGACCGTTCAAAGTTACAGCAGCATTAAAAAAAGCAACTTATGACTGTTTTTCACCCACTGACAACTGTTGCAGCATCTCTATGATCACGTGATCAAAATTCAGATGGTTGGCAGTGGTTCAAATTTATAACAGTTTAAGTGTCCCAAGTCATGTGATGACATTTTCGACCTTCTGACAAGCAAAGTCAATGGGGAAGCCAGATTCACTTAACAACCATGCTGATAAGTTAACTGCAGTGCTTCACTTAACAATTATGGCAAGAGAGATTGTAAAATGGGGCAAAACTCACTTAAAAACTGCCTTGCTAAGCAACAGAAATTTTGAGCTCAGTTCTAGTCGTAAGTCAAGGATTACCTGTGTGCTGTTTCAAAAACTTCTATTTTTCAAGCTGAAACTTGAAAACTACAAAATAAATTCTCAATTACCATATTTTTCGGAGTATAAGATGCACCCTTAGACCCCAAAAAAGAGGGTGAAAATTTGGGTGCGTCTTATACACCGATTGTCACCCAACCAGAGGCCAAAAACACAAGGCATGGAGAAAGGATGGTTTCTGGCAATCCCTGCAGCCTGGAACAGCTGATTGGGGGTATTCTGGTAGTCCGATTCACCCGCCAATCAGCTGTGCAGAATACCATGGATGCTTGGTAGGCAGAGGAAGAATTTTTTTCCTTCTTATTTTCCTCCCAAAAAACTAAGGTGCGTCTTATACTCCGAAAAATATGATAGTTCATCATTAGCAGTATTATTCCAAAAGCTTCCAATACATAGTACAAAAGAATACATCTTAAATCATAACACTTTTGCACTGATGTGCAAAGAAGATATTTCTTTAATTTTACCTTCAAGCTAGACCCCAAGCAAAGGATCACATCTGCTTTGCCAGCAGCTTCTGTTGCTGCCTCCCAGTTCAAGGGTTGCTGTAAAATACCCTTCTCTCCAAAGTGTACAATTGTATCTCTCAGCTGTGCTCCACATTTATGACATAATCTCCCAGTCTGGTGCCTATGCAAGGCTGTGCGCTCTGTCACATCAAATATTCGTACATATTCACGATTGGGTGTGCAAGATGTGCAAACCTAGTTTGGGATGGAATCATAGAATGTATTAGCATTTTTCTTCTATGACAATGCACCAAATCTCACTCTCTCAAAGCACTCACCTCTATGTACATGTTTCCATGAAGCTCAGACAGGCCTTCTCGAGGGAGGCCACTGCGCAAGTGAAGCCCATCACAGTTTTGAGACACTACGTGCTTCACCTAAAAAGAAAAGAAAATGGGATGAACATGGAAATGGTATCATAGACAATAAGATATGTTTTTCTCTTTTCCTTTGTCCTTGCTCAATCACATTCAAAATACACCAACAAAATCCTTATAATGAACAAAAGAGTTTAACCTCTTTTTCTCAGTACAGTAGTCCTTGGCTTATGACGGCAATTAGAACTGAAATTTTCACTGCTAAGCGTACAGTTGTACACTGTGACCACATCACTTAGTGACAGCAGTCCCTGCAGCTCTGGATGTCATCATTAACTGAATCCCATAGTCATTAGGCAAGACAGATTTCTGCCAGCTTTTCATGAACAAAATCAATGGGGAAGCCACAGGCAGGTAAGTGGTTGCCCCCAGGTGGGGAGGGAGCTAGAGGGCGTGGGCATGCAGGGGAGGATGTGCGAAAGATGCAGCACAGGGAGGGTGCACAAGGATGTGAGGGAGAATCAGGGACAGTGCAAAAAGGGGTGCATGAAAGGAGCTATGTGAGTTGAGGATGTGTGAGGGGTTGTACCAGTGTAGACAGGCAGAGAAGGGTGCCCCAGTGAGGAAGTTTTACTCCATGACTTGCAACCTTGAATTTCAAAAAAAATGCAACCCCCATTGATTTTCTGGGGGAAATCAGCAGGGGAGATTGCAAATTGTGATTATGTGATCAAAGAGTACTTGTCAACCAGTTGTAATTGTAAATGGATTGCCAAGCATTCAGATCATGATCATTACTGTGATGTTGAGAACTGATGGTAACCATGATTTGTTCAATGCCATCCTAACCTCAAATGATCGCTGAATGAATGGTTATAGGTCAAGGACAGCTTTTACTTGTACTGTTGATGGGCAGCAGGCAATACAATTGTTTTGAATTCGCTATCTTCCAGATTGGAAGTAGACTACAGACAGTGGTAAATATGGTTGCCTGATCAAGTTTGAGCACCATGGTCTTAAACCTATTTCAGGTCTGAGACAGAGAAACGGAAGATTTAATGACTATGCTATTTGGCTTCCCAGTGTAAGAATACGAGATGCAGAATGCTGCCTCCTGAAGAATTCCAAAAGTCAGAAACTAATTTTCTGAAAACAGATAAAGCTATTAGCATGTCTCAAAGAGAGTATGTACTACAGGGAAGGCAAGCACTGCTGGGCCATGGACTGCCCTCCAAAAGGCTACTGAGTTTTAAATTGTATGGTTACAAAGTGTAATGTACTTCCACTTGAAAGTTTCCACTTCACTTCTATTCAAGTTTAAAAAGTATTTCAAAATTGTATGTAAGAAGTATATAAAAATTACATTGTTGCTTATATCACTGTTAACAGAAATTGCTTTGGCACTGAGATTCTAAGCCAAGCATTCGGAATCTTTAAGCACTGAAACGTTTGTGCAAGGAAAAAACATGAAGAAAAACCATACTTTCTATCAGAAGAAGACTGATAAAAAAACTAAGAGTCAAAGAAGAAAGCCAATAGCAGAAAGAGAAGACATGTAGTAGTAGTAGTAGTGAAAACAGAACAGGGATGAAGCCGGAAAGAAAGCAAGAAAAGCAAAGAAAGAGAAGGTGTAGAATGATGGAAATGCCAGCTCCTCTACATGTCAGTTTGCACATCTATGATTTAGACCAGTATTTCCTAACCTCAGTAACTTTAAGATGTATGGATTTCAACCCCAGCAAGCACTACAAGCTGGGGAACTCTTGGAGTTGGAAGTCCATATATCTTAAAATCGTCCAGGTTTAAAAGCACTGATTTAAACAGTGGCATCAACAGATGCTGTATGTCTTCTCTTTTACAAAAGCATCTAGAAACAATATGATAAATGTTGTAGATACAACATGCAGCAAACCTAAGAGTCGCTGTAAGAATATGACCTCAGAACAAGGGTGAAATCCAGCAGGTTCTGGAGAACCAGTAGTGGAAATTTTGAGTAGTTTGGAGAACAGGCAAATGCCACTTCTGGCTGGCTCCAGAGTTGAGTGAGAATGGAGATTTTGCAGTACCCTTCGCCCAGGAGTAGGGAGGGAATGGAGACTTTGCAGTATCCTTCCCCTGCCACGCCCATCAAGCCATGTCCACAGAACCGGTAGTAAAAAAAAATTGAATTCCACCACTGTCTCAGAAGCGCAGGACTGAACATCAAAGAGCTTACCAGTTTGTTGTTGTGCAAACAAGCAATGCTCATGTGGGTGAGTGTGGGCTCTGCTTCACTCAGATCGGTAGCCCTGATACATGGAAAGAAAAGGAATATGAAAAGCAAGAACCAGAATTCCAACGTAATATAAGAAAGGCTTTCGAACCAATTACCTGATACTTCTCCCTTTTTGCAGCATTGTCCACACCCCATTTGGGCCTCTGTAATCAGGAATTGAAGCTGCCTGTAAGGAGTCACAAAGAAAAAGAAACTCTACTGGTTTCATTTCAAGAATGCATTGTTTTGCCTGTATTGATAAGCATCTCTACCTTTTACTTCCATGTTAATTCAATTACTTGGTTGTTGTAAAAAAAAAAAAACCCAGAGTCACTTTTTGTGAATTAGGTGGCGCTACAAATGTTATTAATAAAAAAAAAATCCATGCACACCCATGCACAACCCCCCTGCGCTCCCCCCGCTTTTGGCACACGAGCCAAAAAAGGTAAGCCATCACTGGTATATAGAATCCTACTTGTTTCTACCAGTCTTTAAGGATACCCAAACAGTTTACACCAGTGAGCAATGCCCTGCTTTGGAATGCTACTTATCATGAGTACAATGAACGGAAACTTTTCTTAAATTCATAACACAATCTAATCTTTTTCAACTTTTTAGGAAAGACATTGCAGTAAAAGTAACGTTTTCCCCAAAAGAGATTGGGAAGAAAAATGAAAAGCTTTTCTGATTCTCTCCCCCCCCCCCCCCCCAATTTCCCCAGACTTTTACAATGCTAGTGTCAATATACAACATAAAAGGCATAACTTAAAATGCCAAAATGCTCTCAAGTTGTGTTTCTACAGAAGGTGATGAAGCCAATTATTTCAACTTGTGTGACTTGGGAGTGTTTAAGAATTTTCAAACCTCAAAACAATGCTGCTCTCACACGATAAGCAAGATAGGTAATTTAGTTATAAGAATCTTTAGTTGCTGGTGACTTTAGAAAGACAGTGATACAATCTTACCGTACTTATGCCAGCTCCTGTATATACAATAAGATGCTTAGCTCCTCGGACAACAGCAGATAGCTTGCTGACTTTTCTCTTCAATTCATCAGGCTCCTCACACACCTAAAAAAAGAATAAATATCTCATATTTTCCAAAATGATGAAATCCACACGTTTATTTTCTAGCTTTTGTCCATTCTTGTAATTGTAGCCTTATATTAAAATAGATTTAGCTCATCTAGTTGTGTTTCCTGTCTGGTTTACCAGGTAAGGCCAGCATCAATGTTGCCAGTGTAAAAGCACAAACTTCCTCCCCTCCACTTTTATCTCCTTGTTCTATTAGGATGGGCCCTTCCTTAGTTTCCTTCTCTGATTATTAAGTGGCTGAGGGCTCCTGCCCTTCTTGTCTGATTGTTTCCCAGGCAGGATCTCTTGTCCTCTTTCCTCACGGTCTCCCATGCATTCTATTACCATAACTAATTTATTTGGAACGCTTTTTAACATCATTTATATTCTTTCAAGCAGATGAAATGTGGATGAAAGCAGAGACTGAATTTTACAATATCAAGTAGCCGAATTAGAAATTACGTTTTTTTCTGAATAAGCACTGGCTCTCCCACCATGTACTTATAAATCTACTTGGTGCCTCAATGAAACATGCCAGAACTATAATATATTTATCTTTATTATCTCTACCTTTAATTATTACCTTTCTTTTTCAAGTAGAAGAAAATTAATTGCCAAAAAAAAGAGATACAGATAAACTAACAGGTTCCTTTTCTGTAAATTTGACAGAAATCTCATCTAGTTTTGTCTGTCAACAAGAAAAACCACAAAATTCTCAACAAGCAAAACCAGTTCAAAAGACAATTAGGTTGTTTAAAGCCTACAGAAGGCAACCAACTTAATTGGTGAAGGAGGATTAGATCCAGATCTGCCTTTCCAGAAACAAAAGGCCTTCAGTGCACAATTGGAAATGAAATCCAGTGAAAACCTGTCCTGAAATAAACTATAGAAGTAACTTCCATTGTTTGTTTGTTTAATTTACAATTGTTTTTCTTCTGCCAATATTTTACCCTGCTTCCCCGAAAATAAGACCTCCCCGGATAATAAGCCCAATTGGGCTTTTGAGCGCATGCGCTAAAATAATCCCTCCCCGAAAATATTGCAACGCAACAACAGCCATGAGGTGACCACATTCGCCACCTCCTGCACCTCAAAAATAATAAGACCTCCCCAAAAATAAGGCCAAGTGCTTATTTCGGAGGTCAACAGAAAATAAGACCCTGTCTTATTTTCAGGGAAACATGGTAAATGCTAACCGAAACTTCAGAAAGACATTAAAGGGAAATGGAACAATTTGGGTTCGCTTCAACCACAAGGACAAGTAGCACACAGATTCAAAGATGTTAATGCTAAACATTTAATGGTCATTTTACATTTGAAGCTTTTTGTATACCCACATCTAAGTAAACTAATTAATCATTAAAAATTGTAATAATGGAAAAGGTGTCTAAGCAGGCCCTTAAGAAAAATAAAAATGTAATGAGACATTTTTTGGACAGTATAAAAAGCTGTGCATATTTATTTACAAAGAAAATAAGATAGTAAAATATTTCTACTTTCTAAATTCAACCAAATAGTACTAGTGAAATATAAATATATTACTATTACTTTCCAGTAGTAGTAAACTTTAATTTATATGAAATATATAGGTAAATGCTGTTAGTTATCTTACCTCCCAAACACAGAAGTCTTACAGATGTGACAGATTTATTGTGCCACGTTTTTCCCCTGCAAATTAAAATACTCTCCAGCCACTCTTTAATATATTACTGTATACTACTTAAATTCTCATTCTTGTAACCTATAGCTGGGTGAAACAGTGCACATAGGGCAAAACATTTTCAAGCAAGCCTCAAGTAGGCTAACTTACAGAATGCATCCAAAATCAAGGACCCATGATTCCTGTGGTATTGAAATTTGGCAAATTTTATAAAACATTTTATGACATAAAACGACCATAAAACAATTTATGATATATTACAAAATGATTTTGTATTATGTCACATTATTATGTCACAAAATATTTCCTGTGCTAATGTTTGACTGTGCTATACAGTTCAGCATGGGCTAATTTCAAGGCAGATATATCTCTGAATGTATCCTGGCTTTTTCAGTAAAGGCTGTGCATTGGAAGCCGTTAGAAGCTCTGTCATTGCTGAAAGCATGGGGTCCTTGGTGCTCTCTGAGCTCAGTGAGTTTTTTGCAGATGTTTCATTACCAAACTGGGTAATGTCATTAGTGGTAGCACTAGTGATGAGCATTAATTAGCCCTGATGATGTTACCTAGCTTAGTAATGAAATAGCTACAAGAAAACCACCAAATGTAGAGAGCACCAAGGACCTCACAATTTAATATCGAACTATAAATATTCTCACTGTTGGAAGTATTGAGCAATCTGGTAAGGAAATAACTGTGAAAGGATGACCCAGGGGTCATCAATTGTTTAATAAAAACTAAGCTCGCATGAATTTTACTGTCCTCATTGCCAAGACCAGAATTGTGCAAGCAATAGTTTTCCTTGTGACACTGTATGAAGTAGAAATTTAGTTTTGAAGAAGCAGAATGGAAATTCTGCTTCTTCAAAGTAAAATTTGACACCTTTGAACGTTGACATTGGAAAAGACTTCTGAGAATACCATAGACAGGTAAGAAAATAAACCAAAGGATTATCAAGAAGTTCAATACAGAATTTTTATTTCAGGCACAAATTATCATACTTCGGATAATAATTATGCGAAGATCTACTTTCTACAGAATCCTATAATGCTGAGAAAGGGGGCAGGGGAAATTAAGATGTTAATCTGCCACAAATCAGATCCGTTAAATTACAGTTTTGATGGTTGGATTGCCTGAAGCACCATATCCTCAGAATGGATCAGACCCTCAGAATGGAGAAAAACTATTTATGTGGTCTGCCGTTGAGGTGATGTCCCGGTGTTTAGAGGCCGTACGGATCTGGATGGGCAGTAACAAACTCAAACTCAACCTGTCCAAGACCGAGTGGTTGTGGTTGTGGTTATATGCTCACTTGAGGGCATATAATCAACTGTGCCTATATTTCTAGTCATTACCAATCACCTAACTTTCCCCCCCATCCTAGTAGATGATAAATGGGACACAATGGCTCAGTGGCTAAGACGCTGAGCTTGTCGATCAGAAAGGTTGGCAGTTTAGTGGTTCAAATCTAATGGCTTGAGCTCCTGTTACTTGTCCCAGATTCTGCCAACCTAGCAGTTCGAAAGCATATCAAAATGCAAATAGAAAAATAGGAACCACCTTTGGTTGGAAGGTAACAGTGTCCCATGCGCCTTCGGAGTTTAGTCATGCTGGCCACATGACCATGGAGACGTCTTTAGACAGCACTGGCTCTTCAGCTTTGAAACAGAGATGAGCACCATCCCCTAGAGCAGTGCTTCTCAATTATTTTCTGTCATGCCCCCCCTAGGAAGAAGAAAACATTTCGCGCCCCCCCCGCGCGACTATAAATAGTATCATTTGTCTATAAAATTGTTATAAGTACACCTCTGCATAACACTGTATCCTTATTAACGTATAAGAGAATAAAAAAAGAAAGAAATGTGGATCAATTTACAACAAATAATAGCTTTATTAACTGTAGCAGAAAAGATTTAAAGTGCATTAGAAATTTTAAAAAAATTAAATCCTTTGCCGAGGTCAAACGCGCCCCCCTTTACGGAGCCTCGCGCCCCCCCTGGGGGGCCCGCCCCACTATTTGAGAAGCACTGCCCTAGAGTCAAGAATGACTAGTACATATGTGCGAGGGGAACCTTTACTTAGATCCGTGGTAGTCAACCTGGTTCCTACCGCCCACTAGTGGGCGTTCCAGCTTTCATGGTGGGTGGTAGGGGTTTTGTCCAATACTGAAGCACTTTCCTTTTTTAAAATTAATTGACTTCCCTACTTTATAAATCACCATTACTGTGGAAACGGTGGACGCTTAGAAAATTTTACTACTAACAGAGATACAAAAGTGGGTGGTAAGTATAGAAAGGTTGACTACCCCTGACTTAGATGATAAAGCACAGCTAATTTTACACACTTTGAAGCTGATTTCAGACCTGGCAAAGGAATTTAACTCCTGCCTAGTTAAGGCCACCATCAATCAAACGTGTCAACTGAGGAGATGAAGAAAATAAATCACAGGCGGGAAAAGACGACCGCGGGAGCCGAGGGGCGATTGAGAGCAAGCCCTGCCGGCGTCCATCAAAAGGCACTGAAAGCACAGCTATAAAACGTACCCACCTCCTCTAGCCGGCGCCGCAGCCTCTCCCGCTTCTTGCGAAGCTGCTCCAGATCCCGCACCATCTCTTGACATCCAGACAGAAGCATCGCCTCGTCGGCGCTCCGGTCGGCCGGCGGTTTGCGCAGGATTCGGGAGACCTGGGAAAAAGAGAGGAAGGGAAGGGGGGAACGTGTTGCCAAGCCGGCTCCTCGAGAAGAGCCGGCGGCCTTGATTTCTGGACACCCCGCCGTACCTGCCTCCGTCGCTCCCGCTGCTCTTCTTGACGGAGCAACTCAGCGCGAGCCGCCGCTTTCCGTTCCGAGCGACTCAAACTTCGACCGGCCGCCATCCCCTGGGTAGTTTCCGGGTTTCTATCGGTTGAAGAGGGTTCAGCTACTTCCGCTTCCGGCAACGGGCGACGCTCGGTAGCGGCCGCTTGTTGCCCTGGGGACGCTGAATGATGTTTGCTGCTGTTGCCAAGGCTCTTCGTTCCAAGATAGAAGCTGAGGACACAGTTCTACCCGCTACTTCCGGTTGGACTTGTCTTCCTGTGCTGACAAGACTGCCGTTTCTATTACCTCCATAGAGAATAGGGTCGAATTCATGCTCTCTGCCTTGCTTGGGGAAGTGCGCTCTCTTTCGGGTTGGGGGTTTAAAAACAATGCTGGTCTAAGGATAATTGCGCTCCTCCTTCTGCGAGACACCCCAAGCCCCCGCCGCCCCGCCATCACCCCCCACTCCGTGTTGGCCACATGTGAATTTCTGTCGCTGTTCTTCCGCATCAAAGCAGATTTCCATTATGTGCAATCCAATCCTTTCAAGTGCGATGCTTATCTTGATTAGCTTATTCCCATAACCAGAAACTATTGTCTACTGCTCAGGGCATTTAAACTCGTTAACTATTGGAGAATGAGAATTAGACGTTTTGTTGGTCTTACTTGAGTAAGAAAAAGTGGAAATTTTTTTCCTTTCAAAATCCAACAACCAAAGTCAAGCATATCATCTTATTTAATGCATCAAAAGGGAAAATAACTTTGGGGGCATCCCTTAACGTTTATACACCCCACTCAGTTCTAACTCTCCTTGAGCAGAAACTCCCAGCATGGGCCACCTCATGCCGGATTTCTAAATATGCAAGCCAGATTTTAGAAACAGACTCTGTCAAGCTTCACAGATGTGAGAGGCTAAACCCAGCTACTCTTCTGCCTTGCCCCCCTGAGAATGGCCCCAAGCATGACTGTTTAACTGTTTTGGAATCTGTAGTGGGCATTCGTGCTGATCTTAGGACTGAGCCTTTTGATGATCCTGAGTGTCAACTCTGGACCGACGGTTTGGATTATGCGCTCTGGAGGCCATTCATCATCTTAAGATCACGGATCAGAGGACTTGGCATGATGAATGGCCTCCAGAGCGCATAATCCAAACTTATGGCCCTGCCACATGGGCGGAGGATGGAATGTGGGGTTACAGAACCCCAATTTATTTGCTTAATCGCTTGATACGTCTTCAAGCAGTTGTTGAGCTCATTACCAATAGTACTGGTGCATCCCTTGACATGCTTGCTGAAACTAACACCCATATTCACACTGCTGTCTATCAAAACCGCCTTGCCCTCGACTATTTACTTGCCCAAGAGGGAGGTGTTTGTGGGAAATTCAACCTCACAAACTGTTGCTTACAAATGGATGATAATGGTAAGGCTATACATGAGCTTACTGCCAGTATGAGGACACTTGCACATGTCCCTGTCCAAACTTGGACTGGGGCAGTAGATTTCAATTGGTTTGGCAATATCCTCTCTAGCTGGAAGCATATTGCATTCCTGGTACTTTTAGCTTTTGGGGGTCTGCTTTTTCTCCCCTGCCTTATCCCTTTGATCCAGAGAATTGTCACATCAACCATCTCTCGAATAACTGTTGTGGCATCCTCCGTTTCTGCCACTGCTCAAAATAAGCCTGCTAAAATCATGGTCTTAAAAACTGTCCCTGCGAAATATGCAACTCTCATTCATCCAGATAGAAAGAATTCTATCGTTTGAATAAAAAGGGGGAAATGAAGGGTAGTGATACAAGTATCAAAGTAGAAACTTGTTATTTTAATAATACAAGAAACAGGTATTATTGCATTAAAGTAGAAATTAGTTATTTTAGATATCTGTTGCATTTAAGTAGAAACTTGCTATCTGTTATGTTGTAGCATCTTATATTGCTGTGAAAGTATTTTCCTATGTTATTCTAGAGATGTTCTGTTTAGTATTTAGACAAGTTATATTGCTGTGGAGACATATGCCAGCAATCTATTGCATCCTTCCTGTGATAAGATCTGAAATCTTCCTATGCCACCTCTGCTTCCTTCAGGAAAAGAGAAGGTAACTTTGCTCTCTTCAAACACCAGAGTAATCTTCACACCTTTTTGTGTTGCTAAATGGGCAATTAAGCAAACAGAGAAGGAAAAAGATAACAAACCTTTTGAGCCAGGAAGGATGCAAATCTGAGTTAGGATATATGATCTAGGTTTTACAATATGTTAGGTTATATGACTTAAGGTTTGACTTGAAGTTTACAATGTTGATTAGAATGATTTAGAATAGTTAGAGTAATTAGAATGCAAAGAACAAAGGCCTTTTTGAAGAACAAAGTTCTTGTGGTGTATAAGAAAGGGGAGAGTCCCATTGAGTTTTTGTAGAACTTTCCTACCATGTCCCTTGTACATGGGTTTGGGATTTCTTACCCAGAACTTTAACTTTGATCAAAGAATAAAGTCTGTTTTCTCTGTTATTCAAGCCTCCGTTTAAGTCTCTTGTTTGGCTCATTGTGACTTGAACGTTTTCTAAGGGTCTCAATGTATTTTCAAAACCTTCCAAACTAATACGTAAAAGCTTGTAATTTAATGTTTAAAGGACCTGGAGACTTTGCTTGTATTATTGCTGCAGACTGCCATTCTCTTGGATTTGTTACATGAAAGCTTAAAGCTCTTGCAGCAACAAGTTAACCTACCATTGATTGTATTAGGCAAAAAAGTGCACATTTTTTGAAGTAAGCTTGCCAATGGCCATGTTTGCACAACTTACTGAACCACAAATTAGGCAACTGCATTTTAGCTTTACTGTAGTACTTTAGCTTGGTTTGGGTTAATTGTGTTCAGTGTCATGTGAATCCAGCAAATTGGGTTGAGTGGACCATGCCTAAATATGTCATGTAAATGCACCCTTTTTTAAATGCTGTCTACCAGTTGCTCTTTTGTTAGTGCTTCCCATACTACACAGATCCAGATACCATCCAGATTCCTTTTTCTTTCTTCATCATATTAGGGTAATGTGATCTGTAGAAAACAAAAATGTTGCATTCTTACTACCGGAAATGGACAGAGGTTCTCCTAATTTTGTTTTTACATTGCTTCAGATGCCATTATGCATTTTGACATAAAATAGAACAGTGCTATTTGCCACACTAACCTAGATTAGAGACCTTGTCTAGTTGAGTGCTGAAGGTGAAATTTGAAACTTCAGCACAGAATTTTTTTTAATTACTTTGTTTTTGTAATGACAGATTTCTTTCAAACATAAATAATGTTGAAGAGAACCATCAACAATGTTGGATATAGGCACTGATAAGAAATACATAATTAAGAAAAATTATTGTAGGTCACGATCTATAATTATGCTATACTTGATAAATACAAAAATGTTCACTTTATTTTTAAATCCTATATATATCAGCCCAAGTCCAGCACATACCATAATAACCTGAATAATATTTTAATATAATTGAATTTTTAAAAATAAGCTATATAAAATCTAACATGGCTACCTTATCTAGGCTGCAGAAATCTAGGCAATCATTAGATAGCAGCAAATAGCCACCTCTTTGTTGTTGTTTAGTGGCCATCTGGATTATTACAACCCAGATATGTCCTGGTTAAAGAGCACAAGGCCAGAGATTTGCCTATTTAAATGCATGGTTTCAAGCTTTAAAGTTTTTAAAATACAGAAATAATCAAAAACAGGGAGATCAATGTAAAGAACAGTAACCTGATTTCACTAGAAAGCAATATGTAGTTTTCTGTACTACAGTAGATAAAGACCAATGAATATGCTATTTGAATAAGTATATTTATCCACTACAAAATATTGAATATAACTTATTCTTGGAGGAAAGGGATGCCGGATAAAAATATAACCCTGAGACAAATAATCTGGACAGTTTATAATAAAACAACCCGTACCAAATGTTTTGAGCTGGAAAGGATTCCTGGGAAATTTCCAAATCCAAATAGGAAACTAACTTGACTTTTCAAGCAGCAGGGAGCAGATTATGTACACAATGCATGCAAACAGTTAAATCTTAAAAGTTCTTGTCAGCAACAGAGCAAGCTTAGCAACCCAAACATGTTCAGTGATATCATAGGGGCCAGCCTCTTTAAAGATGTTTATTGGTCATATACAAAATAAAGAATGCTTCATATCAACATACACTATATACATAAATAAATTAACAACACCTCCACTGGGGCTGTGGCAACAAATCCCCAACAGTTATCTACAGATTGAAAAAGGACAATAATTTAGCAATAAATACTGATTAATTACTTGGGTTCGACTGTTGTACAGGAGAGACCCAGGACATGACAGTATGCTTTTACAACCCTAACATATAGAATTCATCTCCAGTTGTATTTCAGCTTTGGAGACTGAATTTCTTATTATCAAAATGTTCCTCCCCGACCTTTTAAACAAATATTTTAAAGCAGTAGTGAAGTCATTTCAATTAATATTTTTAAGGACTATCTTCAACATTTGGAAAGTGGGGAGGAGCAGTCCATCAGTTCAGTTCATTGTACACCAAATATAATTTAGTTTGTCCATAATATTCCAGTTTAACAAAGGATGTAATAAATTCAGAGCAAACCGCAGGTGAGGACAAGGACAAGTAGCACTTGAAACTGCACGGGAATCCCAAACACCTTTGCATAGCCAGATAGTGATGTATCTTTACTGGGAATCAGGAGACTACTCACTCAACTGTGCAGTGCCTCTCATTCAGGCAAATGTCAGTTGCAAGAAGCTAGAGCTCACATATACTGTATATCAGATCTGGAAGGGGAGTAAGTCCTCAGTACTTGGAAAAACTACTACTTGCCTGAAGCTCACAGCTAGACCACTATGTGATCCTTTCTGCATAGGGAGGAGCAATCCTCTGTATGAGCAGTCACAGCTATTCACTGTTATATTACAGGAAACGGCAGCAGTGCTATTAAACCAGAAAAGAAGATTCCTGCACGTTAATTAATTATTTTACTAACAAAATACAGTTTGAGATATCAGAAAGAGGTGAAAGGCAAGTTGTCAGAAAGTGCTTCTATTGTCACTGGCACAGAAGACAAGGGATACCACTGGAACACACTACTAGTCCAAGTGAAAGTAATATATAGATACACCAGCTCTGCTTACTGCTAGATTATAGTGAAATGCTATCCTAGTTGACTGGGATGTGCCAGTGTACAGCAGATGCAAAAACTTGATCAATGACACAAGGAACAACAAATGTTTAAAGTCTTCTATGCAAGGAACAACAAATGTTTAATGTCTTCTATGCACAGTAGTACATTCCCTCCTGCTCCTGCTCCTGCATCTATTTCACCCAGGAACATGTTCCTCAAGGACCTAACATCTGAGTAGCCTCTACCCATTGCTAACCATCACATTCCTCAGCTCTTAGCTTGCAGTTTTTCTTGCATTTTTCTGGAAAGAAAAAGTTGTTTCATTATCCAAAATATCACTTTTATACATAATTCACCACGACATAAAACAACCCAACCTTTCCCACCCACCCAAAGCCAGCCACATGAGGGCGGAATTCTACTTCATGGAGCTGTTCTGCATCCAGGTAGAAAGCCAAGCTCCCCAACCTGTTGCATCAAGCAAAATGCCCCATTCAAAACAAAACAATGAAACAAAAACACCCTTCACAGCAGGAAAACCAAACAGTCACCTATAAAACAGGAACCATCACGCTCTGGATGCTATACACCAGAAAACAAATTGAAGGGCAAGGGCTTGAGAGGGGAATCTAGGACAGAAAAATAAACAAACTCATGAACACTAGGAGATGACAGACTGAGAGTGAAGGTGGGAGGTATGAAGAGTTCCCTGGTCTTCTCCCCCACCTCCAGTTGGAAGATTTACCACTGAGTTCTGGAGCCAGATTTGCTCAATAAATATCCATTTGCTTATAAGAATGTCTTGCAATCCACTCAGATGAAGATACCATCTCACTTATCGAGCCCTGAAAAGGGCAAAAGAGGAAGAGATTGAGTCTTGTGGCACCTTAAACACAAGCAAATACATTATGGCATAGATTTATGTGGCCAAGTCAACTCCAATAGATGAAGCATTATCCCAAATTGGCCAATTAATACTGTATACAGGTTGTTTATGGAGAAAACTGTTACTGTAGGAAGAAGAGTCAAAATCGCAAGAAATAATAGATTGCACTTTCAATATATTTTAACATTTTAGTGACCACAGACTAATGCAGATAATACGGATGTCTTGTAATGTTTGTTACCAACTTTACAGAAAATGGAAACTATAGTATTAATGTACGTGAGTGTGTATATAAGGTTTAATAAAATTATTAGTCTGTACTTTTTAATGTCTAAAAGGTGTCTGGATAGTTGTATTTATACACATATATCAGAGCCAATTTGATATCATCTCATGGATCTGATGAAGTAAATTCTAATCCACAAAAGATGATGTAATTGTTTTTAAAGTGCCAGGACACTGTTAGTTTTGCTACAGAAACCAAGCTACCCACTCTTGTAAAATCCCGGAGGATGGGCCTTCTTTATCAGAGATTTCTCACAGCACCCAGGATCTCGGTTGTAGAACAAGCAACACAGGAACCCAGCCCCAAAAGTAATTTATTTAGCCAATTCTAAGGACTGCCAATCAAGAAATGTCTGAGATGATAAATGGTCGTGGAACTGAAGAGATCCAAAACTATTCATCTGTCAGAAAACAAATTCCTATTTCAAAAATGCAGCCCAAAATATAGACCTATATTTTGACAGTATGGAGCTATCACCAATGTCTTTGCCTTGCTTTCCTTGGGGCAACATGCAAATATGGCATACCAAACAATGGAGAGGCAAATTCTTGAATTAAAACAGCAGCCAGCTCAGAGATAAAGAGTTGTTTCCTGGCCCATCCATCCATCCAGGTGACATAACTGCATTTCATGCAACTCTCAAAGGAAGCTGTGACAAGGAGACCTAAAAGTTCAATCTAGAACTCACCTCTTATTTATAAATTTGATGGTGAGAAAATTTCAATTACCCATTTTTATTTGCATGTTTGACATGAAAGCATAAATATTGCTTGTTTCCATTACAACTGTTTGGTTTTCACAGAATTTGGACTTCTTTGGCAAGGACTAGAAAGTGGAAGGCAATAAAGGGAAGAAATTATCTACGGCTTAAGGATGGAGAGAAAGATGCAAGGAGGTAGAGTGATATGGAACAATTAAATATAAGACATTTCTGGCTCTAGTAATTCCACACAGATATGCATTGGTTTCTAAGTCTTTTGAATTAGCAGTGATAAAACATACCCCAAGGGGAATGATCAGATTTTACTAACCTCAACATAGCTTAGAGCAATTTATTTCACACAGGTAGTTTTTAAGATCAGAAACTTACACGCCTTAGCAATAACTGCTATGGCATGCAGCCACCTGTGATCCATTCCTTTTAAATCTAAAATAAAAAATACCAACTAATGTGGCAATGGTGATTTCTGGTTAGAATCTGGAGCCAGGGTAAATGCATGTTCACATTAAAGCACTTCATTTTTCTCTTTCTCTGACATTTGCTGTTCTTAGTGCCTACATATCCCTCAGTCGTATTTTGCCCATCTGTAATTCAAATACGCCAAGAATAGCACAAAAAAACAACAATTAAAACACCTCCAATCTACTGTGCCAACCGGGCAGCTGAGATATAGTAAGGAACTAGTGCCCTTCCCTCCATTTCAGATGAAGAGTCTGCAGAGGACAGTGGTACTACAGTGAGAAAAAAGGGAGTTACAGCAGATATGATGAAGATATTTTGAAGGCGAGTCCCCATTAAAAGCCATTTCCCCCTCCAGCATACTCTAGGCAGCAAACCTTTGCCAGTTAATAGGTATCAGGAATATCATTTTCAAGGAATGGATTCTCAGCTGATTTTTGTGAATAGTTGTTTCTGGATATGAACTTGCCTTAAGACAGTGTTTCTCAACTTTGGCGACTTTTAAGTCCTATGGACTTCAACTCCCAGAATCCTGGAGAATTCTGGGAGTTGAAGTCGCCAAGGTTGAGAAACATTGCCTTAAAAGCTCATTTGAATTTATTAACCCTGCTTTAAAAGTTATTAAAGCTACTTTTTCTTTCTAACCACTGGGACTCAGAATGTAGCTGGAAGTTTTTGAAAAGCTGCAAGAGGTTTTTGAGTCCAATCTCAGCTGTGGAAATTTCCAGAATTGACTAGCTGTGTCATTAAAACAGGTTCTAGTATCTGTTAACTAGAAAAATAGCCAAATATGGTGATCTCAAGGATTCTGAGTAGGCCAGTACTCAATGGCTTACCAGCTATCAGTAACTGTGCTCATTCTGATGGCCAATTTTCGGGGCAAAAGGTCAAGTGTCCACCTAGATACAAACTCACATGTTCCTCTTGGTAACACACCCATAACTCCCTCCCTGTAGGCCAATTACAAGACAAGCAACAGAGAAGCTAAAGCAACTTTCTTTGACTAGCTCTTCCAGAGAAATTAGATTAGGTTTCCCATAAGACTATGCATCCAGAAGGCAAAACAATGAATTTGAAGTTCCCTGGGTCATGCTGACCATCACATGCTCTTTAGACCTTATTGAGTTTCTGGCTCAGATCTCTATGTAATGCTCCACATGCTAAAACATAGAAGGAAACAGGTAAGAGGTAACAAAATCTCTGTGGTATCACCAGCAAAAGAATCCTGCTGCAATAGTGGATCTTCACAAATGCTACATACAATCCAACCCTAGAAATCATATTTTGTGGACCCTTTGTATGATATGCTGTAAATTGTCTCATATTCCTACATGAACAGGAGTGATCTTTTCTAATCCATTACTGGTGCAATTCTGGATTCGATCTTTAGGAACACCCAGTCCCAGCCGCAAAAAATATTATTTGTTTTGGCAATTGTAATACAAGTGACATGATATAATGCAACACTGTCTGCCAGCTATCTTTAAGCAGTTTTGTTAACCTCTTCATTCTTTTCAGGCTTCAGATTCAGGTAATTTTTCTCATGAGACCAAACCTTTGAGAAGGTCTACTGGCAAATGCCCCAGAAAACCTGCACTCAGCCCCGGGAAAGCCGAACGAATGCTCACAGGACACTCACATAGCAAAGTGGCCACTGGCACCATCACGTCACAGCGCCACAAAAGACCTCAGAGCACAGACAACTAAATACAACAGGAATACAAAAGAAGCAGATGGGGAAATTCAAGAATAAGTCACTTTTGGTACAATTGCAAAAAGATATCAAACAGGACTAGCCTCTTTTTTTGTTTGTTTTTTCCTATGTTATTTATAAATAAAAGTCTAATAACTCTTTATAAAAACCAACCTCAGAGCCACAAAGACTTAACGAGAAACTTTTAAAATTTGCATTTTCTGTCTCCGAGAATATGACAATCGTATATTCTCACCTTCTCCGGCTAAAAGGAGACCGTTAAATAGAAGTGCTTCACCGAATTGTAGATTTGAAACTTAGATCATTTAATAACTCTTCAAATGAATGCTTCTCTTTTAAATAAAGGACTATTTAAACTACATAAACTAGTTGTGTAAACCATCACACTAGAGACACTGGATACTCTCCAAACACAGAAAACAACTAGTGATTTTGGTCTTGTTCAGTGCAACACATTAGGCACAAAACCGGCCTGTGGTCACTGCAATGTAACCCACTTTGTCTGGTACACAGATACAACAGTGCTTGCTCCTGGCTGCTTCCCTTCCTCTGCAGCACAGACACCAGGAAATAGCTGTTTCCCCACTTCCCTCTCCTTCAGGGAAAGTCCTAAGGAATCCCATCTTCAAACCTAAAAGGTGCAACTAGATGGTAATATAAAAATGGTTACACAAACTACCCCCCCGGATACCAAGCAATTTACAAGCAGCAGACTGGACAGCTGACTCAACCCTGGAAGAACGGTATTGAAGTCATCACTGACAGCAGGTCTTCCAACTCTCTATGACCTCTTCCCTCCCCTTTGGGTTATTCCTACCCAAGAATGGATTCCATGCTGCTGAAAATCTCTTTGGCGAGAGTACTGAGGTCCTTCAGCTTCCATTTTCAGAACACACTAGGTGGACGGTTCTGTTCACAATGGAAAGGTTGTGTTACCATCAGTCACACCAACCAGGACAAGCTAAAAACAAAGCGACTGCAGTGACAAGCAGGCCAGCGTGTGCCTGTGTGGGCTAGGCCATCTGGGAGAGGGTTGTGCTTTTGGGGTTCCGGATGAGCTTTGTGCCTAACTGCCCTGCACAGACAAGCCCAGGCAGTGCTCGTTTCACTAAGACCGGGCGTCCGTTTTGGATTTAACTATCGTGATAACGCTGGTGGTGGCAACTTTGCCGGGAACAAGGGGCCCCATGCTGGAAGCAAGTGGGCCCCGGGCAGGGGTGACAGGGTTCCGGGCAACGGTCCGGGCGAAGTTCTGCAGTGCCTCGTACTTGGATCGCAGGGCATCAAGTTCCATTTTCATGCTAGCGTTCTCTGAAGCCAGCTTCTCCACTTCCTGCTGAAGTTCTGCCTTCTGTTTCTCCAACTCTTCCTTCTGGGTTACCCTCTTGACCCGGCAGCTGGCAGCATAGCCTCTGTTCTTCAGGGTCCGCCGGCGTTGCTTGAGTTGGATGATCTCTTCCTTAGATAAGCCCCGCAGATGCTGGTTCAACTCCCGTACAGACATGGTCACCAGCTCTTCGTCTGTCAAGCTGGTCCCATTCTCCCCTGGCTCCCGCTTCACCTGCAGAGACCGTAGAAACATGCTTTAGTGGAATTCTGGTTGCATGCATGGCCAGCTAACCCCAGGTCTCGCCTGATTACCTTCAAGGCTTTGTTTCCTTTGTTGGGGGTCGTCATAACACGCAAGCCTTCACAATCAGATTCTGTAAGATACAAAATGGGTAGACGTTACCAAAGTCAAGCTCTACATCATCCAAAAGCAGCTATACATACGCAAGACTAAGCAGGAAAGGAAGCACCAGGTATACAGGTATTCTCTATACAGCATGAACCAACTGTGGGATTTACATGAGCTCTTGACAAACTCTGCCCAGTCTCTGCCAACCCCACAGCTTTCTATCAATCTTAAGAGCAAATGCTCACGAAAAGGAAGATTTGGAAGTTTGGGAGGAGCTGGAGTAGGATGAAACCACATTTAAAAATAGCCTGGCAGCCAGGGTCCTGCATGGCTGTGCTGAGCCAGTCATGCTGACTCAGCATATTAGCAGCCTTGCTCAGAGTGCACGCCTTATACTACAGTACAGTCTAGCAGGAGAGCTGCAGTCTAGGAGAGTTGCCAAGGAATTACCCTTATGGACTTCTCCTGATAGGGTTCAAAGCAACACTATATCCCCATAGTTGCAAGGGAGAAGTATTCAAGAATATCCCCTATTGTTTTTTTTTTTTAAAGTCAATTAATTAATCCATTTTGCCTGAAGCATTTATTTATCTAGAAAACAGAACAGCAAGACTAGAGGATGGAAAGAAAGGACAGACAAGGGAATAATGGGAAACATGCAGAACCTTAGAGAATTAGCTGTCTCCAGGTTACTATATATACTATAATTGAATAGTTGCATGTCCTTCTATCTTGCCCCATGTATAACGCAGACAGATCTAAGTTACTGTCTCTCCTTGAAACCATCCCTTCTAGACTCAATGGTTGTAACTTGATGGCCCACTGCCTAGGAGATGGCTCTCCATATATCACTTTTCAGGTCTCAAAATTCTTCTTAAGAGCTGTAACCATTAGGGGAGAACGCTGTAACCTTCCTTAGCTAAGCTATTGCGATGCATTGCTATGATATGATGATGATGATGATGATGATGATGATGATGATGATGATGATGATTTTATTTTATTTTTTAACGTTTCTTCCTGTAGTACTTGTGTTTTGGTCTGTGACCGTAAATAAAAGTATATATATATATAATTGAATAGTCATTACTGAACACAAATCTATTTGACTAGCTTTTCCCATCCATGTTAAGAGGAGAACAGTGGTAGGTACACAAAGTTGGGAAAAAGAAACACATTCAGCTGGGTGGGATTCTGATCAGCAATACAGAAATTAAATATTTCCATTTATTTCCCTGTCCAGTTGTTTCCTTTCACATTGCCATTTTACCAACAGGACTAAAAATAACCTGAGACACAGCAAATCTTTTAGAGATGCTGATGAAAATCATTCCCATTCTTATGAAATCACCTATTCACTTATTGCATGGATGTCAAACTGGCAGCCCGCAGGCCGGATATATCACGGGCAGGACACGGCCACCACAGCTCCACAAATGGGAAAAACGTTGCAAACCATCACGACAGCAATGTGATCGAGCAAGGTTGACACCTGTGGCTTATTGTATTCATGTTGCACTGTTCTAAATGTCCAGGTAACTCATTATTTAGGAAATGTGTGCTGCTGATAACTTATTGTTTATAATTTCAGAAATTCTTCCAAAAGTGGAAAATTTAAAGAAGTGTTAAAATTATGAGAATGGGGATTCCTTATTTATGCTTTTAGCATGTAACACATAGGTGTTGGATGGAGGCAATTGAAATTATAATATCAGCATTCACAAGAAATGCAAGCACTCTGAGATAACACAGACATTTGGTAGCAATTTTACATTACCTGAATACACACTAATCTATATTAATCTTAAATTACTGAAACTGCTACTTAAATTCACAAGAGCTGTTCTTAGACACACATAATCACGTATAGAGAAATCAAATACTTCCATTTTGTTCTCAACATTCAATCTGCAACTATGTGCAAGAATAGTTACAGGTAAAGGTAAAGGTTCCCCTCGTACATATCTGCTAGTTGTTCCCAACACTAGGGGGCAGCGCTCATCTGTTTCAAAGCTGAAGAGCCAGTGCTGTCCAAAGACATCTCTGTAGTCATGTGGCCGGCATGACTAAACGCTGAAGATGCACGGAATGCTGTTACCTTCCCACCAAAGGTGGTTCCTATTTTTCTACTTGCATTTTTTACATACTTTTGAATTGCTAGGTTGGCAGAAGTTGGGACAAGTAATGGGAACTCACTCCGTTACACGGCGCTAGGGATTCAAACCCCCAAACTGCTTACCTTTCTGATCGACAAGTTCAGCATCTTAGCCACTGAGCCACTGCGTCCCTCAGCAAGAATAGTTACTTTCTCTTAAAGAAGGCCTGATAGCCCCCCCAAACCATTGAATCAGATGTTGTGAATTACCTTTACTACCTTTAATTACTCCTCTGGAACAGCTCAAAAGCCTCAACATTTACTCCCCACACTCCTCAAAATAGATGCTTTTTAAGGAAGAAAAAAATGGCCAGGGGTATCTCAAGCACAGAGAAGTCACCGTAGATACAGATGTTTATGTTTATCTCTCACTCGTGCCTCCACACATGGCAGCACCTGGCTGACCATATCAATGCTCATAAGCTATGCATGGTCTGACCTCATGTGGGAGACCATCAGAGCATTTCAGGGCTCTGGGATTAGACATCAAGCCAAAAGGCATCTCAGGCAATAATAAACCACCTCCATAGCAAAACTGCATGGATGCGGATTACCTTTTACTCACCCAAGCATATCATCAGTATTTACATAATAAATGCCTCTTCCACACCGACCAGGTTCTTGTTTGCTGAATGTATAAAACATCACTTCACATTTATAGCAAAGAACCAAGACAAGCTAGTGTCAGCAAAAGCAAAAAAAATGGTCCCCCAGCAGCACCCCAAAAGGGATGGCTTCAGCGCTTTCCAAGATCACTAATAAGCCAGCCAAACAACTCAGAGACTCCTAGAGCACTGGAAATTGCTGACAAGCCAAATTCTTGTGCCCAAAAAACATGGCTACAGTCACTGATTAAAGCTCTAACGTACTTAATATAGTGGGCCACAAGTGTCTTAATGGGACCCCACTGCCTTATTTTGGCTTTTGCAGCTAAGAAGCAAGTTTGAAACACTTATTAATTGTACAGTAAGGCAGGCACTATATACTGCATAGCTTACTGTGCTTTACTATCAAAAAGATTTAGACTCACAATTTGGGAATCAGTACCTCAAGTATGTGGGTAACACGCTCAGTAACCAGTAGCCGCATTTTCTGATTAGAAAAAAATTACAAGAGGAAGAATATTTCCATTACTGTAACACGGCTTGAAATATTGGTTAAGTAAACACTGGGGCAGACACAACTACTCTTATCTATCTATCTATCTATCTATCTATCTATCTATCTATCTATCTATCTATCTATCTATCTATCTATCGTTCATTTTCCAGCTTTAGCTAAAAGCCACATGGATCCATAGGGATCAGGTACAAAACTGTAATCAAAGAAAGGGATGTCACCTATTCATTGAAAAGTCAAGCCTAACCTACACTTCTTTCCTATATAAGTTTTATCTATGACATGTCCATGTTAAGTACCATTGCTAACGTTCATGTGAGAGGAACATGAACACAGGCAACACAATCAAACTGCATGACCAAAAACAGATTTGGTATCATATTGTAAATCCAGTATAGATCAGAACCTTAGGAATAACTATGCTAGCATTAGTGAAAATCAATAAAAAATCCCAAGGAAAAAAATATGGCCTAGTACAGGGGTCTGCAAAGTTGGCTCTTTCAAGACTGGTGGACTTCAACTCCCAGAATTCCCCAGCCAGCCATGCTGGCTGAGGAATTCTGGGAGTTGAAGTCCACCATTCTTAAAAGAGCCAACTTTGCAGACCTCTGGCCTAGTAGGAGACTATACAAAAGATTAACCGCCTGGATAATTTAGTGAGGCTCTTCAGAGGGCAAGTACTGTACTTTTAGTACATATCGGTATTAATGCTTAGGAAAGCAATTAACATGTGGGAAGTGAGAAGTTTGCACAAAAGGACTGAAAATTGACTGGAGCTGATCTTCATTGTTAAAAGTGACGGGCATAGATTGCTGTGTAGAAAGATTAGGTCCAGTAGCTCTGAGAGTCGAACACACAAAAAAGTTTGTTTGTCCTAAACTTCTAAAGATTAAGAATATAACATTAGTTATCAATATCAGATATCAGATATTCAATTGTAAAATGATTCATTTCCATTCATCATTCATAAAAAAAAAAGGGGGGGGGGCTAAAGAAATTGATGATTAAGTGGAAAAAAACCTATGAAAAATTCCACATTCTGTTTTATGCCTGAATTAGGATATATACAAGGTTTTTTTTTACAGCCCTGCACAGAAGCTGCACTTGTGAATATCTTGCAAGAAGGACAGCCAGAGAGAATTGGCATCCAGACAGAGACAAACTTGGTCTAACTCCCTAGACTGCTGATTTCTCAGCTTTTTGACAGCTTCCCGAAGAAAGATCACACTGAAAAGTGCCAAGTGCGACGGCTGTAAAGGAAGAAAAGTGCAACCTCAACACATTTTGCCAGAAGTCCAAAAGGCCTGCACTCAGCACAAGTGCCGCCAATTCTTTGCTTACAACAGAGCTGACAGCAGAGTGCATGATTCAACACAGGCCCCATTCTCAACATTCCTGGTTCAGCGCGCTGTGCCATCAAACTAGTGTAAACACAATGACATCACCCATTCCAGCAGTAAAGGCAGCACCATCATAGGAAGAAGAAAAAGAAACTTTTAAGAGATGAAAAAGAAAACAGGCTAGGGGGGAGAATCAGAAGCTGGAGGGTATACCCATGTAGGAGGTTTTTCCACATGTATAGTGTAAAAAGCAGTGTTGACACTATCTTGTTCTCATCTATACGTCTATGGCTCTGCTGTTCATACATTTACAAAACTTGTCTACAAATAACTTTCCAATTAGCTTCCTAAACTTAAATTGACATTTTAGCTAGTGCTCTTAACCGGGAAAAATAATGTAGAAGAAAATGCTTGTCCTGTAAAACATCCAGAAAGATACCATCACTAGGGAATTTTGCCTCCTCCAAATCAACATGACTTGCCTCAGGCAAAGTCTCCCAAATGAACCTAATGTTTCAACTTGCTTTCTACCACTGTACCTCTTACTCAGCAGAATGGAAATCAAAATTCTACTTTTCCTACCTATCTAGAAGACTGTCAGCCTCATACCATTCCTATAATTGAAACTCATTTTTATGAGTTAAAAACAAAGCACCATTCATATCTATGGATTTCTGTTTCTGAATAAATCACAGTTTGCTTTCTGTGAGCCACAAGTCACACAAGGAATAGCAATTCTGTAAATAGCCAATGCACATTGAGTTAGTCAAATAATGTCAGCACTTATGTCCAATTTGAGATACAGAAATAGTGAGAGGCATTTCAGTTTTAAAATTATGTCCACCTAATTATCTTTGCCCTATATCAGATATGACTGGTTCATAACATCTGAACTATTCATTTTTCTCAAAATAGATGTATTTTAAAAATGTAATTTTATTTTAGAATCACAAGAAAAAAAATCTCGGTTGAAAAGACATCAGGCTAAAATGGCTAGCTCTTTTACCTGCAGTACGTTTACAGACAATTAGTATGCCTTCACTATTCAAATTTATTTATACTCCCACTAATACCTAAGCATTATCAGACTGACAGAGGACAAACTGCCCTCTGCAGGTGAGAATGGAAGAGCTCTGCTGTGAGAATTTCCCAGAAGGGACTCAACAGAGAACCGGATGCACTTGTTGCACATCTGTGCTTCGGGTGTACAAATGAGCCATCCAGAACTGCATTCCTATGTCCTTTGCATTTCTGCAAAACAATACGCGAAGATTTCCCCCCCCCCCAGAGCTCTTAAAAACATTGCTTGTCTAAAAGACAACATGCACTACAACAGAAGGAACATTCCCATAAAGCTACAGTTTTCAGGACCAACAATTTTACCATCCAAAACAAGAGTGTCAGCATCTGTGTGCACAGACAGTGTAAGGACACCCCAGCAGCTCTCTCATTCATTCACCAAAGGATTCCCAATGGCCCCATAAACCATTTTTACCAAGTTCATGTTCACACTCTCCCCTACCTTCTTGTTCGCTACAAACACACACAGCGCTACAGTAATGCTAAGGGTCAGCGACTGTCACAAGGGCTTACAGACAAAACAGCTGAAAGAAAGGGGATCCGAGGTCAAGTCCGACTACCCCACAAAATGATGAATCAGCAGATTATCTGTTTGGGTTTCCCTTTTTCCTTTCCTCCCCTTAACCCTAGTTAGCCCTTATTCCTTTTGGTGTGTGTCTGTGTGTGTGCAGCATATACTTATGGGTGACCTCATGTTGATGAGTCAGCAGTGTCTGGACTCTGCACACAGAAGGCTGCAGCCAGCAGATACAAGGGGGTAATTCAGTCCACCTCGTCCCCTACACTCTGTGAAACACCCCCCAGCCCCCAATCCCCAGCCCCTCCTCAGCCCCACCCCAAAAACACATTCGCCCCTTTCCCTCCGTTCCCAGACACCTGATGAGTCAGCACGGCAAGCCCTTTTCACACTCGCAGACATGGCTGCACGTCCTCGAAGCCACAAACACACACAGAGACTTTCGGCGTGCGGGGAAACGGCTTACCTCCCTCCCCGGCTACTTTCCCAGATGGGGAGAGCGCACCCAACGCTTAGGTCGTCCGAGAAGAAGCGGGGAAGGGCCCCACTTCTTCTTCTTCTTCTTCTTCTTCTTCTTCTTTCCACCCCACCTCCGCAGAAGGAAAACTCAAAGCATCGCGGGGACCCCGGGAAAAAGAGGCGAGCCGGGGAGCGGCGGCATTTCTCTCGCTCTCGCTCTCTGCCGCGACCTGCCGCCGGCGGGCAACAAGGACGGCCACCCACGCCGCAGACCCACGTCCAACAGGGAGGAGGAGGTGGAGGAGGAGGGAAACCCACCCACCTGTCAGCCACGGGAGAAAGGAAGTCGGCGAGCGGAGGAAAAGACGGGGGGGGGAAAGGAAGCTCGGCGGGTGAACTGCGGTCCCCGCCAGGCTCTCACCTCGCCCTCTCAGCCTCCCCACCCTTGACACGCACACGCACACGCACCCTCCGCCGAGCCCGCCAGAACATTCCCGGGTGGGAACAGCCGTGGGGAAGGAGGGGAGGGGGGAGAGAGCGAGAGAGAGCCGCGATCGCGCTCCCGGCAGTCCAGAGCAGGAGGCGCTTTTTTCCAAAAATAAACACCGCGGGGAGGAACGCAACTCCAGAAGCCGACTGTCCGGGGGGGGAAAGCAGCGGTCCTCCTTAAGGGATCCCCAACACCCCCCTCCCCATGCATTCAATTCCCTTTGGCTTCACCTCCTCCTCCCTCCCTTCTTTCTTTCTTCCTCCCGCTCTTGCTAGAGAGGGGGGGGTTCACTAGCCTTCCTCCCCACCCCTCCAAAAAAGGGGATCCGGGACGCACCCCTGCAAAGCTCTCACCCTCCGCTCGGTGCCTCCGGAGGGGGGGGTCCGGGGCGGGGAGGGGGGGGCAGGCCGCCACGCACACAGGGACTGAAGAGTCCGGGGTCCGCCGCTACCGCCGCTCACGGACACGTCACGTGATGTTTGGGTCACGTGCCTCCATTCATGAAGCCGTTTTCGGTGCAGCCGCCCCGAGCCTTAAAGGGGGAGGCGCCCAAAAAAAAATAAGGTTCCCTCCGCCCGGCTCTGCTCTTCTCTTCCCCCCCCTCCCCCCTCAGAACAATAACAGCGGGCGGGAGCGCGGCTGAGAAGCTGGTGGGAAAAACAAGTGGCTCACGTGCCAGGAGGGCGCGCGCGCGCTGCTGGGGCGGGTCCGGAACGTCGAGGCTGAACCCGAAAGGCCGAGGTGGCGCGAGACGGAGCCGCGTTCCACGCGTAGCCCCCCCCCCCCTCTCAAGACATCCCAATTGTGAACCGTGTGGTACCAGACCGTGAGGGGAGGCGAGAGGCTGTGATTCCATCATCCTCGACTAGCCGGGTTTTACCATTTAAAAGAGTTTCCTAATTTTTTTGGGGGGGGGGGCGTGAGGGGAGCTACACACAGCTGTTTCCTGAAAGAAGCCGGTTTGGCGAAAAGATGGGTGGAAGAAGCAGAACGTGACCGTGGTGGGGTCTGTAGTTTAAAATAAAAATTAAAAAGTCCAGTTAGGTATCCCCTTGACTTTTCCGATTTCTCCAACACAACGGAAACGAGACTGAACGAAGAATATTTGGAAACTTTTTGATTAAAAAAAAAAAAGATAAACGTATTTTTAGACGTAAAAATAAAGCAGTTGGGTGAAAAGAATTTCTCGACATTAAATCCAGATATTGCAATATCCCTGCTGAAAAATTTAAAAAAATCCATTTACAAAAAAGAAAGCGACACGAGTGCTTTCCTCTTTGAGACTGATTGCCCCACAGCGGGGGCAAATTGTTTGCATAGGCGCGGAGGTACCGCTGTCTAAGGCTCGTCTACATATTCCAGAGTAGAGACAGACGTGTGATCAGTGGTGTATTAACCATTAAGCAGACTAAGCACGCGCTTAGGGCACCAGGCCCAAAGGGGGCACCAGAAAGTTGAGAAAGAAAGAAAAAATCAATGAAGATGTACAAAGGGGGGGCACCAAGACTTGCCAGTGCTTAGGACCAGTGAGCCTTAATCTGCCACTGCATGTGACTTGCCATTATTTCTCAACTACACTCATCCTACCACATCCCCTCTCCCCCCAGGTGCAGGCTCCTCTATTTCTCAATTTGATCCTAAGAAAAGGGGGAGGGAAAGGAGGTGGGGAGATAAGTGCTGGTTGTTTACAAAGTCATTAGAAAGAGATATCCAACGGGGTACTTTGGTGCCAAAAGAGTCCTGGAAGGTTCCAGAGAGCAAGTCTTGTAGCTGATGCCTCCAAATTTGCAAGACTTAGGCCATTTCTTCATTAGTGTTTTATAGCATTTTATAGCAACATCAGCCAATGTTGTGGCAATATAAAGCTTCATTACTGTTATTAGCACAGCGATGTTTCAATGAGGCTATAAGATGCTATAAATGACTTTAGAGAAAATGGCCTTATAATATCCTTTTAGACACTGTATGGAATGCCAGACAGTTTTTATTATCTAGCCAATAATAGTAAAATGTGGTACCTGGTCCACAATTTCATTGTAAATAAGCTGCCTGAGCCATCACTTTAATTTTTTCTAGACTTGCTTACTAGAAAGTTTTCAAACCTTTCCCTCACAGTATTTTCCTCAATAGTGCTTTCTTCATCATGAGCAAAGAAATCAATCATTTAATAGTTCTGCAGCTAACCCCGCTTATCAGAACCTTGTAGATCCAGGCTTGTGGCATTAAAAGGGAAGCAAGAGAGAGAAAACGTTAGCCTGCAGCCATGTTTGTGCATTGTGTCTTTTTAGTTTGTAGGTGTTTACCTAAACTGTCAAGATGCTTTTGCTTCCTACTCCATAGGCCAGTTCCTAACATGTCAGACAGTTCCTCATCTCTCATATAGATATTCAGTCACATACAAACTTTGGATTATATTATTTCCAGAATTGACTAAACTGGTTTAGGACCAGGCATCTCTAAGAATAGCCTTTGCCGTTATCTGCATTCCCCTAAAAAGTCAGGTATGCTCAAGCAACTGACATTCTAATAGCTCTTAATTTCCCTTCATTAATAAAACAAAAACCATATTATGTGGGTGAAATGCCTATAGCTATCTGCCAACCATCCAGGAAATTGAACTTGTCATAGCTGAATCATTAATTTACCTAGTTTATACATCATATGGGAATTGCTGTGAGTTGCAAGTTATAAGTCTCTTGTTTTTCATTTCATTAACAATGAGCCAGTATTTCTTGATGTCCACCTTCTGGTGCTGTCCCTCCTCTTTAAGGAGTCCCTCCCTCCCCTCCTCACATTTGTGTTAAGTCTTTGCTGTGTCTACACTTTCTCAAAACTGCGGAAATTGTAAGGAGCAGTGAGGTCTGGACTGAAAATGCTGATGCAGGAAAGTTGCACTCACAGCTGTTTCTTGCTTAGGTGCTTGGGAAGAGGAATACTGCAGCACGCTTCAAAGCTAGAGATAAGGCAATGTATAAACTATTGTACCTAGTAGAAGTCTCAAGAGACCCAATCAAGAGATTGATTTCATGTTCCAAAGCTGCAGTGGGAAAGAAACTTGTTTCTTTTGAGTTTCACACATACTGTAAAAACACACTCTTGCAATAGTCAGTCGAAGCCAAATTTAAGTAGAGTGAGAACAAAACTGGTGATACAATGCTGCAATTTGATAAGACCTTTATCCTCCACAATTGTATCTGGAAGGATGTCTGTCTAAATATACTAAGCTGTTAATGGTAAGTGTAGCAAAGTCGGGAGAACAATAAACAATTATGGCTATTCAGATTTTAAAAACATGAAGGAACTGATGGTCTGATGGATACAAAAAAGGTGATGTCTGAATGTATGGCACTCTGTCCCACATTAAACAGAGCTACTATGGAACTGTAGTTATGAAATTGGCTCCACCACAAGTTGTTACCCTCCAGATGTGTCAAGATTACCAATGATTGTCAACTATGGAAAAACAGAGTCTGATACATCCAGAGTACAGACCTGTCCTCTTGTTGGAACGATGAAGCTTACATAGGATGCTATTTTAATCTCCATTGTGAGGAAAAAGTTCACATAAATAGCGTTTCTGTTACCAATTGTTCTAGTATTAAAATACTAGCTTCTAGTATTAATATCTAATATAGCCTTTCTTTGATATACCACACTTTTTAATATCTTGCAAAGTATTAATAGATTGTAATTTCCTAGATAATTCATTTTTATTAATAACAATAAATATGGCCTGCCTTTCTTGAATATTTTACACACACACACAGAGAGAGAGAGAGAGAGAGAGAATTAATAATCAGAAGTAAAATAGACACATACACTGCAGGCAGAAAAATAACTAGAAAGAATGACAGAAAGCACCATATGTTCCTAATGCAAAATCTCTAACTATGACATGGAGTTCAATTAATACTCAGGCTTGTATTTATTACAATAAAGTGCATTCTCTGGAGAAACAAATATTGTAGCAGCTCAATACATTTTTGTCAAGGCAAACTGCTCCAACGTGAATAGATTTTCTTTGCACTTTGTAATTTTTCTTTTGAAAGCCATATCTAAAAAAATATGTATAGGAAGAATTTGCTGGCCTGTCAAAGGGGTAAATGCTCTGAGCTTTGGGTTAGGAGCTGAATGGCATTCTGGACACTCTGCCAAAAACATGTGAATGGGACAACTGTATTGGGTGGGTTCCTGAACCAGTTTGGTACTGGTTTGCTGCGTGCACACTTTGCATCCCCTCCCGCCGCACAGTTGACTGTCAATTGTTCTGCACATGCATAGAAACATGCCAACAACGGCAGAAGAGATCGGGGAACTGGTTCAGGGGCGTGGCCATCCTGGGTCGCTGCCGGTTCTGCAACCCAGGCCAAATCACCACTACTGGTTTGGCCGAACCAGACCAAACCAGGAGCAAGCCACCTCTAAACTGTATCACAGAAAATATTGAGTTCCTTGATTAAAGTTTACTCAAACAATTTGCTCATAGGCTGTATTTGGTGAATGTATGCCATGCTACCAATTCTATTTACTGCAATCTGTATCCAATGTTTAACAGATTCACAGAGTTGGAAGGGACCTTGCAAACTCAAGCTCAACCCGTCCAAGACTGAGTGGCTGTGGTTTCTGGCACCCCGGTTCAGCCAGGTAATTCCAACTCTGGCCATTGGGGGCGAAACACTGGCCCCCGTGGAGAGGGCGCGCAATTTGGGTGTCCTCCTGGATTCCTGGTTGTCCATGGAGGACCATGTGGCGGCTGTGGCCAGGGGGGCGTTCTATCAGGTATGCCTGATGCGCCAATTGCGCCCCTTACTGGACCGGGCTGCCCTTCGCACAGTCACTCAAGCACTCGTGACATCCCGACTTGACTACTGTAATGCTCTCTACATGGGGCTTCCCTTGAGGTGCACTCGAAAGCTACAGCTAGTCCAGAATGCAGCCGCGCGAGTGATTATGGGAGCCTCTAGGTACTCCCACAAAACACCTCTCCTGCGCGAGCTGCACTGGCTGCCTGTGGCCTTTTGGGTGCGTTTCAAGGTTTTGACGACCATCTTCAAAACGCTCCATGGCTCGGGGCCTAGTTATATGCGAGGCCGTCTTCTGCCCCATACATCCCTTCGTCTGCTCCGCTCCCAGAGAGAGGGCCTTCTTAGGGTACCGTTGGCCGGGCAATGCCGGTTGGCGACACCCAGGGGAAGGGCCTTCTCTGTGGCGGGCCCTACCCTCTGGAACGACTTACTCCCCGAACTACGTACCATCTCAGACCTCCGCCTCTTCCGCCAGCATCTTAAGACGCACCTTTTCCAACAAGCCGGCCTAGCATAACCTCCCGTTTTGACCGTTTTTTAGATAGTTTTTAATTTGGGGGATTTTATACTATTTTAGCACAGGGTATGGATTTAATAGCTTTTTAAAATTTTGTACTTTTGTTATATTAATGTTTTTAAATTTCCTGTGCGCCGCCCTGGGTCCTTTTTGGAGAAGGTGCGGGGTATAAATTTGAATAAACTGAAACTGAAACCCTGCAGGTCATCTAGTCCAACCAGGAGACCCTGCATCTGCTTCTACCTAGGATTGAACTCGCAACCTCCTGTTTGTGAGGCAAGAGCTCCACCTCTAGGCCACAGCTTCTCTTAACAATGAAGCTACGTATGCTAAATTTTGTATGTGGTTATGCAGAGAGCTGGATTCATAAGATAAAGAGTTACAGTATAATAGCTATATGGAGCCCCTGTGTCCAGGGTTTGTATGACTGCCCTCTACTGGCATACCATCCCAGAAAAAGGTATTTAGTCTAAAACAGCTTCCCCCAACCTTCTGGGCACCAGGGACAGGTTCCGTGGAGAGAGATTTTCCACAGACTGGAGGGGGTGTGGTTCGCGTGCTGCCTGCATCCTGTAAAGAGGACTTTGCTTGTTTATGGTTTCTGGCATGCTGCTGACCAGGGGTTGGGGACCCATGGTCTACTCTAAGACATTCCTGGCAGGTGAAATGTTCAAATCATGTTTTGCCCTCAAATCCAGATAATTGCACAGTCCTATTATTTTTACTATTTAACATTTCAAAAATATTTAAAGTATTTTTTAAAGAGCAATATTATTTAACATTCTTTCTCTTATTGGAGACATAGGCCATCAAATACATAGTGGTACCTCAATTTTTCTTTAGTTATACACAAGGTTAGACAGGCAGGCAGGCAGGCAGGCACACACGCATTTTTCTTTGCATCAATATTTTTTTCCTTTTCATGCAGTATGTACTATGAGAATGGTAGTCCATATCTGGAGGGCCTTAGGATGAAAACTACTTTACCCATGTTTTTATGTCCATAAAATTATTGTGTACATTTTACAGTCACACAAATTACATGAAAATTGTTTTATAATCAAGGTAGCCAACAGCTACCGTTAGAAAATATTATGTTCTCATTCTGCTTCATGTGCAAGAGTCACATCTTAATTTATACTTCAGAATGAGGACGTGAAAGTTCAAGCAAGAAATCCTAAGTCAGGGGAAAGTTTTTGCAGTTTCAGATAATATAGATGAAGAATTCTGTTGAAAAACTTGGGCAGGCTTCAGACACCTGTCTTTTGTTGTCAGCATTATTCAAGGTTGCAAGGTTAAAAGCTCTAAATCACAGTTGATAAAAATTGCTCCCTTTTATTTAGAATTGACAAATTTCGGAAACTAAAATACACCATTCTTTCTTTTTCCATTCCCTCACCCGAACTTTTATACCAAGATCATTGGTAACAATCTGATCAATAAGGGCAGCTCTAACTAAACTTTAATCCCAGATCCTAGTCTTATAATCATTTCATTTGGCAATGATTTTTTCTGTAGTTTAGTAAGGGTAAAAGTCTACTGGAAAAGGAGGTTTCTGTACTGCTGACTTTTAATGTTTATTTATCTCCCATGCTTCTAGAGGAGTTTTAAGAAACTACAGTGGGAATATGAATTGCTATCACGCTTCCATTACTGAGAGAGGGTAATCAGATAAACCCTAAATATAGGATTTCATTGTGATTTTTTTCAGTGATCAGCAAAATTATATAAAACCTATAAATTAACATAAAGTCTTCCTCTAGTGGAAAAAAAACTGTGATAGGAAACAGTTTTGTTTTCCATTTATGATGATTATACAATGTTAGCAGTTACTGGAATTTTATTAAGCCCCAATAGAGCACATAGCATTTACTACCTATTAGTTTTTCTATTTCTCATTGTATGGTTATAGATGTTACAAATAATTAAGTGTGTATAGCATGGTTCAGCCAGCATTTTGGACCAGTAAATATATATGAAGATTTGAGACTCTGCTGTACCTATTCTCTCTTAAGGGCTGCTGTGGGGGAGGGCTTAGCTATTCAAAAAAAAAAAAAAGCGACCTTTGGTGTGCATAGCCTATTAAAACAATATATTTGAAGGGTGAACTGGTGAAGTTGTTCCACCCCATTCTCTATACTTCCAAAGAGAGCACTAGGCTACAGCCATACAGAGTGAATATTTTCTAAGAATAATTTACAGGCACACTGGTACCAGGGGCAGCATTGGTACTGGTTCACTTCTCCCTCCCTCCCTCCCCCCCTCTCTCTCCTGGGGGGGGGGGGGGAAAGAACTCCTGAACTGGTGGCAATCTCACATCTGGAGGCTGACGAGCAGCGCAGCAAAGACCAGCTGGCTGGCGGGGAGGGAGCAATCCTGCAGTCTCCCCAAAAGTAACACAACTCTTAATGATTGTGCTCAACTTGAAGGGTGGGGACTGGCGGGTGAGCAGGGTAATATAGGCGGGGCAGCCTTGTGGCCCCATGCAGGTTGGATTAATGGCTTCTAGCCTGCAGGCCATAATTTGAGGACCCCTGCAATAAAGGATAAAGGTGGAAACTGGAAGATAAGTTGAGCTAAAAAGCAAAAGGGTTGATGATAGCTTTTCCTGAGAATGATCATAGGAAGCAATTATTGAACTTGTTTGATAGGGGACTGGTTGCAAGGTGCTTAGAGAAGACTCATTCTAAGCCCCCCACAACTATTGAAGGGCCTACAGGGTGATAACAATTAGTAAAGTGATTATAATCAACTTTGGCCTTCCATAACTGGTCTCGGAGAATGTGATGAATTGTTTGTAGTTCCTGTAAGAGCTGATCAAAGGCTGGAGCAGAAGAAGCTAGTGAGGTCAGCAGAAAAAATTGGGGTGGTTACCGTAGTTAGCCAAGAATTGAGGTATGTTGTAAAGTATTATAAGCAAATTTAACCTGTCCTAGGAGTCCTGCCCAGTTATCTTGCTGGTAGTTAATAAAACATCTGAGATATTGCTTCAGAATCCCATTCACCCATTGTGTCTGATTCTACATTATGCTTGGAAGATTTGGAGCCCTAGACTTTTGAAAAACTTACCAAACCCTGCCAGTGAATTGTGGGCTAAAGTCTGAAACCAAGTGTTCAGTTAATCATGCATGCAGTAGATATACTATGAAAATAGCCAAGTGGTATCTTTGGCTGTGGGCAGACGTGGACAAGCTATGCAGTGAGTCATCTTAGTGAAAGTGTTTGTCACTACCAAGATTGTCGTGTTACCTTTTGACTTTGATACGTTATAAAATCCTAGGATAGTGGCCCATGGTTGTGCTGAGTCATGTAATGGCATGAAAAATCCCAATGATTTGCCTAATGACATCTTTTTCTCTACCACTGGTAGAACAGGAGGTGACATACCAACTTACATTATCTTGGATTCATGGATACCAAAAATCTTCACAAAGAGTCTTGAAGAAACCAAAGTGGCCTGCAGCTGGGCTACCATGGCATAGCAGCAGCCTTCTCTAAGTTCTCGATTGTAGTAATTTGTGGCCCGAAGGCGTTTTTGGGATTGGCACAAAGAGCTTGAAACTGAAGGCTGAATTCAGCAATGTTGTTCGGCAGGGGCCTCTGCTGCATTAGCAAGTGTGGCCCATTTAGCAGAATCTCCTAGCAAGCTGATGACAAATCCAAGTACCCAATCCTAAACCTGTCTTGAGGTAAAATGTTCACTTCTTAAGCTCATATTGAGGTTATACTGTGCCCAAAAGGCATGAAATTGAGTCAGCACCCTATCAAACTTTTCTGGGCATGCTATTGGAACATTTCTGGTTTGTGTGGTATAGCACAGTTGCTGCTGCCTGCAATGACTAGACTTGCAGAGCTTGTAGCTGTGCTTTTGAGTAGCACAACCTGCTGCATGAATGTTTTTGATGGCAAATTGATCCATGACAATTTCCATTGCTATGTGGCCAGTAGTTAATTACTCTCCCTAGGTGACTTAGGGACTTAGGCTGGTGACAATCTGTTCTGTCTTGGCCCACAGAAATTACAGATGTTACTAATAGACATACTTCAAAACATTATGTTTTGAAACAGAACTCTGATGGCAAAAGGTCTGAACCACTAAGGCAGCTAAGGGGTTGAGGTACATTGTGGTGAGATACAAAGAGAGTTGTCCCCACGCAGATCTGCGAAATGCGAGATGCATGGCTCCTCTTATATAGGAGTGGCAGGACCAGGATTGTCTCTCTAGACAGGTCAGGGTTTTCTGGCCAATAGTCTTTGTTCAGCCCGTTGCTAGCTCTGCCTCTTTCGACTTCTAGTGATAACTGTCTTTCTTGGTTGCTAAGCAACTCTTCCCGCTGAATCCCCTCAGGCTGATGATTCTGCTCCTTATCCAAGTCTGAACTGGCCACTGCACTGAGAGATGCTGCAATAATCATTGGGTGGTACCTTCACATTCAGTTAAAGTTGTTTCAGACTGCACTCCAGTGTCATTCTCACTCGTGTGCTTTGCTGTCAGGCATACATTTGATCATGAACGAACACACTGATTAGAAAGTGAATTTATTACTGTTGATTACAATCATGTTTTGAAATACTGTAGTTGCTGAAATAGTCTCTAATCAAGGAATAGGTGTATAGAGATAAGCACAGTAGCTTTCTGTAAATTGGAATACAGGTATCCCTCAATTTAGGAGTACAATTCAGCCCAACGTTGTGTGTTGCTAAGCAAGATAGTTGAGTTTAAAACCTTTCATGCCACAGTTAACTGAATTACTGTGTTTTTTGAGTTAGTAGCCCAGCTGTTAAGTAAATCTGCCTTTCCCACTGGCTTTGCTTTTAGAAAGTCGCAAAAGGTTATCACATGACCCTGGGACACTGCAACAGTCATAAATACATGCCACCAGTTGCCAAGCCACAAATTTTGATCACATGACGATGGGGATGCTGCAACTTTGTGTAAAAAACGGTCATGTGTCACATTTTTCAATTCCATTGTAACTTTGAATGGTCATTGAATGATTATGAGAACTATCTTTGAGTGTTATTTACGTGCACTATTTATACAACATCAGAAAAAGAAGCAGAGACTATGACAATGGCAGATATGTAGAGCCTCTGTTTTTTTCAGTGCTTTATATTGTAAGTGGATGTTAATAGTAACTCAGATCAATGTTTGTACTGGTGGTTTCTGCTAATGTGTTGCCAAGGATAGCTGATATGTGGCAGTCATAGGAAAATTGCTTATAGGAGATAGAAGGAAACAATTCCAAACATCACAAAATAAACCATGAAGCATTTAAAAATAAAGATTTTGGAATGAAAGTCACGGTCTCTGGATTAAAATACCGAAAATCCACAAAGTAAGCATTACATGCAGATAAGTAATATTTATTACTTAGAAAAGTTCTGCATGAAATAATTTCTATTTTTTTCATTTTAGGGGAGGGGAGGCACAAAAAATATTATTAAATAGAGTCTAGAAGTAGGTTTAAATAAACCAGAATTTAACCAGCCAATCAACTTTTAAAGATAGGAAGCAAAGAAAACCAGAAACTTAAAAAAATCAAGTTCAAACCCAGGCATCCTTAAGAAAACAAACTGCCAGAGGAAAGATGGATGACTGGTGACTTTCCAGCAGCTCTCATACAGAACTGCAATCTTTAAGATTCCTGTTCCCAGATGTGTTCACGGTCACCCAAAAGTTATATTGGGTCATTCCTATATGTCCCCATTCAAATTCAGGGAGCAGGACTCCTGAAGAATCAGTTTTGGCAGCAAATCAGTAGATTGTTGGCAGGAGAAAGAAAAATTCCTACTTTTCAGCAACTATCTTGGGGTAGCAGTCCACACTTTTTCTAATTGATTCTTTCCATTTTCATCTCTACTTATATAAAAAATAACAGAAGGAAAATGAAAACTTCTTCTAATAAAACAAGCATATTAATCTTGTGAGACCATCACCAATAAAAAATACAGTGTTTATAAAAGTCATAAAATACAGTTCTATGTGTGTATGGATTTTACAGACTAAAAAAACCCAAATATTTTTATGTCACATTTTGAGAAAGAAATAATTCAGCCATTCCTGTTTGGAAGCCAGATTCCCCATCTGCTTGGCCAGCTATCTGGCCAGCTATCTTCAGTCTGAAAAAATCAGACTGAAGAATTGGAGTGAGAAGGAAAAGCTATGTGCCTTTCAGATTCTTCTAAAACTGACCCTCTTTCAGACCACCAAAATAAGCAGAAAAAACCTACAAACAAACTTTATTGCTTTATTTTAAAATATGGCATCAGCTTTAATCCTACAGGAATGTGATACGGTAATCAAAATTTTCTCTATAATATGTATTTCTTACATATACTTATCAGCTTTGTTCTAAATTAAAAACCGAACTGTTATTACAACCGGATCTTCTATCAGTTTTCCAAGATACTGATAGACAGTACTCTACTATATTTTTACTCCTTCAGCCCAATTTTGTTCCATCTCTTCCATTCAGGGAAGTGGGTAAAACAAAGTCTTTGATTGATGGCCGAGTTTCTTTGTTGTTGAAGGGAAGGCAAGAAAGAAAACACCTGAGGTTTCACACGCTTACTTTAATGCAATCAGGAGACAGAAGTAGTCAGATGTAATTTTAAATTGAAAAATGCAGACTATCAAGTGTTCCATTCATAAAGATTTCCTGAAAAATAGTATGTACAAATTGCAGCAAGTACCTAAAGCAAAAACTCTAATTCTTTGACCATTTGGGTAGTCATAAAAAAATAACCTAAAGCTTCACCCCAAGAGAATCCTGCTTCATATTAGCTCTATATCATTGTCACTTTATTATTATTTAAGAGGTTTCCTGAGTTCAGATGTAACAAGAAGTGTGGTTTGTTTAAAGACAGAATGGTTGGTTCTGAGCTCACTCTTATAGGTGTAAAAGATGGGAAAGAATTCACAAAATAAAAGCCACTGCTGCTGTTATGTGTATTCCAGAAAATAGGAAAAAGTGACAAGAAAAGTCTAGAATAAGTATTTAAGGCAGAAAGAGGACAATGATGAAGTACTACAGAATTGCTGTGCCCTTGATTTTTGTGGGCACAATCACCACTTACATATTCGTAGTCTTTGGGTTCTTTAGCAGGACCTGCATGCTGAAGCTCCCAATTAGTTCAGAACACGTCTGCCTCCAGGATATAAAGAGACTTACGTTCTACAGATAAAGGCTAAGTTCTGCTTTCTCAGCAGAAAAATATTTTACTCAGAAGCAATATATAACACAATATCCATGTCCTAGAAAGGGCAGGGAGCATTTTAGCAAAGCAAGACTCTAGCCTTAAAAGAAATAAGAGAACTGACTTCTCTGCACCTCAGGGAAGCTTCAAGTCTAAATCCTTATCTATTAGAGGAATGCTGTTAATAAATCCAATAAATTCATGATTAGAGCACTAATGCATCTAATTGTTACTCATTCTTGCATCACAATATTGTTATTTCTGACTGCAGTACCAAAATGTTAATAAGTTGTGTTAGTAGCTACTCCACTGTGAAAATCAAAATTATGTATGAATAATCTCCACACAATTTAAACAACTTTCAGACATGCCATAGCAGATTCTGAACCTAGATAATATTTCTTATAGCTTACGTACTAGAAGTTTGCACATTATCTGCATGAAAATGAAAAGTCAAAATCTTGGGCAAATCCAATTTAAGAGGCAAGAAATGAGAAAGAGCTCGGCTAAAGACTGGAAAGTTGCTGCCAGTCAGAGTAGACATAATATGTGGCCAAATAGAGAATCAGACTGATCTGTTTAAAACAGATTCTTATGTTCTTATGGAATGAAGAGTTTATAGGCTACTATAGATACTTTTTGTAGCGTATCAGCCCAGACAAATAATCTATATGAAATCTAAAAGCAATAGACAAACAATTGTTTGATTAAAATAAGAAGCATTGCAGAAACAAGATATGAAGAGTCTGTTTCTACCCTGTATATGTGTGTTTGTATGTGTGTGAATGAGAGGAATGAAATAATGAACGAATGAATAAATGCAAGTGAACAAGACTTGGAAATACTTGGATACAGCTTTCTGTTTGACTATGTAATTATTTCTCTGAATCACCTGTTGTGCAAATCTGTTGTGAGGTTAACTAGGAAAATTTGGACTGAAAAATGTAAACAAACCATTTGTCAAGTTCAAATGCTGTAGTTTCCTCCCTAAGAGAACTGGCTGAAAAAATTACTTTCCCCTCAGCCTCCAAGAACATTGCCCTATCTACTATACCTTAATAATTACTCCTGGAAATTTAAATGCCTTTCTTTCAGCATTTCAAGTCCAGGACACCTCTCCCCCACCAAAAAAACCACCCCACTTTAAAATGATGTTCCCTTCAAAGAAAAAGAAAAAGAAAACAGGCTCAGGGAAGGCCTGGGTCTCTTCACTGCTTCTTGTTGCCAGGATTCTTCTTGTTGAATAGGCTGACCTTGTTAGCCGAGGAAGACTCTAATTTCACTTTATCCATTAAGGTTTTCTTAATGGCAGCTGGGGAAACTTTCTCCTGGTCAGCTAAGCACTGTAGTTCCCTGTTGAAGACGGAGAATGGATTAACAAATCAAAGATCACAACTCAAGGGGTGGGTGAGAGGGCATTTCTTTTTGCTATGTGCAAGCATACCGTGTCCTGATGCAGGATGCCTCCACAGCATTGATGAGCAGTGAGCGGAAACCACCACTCTCTAGGAAGTGGAGAGCATAGATGGTAGCACCTCCTGGCGAGCAAACATTGTCCTTAAGCTGTCCAGGGTGCTGCTCAGAATCCAACAGCATTTTGGCAGCTCCCTATGGTATTGGGTAGACAAGACAAAGGCAACTCAGGGGGTAGGAGCAATAAGTTACTTTAACCTGTATTTAGCTGGATCTTTGAGGGAGGAAATGTAAATTAAGGCAGACTTAAAACTGCAACATGGCCATTGAATTTAAAAAAAAATCTGACCTGTCTCACACATGATTGAATGATCCAATAGTATTTCTGTTTTTTGTACTGTACTTTCATAGCTGGGTGGTAATGAAATTCAAAGAAATTCACCCAGCTATGAAAGTTTTTTAAAAAAACTTTCCCACAAAAACTTACCACACTAGTTTTAAAAAAAATAATTTGACTTTTTTCCTATCAAATATTAGGAAGCAGAGTAATACAATACAATAGCAGAGTTGGAAGGGATCTTGTAGGTCTTCTAGTCCAACCCCCTGCGTGGGCAGGAACCTTATACCATTTCAGACAAATGACTATCTAACATCTTCTTAAAGACTTCCAGGGTTGGGGCATTCACAACTGCTGGAGGCAAGCTGTTCCAGAGGTTAATTGTTCTGACTGTCAGGAAATTTCTCCTTAGTTCTAAGTTGCTTCTCTCCTTGATTAGTTTCCACCCATTGCTTCGTGTCCTGCCCCCAGGTGCCTTGGAGAATAGTTTGACTCCCTCTTCTTTGTGGCACCCTCTGAGATATCGGAACACTGTTATCATGTCTCCCCTGGTCCTTCTCTTCATCAAACTAGACATACCCAGCTCCTGCAACCGTTCTTCATCTGTTTTAGTCTCCAGTCCCCTAATCATCTTGGTTGCTCTTCTCTGCACTCTTTCCAGAGTCTCCACGTCTTTTCTGCATCGTGGTGACCAAAACTGTATGCAGTATTCCAAGTGTGGCCTTACCAAGGCACTATACAGTGGCATTAACACTTCACGTGATCTAGATTCTATCCCTCTGTTTATGTAGCCTAGAACTGTGTTGGCTTTTTTGGCAGCTGCTGCACACTGCTGGCTCATATTTAAATGGTTGTCCACTAGGATTCCAAGATCCCTCTCACAGTTGCTACTATTGAGCAAGGTACCACCTATACTGTACCTGTGCATTTTGGTTTTTTTTGCCTAAATGTAGAACCCTACTTTTTTCACAATTGAATTTCATTTTATTAGATAGTGCCCAATGTTCAAGTTTGTCAAGATCTTTCTGTATCTTAAGCCTATCTTCTGGAGTGTTGGCTATTCCTGCCAGCTTGGCGTCTTCTGCAAATTTGATGAGTTCCCCATTTATCCCCTCATCCAAATCATTGATGAAGATGTTGAAGAGTACTGGGCCTAAAACAGAGCCTTGGGGGACTCCACTGCATACTTCCTTCCATGTAGATGCAGTTCCATTGAGGACTACACGTTGAGTGTGGTTGGTCAGCCAGTTGCGAATCCATTTGGTGGTGATGCTGTCTAACCCACATTTTTCTACTTTATCTAATAGTAGGTTATGGTCTACTTTATCAAATGCCTTATTGAAGTCCAAGTAAATTATATCGACAGCGTTCCTCTGGTCCACTAATTTTGTCACTTTGTCAAAGAATGCAATTAGATTAGTCTGGCTAATGAGTAGTCAATGACCACTTTGATAATCACAAGCTAAGATACTGACCAACAAAGCTTGAGCTCCCAATCGGACTGCTAGCCTGCGAGGAAGGCCCATCTTCACCCCTCCATCTGCCAGGGCATCCAGAGCTGTGAATGCCTAGGAAAGCAGTAGTTAAAAGAGAAGGAAACATTCTGGAACATAACAATGCAATGTATTTTACTGATTATCTAAATCATGACTATTATCCTTCTTATCTTTCCTATTACCTACTCGTATTGGTATCTTATGACTATTACTTGTTGGTTGTATCTTATAATTTATGATTTATCACTTTGTTGCATGTATGTATACTAAGAGCTTATGCATCAGAGAAAAACTCCTTGTATGTCCAATCACACTTGGCCAATTAAGAATATTCTATTCTGTACTGTTCTGTTCTAATCAGAGTTCCTCAATCCAGTGCCCTCTAACTGTGTTGCAGCTACAATATCAAGAACTTCCAATGTATAGACTGAGGAACTGCGTATTCCAGAATTTTAACAGTGGTCCTTGTCAGTAGCCTAGGACAGTTTAGAATAAATCACCTAGAACTCCAATAACTCTAATGAAATCTAGGAAATCAAGCACTCAGTTATAAAGCCTCATTCTCAAATATTGCAAGCCACCTGCCTCCTCGTAAAATAAGATATAGCATAAAACTGGTTACATTTCTACATATGACCTCCCCCTCACCCAAAACTTTTATATCCTTTTTGAAGAATACAGCAAAAGCATGGCACATACATAAGCAGGTCCACTGCCACTGAGTCCTGTCACAGCATCTATCAAATCTTCTTCCACTTCAGTGCAGAAGCCCACACTTGCCATCAGCTGTTCTAAGAGCTTCCCATCTTCCACTTCTGTATGGGTGCCTGTGGCATAAACGGTGGCCCCTTCCCGCACAATGACTGGTGTATTTGTCATGCACCTGATCACTTTTGGGGTGGGGCAGAAGGCAGAAAGTTTCTTGAGACAAAAATAAGAGAAACAATTGAGGATACTTAATTCAGAACTTTAAAAAAAATAGATCTGACAAGTGCTCTAGAAAATCCAACTGTGCCAGGTTACAGACAGGTGGGAGCGAATCAGTGCATGTTCATTTGATACCCATAGAGTGTCTCTTTGTATCTTTAAATGAAATATGGCGAGGTGAGGACAGAAATTTCAGCCAGGAACCTGTTTTTCTCCCTAAGCACTTATTTCTTATTCACATATCAGAAGATCCTTACAGAAGAAATATTGAAAGTTTTAAAAGCACTGCATCCGGATTCCCCAACTTGGTGCCCTCCAGATGCATTGCAATTCCATTTTCTTGAGGGACTGATCATTCTAGAAGTTATAATCCCAGCACAAGATGCCAAGTACAGAAAAGCTAAGTCATACATTACAGATTCCTGCCCAATTGCCTCAATTGCAATTTAAGGAATGTCCATAGGGTGGTATATTACATAGGATAATTTATCACAATTTAAGATAATTAGGCATATTATGAGAATTCAATCAGAATATTAACTTATTAAATGTATACTAATGTAAAACAACTTATGTTAATTTATTCAGGCTAATAACCATAATTTATTAACATAATTTAGCAATTCGTGCTAATTTATATAGATTAAGAATCATTATTTATGATAATTTATCTGGGATAACAATCATGATTTATGATAATATATAACTTATCCAGAATAATGATTTATGGTAATGTATTAAATTATGGTAATTTATCCAGAATAATGATAATAATTTATAATTAATTCACGGTGCTAATTTATTAATTTTGCCTTACTAATTCATAATACTTCATCTAGGTAATACTCATAACATATAATTTATCCAGGGTAATAATGATTTATAATATATTAATTCATGATTTCTTGGGTAATACCCACAATTTATGCTATCTGGTATATTATTCATAATTTAGAACAAGTTATACTAAGTTAGAACAAGTTATGCTATTTTATTCAGGTTGATAAACATAATTTATTCATGCCAATTCATGCAGGGTGATAACTAGCTTACTTACAAAGCTATTTACTAGATCATCAACCGGAGATATAACAAGGTTTCCTCTTCTTTCTATATAAGCAAAGCAATTATATTTGTTGCACTATCACCATCCACATTATTAGTTTATTCTTCAGAATTGTCTGCTAGCTGCCCTTCTCTTGCACATCTCTAGACCCAAGAAACCTAAAACAGATGAATGTTGATTCTCACCTTTTCAATTGAGTTGATAGTAACACCAGCAGCACACGAGACTACAATATGTCGATCTTCTATGTCTGAGCCAATTTCATCCAAGATAAAGGGAATTATGGGAGGTTTCACTGCCAGAAACAGGACATCACTGTTTTTAACCGTCTCCTTGTTGCTTATGGTGAAATTTACACCCATTTTCTGGAATTAAGAAGTTGAATATCAATTGATGAACCCTCTCTTTCTTTGTGCTGAGATTATAATGACAATTAGACTATGCATTAAACAGGCAATCTTGGACACACATTTATTTTCCTAAAACTACAAAGGCAAAATCAACTTGATAAATTAAAGCCAAAATAATCTCCCATCTTGATTTTAAATGGGCAAAAAAATGAGGCAGAGAGAGATTCAACTGTTTTGACTACTGAGGTTAGGGTGAGGTTTTTTTGGTGGAAATAACTGCACCAGCTTGCAGAAAAACTGAGATAGAGAGGAACTTCTTGGGAAGAATCATATATCCTATTTGGAGCATGTTTAGTATCTAGATGTATATTCAATTTTAACACTTATGGTAATGCTATTTTACCATGTGCTATGATGACTGTAGTACAGATAGTCCTCAACTTATAACAGTTCATTTAGTGACCATTCAAAGTTACAACAGCACTGAAAAAAGCGACTTATGACCATTTTTTGCAATTACATCTTTATAGCATCTCCATAATCACATGATCAAAATTCAGACGCTTAGCAACTGGTTCATATTTATGACCATTGCTGTGTCCTAAAGTCATGCAATCACTTTTTGCAGCCTTCTGACAAGCAAAGTCAATGGGGAAGCCAGATTTACTTAACAACCAAGTTATTAACTTATCAACTGTGGTGATTCACTTAACAATTGTGGCAAGAAAGATCGTAAAATGGGGCAAAACTCACTTCACAAAGTCTGACTTAATAACAGAAATTTTGGGCTCAATTGTAGTTCTAAACTGAGAACTATCTGTATTTGTATATGAAAATTTTATAAATACATTTTGTAATCAAAACCACAACCTCAGACATTCCTCACTTTAAGAACAGATCTGGTCTCAACTAGATTCTAGGATTATGATGCTCTTGAAGATAGAAACTAAGGACTAAACAATGCATTATGGATACAAATGTAACACATAATTCCTTTAGCAATGCCACCATAAGTAATGATACCTGACAGAAGCAAGGCAGTGATTGAATGTATCAAACCTTCTCCATACTTTTTAAAATATCTATTTGCAACAGAAGAAATAAATAAAAAGGGATTATATCTTCCTCAAAACAAGTATTTTCATACTAGTATCTCATCCTAATATTATTTTTCAAGTGAAAAAAACAACTATCGAAATATAGATAGGCCTCGAGAAACGACTGTAATGGAGCCTGCCCATTATGGTCGTATGTCATGGCAGTCTTTAGGTGAAAGGTGTCACCTAATGAACCCACTCTGCATCCCTGCTTTCCCCAATGAAACATAAAAAGAACATGCTAAGTGGAATGTGGGGTGCCTCCTGAGTCCTTTGGGAGAAGGGCGGCATATAAATCCAATCCAATAAATCCTGGGTGGGGGAAGCTCTTGGAGGCCTCATACAGGCTCAGGCTGCCTGCCCTGCACCTCCCAAGGCCTCCCCCATCATTGACACCGTGTGCTTCACTTCCCTTGCCTTGGGTCCTAACATGCCTCTTCCCACTCCCACCAGGTCCTCCCAGGCCTTATATCTGATTCTCACCCCACCCACCAGGCAAAATACCTTTCTTCTCACTTACCTGGGAGGCCACTAGAGTGGTGATATGGCTTCCTTTTTTTGCGTAGTCACATGGCACAGTTCCGAAAGTGGCTGCCATTTTGTCCCACCCACAAAATGTAAGCAGCATTCAGATCACTGCCACACATCTGGGTGACAAATTGCTTTGTTTTGCTACCTTAATCAAGCTCTGCACAGTGCTGCAGAAGCTTTCTGCAACATTCAGAAGCTTCTGCGACACTGTACTGCAGACCTCTCTAAGGCAGCAAAATGAAGCAATTTTTCTGGTGGCCGCCATTTTGTCCTTTCTTCAAATGGGCGAGACAAAAGGGCATCCACATTTGGATCACTGTTGCCTGGCCCAAGGACACATAGCCTGCTTGCCTTCCACAACATGAGGTCTGGAGAGCTTCAAAAGGTAAGTATGCGGCATGATGGATGTATTGGGAGGAGGCCCAAGTGCTGCAGGGTTTCAATGGGTGGGATGGGGGGACTGTAGGTCTGCTGCAGCCATTGTGACTTTGAAATAGGGTTACCATACTTTTCAGAATAGAAGATGCACTTTTTCCCCCCCAAAAGGGGATGGAAATGTTGGTGCATTTTATACACTGAATAGAGCCATTTTTGGCCTCTAAAAACCCTGCCCTGTGCATCCTGATTTCGCCAAAAACAGGTTTGTTTTTCACAAAGATGGGGTGCACAGAGGGTTTGGCAGGCCTGCAGAGTGCTCCTAGCAGCTGGGGAGGACAAAAATGCGATGCGTGGGGGGTTTGGGAGGCATAAAATGGGCCCATATTTCATAAAAATTGGAGTGTTTTTGCCCTCCCCAGCCCTCAGGAGCACTCTGCAAACCCTCTGTGTGCCCCATTTTTGCGAAAACAGGACACACAGATGGTGTAGAAGGCTTGCAGAGTGCTCCTGGTGTCAGGGAAGGGCAAAAACTTTTTTTTTCTTGTTTACCTCTTCAAAATCTTGGTTCATCTAATATTCCAGTGCATCTTATAGTCCAAAAATATGGTATATGTGATTTTGGGTAGTCTGCCATAATTTCAAATATCTGTTAAATTGCCTATTGTATATGCTTTTCCAAGTAACATGTATCCCTACTTTTTTCACACAATTTTTCTTTTTTATATGAGTGAAATGTATCCCAATTCTTCTACAGTAAACAGAAAAAGTTCTGACTAGAAAGTTTAGTTCCTGTAGATGTCATATCAGAGCCAAAAAAGCCTAAACTATCTGAGTACATGGATGAAGCATGAAATGCCCAAGTTCTTACTGGAACTACAAGCCAGTATTCTGGTTTACCACTAGAAGTATTCTGCCCCCTATTGTTGCTATCACATTCACTGGATGACTCTGCTAGTAGGTGCAGTTTAAAAAAAAGTTGTATGCTTTGTGGTTGGTGACTATGATGTATAAATTAGGAAACCTACTTTATTCATCTTGGAACAAGCCAGACTGGTGCCACAATTTTGTTCTTGTAATCAGGATATGGGTTGTTTCAAGATGAAACCAGCAAGATTCTTGTCAAGTTATGTAAGGAAATCAAACCAAAAAACACCTGATTTGTTAGTTGAATTCACTGCCAGGAATCATCAGTGACATCAATCAAAGCAGTGGGCACATCATATATGAAAAGTTCTGTATACAAACACAGCTACCAAGAGTTTTATGAGTTTTGAGAGCAGAAAAGAGGCATGTTAATATTTCAAATGCTATAACCTACCCTCAAGCCTGATACTGTTGGGAGATCAGTGTCTGGTGAGCTTGCTGTTATCTTGTGGGCTGCCAAAACCCCTAGAAAAATAAATATTATGTTTCATTTTGCTATAGCTTCCTACATCTTATTCAAGTGATGAATCAGTTCTTATCAGAGGCATACCGTATTTATTATAAGACACACCATTTTGTCTCCCCAAAAGGGGTGAAAATGTCTGTGTGTTTTATAGCCCAAATACTGTCAAAGCCCCGCCCACCCTCCAGCCATTTTTTGGTATGCCCTGTTTTCAGGCCTTTTTTCAGTCTGTTTTCAAGCCTTTTTTTGGCCCACTTTCGAGGCTTTTTCTGAGTCATTTTTGAGGCTTTTCCCAGACCCCCCCCCCAAAAAAACAAACCTGGCCAAAAAGCATCAAATATGGCCCCCAAAAGCCTCAAAAACAGGCTGAAAAAGCCCTCAAAAATGGGCCGGAAAAAGCCTCAAAAATGGGCTGAAAAAAGCCTCAAAAGTGCATAGAAAAAAGGCTGGAAAAGAGCCAAAAAGGCCCACAAAAATGGCCTGAAAAGGGCCTCAGAAACAGGCCAAAAAGCCTCAAAAATGGCCCCAAAAAGACCTCAAAATGGGCCAAAAAAAGCCTCAAAACAAAACAAAACAAGCCCAAAAATGGGCCAAAAAGCCTCTAAAATGTGTAGAAAAAAGGCTGGAAAAGGGCCAAAAAAGGCCCACAAAAAGGGCTGAAAATGCAGTGCAGAGGCCAAAAACCTTTTGTTGTTGTTGTTGTTTTACTTTTCTAAATTTAGGTGCATCTTATAGTTAGGTGTGTCTTATAATCCAAAAAATACGGTAGTTAGTGTCTTACAGCCCCACTTAGATGGGCTCTTCCAGTGGTGAGAGAATTCAGTGGTGAGAGAGTTCAGTTTGGTGGGACTTTCAGCCTGGAGTTCCCACCAGGCTGAGAGAAAAGGAAGAGGAAGGTCACTCAGCCATTTCTTCCATATTATAGCAACAATGTAGGCCATGTGAGGAGTTCCCTCTATTTAAAGTATTATTTTCTCCCCCTCCTGCTTGACCACTTGACTCATAAGGAACTCATCTCTCCTCTGTAGTTGCATGAAACCCACTTTCTTTTTATCATAACTGACTAAATAAATCTACATGACCGCTAGAGGACACTAAAGGATCTTTTTCAGTATTTCTTTAATGCCATCTAGCTCCATTAAATTTTTGCTGCCCAGCTCTGGTAGTCCTACAACCAGGTTTGTTGGAGCCTGGCATAACCTGCTCTGCCTGCCTCCTCTGTTTTCATTATATTCTTGCTACTATCATCACATCTCTTCTCAATACACCCATTTTGTTTTTCAGTCTCTCATCCAATTTGTTTTTACTACCTCTTATCCCATTGTAGATTTTCACATTTTTTAAAGAGAAACTGAAATGTATTGATTTTTTTTTTTTTAAGTAAAGGAACATTCGAAACTAAGATAATATATAAGCAGGCAAAGTTCGTGCAGAACTACACCCTTGAGAACTTTGTTTTTAAATCTATGGAAAGTTTTGTGCTGTCTTTTGCAATGTTTGCAGTTTTATGACCACTAAGCCACTCTTCTGTAATTATACTATTTCGTAAGAAGTTAAAAAAAACAACCTGCTAGAAATTAGGAGAGGCTTCTAAGGTTTCTGGTTGCTGTGATATGAGTATTTAAACGCACCTTGGATTCTCCTAAAAATATAGCATACGTATACCTGCTTGTATCTCATTAACATTTTCCCAACAATACTGTAACAAGTTAATCGTCAGAGAGTGGTAACATGAATTCCAAAATACAAAAGGGGATTTTAGTTTCAAACTTATATCTCTCTCTACTGTATTCCAGCAAAAGTAGCACTATGTCTTCATTACAATAAGCTCATTACACAAAGTATGCTTGAATCAAGCAAAATATAAAAATCTGAGAAACAAATAGAATAAAAATGTAGGACCATTTCTAATGTTTCAGAAATATCACATTTAAGTTATTACATGCACATTACTTGATTACACATGGTAAATTAAATAACACAATTCTGCACAGTATACTAAACCAAAAGCAAACAAAACACATGGCATCGAACATACTGTGCAAGTGTTAAGAAAGTTGCAGAATTAAATATAACTGATCTATCAGTGAGTTTATTGCAAATCAGTTCCAATTTCTGGCACTTGCCTACCTGCTGCCGTGAAGCCCCTCGCTAAGGAAAAGGCGAGCTGCCCGGCACCGATGAATCCCACACTCATGGTAACAAGTTTCTAATAGATTCCTGGTATAAAAAAAATAATATCAACTAAACGTGCCGGTGACAGTAATATAATTCTTGCAAATTACAGGAACGGTCTTCAGGTTTAGCACTGGACTTAGAGAAGGGGTAGATTCAAGTATCTGGGAGGGGGAAAAAGTTTAGAAGGGCTACAGCAGGATTCCTAACTAAGACTCACCCTCAACTTGACATCACAGCTCCTTTCATATTTTTCCTTTCTTGGAGCCGGCTCCACCTCCCACCTGCTGCTTTTCTTCCTGTCCATCCTACGGTCCCTGTCCCTTCCCTTTCCATCGCTGATCGATCCTTTCCATACTCTTCAGGTTCTCCCCTGACCCAGCCCCCTCCTCCAATACGCGTCTCTATGGAGCCCACTTACCCCCTAGCGAACAAACCTGATACTCCCACGTGGCTCGATCAGAATCGGAGGGGTGGTGGTGAAAAGAAGCCGTGGCAAAGCACAGGACAAAGATAATTCCTCAGCCAATCCGAATGAGAGGGTGTGGCCTCCTTGCCTTCTCCTTCAATCAGCTGCTGAGCAAGCGCATCGCCCGCTAGCTATTGGAGTAAGCTTTGTTTGCAGTTGCATCAGTCGACCTTCCACGGAGGCCGCGAAGGACTGATTTCTTCGAGCGATGCTCCGGTTTTGTTTTTTGCCGGTAATGGCTGCTGCATCCTGGGCGTTTCCATGATTCGTACAATACGGGTTCACGATTGCGCTGCCTCCTGGGAATTGTAGTCTCAGATTTAAAAAAAACCACCTGTTTGAAAAAATAGGTAATAGAAAAATAGTGATACCTCTTAAATGCGGTACTTGGTTTAAAGTGCTTGTAATGAAATTTGAATGGAAACCCCATCGTTTGATCCGACAACAGTGTTTTCTAACTGCAATGTTGCTAATTCAACTTTAGGGAGGGGATGGGATTTCCAGTAAGGTATTTTTAATACTTGTCTTGGGTATATGCAGCCTCTTGAAAACTGAAAAGGGAATTTCCAACTCTCATATAACGTGAGTTCATTACGGAAGATGAATGATCTGAAATAGTCCTTCTCGGGTTTCTTGCCACCTGTGCTAAATTGTTTAGTCTCTTGATCATTTAGGTCTGTTTTCTGTTCTTCTCCCTTCTCAGCATCCTCAATCTCTCTATATAAATATAATTCTTATTAGGAATTTTAATTACAGTAATAAAAAACTATCACAAACAAAACAAAATACAATGGAAAGAAAGGATAGAAAATGCAGGGGGAAAGGAAAGAAGGAAAAATTTACCCTGTGGTAAGATAGGTAGCCAATAAATTAGCTAAACAAATAAAAATATAATTAAGAAAAACAATATATAAAGAAGTTTATTCATGATTTTGGGGGTCTGTGCTGCAGTTGTCAGCTCCACTTTCACAGAGCCGTTTTCAGTTCCCAATACCAATATGGAACTCCACTAATTCAGCTTTGTAAATACTTCTTGGTCTCACATGAATCCTAAAAATAGTGTCACACATACACACACACACATTCTTTTTAGGACCGAGTAATCCTTTCCTTTCGGGGTGGGGTCAGAGGGACTAAATGGAACTGAGTGTTTACTGGCCAGATTCCCTTCTTGACGCCTACATGAAGATGCCTACAGCTCCCTGATATTTTCTCTTTGCATCCTGATATAGATAATATTGGTAGAACAATTTGACTTCAGTATAATACAGTCTCGCCTCCCAATCAGGAGGTTGTGAGTTCAATCCTAGGTAGAGGCAGATGTAGTGTCTCCTGCTGGGGCAGGGGGTTGGACTAGATCAGGGGTCTGCAAAGTCGGCTCTTTTAAGACTGGTGGACTTCAACTCCCAGAGTTCCCCAGCCAGCATAGAGATGCAAAGAGAAAATATCAGGGAGCTGTAGGCATCTTCATGTAGGCGTCAAGAAGGGAATCTGGCCAGTAAACACTCAGTTCCATTTAGTCCCTCTGACCCCACCCCGAAAGGAAAGGATTACTCGGTCCTGGGAGTTGAAGTCCACCAGTCTTAAAAGAGCCGACTTTGCAGACCCCTGGACTAGATGACCTGCAAGGTCCCTTCCAACTCTGTTAATCTGTCTGATTTTCAGAAGTAGTAGATTGAATGGTTAAAAATGGTAATATAGAAGTTGTTAGTTGTGAAGTCGTGTCCGACTCATCGCGACCCCATGGACAACGTTCCTACGTGCCTTCCTGTCTTCTACCATCCTCTGGAGTCCATTTAAGCTCACGCCAACTGCTTCGGTGATTCCATCCAGCCACCTCATTCTCTGTCATCCCCTTTTTCTTTTGCCCTCAATCTTCCCCAACATTAGGCTCACTATTCCTGACCTCTTCTGGAATGCTCATTGTTGTATTTCTGGAGCATCCCTGGTCACAAAACCTGCCTGTTGAGTTGTCTCTATATTGATATGATAGGCAAGTCACTATCCTGGTTTACATCATTAGAACATTGTAGGAAGTACGAAGAATAGCAGTAACACCATTAAATAAATTATGAATCTGAAATTCTCTTTTTTTTTATTTTTATAAACACTATAACAAAAATAACATATACAATACAATATTTCACCCAGTGCTATACAATGGAAAGGAAAGTTTGGTTCTTCAAGTATCTTCAAATATCTTTAAGTTCTCCAAAATTCGCGTTCTCTGGGTACAGGTGTCGAAGCATCCAAGGTCCCAAGTGCATAGTCCACAAATGGCTTCCAAGTCTTCCAAAAAACATCCTTTTTATAAACACCCTCTCTAAATTTAATATCACATGTCATTTTATCATTTAAGGCTAATTTCCACATTTCACAATACCACTCTTCTGTTTTAATATTCGTCTCCATTTTCCAATATCTTGCTATTATAATTCTGCCCATTATAATCATAATTCTAATCAGTTCTTTCTCATATTTTGTTAATTCTAATTTCTTAATTATCAATAATAATAATCTCAATGTTATTCTTTTCTTCGTCATTTCAAATATCGTTTCCTCCAATTTCTGCCAAAACTTTTTAACTTTATCACATTTATACCACATGTGTTCGTACGTTCCCAATTCCATATTACACCTCCAACATTTATTACTTGTTTTTTTATCCATCAATGATAACCTCTGAATCTGAAATTCTCTAAAGAAAAGTTGCCCTGGAAAGTTGGCTGCTATAACAGTGCTAGTTATCAAGTACCCAAATGTTATCATGGGATGCTGCAATGGTCATAAGTGTGAAAAATGGTCATGTCACTTTTTTTACTGCTGCTATAACTTTGAGTGGTCACTAAATGAATGATGGTAAGTTGAGGACTATCTGTTTATTAAATTGTATTCAAGTAAGAAATATTGGAAGAGAATTTGTGAAAGTCCTTCCCATTAGTACAATATGTAAACTACAAAAATGTTTAACTCATCCCTGGGTTATATGGATTTCTGCAAATGTGATATAACCATCACTCATGCAAATGATTTTCAGAGCTTATATAATACAGCATGTTACTTTGCCTGTATAAGTGGATAAATATCAGCATAAATGTATGTTATTGAATATGTTCATGATAAAATCAAGCCCTCTTGGTTCATTCCAGGTATGTTGCATTTCTTGCTAACATAACTTTGGGAAATTTAATTCAATATATTGAATGGTGGATACATCTGGTTGAGCAAGACCAAGTAAATCCTTTTGCTATATGGTAATAGAATATTAATAATAATAATCTTTATTGTCATTGTACTAAAATTACAATGAAATTGGTTAATACCTTAATGTTTAATGATATGTACCTCAAGCAAGTTTAGGATCCAATAAACCCTTGGAAAAAAGTAGTACTCTGCAGATTCAAAGGAATTAAGAACTATTTAATTCTTTATATAATATAATATATTAGATAAGTTAATATCACTATTTGAACTAAAGCTTAGGATAACTTTTCCAGCTGATTGTATAGAACATTCCACAAATGCTCTTCTCTTTTTGCCTTGGAGTTCTGATGGAATTTATATTGTGAGGAATGCAATGGCATTCTTCAAATTATCAATGATGCTTTTAAAGACAACATGGCAATTTAAGTAGCATAGCAGGTGCGAGGCAGTTAATTCTTGATTTGGAGTTGTTCTCCCTCTCTCCCACCCTCCCTCCTCCCTCCTGTCTCATATGTTTCTTTCAAGTTGTATATTTTTATTTGGAATCAGAGCTATAATTGCAGTAATCCCCTCATTCCACCACATTAAAGTAATGTCTGACTTGAGAAATTATATCATCATATCTTGTGCTTTCCCAAAATAATTTGAGAATTGATCACTGTCTCCAAAATTAGTTCAAATGCACTTCTGTCAGCCATAATGTGCATTTATCTTCTCTGCCAGTTCATTAATCAGATGCTGAAATTCTGAATGCATGTTTCAGGCCACATGAATGAAAGTGTTGGTGTTCCTCTTTATTGGTGTGCTATTTTTAAGCGGGAATGTCATATTTCAAATAAGGTGTAAACCAATACATTACATTCACTTATCTTCATTTACAGGTAGTCCTCGACTTATGACCACAGTTGAGCCCAAAATTTCTGTTGCTAAGTGAGACAGTTAAGTGAGTTTTGCCCCATTTTACCATCTTTCTTGTCACAGTTATTAAGTGAATCACTGTACCTGTTAAGTTAGTAACATGGTTAAGTGATTCTGGGTTCCACATTGACTTTACTTGTCAGAAGGTGGCCCTGAGGCAACCTCATAAATACAAGTTAGTTGCCAAGCGTCTGAATTTTGATCACATGATCATGGCGATGCTGCAGTGGTCTTAAGTATGAAAAATGGACACTTTTTCCAGTGCCATTGTAACTTTGGCGGTCACTAAACAAACTGATGTAAATCACAGACTACTTGTATGTGTTTATTACAGTCATATATGCTGCCCCATCACACACAGATTCTAGGTGGCTTACAATACATAATACAGAGAATTCCATATAAACCAAATTGCCCAGTAAAACTACCAGTAACTTGTAGCTTGAAACATCCAATAAAGTTTCAGTATAAAACTAAACTCAGAACAGTTTCCCAATATCACTATTAGTGCTCAAGCACGTGTTGGAACAAAACTCTTTTCTCAAAGCTTTGTGGAAAGACAGCAGATTGGAAGGGAGATTATACGGTCAGTTTTTCCACCACTGAGATTGCTTGAGCTCTTCTGCGAGGAGAATCTAAGCAGCCCATCCTGAGATGGTTGTGCAAAATTGATGGAGGAATCTAGTCAGGAGACATTTCCTATTTTAGAGTAAATGATCACACTGATTTAATGATGGGACCAGCAACGGGGTTTTACATTTTGTTACCGCCGATTAACTGTGCTCCTTTCCGCGCATGCACCTGGCCTCAAAAACTTGCCTAAATAGGACGGCATAGAGCATCTGTAATTTCCGGCTGAATACCACCTCTGGATGGGACTATAACTAAGATGGCAGGTAGAATGCTTGGCTGAACAATTGCACACATACTTTAGGATAAATAGGAGGAAGGGGAGATCTCTCAAGGTAGCGAGACACAGTACTGGTGGTCTGCAAATACTGATTGAAGTTGACAGTCCAGGGCTCCAGTCTACAATCATAGCAGCAAGAGATAAGAAGCAGAACTGGGAGGCAGACAGCCCACAGTGCACGAATGGTGTAAGGCAACACCGGTGTAGTCATCTGTCAATCTAGGATACAAATATGCGAGACTTCCACATGTTACTCTGAGTGATATTCTAAACTTCAAGAGCAGAGCAGGGATAGAGAAACACAGGGCTGATAATGGAGAGCTTTTCCCAACAAAGTGCAAGACTGAGGCAGCTACTCCAAAGTAGCCCTAGCTGTGGGTGTAACTCAGCTAAGGACACTGTTGTCCTCTCTTCTCAACTAGTCAAGCAGATTGCCTTTGCTCTGTCTTTCAAAGTTGTTAGTTTGTAGTGGGACTTAGATGAGTTGCCATGATCTGGCCCTTCATAATCAGAGTCTGCCGTCATCTGCGTTTGGTCTCTCTTGTTTGCTTCAGAGGATTGATCGCCTGCCAACTCTAAAGCTGACAACTCACCCCAAATTAAGGGTGACTTCCCCCAATAAATATTAAATAGCACGGGGGAGAAAGCCATATTTGTGGAAACTCTCCCAAAAATAACCATGGGCTGATTACTCATCCTTCATAATCATTTGCCAAGACTATCCAGGTAGGAAGGAGCGGAATTATAATAAAGCTGCCTCTAACTTTCCAAAAGCAATATAGAAGGGTACCGTGGTTAACAGTACTGAACACAGTAAAATAATCTAGTGGACTAGGAAATGTGTAAATTCCTCACTTGGGCCCCAATGTAGGGATCATCAGTGTGAATAGTATGGTTTTGGATCCATTCTCAAGGTTGAACCTGACTGGAAGGCAGGATAATTCACAATTATCAGAGCTATTGATTAGAAAATTATAATTACTGCATTGGCTGAAAACCAAGGAATGAGCAGTATTGCTACTGTTTTTTTGTGGCTTAAACATACTTTAGAAATGCATACGTGTTCTGTAATATCTACCACTAATTCTAGTGTGTGAAGCAAGAATTCTGAGCCGTCTATGGTGTATTAATGTTCATATGTATTCATTTATTTACATAGACATTATTGTACTGATAACAAGAGTTTTGAAGGAAAGCCACTTGAACCTTAAATGTTTTCTGTGGGTCTTTATTCATTTGCACATAGTATAATTACCTTTGTATTATTTCTAATCCATGAATGAGAGGACCTTATCCTTAAGTGTGCCAGCATTAAAGTAGTATTTTCCCTATTAAACTGTCCAATGTCCATCATCCAATGTCAAGGTTAAGCCCAAAAATGGCAAACAATTCAATCAGAGTTCAGTTCTGGTTGTTTAAATTCTTGTGCTTTAGATTTTTTAATAGATTTTTTTTCTAATTTGCCATTTTTAGCCTGGATTGAAATAGTTGATTCACACACATTTAACATAAACCATTAGGGCAAACACATCAATTTCTTTAAAATAATTTTATTTAAATACTGTTTCACACTGTAGGATATCAACTATTGTATTATTATTTGCATTAGGATTATTTTTGCAAACAACTTCCTAGCTGTAATTTAAGAACAAGCATAGTTCAGGCACTAGGCACTTGATTGAATTAATTATAAAGTTATACAGGTTATTTTTAAATGACAAGGCACACAACTTATTCATTATATCTGGAAACTCTGGGTGTTACTATCCCAATGTAAGTAGTCCTCAATTTACAACCATTTATTTGGTGATTGTTTGAAATTACAATAGCACTGAAAAAAGTGACCTATTATCATTTTTCACACATGACCATTTATGACCATTGCAGCATGGTCATGGTCATGTGATCAGAATTTGGATGCTTGGCAACTTTCAAGTATTTATGAAGGTTGCTTTTATCTCGGGATCTTGTGATCACCTTTTGCCACCACCTGACAGACAAAATCAATGAGGAAGCCAGATTCATTTAACAACCACGTTACTAACTTAACAACTGCAGCGGTTTGCTTAGCAAAAAGTCATAAGTGGAGCAAAACCCACTTAACAACTGTCTTGCTTAGCAATTGAATTTTGGGCTCAATTGTGATCGTAAGTCGAGGATTACGGTACAACTACATTTAGAGAACTCCAGATTGGGGAAGCCTGCCTTCAAGTTTGTACTACACATAATGATCATCTGCCTGAATTAGTATACTTTGATCTAAAAGACAAACATATCTTGCAGGTAGCCATTGCTTCCGCAGGCATTTAGGGGTCCTCAGATTCTTTCTTCTTGAAGGACTGCAGATTGAAAGACAATCTGGAAGTAATTGTGTTGAAAGCACAGCGGCCTTTCTGTTGCAGTTGTCAATTTCATTGTCAACATATTTTTCAAACAGCTTCCAACAATAATACCCCAATACTCCCCACCCAGCACATGCATACAAAAATTCTCCTTTGTCTGGAGCAATATTGAAATCGAAACATCTTCATGATGGTTTAGTCTTTCTTCCCTCCCACTGTGGAACAGCTGACAATACCTATCAGGTTATTAAAATGGTATTATGTTTTTCTTCAAAACAAAAACTTATTTTAAGATGGACAGATGCTTTTCCCCCCCTAGCATTTGAACTGTCATTCCATTTCTGCTAAAATTTACAAATTACTCAGGAGTCCTTCCAACAAATAAAGGCTCAAAATCAATTTCTAAATTTGTAGTATTAGGTCTAAGAGAACTGGATGTTACAGAAACCTAACTGAGCTAGAATACTGAAGATGTTCTATCTTTGGTCCATCAGACCACATTACATTTTTTTTTTTTCAAACCATCCCATTTTCCTCCATGGATGCACCTCAAGTTCATACTTTGTGTGTCACTGTTGGCTTTGTAATGGGTCCCAACTCTCTGGTTTTTGGAGTCATTTAAGATTCTTGTAGCTTCAGAGCTGAGCATTAGTGAGCTGAGACAAAGCGGATACGCTGCGAGTATGCTAAATCCACCATGTAGAGTACTAGGTTCACGTAGGTGAATACCGCAATGACCACTTGGTTGTCCCATGGACACATGGCTCGGGAACACTGGTAGGGACGTTGTGGAGAGCCATATTTACGGTCAAAGCAGAAAACCGGCCATATCACTGCGGCGCTCACATACATCAGGATAGCCACGAATGTGTAAACGACCACAAAGTGCTCAAAGGGACATTTCAGCGTTGCTGCCTTTCCTGTGACATTGAGAGCCACCACAACCACAGTCACCACAAAGCAGAAGCTGTAAACAGCCACACACCACTGGGTAGCTGCATACTTATTGTATTGGCTGTCCTTCGCCAGAGCGCCAAAGATGATACAAGCTACAAAGGACTGGACAATTTTCAAGAGGCCTGAAACTGTGGCCATGTAACTTGTCACCTGGCCTGGCTTGGCCCTAGTTAAGAAGACCTCTGCGGCATATGCCCAAAACAGAAGCCCTGCAGAAACACTACTGGCAATGCGGAAGTTTCTCACCTCGCAACTATTGGAATCGCAGTCAAACTGGACGTTGAGCGGATAGATCACAGCGGCGGTGATGGACATGAGGGTGGCGAGCATGGCAAAGGCAGCTGTGAAATTCCCCCAGGAGATGCTTAGGTAGCTATGGAGGCGAGTAAACTCGCAGGTGAGGATGAAGACGGTGACGGCAAAGCAAAAGCACCAGACCGATATACAGTAAGAGCCATAGGCCGCGCTGAATCCCCCTCGGTGAGCCACAAGGCTGAATGTAGTACATCCAAACATGGCCTGCAAGAGTCGAGCAACTCCCACCCAAGAGGCCACTGCATCCACATTGAGGTATGTCCTACTTGATCGCTCCATCGTTGGATCGGAAGTCCTAGATTCCCTTTGGTGGTTGGATCTGGTTTCCCTTGTCCTTTTCCTTGTCCTATCAGGAGCTCAGGGGCTAAGCAGGAAGTGCCGCAAGAAGAAGCTCTATATCCCCTCCACCCAAATCTTTGCTGGCTGTTACTTATGCGGCAGGCATAGTACGTGTTCCTGACAGGTTTTTGAGATGGACTTGCCTCTGCAGTAAAAGTATTGACCTGCCTTTGTCTGTGCTGCAGTTACGATCCATCAAACTTGCCCTGCTGAGTTCTGCACACCAAGCACTCCGGCTGCACTCTTACTTTTCTTCTCTGTCTCAACTGATCACTTTTTCCCAAGTGACTCGCAGGAGGTTTGTTTCACTTGCACAGCTGCAGGTCTCAACTCTATGCTGTAAAGGGCTAGCATATAAATAGAAGACTATATTAATAGACCTATCCAGAATGGAATGAATTGCACGGGGCGTGTAGGAATGAGAAGCTGGTTTTAGCTACATCCAAGACAGCTTTGTGCATTACCCCTTTCATCTTTGGGGCAGAAATAAACCAAAACAATTTGAATGGCAAAAGGCAAGTAATCCAGTAGGGGACAAGGATGGGAAAGACATCTGATGCAAAAAATACAGATATATTGCATATTTGCATTAGAGGTACACTGCTTATACTTTTATGTCAAAGTGCTGAACTCATGGCATATTACAAATAGTCCTTGACTTACAACCGTTTGTTTAGTGACTATTCAAAGTTACACCAGCATTGAAAAAAGTGACTTACACTGGTGGATCCTGTTGCAGCATCTCCATAGTCATGTGATCAAAATCTGGACTCTTGGCAACTGGAATGTATTTGTGACAGCTGCATCATCCTAGGATCACAAGATCCTAGGACGCCAGCTTTTGACAAGTAAAGTCAATGGGGGAAACCAGACTCACTTAACAACCATGTGATTTGCTTAAGGACTGCAGTGATTCACTTAATATCCATGGCAAAAAGATTGTAAAATTGGGCAAAATTCAATTTAAGAGCCGTGTAAATTCTGGCCCCAATTGTAGCCATAAGTTGAGGACTACCTGAGCATTCAAACAATCAGCATGATTCATGGGAAAGCCCATTGGCTGGCTTCACACATTATGCCAAATTTAACCTGATTTATTTGGTTTTGCAGTTTAGAGATCCATGGACTGTACTTTGCAAATCATGGTATATTTATTTTATTGTATTTATTTATTCATTTAATTTATATACTGCCCTTTTCCCTCTTGGGACTCAGGGCGGTGAACAGCCACAGTAAAAAGAGGAAATACAAAAGTTAAAATAACAAATTAATAAATATTAAATAATTTGGCCCATTATTATAAAACCCAATACTAAAACCCAATTAAAAAGGCTATGACAGGCCAGCTGCATGAAATAGATGTGTCTTCAGGGCCCGACGGAAGAGACGTAGGTCAGCGATTGTGCGTAATTCAGGGGGTAGGTCATTCCAGAGGGCAGGAGCTGCCACAGAGAAGGCTCTCCCCCTGGGGGTCGCCAGCCGACATTGTCTGGCCGACGACCCCCTGAGGAGGCCCTCTCTGTGGGAGCGGACTGGTCGGTGGGAGGTATTTGGCAGCAGGAGGCAGTCTTGCAAGTAGCCAGGTCCCTTGCCATGGAGCGCTTTAAAGGTGGTCACTAGTATTTTGAAGCGCACCCGGAAAGCCACAGGCAGCCAGTGCAGCTCACGCAGGAGAGGTGTCACATGGGAGCGTCTAGACGCTCCCAAAATCCCCTGCGCGGCCGCATTCTGAACTAACTGGAGCCTCCGGGTGCATCTCAAGGGAAGCCCCATGTAGAGAGCGTTACAGTAGTCCAGGCGGGAGATGACGAGAGCAGTGCGTAAGGCGTCACGATCCAGAAAGGGTGTATCAGGCGAACCTGGTAGAAAGCCCCCCTGGCACAGTCATGTGCTCTTCTAAAGACAGCCGAGAGGCCAGGAGGACACCCAAGTTGCAAGCCCTCTCCACTATTGCCTATTCCACTATTTACAGATCTTAGTCTGGACGCTTTATGGTTTAGGACTGTATATAACATCTACACAAATATAAGAGCACTACACTGAAGGGACTTTGGGACCACTTAAAAGGAGCTGCCTGTGACTTTGACCACATTTTAACATAACGTATCTCAACATTAATAAAACATTAATTATCTCAATAAGTAATGTTTTACTTACCTGTTCAGAAGAGCTTACTGAAAAATACCATGTTTCCTTGAAAATAAGACCTCCCCAAATAATAAGCCCAATATGGGTTTTTAAGTGCATGCGCTAAAATAAGCCCTCCCCAAAAATATTGCAACACAGCAGCAGCCATGAGGTGTCCATGCTCATAGCCTCCTGCACCTCAAAAATAATAAGACTTCTCTGAAAATAAGGGCAAGTGCTTATTTTGAGGGTCAAAATAAAATAATACCCTGTCTTATTTTCAGGGAAACATGGTAGTATTTCTTACTGATTTAGCCGCTGGTTGAAAAAATATCATTTGTAAGATTAGAACATTGTTTTGTACCGTATCTGTATGTATATGCCAACCGATACTGTATCATGATTTAATGAATTAATCCAGTTATCAGGATATGGCAAAATTCTTGAATAATACCTGCTGAATTTTGTACTGAGTTACAAACTCACCACATTTTAGTTTAGTGGGTTGTAAATCTAGTGAAGTTGTGACTGTGCTCATGCAACCTTACTAAGCTTACTAGTTTTCTTAGTTACGGTTAACTGCATAAGTGTCAATTGATACAATTCACACAACCCACAAGGCCAGAAGTGCAAGACTGGAGGTCTCGGAACCACTTTTAGCTATTTAAAAGCTATTTAAGCTTTTACTCTTTTAAGGGCAAATGGCATTTTAATTTAACAACATGTTGTATCAACTCACACTGCACCTGATAGCAACAAGTTTCTCTTGTCCTCTGATGCCTTTTATTGCTTTGGCTTGTTTCCGATTGGAAATACTGATTCAACTGAAACTACTATTATTGAGTGAATATAAAATGGAGTGACCAATCCAAGATGTTGACGAAGTTTGCTTATAGAGATGGAATGAGGATGGAGCTGCAACCCCCCCACCCCACACAAATGCAAAAGGGTTGAGAGGAAATAGAAGCATGGTTTGGAAGGCTGTGAAGGTACCATTATGTTGACATAATCATGTTTAGCTGCAGATGTCACTGTAACCAAACCCCACCCTTTCACTATTTCTCTTCTTTCTCTTGAATAGCTTCTCTGTCTGTCTGTCTGTCCATCTGTCCGTCCATCCATCCGTCCATTTATCTATCTATCATCCATCTAGTCAGTCAGTCAGTCAGTCAGTCAGTCAGTGTCTGTCTGTCTGTCTGTCTGTCTGTCTGTCTGTCTGTCTGTCTGTCTGTCTGTCTGTCTGTCTGTCTATCTATCTATCTATCTATCTATCTATCATCCATCTAATCTATCTAAGGCTAGAACTGATGCTGTTACCTAGTTAGGGTAATGAAATGTCTGCAAGAAAATAAACAAGCTCAGAGAGCACCAAGGACGCCTCTTTTATCAAATTTATTTGCTGCTCATCTTTCAGTTCAAGCGACTCTGCTCATGTGCTTCAGGAGGTGTTCCTGCCTTTGCCAGGCTTGGACACTGTATCAAATCATGGCTCATTGAATAAGTCTGCTTTTGCATGCTTGCTAAGATACATGTTACAGTGGCTGGGTTCACTTTATCTATTAAACCAAAAACAAAAGAAGCACACAGTGATTTAGTTTATATAAAAAGTAATGCTTTATTCAAGGCCAAGTAATTGAATGAGCAACTGCTGAATTTACACAAAGTTCGAAGCTGAAAATGTAGCTTACAAAGCATAGAGGCTAGGTTTACACAACTCCAAACCAAGCGAATACGGTATTGTTTAGCATAATGTGTGAAGTAAGGCTTTGCGTGTGTTCCCTTGCAGGCTCATGTTCTCTGCAGGCTTTGAGAGAAGCCATCCCTTGACTTTCAGCAGGGATATATTGTGCTGGATCCAAGCAGTTCCTGCATCCCAAAAACCTTTCCAATAGTACTGCAGGAGGTGAATATGCTTTTAACCCATTGCTATTGGCACATTACAGTATCTGTTGAGCTAATATCTATGGCAGTATTTCTTAATAGTGACAATTTGAAGAGCTGTGGACTTCAACCCCCCCAAATTCCCCAGCCAAAATATTTTCAAGTTGTCAAGGTTGTGAAACACTGGTTTACAGCCAGAAACTTTACTTCTCCAGTAAACCTAACACCTCTTTCAGGATCACTTCTTTCATGACACAGATAACAGATAACAGATTAACAGAGTTGGAAGGGACCTTGCAGGTCATCTAGTCCAACCCCCTGCCCAAGCAGGAGACCCTACATCTGCCTCTACCTAGGATTGAACTCACAACCTCCTGATTGGGAGGCAAGAGCTCCACCTCTAGGCCACAACTCTAATTTAGTACAACTAAATTAAATGAAATTAAACTAAATCTAGGTACAACTCTAATTTAATTATTTTTCTGCTGCTTTGTCTCTGGATTTAATTGCTTTTCATTGGTACTTCTTACTCTTTTTCTACATGTTTCTTGTCCCAAAAGAGATTAGCATAAGATGCATGTATACAGTATGTGGACAGTGTATTTTGTGAAGCCAGCCCTAGTGGTTTGAAAGCTATGGCTTAATGTTTTGTGCAAATTCAGATGCTTATTTATTTAGTGATTTACAATTAAACAATAGTGAAGCCAGCCACTTATCTCCTCCTTTGTTTTCTGATAATGAGCTAGAAATGACATTTTCATGGTGACCCGCCAACGAAGTGAATTGGTAATTTTCTAAATCTTAATGAACAATCCTTAGAGCAAAAACAATCTGAGACTAGCCCATATAGACTGTAGATCTGGGCATTAGATTGGAACAAGATAGAGAGATTGCTGCTATTCTCTGCTATCATCTAATGATTGTCCATAATTCTACACCTTAGATATGGCAGACTAATGCAAGACAAGGGGGACAATTAATGAGCCCAAACACATGCCTCAGGTCCCTCTAAAGCAGGTCTCATTCTCGCGGTCCGCAGGCCAATTGCGGCCCGCAGGACGGTATCTTGTGGCCCCCACCGTGATATGAAAGTATAATATTAGTGCAGCCCACAGGGGGAGTGGACCTCCGTGGAATCCCTTATGCGGCCCAGCCTCACCCAGCCTCTGCCTCCAGCGGCCTCCAGGTAAATTGAGTTTGAGACCCCTGCTCTAAAGCCGTGATGGTGAACCTATGGCACGTGTGCCACAGATGGCACGCAAAGCCATATTTGCCACCATGGCAGCCCTCAGCTCATGCATGTGTCGGCCAGCTGATTTTTGGCCTTCCGGAGGGCTGGGGGAGGCCATTTTCGCCCTTCCCAGGCTTCAGAAAAGCCTCCTGAGCTTGTGGAGAGCGAAAAACAGGCCCAATGGGGAAACCGGAAGTTCGTTCCTGAACGAACTTTGGGAGGGGGCATACAGGGGGATGCGCATATGCTGGGGAAGAGTCAAACTTGCATGCACAGGTGGGAGGGCTGCATGTGCATGCACAGGTAGGAGGGCTGCATGTGCATGCATAGGTGGGGTGGGCAGCAAAGCTGTCTGGAGAAGTCTGGGAGCTGAAGTCCTTCAGACTTAAAGTTGCAAAGGTTGGAAACCCCTGCTCTAAAGCATGAAGATGCCTGTAAACTGTCTTAAAATGAAATCTATTCATGTTACTTTACAAGTGGCTTATTTTGCAGAAGGGTGCCCGTTCACTTCAAAAAAAAATAAAAAACCAAAAATTCAACTTTAGATAGTCCTTGACTTACCACCATAGACCCCAACATGTTGCTAAGCCAGGCAGTTGTCAAGTGAGCTTTACCCCATTATACAACCTTTTTTTGCCACAGTTGGCAAGTGAATCAGTGTTAAGTAACTCATGTGGTCATTAAGTGAATCTGGCTTCCCCCATTGTCTTTGCTTGTTGGAAGCTGGCTGGGAAGGCTACAAATAGTGATCCCGTGATCCCAGGACAGTCCAAATACATGCCAGTTGCCAAGTCCCTGAATTTTGATCACGACCATAGGGATGCTGCAATAGTCACACGTGTGAAAAATGGTCATGTCTTTTTTTTCCAGTGCTGTTGTAACTTTGAACAGTTACTAAATGAATGGTTGTAAGTTAAGGACTACTTATATTGAGGACATAAAATTAATTAAATTATCTGAAACACAATTGAAACCTTTTATTGTCTCTAATATACAGCCACTATCCAAAATAATAAAGATTAAAACAAGGGATGAAATTTTCTTAGTCCTAAAAAAAATTTTTTGTACCTTAAGTTTTTGATTTCTAGTGACTGCCTGGATTAGACTCTGCAGTTTTCTTGGCAATATTATTTCAGAAATGGTCTGCCTTTGCCGCTGTCCTAGGGCTGAGGGATAAGAACTGGTCCAAGTTCACTCAGCTGGAATTATGCCCAAGGCAAGCCCCAAACTCAGTCTTTTGGTTGCTAGTGTGATGCCTTCACCACTACTCAAATTGGCTGTATCTCTTATGAATTCCACAATATTCATAAACATGGTGTTTGTGTATATACTATACTATACTATACTATACTATACTATACTATACTATACTATACACTATACTAGAATTACTGACTTTTTGTCTTTGCTATACATGTAGTCCTTGATTTACAACCACAATGGAGTCCACAATTTCTGTTGCCAAGCAAGACATTTGTTAAGTGAATTTTGCCCCATTTTACAATTTTTCTTGCCACAGTTCTTAAACGGATCACTGCAGCTGTTAAGTTAGTAACATGGTTGTTATACTTTCTGACTTTATCACTAGGTGGCAACAACACGGTATTTGCATATTCATTTTACATTAGAGTGCCTTCACACATTTTTATTTTCTGAATTCCCTCATAAAAGTAGTATCCCATATTTGTCTTATAATTGCTTGTTCCTTCAGGTTTACATTTAGAAAATATTGGAGACAAGGAAGTGGAACACAATTAATTGTGGTCAAGTTTTTAGACTAAGTAGCATTGATCTTTCTTAATACTTACATTTTCCTCCTGAGATACTGATCTTTACATATTCATATTACTATTTTATTAAAAATGTGGAAATATTTTCAAGGCAACATCCCAATTGGGCATGGTATTGTCCGGGTGGAGGGCACAATGACAACATGAACATGACAATGTATGATTTTTGTACGTGTATCAGATGTCCTGAGAGAAGTGAGCATTTTATGTAATTGTGGCATTTGTATGATTACCCAATCATACCTGTCTTCATTTCAGCATCATGATTTGCATGGATGCTATTGCTTGTAGCTTTAATGTAACATTAAAGCACATAACACCATCTGTTATTGCATTTGCATTTAACACAAGTGTACAATTTTGATTGTCTTATTTGAGAACTAAAATGTCTTGGGCCAACTGGACAACAGGAGTGGGTGTATAATTCAACAATGATAGTCCCAGGTTTAGGAAGAATTGTTATGTCAACTGCTGCTACCCAAGACTAACAAAAGAAGGACCAATATCTATTGTCTCAATGGGGAGGGAGGAGGAGGATAGAATTTATGTTCATTCTTCTTTATTGTTTGCCAGCCTTCTGACAAGAAAATTAATGGGGAAGCCGTCAGGAAGTTGAAAATGGCAATCACATGTTCACAGGATACTGTGACTTGCACAATTTCCTATTGATGGAAACTATGACTGTCACAGCTGTTATTGTAAACTGGTATAGTGCTATGGCATCATGCTTTATAACCATATCACCAAGGGATGAAGTTGCTAGCTCCAATTATTGTTGTTAAGTGACGACTACCTGCATGCATGCCCAATTTAAATCAGCATCCTATTGTTTGTGGCTTTCTTCTCTCCCTCAAATTTGTGCATTTCCTATAACGAAAAGATGGATAAAGGTGCAAACATCATATAGATTAAATTGGAAAAAAGTTCTTTCTTGAATCTTTCACTCATACTTTTGTTATTTCATTTCTACAAATGAACATAGTACAAAGGGAGTCATAAGGATTTAATAATAATAATAATAATTATAATAATATAATAATAATATAATATAATAATAATGCCAATGCTGACCCTTGCCCTCTCCCATACATATGTGTTCACAAGGAAAACCTTTCCAAGAAAGTATTTACAACTTTACAATGTGAGCATATCTTGGATCAGCCCTTATAAATAGCATTTACATATTAAAATAAATATTTTCACATTGCCAAAATAGCATAAGCCGTTTTCTTCATTATTTAAAAAATATGTTACAAAACAATATCATTAATTTTATATTTCTTGCTTATTTCTTTTAAAAGTCAAGTAATAAAATCATTTCATAAAACAATACAAAAGTAAATTGAATACACGGTAGATCCATTTGTAGCCGCTGTGCTTTGTTTGTACAGTATCTTACATGGAGAGCTGCTGGCTCCAGGAAGTCCTTGTGGTCATATCTTCACTTCTGATGGGAGAATGATTCAATGCTCCCACCCATCTCCAAAGTCACTCTATGGCCTAGAAATGCCTTGGAAATGACAAAATGCACGAAGGCCCCTAGGGTTCTTGAGGCTGGAGTTTCTAGGCACCCGTTACTTCCTGTAGATTGCCCTTGTGAACAGAGGTACTGCTTGGCAGTAGTGTGGAGGTAATGCTTCATTTAAGTGGGTAGATGAGATTCTGTCCATTTGATCCTGATAAGACTAATTGTGCAAGAGCTATGTGCGTTAGTTTGGCTACTTGTCTCTGTAGATGTTTACGTGCTGTACGTGAGCAAAGAAGGCAGAAGGTTTGGGTGTCTAAAGAGTCAAGCCGTTGTCGTTAAAGAGAATACACTTCTAGCTAGCACTGCTCAGCATCCCTAGAAGTTTACTGGGCTCCAATCCTTGCTGCTGTGCCATCTTCTGCACATCAAAACCCATATGCATGAGAAATTGGATCACATTCATCTCTTGGCCGGTGTATTGGTCCCGGATGGTAGGGCATGATGGGTTACAATGTGGCCACGGGCAGCTGTCAATCAGATGGACCGGGCAGCCTTTTAACGGGGCTTTCCCATTCTTATTGCTGTCATGTAGACTGCGATCCCAACAGTGCAGAGCTCGGGGCAAAGAGGTCCCCTTCACTTGGATGTCTGTCCAATGACTGAAAAAGCAACCCATATAGATGAAAGCGTGTGACAATTTGCATGTTTCTTATAGGTGACTAATCACAGGGTAGGCATAACTTCGAGAGGCCGCTGACATTAGAACTTTCGCTTCTGAACACTCATGGGGGTCATATGAGATAGCAACCAAAGAAAAGCGTTGGCAAGATTCGATCTATCGGAATCATACTGGACAATGTATGAGAATCAACATAATCAATTTACACAGGTTACTAGAAGTTGCAAAAGGTGGATGATCTGCTTTGTATATTTATATTGTTTACCTGAAAATAAGACCTCCCCGGATAATAAGTCCAATGAGGCTTTTGAGTGCATGCGCTAAAATAAGCCCTCCCTGAAAATATTGCAACACAGTAGCAGCCATGAGGTGACCACACTCACTGCCTCCTGCACCTCAAAAATAATAAGACTTCTCTTAAAATAAGACCAAGTGCTTATTTCGGTGGTCAAAAGAATATAAGACCCGGTCTTATTTTTGAGGAAACAGGGTATCATTTATATGCTCAAAATATCATTTTCTAACATTCTAGAAAGTCAGAAATATTCCAGAGGAGGAGAGGCAGAAATTCAGTTTCTGGATTTTACTTTTTGGTTGGTCTCTTTTCCCAAGACAGGTCAAGATCCACTGACATTTTGTTATAAAACAGTTACTCAGGGTAGATCTCGAATTGCAGGATGCAAAAAAAGGGAGCCTTCTGAAACCAGTCATTTATTCTCAGTATCAAAACTATATTTAGTTTTTTCAGAGAAAAAGATCAATCCTGTTCACCCCACTTTTTCTTCTTTTTTAGCAGCCTGATTAAAAGGCGTGGGGTAATTTATGTCACCTCTGCTAATCATAAATGCTTATAAATGTAAATTACCCAGAAATCTACGAACATACTGCAGATTTCAATTTATTTTCTGCTCACTGCTGATTTAGCCAGCCTTTCTTTCTTAATAAATAATTATTGAATGCCTTTCATTCCATAAAGAAGTGAGAAAACAGTAAGGTGCATCTTTCCACTCTACGTACTTACTTGCGTGTTATGATCTCATGAGACAAACAAGCTGGAGCAAAGCTGGCTCTGAATCAGAAGAGGGAAAAGTCATAAAATCAGTGTGATAGAAAAAGAAACATTTTGGTATGTCTTTTTTTAACAACTTTGAGTTTTTTCATAGTAGAATTTAGGCAATAAAGATACCTATATAAGTTGCTGGTGCAGGAAGCTTAGATTTCAGACCTGAATTGCTTTGAAAAACTATTCTTAACATACCATACAGTAGCTAAGACACCACAGATTTAATTTCATTATCTCTTGTGACTGGGTATTATGAATACTTCTGCCATGAGAAAGAAACTGAGTCAAATGACAGCAATATAAAGCCACTGTCCTTATCTTAATTTTAACAGAATAAAAGGCCTGAGATGCACTGCTGACTCCCACTAACAGCAATACAAACAAAACATTTTAACCATACAAGTCTAGTGTTTAATAATGTGACATATCACTGAAAGATGAGATTCTTAGATCCCAGGAAAGGAAATTTCCTTAAGTGGAAATTTAAAAACATGAAACAAAACTAACGTCACATCCTTGAGAGTATTCCTCAATTCACGGCCCAGATTTTGGATATAAAGCCACTGTCCTTCCTGTACAGGCTGGCCAGTCAAATGTACATTGTCCACAGTGAGTTGAGCTTCATCAAACAGCCACTGCACCACAAAAACCGGACCTACACAAAGAGGAATTTAATACCAATAACATCACCAATAGGGCTATAAACTTACTGGCTTAAGTGATAAACTAAGTAAGCAAGAATGGATTAGATTTCTTAGTAGGTGGAAATTTTAGAAAGAGAAACAAAATATTAAGGACGAATTTTGGTATATCCTGTTATGTAACATTTTCTTGTGAATTTACTGTTAAAACCATTTTTATCCAATCACATTTATTTGCTAAATTGTAGATGTTTCTTGAAAATTATTCCACATTTTCTTCAGCAATTAAAACAGTCTCGCATCCCCCAAACGCATCCTATTTATACTGAAGTGTTAAAGTAATATGAATACTTATTTATATTCAACAAATAAATTAAAAGTGTAAAAATCACATAATTAGCTAAATCAAAACATTTACCTGGCTGACAATACTAGCAAGGTTTAATAATAACCACATAGTATTAATTATATAGATAAGGAGAATTTGTCTGAAATGCATTTCAGATATCCTGGCACACTTACATCGGAGGGTAGGATAAATTTTATAGCCAAAGAAACAATTCCATTCTTCTTCTCTAAACTGCATTTTGCAGCGTTCAGGAACAAGTCCATTCCAATATCTGAGAGTTTAAAAAAAATTAGCTGCAGTTAATTATTCAAATTCATTCTACCAGAAATAGTTAACTATGCTGTATAGAATATCTGGGATTGAGAGGCAAGAGCCTTTAAATCATGAGGGGTCCTTGGTGCTCTCTGAGCTTGCTTGTTTTCTTGCAAGTGTTTCATTACCCAAACTAGGTAACGTCATCAGTGCTAGTGCTAGTGCTAGCACTGATGATAGTGCCTACTTTGAGTAATGAAACGTCTGCCAGAAAACAAGCAAGCTCAGAGAGCAGCACTAATGACCCCTCACATGAAACCTGTTACAAATGTAAATTCCAAAAACTGGACAGTAGAGGGCAAGCAAACCACACATTGAAAATGTCTATATTTTAAAAGTTAAAGGGTAAAGTTTTCCTCTGTTCTGCTGAGTCTGACTCTAGGGGGCGGTGTTCATCGTTGCTTCCTAGCTGAAGGAGGCAGCAACCTCCAAAGACATTGGTTTGTGTGCTCATTTGGCTAGCATGCCTATACATTGAAGACACATGGAACGCTGTTACCTTCTCACCAAAGTGGTAGCTATTTATCTACTCACATTTGCATGCTTTCGAACTTCTAGAATGGCAGGAGCTGGGGTGAGGAAAGGAGTTCACCCCATCCTGAGGTGCTTGCTGGAATAACGTCACCTTCGGTTTCTCTGTCTATTGATAGATTACTAGAATGTCTTCTACACAGTCCCATTTCATGAATATTACTTAGCAATCTCTGAAGAGTGTAGCTCATGTTAACTATCAAGGGAAAGTGTCACTGGATGTCTCGCTCCAGTTTTAGATTTCCAGGAAAGATGTTAAAAACTTCAATACCTAATTCCTCTCCTGATGGCTTCTGTGGGGGCGCAGGTTATGGTATCAATGCAGTCTGTTCTACGATATTGTTTATTATCCAAGAACCAGCCAGAGTCTGCAAGGCCACGGACCTGAATCCCAGGATATCCCAGCTCTTCCAGCTGTTCAGCCACTCGATCCACATTCAAGAGGACTCCTGTTCCACCAGCACTGCAATGACAAGTCAAATCCTTTGATGCAGAAGTCCTCAATTTGCCTGAAGAACCATGGCTTGTAGGCAAGGTCTACACGTCGCATCAATTAACGTTAATTAAATACCAAGTTTAATTGCTTATTCATTTGTTCATTCCTTGGGCCATTTACAATGCATTAAAAACCACACAAACTTGGAATAGTTAAAATACATCAGATAAAGAGAAGTCGGAATAATTAGCAAGTTTCTAAGAAGCTGTTAAAGAACTGATTAAACAATAGCTTTAACTGGAGAAAATAGAAATGCTTTTTGTTCTGAAAAGACGACCGAGCATACTTTACTGAGAAGGCATTCCAGAATGGATACTGAAAAAGCCCATTCCAAGAAGCAACACACTGCACTGCTGCATAAGAATGATGTCACAACATTGTACAAATAACTGATAGAAATTGCTATCATTTGTATGGTGACACAAGATCTGTAAGCTCATCATTTCATTTCATTTCATTTATTCAATTTATACCCCGCCCTTCTCCAAACGGACTCAGGGCGGCGCACAGGAGTATTAAAAATACATACAAAACCGTATAAAATTTTAAAAACATATTCAATGAAATCCTGCGCTAAAACCAAATTAAAAATCCCCAAATTTAAAACTATCTAAAAGTCAGTTATGGAGGTTACGCTAGGCTGGCTAGATGGAACAAATGGAGATGGTGCGAAGTTCAGGGGGTAAGTCGTTCCAAAGGGCTGGGCCTGCCACAGAGAAGGCTCTTCCCCTGGGTGTCGCCAGTCGGCATTGTCCAGCCGACGGCACCCTGAGGAGGCCCTCTCTGTGGGAGCGTATCGGTCTAAGGGATGTATGGGACAGGAGGCGGTCTCGCATATAACTAGGCCCCGAGCCATGGAGCGCTTTGAAGATGGTCGTCAGAACCTTGAAGCGCACCCGAAAGACCACAGGAAGCCAGTGCAGCTCGCGCAGGATTGGTGTTATGTGGGAGTGTCTAGGCGCTCCCATAATCACCCGCGCGGCTGCATTCTGGACTAACTGCAGCTTTCGAGTGCACCTCAAGGGAAGCCCCATGTAGAGAGCATTACAGTAGTTGAGTCGAGAGGTCACGAGTGCTTGAGTGACTGTGCGTAAGGCATCCCGGTCCAGTAAGGGGCGCAATTGGCGCATCAGGCGTACCTGATGAAACGCCCCCCTGGCCACGGCCGCCACATGGTCCTCCATGGACAGCCGGGAATCCAGGAGGACACCCAAATTGCGCGCCCTCTCCACGGGGGCTGGTGTTTCGCCCCCAATGGCCAGAGTTGGAGTAATCTGGCTGAACCGGGGTGCCGGAAGCCACAGCCACTCAGTCTTGGACGGGTTGAGCTTGAGTTTGTTACTACCCATCCAGATCCGTACGGCCTCCAAAAACCGGGACATGACCTCGACGGCATCATGGCTTCTATTGAATGCTTTGTCATGTGAGGGCATTTGTAGAATGGCTTGAAAAATGATTTTATCATACAAGAAAAAATGCAAAGGAATAGATTATGTAGATCGATTCCAGCACCTTAAAATTAAGTGGACAATTGTTAAGGCAGGTTTTGAAGATTGTGCTCCATCTGTGAAATACCCTACCCCAAAAATCTCTCCTGGAACTGATTGATATCATGTTTGGATAAAAAAAACCTATTTTGTTTAAGTGGGCATTTCAACAAGTACTGTTAGTCATCGTGGTTATTTATAGGTATCACCAAATTGTATCTCTTACTTTAAAATGTTGCTTCTATTAGGTCTTTTTCTACATTTACTTTTGAAATTACTTTTGAAATGTTTTAATAACATCCTTTTCCAACTCACACACAAGCATACATTTACTAGATGTGTTTTCATAAACAGACATATACCTGCTTCCTGCCAACAGCAACACCTTGGCATTTCCAAGGCCTTTCCCCAATAATTCCTTTACAACTTCTTGTATGATGAGAGCACCCATGAAGACAAATTCATCTGTAGGAGAAGGGTGGGAGACAAAAAACAACCATAGTTAGTAAAACTGGGTAACATTTTTTGCCATTCCTATTGAAGGTATTGAGTAATGAATATTGAAAATTATACTTTTTCTACCATAAGTTTCCAATGAGTGTTCAGTGAAAAAGTAAACGTAGCAAATATTGCAAGTCAGTTAGCAAGTTTCAGATCTAAATACTTTAATTTCTTTGTTGAGTGTGACAAATGGAACATTCTCTCCCTTTCATGTTTTTTTAATGTTTAGGACTAGTTTTCTGAACATTTACTGTATGTATAAGATGCACCGGAGTATAAGACATACCCAGGTTTTGAAGAGGCAATTTTTTTTAAAAAGTAGGTAGGTAGATAGAGGGATAAAGAGGGAGAGAAAGAGAGAAAATACAGTAGGTAGGTAGGGAGAGAGAGAGAGTAGGTAGGTAGGTAGGTAGGTAGAGGGGGGGGGGAGAGAGAGAAATACAGTAGGTAGGTAGGTAGCTAGGTAGGTAGGTAGCTAGGTAGGGAGACAGAGTGTGTAGTTAGTTAGGTAGGTAGATAAAGGGATAGGGAGAGAGAGAGAGAAATACAGTAGGAAGGTAAGTAGGGAGAGAGTGTGTGTAGATAGATAAGTAGGTAGAGGGATAGAGAGAGAGAAATAGAGAGAGAAATACAGTAGATAGGTAGAGGGAGAGAGAGAGTAGGTAGGTAGATAGAGGGAAGAGAGAGAAATACAGTAGGTAGGCAGGGAGAGTGAGAGTAGGTAGGTAGGTAGGTAGGTAGGTAGGTAGATGTTTTCAGGTGTATTTACCCATGTGTTGAAGAAGGAAATCACTGACCACCTTTGGAACAACTCTTTGTTTCTGCAGGCACAGTACTTGACCAACATAATTCTCACCAATCACTCTAATTAAATAGCTTTCCGAAAGGGGAAAAAAACCCTTTTTGCACTGTGCAAACCTCCCCCAAACGACCCGTTTTTTGCAAATAAAAGGCATGACTAGCCTTGGTGGGGGGGCTTGCAGAGTGCTCCGGGGGGGGGGGCAAAACGAGGAACAACGGCCCATTTTTTTCATGAAAACGGCCCATTTTTTGGTCAAAAGAATTGCATGCATAGCCTTATGGAGGCTTATAAAGTGCTGCTGGGGGCTGGGGGGGGGGCAAAAATGCCCTGTTTTTTGCTCATTTCTGCCCTCCCCAGCCCCCAGGAGCTCTCTGGAAGCCTCCCTAAGGGTATGCACGCGGACATTTTGGTGAAGGGGCGGGGTTTCAGGAGGCAAAAAATGCTGTATTCGATGTATAAGACGCACCCAGATTTTCAGCCTCTTTTGAGAGGAAAAAAGGTGCGTCTTATACTCCAAAAAATATGGTATTTAACCTCCCAAGAATATGTTTCATATGCTGAGCAAAGAAAGAACAGAATTTTGAGAAAAGCTTCTTAAAAAAAATAGCAGTGAGATGGACCTCTATCCACATCAGGGAATCTGAATTATGGTATATCTCTCTCCTGTTTCAGGAAAGCAGAACTTGTAAGCCTTCAGATATTGCTAGACTTCAACTCACAGCATCTCTCATCTTGGCCATGATAGCTTCAATAGCTGGGAGCTGAGGTTCAGCAGATCCAGAAGCTACAAGTTCCCCATCCAAACAATGGAAGAATAGAACAAAAGACAGAAAAAAGTAGCATTCTGTGAGAAGGTCCTGTTGACAAAGATTGTAGCATGGTTCAGCAATTGCTAGCCTCTGCTTCCATCTAATCTGCATACAACTGCAGGAGATTTCTATTTCCCCCCCCCCCCCCCTGCTAAAATACCCAGCATACAATCGCTGCTGAGACTAAAAGTTACCATTGGAAACTGGGACTGGATTCATAGAACATCTCAATCAATGATTTAGCAAAACCAACAACAACAACCGGCTCTTCCATACTGTGTAAAGTCTTTATAAACCACAGTGGCTAGATTCACAAATAACTCTATGCTGGAATCAAACCAGCAATATGTGAGCCATGCTAATGTACTTTACATCTTTTCTACCTTAAAAAAACAAAAACTAGAAGACCAAAGAAGAGAAATTCACTTTCAATCAATTTCAAATGATGACCTTCCATCAACATAAAAGATAATGTCTTATGATGAAAGAAAAGTGCGTCCTAGAGAAGTAAGACTACATCCTATTGTAGAAAGTAAAATAGAACTATATGCAGAGAAATTGTTCTCGAGGTGACATTAGCAAGGAAATAAAGACAGTCAGGAATGGCTGGTAATGCTTGGGGAGGGTGTTTTTTCGTTTTTTGCATGAAAAACAACAGAGGGGCTTGTTGTACCATACAGTACATCAATATGCATTTAAGGCAAAGCTGAAGATGTCAGAAGTTCCTTAGTTGTTTTCCATACAAAAGGAAAACTGGGAAGATGGTCAATCCCAGTTCTCTGCACAATGTATGGAGTTCATGAGCGTAAAGTATTTGGCCACCGTGGTGCTCTCTCAAGAACAGCTACCTGGGAAAATTACAAAAATAAGGGTGCAAGGATGGGAACAATATTCCTACTGTAATGTGAGGCAAACTCTTCCTTAAGGGAATTAAGGCAGTTAAATCTACTCATCCTCTCAATATTGGTAATCAGAAAACTTCCACTATTACTGTCCCTGAGATTAACCCAATTCAAAAAATAACTGACTGAAATAAAAATATTGGGGTTTTGTCCATACAGCTTTTTCTTTTAGGTCAGAAATCTTTCATTTAATTAGGTAGGATTGTAAAAACTAATATTCTTCATACAAGATCAATAGTAATGATATCCAGGAATCTGAGGTGTCAGTTACTGACACCAGATGGAAGATAGGCATCCTGAGGAGAATATAAAATTTTGGAAAGAAAAATACAAAAGATACATGCTTTATCTATTGAGTCAGTTACGTTAAAAAGTCCCAACTGCCCGAAGCTCTTCTTTACTCAGTCAAGAGAGCAAATGTTTCTTTATCACTTATGTCAACATCTTCCTGACGGAAGTTTCTGGCCACACAGTGCCTTCCCGTGCCATATCTGTGATAGATCTAGATAAGGATGGCCCTCAAGCGCATGCACAGATATCAAGAACTTTCTCGATTCCATTTGGAAGTCCTGGCACAATTTGGTCTTTCCTTATTTCAAGTTTAGCTAAATGAAACAGTTGCTCGGACCCTTGAGATGCAACCCTTTCCCTCAGGCTGTTGCTCGGTTACTCCCATGTGGGGTTCTGAACCGTGACAAAGCAGGGCTTGCAAGCGGATGCATTATCTAGAGGATATTTATTATTTCTTCCTGCCCGCTGGCGAGAATCCTTTCTTCCTTTGCACAACTGTGGAGAATTCAGGCCAGATTCCCTTAATGCATAATGCCTGTTTGGCAGCAAGAGCCTGTCAGAAGCACTCACTTTTCTCAGTTTTGGCAGAGGCTCCACTCCAGACATCACTTGAGCAATATGGGATGAAACTGCAAGAGAACAGATGTCCTTGAGCACCAATATTCTTTTGATATGCATGGAGGGGTAAGACAAGAGTAAAAGTCCAGCAAATTAAACCCTAAGAGCGATAAGAGAAAATCGTTTAAGCTCGGCTCACTCAGATCTGATGGTACCAGCATTTTATACAACTGATATCCCAGGGTATGAAGCATCAAAGAAAAAATAATAATAATAAAATAAAAATTCTTCTAACACTTGGAGCTAAATGCCACAATTAGGAGCTACAATTGGTCAACGTTTAGTGCTTTTCCAGTACATGTTTAATAATAGAAGCTTTATTCTTATTTTTATGGCAAGCATGGAAAATGTTCAGTAATGTTGAAACTCTCATAGACCTGCATGGCAAATGCCACTGTTTTGATTTTCTATTTCTATTTTCCCCTGTATGTGCTCCATTGAAGCTATCAACACCATCTCAGTTGATAACTATACATTAATTAGTCGAGATGCTTTTTGAATTAGAAATTACTCTTGGTCAAAGAATGTCCCTGCTGTCTAAAAACAATGCCATGCAAGGAAAAAATATCCCAATGAATAGAACAGCCATTCTAATTCTAATCAGCCATTCTAACAGCATTTAAGAATGTACAGACACTAGCTCCCAAGTGGGCTTTCAGATTAATGGCTATCCTCTGATATTTTCTTTTATTCCTCGAGTCTGGTCTCCAATCATTCTAGCCAGAAGTCCTATTTACATGGGACTGTTTCCTTTTTAAAAGGCTTAGTATGAATTTATTTGCTCTCTGTATGTTTTGCTAAGAACTAACACCAATTTGATGGCACATAATCAAAATACATTTCTTGTGTCAGTTTTTACTATGATATCAAATATCTAAGACTACAGTTCATCAGGTTAGTGCAGACACAGAACGAAATCCATCCTCACTGGCTTCTCCATTATGGCCAAGCCATTCTGCATTAAAGACCTAGCAGTGGTGCTTCCAATACAGCTCTGCAGTAACGGAGGAGTACAAAGGCGTCAGGCTAATATTGTTTTTCCCCTCCCGCCTACCCACTTACATTACTTCTGCCTTGCTGGCATGAATCAGGCAGAATTTCAGATCTGACCATCAGGATTTCCCCTCCCTGTTGTCTTTGGATTGTTCTCGAAGACTTTCTTAATGTACTAACAATCCATTCTGTTTCGTCATTATTCTCATTTATTTTCATTTGTAATTTCTACTCCTGCTTTCTTTATAGGAACATTACAACTTGCAAACTCTGGTCCTTTGTTTTTTCATATGCAGGCTAGGTTCTCCTTTCCCATAGTTTACTATTCTGCTATCTTGTTTATCTTTGCTTGACTATTCCATTCAACTCCTACAGCTGTTTATTCTACTTACACCATATTTGCATTCCACCAGTGAGGATTTTCTTCTGGTTGTGATGACAAAATGCCTGATCCTGTAGATGGAAAAAAATATACATACTAACACATGGAGAAAAATATCCTTCACGCAAAGAACAGAGAACATTCAGCACCAATTCAATGACAGATGGTAAAAAAACCCAACAACATTTGTAGGTATATATGCGAGAGCATCTGAAAGGATGCGATATTCACAATAAAAATATTTCAGACTAAAATAGGAAAATATTAGGTTTAATACTCCGTTTATGTACTTTTTATATACAAAAATAGAACCTATATCACTAACATTTGAAATATTTATTCTTTTTGGTCTAAACAGATACGCTTACATAGTGGAAAACCTACACACGTACATATACTTAAAATGTAAAATCAGCATGTTCATGGGCCCTTATTCTCAGATATGTTTTGGATGGACTACAGACTCTAAAAGTTTTAGAAGTAAAGAACACAGACTCATCTAAGCAACGGAACAAAGGAAAATTACAGCATTCTGAGTACTTAGAGCATAACTGATTATTAAGCTAGGCATTAAGTTGCTAACACTGGGAAGAAGTATTGGTGAGCCAGCAAAAGTTAACCAATCTCCATTTCTGAACCAGGGCTTTGGTCTATGATAACTAAACATGCCATACAAGGACAGCCAATGATCTCTTAGCATTCTTGGGGATCTGCCCACAAAGAAGTGCCTTCTCCAACTTCCATGATCATCAATGTAGGTACTGCAGCCATAGAGGCAATCCTGCAGAGATCTGTAGTAAAATCTATTTATTAGGCCTGTCTGCATACCTTAAAACACATCTCTTTTTTTTAACAGTTCATTACAAATCCCTATAATTAATGAAAGAGGGAAAAAGAGGGTATTAATGCTGCCCACTTTGCTGAAAATGCAAACATAGAAATATTTGCTATGTGGTGGGCTATCTTCCCTCTAAAAGTCAATGTCATTACAAAATCAACATATCCACCACACTGAAACTTTTTTGTTTTATTAATATCATCTGGACAGATACAGATTTCAGCCAAAGAAAATAATTTAGTTTTTCTAAACTCTCCTCCAGATCCTCAGATAATATGTCCAGTGCAGGCTGAGGATAAGGTGAGCTTTGTAGTACCCCAACCTCTTTACCCAGTACCAACTAGAGAAAATGATGCAAATAATGAACTGTTTTTCATTCCTAGATAGAGGTATAGGTATACTCATTTTTATGCCCTCTTTCCATCTAGATGTTTTCAAAACGTATATAGGAATACAGTAAGAGAAATATATAGCCAAATATCACCACAAATAAATAGCAATTTGGAATGCGGATATTTGATTTAGGGGTATAATCTATATATAATTGTTTCCACAACACCCTGTTAGGGCCCCATACTGTTTCCTTTTCTGCCTTTCGGCTCATCACCAGAGACCATCTAGACAGAAAACCAAGAATTCCGTTGTGTAATTTTTTAATATGTGTGTTACGTTTTTGAGCTGATCAATAAATAAATATTTATATATAAACACACATATAAAAAAATTACACAACAGAATTCTTGGCTTTCTGTCTAGATGGTCTCTGGTGATGAGCCGAAATATTAATATTTCAGATTAAGCCCTTCTTGAAACTGAAGGGTCGAAAGGTGGTTGTGTAATCTAAGATTGTCATTTGTATTCCACACCATTCTGGAGGACAGGAGATCAGAGATTTAAGTTATGGAGGGGGGCAGCTTCTGATTGAAAAAAATAACAACAGTGGAACCAATTACAATTGTCAATGGAATCAATTAATTAGAGAGGTGGTGGGCTTCCTTTTACAACATGAGTTCCTACTAGCCATCTGTCAACAATATATCAGTTTGAATTACTACTCTAAACAGAGATTTAATAACTGCAATGGCTCTAGGATTCTACTCAAATATTTCTTGTTTTCTTAAATTTATAGAAGAAGATCTGCTTTGCAAAGAATGAAAAAGAGATTTTGCATTGGAGGCCTCTTTTTATTAAAAATCAAAATAATTACATGCATTATTTTGATTCTCGTATGTTACTTGTTTTTTAAAAAACCTGCATAAATACTAAGTGAATAAACCAAATGTTGTTTATTCGAGATAAATAATAGAATATTACTAAAGATAAGTATATATGTGTGTTCAGAATAATGCTTTTATGTAGACAGAAGAAACAATATATAATTCACAATGTAAATCTCAGACTAATTGGACAAAAAACATTTACCAGTTCTGGTAATGGGCCACTCCTTGGAGCTCATTAATCTCCTCATTGTTTCATAACGAGAATTGCAATTCTCTCTGCTGAAGCAATACCAGCCTCCTGCATTTAATAAAAATAATAATGGTGATGATATTTCAGTAATTTTTTCCTGTATCATTAATTCACATCATTTTAAGCTGTGGTTTATGAAATAGACGTTTGGTGGAATTAAATTAGTCATAAAATTGTTTTATAACAAAGTAGATATTATTTTTCCTATGCAAATTTATAGGTCTGATAGATATATTTCAAAAGCTATATGGAATCCCACATAAAGTAATCATAGAATGTAATTTGATCAAGACCTTAAACTTGTCAAATTATACAAACTTCCTTTTCAATAATCTGAACATAGCAATATTAACTTCCTATAAATATGAAAATATGTATTGAATAGGACAGGATTGCCATGACAATTTTTGCCATCTTTTTAACATCTACTGTAAAAGTAATGAGCAACCCACTGATTTCATTGGCTGATTGCTATCTATTCATAATACAATATATTCTGTCTTGAATCTCTTCTTTACAAATCATGTTTTCATTCAGCTTTCAAATTTCAAAGAATTTATGCCATTGATTTTTTCATATTACACCCTAATTCCCTTACCTGGAAGTGACCCAAGTGAAATAGGATTGCTTTATTATTTTCTGACTGAGCAATCAAATGCCAATAAAGACAGTTCTGCTCTTTACAAGGCACACAACACGTATATTCCTTACGATAGGATCCATGGATGTAAATCCAATTAGTTTCAGTAGGATTCATTTTCAGGTCATAACCATGAAAATTCTGCCTTTAATCCGTGTGTAATATATATAATATATATTACGCCCACATACACACATCTGTTTTTCCTTATTAGATTAAATTGTATGCATTGAGGGTTGAGATGAAAAACTGAAGGCTTCCTGTGTAAGAAAATGCAGGATTTCTGACAAGATTCTTAAAATTAAATACAACTACCTGACACCTCTGGTTTATCATATTTTGTTTATCTGAATAGCAAATGTAAAAAAGATCGCAATAGTAATCCTTAGGCAAAAAGTAGCATAATGTTGTTGTCCTAATTGTTTTTATCTGAACAAAACTTTAATAGCGGGACTTACTTCCAAACAGATGGTTTAAGATCAAAATAGAAATAGGTGCTTTTCCAGAAGGAACTGGAGTTTCTTTGTGAAAATGTTTTGCTTCTCATCTAAGTTTCTTTAATTCTGACTGGTGGAGAATGGAAGGATTTATAATCTTTGCAGTCACCTAATCTGTTAGCAGTCTGAAGGTTGGTTGTTAGCCTCTGAGATTCGTTGAGGCCACTTGAGGGTTTATCTGTAACCTCAGATTCACCTGAATCAGTGTGCAAATGGGTGTGGAACCTTCTTGGGACCGTTGAAAGGACCGTGTTGCAGACAGAAGATAGGCAGTGTCCTATTCATCCCCGTCTATTGAGAGATGGCTGTTCAATTTGAATATAGATAAGTCTCTCTGATCCCTCTTTCAAACCAGTGGTCCTTTCTGTCCAGAATGTGGACTTTGCTGTCTTCAAAGAGTGATCTTTGTTTTTCAGATGCAGATGGACTTCTTAATCTAGTCCTGATGGGTTTGTTCTCCTGTGTTGTGCTATGTGTTTGTGAAATGTTTCTTTTGTTTCCTTAATGTACAGATCTGCACATGTCTTGCTGCAATCCCCTTCATAAACCTCATTGCTCAATTTGTGTCTGGATGTTTTATCTTTGGGGTGGACAACCTTCAGTCCCAGGAAGGTTCCATCTTCCATTTTCCACCATTCAGTTAGAACTGAAGAAAAGCCTTGGATGAGAAGCAAAATGCTTTCAAGGAAAAAAATCCAGAAAATCAATTGCCTTTTGGAAAAGCACCTATGGGACAACCATGACCTGGATGGTTGAAAATCCCCATAGACATCAAAATAGAAAAAACTTATGAATTAGAAAGGGGGGGGGACGACATATAAGATTCCCAAATTCACAGGCTTACTGAATAAATGCAGCAAAATCTAGAAAATACAAAGATGGGATAAAATTAAAGTACAAGCAAACAGAACAAGTGGATTGATTGACTAAGACAACAAGAGCCTTATGTACCATTCTTCTACTTTCTGGTGCCCTTCAGATACCACGTTGCTGAGTGGTGATTTTGGAATTTGTACTCCTATATGTAGCTCTGATTAGAATTATTGGACTAATTAGACTGTCATAAGTTTGCTAGACATAGGGACATGTGCAACAATGGCAGTGAAGATGAAAGGATGAAGACATTGGTTGCAAAGAAAGCAAGCAGTACACATTAATATTCCTTGCAAACCTTTGAAGAAAGCAGCTGGGATGTTACTTTGTCATCTCTTAATTTTTTTAACCGAAAGAGTCTGAAATCATTGAACTTTGCTTTAAAACTCAAAATAAAATTAAAAGAAAAACTCAATCTCACCTTCCAAGAATAGAAGCCACCTTCTGCTGCCTTTTGATTCTTTGAGGTAGTAGCTAAAATAAAAACAAATAGAAGGCAGCGTGAACTTAATTAGGGAGACTGGCTCGCTCGGCCACAAACCCTTTGATACACCAACTCATTATAATATCAAGAGAGTTACATAAAATACTTGGTTAAAGAACAAGAGAAAGAAACAGGATGGCTGTCAGAAGAGCTCCAAACAGAATCTGATCAAAGGACCTTCTCAGGGACTCTGAGCCAGGCTGAGCTGGCTTTCATCTTGCTCCAAACTAAATGCATTAAACAAATTCCTAGCATTCCTAAGTATTTCCAGGCAGGAAAGAGTTATTCCACCTGTTACTAACTGTGCTCTTAGTAACAGCCACATGGTGGAAGCAAAGCTTAAACACTAAGGGTGGATTGTTTCAGCACTTTTGAAGTTCTAAGTATTAATAGTAAACAGTTCTGTGTGCTCTCTGAAGCATCTCTTCTTCTTGGGAGAGTGGATGGTGGTGGTAGAAATGATGCTTTGTGGAAAAAAAAGGGAAGGGACTAGATATACATGAAGCACATACAGGCAAAGTCTACACATGTTTGCTTAGAAAATTCACTAAGTTCTGATCCAGAGCTAAGCTCATTCTAAAAAAGGCTGAGAACTGCATTTTTATTAGAAACCAGAGAAACTATCCACATCTTTTCAATACGTTCTGCAAACTTCTGATCTTTTGCACCAGAGTAAATTTATCTAGTACAGGTCAGGTTATCAATAGCTCAGAAATCTAGAAAACAATTTCTCTTTCCTCTCTACTTTTGAGGATCTTCGTCTGCCTTCGATTAAAGATAAGGATCCGCAATCTGGCGCAAAGCTTTACAAAAGAAGGAAGCAAAGCCCACGAAGAACCATGTCATGAAAAGTTCTCTCTCTCTCTCTCTCTCTCTCTCTCTCTTGTCTACCGGGCACAGGCTCCAGGAAGATGGGCAACGGAATGCAACAGAAAGAGACGGAGGCGCAGGGAGTTTGGCATCTACACTCACCCGGCGGGACTGCCGTCGTTGCAGGTGACCGAGCTGTTCAGCAGCATGTGAAGCCTCAGCTCCTGGTGCAGATTCTGCGCCGAGCAAGGGTACAGCGACTGCGCCAGCCTTTTGATCTGATCCATGAAGTTGTCCATGTTCCCCTCCACGGCGGTAAAGTCCAACGGGAAGCTCTCCACCGGCTGCCCAGCCGCTTCGCTCCGCTCTCGGGCCGCCGCGGGTTGCTGCTGCGGTCCGCGCCGCCTCCAGCTCTTCCTGCCCTCTCCGCCCGGACCCCAATGCAGGAGCCCCAAGAAGAGCAACATCTGCACCGTCCCTCCACCCATCGCGACGCCGCCGAGCCACCTGCTGCGGAGGCAAGAGAAAGAGCGGGTAAGCGCCGCCGGCTAACTAGCTCCGCGGGGGCAAAGCTGGGACTAGGGCTCGGCTCGCCTGGCCTCGGGCGGCGGGAGGCTCCTTCTTCTGCCCCTGGTGGCCAAAGGCGCTTGGCGGGCTGGGGGGCTTCGGCCTCTGTGCTTGTTCCGTGCCTTGCCTTGCCTCGCCAAGGGTCTGGCAGCGGCGGCCCCGTCTGGCTCGCTCCAATGAGCTGCGAGCAAAGCAGCGTCTGGGCGTAGTTAGAGGCAGCCGGTGCCTGGTGCTCGCGCTGTCCGGGTTCTGCGGCGGGGCTGGAGGGCGCGGGGCTTTTCTTGGCGCACGGACCCGCCGCCTCGTCCCAAACCACAAGCATGACAAGAGGGGCCAGGAGTCACGGGGAGCCCACCGGGGGCGCCGCCAGCCTGGGCGTCGCATGGGGCGGCGGCAGCGGCCAGCCAGCCCCCGCCTCCCCGTCGCTGGAAAAGGAAGAGAAGGGGAGGAGAGGAGTCCGGGCGGGGGAGGGGGGAGAGTTCCCCTTTCATGCCCCCGCCAACAGACGTCGCTCTGCCCGGTCGCCCTCGAGTCTTTCCTTTCGCCGTCCCGTCTGGCGAGGCGCTCAGGGAGACCAAAGCACCTTCGGAACTTCCCGCCCAAACTCAGGGCGACGCTCCTGTAGCGGGAAAAGCGGCCGCGGCTCTGGATTTAGAGGGAGGGAGGGAGGGCGAAGCGGGCGGCGCTTTGAATCTTCCCCCCCCCCCCCGGTTTCCTGCCGGGACTCGCAGCCCAGCTGGGGGGCGGATGCCGGTGAACAGCCGCCTTCCACTCGTTCGCAACCGGAGCTCGGGGTGGGAGTGGGGGTCGCTTCGGGGAAAGACGAGCCACCGCTTTCGGGGCCCCGGCTATGAGGTCCAAGGACCGGCGACTGCAGCCCGCCTCCTCTTCCAGACGCGCCTGGCCGTCTTGCTCCTTCTCGCCAGTGCTTCGAGTCCCCTTCCCCTGCCCCGACGCGGGATATCCTCAACCGCGTATGCAGCGCCAGGCAGCCTCTTCGGCGCTCGCCTGTGTGCGGTATTGGTGAGGAGCAGCGGCGATTCTCTCGAGCCCAAGTTCTCTTTGGGGAAAAGGCAGGAGGGTCTGCGGGTGTCCCGCTGCCTTCGGTCCTGGCTGCTCTCATTCTTTTCTTCCCTACCATCCGGTCGTGAGAAACATCCAGGGCAGAACCCGACCCATTCAGGTTTCATTCACGATAGCCACCATTAGGTTTACAACATCCGGGTTGCAGGATTCCTGATGACCCCTGGGTGGGGGTAAGGAGCTAGAATAGAATGGAATGGAATAGAATAGAATTCCATTCTTTATTGGCCAAGAGTGATTGGACACACAAGGAATTTGTCCTTGCTACTATGCTATCAGTGTACATATAAAGACAAGATACATTCGTCAAGAATCATAAGGTACAACACTTAGTGATAGTCATAGGGTACAAATAAGCAATCAGGAAGCAATATCAATATCAATGGTAAGGATACAAGCAACAAAGTTAGAGTCATGCAGTCAAAACTACCTACTATTACCACCATCAGCTCTAGCTGTCCAGCCAGATGACATTTGCCAATCAGTAAATAAGATGTGGGACAAGACACTTTATTAATTTATTCTCAACACATATCATATCATGATCCCCTAAACTCTGCTGAAGATATTACCTAGCCTGATAACGAAACATTCAGAAACCAACCCATAAGCTCAGAGAACCAACCTTCATACTCACATATCAAGAGAGATAATAGCTAAAATCGCATCTCCAGATGAGCTGCCAGGGTGGCTGGATCCCCATGGAAGTAGGATATTTCTTCTAGACAATGCAAAATTCTTATTCTGACTTATTTGGAACCATGGCAAATAATGCTATAGCAACATCAGGAGATCAGTGCTCCTCACCAGTGTCCCAAATTCAAAAGTGGAGCTGTTTGAATACTGGATGCTTATGTATGGCTGACCCTAGGGACAGGTTGGTTGAAACTATCTGTAAAGTAGAGTGTTTTTGTCTTATTTCTCAGACTGTTGCCTAAGGATAGGGACTGTAGTTCATTTAAGTATATGGGTTTAGACTATAATTATTTGATGAAATAATTGATATATTTGCATATTAATAAAACCAATGTTTTCAAAAGCAGCAGGTTTTTTTGCTTTTACATAATGCATACTGTAATTGTCTCTTACCAGAGGTAGTTTTGGGGATGATACCTTTGTGGAAAAGGTGGATAGTCCCATTTCTAAAATCAGATTTTCACATAACATTATTTATTTATTTATTTATTTTATTAGATTTCTAGACTGCCCCCTCTCCCGGGGGGGGGGGGGGACGGGACTCGGGGCGGTGAATATATGAATATATAATATTAGTTTAGTTTTTCTATAAAATTACATACACATGTATATATAAAATCTTATGTAGCATTTACATAGAAGATCTGATCACCTATCCAGAAGCATTGATTAACTCATAACAGATTAATCAGATTAGCAGCTAAACGTAGTTCTTCTGATACTTAGTGAACATTTTTAGTAAAAAAAATGAATATCAAAGTCCTAAATATATAGGATTCTAAAGATAAATGAACCCAATAATGTCTTCATATTATGCTTTTAGACGAACAAAAAGTTTATTTGTTAATTTGAGACAGCATAAAGTTAATAGGGGGAAATTATAGAATTCATTGAAGGGTAGTTGTTGGATGCAATAACTGGTAAATAATGGAAATAAAGCATATATGAGAATAAATGGAATGCCCAGCAAATGGTTCAAGGATGTGTGAGCAGGTTGTATATTTAGAAGTAAATGTGCAAGCAATGTTTAGTGATATTTGAAGTGGCTTAGAAGAAGACATGAATGTATGCATACTTCTGTATGCACATATTTCCTTATGCAATAATGTACATTTATGGGTGAATGTGTAAGAAATGCTCGCAATGATATTAGAAATATATTAGGAGAAGACATGAAGGCATATTTCTTTTTGCTGACATTGCCATGTTATTGAGAATCAAAATTATTTTCCACATTAGACTGTCATGCAATAAAGCATGGATCTGAAAATTATTGCATCAAAGACTAAAGTAGTTATATTTTATGTTTTACTAGGAAAAAATTGCAATTGAGTGAACAATTGCATGATTTATATCAGTTTTGAAAAATTATAGCAAACAGATGAATTTGTATACCCATCAAACTGTAAAAGTAGCAATGGTTGACTTACAACCATTCATTTAGTGATTATTTGAAATTATAATGGCATTGGAAAAAATTACTTATAACCAGTTTTCACAATTGTTGCGGCACCTCTATGGTCATGTGATCAAACTTCGCACACTTGGCAACTGGCATGTATTTATGACATTCGTACTGTCCTGGGGGTCATATGATCACCATTTGACTTCTGACATGCAAAATCAACGGGAGAAGCTGGATTCACTTAATGATTGCATGATTCACTTAACAACTGCAGTGATTTGCTTAACATTTGCGGCAAAACTATTGTAGAATTGGGCGCAACTCACTTAATAACTGCCTTGGTTAGCAACAGAATTTTTGGCCTCAGTTGTGGTTATTAAGTCAAGGACTATCTGACCTCTCAGATTGCCTAATCATAGCACAAACTCTAAATGTGTCAAGTTTTGAGTTTCATTGTGTAGTCTAACAGAATTCAATGGTATTTTCCAAAGTAAACTACTATTAAACTATAGCCAAAGTACTTTCTATTCTGGGAAAGGATAATACAGACTAAAAGTAACAACAACCATATGAGCATCTGTAACTCTGACTGACTAGCAAACAGTGTTTAGCCCCAATTTCAGCCCAGGAATTGAAACTGACCAATTTACTGCTGCGACTACTGCTACTTGGCCGAGTATTTGGAAGGCTTCTCTACAGCAGAGTTCTAGAAATTTGCTCTGCACTCTAATCCAAATTGTCTCATTGCTGGAATTTCCTAGGTTCCAGAAACTCCTGACAATATCGTGACACAGGGTCACAGGAGACTTGTGCAGGATTGATGGAGTTCCTGAACTCTGCTGACTTATTGTTTTAGCTCACAGTTGTTGCACAAAAGTCAGTTATTCAAATATAATGCCAAATTCTAGTAGTTACTAGCATTAAACTACTGTTTAAATTATCCGCTCTTTAAAAATCACATTGTAAACTATGTTTCTTCAGTTTGAAAGCTATCACAATAACCAGTTTCCTTATGGTTTATGACCCCATACAGCTCTCTGATCCTTTTCCAGACATGCCTAAAATGCCCATTTCAATCCTCTATCTATCACAAAGCCTTGCCTGAAAAAGTCACTTATCTTTTTCCTGAAGAATGTTTATACTGCAGACAACGGAAAGAATCCAAGAATGTTGGTTAAGTGCATCTTTTTGCATTTCTGACCTGTGAAAGATGTAGGAGGTAGATGGAGGAAAAATACTTTCCTGAGGCCTGACTAGAGGTTTATTCAACTCTTTTTCCATATAACATTTTGCTATCTTTCTCATAAGACGACCTCACAAAATAAGCAGATTCTCAAAGAACTACTTCAAAATGTGTTGTGCGAGATCAGATTACATATGCTGCTCATTTTATCACCTGCTAAGTCTCTGGAATCCACATGGCATGCATAGGCATCTATTCCTAACCATAATGATGTTAAAATGATGAAGTGTCAGATGCTCCACTCTTTTATAGTTGCATCATGCTGTCACATGTAAGTAGAAAAGCAACGGTGTTTGTATCTCAAAGGATATTTCATTACTTGATATATACAGATTCCATATTTTCTGATACTTTAATAACCTTCAACAATTGGAAGTATTTCCAGGAAGAAGTACGGTATGTGACTACAACAATCAGCAATTGCTATTAATTGTATGTTAGCAATTCTATGGATTTCAGTCCCCATAAGGTAATATTAGGGCAAGGTCATATCATGTTAGTGTATGTCTTAAAATGCATTTCCAAACTCAAGATGATCATAACCTACTATAGTGATGGCTAACCTTTTCTGGACCGAGTGCCCAAAGCATACATGTGCAAATGCGTGCATGCCTGAATCCCCAAAATGCCATGTGTGCGTGCCTCTGCACCTGAGGGTAGAACAAGAATTGGTTGGAACCAATCAAGGAGAGAAGCAACTTAAAACTGAGGAGAAATTTCCTGACAGAACAATTAATCAGTGGAACAGCTTGCCTCCAAAAGTTGTGAATGCTCCAACACTGCAAGTCTTTAAGAGGATGTTGGATAGCCATTTGTCTGAAATGGTATAAGGTTCCTGCCTAGGCAGGGGGTTGGACTAGAAGACCTCCAAGGTCCCTTCCAACTCTACTATTTTATTGTATTGTGTCCCCTGCACATGCATGCATGGCCCCCACACATGCCTCCGCCCCCGTGCATAAATGGCAGAGACCCAAAGACCAGCTGGTTGGTGGGAGGCACACATGCATGCGCAGCTGAACTGGGGCAACAGCTCATGTGCCATCAGAGAGGGCACTGCATGCCACCTCTGGCACATGTGCCATAGGTTTGCCATCACGGACCTACTATTTTTGAGTATTCTTTATGATACCCGATACACAGTAATGGTGAACCTTTTCAGCACCAAGTGCCCAAACCAGAACACACACACATGTGCTTGTGCTGGAGTGCTGGAAACCCGAAGACCAGCTGACCGGAACACACATGACTATTTTTTGGCTGGTTTTTTGGCCATTTCAGGCCGCGTTTCAGGCCATTTTCAGGCCATTTTGTGGGCCAAAAACAGCCCAGAAAAAATGCCCTGAAAGCACCCCCCCAAAATGGCCAAAAAACCAGGTCTTTTTCAAGCTGTTTTCTGGCGCTCCGGCACCCATACAGAGCAGATGTCCGGCACGCATACATGCCGAAAACCAGAAAAGCAACTGGAGATAGACCACAAACAGGGCTCTGCGGTTCGCCATCACAGCCATATATTGTACATATAGTGTTAATTATATTTTAAGATGGCAAGATACTAATTTTATAGTTTTTAAAACAATGACCCGACAAAGATTATAATTATAGCCTAACATTATCTGGGGGTTTATAATTCATCCAGTTCAGCCCTCTTTTAGGATTTGAGAAAAAAAGCCTTTTATGTCACATGCTACCTATTTTTTCCACTGGAGTTATAATAGACTATGACATCTTCTACAAGCAAAGCTTGGGTTTGAGTTATGGGTCCTTTAAGTCTTTTGAGCTTTATGCTGATGAAGTTAAAAGGGACTGGGGAAATAGTCAAGCACATTTTTAGTTGTGGAGAGAGAGAGGCAAAACAGTTGAGTTTTACTTGGAGTGGGATATAAATGAATTTCAAGAATTATTTTATAAATCAATGGAAGAAGTGAGAATTGAAGTGTGTAGTCACCTCTTCTCAAATGAATGCATCTCTCTTTGCTGAATTGTAATGAGCTCCAGGTGGTAGTCCCTTCCCCCTCCTCTGTGCCCTGATGCTTCCAATTTTATCCAACTATTTCAAATTAGAAGTAGTGCTGGATGTGACCTTTCACCTCTTTACAACAGTTGTGATTACTGTATTATATGCCTTTGGAAATTGGAGTCATTGGTTGAATCGTGCAACATGGATAATTGAGCGCAAGTTACTTCAAAGAGTGTTCTTCTTACAGAAGTTACACAGTTCTTATAAAGATGTGCCACTTTCAGACACAAAATGGAAAACAGCTGTATGTTTCAGAGAAGAATATTGGCCATCCCAGACGCAGACTGGGTGAAAGAAAAAGCTCTGGCTGTATAGCCTTTTTAAATCCATGCCAGTTGGTTTTAATGGGTTGTGCCTTTTCAGTTTATTAGAAGAATTATTTATTTTACAGTATATTCAAAAATGTGATTATGATAAATCCTTGTTCTGGCAAGTTTAAAGGGATGATCTTTTAAAAACATGGGTTGCCTCTGAACCACTCAAATACATTTTCTGCACTGGGCAAAGGGCAAAACAGTTTAATCTGTTCCTCATTTTATACAACATTGAGAACTGAATTTTCTTTTGACACCGGTTAGAGTACACATTACCCAGTGATACACTGAAGGCTGTTTTAGTGCTATGTCAAGCACTATTTAGTCATGCTATACTATCCAGTAACACTTTTGTCAGTATTATGTTCAACAATTCCTGCCACTCAAGGTGTCTACCTTATTCTACTGAACAGTTCATGTTGTTCCCTGTGTACTCTGGCTAGTAGCAGTTCTCCACGCCTTTCTTAGCCTAGCTGTATGTAACCTTTTAACTCACGGAGCAGAAAAAGAGATAAATGTGTGTGGTGCAGCTGGATAATGTAGCTCAGGGGTAGTCAACCTTTTTATACCTACCACCCACTTTTGTATCTCTGTTAGTAGTAAAATTTTCTAAACACCCACCGGTTCCACAGTAATGGTGATTTATAAAGTAGGGAAGTCAATTAAATTAAAAAAAGGAAAGTGCTTCAGTATTGGACAAATCCCCTACCGCCCACCATAAAAACTGCAACACCCACTAGTGGGTGGTAGGGACCAGGTTGACTACCACTGGTGTAGCTGTTACAGCATGGATTTTTAAGTGGGAGATCACGAATCAAATTCTAGCTAGTACCTACCTTACAATAGGGTTAAATGGGATAAGGCCTCCTAATGCTTCACCTACCTATCACTAATATGAGAATGACAGGAACTAGGAGAATCATGTCAGCTGGGACATAACCTGGATTAACAAAATCTGCATCAGATGTTTGGGAACCAGGACAACCCAATGATAAGTGGGCTACTGGAACAAATTACATATGGAAGAGGCAATAGAACCAGGAAATGATGAAATGTAACTACAACACTAGATCTAATGAGAAGTGGTATAAGAAAGATATGAGGGAAATATAGATGGACAGAAGACTTGCATCCAAACTAACTGGGAAATGCCGAGTTACCCAATGTTTTTAAACATAATAAAGAGGAAACTGCTTTCACAATTTTTGATAGGCTAACTACAAATTATATCTTGGGCTTTTTTGATACATTTCACAAAGAAAAGTAATGGCTACTGATGTAAGAATCAGATTTGTATAATGTGGCTTGGTCACAAAAAACTCTTCATATTAAATACAACTGTTTGGGAAATCAACTGAAGTTTTTGCAATAGTAGCACTGAGTCTAGAAAAGAAATACTGAATCAGTCAGTATGGAAATTAGGCAATGTTTGTATTAATATTTGAAGCATAGAATGAAAACTATTTCTAAAAGAGTTATATTGAAATATTTTAAAACACCATCATTTATCTGTTTCCCTTCTTTTTGAATGAAGTCATAATAAATATAATTCACATGCTTGTTGAGTTCATAAAACATACTGTGTCAAAATCATCTGAAATGTACTATGATGTGTGAATTCAGCCATTGATTTACTTGGAAAAAAGCATGTATTCCATACTGGCTCATATTAAAATAAAATGTACTTGAAAGATATGTAGCACATCAGAGAAGATAATATTTATGTCATCTTGATGATAGAGAGAAGAGAAAATGAAAGAGAAAGAAGAATTGGAGACTATTGCTGATATATTTCCCAATATCTCTTAGGACTTCAGATTAGTAACATGCTGAATGCAAGGTTATCATATCTTGGAGTGTGATTCAGAAGCTCTGGATTTCAACTCTAGATTTAATTTTTGGGTTTTAGCACTTTATACCTGGGCTAAACAGATGACACAAGGCTTCATGCTGTAGTGATGGTGACTGCTGCATTATGGAATCCACAGAATGATTAGAAAATTATTTTGAATTTAGACTTCTAACCATGTATTCAACACTCTTCCGCTCTTTTAAACAGTTTCTTTTTTTAAAGGCTCACCTAATAGTTAATGCAAGAATGGGGTTGTGCCATGAACAGGGGTCTACTGTTGTGCAAATAGACATATACTGAGTTCTGTCCAGTATGAGTTATGGAGTTCCTTCTTCAACATGGGAGCCAAACTCGCGACATCATGTTGCCGTCACGTGACGTATTGTGACGTTTTTCCCCTTTGCGGAGCTGGGGTGGACCCAGGATGCGATGCATCTGGCTCACAGGCTGCCAGTTTGACACCACTGTTCTCCAAGCACTAGGTCTTTTAACCAAATGAAGGTGGAAATCTGGCAAGTAGAAGGACAGCTAAGTTTGAAAGAAGTAGACTCTTTCCAGCTGGTAAATCAGTTTGCCAGCAATAAATGTTTATGACACACGGATTGTGCTTTTCCAATTGTTGGCCAGATGAAAGAGGTAGTCTTATATGACTTTTTATTCATTGATAAAATGCCTTGAGAACTGTAAATAAAGGATAACATTCAATTTAAATATTAGTATATTACAATAAACATACAGCACCTCAATCTGGACAATATAAATATTAGCCAAAACTAAATACATCACATTATAGATTAAAATGTCAATCTGATCAGTGAATTCAGTGATTCTAGCATATTGTACTCCATAAACAATGGGAAAACATCTTTTGTGAAAAAGACTTATTCCTCTAAGGCTCGAAGTCTTAGAGCCTTCAAAGGAATAAGCCTTTTTCCACAAAAGATACTAGAATTACTTCTTGATTTACAACCACAATTAGGACCCTTGATTCACGCAAAGTATGGACATGCTTTCTTTGGTGGGTGATCAAGCCCATTGAAGTTTATTCAATAAGCCATGATCCAGTCAAGCACTGTCGAGTGCAGGTATACCCAACTTTTTTTTTAATGAGCCTTCCATTCAGGGTACTTACAACACTATGCATCTTTTTACAGGTAGAAGACAATGAAATTCCTCCTCTCCCCAGGTGGCCCCTATAATTTTAGCACCTGCATGGGCGGCCCAAATGCACTGCCGAAAAGTGCTCCGGGCTGCTTAAGCCAGGGGTCCTCATACTTGGCAACTTTAAGACTTGTGGATGTCAACTCGCAGAAGTCCATAAGCCTTAAAGTTGCCAAGTTTGAGGACCCCTGGCTTAAGAGAAGCGAAAAAAGGCGGCAAAATGCGAGCAACGAAGGAGACACCTCCAGAAGCCCAGGAGGTGGCCAACACATTCACGTGTGAACCAAAGGGGAGTCCAGGCAAAGCTGCCTTGCATGTGGCCAAGAGATTCCCTCGACCAAACTGTACTCCATAGAGAAGAGTCGCCAAAGCCAGACGCAGACCCGCAGGGATGAAGAGCGGAGCGGGGTGGTCCGACGTTGAAGCCGCGCCCCTCCGCCGTGGCCACTCGGCTTCGTTGCGGAAGAACCGGGTGCCTGCGAGGGGCGGGGGAAGCTGGCGGAAAGCTGGCCTGTATTAGGAGGAAGAGGAGGGGGGAGGAGGAGGTGGAGAGCGAACGAGCTAGAGAAAGATGTCGGCGGCCGGCGGAGGGGCTACTTCCGCCGTGTCGGTGTTGGCCCCGAATGGGAGGCGAGTGACGGTCCGAGTAGGCCCAAGCACCCCCCTGATCCAGGTGGGTTTGGTGACGGGCAAGACGGGGTATGGGGCGGGCGGGGAGGGTTGCGTTCGCTCTGATTGGCCCCGGTCTGGAAAACAGGTGAGCAGGCTAGTTATGATTGGGTCTGCGGACAGGTCGTTGCCCCTCAGTAGCTCTCGGGGCCCGCAGAATGTTGTTGCGGGTGGCCGTGTCGTTCAAAATAGACAGCTAGGCCTTTGAGGAAGGGGAAGGGAGGGGGTATGTGCTCCCCCTGGTGTGGATTGTGTTTTCTCACGCTCCTCTTTGCAAAAGGGGTTCCGTGGAACACTGCCTCCTCCTGTGGATTCTCACCGTTCTAGTTCTCTCTTCTGGGGAACAGAAAGGACTAATCATTTCATTTCATTTTCATTTTATTATTTATATACAGCGCCACTCTCCCAGAAGGGACTCGGGGCGGTGCACAGGGAAGATAAAAATACGCATATAAACAAGTGCCCCTATTATGCTTCGCAAAGTGTATTCGGTCCCTATACAAACTGTGTTTGGCCCCTACACTATGCCAGAATGTGCATGCTTGCCCTACTAAGTGTAACTTGGGGAGGAGCTTGAAAAACGAAAGTAGTAGTAGGTTGCATGATCCATTGAGCCACAGATTAGCCAGCCACAATTTAACTCGCTGCCAACCCTGTTTACATGATTATTATATGGTTCAGTGTTATGTGAAGCCAGAAAAATTGAGATAATACAAGCAGTTGAATTAACTGTTGTTAAATATGGTCTGTGTAAAGAAAAAGCAACTGGAGAGAAATGATTAATATAAGCTATTGAATCAGAAATTGGAATAGGTAAGAGTTTTAGGGTTCATTGTATGTTTTTACTATTACTTTAAAACCAGATTAAAAATAAATTGCTATATTTGAATGAAATGCTTCCTATGGTTAATTTACTGGTGTTTTTACTTAATCTATTTTTCTCGGTTCTCATGATATGCTCATCCAGAGGCTAACCACAAGAGCTGGATTTGCATAGCATGAGGTAAACTAAAACTGTGTTCATATCCAATGACTCCTAGTTTTTCTTTCAAACTTTCTTTTCAGCAATCTAATTTAGTGGTGAGATTATTTTCAGACAGTTTATAGAATTTCATAGATAAACTGAATATCCCTATTAGATCCTAATTTATATTCTACTACACTTGACACAGAGACTAGTGCATCACTTTAAGAGATTATACATCATATTAAGCCTCAGTTTTTAAATATAACTTTAAGCAAGCTCAAATTCACCTATTGTGTTAAATGATATGTCATGGCTTACAACCAACAATTCTGTTCATAATGTAGTAAAAAAGCAACCTTTCTACTTAGTGTTATGTGTGAACCTTGATAGGGTGAAATTTATTGCTGTGTTGACATAGTATATTGAGCCAAAAATCCAGTTAATGAGAATACACAATATAATGGCAAGCATAACAGATTCTGGGTTTGAATGTTTATGGTTAAAAAGTTCTGCACAATGAAGAGTTCAACTTCATGTGGACATGGCTAATGCCTTTTATGTGAGGTATGTGTAAATGAAAGATAAATGTCGTCCATTTAACATAATTTAAGACTTTTTAGCTAAGTTTCCAGTGCCCTGCTGAGGTTAAGCAATATTTTAATTCCACATTTGTTTTTAGTTGTTAATATTTGATTTGTTTTGTTTAAACTGTTTTGTCTGAACTTCTCTGAGAGGAAGAGAATATAGAAGTACACTTGTTCACATTAACTCTTTTCTTGCCATGCAAACAAATTTTGGATATATTCTCTTTTCATACAGACTAGTTTGGCACCTTGTGTTAAGCCATTTAAAAATTTTTTTAATTATGGCTTATGCAATAAGTACAAATGACAAGATTGACAGTCATTCCAAGACCTAAAAATTGACTATATTGACATCTTGGGCTAAGCTAAATTAATTAATTAATTAAAACAAAACAATTGTATAATTGTGTGTCATATATGGGCATAGACACTAAAGCACAGTAAATTTATATCACACAGGTTATTTTCCATTTCTGGTAATCAAGTTGAATTCTGTTTCTGTTAGCTACATGAACATATTCACACTATTTTATTACCATTATGAAAATGGTTTGAAACTACCTTCCTCCAGATATTTTGAAACTTTCAAGTTCAATTTATAGAAACATGATTCCTATCTAAATATTAACCAAATCTGATTGATTTTTTTTTAGATTAGATAGATGCCTATACTTATATTTAACATGTTTATAATTTATAATCTTTCTGAGCTGTTGCCTGTAGTTTCGAGGGCATAGCCCCCCCCCCCCCCCAATCTATAAGCCTATGACATATGTATATTGGGCAGTAAACAAACTGGTATTTTGATATAGATTCAACACCATAGCTATTGGCTCTACAGATTTATGACCAGTCACTTAGAAACTATTCCAAGCTTTCACAGACCATCCTAGGGCTACTTGTAGCCCAGATTTGAAGCTTTGATGGTGAAGGACCCCCTCCCATAGTCATATCGCATTTTGAACATTCGGTAAATAGGGCCCACGTTTACAGTCATTTTTACCATCCTGTGGTCATATGATCATAATTTACAATGTTTCTGTGGTGTTTGCATTACAACTGCTACATTTGCTTTATGACTGCTGAAAAAAAGGTTGTAAAATTGGTGATAGTCAAGTGGTGGCCCACTGAATGACTGTTACGACTTACAACAGTAAATCTAGGCACAATTACAGTTGTAAGTTGAGGACTACTTATATTTTGGCACTTGTTATAGCTATGATTCAATGACCATGTTGTGAACTAATATAATTGAGGTACCCCACTTTCTGTGAAAAGTAGCATCATTGATGAGCAGTTAATATGATTCTAAAATGCATTTTTGTTGGTCTAAGTTATGAGGGAAAAAAGGTTGTTTTTCCCTATGTAGATGTGAATTTGAATTCCTACTTGACATATAAGTGAGGAGAAAGTAAATAATCTATTTGAAATATCTTGTGTATAGCAGTCCAAATTAATTTTCTGTATATATATATATTTCTTCAGGTCTTGGAAGAAGCTTGTAGAAAGCAGAATTTTAGTCCTAATGAATATGATTTGAAGTAAGTCTTACTGCTTTATTTATTAATCAAATTTGTATGGCTGCCCATCTCACAAAAAGCAACTGTGGGTGATATATATGGAATGAAACCCTAGGTATAAAAGCAACAGATATAAAAGCATAAAAATCCACACCAAAATTGTTATAAATATTATAACAAACAAATATACAAACCCTAGGCAGAGAGAATAAGAATGCTCACCTCAGTGATGGAGCCATCTAGCCAAGTTTCTGGTTCTGTGGGCATCCCCAGGCCTGATCATATAGTCAGGCCTTCCGAAATGTCAAAAGGGGTAGGGCAAAACTATTTTTTTGTGGAGGGTAGAGGGAATACTCCTTAACACAGGTGCCATAATAGAAAGGGTGCATCTCCTGATACCCAACAAATATAGATCCCTACCTGATGATACAAGCATGCCTGCTCTGCCAGAGCTAATGGGGTAGGCTGATGTAACTACAGAGAGATAGTCCCTCAGATAGTCCAGTCCCATGTCATGAAGGGCTTATAATGTTAAAATCAGCACCTTAATTTTATAACTGAAAGCAGATTGGCAACCAATGCACAGTTTGCCATTTTCCTCTTTCTTTGCCATTATTTTATAGGAAAAAAACATCTGAAAGAGTTTATAGTAGTAATTCCAAAGATATTTTGGAATTACAAAGATTTTTGTTATCTGATTTTAAATGTGTATGTTTTCTGCATTGAGTTTTGACAGAAGTTAACTATTCACTATTGCATCAAATTATATTGTGCTATAATAGCAATTCATATCCCCTCTTTCTACTTACAGTAAGATAAACACATTCTAGTAGGGAGATCCCTCAATACCTTAATAATTGAGATAATTTGGGTATAAAGTTCTAGAATCTCTAAATTTAAATTTATTGGAGAACTTAATAGCATAGTGGGCAAAGGACTGTTCATTATAACTTATTAATATTAATTATTAGTTAATAATTATAAAATACCAATATTTATTATAGTTCCCGTATTGACTTGGTTATGTTTTTCTCATTTATCTTTAATTTTATGAGAAAGAGAAAGTGGTATTTGTGAATATTTCCAAATATAATGGGCTCCAGCTGCAGAAAAAAATCTGGCAATAGTTTGTACCTCATTCTCCTTCTGGCTGGTATTCCAGACAACTTTATTTTGGTTGCTTAGCTAACACTTCCTGAGTTGTTGAAATCATCTTAATGTAAATTTAATTCATTTCCCAGCTCCTTCATTAAAAAAAATGATCAGTGGGCATATACCCACACTCCAATAGCTTTAAGCTTTACACTCAATTGTCCCTGGGTGCAATTGAATCCAAATCTAAAATTTGGCTTAGCATTCCTTGTAAACACACTCATTGATTGGTTCAGACATTGTTCTAAGCCATGGTTTGTCTAAATATGATGTTTAATAAACCATAATTGGTTAGAATCATGCAGCATTAATCCACAAACCTTGGTGAATAAAATCTCAATACATGGCTTCATACAGTGAAATAAAACACACTATTTGTAAGGCTTAGTACAATGTAGGAGGTCCTCTTATTTTCCATGGTATCGACGGAAGAGTCTAGGATGGGTTATTCTAGCCAGCTAGCTCGTTGACTGAATTGAAATTCTCAAGTCATGGTCCTCAGTCTTTCAATTCAGTCTCGGCTCACAGGACTGGTTTTCTTGAGCTCTCAGCTCAGAGTTGAAAGAAAATTAGTTTTATTCCCTGATTGAATCAGTTAGTAAGATCGCCAGGATTGGAAGCTGTTCTTCACGCTGTGAATGAAGCCATGGGGCCTTTCGAACATTTGACAGCTTTGTGCCTTCTGCTGCCTCTGAAAATTCCTCCTGGACTTATTCGGAGGTTGGGGCAAAACAGAATTTCTGTTGCTAAGTGATATAGCTGTAAAGTGAAATTTGACATGCTCACATTGCTTAGTGGCAGCAGCCCTGGCGTTCCCCATTGTGATTAGTAGCTGAGGACCCATCCTAATCTGGCAGCAGGCAGCCCCAGAATTGCCTGGCTCTAGGGCTTCTTGCCATGTCGCAGGAAGCTGCAGCTACCTTGCACTCTGCCCTCCCCAGCTTACCTTTGCTGTCATCTTGTTCCCATTGATGTCAGGTGTGGCATGGTTCTGGGGCTGTAAAAATTAGCCCCTGAGCTGCAATGCAAAGGCCATCCCCAACTCAACCCAAGAGTATGACTCAAATGACCTTTTTAGTGCATTACATCTCTGGGGCTGCAAAACGTGGCCTCTGAGCCACAGCACAAAGCCCAGCAGTGCACTGCAAAGCCTTAGTCACCCCAACCCAGTTCCAGTCTCAGTCTTTCAAGGAAGCCACTGTGCATGACCTGGAAGAAAGCCTCATGTGGCCAGTAGTTGCCTTGCGAAGGGCCATGCTAAATATGCCTCATCAGCAGGAGCAAGAAACTAAAGGTCAGCTGGGGAGGTGGAGCACAGGACTAGAGATCAGAAGAGCATAGATAGGGAGGTGACAGGGAAGTGGGAGTTGTACCCCTGTGGTCATAATTGTGGGTAGAGTGTTAAGTGTCCAAATTTTGAACAGATGTCCATGTGGGTGCTACAAAAGCTCCTACTACAGGCGCCCTTCCTAAGTCTCTTCACTCAGCACTGCCATAACTTTGAACAGTCACTGGATGAGTGGCCATAAGTCATCTGCATGTAAATTCAGCCTTTCTGACTAACTTCCATTTTAATCATTGTTTCCCCAAATAAGAGCTTATTCTTCTACTGTATCTATTGATACAATCGCTTTTAGAAATAATATATTGAAAAGAACGAATGCAGATTCAGTGTAAAAACTTACTAATAGGCATGTTTGTTTTTCAGATTTCAGAGGACCGTGCTGGATCTTTCTTTGCAATGGAGATTTGCCAACCTACCCAACAATGCCAAATTGGAGATGGTGCCAATCTCTCGTAATAGAGTAGGGATTGAAGATACAGTATGTACTTTTCACTTTATTCACTAATATAAATTATTTAAATGACGTGTTATGCATCTTAAAATACTCTATAAAAACATTCTTTAATCTCTATAGAATATGCTAATTTACTTTTCATTTTCAGTTCTCTTTCTCCTTTTATTAATGCAGTTTAGTGTATTAAATTGTATTAATACATTGATACAGGGAAAGAGAAGGAAAAGAATGGAGATAACGTAGCAGAATTCCAGTTTTTAAAATATGGTAATATTCCACTATATTTCAAGTATAGTCAATGCTTTTATACAACCTGAAAACAAACATGTGCTATTTCTGCCAGTAGGTGGTATTAACAAACCTGGATGGTTGCATTGTAGTTTGCTTATGTGGAAATTGGAAAATCTGATTGATGTTAATAACACACAGAGTTTGAAATCATACTTTACCTTGGCTTAAAACTTTGATTTATCTGAGAAAGAGCAAGTTAGCACTCTTGATTATCACTTTAAAAAAATGTGTGGGTCTGTCCTGCCAAGCAAGCCTGTGCTGCTGTTGTATGTGAACTCCGCTGTGTTTCTCAATGTATTCTTAAATTCTGGGAACCTGATTCTTCAAGTAGGCTACTTTTTTATGTATGGCTACGTTAAATATTCCTTGCTGCCATTTTGTATATAAGAGGATTTTTGGATTTCCAGGTCTTAAGTATGAAATGATTATGAATATTATTTGGAGTAAAAATGGCACATGATCAGATTTTTGGTGCATAGCTTATGTTTACTATTGAAAGTAGATATTTCTAGTGAGTGAATTATAAAATATTCCTTGATTTATTTTCTGTCAGTAAGATATAATTAGAAAACAGCATATCGTCATATGCTTATTATTATCTTTTTATATCTAGAAGTGGGTAGATTTAATCATAAACCTGTATCTTGGAAGAACTATAACTGATCTTATGGAATATTTAGACAGCTGATATAAACAGCTTCTTAAAGTGGCAATAACCCTGCTGACTCATTCTCATTTCATCATCTTGGTTTACAGGCTTACAGCAGCTGGTCAGCAATTAAATCATCGTTACCTTAACACTTCTTCTGGTTGATCACAACTTCTTGGGAGGTTCCACATGGTTGGGGCCAAATGATTAATGTCTTATTGTGGAGGAGATGGTACCTACTGCCTTGGTACCACCCCCTTAAGAAGCCTTCCATGGAACCACAATGTTGAATACCTTTTGTCCAATATCCACCCTTCCTTTTCTAGAGAGGTTGTTGAAAAGCTCTGCTATAGAGGGCCTTTGATGTAACGTTATTTGCATTCTTCCAATCTGGATTCAGACAAAGGTGTAGCATTGAGACAATACTAATTATGCTTTGGGGATGACCTTTGAAGAGCTTACGATGGAGATGGTGCAACCGCTCTGGCTTTCCTAAATTTCTCAGCAGCTTTTGATACCATTCACTAGGGATTCTTTGGTATTAGGATTGGGAATCACTGTTATGCAGTGGTTCTCCTTCTTCATAGTTGACTTCAGTCAGTTTTGGTGGGGAGAGGTTTAGTTCTAGGTCCATGCAGTATGGGATGCTTCAGTGCTCAGGTCACTAACTGTTCCTCTTTAACATCTACATACAGTTGCTGGGTGAGGTCATTTGTTGGTAAGGGTACAGTATCAGTGTGCTGATTATACCCAGTTGCACAATTCTACCCGGGTTGGGTGGAAGATGCTTGTTGCAGTGGTGACCCAGTGCCTGGAGGATGCGAGAGGTCTAGACAGGGAAGAACTAGCTCCAACTCAACCCAAGCAAAACCTAATGACTTTGCATTTGTGAGGCCACCAGATTCTGGTGTCTTATAGCAATAGCACTTAGACTTCTATACCATTTCATAGTGTTTTAAAGCACTTTCTAAGCAGTTTACAGAGTCAGCATATTGCCCCCAACAATCCGGGTCCTCATTTTATCAAACCTGTAAGGATGGAAGGCTAAGGCAATCTTAGTCAGTATTGAACTCCTGGCAATGAGCAGAATTAGCCTGCAATACTGCACTCTAACAACTGTGCCACTACGGCTGGTAAAGGTGGGTTCCTCCTCCTTGAGGGTATATTTCCATTCCATCAGATTGGATGGAGAGATGCTACAGGTCTCTTTTCTGAAACATTGGTATTTAGTGGAATTTAGGAAACATATCTTTTCTGGAGCAGACACTGTTCTGTGGAACACCTCCCGGGGAACTGACAGGCCCCTATACCTTTATTCTATCAGTTTATTTAATAAGAAGGCTCCAATTCTTAGCTCCTAATACTGTTAACTTTTGTTAGAGGTAGTCCTCAATTAATGACGGTTCATTCGGTGGCCATTTGAAATTGCAACGGCCTTGACTGGAGTTATGATCCCTTAGCTGCACTCCCACTCTTCCAAACACAGGGATACTGCAATTCCCCCCACCTGCCAATCTTCTATCTAGGCCACCCTGAACAGCAGCAATGGATGGCAGCTCTGAGGCTAAGATTAAAGTAGCAGCCTGGGCCTCAACTTCAACCCTAGCAATTCCACTGCCACTTAGAAAGGCTCCCTTGGGCCATCCTCAAGGTGAGATTACTTCTGATGCCTAGTGCTCCCCAGGATCCATTGCAAGCCACTTACCTTCAGGCAATAATCTTTTTCTGCTGAGCACATGGCCTGTCAAGGCAGTCCCAGGTTGAATTTGGCCTTCGTTCTTGAAACGGTTTAGGGGCATTTCTTGTGCAACCTTTGCAATTTCCAAAAACCACATGAAACCACAGCCCTCCCGTACAATTTCTGGAGGGCACAGGTGCCACATGAGAGCAAGTTCCATTCTTGCTTGGTCTCTGCAGCTTCCAATAATCATTCAAGAATGGAGTGCGCTTTTGTGCAATGTTTGGAGGCTGTGGAGGTGCCCGGAAAATGATATATGCCCTTGTATGGCCTCTGAAAAATTTGCAACAGGACTTAGCATGGAAATTGCACGGTCTCCAGAATTTCTGAAAATTGCATGAAAACATGCTTCATTCTTGCATGATTTTCAGTCTTTCTGCAAAGACTTTCTAGTCCAGAGGGGCAGGGAAACTGGCATTCTATGACTGAGAAAGAGCTGTTTGTCGAAAGACGGCAAGCAACTCCTTCTGTGACAAGAACTGGTGCCTTGGGATGGAGAAAGGAAGTTGAGATCCCGATGATCTAAGCTTTCTTTTCCTGGTACTCTTTTTCCCTGCTGTGATGTAGAAAGTTGAAAAGACTTTCCAGTCCAGGGTAGGGAGAGGAACTGGGATGATGCACTGAAGGAACAAAGCTTGGAGATTTCCCTTTCTCATTCACTTACAACGGTAAGTTGAGGACAACCTATACAACATACAATGCAAGGACTGACAAGCAGGTAGACAGACTGTATCATGAATATTAGTTGGTAGTCAGAATACATGATATCTTTTTGTACGGGCCTAAGGACATGGGTGTGCTAGTCGGCTTGGAGTCCCAGTGGGGGAACAGCGTAAGAGGTAGTTAATTGAATGATAACAGATTACACCTACCCATCCACCACCACCCTCCGTTGTAAGTGAACCATGTATCCTTGGTTTTAGTGTCTCTTTATGTTTTAACTGTATATGTAACTGTAACCAGAGTGGGTTGCTGCCAGTTCGGCCGAACCGATAGTGGTATTTTTGCCTGGGTCGCAGAACCGGCTGCGACCCAGGCTTGCCACGCCACTGAATCGGTTCTCTCACCGCCACTGATACTGCCGCCATGTTGCTTTCTAGTGACCACGCGTGCACAGTTCACTGTAAATTGTTCTGCGCATGCACAAAGAATAATTTACATTGAATTGTGTGTGCGCATAAAGTGCGCGAGAAGCACACTGGTAGTAAAATCGGCAGCAACCCACCACTGACAGTAACCTGCCCAGAGTTACCCAATGGTAAGATGGGCGGCCAAATAACTTTTGTAAACAACAAACAAATAAAGGTCCTTAAATTTATAACACACTGGCAAGTTTCAAAACAATTTCAATTGGGAAACTGTTTGTAAAATTATTAACATACACATTGAGATAAGCTTAATGTTTAAGCCATTAAAAAAAAAGAAGTATACAAAGTCAAGGAAGAGGACAAACAGAATAATAGAATAACAATTGGAAGTCTTCTAATCCAACATCCTGCTCAAGCAGAAAACCCTATGCTATTTCAGACTAGTGGTTGTCCAATCTCTTAAAAACCTCCAGTGTTGGAGCAAGCACAACTTCTGAGGGCACGATGTTCTAATGACAAATAGTTTTGTCAGGAAATTTCTCCTTATTTCTAGGTTGGTTCTCTCCTTGATTAGTTTCCATCCATTGCTTCATATCCTGCCCTCAGTTGCTTGGCAAATAAGTTGACCCATCTACTTATTTGTGGCAACACCTTGGATAATGGAACACTGCTACCATGTCACTTCTAGTCCTTCTTTTCATTAAAGTGGACATAGTATAGTGTAGTGTAGTGTAATCTTTATTGTCATTTTACAAAATAAATACAACGAAATTGGTTTTAGCCTCACTGATGCAAAATTATAGCGGAAACAAAAAAAGAAAAAGAAAAAACTACCTTAGTCATACGTTTCCATGTGTACATCGAGTGATTGTGGTTGTATTTAAAAGTCTTGAGCCCAAGGATAGCAACTATTTTTAAACCTATTTGTTTGATTGGCTAGACTTTGATGTCTTCTGCTCGATGGTAGAAGTGCAAAAAGACACTGACCAGGTGTGAATCATCTCTGAGTATCTTCATTACTCTGCTAAAGTAGTGAGACCTGGCGATGTCATCCAGTAGAGTTCAAGGGCAACCAATGGTTTCTTGTGCTGAATTGATCACTCTCTGTAGTGCTTTCCTGTCCTCAGCTGTTAAACCAGCATATCATGCTATAATGCAATATGTGAGGACACTTTCTATGGTGGACGGATAGAAAGAGGTCATCAGCCGTTGTTCCACCTGATTTTTCTGCAGGACTCTAAGGAAATGAAGTCTCTGTTGGGCTTTTCCAATCACCAGAGACGTGTTGTTTTTCCAGGTGAGATCTTGACTAATAAGCACTCCCAAGAATTTAAAAGAGGAAACCCTCTCCACCCAACCCCTCTCGATATACATACCCAATTCCTTCAATCTTTCTTCATATATTTTAGCTACCAGAGTCCTAATCATCTTTGTTGTTCTTCTCTTCACTCTTTCTAGAATCTCAACATCTTTTTTGTGGCGACCAAAACTGTTCCAAGGCATTATAAAATGGTACTAACACTTCAAGTAGTCTTGAATCTATCCCTCTGTTAAGGCAGCCTCGGACTGTGTTAGCTTCTCAAGGACATCCTTAGGACAACCCTAAAGGACATCCTAACGGATCTAACCCTTCCTCATCACATCTCTTATTAACTAATACCCCACAAACACCAGAGAAACAGGAACAATGAAGAAAGAAGCAATACCCTAATTAAGGCCAGTAGGACAAGCTACCACAGTTCAACAGCCAGTAAACTTCACTCCCTTATTCGCTGATAAGGTTACCTAGCCTGATAATAAAATGTCTTCAGAAAAAAAAAGAACTTCAGAGTACAAGAAACCGGTAATTAGTGTTGTTAGCTGTGTTAACCACAAAAAGGAAAATGTTAAATGTCTGGATAGTCTTTACATTTCTTATATCAGAATATCTTCCCTTGGATATGTTTTGTTAACTCATGAATTATGAATATGTATGTATATTATCCTGGATGGGTAGACTGCAATTACATGGTAAAATATTAGAACGTCTATCCAGGAGTCGTGCACATTTTTATAGATTAGTTTTATTTAGAAATATGCAACACAGATGTAATTTTAAATTTACTCCAGAAACTTTCTGACTTTTGAACTATTTGTAAGATAGTGAAAGGTGAAAGTCCTTGTATTGACGATGGAAAGGTCAGACAATAATTTACCTATTAATCAGTCTTATTTTCCCATCGTTGTAAACTTAGAAATTAATTGACATGTTTTTCTATTTTCTGGATTAAGTTTTAATATATAGTTTGGAATTTTTGTAAACGTTTAGTTGCCTAAATGTGTATTTGTGACATTCTTGGCTTTGTACTGTTGCCTAAAAACTGATGTAATTGGCAGAGTTGATTTCTGGGCAAACATCTTGCGGTCTAGTGATGTCAGCTATCAACACTTTTATAGAGCCAACAATAATCTGAAAGCTGTTCTTGGGCAGGGAAGGCATTGGGCTAGCCTTATTAGTGGAGGATGCAAGTACTTTAGTCCTTCTGAGTGGTGACTGATCTGATGCTGTGTTTCCCATGAGCATTGGATTGCTTCTAAAAAAAAAAAAAAAAGCGTAGGCTTAGGGGTTTTTTAATTTTTAAATTAATGACTATTTTAGGGGGTACCAGGGAGGAGGGAGGGTGTAGTCAGGTTGAGGCGGGTGAGGGAAGAGAGGGCCAGGCCAGCGGGCGACGGAGGGAAGCGGAAGGTTCCGTTAGGAGGGAGGAGATTCAAGTCGTTCCGACAGAGGGCATTTCCATCCAGAAGGTCGTGGGGAGAGGCAGGTCCGAGGGGAGACAAGTGTCATCCTCCCGGTTGGGGACACGAGGCCGTTGGCTACAGACGGTCAAGTGCCTCAACCCCTGCAGGCTAGGTGGCCAGGGTGTACAGAGCCAGGGCCTGCGGCTGATGTTCTGCAACGCCAGGTCCGTTGCCAACAAAGCCCCCCTCATTCACGACCTCGTGTCGGAGGGGGAGCCGGACCTGGTGGGAATTGCAGAGACCTGGTTGGGCCACGAGGGTGGACTCCCCCTCGTTGAAATGTGCCCGCCAGGTTACCACGCTTTTCATCAGCCTCGGGCCCTGGGTAGGGGTGGTGGGGTAGCGGTCATTGTAAAGGAAGGTCTTGAGCCGAGAGAGACCATTGTGCCACAGACTACCGGTTGTGAGTCCCTTTGTGTGAAGTGGGGCCTAGGGAGGCAGTTGGGCTTGCTGGTTGTATACCTGGCTCCCCGCTATGTAGCAGCAGCCCTGCCCGAGCTCCTCGAGGTGATCGCTACGGTGGCAGTGGAGACCCCCAGACTTTTAGTCATGGGGGACTTTAATCTGCCATCGTTGGGCGAATCATCCGAGGTAGCTCGGGAGTTCATGGTTTCCATGACGGCCATGGACCTGACCCAACTAATTCAAGGCCCCACTCACGAGGGTGGACATACACCGGATCTCATCTTCGTCTCAGGCCAATGGACGAGTGATCTGGGTATAGGGGACATAGTCATTACACCCTTGTCATGGACAGACCACTCACTTCTCCGGCTCGACTTTCCGACCGCTGCTCCCCTCCGCGGGGAGGCGGGACCTGAGTTACCAATCTGGTTCCGCCCCAGGCGCCTGATGGACCCGGATGGGTTCCAAACGGCGCTTGGGCCAGTTCCTGTACCCCTGACCCGCGCCCCGATGGAGGACCTCGTGGCCGCATGGAATAGTGCGACCACGGGAGCCTTGGATCGGGTCGCGCCCTTGCGGCCTCTCTTGCGGCGGCGGAACACCCTGGCTCCTTGGTTTACCGAGGAGCTGGGGGTGATGAAACGCCGCAAGAGATGCCTAGAGAGTAGATGGAGGTCTTCTCGTTCTGAATCTGACCGGACACAGGTAAGAGCCCATTTACGGACTTACATTGTGGCGCTGAGAGTAGCCAAACGTCATCATTGCGCTACTCTCATAGCATCCGCAGAAAACCGCCCTGCCGCCCTGTTTAGGGTGACCCGCTCCCTCCTTCAACAGAGGGTGCGGGAAGCCCCGCTACAGGGTAGAGCAGAGGAATTTGTGACTTTTCTGCAGGAGAAAATCGCTCAGATACAGAACGAGTTACCCCCCATTCATGGCCCAGTGGCATGCCACGAGAGAGATCTTGTTTGGGAGGAATTTGACTCCGTCACTTCCGAGGATATGGACAGGTTACGTGGGCGACTGCGAGCCACCACATGTTTATTGGACCCGTGTCCCTCCTGGCTTGTACTGGCATCCTGGGAGGTGACACGAGGCTGGCTCCAGGAGGTGGCCAACGCTTCCTTGAGTGAGGGTGCCTTGCCTGCTCCCCTAAAAGAAGCGATGGTGAGGCCCCTCCTTAAGAAGCCCTCCTTGGATCCAGCTACTTTGAACAACTATCGTCCCGTCTCCAACCTTCCCTTTTTGGCGAAGGTTGTCGAGAGTGTGGTGGCACAACAGTTTCCCCGTCACCTGGAGGAAGTAGACTATCTAGATCCGCGCCAGTCGGGCTTCCGGCCCGGGCATAGCACCGAGACGGTATTGGTCGCGTTGGTTGATGATCTCTGGAGGGCCAGAGATGGGGGTTGTTCCTCCATCCTGGTCCTATTAGACCTCTCGGCGGCTTTCGATACCATCGACCATGGTATCCTATTGCATCGGCTGGGGGGGTTGGGGGTGGGAGGCACCGTTTTACGGTGGTTCTCCTCCTACCTCTCTGGCCGATCGCAATTTGTGTTGACAGGGGGGCAGAGGTCGACCGCGAGACCCCTCACATGTGGGGTGCCTCAGGGGTCGGTCCTCTCGCCCCTCCTGTTCAACACATACATGAAGCCGCTGGGTGAGATCATCCGTGGTTTTGGGGTAGAATACCATCTGTACGCTGACGACATCCAGCTGTACATTTCTACCCCAAACCACCCCAACGATGCCGTAGCGGTGATGTGCCAGTGCCTGGAAGCTGTACGGATCTGGATGGGAAGTAACGGACTCAAGCTCAACCCGACCAAGACCGAGTGGCTGTGGTTTCCGGCTGCCCGATTCAACCAGCTTACTCCATCGCTGGCCATAGGGGGCGAACATCTTGCCCCTGTGGATGGGGCGCGCAATTTGGGTGTCCTCCTGGATGCCCGGCTGTCCATGGAAGATCAAGTGACAGCCGTGGCCAGGAGGGCGTTTTACCAGGTTCGCCTGGTTCGCCAATTGCGCCCCCTATTGGATCGGGACGCCCTTCGCACAGTCACTCATGCTCTCGTGACATCCCGACTGGACTATTGTAACTCTCTCTACATGGGGCTGCCCCTGAGGTGCACCCGGAGGCTTCAGCTAGTCCAGAATGCAGCCGCGCGAGCAATTATGGGGACCGCAAGGTCTACCCATGTAACACCGCTCTTGCGCGAGCTGCACTGGCTGCCTGTCGTCTTCCGGGTGCGCTTCAAGGTGCTAATCATCATCTTTAAAGCGCTCCATGGCTCGGGACCTAGCTATCTGCAGGATCGGATCCTGCCTCATACATCCTCACGGCCGATTCGCTCCCACAGAGAGGGGCTTCTCCGGGTGCCGTCCACTAGACTGTGTCAGCGGGCGACACCCAGGGGAAGGGCGCTCTCTGTGGCGGGCCCGGCCCTCTGGAACGACCTTCCCCCCGACATCAGGACAACTACGGACCGCCGCTCCTTCCGTCTTAAATTAAAAACTTACTTTTTCCGTCTGGCCGGCCTGGGATAGCCTCCTTGCCTTGGGATTTCATAGAATAGGTTTTAGTTTAATTGGGATTTTAGCACAGGGTTTATTTAATTGGTTCTTAAATTTTGTTGGTATATTTATTGTTGTTTGTTATTTATTGCTTTTATGCTACCTGTGCACCGCCCCGAGTCCCCATGGGGAGAGGGGGCGGTCTAGAAATAATAAATTTCAATTTCAATTTCAATTTTCTAGTGGGTCATCTTTTTGGCTATCCTATAAGAATGACATCAAAAACATCCTGCCAGCAAAAACATGGTGCATATGAAATTTTGTGGCATCTAGGGTTTACTTTGAAAACTCTCTGTCAAAATTTTAGAACGATTTTTTAATATCTTTTTCTTCAGATCCTTGAATTATTTCAGTGATGAATGCTATTTGTGGAATGATATCCAATTATAGTGTCTCTGTAGTCTTGCTTTTAGATTTATTAGATGTTTTAAATAATTTTCTTTAAAATACCAAATTGACTCAATCAAAACCCAGGATGCAGATTTACAATGATATTCTGTCTGCATAGGAATTGCTACTTATTCCTGAACAATTGTAAGGGTCTTCTGGCAAAACACACACACACACACACACATTATAGCTCAGAATTTCTGACTTAATTTGTTGGAATCAAGGTGGATCCTCTACTTGTTGCTGTGTTGAGCTATATAATTCATCAACCTCATTTTGCACAGCCAATGGTAAGGAGCGTTTGGAACACTAATTCAGTAACTTAGAGAACTATAGGTTTTCAAATGTAACATAAATGATATTGAAAAAAGGGAAAAGTTATATTCTCAGTATATTTTTGTTGAAACAGAACAAAAATCAGTATATCCAAATTAGTGTACCCTCAAAAGTAGCAGACGTAATTCTGATCTGCTTTGTTTATCCTCCTTTTTTGTGCATGTGAAAGATAGAACATGGCATATTACCTCTACTTATTGTTAATTTGAAATGTATCATTATACAGCTACAAGATGAAGACCAGTTTTGACTCCAAAACCAGTATTAGAAAAATGACTTTCATATAATATTTCATTCAGCTAGAAGTTTTCAAGAGAATGTAATTAAAAGTGTTAAACATGTACTTTATTTCTTAAGAGGTACTTGAGGATATAGAAACTAGGATTTTCTTTGCATGCTAGACCAGGAATAAAACCAAAGTTGGTTTCCAGAGTAAAAAGACCAACTGGTCTTGATAATAGATCACATTTTACCATAAGCATTAACATTACTATTACCAGATTTGTCTGTTAAATTATGCTGTCACAGGCTAAAATGACACAAATCATATGTGCTTTGATTTGTTTATTCTAACCAGAGAGAAGTTCTTTGGATGGTGATACCACATGTTTATTCATTGCTATGGATTGACAACCATCTAGTTAATTTGGTGTGATGACCATATTACTTCTGAAGGGAATAAAGATGGTGTGCCACCAAATGTTCTTATTTGTTTATATTATTTTCCATACTATAATATGACTTCTAGCATTTTACTAATAACAATAACAGAATAAAATACAACTAGAGTGATAAGTAAAATGATCTAGCAATGTGCCTTCCATAGATGTCTCACTCCCAGTTGTGGCAACCCGGGCACAAATGCTGTGTTGAGAAAAACTCTCTATAGCCTTTTCTGAATAAATTCTGTTTGCACAAATTAACAATCTAAAGAACAACTGATTTGTATTCTAGAGGAATCCTGGCCAAATTAGAATGAATATATGGATGGCATGGCTCTCTTTGAAGGAGCTAGGCCTGTAGAAACTAAGCCAATTGGATTCTTAATAGCATTGTGGTTGATTGTCAAAGTGTGACAGGATTCTTTTTGAACTGGAGTTTACATTTGGTTCCTCATTGGAAGCAGTTGACACGGAAAACAAGACAATGCAGAGTTTTATACTTTTAACTATATACAATAACTTATATTTTACAGCGGGACAACACAATACTGGTGTTCATCCAATGCATGGTTTCCTGCTACCTCCCTCTATTCCCTCCTCAGGACACAGATGGGGGGGAGTGAGAGGGGTGGCGAGAAGGAGGGGGGAGCGGGAGGGGCTGGAATTTACTGTAATATGCTTGGAACTACTTGGCTTTTTTCCTGACTCCACTCAGACAAATACCTACTGGTGGGGAAAGAATCTCTCTCAGGGTCTCGGGTGAAGCAACCAGCCAGGTCCCTTCTTTACAGGCTTGGGTGGAGCTCTTGATCCCCTGTCTGGGTCTTTCCTTCTACCAGGGAAGCCACCCATGGACCTTCTTTCTCCCTCTCTCCCCAGTTGATCCTCTTGTGCTTTTGTAGTCTTTGAAGTGGGTTGCATTCTGAATTAAGACAATTAACTTGGCTTTTTGAAGTCTCCAAAGCATTTATTGTATCTATTTTTATTCATTCAATTTTATTTTATTACTTTTATGTTGTGTTGTAAACCTTTGTAGTTGGCAGATAACCAATTTAATTAATAGAATAAAGAAACAAATGTACCTGTTTGCAACTACTGGTAGAAGTATTCCTTTGTCCAGAATCAATTTTGAGAAAAACCAATATGACTCTTTGTTTAGATTACTACAAGATTTATTTTTTGTCCTGAATTTGGACAGAGAAAATATAAATGGATGATATGCTTGGGAGGAAAACCTACAGTACAAGTGTTTAGAGCATGTTAACGAAGTGTTTCAATTCCCAAAGAAGCAGATCTCAAGTTATGCTTGTATGAGATGCTCAGATATGAAATTCATTGGGGATTTATGCCATTTATAATCTCCTGTGTGCTATTTGTTATAGAGGGTTATAAGCTTATTGTGTTATGCAGAGCCTAAGTGGCTCTTTTGGGTCCCTTTAATCTAGATACTAGACTTTAAATTTGTTGTAAAAAGCTAGAACAAATAGTACTTGAGTTGAAACAATATAGTAAACTTGATAATTGCTTTTATGGATTAAAAATGACACCATGTGCTGGATGAAGCTTTTAGTTATAACTTAGTTTAACATTGGGTAAAGAAAACAGAGGGTTGCGGTGGCTCAGTGGCTAAGACACTGAGCTTGTCGATCAGAAAGGTCAGCAGTTTGGCGGTTTGAATCCCTAGTGCCGGTAACGAAGTGAGCTCCCATTACTTGTCCCAGCTTCTGCCAACCTAGCAGTTTGAAAGCATGTAAAAATGCAAGTAGAAAAATAGGAACCACCTTGGTGAGAAGGTAACAGCATTCTCTGCACCTTCAGCGTTTAGTCATGCCGGCCACATGAGCATGGAGACATCTTCGGACAGTGCTGGCTCTTTGGCTTTGAAACGGAAATGAGCTCTGCCCCCTAGAGTTGGGAATGGCTAGCACATATGTGTGAGTGGAACCTTTACCTAAAGAAAATAAAGCCTTTAGAAAATGAACTTGTTCAGATAAGATTTAAGATCCATTGAAAACAATATGATGGAAAAACCTCTTAAAGTTTCATTCTCAGAATGATTATTATGAACATAAACCAAGCTTGCTGTGTTAGGATGATTCACTGGAAAAATTTAAATAAAAAAAAGCTTGAAATACATAAAATAGCCCTGAAATTATGCAAAGAAACTGACTTCTTTCTCATTTATAATAAGCTTGTCAAATGAAAAAGGTCCAACAATAAGGCACTTATCAAGCTTGGCTATTGTGAAACAAATAGGTCATGGAGTTACATAATTCTTCTGCTAATTCTTCCAGACATACTGGATGAGTAAAAATGGCAGTGTCAGGTGCCATTTGAAATTATATATTCCACAGCGGACTTTGTGGACTTCTTTTAATGATAATAAAAATAAAACTTAATCCATGCTGTCAGCTATTTGTTTAGAGAGTTTGTTTATAAGCGTTAAATGCCACAAATACCTGCTGCTCTGAAGCATTAGTTAAAACTAAGGACAGGGGCCAGATTTCTGTTTACCAGATGTGATTTTGAACAAGTTTCATGAGCAGCTTTACTAATAGATGAGTATGCGTATATCTTCTATACACATGTATATTATCTCGTAGATACGGATTGCACTGCAATTGGATGATGGCTCTAGACTCCAGGACACATTCAGCTCCAGTGAGACCTTGTGGGATATTCTTCACCATTTTGCACAGACCAGGTGAGTGTAAAAACAAGAATAAAAAAAGAAACTTGAACATACAACATTTCGAAACCAAATTTTATGGGCAACTAAGTTTTAGAATGAATATCTGCTTGCAGTTACTTTACACTAAAATCTCTCTCTAAATAAATACAGTCTAGGAATATATTTAGTCTTGCTCATAATCCTGCATTATTGAACAGATCTGTAGTATAATGGCCACTACTTTGGATAGAATTTGATCGTATTGTGTGATAAGAATATGCAGTAAGATAGTCAGAAAGCATTAATTCACTTACACTTAAGATGATAATGTTCTTTTTAGAGAATTTGGTTGGTTTCCCTATTTAAAATAAATGATTTAACTAAGGAATTATATAGAAAGCCAATTTAAACTTTGGGTTGTTTTCTCCAATCCATTTTGAAATGACGGTATACTAAATTAGTTGTACCAATAAATGACCCTTTGTCATTTTTTCTGAATCTATAGACAAACAGTAAAAAGGAAAAACAAATCTGGCTGAAACTGTATGATAAACTATAAAACATGTCACCCATTAGATCATCATTTCAGATATATTTCCTTACCTAAACAGAAACAGAAGGACCACGAGCAAAAATTCATTATGAGTTGAGAATTCTCCTTTACCCTATACCCGTGATGGCCAACCTTTGGCAAGTGTGCCACAGGTGGCATGCAGAACCCTCTCTGCGGGCATGTGAGCTGTTGCCCCTGCTCAATTCCATTGCACATACACCAGTGTGTGTGTGTGTGTGCGTGCATGCGCAGAAGGTGGGGGGAGCATGGGAGGTCATGCGCACATGTGCGGGGGTGGGGCGCACACGGGGTTCATGCACATACGTGAGGGGGTGGGGTGTATGGGGGGATTGTGCATGCATTGCATTATGTCGACACGCAACGACAAAAAGGTTAGCTATCACTGCCCTACACTTTTTTCTCTTCCTCTTTTCCTCCCTTATTTTCCCGTTATCTTCATTTTTCTTTGTATATCTGTATTTTATATTTTGATAAACTAATAAAATATGTGAACCGGCACAGGGCTAGGAGAGAGGGACTGGCTCATTATCACAAATTGATATTGTTATATACCCTGGATATTTGAATTTGGCGACCCTTCTTCTATATTATGATATTCTTAACCAATTATAATTATGCCAAAGTAGTAGAAGTGAGAATGGTTTTCAACTTCCTGTTATCTTCCTCACTGAGTTTCTTTGAGGGCAGCTGGCAGGGAGCATTGGAAATCTTCCTTCCTTCTTTCCTTCCTTTGATTGTGGGAAACTCTCACGGTACTTGGGCAATCATGTTTGAACTTCTTGTTAAGTTCCCTACGGGCTTGGTGACTTGGAAATGACAATCATCTGACCGTGACTCGTCACGGTGGCGCAGTAACATTGAAGCGGCCATAAATTTGCTGAATTTCAGTCCCAAAGACCATGAGCCCTGGATTTTGGACACCTTCTGTAAGTGAGCCCATTTGAGATATATTGATTCAGAAATTACCTTTTCTCCCAATTGAAGATTACAAACAAATAGACATCACAGTTTAAGGGGTGTAAAAAAGACACAAGTCTATGTGCTGATAGTTGTGGTGTGTGTTAAAAAAATACTGTATTCAAAATACAGTTTGGTCCTGACACTTCATTGGTTTCCCCCGTCATAGTTTATTATATTGCACATTTGTGTTCATGCCTACGTAAGTTTCTCTCACTGTTATATTTCTATGCCTGGGAATATTTATATAGTCTTCAAAAATTTTAAACTAAAGCAATTGACTTTTCCACTAGAGTATGTATTTCTTCCCCTTGATTCCTTTGGTCGCAAAAGTATGATTGGATAATGTATGAAATGACTGGTAAGAGCAGAAAAAACACTAAACAAAATGATGATCCTATTTTCCTGCCACACTCCTCAGTTTTAGTTTTCATGCTTCACTGTACTTTTTCTCTCTGGTGTTAAACAACTCTGCTCATTGTATACTAATAATAAATTGTACATATCATGTACAACTTCCTGGGTTCTGATATAATCAAATGGGAACACGAAGAACAGTTATTCTGAAAGTGAGGAGATTTTTCTCTTGTTGGTTGCAAAAGATTCTACAGAAATAATAGAAAATACTTGTAGTTCGCGTTTTAGATTTTGGCAGTGGTTTGCTCTCCAAATTCTACAGTTTCTACAGAGTGTTTGAATTCAATTGTTGACTGGACATTTCCAAGCAACTGAGGTGTTATTTTTTTTTAAAGATACTTTCTTATTGCCCCTTGTGTCTTTTAGATTTTTTTTTTAAAAAAGGATTAGCCTATGCTTCATATATTCTGTGAATTATGAAGCTTCTGTGATGGTTTGCCTCCCTCTTGCTGCAGCCTGCATTTAGTGTTCTTTCTGTCTGAAGTGGATTCAAGACTCCTTAAAAACAAATGTCAAACTAATAATCTGTACTTCACAGATGATTTGTTACTTAACTTTGTTTTTTGTGGCGTAGAAGGCTGAACTTCTTAAATTGTAAACAATTGTTGCAAATTATGCTGAAGCATCTTTCTCTTCCTTCTCCCTCTTCCCCCCAAAACCACTTCTTAGCGAGCTTGCCTAATACTTAGAAAAGGACCATCACTGATGTGCATTTTTCGTCCCCCTTTGTTCTTTGATTTTTACATGTGTGTGTGTGTGAGAGAGGGGGGAGGAGATTAAATGGATTTTCTAAGTTCCCTTCTGTTTTAAAACACATTTACTATCAGCCATTTGTTATGTTATAGCAGGGGTTCCCAAACTTGGCAACTTTAAGACTTGTGGACTTCAATTCCCAGAATTGAAGCTATGCTGGCTGGAGAATTCTGGGAGTTGAAGCCCACAAGTCTTAAAGTTGCCAAGTTTGGGAACCCCTGTGTTTGTTTTAGGACAACCCCTAGGATTGTTTTATTGGTAGTTATTTCTTTCAGAATCGGAACTGTTCCAGCAATATCTCAGAAAGACTGTCAGACTAGAACTTCCAAAGCAGAGATGATAGAATCATCAAGAAAGGGTGGATGAGCCAACTTGAACGCTTGCATGAATAACAACAGATGACTGTTTTGCTTTTTGCCAACCTTTGATTTACAGTTTTTTGTACTTTTCCCCTGACACATTCCAGATACAATTTCACAAATAATATTGTTTATGTCTAGTGAGCTATGATTACATAGAGAATCTAATTACAAATATCTCCAAAAGATGTCACTTATTTCTTTGTCCATTTGTTGGTTCCTATTTTAATATGCACATTAACAAACCATTCTGTAGCGGTTCCCTGGTAGAGGTTTTATCTTTTTGTCATTTTAACAGTCATTTAAATTTAGTCTCCACCATCTTTAAACTGCTCCGATAAATCATCTATTGTTTATCTAGCTCATATTTCCTACTCAATGAACTCCAGCTACATTTTACAGATTCTGTACTGATCCCTTGTATAAATTAGTGTCTTGTATGGAATCAGTTCCTTGCTTGAAAACAGTTTCAGGCTGTAAGAAGTTCACAATTACATAAATGCAGAATGCAATATTTTTATTGCATAGATTTTCTCTCCTGTCTCTCCTTTACATCCATCTCTGCTCCACATCCATTCGGAAAAAGATTTCTGAAGGGCTGATAAAAACACAACTGCATTAAAGGTCCACAACATCCAGTGATATGTGCTAATACATAGTGATAGCTGTGAAAACCAACTAGGCATCATAATAACATTCTCCTGTTTCTATAATTACTCAACAGCTGATATTTAGTTAGATATTGCCTCTATTGTTGGAGGCCATATATAAGTATCTTAATTAGAAGTTGTGAAATAAGAATTGTCTACCTTGAATTTGCCCAATCCTTTTAAAGTAATGCAAGTTAGCAACCCTCTCAACGACATATGGTAGTGTTTTCCATAATTTAACCATACTCTTTGTGAAGATCTTCCAAAAATTTAACTGCCATTTAGTTTCATTGGAAAAGTGTGGGTTAAAGGACCTCCTTATTTAATCCCCCAAAGCATTATAACTTTCTTCATTGGGAAATTGCTTCAGCTCCGTAATCATCCAGTGTCATCATGATTTTAGGTTTTTTATTTTTGTGCTCAGTTTCAACTGTACAATACAGCTCTTGGTTATGTAATGCAGGCAGTCCTGACTTATGATCACAATTTAGTTCAACCTTTCTGTTGTTAAGCAAGGTAGTTGTTAAGTGAGTTTTGGCCCATTTTATGACCTTTTTTGTCACAGTTAAGTGAATCACGGCAATTATTAAGTTAGTAACATAGTTATGTAAATCTGGCTCCCCAATTGTCATTCTTATCAAAAGGTTAGAAAATATTATCACATGACCCCGGGATACTGCAACCACCATAATATGATGAAACTGAAGTTGAAAATTGAAGTATTGCTCATTTACTATTGCTTAGTAGTGTCAAGTAGTCCCTTACACTTTATCTTAAGCAGCCAAGATGATTTCCCGTTTTTGCCTACCCTCTGTCTTCACTTGTGATTTAAAGCTGTAAGGATTCTTAGACATTAGTGAAGTTGCTTATAATGACATCAGAAAATAGTTCAAATTTGGAAGAGGATTACTTTTAGCCAAAAAGGTTGCTAGGACTTTTAAATATGATACAGAGACAGATTCCAGTTTAAGAGAAAACTGATACAAAATATTTTATAGATGGTTAGTAAACTGTCAAGATATATAAATCATATAGTAATAAATGATGGAATGTCTATGATACAGAAGGAACATTGTACCACATGACCACATGTGATGGTCATGTAAATTGGATAATTATATATAGTACTATTCAGATAATTTTAGAAACTAATGTTAAGTTGAAATAATTTTATAAAAATTAGACATAATAGGCATAACTCCAGAAACATTAACTAAACATATCAGTTTTCTAAAATGCATTTAGACAGCAACAAGGAATGTTTAGAACAACATTGAAAAAGATATATGTTTCTGATGACAGCAGATTGGGAACTTAAACTTGGAGAAAGTATAGCAAAGAGAAAATTAACAACACATATTCACAGTAGAAGTTTGACTAAATTCAACCAACAAAGGCTTCTATAGACATTATATATTGCACAGCAAGGGAAATTTAAACATTTAGAGTATGATTTTTAAGTGGGAAAAGAACTGATTAAAGAACTAAAATTAGAATTATATGACAATTTTAAATGTTTATAAATATTATATATCAGTTGAAGTAAACTAAAGGCAAGTTAGAAATTAATTTTTCAGTCATGTTTTTAGTATAATTTTTTTCTTTAATAAAAGAATGGAGATACCAATATTCTGCTTAGATTTTTAAAAAAATCATTTAAATCCCTTTCTATTTTGTTAAAAATAATGTATTCTGATTTTTATGATTACTTCTTCATTTACTGAGCATCAACAATACAACTTTTGCAAATTCTCTGCCTACTAATTTTACATCTTTGTATTACTATTTTTTTCTGTTTTCTTTTTTGTTTGGGGTGTATGTGTGTGTGTGTGTGCATTTATGTATGGGTATAATAATCAATTTTAAAAAGGTTGCTAGAACTGTGCCATTACAGTTCTTGAACTTTCCAGCTTATAAAAACAAAAAAATGTGGAATTAATTAAATTACTTTTGGGACACAAATATTTAGGCTGTCTCCAAGTGTAGCTTTTAAGGTGCTTTAGCAATTATTCGCTGTCATTTCACTCAATTAATGTCATCATTGGACTATATTTATTTTACTTTTGTATTTTTTCCTGTTAATGGAATCATCTATTTAGATTGACTCAGAACAAAATGCAGTTCTCTAGAGGAATAGATGCCTAGTAATGGTTTATTTCATACAAACAGTACATTCACTAGTTTAGTGGTACTCAGCAATTTTTCTCATAATATTTGAAATTTCTAAAAAAATTAAAGCACCTGCATGTTCGTAATTCCTACAATGTTTGAAAAGGAAAAATCTGTAACATTTAGATAAAACAGTTGAGATAACTAGTTCAATAAAAATATTCCATGGTTAGTGGAAAATATGTTTGCATTTTGTACACAGCTGTTTGTTTCAGCTGTGCAATACTCCCCTTTCTTTCTTTTGATCTTCTATTCCTCTCCCTCATTGTTTGTTCCACCTGCCTAACATCTTCAAAAGAAAATGTTCTATCACTTGTCTTGTGTATTTTTTTTAACCTAGATTCAATTTTCCTAACCTAGCAGCAAATTGAACCAATCTGCAGATGTAAATGGTATGCATGTGGCTGCAGTCTTAAACAGGTGAATAGCCCTTTCAGGGCTCTCTTTCAGAGAGAAGTTATAGATTTTTTTAACACAACAAGATGTATGAAATTCTGATGCCATCAACTCTGCTGCATCTAGTGAATTGTGATTGTTTTTAAAGAATATGTTACAGATTTCTTATCTCTATTTAACTATATACTGTTAACAGTTCTCCTGGCAGTGAATATAATAAAATGGTTTTCTGAATTAAAAAAATCTTAATAGGAATGAATTCTGTAGATGCTTTGTTTCAATTTGGAAACAATAGAACTTAAGAAAGTAACAGATAATATAAAACAGGTCTCATGTCTAGACACAGCCTTGCATTCATTGAAGGATTCTAACTCAGAAATACAGCATGCATTTTGAATATACAGCCTTCTATCTTCAAGTACTTCAGTTTAAAGAAAAGAAAAAAATACCAAGCCTCAATGATAGTTAATTTCTTAGACTTTATTTATTTATTTATTTTATTCGATTTATAAACCGCCCTATCTCCCCGAAGGGACTCAGGGCGGTGCACAGGAAACAATAAAACCACATTCAATAGCAGATCGCTTCCGGCTTCCGGACAAGACGAATGTGTTTTCTGACACGTCCGCTGCTTGGTTCTTTTGGTGAGCGCCTTCGGGGGCAGGGGGGCTCCTGTAGAGAGCCCCCACCGTATGGGCGGCTGTGGGAGGCCCCCACCCAGATGGCGGTCGGGGGGGCGTGCCCATCTCGCTCCAGGAGTTGAAAGACAGAATGTGGGGGGAAGAGTCCTCTCTCCGAAGGAGTGCTGGAACAACGAAAGTTTGGAGAACGGGCTGAAACGCCGGAGTTGGAGGACCGCACCGAGACTCTGGACAGCTGCGCGGACTGTGAGTTATTGACTTTAGTGTACTCAACTCTTTGAAAAGAAGAATAGAGGGGGGAGATGCCAGAAACCCCCCCCTCGGAATTAAGCGGCATTTTAAAATGCTCCCTGGGATCGGGGAGAAGGAGAAAGTGAAACATCCAAATTAACATTAAAGAAAGGGAAATGTATTACCATATATGGAGTTGCTATAGAAACTTTGTATCCGAGTCTCGCTATAGCTAAAATGAAACTTTCACTAACTCTTCACTACTGCTAACAGGGCGGAAAAATGGCGCTTCTTTGTTCCCAGCAGTAAACATTCTTTGACTTCAGAACATTCCTTCACTTTTACAAGATCAAAGCCACCCAAGCTACTCTCAGTGTTTCTCCCATTGCGAGTCTTTTTACTTTTTTTTTCTTGATGGATAGATGATACAATTGTTTCTCTGGATTTTACACAGTACAAAATTTTGAACTTTGAAACAGACTTTTCCTTCTCTCGGACTTCACTGACTGCCTGCCCATCAACGCCATCTTTTGCCACAAGAACTTAACATTTTAACAATGGCAGCGAAAAAGCCTCTGTTGGGAAAATCACTTTCCGCTCCACCCTCTACAAAGGCTAGTCCATCCTTACAGCAGGCAAAAATTTCTACAATGCTGCAGAAAGAAACATCAGGAGAGGACACCCCACCAACAATAGAAGAGATGCTGCAAAGCATAATGAAGGAAATAAGAGAGATCCGGAAAGACAATATAAGCACAAGATTGGAATTACTGGAGGCACAAAGAGCTATAACAGAAAACAAACAAAAAATTGATGGGTTGGAGGGAGGGGCAGTTGAGATGAGGGAAGAGATGAGGGAATTTCAGAAAGATATTACAGATATTACTGGTCATATGTAAAGAATGGATTTTGAAAAAAATGTCTTTTTTCTTAAGGTTTCAAAACGTCCCAGAGTCAGACTCTGAAAATTTTAAAAATTTAATGACATGATTTTAGCAGAATATACCAAAAAGAATAAAGAACATATCTGTGGGGGATATAGACCTGATTTATAGAATTAATTCAGCATATGCCAGAATAAATGATGTACCCAGAGAGATTCATATTAAATTTGTAAAGAGTTCAACAAGGGATGAGATTCTGAGAGCGCAGAGGGGAGGGCCTTTGATATATCAACAAAAAGAAATTGCCATATTGAAACAGATCCCTAAAAAAATTCGAGAAATAAGAAGGAAATATTCCTTCTTATCAAAAAAATTATATAAAAAAGGGGTGTGGTTCAAATGGTTAATGCCAGAGGGAATGTTGGTGTTCTGGGAGGGAGGCAGAGCCAGAATTAAAACAGTAGAAGAGGCGGAGGCCTTTCTTAAAAAACATGCCTCAACCCTGGAGGACGAAGTTGTGGGAACGGGAGGGGACATGGCTCTGCCCACTGGCGGTAAGGAAGAAGAAGAAACAATAGCAAAGAAGCTAAGATCACAAAAATGATTCTTTTTATTTTGTATTGTAACTCCTACATGGATGTTAATACGAACAAATGATTGAATGCATGGAATCTATGACATGAAATGTATGTATCTCTTTCCACCTTTTGTTGAAATTATTTTGTATGAAGTCTCGGAGGAGGTTACCAACCCTGACATGGAAGCTCTAAAACATTTGTTAAATACCCTACACACCCCTTTCCTGTTATAAAATTGTAAAATCAATAAAAATTGTTATACGGGAAAAAACAAACGCCACATTCAATAAATACAATATAAGATAATTAAAATGAATTAAATATACCTGTGCTAAAATAAATTTAATACCCTAGTAAAAACCACTCTAAAATTATGCCAGGCCGGTCATCTGAAACAGGTGAGTTTTTAGTGTCCGGCGGAAGAGGCGAAGGTCCATGTTTGTGCGGAGGTCGGGGGGAAGGTTATTCCAGAGGGTGGGGCCTGCCACAGAGAACGCTCTTCCCCTGGGTGCCACCAGCCGGCATTCTGCTTTTGTCTAGGTAGTTACATGTATTTACCTGAGGAATTAATTGATGAACTTGGTACTCACTGAGGCATATTTTCCCAATATGTACAATGTTTGCTTTTGTTCTTCTGATGAATATTTTAAATATGAAATAAAATTGGTTTCCTTGTACAGAAATTTGGCTTGACTCGCCCAAGATACAATAAATATTACAAAAGTATTAATTTATCTTAATTCCTGAAACTGGGCACTCATACTGGGTGGGATGGAACAAGAGTTTCAGATGACTTCTTTTTTTTTAAATTGAAGGATTAGTAAAAAAAAAAGCCATATGTGAGCTAGCTTAGTAGCAGTTTGAACTTCTAGTTCCATTTTCACATTGTGTAAGCTGGAATACGTACGTATTTTATAAAGTATCTGGCTAAATAGCTTATTTCAAGATAGATTCTGGTAGCCACATCCATTTTTTTCTGCCTGCTAACACTTCAAACCTCATTCTCTGACTGTCCCATATGGAGAATGTTGTTAGAGCTCTGTGCGTCTTCTTGGAGCAGAAGGGGATAAGTGTGGTCAACCCACTGGAATTTCCCCCCAGGTCCCTAGTGTCCATTTCTGCTAATTAGGTCTGAAGAAGGTCTGGAAGCTATTGTGAGCTGCTGCTGCTGCTTCTCTCCTCCTCCTCCTCCTCCTCCAGCATGCTCTAGCCCTTACACAAGATGTTTACAGATCCCTACATGAGGGAATCTAATCTGCCTGCTGTTCTCCTTCTGAAAAACAGCACATCAAAGTAATGGCACTGTGTTTGATGTGTCTGCTTGCCTCAGAGAATGCACGTAATGGATTAACAGTTGCTGGAGGAGAGGCCTGCTGGCTTCTAACCATCTCTTGGGAATCTTTGTATATGTTTTTTTTGCAGACACTTGATCAGAGAGCACAGCCTTGGATCATAATGCCAGAGGTGTTGAAATTAAAAGAGATGTCCCTTTTCTTGAAATTTGTCTGCTAGATCACAGCATTCTTAGTCTTGCATCTTAAGCCTGTGATCCTATCTTTTGCAAATAAGTTGGTTCCTGTTTATTGTGACTTTGGAGAAGTGTATCTTGAGCATTCTCTTGTTAACAGCGACCCTGAGAACTCTATTCACCTATCTCTGAAGTTAGATAGCTTGTAGGGGGGGGGGGGGAATGAATAAGCTTAACTTAAGGATAAGTGAGAATTGTAACCCTCTCAAAATATTTTTTTCAAAATGTGCATATTTCTCATAAACTGGAAATATTTTAGAAATAAGGAAACAAATAAAATAAAAGATTAATTGATTTGCATATTTAAGCAGAGAGCTCTGATGCTTCAGATTCAGGTGGAATCCCTTTATGCTCAAAATATGATATTGGAACACTAAATTAGTTTAGTAACATTAATGTAGACATTATCTCCTCATCTGAAAGTTGGAGATGGAGGAAGCAGAATAGCAACCATAGTTCATAGTTCTAGAAGTCTATAAGGAAGCAAGCTCTTGGTTTTTGCCAATCATCCCTTCAGTAAATAGTATCCACAATTTCAAGAGGTTTAATTGGGCTAACATTTTTTTAAAATATGCTTACTTCCTTTCTGATTTACACTTTAATATGTTATTGATCATAGCATTCATGTCATGTTCTGAGTTAAAGATATACTTAAAAGAGTTTATCATTAGCATACTTGCTGGCAGATTACTCTCTCAAGTTTCTGAATTATTATTTTTAATAATTTCTGCAGCAAAATTGTCTTGAGAAACTTTCTGTTTCCAGAACCTAGGACAGGGGACCCTAACCCCCGATCCATGGACTGGCACTGGTCCACAACATACCAGAAACCAGTTCGCGCAAACAAGCAAAGCCCCATCTGAAGGATGCAGGCAGCACACAAAATCACACCCTTTCTGGTCTGTGGAAAAACCTCTCTCCACGTAACTGGTCCCTGGTGTCCAAAAGATTGGGAGCCGCTGGTCTAGGGAGTTGTCATTCTGCAATATTTCTCTAACATGCTTATTTAAAACCTATACACTGAAGCATTGATTAAGTAACCGATCCACAATGTGGCAAGGTAAGCAGGTCTCATTTCAATGTGTGTGATCGTTCCCCTTTGCAAACTGCATTGATTACCAGTATGTTTCAAGCTGCTGATGGTCACCTTTAAAGCCCTTCATGACTTGGGCCAGGGTTACTTATGGGACCATCTCTCCTGAATTGTTTCTGCTTGTGCCATCTAGACCAGCAGGAGGGGCATCTCTGCGCCCCATCAATTAGGCACTGTTTTTTGGCACAGCCCAGAAATAGATCCTTCTCTCCCATGGCACTTATCCTCTGGAATATTCCCTCTGGAGATCAGTTTGGGCCCAACCTTGCTAGCCTTCTACAAGGTCTTGGAGACTTGGTTCTGTGCTCAAACCTGGGGCCCTGTATGTGTGATGGAGCCTTTTCTTTCAGCTGCTCTGTGTTGTATGGCTTTTTAAAAATGTGATTTTATTATTTTTAGTATTGTTGGCTGCCCAGAGTTGTGTATTTGAGATGGCAGCCATATAAATCTAATAAGTTTGTCCCTTAATATTGACGTACCCTTGATTACCTTGATCAAGTACTTTCTGGATAATTGTTTTTTTCTCTGTGTGGCAGGATTGATCTGCTTCCCCCTGCCTCCCAGATTACAAATGTTTGCAAAAGGAAGTTGTATCTCTTTTTCTTTATCATAAATATAACCTAGATTTAAACAGTATTTTTTTCCATTAGGCTCATCGGTAGAGAAAGTCTGAAGGGCCACACATGTTGTCTTCAGACTTTTAGAGAATTTCAACACAGTCCAAAAAAATGTCTTTGGAATTAGCCAGGAAACGAAATAAATGCACACGTAAGCAAAAAGAGATAGAAGATATACAAAATCTATTTATTCCAATTATTAGGCATAGTAAGATAGCTTGATTATGCTGCAGGTACTAGGACAGGGGTCTGCAAAGTTGGCTCTTTTAAAACTGGTGGACTTCAACTACCAGAATTTCCCAGCCAGCCAGGAGAATGGAGAATTCTGGGAGTTGAAGTCCACCAGTCTTAAAAGAGCCAACTTTGCAGATCCCTGTACTAAAGAGATAGTAAGTGGCACTGATTTACAATATTGGCAAATAGGCTGTGTGCCATATGACTCCTTGTCTTCATGCACATTTAAATATGATTTTTCGTGTCCAGTGCTGAAGTTTCAACTGCCAATCCGTTCAGCATCTTTATATGTGGAAAAAAAAGTGGGAGTGCTATTTCAAAACATATTGGGCTGCTTCTGGCAGAAGAATAAAGAAATTCAAGTTATGGTCATAATTGGAAGAAAAAACTATAAAGAACAGGAATTTCCATTTGTAAGAGTCAGTAATAAGAGTTTACGTAAATTTAAAAATAATACTTTCATCTTTCCACAGCATTTCTATAAGTCTTTTGGCAGGTATTGCCTTCTGGAAGGACATTTTATATTTTTATGTTGGAGGCTTTCTGCTTGAGTTGATATAAAAAGCTTGGATCTTAGAAGATTTGTTGTTCCACTAATTTTTATTATTTTATTTTGAGTTTTTTCATCAAGTCACTTCACTTTTGCTAGATTTAATTTTAATTTTTTTTGCTTTTTCTTTCAGTCCTGAAAGCTAACTATTGGTTTAGTGGTGTTGGGTATTGAATTGAAAGCCTTTGATTTCTTTATAGATACTACATTGCTGGATATTTTAATCTTTGCCAAGTATCTAAAATTACATTATCTAATGGACTATTATACAAGGAAAGATTGGAGGAAGGAAAGGAAGGAAGTGCTGTGAAGATTGGCATCTACAATGGTGGGATCAATACTAGTCAGACTGATTGTAGCAGATTCCTGAAAGATCAGAGAGTTGAAGGCCCAGTGCAGACTTCTACACATGTGCAAAATGACAGGTGGCTCAGAACCATGCACCCAAAATGGCAGATACACAAAACAGGTTAACACAGAGTGATTTAGTCTGAATTAACCAACTGAAGATATAGAAAACCAAAAGACTGCAGATAATGGTCACCTGTACACATAATAGTTTACATGTAGATTTAAGCCAGCACTCATTTGCTTTATTGCTTCCTTATATTCATCTACCCTGGAATTCTTCAACTGTTCTTTATGATTGTTGTTGTTGTTGTTGTTGTTGTTATTCAATAATAGTTTGTGTTGCTTTACCACAAAGATATATAAGGAATTCGTCATGAAGGTCAATAGTCCTTTGACAAAACAAAAACAAAACACTAAAGTTGCACCAGACAGCCTTGGTGTTTCCCACAACCCAAAATGGATATAGAACACAGTGCTCATTAACCAGACAGGAACATGTTTTAATGACCAATAGGAACTGGACATATGATTGCCATCCTTCTCACTGAAGTTACATAGATTGTTTATATACAGTAAGAGTTAAGTTAGGAGAAGGGAGAAAATATTGCTTCAGCTGAGTACAACTTCAGTCTGACTCTATAGTGGGTTGGGATGGGAAAGAGATGAAGAACATACCTGACCTTTGCAAGGCCTTTTGTGCTATGGTAAGTGGAAGATGGGTACGAAACCGTATTAATATTGATAAGCTACTCTGGACATTCTATAGACTTTTCTCTGAAAAAGCTTACAAAATCCACAGGTTGTGCATTAGATTTGTTTTGAGCTTTTAAAACCAGCATAGGGTTTTCTTCAATAGGGCGTACTTCATTTTTATGTTTCCTTGCAGGGAATATGTGGAAGAGCAAAGTGAAGTGTCCCCTGTCTGTATTTACATGAGAGATGAAGTAAGTCAACAAACCCACTTCTCCGCCATTCCCCTTCCTCCTCACCCACCGAAAATGACAAAATTACTCTGCGTAGCTTTGCAGTCTGGAAAATGCGTTCCTCCTTTTGACTCACCGAAGAAGGGAAATGGAAGGACTTAGTCTCTTCAAAGTTTGAAGTATTTTGTAGGGTGAGGGGAAAAAAAAACCCTTCTGGAACATAATCATGGGCTGCTTAGCTCAAGCCTTTGAACCCATGAAATATACTCAATGATCTGTTTGTGTGTTTTTTCAACTTCTTATAAAACTCAAGACTCACAACAGTGGTTACAGCTTAATAAATATTTGCTTTTTCCTTGTTTTGATCTCTGCAGGGTTTTTATTTTTGTTTAATGCTTTTATATGTCAGTACTTTAGAGTCATTCATCACCTACCCTAGAATAAATGCCAACCTCTCCTTCCAGGTACTGAACAGATCACCCAGTGTTAGTTCTGCTATCCTGGAAGTGGAATACTGAAAGGGGTAGAGAGGAGTAGATAGGCAGAATAAGCCTTTTCTAAGCCTCCTCTCAGGATAAACTTGTCATCATAGAGCTAAATGCAGTTCGGCATGTTTAAATTATTACTTGAAGATAGGAAGAGCCTAAACTTATGAAATTGCTTAATTCCAAATTGGAGCAATGGTTAATCAAGGCTAGTGGTAGATTCCAATATCTCCAATTAGGTGTTTTTCAGTTCTGCTGTGTAAGATTTCTTTAAATGCAAATGTCAACAATGGAATGTGGGATTTTATTTATACAAAACTAACATTTTTAAAAAAAATCATCCTTAACACTCTGAACAAGGGTCAACAAAAACATAGAACTATTTAGAAGCGTTTAGAGGAAAAGTACAGAGTGCTGTATATCAGGGATCTCCAACCTTTGCAACTTTAAGTCTGAAGGACTTCAGCTCTCAGAATTCTCCAGCCAGCAAAGACTTAAAGTTGCAAAGGTTGGAGACCCCTGCTGTATATTACTCTTTGATACTTCAAGTATTCAAATAACTTTTGAGTGAGTTGCCTTTTCAGAACTGATAAAACAGCACTGTATATTCTTTTCCATGGTAGATATCTGGGAAAACTGCTTTGGAGAAGACAAGTCTGAAGTCAATTGGTCTGACTGGAGGCAATGCCATTATCAGGTAGGGAAGAGCACTATTTCCTTTTTTTCTTTTTGTGTTTTTTTTCTTTCTTTTCTTTTTGCCCAAGGGATAAATCTACTTTTGTGGGAGTGAGCATTTAAGGGCATGTTTTTGAAGACCTTCATTAGTTTTGTTTGCCAGCAGTGAAAGTGCTTCCTTCCCCACCCATCCTTGTTAATATCTAGTGTTCAGACCGGTACCTGGTATTTGGCTTGGTGTTTAATTTACTGTTTTATTTATAGTATATATCATCACTTTACATCCTGAAGGAGACAAGAGCAGAAGGAACAATTAAATATAATAATCTATTATAAAGCAATAAAAATGTAAAATTAAAATATTTGAAAATGCAATCTGGTCCTGAAATTGATGTTTCCTTTGTGATGCCTTGATGATAGTATATCTTCAGTTCCTTTTAAAACAACAGTTGGGGCTGATTGTACTTCTTTTGGGAGATAATTTCACAATTGAGACAAGGTAGTCCTTAGACATTGTGAGAAATCCATTAGTAGGATAGCAAGTAAACTTCCCTAAGTCATCATAGAACAATGATGGCGAACTTTTTAGGCACAGAGTGCCCAAACCTGAAGGCGTGCGCATGCGCTCATCAGAGTGTTGGAAACCTGACAACTAGCTGGCTGGTGGGTATGCACGCCTCGGAAATTCAACAACCTGCTGGCCAATGTGCATGCACACGTTGGAAACCTGACGACCAGCTAGCTGAGCTGGGGCGACGGCCTATGGGCAGCATAGAGAGGGCTCTGCCTGCCTCCTGTGGCACACGTTCCATAGGTTGCCATTACAGTCATAGAACAATGTCATTCTTTTAAAATAAGACTTAAAAATTATAAGAGCTGGCATAGGGCTTTGCATTCATTATCCTATATTCCTTATTTAGCCACCCTGTTTTGCAATTAGACACCTCTGCCAGCTAAGGTTATCTGAATTGTCTTCAAAAATATTCCCCAGAAGAGTTACGTTCCTGGTTCATCATGAGTTTCCCTTTAAGGCTGTAAATTTTAACACTTTATCAAACTTAAAACTTCATTAAATTTGGCAGAGTACTGCATGTAAGTATCTCAGTCTATTGTTTCTTTTTTGTTACAGTCTGTGTGAGAAATGCTTCATTTGTTACTGGGGGGAAAAAAAACCTGAATCCAACTTCCCAATAATATAATTGACCACATATTTCTGTATTTTTTGATCGATAAGGAAAATAAGTTATCCTGTCTATGCGTAGGCATACTTAAGTCTTCTTTTTCATGTCTCTCATTTTCATAGAGTGAATGCAAAGAAGGCTCTTTCCTCTGATAATGCAGAAGGTGGGAGCAATGAAATTCTTTCTAAAGAAGTACCAGGAGGGTCAGCTGCTACAGAACAGCCAGAGGCTGTGTCTTTTGCACACCTGCCTGCCTTTCCAAGCTCATCCTGCTCAAGTGAAGCTGCACTTACCAACCAATGTACTGATAAGCAGAACTGGAGTAAAGGATCTCAGGATAATTCAGAGGAGCTTCATCCTCCTTCAGAGCTTATGCCTACCTCATTTATCCCTTTCATGGGCAGTGGTCAGTCTCTGGGTGGTGGCAGTCCCACACCAATGCTATCTCCAGTATTGACAAACCAGCCAAGTTCTCTGTCCAGTCCTGGAGGGCCTTCCAAGCCAAAGAAGTTAAAGAACAGCCAAGAAAAACTGAAGGAGCAAAAAGAGGTAGTGGTTTAGCTTGCTTACGGTGTTCTTCGGGAGGAGAAAGTTTTCTAGACAATTGAACCAATGTGTTAATATATTCTCCCACATTTAGACAAAATTATGTCACATTCCCTGAGATAATTAAACCTTCAGTTTATTTTATGTGATTTATTTATTATTTATATAATAGCAAACAGTTTCATAGGTGAGTGATAGTGCTCTTGAACATTTCAAACTGGGTGGCTGAAATCATTCATCCTCTCCTGTTTTAATTTTCTAGAGCATCTTGTTAGGTCTAAGACAGTTCGTGATGAATGTTCTGTTCTGCTTCGTTATAAGGAGCTGGAGGAAGATCATCATTTAATCTTTCTGCGTATGGTTGGTGTATTCAGTTCTGATATTAGATTGAGACATGGATACAACCTCTTACATTGTTTTGCCTGTAGCCATGGGAACCCCCTGTTATAACCTTGACCAAAGCCATTGCATTGCCAAAATCATAGACTACTTAAGAGATACTCTTGGAGCCTGCCTTCTCAGACCTGGTAGAGTGCTGTCTTTAGAGTGGCTGCAGGTTCTGCTGGAGCCTCCCCTCCCTCCTATTAAACAGCGTGTGACTTTGACTGCTGCTTTCAGGCGCTTTGATCTTGGGTGCCTTTGCCGCTGATTGATTACGTTGCACTCCCTCCTCTATTCCTTCCATTCCCTTCTCTTGCTCTCATCAACAGCCCTAGAATGGGGCTGGCCACATGGCATCTGCTTTTTGTCCCTTTTTAGTCCAGAGGGGGGTAGAAGGGGGGGGAAACAAAAGAAAACAAAACAAATTATTTTTAAACATCAAAGGTCCATTTTAGCAAAAGAATCTTCCCATTAATGTTGTGCTTGTGTGTGGGGTTTTCTTTTCTTTCTTTTAATTTGATGGAAGAAGCTGGATAAAATCTGTGCCGGCGTCCCTCCACTTCTGGGCTAGGACTGGTTCACAGACAAGCTATGCTTTGACTTTGATGTCAAAACATTAATTGTTAGAAGGTAGCTTCACTCCCTATTCCCCTAGAGATCAGAAGAATTCTGCAACGCGGGAGGTTTCAATCTTATCCGGCATGTTTTTTGGAAGTTGTAGCATGCCCCTCACCTTTTAATTGTGCAGCACAGTAACATTTAGGTCAGTAATAGATAGCTTTGAGTGGCTTGACCACAGCACTATAATAATCCTAGAGTTGAAGATTCTGTCAGAGGTTGAGTTTGGAAATCAAAACCAAAATAGGTAAAAAAAAGGCGAGTATGTTTATGTTTATCTTTCCTTTAACTGGCTTATGTTGTAATTCCTGGAATGGAAGAACTATTTAGTTCAAAGAGATTATCCATCAAATCATTATGTCACCCAGTCCGTGCTATATGCATTGTGTAGCTGCTGCTTATCCTCCTTTTTTGGAACCTGTAATTGGAGAATTGCTTCTAAGAACCGCATTGTGGAAACTGAACTACTATTCATCAGTCTGTAGCTCCATATCTGAAACAGAGTTCTGGTCTGGTAATTGACTTTGTATTGGTGGTCTACTAGAGAAGAGGACCCGTGCTTTTGTCTTCAGCGTTGGGCAGCAAGCCCTAGCCAAGTGGGATGTTGCCAGTGTCTTGGGTTTGTTTAATAGTAGAGAGGAATGTGTTGCATTGTTTTCATCCTCAAGTCAATTACTTGTTTCTAGACATAGCCCTTCTGGAACTCACTTCAGATTTTGGAAGTCATTGCTGTTATGAGGAGAGTTAAAAGTTTAATGCTTTCTATTTGAAAGTCCTGTCTCCTAAGCTACATTCGGTGCCAATTGCAATTTGAAAGTTCTAGGCAATATTTCTCAAGATAATTATATTGATGTGATAGAAAATTCAGTTTTTCAGGCTTGTAGAATACATTTTATGTAGGGCATAAAAGACCAGCTGGATGAGGAAAAAGAGAACATAAAATAAACCGGTTATATGAATGAGATACCTGTCTCTGAAGCTGAAATGTCACCCTCATGGTTAATTTTTTAAGGTAGACATTCTTTTGTATCAATTACTATATTTGCTGTTTCTTGTGAGTTCCTTACTTTACCCACTTTAGTTTACTACTCTTTGTTGTTGCTATAATAAATAAAAAATATCTAGTGGAAGGTAGTTGATGGCATTTGGTTCTGGATTAATTATTTGGTTTTATGGAGAATCTATCAGAAGTTGTGTAAAATTTATTTATCAGCCTTTAATAGAAATTGTTAGGGTCTATCATGCAGTCCCATAACAACACCTCAACCATCTATTGCCCATTCTGTTCTAATAATTAGAAATAGTGACCCTCAACTCCATATATATTTAATACGGGCGAGTGACAAATTACTCGGGTTTGCGAAGTTGTCAACTCTCTTTCTTCTAATCCAGGAGGAGGAATCCATGATTCTCGGTTCAAGACAATTGCTCATTTACGCTGCTGCCCAGTCTCCAAACAACTAGAGTCAGGCGACAGTAGTCATTGTGAAAGGACAGATTGGCAGCTCGTGGGTACTCCTTGTGCTTTCTGCCCGGGGAAAGCTACAATCAGGCTCCTTCACCCTCTAGTTAGACCTGACTCTCTTCAACTTTCTAAAAGTAGTTGAGGGTCCACCCACGCAACCTCACTCTTTTAACTTTCCAAATTACCCTCTGGTGCCCACAAATAGAGGAAATCTTGCCTTGTAATTTGTGTTGTCTCTACTGATAATTGAGAGAGGCTCCTTCTATTCCCAGAGGGCTTGTTCAGGGTGGGGAGGGGGTGGTGTTGCTGGAGAGAAGTCAGGATGATAGGACAGGAGATGGGTGGGGAGGCAAGCAAAAACAGGGTATGCTAGAGACATCAAGATGGTGGGGAGGGGGTACGGCTGACTAAAAATAGGACTATCTCAAGTTCACGGAGTCTGGGGCCAGGCCAGGCCAGGCAGATCATTGATGGTCAAAGATGCTAGTTTTCAAAGCAGCCTATTAACCATACAGACCAACTGGTGCCATTGCTTTATAGCTCTGGATTCATAATGTGTCAGCCAAGTTTCATTGCACAGTATTTACTTTAATCTCTCAGAACTAGCAGAACCTAGCCCATGCGTAAGAATGGAAACTTTACTTGTAATATAGTACAGTTTCATTTAGTAGTTTTTATTGTGTAACTACATCAGCGTGTGCATTATAGATGGACGGGCAGTCTTTTCTTTTTAGCCACTGATACTGTAATGTCTATACTCTTTAGTCTTTCCTGAGTCTAGATTTTCTACAACAGGTTTATCTATCTGATTCACTGATTTAACTATTCATTAAAAATAAGATTAAAAAAAACTAAATAGAACAAACAAAAAAATAAAACAAAGAAGGGAAAAAATCCAAATAAAAATAGTATATCTGTATTATAATGCACTAGTGACATAAAAACAAAAACAAAAATGCAATGCTATAATATATTCCTTTGAATGTATTGCATCACCAATATAAGAAGAATAAAAGGTAATCAACCTTTTGGGAACATCCATTGAAAAGTGTAGTATTATTTTTTTTAAACGTGAAACTAATGTAGTTTTTACATTGAAAGAACTACCCTGGTTATTTCCTAAAACTGGAAATCATTTTTTTCTTAGTTCCAAATAGCTTGTTTATTATCCAATTTTATTTTTATCTTTTTAAAATTGTTGATAATATTAAGTTGTTGTTTGATTTCCATAAAAGCCTTTTCTAGTTTATTTGAAACAACTGGTCTTTTTGGGATCTTCTAAAGCACCCAATTCAAACAACATAATAAATAAACTCTATGTATTACTGTTTGGGTGATGTGGTTATTTATATTCATTTTATCATCTTTCAAAAGTTTTAAAAGTATCAATAATAAATGCTTAGAAGGAACTGTCAATCGATGTTTTGTAATAAAAAGTTCTTCCTTCCATTTTTAAAAAACCTACCTACTTACTACGTAGGATTACTAAATCCAGACTATAAAACTTCAGCTGACCACTACATAGTGGTTCTTTGTTTACAGATCTAATTCAAGTTCAAAAGGGTTTGTATAATATGGATATTAAAAGTAGCATTTAAAAAACCCCTAGAATCAGAACCTCTCTGCCTTGGAAAGGACGTATGATATATCTCCAACATAGATTTACAGATTATAATCAAACATGAATTCTGAGGATGGTGCTATTTTATATAATTATATAATGTATGCTCTGTGAAAATTATGGCAGGAATTTACATTAGGAAAGATCATAGTATAAGTCAGTTAAGTTAAGAAGTTACGTATGTAAATAATAAATAAATAAATATATTGCTCAGAAATGTTGGGGGGAATACCACAAAACACACATTTTTCTAAATGCAAAGATTATATTCCTTGTGCTTTGTGGATTCTGTGCCTTGATGGATTCAAGCATCAAGCTTTAATTTATATTCACTCTACAGCATTTGGACCGAGAGCCAATTGTGTGCCATCCTGATCTTCAAGAGCCGTTGGATTCTGATTCACAAGATCTCCCTGATGAGTTCTTTGAGGTTACAGTAGATGATGTGAGAAAACGTTTGGCCCAGCTTCGGAATGAAAGGTAAATTTGTTTTTCATTTGTAGTTAAGTAATAATTTTTATGGCCAATGTGCATACAATATAGATTGTTTCTTTGATTCTGATGGAATCCTAAACAATGAATATGCTCAGGATTTGCTTCCAGATGTACTTAATGTTCTTCATATGGAGATTTTACTTGTCGTCTTCTAGTTGTATGCTCGCCTGCCTAGACAGAAACTTAATATTTTTCTCTAAATACTAACTTTGTAGGAGGAGAGCTATATTAGTTCATCTATGATAGCAAAACAAAAAACCAAAACCCCAGACCAAGCTTAATGGTACCTATTTTGATTAAAAACTGTATTAAAAGAAATAAGCTTTATGAGCCACACTTATTTCATCAGATGCTTAGAATGCCTACACTGATATAAGATTTAAATTGGAGTGCAGGGAGGGGAATACAGATGAGTTATGTATATTGCAAGGTTACATATGAGACAGTTCTCCAACATGAAAAACAAGGTTTTAACAACATCAGTTAGCAAGAGTTTCTGGACTTGCGTTAAAAAGTTTCAGGCAATCTCAACATATCTCAACAACTACAACCATCATTGTTGATACTTTTCTTCTGTCACACAAAAAACATACACTTGTTAATAACATAAAATTAGTTGGAAAAGGTACTACTAGATTCCCTCTAATGCTAGAGAATCTAACATCAATGCAGTATTTTCTTAAACATGATTGTTGAGATATTAAAGTACCATGTACTTCAAAGAAAATATGAATATAGACTGAGTAGTAGAAGATAAATCCATTTCTCTACTGTAAATATCTTCTTTAGACAGTAGACTTTAATTTCCTTTGTAATTTGTAACTTAATGTTTTAAGTAGAAAAGTTTTTTTAGCCACACACATTTTTGTCTCTAAAGCCTTTGCAAACATATGTGGATGACAATATCTGTTCCTTGCACCACTGAATATTCTTTGGGCTAGGATTTTCTTAGTTCTTACTAGTTTCCAGAAATACCAGCCAATTCATCTAATTCACAAAATTGCTTGGAAGGTTTTTTTTTTACATTGTCATCTGCTTAGATGCATCTACTTTAAACACTGGAAAAAGGATGGATGAATGGTCAACAAAGCTCATGGTTTCTTTGTTTATATGACAGTGAACCCTTTGATCATAGAGCAAGTCTCCACAAGTGTTAATACAAAAAGCAAGTCCGAGCTACTTTTAACTCAGAATATTTGTGTCCTCTGAATTGTGATATTATTGGTTTGAAATCTGGAGTCTTCATCTGGAGGTGAAAGAACATAGAAAGTATACAGGGAAGATATGTCACAGGAGACAGGGGTTGTCCAATTGTTGATAGATGCAAGAGGCTATACAGAATTCCTAGAGAATATTTGGAAATAATATAATACTTCACATTATATATTGGTGATAACATAGGGTGCCCCATCGAAAATAGTGATTAGGATATTGCATTGGCAACAGTGAAACCTCTGTCCAAGTCCACCCTCAGCTGCAGAAAGGCAGTGGGTAACCTGAGACTAGTCACTCTTTCATCTCAATCTACCTCACAGGATGCTTGTGAATAAAAGTGGGAGTAGAGGATTTTGAGTATAGTACGTTGAGCTCCTGAACAAAAAGTGGGATAAATAAATGGCATAGAATGAAACACTTGTGTTAATATGAGCAAAGACAGTGTGCTAAAATTGCAGAAGATATACCGGTATTTCTGTTATTCTAGCTGTTACTAAAACTCTGTAAGCATACCGACTATTGACACTTTCTAAATATTCATATGTTTCATAGACTGTTTTTCTTTCATTTCTGTAAAACCTGATAGGCTATAAATGAATTTCTATAAATATGTCTATAAGACACCTTCCCAAACTGGTCACTTTCTAGACGCATGAGCCTAATCTCTCAAATATTTCAGCAGTGACCATGCTGGCTGGTTAACTTAATTCTGAGTTAAGGACCACCCATCTGGAAGACCTCTGACTGAGAAGAATTGCAAAGTTGTGCTTATAAGATTGCTATCAGTTCTCAATTGATAATAAATATTTTATATTTATCTGTCTTGAATCAATACTTTAAATGACAAATTAATTATATCTGTCTTAACTTTCAACTGTTCTTTTTGATATTGTAGGATAGGATTTTGTTGTATTATATATAAAATTAAATTTACCTTTTCGTTGACATTTTTCCTTTATAGGTTGTCATAAAAATTGATAAATTATGTATAAACTAGCTATACCCGGCCACGCGTTGCTGTGGCCCAGTCTGGTTAAATGGCCAACCAATCTGTGTGTTGACCAAAATGACTGGCTTAGTTCAATGTAATAACTGTTTTGCACCTGTCTTCCGCAGTACTCTTTTCAAATTTGGATACTGTCCCCCTTGCAGACAAATTAATAGATTACATAGACACATAACATATCTTGAATCTGTAATTTGTGATCTCCAGGCAGAAATTAAGTGTCCAATTCGGCCACTCCACCCTGTGGAGATGCCACACTACCAGCCTCCCCTACCGCAAAGATCCCACAGAAGAAGAGCAGCCTGGACAACTGTGGGATCTGGCAGGGTGAGAGCTGTGACCCACAAACACAAAACTTTCGCTGTGTCCCAGCATAACAGATATAGCGCCCTTGCTGATCTTAATGGGGACACTAAAGTGACAGGTCAAGGTAATAATGACGACTCAAATAAGCAGCGGATTGTGGTCCAAAGTGAAGGACCTACTTCAGAAATGCAAAAGTGTGAACCAGGGATCATGCATCAGTCACACAACAAGAGCAAGGTACCCAAAAAGAGAAGTCACCTCCTGATTGGTGACTCAATCGTAAGAGATGTAAACTTAGGTAAGGATATGGAGGTTTTGAAAGATGTCAGATGTTTACCGGGTGCTACAGCCAGCAGAGACAAGAGGCGTATTCTTAAGATAGTCACGAATGCAAGTAAGGACTGTGAAGTTGATGCTATTATACATCTTGGCACAAATGATCTGTCCCAAAAAGATGTAGCTTCTGTGCAGAATGATTTCCAGAGTTTGGGGTACGAACTTAGTAGTACAGGTTGTAGGCTTATCTTCTCAGAGGTTATACCAGTATATAAGGAACAAAAAGGAAAGGGCCAGCGCATAGCAGAGTTTAATGTGTGGCTAAAGGAGTGGTGTAAAAAGGAAGGCTTTGGTCTTATTAGTCATGATGCCTGCAGCTGGTCCAATGATAAACTGTACAAAAGAGATGGTTTGCACCCATCCAAGAAAGGGACTGAGTTACTTGGCACTAAATTCACAGATTTCCTGGCTAAACATTTAAACTGAATAGTGGGGACAGAGAATCAATAGATAAAGAATATTTCTGTCCCCAGCAAACTAAAATTCATAGGGTTATCAGTGCGTGTAACATAGATAATTGTGCAGGTAATATTATCAACACTGCTGTCAAGCAAAACCAAACAATTAACAGTGGGTGCCATACCATGTACATGAACCATACAAGTGGCAAAGAAATAGGGGCAAAGAGAACCATAGTCAGGCATAACACAGGTTTCGTAGACAGAAAACACAGGGTCAATCAAAATGGACTCAAATGTCTATACACCAATGCACAGAGTATGAGGAATAAACAGGGTGAATTAGAAATTCAAGTAAATGAGGGCAGATACGATATTGTTGCCATTACAGAAACTTGGTGGGATGAAACCCACAAATGGAACATACAGCTAGAAGGATTTAAATTATTTAAAAGAAATAGACCAAATAAAAGAGGAGGTGGAGTTGCACTATATATAAGAAATAATTACATCTCTACAGAAATAGAGCACAACAATGATGAGAACTATCTTGAATGTATTTGGGTCAATATTAAAGGTTGGGGGGGGAATGATATTGTCATAGGTCTATACTACAGGCCACCCAACCAAGCAGAGGAAGTGGATGTACTTTTTGCTAACCAGCTAACTAAGGTATGTAGGAAGCACACTGCAATAGTAATGGGAGATTTTAACTACCCTGACATCAATTGGGAAACAAACTCTGCACCAAGTGGAAGATCCAACAGGTTCCTAACAAACCTAGCAGACAACTTTGTTTCCCAAAAGGTAGAGAAGGGAACAAGGGGATCAGCAATATTGGACTTAATTCTCACTAACAGAGAGGAAATGATAGAAGGTGTAGAAGCTACAGGAACTTTGGGGGCAAGCGATCATGAAATACTGGAATTCAACATTATGCAAACAAAAGTAGTTGAACAAAGTCAAACTAGAGTCTTAGACTTCAAGAGAGCTAATTTCAACAAACTCAGAGAGAGCTTGGGAAGGATTCCATGGATGAGAATCCTCAAGGGGAAAACAACTCAAGAAGCTTGGGAAATTTTGAAAAATGAGATTATAAAAGCCCAGTCCAGCGCAATACCAATGAAGAAGAAAAATAACAGTTCCCAAAAGAAACCAGCATGGCTGCATAAAGAACTCTCTGACAAATTGAAAGACAAAAAGGATAAATATAAAAAGTGGAAAAAGGGGGACATAACCAAGGCAAAATATCAGCAAATAGCCCGAGCCTGTAAAGATGAAGTGAGGAAAGCTAAGGCTCACAATGAAGAAAGGCTTGCCAAAAAAGTAAAAAATAACAAAAAAAGCTTCTTCCAACATGTTAAAAATAAGAAAAAAGTTAAGGAAACAATTGGTCCACTGCTGGGAGAAAATGGCAAGAAGATGATAAGCAACAGGGAGAAAGCAGAACTATTTAACTCTTTCTTTGCATCTGTCTTTACACAAAGGGATAAAACAGTCCAATCAATCAAAAACAGCACCACAAATATCAGATTAGGAACACAAGTTGAAATAGAGAAGAAAATGGTAAGTGAGCACCTGTCTGCCCTGGACGAGTTCAAATCACCAGGACCGGATGGATTACACCCCAGGGTTCTGAAGGAACTGGCAGACGAGATCTCAGAACCACTGAACTATATCTTTCAGAGATCCTGGAGCACCGGGGAACTGCCAGAAGACTGGAAAAGAGCAGATGTGGTTCCCATCTTCAAAAAAGGAAAAAAAACAGATCCAGGAAACTATAGACCCATCAGCCTGACCTCAATACCAGGAAAGATTCTGGAAAAGATAATTAAACAACAAATAAGTGAACACCTAGAAGCAAACAAAGTAATAGCCAAAAGCCAACATGGGTTTGTCAAAAACAGATCATGCCAGACGAATCTAATTGCATTCTTTGACAAAGTAACAAAATCAGTGGACCAGAGGAATGCTGTTGATATAATTTACCTGGACTTCAGTAAGGCATTTGATAAAGTAGACCATAACCTACTATTAGATAAAGTAGAAAATTGTGGGTTAGACAGCACCACCACCAAATGGATTCGTAACTGGCTGACCAACCGCACTCAACGTGTAGTCCTCAATGGAACTGCATCTACATGGAAGGAAGTATGCAGTGGAGTCCCCCAAGGCTCTGTTTTAGGCCCAGTACTCTTTAACATCTTCATCAACGATTTGGATGAGGGGATAAATGGGGAACTCATCAAATTCGCAGATGACACCAAGCTGGCAGGAATAGCCAACACTCCAGAAGATAGGCTTAAGATACAAAAGGATCTAGACAAACTTGAACATTGGGCACTGTCTAATAAAATGAAATTCAATTGTGAAAAAAGTAAGGTCCTACATATAGGCAAGAAAAACCAAATGCACAAGTACAGTATAGGTGGTACCTTGCTCAATAGTAGCAACTGTGAGAGGGATCTCGGAATCCTAGTGGACAACCATTTAAATATGAGCCAGCAGTGTGCAGCAGCTGCCAAAAAAGCCAACACAGTTCTAGGCTGCATCAACAGAGGGATAGAATCTAGATCGCGTGAAGTGTTAATGCCACTGTATAGTGCCTTGGTAAGGCCACACTTGGAATACTGCATACAGTTTTGGTCGCCACGATGTAGAAAAGACGTGGAGACTCTGGAAAGAGTGCAAAGAAGAGCAACCAAGATGATTAGAGGACTGGAGACTAAGACATATGAAGAACGGCTGCAGGAACTGGGTATGTCTAGTTTGATGAAGAGAAGGACCAGGGGAGACATGATAGCAGTGTTCCGATATCTCAGAGGGTGCCACAAAGAAGAGGGAGTCAAACTTTTCTCCAAGACACCTGGGGGCAGGACAAGGAGCAATGGGTGGAAACTAACCAAGGAGAGAAGCAACTTAGAACTAAGGAGAAATTTCCTAACAGTAAGAACAATTAACCTCTGGAACAGCTTGCCTCCAGCAGTTGTGAATGCCCCAACCCTGGAAGTCTTTAAAAAGATGTTAGACAGCCATTTGTCTGAAATGGTATAAGATTCCTGCCCATGCAGGGGGTTGGACTAGAAGACCTACAAGGTCCCTTCCAACTCTGCTATTGTATTGTATTGTATTGTATTAGATCTACACCTGCACACATACACACAACTATCATATAAGGCCCAACCTACCTACCTACTGTATTTCTCCCTCGCTATCTATCTATCCCTCTACCTACCTACCTACTGTATTTCTTTCTTTCTCCCTCTACCTACCTACTGTCTTCCTTTCTTTCTTTCTTTCTTTCTTTCTTCCTTTCTTTCTTTCTTTCTTTCTTTCTTTCTTTCTTTCTTTCTTTCTTTCTTTCTTTGAATCTATCTATCTATCTATCTATCTATCTATCTATCTATCTATCTATCTATCTATCTATCTATCTATCTATCTATCTATCTATCTATCTATCTATCTATCTATCTACCTACCTACCTACCTACCTACCTACCTACCTACCTACCTACCTACCTACCTACCTACCTACCTACCTACCTTATTTCTCCCTCTCTATCTATCCCTTGAGGGTCATCTAGTCCAACTCCCTGCCTAGGCAGGAAGCCCTATACCCATGATGGCAAACTTATGGCACGGGTGCCACAGGTGGCACACGGAACCATTTCTTAGGCCACGCGAGGCATTGCACTGTCAGCTTCAGTGTGTATATGTGCCCTGGCCAGCTGATTTAGGCCTTCTTTTGAGGCTGTTTTATGCCCTCTGGAGGTGGGGGAAGGCTGTTTACACCCTCCCCAGGCTCCTATAAAGCCTCTGGAGCCTGGGGATGACGTAAAAAGCATGCCAAATGCAGGGGGTCATGCACATAGCATTATGGATGTGGCACACCTGTGCACATCACCCCTGCACTCCCCCTGCTTTTGGCACGCGATACAAAAAAGGTTAGCCATCACTGCCGTAAACCATTTCAGACAAATGGCTATCCAACATCCTATTAAAGACTTCCAGTGTTGGGGCATTCACAACTTCTGGAGGCAAGCTGTTCCACTGGTTAATTGTTCTAACTGTCAGGAAATTTCTCCTCAGTTCTAGGTTGCTTCTCTCCTTGATTAGTTTCCACCCATTGCTTCTTGTTCTGCCATCAGGTGTTTTGGAGAGTTGGAAGGGACCTTGGAGGTCATCTAGTCTAACCCTGCTGCTCAAGCAGGAGACCCTATACCGTGTCAGACAAATGGTTTTCCAGTCTCTTCTTAAAAACACATCCAGTGTTGGGGCATCCATCACTTATGGTGGCCTGCTGTTCCACTGGTTAATAGTTCTCACTGCCAGGAAATTTCCCCTCAGTTCTAAGTTGCTTCTCTCCTGGATTAGTTTCCACCCATTGCTTCTTGTTCTGCCATCAGGTGTTTTGGAGAGTTGGAAGGGACCTTGGAAGTCATCTAGTCCAACCCCGCTGCTCAAGCAGGAGACCCTATACCGTGTCAGACAAATGGTTTTCCAGTCTCTTCTTAAAAACACATCCAGTGTTGGGACATCCATAACTTATGGTGGCCTGCTGTTCCACTGGTTAATTGTTCTAACTGTCAGGAAATTTCCCCTCAGTTCTAAGTTGCTTCTCTCCTGGATTAGTTTCCACCCATTGCTTCTTGTTCTGCCCTCAGGTGCTTTGGTGAATAGCTTGACTCCCTCTTCTTTGGGGCAACCCCTGAGATATTGGAAGGCTGCTATCATGTCTCCCCTAGTCCCTCTTTTATTAAACTGTATTTGCTGTCAGATGGGTGGTTCTTTGTTACAGTTTGGTTCAGTTCGTATTAAACAGTTTAAAGCAGCTGCCTGCCTCCGTGTTTTTACTTCAGAGAACAGTCTTGAGCAGTATTCCCCCCCCCCTCTCTATCTCAGTGCCTTTTTGGCCCCAAGAGGCCTCCGTGGCTGAGGAATGACTGTTGCCTGGTGGGAGGAGTTACAGGGAAGTGAAAGCACATTTCAGTGGGTACATTTTACATGTGTTTACCTTGCACACGATACATGCGTGCTAGGCACAAAATGAGTAGCTATTCTATTATCAGAAGTCCTTGGCTACATTGTGTCAAAATTTGAAGCAGATCGGTCCAGTAGTTTTTGAGATTAGTGGATTCGTACAAACTATTTTACATTTTTATTTATATAGATTATACAGACCTGTACAATAATTTTCTAAAATAAGACAACAGAGATACAACTCTTATGGCAATTCCAACTTTTATAATATACCCTTAGGAGCCTCAGTGGAGCAGTAGTTAGAACGCAGTACTGCAGGCTACTTCTGCTGACTGCTAGCTGCCTGAAACTTGGCAGTTTGAATCTCACCAGGCTTAAGGTTGACTCAACCTTCCATCCTTCCAAGGTCGGTAAAATGAGGACCCAGGTTGTTACTGTCGGGTTCCGAAGGGTTAGTGAAACAGCCAAACACAGAGACAGTTTGAAAATGCAGTTTATCTTCTTCCTCTGTCACGAATTGACCAACAAAGCACTAAGGCAATGAATAAATTGTCAGAGATGACACCCAGTGCTCCCCAACCACCTTTTATAGTTACTTGGTAATTAGGCTAAACCCTACTCCTGTGCGCGTGCACACTCATCACCTCGTGACCTAGGGTGAAAACCACCCAGCAATCAATCATGGATTGTTCACAGTCAGTTATCAGTTCTGGAATGTTCTCAGTGGAAGCTTTCCAGCAGTCAATCATGAAGAGCCTTGTAGAGTTCTCAGTTGGACTGCTTGTGGAGGAGAGAAATCTCCCTCTGGTAAGCATGAGTCTTCGTAGCTGGCCCAGTTGTTCCCCCTTGAATAGCCGGAGCTGACATGCGGCCCCTCTACCACAGAGACAGCATCTGGGGAGCTAAAAAATTACAGTCAGTTAGAAGTCGAAGGAGCCCTTCCCCCTGGTTTTAAGGGATGTTTGCGGTAGAAACTCACTACCAGGTGGGGCACCCTACAGTCCGTACTTTGAACCCATGATACCTCCGACAGGGGATAACCTTTCCATAAAACCAAGTATTGTAACTGCCCTCTGTGCCACCTGGTATCTAGTATATCTTGCACTACATAGTGCTGTTCCCCATCTACAGTAACGGGCTGGCGGCCGTACCGGGTCTCCTCTGATATCAGATGCCTGAATTGATTGGAGCAGGCTGCAGTGGAAGACTGCAATTTATTTATTTATTTATTTTATTTTATTAAATTTATACCCCGCCCTTCTCCAAACGGACCCAGGGCGGCGCACAGGGATGTTAAAACACATATAAAACATATAAAATTTTAAAAAACTTACTCTAATACACCCTGCGCTAAAAACCGAATTTAAAAAACCCAAATTTAAAACTATCTAAGAGTCAGTAATGGGGGTTATGCTAGGCCGGCTAGATGGAATAGGTGTGTCTTCAGACACTTGCGGAAGAGGCGGAGGTCAGAGATGGTGCGGAGTTCAGGGGGTAGGTCGTTCCAAAGGGCAGGGCCCGCCACAGAGAAGGCTCTTCCCCTGGGTGTCGCCAGTCGGCATTGTCCAGCCGACGGCACCCTGAGGAGGCCCTCTCTGTGGGAGCGTATCGGTCTGAGGGATGTATGGGGCAGGAGGCGGTCTCGCATATAACTAGGCCCCGAGCCATGGAGCGCTTTAAAGATGGTCGTTAAAACCTTGAAGCGCACCCGAAAGACCACAGGGAGCCAGTGCAGCTCGCGCAGGATAGGTGTTATGTGGGAGTGTCTAGGCGCTCCCGTAATCACCCGCGCGGCTGCGTTCTGGACTAGCTGCAGCTTTCGGGTGCACCTCAAGGGAAGCCCCATGTAGAGAGCATTACAGTAGTCAAGTCGAGAGGTGACGAGTGCTTGAGTGACTGTGCGTAAGGCACCCCGGTCCAGTAAGGGGTGCAATTGGCGCATCAGGCGTACCTGATGGAATGCCCCCCTGGCCACGGCTGCCACATGATCTTCCATAGACAGCCGGGAATCCAGGAGGACACCCAAATTGCGCGCCCTCTCCACGGGGGCCGGTGTTTCGCCCCCAATGGCCAGAGTTGGAATAATCTGGCTGAACCGGGGCGCCGGAAGCCACAGCCACTCAGTCTTGGACGGGTTGAGCCTGAGTTTGTTACCACCCATCCAGATCCGTACGGCCTCCAAACACCGGGACATAACCTCGACGGCATCGTTGGGGTGGTCTGGGGTGGATATGTACAACTGAGTATCATCAGCGTACAGATGATATCCCACCCCAAAACCACGGATGATCTCACCCAGCGGCTTCATATATGTGTTGAACAGTAAGGGCGAGAGGACCGACCCCTGAGGAACCCCACATATGAGGGACCTCGAGGCCGACCTCTGCCCCCCTGCCAACACATATTGCGACCGACCAGAGAGGTAGGATGAGAACCACCGCAGAACGGTGCCTCCCAACCCCAACCTCCCCAGTCGGTGCAATAGGATACCATGGTCGATGGTATCAAAAGCCGCTGAGAGGTCTAATAGGACTAGGATAGAGGAATATCCTCTATCCCGCGCCCTCCAGAGATCATCAACCAACGCGACCAATGCCGTCTCGGTGCTGTGCCCGGGTCGGAAGCCGGACTGGCGCGGGTCTAGATAATCAACTTCCTCCAAGTGTCGCGGAAACTGTTGGGCCACCACACTCTCAACAACCTTCACTAAAAAGTGGAGGTTGGAGACGGGACGATAGTTCTCTAATAATGCTGGATCCAGGGACGGCTTCTTGAGGAGGGGCCTCACCACCGCCTCTTTCAGGACGGCAGGCAAGGACCCCTCACTCAAAGATGCGTTGACAATGCCCTGGAGCCAGCCTCGTGTCGTCTCCCAGGATGCCAGTACAAGCCAGGAGGGACACGGGTCCAATAAACATGTGGTAGCCCTAAGTCTCTTTGACAACTTGTCCATATCCTCGGTGGTAACAAAATCAAACTCCTCCCAGGATGGTGTCACAAGAACAGCCTCGGCCTGCTCGACTGGACCACTGTCGATGGAGGGTAGCTCGTTCCGAATCCGAGTGATTTTCTCCTGCAGATAAATCCCAAATTCCTCTGCTCGACCCTGTAAAGGGGCTTCCCGCGGCCTCTGTTGAAGGAGGGAGCGGGTCACCCCAAACAGGGCGGCAGGGCGGTTATCTGCGGATGCAATAAGAGTGGCGCAATACTCACGTTTGGCCACTTTTATCGCCACTAAGTAAGTCCTAATATGGTCTCTCACTAGTGTTCGGTCGGCTTCGGAGTGAGAAGATCTCCATCTGCTCTCTAGGCGTCTCTTGTGGCGCTTCATCTCCCTAAGCCCCTCGGTAAACCAAGGAGCCCAGATGGTTCGTCGCCGCAAGAGAGGCCGCAAGGGCGCAACTCGGTCCAAGGCCCCTGTGGCCGCACTTAACCATGCAGCCACTAGGTCCTCAGTCGAGTCGCGGGGCAAGTCCACAGGAATTGGCCCAAGCTCCCTCTGGAACCTTATCGGGTCCATCAGGAGCCTGGGGCGGAACCATATAGGAATGTTCGGTTCCGCCTCCCCGCAGTGAGGTGCAGCGATCGGAAAGTCGAGCCGAAGGAGAGCGTGATCTGTCCATGACAGGGGTGTGATGACTAAATCCCCTATTCCCAGATCACTACTCCACTGTCCCGAGACGAAGATGAGATCCAGGGTGTGTCCGCCCTCGTGAGTAGGGCCTAAAACTACCTGGGTCAGGTCCATGGCTGTCATGGAAGCCATGAACTCCCGAGCTGCACCAGAGGTTTCGCCTGCCGACGGCAGGTTAAAGTCCCCCATGACTAAAAGTCTGGGGGTCTCAACCGCCGCCTCGGCTATCACCTCTAGGAGCTCGGGCAGGGCTGTTGTTGCATAGCGAGGAGCCAGGTATACAACTAACACGCCCAACTGCCTCCCAAGGCCCCACTTCACAAGGAGGGACTCGCACCCGGTCGTCTGAGGGATCGTGGTCTCCTTTGGCTCAAGACCTTCCCTAACCATAATCGCCACCCCCCCACCCCTCCCTAGGGCCCTAGGCTGATGGAAGGCTCGGTATCCTGGTGGATACCATCCGATCAGTCACATGCGTGGCTGGTTGGCTCCCCGATAACGACCTGTCCGTCTGTTCGAAAGGGATCAGCCTAGCCAACTTCCTGAGGCTCACCCCCAGACGATCAGCAACTGTGGCGTTCATTAAGCAACGAATGCATCTTGAATCGATCAGGGCTGTACATTGTCGTTGCCTGGCCACTTCCACCACTACCTGTATCACAAAAGGTGTGATGGGCGGTGATGTTTGTGATGGGCGGTGATGTTGAAAACCAATATGTTGACTCTCTAAACAACTTAGAGAGGACTTTAAAACACTGTGAAGTGGTATATAAATCTAAGTGCTATTACTAGTGCTATTGCTACCTTCCAGGAGAAAAAAATGATAAGGATAGATATAAGACTGTTATAGATGGTACGTTGTTCTTCATTGAAACAAATTCTGTACTGCATTATGACAGTCTAAATTTGTTATTAATCAAGAAATACTGATGCAGTCATTACTTATGGGGCATAGGTATGCTATGTAAAATATGGTTGTTTATTTCCAGTATCTCAAAATTAATTATCTGATATGTATTTAGGAAAATGAAACAAGTTTTCTTTAAAATGACTTTGTGCAGGTTTTTCAGGATACAAATTGCCTCTGTCTTTTGAACAATCTAATCTTTAGTGTGTAGGGAACTTTTATACACAGAGGTTAATGATAGCAAAAGGATCATATCAGAATGAACAGAGACAGAAGTTAAATTGATGACTGAGGAGCATAACGGGGTTGAGTTTATCTCCACTTGTGGCAGTCTGCTAAGCCTTGTTTCTTCTTAGGAGGTGTTTAGAAGAAGTTCCCTTGATGACAAAGGCACAGCGAGAAGCTCAAATGAAGGCGAAATTAGAGCGTTATCCAAAGGTAAACCTTTTTTTGTGTGATCGTGATTGTTCCACCGAATTAGAAATATAGAGGTCTAAGTGATTTAAAGGAACATATAAGTAGCAAATATCTGTTCCCCAGCCAAAAAAAATCAAAAATCTTCCACTACTGTTTTTGCTTCGTTTTACATGAATTGGAAGAACTGGAATATTCACTGAATAGCAGTAAGTGTTGTCTTGTTTTAGGATTCCCCATGAGAGAATTTTTAAAGCAGGGCAGTGGACAGATTTCTTGCATATTTTGTTGTGCATGTTCTTTTGGTGTGAGATACAAGAGTTCTGTTACTAAAATGAAGTGAGAATACTTAGCGTTTACACAATGCTTTTAAAGTACAATCTTCCTGATCAAACCCAGAAATTACCTAATTAATTTCTAGTGAGGATAAGATTTGAATTCACACTTATGCTTTTCCTTCCATCTCTGCTACTTCAGCTGAACATTGTTATCCCTGAGTGGTCCAAGTATCAGTTTTTATGTTGCGCTTTGTTTTAAAACATCTGTATGGGTTAGTTTCCACCACTCTAAAAAGACTCTTGAAAACTACATATCTAGTCTCACTGAGCTACACTGCCCATTCATGAAAAGAAGCAAGTTTTTGAAAATGGGCTGGTATTATTTTCAAACATGCATGAAGCTAATGTTTCTGTTTGTGTGAGTAGATCCCTTATTCTTTGCATTCAACTAGGTGGTACTACGTGTTTACTTCCCAGATCGTCACATTTTGCAAGGTTTCTTTCACCCTAGTGAAACAGGTAGGAGTTCATCTTTATCTCTCATCTTCTGCTTTATATAAATAATCGAACTGAAAAAAAACCCAACAGTGCCTGGCTATCAAGCTAATGTTTGTGACTTTAAAAGATTTACACACCTCTAGCTGCTTTATTTTACTTCTCTTTTAAAAGTTTGTTGTATGGAAAGCTGAGTGGTATGGAAGATAGCTGAAATAGCTTTCTGAACAGAATGTGTTTCCTACAACTGCCTGCTGGCTTCTTTTTCAGACCACTTACCACGGTATTAGTCATGCTCAGATGAGCCCATTGAACAAACAGGGTGTTGGTCTAGCATAGTTTCAGCCAGAGCCCAAAAAAGAGTTGGAAATACTGGAAAGAATTTGAATCAACCACTTTGCTTCAATGTGCTAGGGGGTCAAGAGGAAAAACAGACTCCCTGCACCTTTAAATAGTCAAAATCTAGGACTTTTTAACGGCAAAGTAGGATATGCACTCAAAGAGATGTCCTTCTTCAATGGAAAGAGGGACATCTCTTTGGGTGCACATCCTACTTCGTAGTTTAATTCCTCTCAGGCCTGAAACTTGATGATATTCTTTACTTGATTGCACTAAAAAAAAATATTTCTCCTGCTGGATCTAATAGAGCAGATAGAGACCATCACGGGGTTGTGGTGTTTCAAGTATCCTGTGCCTTTTCTGGGTGACAAACAACAGCTGGAATTGCACATGCAAGTCTATTGGGAGTCAATATGGTTTGTGTAGCAAAGGCAAAATGTCGTAATTGTCCACAGGATATGCTCCATTCTGATTAACTTCATTTTTACGGATACTTTTAAAGGGTAGCCTCAGGGACAGCTGGTTTCCTAGTCTATTTAGTAGTCTGTTCTGGAGATGACCATGAATGGTCCATGGGCAGAGCCTCCAGGATCCGCAGAGAAGGAAAAGCACATAGACCCAACATGGTACAAAGGCCCAGCTACCTTTTCATTCCAAGCAGTGACTAAGGCTTAAGTTGACTTGTCAATGAAGCCTTCAGGGACAATCCCAAGCTCCTTCCAGAGCCTAGGACAAGGGTCCCCAACCCCCCCCCCCCGTTCTTAAACCAGTACCAGTCTGTGGCATGCCAGAAACCAGGCCACACAAACAACCATGCAAAACCATGCCCCCTCCAGTCCATGAAAAAACCTCTCTCATGGAACCAGTCCCTGGTGCCCAAAAGATTGGGGGCTACTGAAGGTTCACATGTGTCCCCAGCAGTTAAAAGTCCATACCTCTGGAAATCTGACCAGAGTATGAAACTAAGCACAGGGAGCTAGAATGTGGAACTGCTACCAAACCTCAAGTCTATGTTCCCTGAAAATGGCCCACCCCCCATCTCTCATGCCATATCTTTCTCTATCTATTACTGTCTTGATTTTCCTGCCTGCTCTTAAACCCCTGAAATTGTTCACTCCCCAACTACTTGCTGATCTTCCCCAGCCTATTGTGAGTAGGTAAATTTAATGTTTCTGCTTTCTTATATCAGGATGTTGAGTTAGGTTAGGTGCAGTGGTGGGATTCCAAAATTTTGACTACCTGTTCGGTGGGCGTGGCTTGGTGGGCATGGCAGTGGAAGGATACTGCAAAATCCCCATTCCCTCCCCACTCCAGGGCAAGGATATTGTAAAATCCCCATTCCCTCCCCCACTCCAGGTGAAGGATACTATAACATCTCCATTTCCACCCCACCCCACTAACCTGCTTTCTAGCTCCGTTCTCCTGTGCAGGGCAACAGAAGAAGACCCAGCTGTTCAGCTGGGATTCAGGAGGCAGCAAATGAATGGGGGCATGGCCAGTTAGAGATGGTATTTGCCGGTTCTCCGAACTACTCAAAATTTTCGCTACTGGTTCATGAGAACCAGTAAGAACTGGCTGAATAGCACCTCTGATTAGATGGAATATATCAGATACAAGATCTGGCTTAGAATCATAGAATTGGAAGGGAATCTAGAGAATCTATCCCTACTCGGATCCTACCCCATACATCCTCACGGCCGATTCGCTCCCACAGAGAGGGACTTCTCCGGGTGCCGTCCACTAGACTATGTCAGCAGGCGACGCCCAGGGCAAGGGCCTTCTCTGTGGCGGGCCCAGCCCTCTGGAACGACCTTCCCCCCCCCGAAATCAGAACAACTACGGACCTCCGCTCCTTCCGTCAAAAACTTAAAATACACTTTTTCTGCTTGGCCGGCCTAGGTTAGTCTTTGCCTAATAGGGTGTTAGGGGATTTTAGCTAATTATAATTGGGGATTTTAGCGCAGGGATAATCTTAGTTTAATTTGTTTTTTACTTATCTTATTTATTCTATTTATGTATTTTTATAGTATTTTAATCTTCCCCTGTGCACCGCTCCGAGTCCCCTTGGGGAGAGGATGCGGTATACAAATAAAATTATTATTATTATTATTATTATTATTATTATTATTATTATTATTATTATTATTATTATTATTATTATTATTATTATTATTATTATTATTATTATTATTATTATTATTATTACTCCTCTATGCAAATGCTCCGCTATAGCAATATTAATAAACGATTATCAGTTCTTTGCTTATAAATGTCTAATGATGAAATCTACCAACCTCTGAGGAAGTCAATTCTAGTGTCTGATAGTTTATACCACCAACTTCTCATGCTATATAGATTATATAGGTAACTTATCTGGAGATTTAGCTGGATCTCCAATTCTTATATGTGCTGATTTAGGAGAATGTAAATATATAATACTGCATCTTCACTGTATTACTTTCTGCTTTTGAATGGTTTGGCCGTTACCTCCACTTAGAAGTAGTCATGCTCTTTGTATCATCTCTCACTACCATCCCGGCAGTCCCCAGTCTCCACTAGTAAATGTGTTCCTTATATATTCCTTAGGTAAGCAGTGCTGCTTCAGCTGTTTCTGAAGAAAAAAGACCTTAGATAATTCATTATTGTAAGACAGAAACCATACAAAAAAGCCTGCCAGTTTGGGATAGCAATAGCACTTAGACTTCTATACCGCTTCATAGTGCTTTTACAGCCCTCTCTAAGCGGTTTACAGAGTCAGCGTACTGCCCCCAACAATCTGGGCCTTCATTTTACCAACCTTGGAAGGATGCGAGTCAACCTTGAACCTGGTAGGATTTGAACTGCCAAATTTCAGGCAGCAGTCAGTCAGCAGAAGTAGCCTGCAGTACTGCATTCTAACCACTGCACCACCGCAGCTCTGGTCAAATATGCTGGAAGAGCTTGTGTAAATAAACCAATTTTAATTGTTGCCTGCAAGAATAAATTTTTTATAGTTGAAAGATAGCTAACATTTCACCAGCCAGTCTACTAAGGATGCAGAAGGAGATTTTAAATATAGAAGCAAAATGTTCCACATGGATGCTGGAATCAAAGGGTGAACTCAGTAAACATGGTGGTAATTTAAAGTTTCTGCTTTCTACTATGTCAGTCTTTGAGATAAGACTAAGTTGGTATTCTCTTTAAAATATACCATCAAAGAGGATGGTGCTCATAATGTATGTGCAGCTTGTACTAAACTTTTTTTTCTCTTTATTTAACAGTTGGTGCTCTGAGGGCATTTGTGAAAAGTCTCCTTGTAAATCCAGAGATACCATTTTATTTGTGTAAGTTCAGATTTATGTTTTATAATTTTTACAGATAACATTCTGGGTCTGTTGCTGCTGTTGATTTGGAGAAAATGATTTTTACAAGCCATATATTGTATTTATATGTAAGGTTGTGAGACATATAACTCACTTTCACTGTGTCTAGACCTTTCCTAAAGCCCCTTTATTTCCTTCATCTTGTTTCTTAATGAAAATATTGTTTTTTATTGTAGTTATTACACCACCCAGATCCATTCTGAGTGACGATGGCATGACTCTTTTTCAGGTACTAATTATATCACTCATTCAGTTTTTTAAAATCATAAAATACTTTTGTTTTTAAGATCAACAATGATTACTATTGTATATCTTAATCAAATGAAGGACAGTTGAAATGGCTTGATTTCTTGTGGTGCTAGAATTTCTTGAACTGCTTCTTGTTTTGAATATAGTGATTCTGTCAATAGTTCTTTTATTCTAAATTGCAAAAAATCTATCTCATTGGTCCTCTAATATCTGGTAATGTGTAGAATAATGGATTGTTCATAAAATAATGGTACCATTAACACGAAGGAGATTACTGGATATTAGAATGGGTGTAGAATCCATTGATCTAAAAAATATTCTGTTTCATCCCAAACTATGCTAAATCTTTATCCTTAAGATAATTCTTATGGATTTAACTGGGTAATAATTCATTTTCTTGGAGTTAAAGTTCTTCTGGATGAAAGTTTTATTATATATTTATTGTTTATTACAAAATGTTAAGCGGGAACAAGCAGTGTTATCGTTCTTTAATAACTGTTTCATGATTTTTTTTACCAGCATTTTTCTAATTAAAGATAATCTGTTACAGATGGAATCCTCACAATATTGTTGAATATCAGTTAAGAAGGGAATAGCTATATATTATTGTAGTCTTTGAGCAATAGGAAGTATTTCTCGGGATCATCTAATTAAGAATCATTGAAAACAGAGCATTGCCTGTAATAGTGCCAAGTGACAAATAAATTCAGACTCAAGATGTTTAAATAATCTAATTAAATAAGAAGGTGTTGGTTTCAGCCTACTTTTAATGCTATATAGTAATGTATTTTAAGAGTTTCTGTCAGCTAAATTAATCTTTCAGGATGCAGCAAGGAGAAAGACACCTAGGCGGATTTCTAAGAACTAAAACTCATTTGTAAATTTGAGCATTATTGTGATACAAAGTTGCTTATCCTTTATTAGCTCCTATAGTACTAGTTCCTTTGAGCAAGGCAACGCTGTCCTTCCTTACATTGAGTAGTACATTTTTGCTACATATGTCCCACATGCCAAACAGAATAGCCTTTAATTTAGCCAATCTTCCATGTTTCCCATGGCATTGTTTAATAATTGTCCCAAAGGCTGCCTTCTAGTTCCTAAAAGAATGTGGAAAACATTATCTCTCTGTAGAGCCACTGATTGGTAAATAATGAAGGAAGATGCTGATCTGTCCTCTGCCTGCAAGCACTTGTATCTTGTTCTTATTTGGGCACATTAACTGTCCGTGCTTATTATTCAACTCATCTCAACTGTCTTGTGATTCTACAGTATAGGTTATTTTTAGTTTATATGATTACTGCTTTGCAAAGTGCATGGGATATTAAGCGAGAGAGAGAACAATTCATGTTTCATTCTAATCTTTCTCTTCTTGAGAAAAATATGGTGTTAATATGGACTGAAAGTTTGAATATGTGCCCCGAACAGATTTTGTTCTCCTCATTTGCCTTGCTTTTTGGAAACGAATGTCTGTACCAAATTATGCCATTTTTTAATACTTATTTCTTTTATTCTATTTTTAACATAATGGTCTTATATATTATTCTGTGTTTTATATTTTGCATTCCTATATAGCCTAATGACTTGTCAGTAAAGTACTACCATTGTCAAGGGGTTATGAAAAAAAAGTATAATCTTGTAATGGAAGTGTTAAAACTATTGTAAAGAGCTCAATTATCTTACCATCCTGTGTTCATTTCCCAGAATTAATAAAACAGCGGAGGTAAGCCTTAGGTTATTTAAAAACTTCTGTTCAGTTTGTCTGCTTTGTATTTTAGGCATGTAGTGAGCAATGCAGGTTCTGAAATATATTTTGCATTCATTGTATGCTTTTTAGAAATCAGGCAACCAAGTCATGCTTGAAAGCTTTATATAAAACATGAAATGACTCTCTACTTTAGGAAGATATGGAAGGGAGATAGGATCCCTTGCACAACTATTGCATCCCAGATGTAATGAGTTGTGTTTTATTTCCTGGTATCAGTCACTGTTTATGGTTACTATAATCCCACAGTGTTGATTATCTGTCCTGAAGATCACTAGACTGACCTTCCTCTACTTCTCTGACTTGAGGTTAATTTGTTAACTTCTGTAAGAGTTCCTCCCTGTTGTAGTCAATGCAGCTCTGTTCTTTCTTCCTTCTCTTTCTTTTGATCTTTTAGCCCCCAGGCCTCAGAGAAGAGCATGCTTTTGCCAACTGAACAATCTTTCTCTGTTTCAGAGGCTTTGAAAAATTGTGTTCCTGATTTTTAGCAAAGCTTGCTGTGACTGAGTTTAACTCTGTGCATTAAATATTTTTTGCATAAACTGGCTATTTTTCATAATGAGAGTGAGATTCTAGGTGGAATGAAAAGAGCCTTGCAGGATGATTTTTAATTTTTTTTTCCATGAAAAAATGGCTTAGCTGATCTGAAAATATTGCTCAGAGAATGTGATATATAGCAAGAGTCACTTAGAGGTTGAAAGGTTATGTAGAGTGTACTAGGAATTCATTTCCATAGTCTTATCTCATAGCCTCTCAGGCGGCATACTGAATTAGGAAAGGATTAGAGTTCTTCTGAAGTTGTTTATAATTGATCTTTCTAAATTCCATGACTTCTTATGGATGAGATACAAGTGCAGCTGCTGTCAAGAGTGCTGAACATATAAAGTCAGTACTGTAGCTACTTGCATCCAAATTTGAGGCTTGTTTCCTTTTGATGAATGTGTCTAACTGAAGATCTCTTGCCAAAAAGTTTGGGTTTCCCCCAAAAAAGTACCTCTATATGAATTACCAATAAGATTTTATTTCTTGCTACAATATTTATGTCGGCCTCTTTTCCACTTCCCTCTGAGAATATGCCCAGTTTATGCTCTTGTTTCTAGGTTGTGGTTCTGTGATACGTAGGCTATTTAATTCTTGATGTTGTCTCACGGGCCTTTCTTCATGAGCAAAATAGAGAGCTGCATTTTAACCATAACCCGAATTCCCCCAAACGTATTTCCAAAGGGTAGTACTCTACTTTTAAAAACATACTACTTGTGAGTAATTGCATGGGCAGAAAGTTTTTTCTTGTTTTGAAGGAAAACAAAGATCTGGCTAGATGGCAACTCTAGCCCAAAAGAGTGTTTCTATAAAATATTGCTTTATTCCTGGAAACAAGGTAGAACAGATACTGTCTTGAGTTTTAGTGTCTTTGGATTAGCTCTGCTTAGCTTATCACTCTATTAAAAATGGTGCACTTTTTTACACTAAAGCATAGTGCAGGGACACAAATCTCAATTCCTTTTAAGAAAAAGGTAGATGGGCCAGTTTTTATTAACTATCCACCTAAAACAGTAACGTGGAAGTATATTTCACATATGTGAGTAGGCCTGCATAGATTATTCACTTGTATCCATGTCTCAACAGTGTGAAGCAATGGCAAATGTAGGAAACTTTGGCATATCTTGTTTTGAGCATTTGCAGTGTCGTGTCAGGGTTCCAAACAGCATCCAAAAGTAAATCAAAGTCCAAGGCAAAGTATTGCTCAAAGTTCCAATTTATTAAGAGAGCCATGTTGGCACAGCTGGGAAAACCTGAATCTGAAAGCGTCCCGGTTTTTCCCATCTAGTTGAAAGTTCAAGATCTTGCCCCCACACCCACAAGTCCATTACATTATGAGTCCAATCTCCCACTGCCATGCTGGCAATTCCACCCATCCAGTTCGGGTCAGGTGCAGGTGCAAAGACAAAAGATGACCTTGGCTTTCTAGAAAGAATTTTGTTATGGCTACATAGCATCTAACTCCTACAATCCCCCTCTCCCATTTTCCCACAATAGAAAATGCATAGTAGAATAATAGAAAGCTTGGCAGGCCAAAGATCCAAACGAAAGATGGCTGCAGGCCTGACATGTTGATCCAGAGAACCGCTTTGCTCACCAGCAATGTGCCTCTTGAATTAACCTTGCAATTGTAATTAGGAATACATTGTAAGGGATGCACTTTTTAATCGCAGGTAGAATTCAAAGAAATAAGGAATCATTCCATAGGCATACAAAAAGTTTACAAAACTGTGAAGGTCAACTCTTTGAGGTGTAGATTCAAGAACTGCACTGGGCTGGTGGAACTCTCATAAGCTTAATCAGCGGAAGTAATAAAGGTTGTGTATAGCAAATTAGAACCAAATGCGTTCTTACTGGACAATAAACAGATGGTGTAGAAAGGCCTTGAAAAGCCATTTTAATACCTGCATCTGTCTACTGCTCAGATTCACTTGCAGCCTTCAGCGCTGGAACAAAAGGTTCTGTGCCTTTGTTTCTGAGTTACAATGTCATTATGGTGAGGAGCAGCCAGTCCGGTGTCTTTTTTTTTCTTCCTGTAATTCTCCTCCTTCAAAGTCACTGAAGATATTTTAATTAAAAGCAGAAGTGCTAGTGGCAAGATCCTGTGTGTCTTTGAACTCGGCGACTTTCTCGCTTACTGAGAAAGCAGCTCCTCTCATCTTTACTTGTTTTGTGCCATCTTGCCCACAGCTGCCACCCAATATGATCTTTGATTCCCACACATCTGTCATGGTGGGAAGATGAGGAAATCAGAAGTTTCCATAAGAAGGCTTACTGGAAAAGAGTCACGCTGGGCTTCTGATATAAAATATTGACAAAACTCTGCATCTGAAAACGGGACTTTTTCCATACTGGTTGGCTTTCTCAAATTAGAAATGGGGCGTAAACCAAATAAGGCCTGCAAACTTTAATCAGCCTTTCAACCTTTGAATCAAACGGCAACAAGAATCTCATTCACTTTTGAAGAAAATGTTAATTCATATTATTCAATGATACTATTCAACAGAAATGGTACTAATGAATAGCACTGTTTCAATGTGTGTGTATGTGTGTGCGCACACGCGCATACATTCATGAAAGAGAAAGATTCTACACTTTCATGTTATAACTGTGGTTTTATACACAATATCCTAGCTGTTCCTGACTGCATGTGCTTTATAACTGCCAAGCTTTTGCTGCTAGATAATGCATCTTTTTTTTAATCCTCTGACTTGTGTCAGAACATTATTTGTCCGTCCTTCTCTGAAGCCAGACATTCCTAATCTACATATACTTTGACATACAGTTTTATCTTTGAGCTTAACTTTTTGATCAATTCCTAAGGGAGAACTTTTTGTTTGCAAAAAATTCTTTTATAACAGGATGCTTTCCTTTATTTTGTGTTCATTTTTTCTGCACCCGTTTTGAATGTTAGCCGTCAGATTCTGGGCATATATTCACATTCTTTGATCCTGCTGGGTTGCCTGTTGTCCCCTATTTTATCTCCTCTTCTTTGCATCTTGATGGACTGTATAAGAGGGCTTTTAGAGTTTAGATTCCTGTAATGTTAGAGTAGAATAGAGTATCACATTTTTTGTTAATCTTGTTAATTAATTTTGGCCAGGCAGGGATTAGATGACTCTAATCTAATTTAGATGAGTCTAGATTAGATTAGATGCCGCCTTTGAAAATAAGGCCCTTTAAAACTAGCAGATTTACTTTAATCTGGTAAGCTTGCAGCTTTGGAGTATCCATGGTTAGTTTACAAGTGTCCATGATGTCTCCTTCCAAATCAATATTAGAGTTTGTGCAAAAAAGATAACATATAAAATGTCATATATCAGTTGCTATTGAACATATGTGGTCATTTAAAAAAAATCAAGATAAACAGTAGTGTTATTTCTGTCAGCAAGGTGTGGTTCTTCAATTCTTTCCACACTTTCACCAGCAATTGCCGTAGCAGGCACATATATTACTTTCTGTGTAACGAAGTGAGGATATGGCCTATATATGATCTATACTTTGTCCCCAGGGACCTGTATGGATTTACTGTACGAATCTATAGTCTCTGTTTCTGGGTATGTGTGCCTGTACTGTCCTTGTCAGATCCATTATTCCTCTTGTGTTGCATCTCGTCTGATCCATTACTTCTCTTGTGTGATATACAGCATCTTTAAAGCGCTCCATGGCACAAGACCTAGTTATCTGCGGGATCGCATCCTACCCCATACATCCCTCCGGCCGATTCGCTCCCACAGAGAGGGACTTCTCCGGGTGCCGTCCACTAGGCAATGCCAGCGGGCGATGCCCAGGGGAAGGGCCTTCTCAGTGGTGGGCCCAACCCTCTGGAATGACCTACCCCCCGATCTCAGAATAACTACGGACCTCCGCGCCTTCTGCCAGAAATTAAAGACCCATTTGTTCCATCAGGCCGGTCTGGCCTAATTTATTTTACCTAGCCTATAGTCTGTACCTTAAATTGTTTTAATTGGTTTTAAATGGGGTAAGAGTTTTAATGATTTTAAATTTTAGCGCAGGGATAATTTATTTAATTTGGTTTTAATTATTTATAATTGTGATATTCTTATGTTTTTAATTTCCTGTGCACTGCCCCGAGTCCCTTTGGGGAGAGGGAGCGGTTATATAAGTCTAAATAATAAATAAATAAATAAAGCAGGAGTCACCAATCTTTTGGACCTCAGGGATTACCAAATTCATAATTTTAAATCCCGCGGACCACTAATACGATCTACCTAAAGACCGGCTGGGTGGGCATGGCTAATCGTGGGCATGGCTAATGGTCATGTGACTGGGTGGGCATGACCAACTTGATGTCACTCATGTTGAGGGGCCCCTTGCCAGCCTCTACTTGCCACTCCTCACCTTGCCAGCCTCTACTCACCTCTACTTGCTTCGCCAGCCTCTATTCGCCACTCCTCCCCTACCCACCCAACCTCCTGAGGGCCTCAAAAGGAAGCAGTTCTTGTAGCTAAGCAGCCAGCATGAGAAAGACTTGGTAAAAGGGCTTAGTATCTGACCGAGAAGGAGGCTAAGTAGAAGCCCCTCACTGAGGACTATGAGCATAGGTTTTCCAAGCAGAGGGGAGTGCAAGGCCAGGTACCAGTGCCTGGAGGCTCAGCAAGCTGAGGTGGTCAGCCAGTTCCAGACCATGATGCAGTCATCACCACCAGGGGCATTTCCTTCTAGCTTTTGCCCAAAGCCCCACATTAGGAGGCCAAAGCAGACCCCAAGTCAGAATTTCTACCCCCCTCTGACCCACACAAAACGACCCTGAAGGGGGAGACTCTCTGCAGCAACACAAACGTTCATTGCACGTATCCAACCCAGGGGGTTTAGTTTAAGGATTTAGTGCAATATAAAAAATAATTTTTCTGTGGGCCATCAAAATTTTCTCGTGGACCACCAGTGGTCCATGGTCCACCAGTTGCTGACCACTGGCGTACAGTATCTGTTTGCACTGGAAAATACTGGACACCTACATATGGTGGATTATGTATCCAGGAGGGAGGAAAACAGAATAGAAGTGTCAGCAGAATTCTGGATCGCTGCCCAACTGCCTCACCTTAGGGATGCATTGAGGAGATTTATATATTTTAGATTTTTAATCTCTGCAAACCCCAGCTGGATCTGGCACCTTTTTGAATTCTAGTTCTTCTTTTGCCAACTTCTTCCTGTACACCAAATTTGGTCCTGGTCTGTTCTGTTTTCAGAGTTATTCTGCTGATAGACAGAGTCCCAAATCCCTTTCCAATATATCTTTCCAACATTTTATTGGCTTGGAAAGAATAAAAATTAACATCTTCCTCTAAAGGTTTCTGCAGTTTTGAATTTTTACGTCACAGTCTGTAGTCTCCAGATCCTGTAATTACAATAAAAATTATGATGCATTCGCTTTTAAATGTTTTGTGCTAGCAGTCATGCACTTTACAGTACTTCTTTTGTTGTCATTTTATTGGGTGGGAGCTGTAACTGTTAGTTTATTTCAAGGATCATAAATATGTAGACCTTCCTGGGGGACGACGACGACGACGACGACACATATTGCATTGGAAACAACAAATGCTGTAATTCACTATTTTACACTAGGAGGACCTAAATAATTAAATGTGTCTTGGAGCATTCTGTATTACCTGATCCAGCCAACTCTGGGAGTTTAGATGTACATTAAGACACCACTAGAAAATTAGGATAAAATAAAATGAGGCTTAGGGTGAGTCCTTGGTATAATGATTTGATGACTTAGAAGTTTTAAAATTGCTCATTTCTAAATTAGCAGGAAAGAATCTATTCAGACTTCATGTATCCTTTCCTAGGCTGCTGGAAAAAGCTGGGAGGACATTAAAGAAACTTGATGTTTTGAGCAGAAATGTTAGTGGCTGCTCTTTAAATATTCAGAAACCCAGAAGTTAGGTTTTATTTCTTGTCAAAAATCTAGAACTTGAACATCACTATTTTTAAGGAGAGCTCTTAATTTGGGTGTATTTCTGGTGCTACATTAAAATATTAAACACCACTGTTTAAAAACATGGTATTTTTCAGTGCCAAATATTTATTCATCCAGGGTTTTATCTATACTTGGACTGAATTATAGGTCGCCCTTGGCTTATGACTGCAATTTTGATCAGAAGTTAAGGTGTATGTCCCGACAGTTGTATGTCAAGGTACCTAGGTGACTAGAGACATTTTTATGGCAGTCATTAAGCAACTCATGCAGATGTAAGTTTAAATCATGTGGTTGTTAAGCATAAGTCATAAGTCATAAGTGTGAAGCCATTCCTCTGAATGGGTACTTTTTGCCTGCAACTGCCCAAAATACTGGAAACTGGCAAAAAATCTGGGTTTATTGCTAAGGTAACTGAATGGGCTGCCCTCAGATTATTGTTTTTAAAATAGTTTTGAATATTCCAACTTTTGTATTCTGTTCTTTCATCTTTTTTCACTTTCATCTATAAAAGCAGTATCATCAGCATATCTGAGATTGTTAGGCTTCAGAAATCTTAATTCTTATTTCATTTTTTTTCTAGTTCAGCATTTTTCATTATATATTCTATATATGTACATAAGTCACCCTCAGTGTATTCCTTTTTCAATATTAAACTACCCAGTTGCTTCCCTAGACAAATGAATATATACATATGTTCTTAAGAGCTATCCAGAATTGGTTGGGATATATATATATACTCAAAAGCTTTAATACAATCAATCAGCAAAAATAAGCATGTTTTTGGAACCCTCTCTTTTCTTTTGTTCATCAGATATTAGCAATGAGATCTTAGGTGCTCTTTTGTCTTCGATATCCAACTTGCATGTCTGGCAGTTCATATTTCATATATTGCTGATCCTAAAGTGTAATATCTTGAGCATTATTAATATATGAGATAATTGTAGTTGTTCAGTAGATTGAATATTCTTTATCACTGATTTTTTTTAAAAGTTGAAATAGGAAATGATCTTTCCTAGTCTCCTGGCCACTGTTTAACTGTACAGTTTAAAAATTGCAAGAGCACTTTAATTCCACCATAGTATAGCCTTTATTGTCATTGTACAAAATAAATGCAGTGAAATTGGATATCTTTATATACCGTCTTACATATTCCTAAATAGATAGGGTGATATTTCAACAAATCCTGCATCTTTGCTGTTGCAGAGCCCATTTAGCTTCCTTTTTCAGAACAGTGGAGTAATTACTTTCAGGGGAGTAATTTGGGAAATCTCAGAGTAACAGAGCAATTTGTAGTTACTTGTTGGTAAATCAAGAATCTAGTTTGGGACTGCTGCTGTTTAAAGACTTGTGTAAAGCAACAGGGGTATTTTTTTAGGGGAGATAATTCACATTACTCAAGACCAGAAAAAGGTTTAATTGGGTCAAACAATTCAAGAACCACTCTTCTAAATTGTCTAGCTATAGCTCAGAGATCCAATGCATTGCCATTAATATTGGGATGTGGGGTTTTTTCAGCTCCTCCAAATATTCTCTTCTTGCTTCTATGCCTTCTTTACCTTTTATTTGCCCAGTTTTGCATAAAGGATTCTTTTAATTCCTTTAATTTTTGTAATAATCTATAAATATATTTTTCCGATTCGGTTATTATCTTAATTTGTTTCTTATTTTTGCTTTACTTTGGAATTAATTGTTTAGTTGGGCAAAGTTTCCTCTGTTGTTTTTCCATCGTCACTTACATTTTAGCAGGAGATGGGTACTTCATTTTCTTTAATTTTTTTGCATTTCAGAATATTTTGCTTGCTACATCTTTAATATTGTCAAGAATTTCAGTACAGAATTCTTCAAACAATCTATTTTTCATATCTAATGTTATGTGTTGTTCTGGTACCTTTAACATATTACCTTGTGGAATACTCTTAAAGTTGTATCATAGGAGTTTTGATTGGCATCCAAGCCAGCAGCAGATCTTGTTTATGATGACTTAGTAGAACTACTGCTCCATCTTCTTGCAGAGCCTGTAATCAATTTGATGTTGATGTTGTCCATCCAGCAATATCTGTCATTTAAATTATTGGAAGGTATTTATTATAAATATTTAACATGAATTAAGGCAAATATATATGTCCCAAGATTCTGGAAAGAGAAGTTCTCTGAAGTTGAGCTCCAGCATGATTCCGAAAGCTTGGAAGAATAAACCTCTGGTCCCAGTGACCTACTCCGATTGGATCCTGCAATAAATATTTAAATTTCTTGATAGCATATTCAGGTCAAAATTTCCCATTCATCCACATGCTCTATTACTTCCAATTACACCATTTCATTGAAATATTTTTCTGGTCAGTTGCTAAAGAACTCTTTAGTATCTTTTTCCTTTTCATCCGCGGTTGAAGCACATACTTGTATCACCATAATATTGATCAGTATAGATCTGAATTGAAATTATGCTATAATATAAGGATTATATTTATTTTTGATACCCCGTAATTAATCAAGATGACTAGTAGAAGAACTGATGCCCCACATATGTCAAGTCATCCATCCAACTCCATTTCAGTTTGCTGAACACTGAATATATAAACACACCACTATGGGAAATTGATAAAGATATGGCCTGGAAATATTGGTTGATAGCAGAATTTCTGATTTCGGTGGCTGTGTGTGTTTAATATTACATCTCTCAGCACTGAGATGGCCAAATTATTCTGTTTATATAATGGCTCAGTCCCTGGAGGCTAGATGAGGAGAAACCAACCCCAATTTAGTCCTGTCAAGACTGCATCTCTATGGAATTAGGAGGCCCCCAGATCCAAGGATACTTTTTTGTCTCTAATCTTGGATGGGATTGCACTTCCCCATTCAAAACTGATGCACGGTCTAGGGATTGTTTTGTACTCATAGCTCCTACTTGGAGAACAAATGTAGTTGTGGCCAAGAAGGCGTTTGTACAGTTTTTTCTTGTGTGCCATTTATACTCTTTCCTGGATTAGGAGGTTCTTAAAACAGTCACATATACCAGAGTATTGTCACTTATTTATTGCAATTATTCTATATGAGTCTGCCCTTGAAGAGCACTTGGACGTTTCCACTGGTACAGAATTCAGTGGTGTGGGCAAGGATGGAAATGCCTTGGGATGGCCACATACCAGTCCTGCTTTGCAAGCTACATTGGTTGCCATTGTGCTCTGGGTAGAATTCTAGATGCTGATTATCATTATAAAACCTTACATGGCAGGGGGCCAGGTTATTTGAGGGATCGCCTATATCCCATGGTATTTGCTAGTTGCATAAGAACTGGCAGAATTGGAACGCTCAGGTCCCCTTGATTAAACAACCCTATCAGAACCCAGGAAGTGTGTCTTTTTGTTGCCACACCTGCCTTCTGGAACGAGATTCTCCCATGAAAGTCATGTGGCTCCCACTCTGATGGCATTCCCAAAAGCATTAAAAACCTCCCAGGCCTTAAAACGGGTTGGAAAGGATCCCCTTATTGGATTGTGTCTTTTGTATATATAGTGTACTGTCCAGAGAGATGCTGTTCTTGTATATTTTATATTGTGTTTTGCATGATGTTCTGTTTTAAATTGTGAAACATCCAGTCATTTTGGAGTGAAGTGATGTCTCAAATCTGATGAAATGAATAAGCTTGTGTGCTCCTATATAAAGTGAAAATTGCCTCATTGATACCATGATTTGGTTTTCAGGAGCCGGAAAGCAATTGCCATGCATTGATGCTTTTTAAGTTCAGCCATCTCATTCAAGAAATCCCTTTCTTGGTGGTTGGTGTCTTTCATTGTCTTGAGATCCCCTTGATAAGACTATTTCAATTCCCTTGCTTGTACAATCCCAGTATCTGTCGTGTTCTGTCTCTGAAAGGCTCCATGTTGGCTGAAGGAGTATGCATACAGAAGTTAAAAGAAATATTAATGATGTTCTGTAAGTACTTGGCAAATTATTAAGTTATTACTTACTTTTGTTTTCCTTATAAGGCTGAAGAGACCTTGAGAGCTTCAACTGTAAACTTGGTAGCCATGGGGAAATAGAAGACTTAAGTTGTGGGATAAAAGAAAACTAGATGAATGCGAGCTTAAAAATAAAGAGGCTATATTTGAAGTGAACATCCTGTTGTATGTGTGTGTTTACAACAGGACAAATGTGCAGACTGGCAGCAACATGAAGTTTTTGAAAGTTATAAAGACTTCAAGGCATTGGCTTTGATATTTTGTTATGGCTGTTTGTGCTGGCTGCATTACCCCCATGGCCCATGAATTATTTTAAAATGTTCTTCAGGGCAGAACTGATCAACTGCAGATTTCACTGTTGCAGAATTCTAGCCAACCTCCAGCTGGTTTATGTACTTGTTCTAAGTTCAGTGGACTTTTCAGATATGTTTTCCCTTCCTCCTCCTCCCATTTTCCACTGTAGCGACACATACAGGCACCATTCATAGGACTAGAGTCAACTAGTTTGGCAAAAGTCTAGAATGTGTGCTGGGAATTTGTGCTGGGAATAAAAGTAGGTACCGGTATCTCAGAGTTTGGCCAAAGATGGAATACAGCTGTAATTTCATCATCAAAAGAACTAAAAAGGCCTCAAAACTTTCCTTGTGTTTTTCTCTGATAGCAAATTGTAAGGGGGCTACGCAGGGTGAAATCTGTTGCTGGACTTGTAATACAGGGACATTTATTAAAATGCTTTTTAAAACAAAAACAAACAAGAAACAGCAACTTTCCAGATTGACTTTTTATCAATGTCTTTCTATTGTGAAGCACAATGCATGTAAATATGGTTCAATTCAGACCGAAGGATTTCTCATAACATGAGTTCAAAGCTGAGAAGGAAAATGCAGGTCTAGCTTTTGAGACATCCTTATTGCAAAGGATTTGGGCAACTCCTTTCAGATACCATTAATCATGTTAGTTTTTAGCACACATATGTTAGTGTTGATTATTTTAGTGAGCACATAGAAAGGCTTCCTTTGAGATAAAATGACCTGTCATATCTCCCAACAATGTACTCATTCGGGTTGTAATTAAATAACACTCAGTTTTCTGCTAGTTGTCTTCCCTATCTCTGTTTTTCCATCTTTTCCAACATTATGGACTTCTTAAAGATAGATAGGTCTTTGCATAATGTGTCCGAAATGTGATAATTTGATTCTGATCATTTGTGTCTCCTGTGAGAACTCTCATTTATTTTCTTCTATGAGCATGTATTTGTTTTCTTGAATATCCGTAGTATTCTAAAGAGTCTTCTTCAAACCCAAGTTCAAAAGCAACGAAATATCCTGTCTAGTCTATATTTTTTTTCACTCCCAACTTTCACTTCCATAGATTTTCACAGGCAGAAGAACCATTATCTGTATGATTCTGATATTTGTAGGTATTGACACATCACAGCATCTGAATGTTTTTCCCAAGTCAGTTTCACTGCTACCCTAAAACAAGAGCTGATCCATGGCGTATTTGTTGATTGCTGATTCTTTAAGATACTATAGAGTATCTTAAAAGGCAGGAATTATTTATCAGTGTCTTTGTTTGGATTTCTAATGCTGTTTTATTTGTTTGTTTATTTATATTTCACCTGTATTTTTATACACAACTCAAGGCAGTAAACATACCCAATACCCCTTCCTCCTCCTATTTTCCCTGCAACAACAACCTTGTGAGAGTGTCTGGCTTTCATGGCTAAGGCAGAATTAGAACTCACGTCTCCCACTTTATAGCCTTTCTAGGTTGCTGTAACTATTGCCATTAGTTTGCTCTCCTTTATATTTAATAATTGTCCCATTTTTTTCACTGTGTTCCTTAGTGTCTATGGAGATTCTCAGTCATCCAGGTCATGGTTGTTCCAAAAGTGCTTTTTTAAGAGGCAGCTGGACTTTCTGGGGGTTTTCTTTGAAGACATTTTGCTTCTCATCGAAGAAGCTTCTTCAGTTCTGGCTAAATGGTGGGCAATGGAAGGATTTATACTCCTTGGAGACAGCTGGTTCAGCTATCAGAGTAGCATAACCTTGTACTGCAAGGAGATAAAAGTGTAAATGTCAGCGGAAGAGAGAAATGAAATTGTGTCGGAGAATTAGAGAAGCCAGTTGTGTGTAGAAGAGGTAAAACTCAAAAGGTGAATGAGCTCTGAGACTCTGAAGCTACTACGAGTGAGAAAGGAGTAACAGCCTTATAATCTCACAAATTTTCAAAAGACACTGAGTAGCAACAGCCAGTTAGCAACAAATAATTGCTTTATTCCTCCTACAAACTGATAAGGAAGGGGAGGCAGCAACGCAACTTAGTACAAAGGAGCAATTACCAGCCTGTTAAATCCCCAGCAGGACCTATTGAAGTATAGGGGCTGGAAGGTGGAGGATAATTTACAACTAAATATAAGATTTAAAAAACATTAAGTCCTTGATAAAAGGAACAGAATTCTGAAGACTAGGAAAAAACTCATCATAGCTGCTTTTATTGCTATAAACTCTTGGCAGTTAAAAACAGAGTAAAATGAAAACTTGTAACATGTTTAAATATTTTCACTCAGTATCACTTATAAAAGTATTATCAGGCACTGCTAAGTAGATACAGTATATGTGTTGCATTTAACACATAGGTGTTATATATAGGTGTACATGTTCTATAATAAACTTGTCTATAGGAAAAGCTTTTATAGCCTTCTAGTCAGAAGGGATGTTTTGTGCCCAAACCTACCTAATTATAACTCTCTCACATGAACTTTAATTATTAGAGGTTCTTACAAGTAGGGTATATTTCTAAGGTATCTTGGATGTTGACATTCAGCTATAAAGAATAATAGTATATTTTTCCATTTTTTGGGATCAAGTTACTGTTTTTCCATTGATGTCCGTTAGCATGCCAATTTGAGGTTAGGAGTTCCTGAATTTGGGAATCTTTGTCCCTATCTTTTTGCATTTCCACTGTCTTTACAGACATTGATGTAATTACTGCTTCTTGTCTCTTCTATCAGCTATTTGAAATTCAAGTTCCATCCTGAGATCTTTGCCTTTCTTGGGGGTGGCTTCTCTCGTTTTCTTGGCAATTCCCATCTTCTGTTGACCCCGTTAGCTTTTTTTTTTGTTTGATTATTTGTTTGGCAATCTCTTATTACATTCATCTTTAACAAGTTCTATGATTTCATTCCACAGTTCCTCTGGTTGCCTATCAATGAGGTTTAGGACTTCAAAGCAATTCCTGAGGTTTTCATTGCAAATGGTGGGTATACATTCAGCATCATACTTTGGAAACTGGTTGGCTTTTTTCTTCTGCTTTGGCTGTACTTGGAACTTGCACATGAGCAGTCTGGGATCTATTCCTGGCTAATGTCTTTCGGTATTAAACCATAGCTCTTCCCCTTCTTAGTAATAATGCAGTGAATTTGATTTCTATATATTTTAGAATAGAATAACAGAGTTGTAAAGGACCTTAGAGGTCTTCTAGTCCAACCCCCTGCTTAGGCAGGAAACCCTACACCACTTCAGACAGACGGTTATCCAACATCTTCTTAAAAACTTCCAGTGTTGGACATTTATAACTTCTGGACGCAAGTTGTTCCACTAATTAATTGTTCTCACTGTCAGAAAATGTATCAGTTCTAGGTTGCTCCTCTCCTTGATTAGCTTCCCATTGCTTCTTGCTCTATCCCCAGGTGCTTTGGAGAATAGTTTGACTCCCTCTTCTTTGTGGCAGCCCCTGAGATATTGGAACACTGCTATCATTTTATATAGTAATATTCATGTATAGAGGTGCCATTTAGTGGTGGGATTCAAAAAGTTTTACTACTGGTTCTGTGGGTATAGCTTATTGGGTGTGGCATGTCTTGGTGGGTGTGGCTTGGTGGGCGTGGCAGGGAAGAATACTGTAAAATCTCCATTCCCTCCCCACTCCAGGGGAAGGTTACTGCAAAATCCCCATTTCCTCCCCATCAGCTGGGACTCAGGAGGCAGAGAATAGATGGGGGTGGGGTCAGTCAGCAGTGGTATTTACCGATTCTCTGAACTACTCAAAATTTCCGCTACCGGTTCTCTGGAACTGGTCAGAACCTGCTGAATGCCACCTCTGGTGCCATTTCCAATTGTGGGAAAACAGTGTTACTAATGAAAAATCACTGGTTTAGCAACACTAATAAGTTGCTCCCTTTCTCATTTCTGTTTCATAAATCCATGTAATTTCCAACATACATATTCTCAAACCAGAAATACCGCATATTGCTTGCATATTCTGTTGTTCTGAGAATAAAACTTATTTCTGCATCAGTGGTTGGAGTGTAAGCTTGAATAATTGTCACATTAAATGCTTGTCCACAAAGTCTAATTAATATTATTGGTTCATTGACTGCATTGTACCCAAGAACTGTCTTTATTACCCAAGTAATAATAATAATAATAATAATTTTTAATTTTATATCCCGCTCTCTCTCCCCAAAGGGACTCGAGGCGGGGCACAGGCACTTAAAAATACAATTAAAACCACAGACAAAATACAAAATTAAAAATGAATTAAATTAATCCTGCGCTAAAAACCCATAAACTAAAATTCCCCCTTTAAAACCCCTAACCTTAAAAGAGACTACCCAAGGCCGGCCAGGCGAAAAAGATGTGTCTTTAATTTTAAACGGAAGGAGCGGAGGTCCGTAGTTGTCCTAATGTCGGGGGGAAGGTTGTTCCAGAGGGCTGGGCCCGCCACAGAGAAGGCCCTTCCCCTGGGCGTCGCCCGCTGACAGAGTCTAGTGAACGGCACCCGGAGAAGTCCCTCTCTGTGGGAGCGAATCGGCCGTGAGGATGTATGGGGCAGGATCCGATCCCGCAGATAGCTAGGTCCCGAGCCATGGAGCGCTTTGAAGATGATGACTAACACCTTGAAGCGCACCCGAAAGACGACAGGTAGCCAGTGCAGCTCGCGCAAGAGCGGTGTTACGTGGGTAAACCTAGAGGTTCCCATTATTGCTCGCGCGGCTGCGTTCTGGACCAACTGAAGCCTCCGGGTGCACCTCAAGGGGAGCCCCATGTAGAGACAATAGTCCAGTCGGGATGTCACGAGAGCATGAGTGACTGTGCGAAGGGCGTCCCGATCCAATAGGGGGCGCAACTGGCGTACCAGGCGAACCTGGTAAAACGCCCTCCTGGCCACGGCTGTCACTTGATCTTCCATGGACAGCCGGGTATCCAGGAGGACACCCAAGTTGCGCCCCCCATCCACAGGGGCAAGATGTTCGCACCCTATGGCCAGAGATGGCATCAACTGGTTGAATCGGGCAGCCGGAAACCACAGCCACTCGGTCTTGGTCGGGTTGAGCCTGAGTCCGTTACTTCCCATCCAGATCCGCACGGCTTCCAGGCACTGGCACATCACCGCTACGGCATCGTTGGGGTGGTTTGGGGTAGATATATACAGCTGAGTATCATCAGCGTAGAGATGATACTCTACCCCAAAACCACGGATGATCTCACCCAGCGGCTTCATATATGTGTTGAACAGGAGAGGCGAGAGGACCGACCCCTGAGGCACCCCACATGTGAGGGGTCTCGAGGTCGACCTCTGCTCTCCCGTCAACACAAATTGCGATCGGCCAGAGAGGTAGGAGGAGAACCACCGTAAAACGGTGCCTCCCACCCCCAACCCCCCCAGCCGATGCAATAAGATACCATGGTCGATGGTATCGAAAGCCGCCGAGAGGTCTAATAGAACCAGGATGGAGGAACAACCCCCATCTCTGGCCCTCCAGAGATCATCCACCAACGCGACCAATGCCGTCTCGGTGCTATGCCCAGGCCGAAAGCCGGACTGGCGCGGGTCTAGATAATCAACTTCCTCCAGGTGACGGGGAAACTGTTGTGCCACCACACTCTCAACAACCTTCGCCAAAAAGGGAAGGTTGGAGACAGGACGATAGTTAGATAATAGAGCTGGATCCAAAGAGGGCTTCTTGAGGAGGGGTCTCACCATGGCCTCTTTTAGGGAGGCAGGCAAGGAACCCTCACTCAAGGATGCATTGACAACCACTTGGAGCCAGCCTCGTGTCACCTCCCAGGATGCCAGTACAAGCCAGGAGGGACACGGGTCCAGTAAACATGTGGTGGCTCGCAGTCGCCCACGAAGCCTGTCCATATCATCGGAAATAACGGAGTCAAACTCCTCTCAAACAAGATCCGCCTCGTGGCATTCCACTGGGCCATTAATGGGGGTTAGCTCGTTCTGTATCTGAGCGATTTTCTCCTGCAGATAAGACACAAATTCCTCTGCTCTGCCCTGTAAGGGGGCTTCCCGCACCCTCTGTTGAAGGAGGGAGCGGGTCACCCTAAACAGGGCGACAGGGCGGTTATCTGCGGATGCTATGAGAGTGGCACAATGGTGGCGTTTGGCCACTCTCAGCGCCACAATGTAAGTCCGTAAATGGGCTCTTACCTGTGTCCGGTCAGATTCAGATCGGCTAGACCTCCATCTTCTCTCTAGGCGTCTCTTGTGGCGTTTCATCACCCTCAGCTCCTCGGTGAACCAAGGAGCCAGGGTGGCTCGCCGCCGCAAGAGAGGCCGCAAGGGCGCGACCCGATCCAAGGCTCCCGTGGTCACAGTATTCCATGCGGCCACGAGGTCCTCCATCGGGGCGCGGGTCAGGGGCACAGGAAGTGGCCCAAGCGCCGCCTGGAACCCATCAGGGTCCATCAAGCGCCTGGGGCGGAACCAGATTGGTGATTCAGGTTCCGCCTCCCCGCGGAGGGGAGTAGCGGTCGGAAAGTCGAGCCGGAGAAGTGAGTGGTCTGACCATGACAAGGGCGTGATGACTATATCCCCTATACCCAGATCACTCTTCCATTGGTCAGAGACAAAGATGAGATCCGGTGTATGTCCACCCTCGTGGGTGGGGCCTTGAATTAATTGGGTCAGGTCCATGGCCGTCATGGAAGCCATTTGAAGATGATGTGCCAAGTGCCATCTTCCTGATTAAAAAAAACATTTTTCATGTCCTTAGGTAGTAAACAGTATGATCATCTGACTGAAAGTGTCCAGTTCCAGTCCATTTCAGTTCACTCATGTCTAAGAAGTCCATGTGTAGCCATTTTACTTTGTCTTTCACTTAGTTGGGTATCATTTTCACACATACGTTTTCTGTATAGTAACATCAGCAATTAGAGATCCCATAGCTTTAAGCTAGCTAATCCCTAAATACCATATTCCAAAAGAACCACCTCTTTTCTTCAGGGGCTTATTACCGTATTTTTCAGATTATAAGATGCACCTTTTTCCCTTAAGAAAGAGGCTGAAAATCTGGGTGCGTCTTATACACTGAATACATTGTTTTTTGCTTCCTGAAACCCCACCTCTTTACCAAAATAGCCATGCATAGCACCTAGAAGGTTAGCCCGGTTTCTTTTCTTTTTTTTAAAAGGGCATGAATAGCCTTTAGGAGGCTCGTAGAGTTCTCCTGGGGGCTGGGGAGGGCAGAAATAAGCAAAAATGGTCCGTTGTTTGCTCATTTTTGGCTCCCCCAACCACAGGAGCACTCTACAAGCCTCCTAAAGGCTATTCATGCCCTTTTTTTGAAGAAAAGAAACCAGGCCCATTTTTGGGAGGCCTGCAAAATGCAAAAACTTTTTTTTAAAATTTGCCTCTTCAAAATCTTGGAGTATAAGACTTGGTGCGTCTTATACTCCGAAAAATACGGTAGGTGCCATCTGACTTGAGAGGACTGTCATCCAGCATTATCTTATCAGTTACGTTATCTTGACTGTCCATGCAGTTTTCTTAGTAAAATTCAGGAATGGCTTACCATTGTCCTGCCCTGCATGGTATGATATAATGCCTTGCCATTATTGCTAAAGTCATTATCTGCCTCTTCTATCTTGCTGCTGCTCAATATAGATGTATTGTCAGTTTCAACTAAGCAGCTTTGACTAGGAGAACGTACTCTTTGGAATACCCTCCAAGCATTCTTCCTTCATTCCTTCCAGGAACATATTCAGCTGTCACAGTAGGGCAGCCTAGCGGGACCGGGGAGATGGGGCGGGGATGTACATTGAATTGCAGAAATAATTACACCAAGGAATAAAAGTAAGGAAATGAATCAGGGTGTTTGAAGTTTTACAAGAAATCCGTAGTAGTGTACCGCTGTAATATTAAAACAGCTAGCACTCTGGTGAAACAGCTAGCATTCTGGCTGTTGAGTAGAAGTTGAACTTTTAGACATTATCTGATTTAAAAAAAACCAATAGGCTTCTTAAGTCTTCCTTTCCCAGCTGCCTTCTGTGTTTGATCAGGGTCTTCTCAGCTTGGGAAGCTTTGTTCTCAGGTACTAAGACAAGGCCATTTAGGCAGTGTCCCTGTGACCGTGGCTCTCATGTTTATATTCCTTCCGGAGATGCTCTTTGCCTCTTGTCAGAGGAGCTTTGATCCACAAGCTCCCCAATTAAATTTTCCAAGTGCTGGTTTCTGTGTTCAGTGAAGGGTTGGGGATGGGGAGGGTGTTCTGGATTATATGGTATGTCATGCTACTAGTTTAGAGTTCTGCATTCATGTGCATGCCCCCTTTGATGTACTCATATACTTACTAATCTTTACCCATCAAACTAACTGTGGACTCATGGCACTCTAGTCATTACAACTCGTGTCATGGAAAGAATGCTCCTGCTTTTGGCAGCTGCAAGTCTCTTTCCCCAACCCTCCAAAGGCAGCAGCCACTATTTGGTCTTGCGTTCTCTGCATAAACTTGGCACATCTTTTCTTTTCTTTTTTTCTGTTTGGTAGGAGGGTGATTTAGCTTGGACAATAGGCAGGAGAATACATCAAAGTGAAGCTGTTCAAATACAGGGAGTGATGGGGAAGAGAATTTTTCCCATGAAAAATTATTCATGAAAATGTAGACACATAGTTTCAACCAACTCCGCCCCCCCTCCCATCAAAAGAAAAACCTTAAGTACTAAGCAAGGTGCTGTGAATGTGAAGTTTCTCTAAGTATGATATATGGGCTTCTTCCTGCTTTCCATAACTTCTTATTTGAACTGATGAAATGTGATTTCCGATGCCACAAAATAAATCTGTATTACTTGTTAGCTGCTTGATGTGAATCAAGAGATTATAATTACCTGGTACAGAAAGTATATTTGTTAGAAAGACATCTTAGTCTGGCTTCAGAATTAGACAACTTAGATACTATAACCTGCTATGGATGTGGAGGCAAGCAGCAACTGTGGAAGCACAAGGCAATCGCTTGTTAATTAAAAGAGAAATATGTACTGTGAAAGTACAAAGACATCAAAGACAAAGGGTTAGTGAACTTCTAATAATTATAAAGCCATGTAAGGATAATTTAAACAGATAAGCATATTTTGCAACTTTATTTCCTTAATTCTATCCCCTGTCGTCATTGTCGTCCCCCCCCCCCCCCCCAAATGAAATAGGTAAAACTTTAAAGTTTTTAGCCATACTTAGGCTTTCACATGAAGGCTCAAAGTGTTGTCCTTGTAAAATAACAATTTTTCTGTGTCTTGTTGCAGTTCATTTGTTATTCGTTTTAAGTGCTCAGAAACAAAGGACATGTTATCTTTGATCGTTTTCCAGAGATACACTCTTTCCCAGAATGATGGGCACGCATCCATGTTGTTGCTGCAGGATATCCAGTTAGTATTCTTCCATAGCACTCCTTTCATTGTTTAGTCAGTTACTACTCAGAGCATCCCATTTTTCAGCACTGATGACTTTTCAGCTGTAGTTCAAGACTGCACTAATATAATGCGTTGTCTTTTGGGCAATGATTGCCATGGTGCCATCCTTTCCGAAAAAGGAAATTAGCAGCATTAAGGCATGGTTCAAGAAATAGGCAATCATTTGGACCTGATGAATCAAATTTGTGACTATATTAGATGGTGTCACAAAATGCCTTTCAGAAGCATAGCCAATGACAAAAACTCACTCCCCAAGCCAAACTACTAAGTTCCTCTTCCCACTCTCTTAAAATGGTTTCTATGACCCATTTACTTGTTTTCCGACCTTCTTCCAAAACTAGCAATATGTTACCACAGACATTGACCATTTCTATTTTGTAAGGATGACTGTGGAAAAAATGTGGAGCCCAGATACAACATTGTAAGTTGAGGATGCACTGTTTTTTTCAGACCAGCATCCAGTTTTTTAAAAAATAATATGCTGGAAACTATGCAGCATTGGCCAACAACAAAACTCAACTTTTTTTAATTGATGTAAATATGGAGTTGCATTTTCCAGGTGCTGTATGTTACCTTGTGTCTCAAATTTAGTGAATTTATTGTACATAAAGATGTTAATATGCTTGGCATTTTGTTGCATAGGCTGACATATTTCCATTTTTTCCAATTGTTTCTAAATCAGACAGAATAAATGACCTGACAATTTCAAGAAAATTATTCTCATGTGCCATATTCCATCCCCATATTATTTTTCAATGCACACATTATTGTTAACAATATGCAACTTTGATGCACTGACCAGTCACTTAAATCTCAATATCTAGATCTTTTTTTAGAGTATTAATTCCATGTTACGTTTGTAAACTTCCAGAAACATCTGTCTGGAAACACTTGGAAGGAGAATGTTGCCCTGTCCTAGATGGGCTCTAGATCTGACCCAATAAGCCAGTTCTTTTGGTTGTTATTGTGCTAGTGTTTTTAAGCCTTGGAGTTAAAGTGATGCACTAAAGCTGAAATGTTGTGATAGCAGAGATATATTACATTTAATGACAGTCTCTTTGATCTTTTATTTTACAAGTCTCCTCCCACAGCTTTTCTGTTTTTATCTGTTTAATTTGTAAACTGTGTATGTGTGTATGTGTATACACAGGAATGACAATACAAAGATACCCCGAGCATATGGTGTAACAAATAGCCACAAATGTTTAAATAAAACTGTAGAATGCTACATGTTTTCCATGTGGGACAGAAAATTGTACTCAACTTGGCTGAAGTGTTAAATACCTACATTATGTAGCATCGGAGTTCTCAGTGTTTTTGTTTGATTGGTGGCACTGCCTCTCCTCTAACTTGAGTTTAATTTTGAAAAATATATTTTATGAAGTCTAGAAGCTTTCAGCTGAATAATTGAAAATTCTTAAAATGAAAATATGATTTTCAGGAGCTCGGCAGGAATTGTGAATGTGTTGCCTTGATATAAAGGAAGGAGCAGTTCCAAATATTCAAAAGCTATAGGCATCCATGCTATAAAAAGCAATAGGATTCACAACTTAAGAGAAAGTTTCTGTCAATGAAGAAATTGACAATCATTTTCATATAATAATTCCAAGCAAATAAGAGTGAAAGTGGTAAAATGATTCTGTCAAGCATTGCTATAGAAAAAAAGAATTGAAGATGGGTCTTGTCAAGGCGGATTAGGGAGGAAAGAAGGCGTGGAGAGAAGTTGTTTTCTCTATATATCCCTAGGTTGGTTGGATAGATACATGCATTCAAATCTTGTACCTAAGAAAAGATATCAAGAGGTTCAAGCATTTTCATTTGGTTAGACTGCACTTGATTGGGTCAAAATCTTACATGCCACATACAATGTTTTAGGCATAGTGTGCTTTGAGGCTTGCAGTAAAACATATTCAAAGAGACAATTGGTGCCCAAATGAGCATACTGTGTGGCTAGCCTGGAAAAAAAAAGAGCAAGCTATGGATCAAGCTCTCTGAAGAGAGTTTTTATTGGCCAAACTCTAGGAAAGAAAATAGATTTTTTGGGGTGGGGTGGGGGGTGGGAAGGAGGTGGCGGCTGAAATTTGTGTGCTCCTGAACTGCTGTCTCATTCCTTTAAGTCTCTTCCAATTAAAAGCGCTTTGGTCTGATGTCTTGCCAGTGCTGGGAATTGGTTGGAGAGGAGGAGTTGGAAAGCTAAAGCTGGGCTTATTTGTCAACTTGTGAGTAAAAATAGGGTAGCTGTGTGTGTGTGTGTGTGTGTGTGATACAAGCATTTGTACTGCCGTGTGTCTGTCTCATTCTTGGATTGTGTTCCTCCGTGCCCGTTCTCTCCCTCTTCTTTGTGTTTCCCTCACAGTCTCTGCCATGAATTCTCTCTGACCCCTTGGGGCCGTTCCCACTTGAAGCTTTGAAGTGTGTGCCCAGAGCTTGATTGACAAGGAAGTTTTAGTGGCGGCAACTGGAGAAACTGAAAAGGGCAGGGCTTTGAACTAAACGGCTTTGAGCTCCGAGATGCTGCGCTTAGTTATCTCCTTCAGAATGTTAATTATTCATCACGATAATTGGGCAGGAGAGAAAAAAAAGAGAGAAGAGGTTATTAAAAAATTCCAACACTAACACACTACAAAACCTCATTTTCCAATTCTGTGGCTGGCGTGAAAAGGATAGTGTGTGTGCGAAGAAGCTGAGGGAGGGTTTTGTTGTTGTTGTTTTCCTTTAATCCATTCTCTAAATAGTAGGATCCCTTCAGATGAAGACAGCGGAAACATCAAAGCTTTTATAAGAGTTTTCTTGGAGTTTCTTAACTGTGTCTGGTACTTTTTTAATTAAAAAGTTTACGAAGAGCCGCCTTCGTGACTGGCTTCTGGTGACGTTAGCCAACCTTGTATCCCACTGTCTGGGAGAGAAAAATATTCTAAAAAGACTAATAAATACTGTTTTTGCCACTATAATATCTGGTTGATGCTCTGGAGGATCAAACAGTGAATGGAGGACCCATTCACTGAAAGAGAGACGAATCTAGCTGCCATGCAGGCACAAGTCTGTAGAATTCTTTATAGCCTAATGTTGTTGTACAATATCTCAGGGTGAAGTAATTACTAAAGTTTGTTATTTTCAATATCCATTGTTGTACTTGGATTTTTCCAGTATCCAGATACCAGCAGAAATCATTTCAAAAGTAGCAGTGTGTTTATACCATTCTAGTAATTAGACAAGAGATCTGAAAATCTTTTCTTTATGAATGTTGATAGCAGTTTGTTAGAAGTAAAAATCCTGCTTATATTCATTGCACTTTATCCTGCTGCCGATTTATGCAGTTTAGAAATAATTGTTTCACAGCTTGGTGAGGGTTTTTTGGGTGGTGGTCTTGCTGCTCAGATATAAATTCAGATTATTTATAAGAAACTTAAACTGTATTTATTTTAGAATAATTTACACACACACACACACACACACACACACCTTTCCCAAGGTAAACTTTTTATGAAATTAATATGCTTAAAACTAATAATGAAAAATTCTTCCTCTTGTCCCTTTTCTTGCTCTTTACTCAGAAGATTTTGGCAAAAGTCTATCAAAAGCTGTAAAATCATGCCTAATATCTATTTAGTAATAACTTTCTATGCATTTATTGATTATATTATAATTTTGACTATAATAGGTGAGAGTTCTATACCCAACTGATCTACACAGAGAACTTGTCTGCTGCAGAAATATCCAGTTAGGGTCATTGCCTAGTTACCAAGTTTAAAATCCCAAATTTGTAATCTAATGTATAGATCTGTCCTAAAAACTATTTCTACTGATACGGTAACAGTAGCATGCTCTGCAGAGACAATAGTATGTCAATGTACATTTAATCTTCAGAATGAAGATTAAATGCTATGTAGTATATATATAATTTACTGTAAACTACCGAGAGTCTTGCAACTGTGGTGTATATACATTTGTTAGATAATTAAAAGAAGAAAACAACTATTATAATTCTGAATATCTTTTCTAGAATGCTTAGATGGGTTCAATAGGAAACTGGCAAGAACAGTTGCGTCGGAGAATGGAACAAATACTGAGGAAGGTTCCTCTCACCTGTAACCTCCTCAACAATGATAATTTATATCATTTTATTTATTTAAAGCATTTTTACCCTCATCTTTACTAAAAAGGCTCATAGAGCAATTTTCAAATGACAAACATAAATTAGTTCTTGGCCTCTAGTTTACAATGTACAAAATAGGTTGCAAAAGGAAAAAAAATGATAGGAAAGAAGAATAAAAGAACACATAGATAAGCACCAGTTTTTCAAGACACAATTCTTATGACAGTCAGGGATGGAAAAGAGAATTTTCCACATACCACTCATAGTGTTAATGTAAAAATTATTTTCAGGATCTGTAACTAAGAAATCTCTGGATGAATAAACATTTGAGTTATAATGCTGAATTATATTATGATCATACATATTTAAAGGGTTTTTTTTTGTTTTCTAATGAAAGTTTAGTCTGGTATTCCTCAGAGAAATAGATAGGGTCCCATTCTACATCTAGGATTAACATTATTATAATTTCATGATAATGTATTCTTGCAAGACTAATAGGGGAAGAACAATTTCAGCAATTCTTCTGTTTGTTCTTATTCTCTGATTTCTCTCCTATTGCAGGCTAACCTTTTCCCTGCTGCTATTGTATATTTTGGATCTGAAGTGCACAAGGGTGAGTAGTTGTGCCTCCATAGTAAAGGCTGCATAGATAAATTGTGAAAACCTTTCTGTGATATGCAGATTTTTTTAAAAATTACCCCATGAGTATTGAGGTATTAATAAATGTATAGCATATCAGTTTCTATGGACTTTTAAATCGGAGTATGTTTCTTTGGATAGCTGCTGGAATAACCACTCCAATGTAAAAATATCAGTAGGGGAAATATCTGGAAAGTGAAATAGTAGGGGACAGGTTCAAATAAGATTTATTATCCAACTCATGGAATTTTATTTTAGAATAAGTTTATTTACAATTTTTTAAAAAACAGATTTTTCCATTATGCATACTTCAACGATACATTGCAACAAGTGTGAATGAATATACATCCATTAAACCAATAACTTCCAAACAATAGTTAGGACTATTTTTGATTTCCCTTTCTTTGTTTCATCCAATTATACCATAAATTCCAGCAGTTATAGTAATCGGTATCCTTCTGGTTCCTGAGTAGTTTCGTTAGACTGTCTGCTTCCGTACATTCTGTAATTTTCCAGATCAGTTTATTTTCTGAGGGTAGCAACTCATTTTTCCATTCCTGCGCAAATAATATCCTAGCTGCTGTGATGATATGGAGGGTCAGATAACATTTGTCCTTGTTTATTTTATCGGGTTTCATTCCCAGTAGAAAGACCTCTGGTTTCATCTCAATTGAATATCCTGTAACCTGTATAATCCATTTCCTAATCTTTGACCAATATTTACCAGTTTGGGAACAAGTCCACCATTGGTGATAGTAAGTCCCTTTATTATTTCCACATTTCCAACACTCTGGGGATGTTCCTGGATACTTTTTTTGCAATCCTTGCTGGTGGAAGGTGCCAGCGATAGACCATTTTATAAATATTTTCCTTATAGGAGGTTGCCAGTGTGCGCTTCATATTTTTGGTCCAGATCTCATCCCATTTATCCAGGTCGGGAGGAGACCCTAAATTCTTTCCCCAGGCAATCACAGAGTCCTTAACTACTTCCTCACCAATCCATTGTTGTATCAGAAACTGATAACATCTGGACAATAATTTCTTTTCTGATCCTAATAAGGTTTTATCCAATTAATGTGCTGTTCTATATATTCCTTCCTTCCCTTTATCCCTTCTGGTTCTTGATTGAATTTGAGCATAAGCCCACCAATCTATCTCTATACCTGCCTTAGACATATCCTCCCGCGTTTTTAGTTCCCCTTGGGCATCTAGTAGGTCCTGGTAGGTCAGTGGTGCTTCTTTATTGTATAGTGTTGAATATGTCACGGCCTCTAGTGGAGCAAGCCAAGTCGGAGCCATTGAGTAATACTTAAACCTAACTCTTTCCCATGTTTCCAATAGAATTCTCCTAAGGTAATGCTTCTTAAAATGCCTACAATTTATCCCCCTCTCTCTCTACATAAAATGATGCCACCCTTGTCCTAGATCATGGCCCTCTAATGTAAGTACCCGCTTCCTTCTCAACAATATCCAGTATCTAACCCAAATCAGGTTTGCTGCCTGGTAATATAACTCCCATTTTGGCAACCCAAATCCTCCTCTGGCTGGTGATTCTTGAAGCATTTTCAATTTAATTCTAGCTTTCTTCTTCTGCCAAATAAATTTCATCACATATTTATCTAATAGGTTGAAGAAGCTATTATCTAGTCTCACCGGGGCAGTCTGAAATAAATAAATCCATTTTGGGAGAACATAAGTTTTGATTGTTGCTATCCTATCAAGTAGGGAGAGTTGTAGGTTTCCCCACTTTTCTAAGTCTAATTTCATTTGAGTCAAAAGTTTTAGATGATTGTCTCCTTTAATTGAAGTACACTTGGAAGTCAGCCAAATACCTAAATATTTTATTTTTTTCACGATCTGGAGGCCCAATTTTATTTCTAATTCATTTCGTTGTTTCAATACCATATTTTTTACTATAATCTTTGTCTTAGCCTTATTAATTTGGAAACCCGCAACTCTGCCATATTTCTCTATCTCCTGAATTAATTCATTTCCTGAATCTAAGGGATCTTCTAAGATGAAGGCTAAATCATCCGCGAAGGCCTGGATTTTATATTATTCCGCTCTAACTTTCAGTCCCTTTATCTCCTAATTACTCCTAATTTCCCGAAGAAGAGGTTCCAATGTAAATATAAATAGGATCGGAGATAGTGGACATCCTTGTCTTGTCCCCTTTTTAATCTCAACCCGCTCTGTCTCCTCTCCATTGATTAGAATTCTGGCTGTTTGTGTGGTATAAATAGATCTTATTGCCCGCATAAAATTATCCCCAAATTCCATTTTTTCCATCAAGGCAAACATAAATTTCCAGTTGACTCTATCAAATGCCTTTTGGACATTGATAAAGATAAATGCCGCTTCTTTATCCGAGTGGGCCTCGTAATACTCCAGGGCGTTAATAATCATCTTCAGATTATCTCTTATTTGTCTGTGTGGGAGAAAACCATTTTGATCACTGTGTATGTACTGATCCAGAAACCCTTTCATTCTCCCTGCCAGAATAGAGGTAAAGATCTTATAGTCAGTATTCAGGAGAGATATAGGCCTGTAGTTTTTGATCAGTGATAAATCTGTTCCTTCCTTAGGGATCAAGGAAATATAGGCCTCTGTCCAGGAAGGTGGAATCCGACCTTCAAAGAGGACTCCATTAAAAACCTCTGACATATATTTCGCTACCATATCTAAGGCTTTTTTATAAAATTCCGTGGTTAGCCCATCTGTGCCAGGGGTTTTCCCAGTTTTCTGCTTCTCAATTGCCACCTGGACTTCACTTTCTGTGATTTCTTTATTGAAAATTTGCCTTACCTCTTCTGATATTTTGGGGAGGCCCAACCTTCCTTCATACTGTTCAATTTCTTGCTCCATCCCATCTTCCCCCTTATATAGTTCTGAGAAAAAATCCTGTACAATCTTCCTCTTGCCTTCCCTATCAATTACCCATCCTCCATTTCCATCTTTCAATCCACCTATTTTACTCCTTTCCTTTAACTTCTTGATTCTAAAAGTTAGCCATCTTGGAATCATGGAATTTTAACAGGGGTCCAAACCAGTGTGTGTGTGTGTGTGTGTGTGTGTGTGTGTGTGTGTGTGTGTGTGTGTGTGTGTGTGCGTGTGTTTATTTTAATCCTGTCATACAGGTAGTCCTCAATTTAGCAACAGTTTGTTTAGTTCAAAATTAACAACAGCACTGAAAAAAGTGACTTATGGCCGTTGTTCAAGTTATGATCTTTCCAGCATGCCCATGATCATGTGATCAAAATTCAAATGCTTGGCAACCGGTTCATATTTATGACAGTTGCTGTGTCCCATGCAATCCCCTTTTGTGACCTTCTGACACGCCAAGTCAATGGGCAAGCCAGATTCACTTAACAATTGGGTTACTAACTTATCAGCTGCAATGATTCACTTAACAAACATGGCAAGAAAAGTCGTAAAATGGGGCAAAATTCATGTAACAAATGTCTCACTTAACAATAGATATTTTGGGCCCAGTTGTGATTATAAGTTAAGGGCTACCTGCACTTTTACAGAAAAGATATATTCAGAAGCAAGGCAGAAAAGCTGCATGATACGTGGTTGTTAGTGGTATAAACTGACATCTGTGAAAGCATCCTTTAGATACAGCCTCTGCAGCTCAGTTTTAGTGAACATGGTTACAAAATGATTGCCACTGAGAAAGGAGTGCAGCATTTCAATCCCTCCCCTGTCCCTTTATTCTAGGAACTTTTTAAAAAAATTAAGTGAGGCAGAATTGAGTATCCCGGGAATGTCTGCAAGAAGTCCACAGACATATATCTCTCTCCCTTCCTCCCTCTCCCCCCCCTGCCTCACACACACACTCAATAAAAGTTTCAACAACATAGTAAGAACTAGTACAAAGTAAAGTTGATTGATAAAGAAAAAAGAGAGAGAGAGAAATAAAAGAAATTGCTAAAAGTACAAAGGTTTGTTCTTTTGTCTAGAAGAGGTTTTTTGTTGCAAATAAGTGTACTGTCTTGTCTCTAATCAAACACTTTTTAGATAATTTAGCCATTTTAGCAAGTTCTGTCATCTTTGCTAACCTTTTCTCCATTGTAGAAATGTTTTAGTATGTTTTGTAAGATGCCCAGAGTCATTGATTTTGATGGATGATTATAGAAATTGAATAAATAAATATGTAAATAAAAAGTATTCCATAGCTCATTTCAACAGTTTCTTTTCTAAGTCCTGGGAAGAAATGTTTTGATTTCAGTAGAACATTCATCTTTAAAATCTTATCAGACACTATATGTATTTGAACCTGTTTTCTGCTGTTTTTAAATGCCCATCAAGCATGATAAAATGACTATTTCATTGTTTCCAACATAAATTTGAAGTACTTTTATATATTCTAGTTACATTTTCTGGTGTCCTATATCTAAAATATATCATTTTATAAAAGTTCTCTTTAAGATTATGACATAATGTGAATTTTAATCTTTTCAACCACATATTTTCCCACTGTTCCATCAGTATATTATCTCCAAAATTCTTAGCCCATTTTATCATTTAATCTGCCATTTGTCCTCCTTCATTTTTTAAATGAAAAATTACATTTTAGCAATTTTGTATACATTTAATTTCAAATCCCAATTTTAAATTCAAATTACATTGTTTAATAGCACAAATTCTTTTGTTACTTTTAATTTCTCTGGTAAAGCTAAGCAACAAAACTAAGTCTCCCTTGCCTCCTTGTTCTCTTGATTTTATTTAAAATCCCCCTTGGTAATATTCTAGTATCCCATGATATTTTAACCTAGGCCTGTTATTCTTATCTATAAAATGCTTCATGTGCTAAGAGTCATAAAGGTAGTTTGGGGCATAGCTTGGATTTTTATCTATTCCGTATTCTCAATATGGCATGTCTGACATAATGAAATCTACGTTGACTTTATTATACCACAAGTATCCATGTCATCCAAATCTCAGGTAATCTCCTTCTAACTCTAAAAGTCACCCAAACCAAAAACGTGCTAAAAATGTTATCCGGTCCTTCTCTTTCCTTTGTATTTGTAGTACCTTATATTTAAGTCATGAATTTTTTCTCTTGCTAAACAAACTTATGTACTTTTCAGAGTATAAGACGCACCTTTTTTTCCTCTAAAAAGAGGCTGAAAATCTGGGTGAGTCTTACACATCAAATACAGCATTTTTTTTGCCTCCTGAAACCCCGCCCCTTTCACCAAAATGGCCCTGCAGAGCCTTATAGAGGCTTCCAGAGAGCTCCTGGGGAGGGCAGAAATGTGCCTAGAACGGGCTGTTTTTGCTCCCCTCCCAGCCCCCAGCAGCACTTTATAAGCCTCCATAAGGCTATGCGTGCAATTTTTTTTACCATAAAACGGCTCATTTTCGTGAAAAAATGGCTGTTTTTTGCTTGTTTTGCCCCCGCCCCAGGAGCACTCTGCAAGCCCCTCCAAGGCTAGTCATGCTTTTTATTTGAAAAAAAACAGGCCTGTTTTCGCATAAAACGGGCCATTTTGGGGAGGTTTGCAATGCAAAAAGGTTTTTTTTTCCCTTTTGGAAAGGTTTTTAGTTAGAGGGGCTGATGAGAATTACGTTGGTCAAGTGCTGTGCCTGCAGAAACAAAGCCTTATGTGCTACAGCGATTTCCTTCTCCAGCACATGGGTAAATACATCTGGAAACATCTACCTACCTACCTACTTCTCTCTCTCTCCCTACCTATCTACTGTATTTCTCTCTCTATTTCTCTCTCTATCCCTCTACCTACCTACCTATCTACACACTCTCTCCTCCTACCTACGTACTGTATTTCTCTCTCCCCCCTCTATCTAACTATATACCTACCTACTCTCTCTCCCTCCCCCTACCTATCTACTGTATTTCTCTCTCTATTTCTCTCTCTATCCCTCTACCTACCTACCTATCTACACACTCTCTCCTCCTACCTACGTACTGTATTTCTCTCTCCCCCCTCTATCTAACTATATACTTACCTACTCTCTCTCCCTCCCCCTACCTATCTACTGTATTTCTCTCTCTCTCTCTCTCTCTCTCTCCCCCCCCCCTTACTTACCTACTGTATTTCTCTCTCTTTCTCTCCTTCTCTATCCCTCTATCTACCTACCTACTTAAAAAAAAAAATTGCCTCTTCAAAACCTGGGTGCGTCTTATACTCCGAAAAATACGGTATATATTTTTGCCATTTTAAATGGTACATCAATTTCAAAAACAAGTATCATCTGAAACAAAAACAAAATTCTAGGCAAAGCATTCATTTTTTTTCCTTCATTTTAAAACCAGTTTTCTCTATCAGTTCTATTTGAAGATTTGTTTTCTAAATTGTTAACATCTTGATCTTTTGATTATTAATCTTAATACCTACTAGCATAACAAATCTTTTAATTTCCTATTATTTTTTCTCATTTATTTAATGAATCTCTAAAAACTAGCAAATACTGTCAACTTAGAAGTTTCTATTTTATTTTGTACTCCCACATTTCTCTTTGCCTTGTCTCTTTTTATATCTTTTTATATCTCATAGGGTGTTGCTAGTTCTCCATTAACAGTTTTGTATGCTTTCTTAAATAGATCAAATGTAATAAAATTCCAGCACTCCTATCTTCCAAAAGGTATTCCAAAATTTTAAACAAGAAGGACCATTTCAAATTGTTCATTTTTACAGATCACTATTTGAGGTTGGATTCGATGGAATCTGCTGTGTCCCCTTCTGAAGCTGACATTTTAGTAGCTAGGTAAGTAGAAATTGTGAATAATTTATTTCAAAGATCGGAATTTATCAGTTGCCAGAGTATAGACATGTTATCTTAACATCTATTTCATTTCCATCTGGATGAGGAAAGGCAACTTATTTGGAAACTCCACAGAGATTGAAAGAAAATTTGTATCTTTGGCTCTTGCATTTAGTTCATCATGCAATTTATTGTACTTACATATGGAGAGGAACCAACATGAAAATCTGATATTTATCTTTTCTTCCAGGCGGCTGTCTAAATTGGTAGATCATACAGATCAACATTTGGAATCTGCCCCTAGCTCCTCACTTATATCAAACGAGGCTAACCAAAACATAGCAGCAGAGCATTCAGAACCAGCAAATCTTGAAATACCACAGCCACAAATAAGGAGGGCCCCAAGTGGAAAAGTGCCAAAGTGGCTGAAGCTGCCAGGTACCACCTTATATGTAATAGGAAGACATGTACCTTTTTTTTCCTCCGAAAAGAGAGATCCAAATCTGTCTTCATCCATAACTCCTCCACTTTGTGTGAAGTTATTCCCAACTGTTGACCCTCATTGAGTCCAGACTGATCTCCCCCCCCCCCCCCCGGGTTACTTTAGAATCTGAAATGTATATGATCCATGTTCTTTAGTATGCGAATATGCTATCTGGATTTTAGTTTGAAAATCTATTTCTTTGGAAAAGTTCATGAAAGCTTCACTGTGCAAACTCATTTGCTATTGTTACTTTATGTTTGCATTTCAGGTGGGAAGAGATGAAGAAGTGGTAATACCTGCTGCTGAAAAATTGCTTTGCTTGGTTGAGAAGCAACATTTAATTATCATTTTTCTGCTTCCAAAAACAAGCTAAAATATATGACCTACAAATGATTTTTCAGAATAAAGTTGAATGCTGTTTCCATTTGCCAGTTCTGTTAAATTGGGAATGAATGGTTGCCTGCGTTCTGCAACATCATTGACCTATACAATGCATATTTGGATGGTGTCGTAAAGCAAGAGAAAGCACAGGCTTTCTGTAACTTCAGACCCCATAAATGGAGTAGGTACAGAAATTCAGGCAAAACCATTTGCCATCTTATTTGTGTGGATGCTGAGAATTTCAAGAACACGGTACTCAATGAGAATCTATAATGGGTGGTAATTGTGAAGCAACTTTGGCTGATTTTGAAAGTAATAAATAGAGTCAGACCTGGGTCATGCTTGGATGGAAGACCACAAGACTCTCAAGTCTATAGACCCTGGAAAAGGAGAGAAAAACATCACTTCTGTACTGCTGGTAAGACAATTGTATGGGAATATCAAGTACTGTCAAGCTGTACATGGCGGACAAACCCAAGAAATAGGATTTCAGAAAGGCATCTTTAGTGCTAATCACAAAAAAAACCCCGTAATCTTTAATATAGTCAAGATTGGTCCTAGGCAGAATTAAACAAGTCTGTTTAAAGTGATGTCTCTGAAATACTTCTTCTCATAGCTGCCCCACCTTGGTATGCTGCCTCTTCTCAGGGCCAGTGATCTCTTCCTCTGTCTGGCCCCCACAGTTTCTCCTAGGTACATTCCAGGAGTCAAGTTGGATTGGAAGATATTTACCTTTCTATGAAGGAACATGCTTTAAGGAAACTGATAAATGGATCTATTGGGGACTGCTAGAATGGTACTTGAAATGAATGGACCAGAGAAGCTTTGACCATATAAGATTCCCTGCTTAATAAGCACAATCTGCTTCTTAAATATTTTAGAAAAAAAATCAGGAGGTTGATTCAAGTAAACAAAAGATATGTATGATTCTGTTTGATAATTTCAGTACCTAGAATAGACAGCTAATTACAATTAAAATCCTCAATTTAAATGAGGGGAAAGAGATATCTGTTAAAGCAGAAAGTTGATTAAACCCAAATGAATTTTAAGTTTTATTTATTTATATCCTACCTTTATTATTTTTATAAATAACTCAAGGCCACAAACACGCACAATACTATTTTCTCTCCTAAATTCCCCACAAGAACCCTGTGAGATGAGTTGGGCTAAGAGAGAGTAACTGGCCCAAGGTCACCCAGCTGGCTTTTTTTTTTTTCTCACGCAGGACTAGAATTCACATTATCCTAGCTTCTAGCCTGATGCCTTAATTACTATGATTAGGTGCATAAAATGGAAATGAGATTTTATTTATATGCAGCATAAAGTGGACAGACAAAATCTGTCATGCTAAGCACAGTCTATTTTATTAAGGCCTTACTATATTCCTTCATTAAAATGTAAAAATGTTAGATATTATTACAACAATATAAAGCTATATTTGCTGTTCACATGCTTAGAGGGTTTTTTTCTTTCTTTATCAGATTCTGAATTTATTGTTCCTTTCTGTATTTTGTGCAAGGTTAAATATTGTAGAGATGTTGCTCTTAAGGGTTTAAGGATTTCAGGTCTAACCTCTGTATACATTTGATCTTCTGAATTATTCTTTCTGTTAATGAAAAGCAATATACATTTGCTGACTAGGAGCACTCAGGTAGTAAATAATGTAAGACTTCTTGGTCATATACATACAAACAATCTGCTTTAAACTGCAAAGCATATTTACAGTAGAGAGGTAGCAAGATCTGGTATCAGACAGCTGATACTAGTACTGTATCCGTAGTACTGAATCAGATTAATATTATTCTTCTCTAACCCTTGGCTTAATTTTATATAACTCTTATAAAAGTTAAGTGCTGAATAGCTCCTTGGGGGAAGGGGGGGTTGTACGTATAACACAGAACAAAATCTCCTACAGAAAGCTCCCAGTTATAACATAAATAATGTTATTCAGTTAGAATTCTTTGCAGCCTTAGAAATAGCATTTAAAACCACAGGATGTGCCACAGAGAGTCAAGAAAACATAAAGGAGACAATCATACCACAGACCACAAGAACACAGAATCACAACCATCTCAAAGCAGAAGACAGAGCAGGCCTCAAAAACCTAAAGAAGGATCAAACTATCATCCTTCTCCCAGCAGACAAAGGCCAAACCATAGTTATTAGACAGATCACAATACATACAAAAAGCCAAAGAATAACTAGAAGACAAAGACGCCTACATCCCAGTAAACACCAACCTAATGCAGAAATTAGACAACCAGATCTGGAGAATTCTTAACAAAATAACTAGGAAAGGTCAAATAACAAAAAAGGAACAGTCAGAGATGAACACCTAAAAACTTCTATCAACACCTAAAAACATACCGGCCCAACATACCTCTTTGTTTGATTGCATTGTTAGAAGAACCCAACATAGAACACAGCTAAAGGACTTACAAGAAACCTTGGACATATTCCATTAAGTGCTTTCAGGAAAATCAAACACCTAATAATAGAAGGAAAGATCATTGTTTCATTCAATGTTTACATCCATAGACCCAGATCTAATGAAAGAATCCATGGCGGCAGTACTACACAAGATAGCCTATACAACCAAATACACTAACTTCAAAATACTCATAATTGTAGACCGCATTGATCTCTGTCTCATCAACCTCTGATTCACTTTCAGTTTGATGGACACATACACCAATAAAACAGAGAAGCACCCATAGCAGAACCACCCATAACACCAGTCTCAGATGCAGACTGTAATGTGGTACGTAGAAACCATAGCACTCCCGTGCATACCCCCCAAAATATGGATCTGGTATGTGGAAGACACTTTTGCCCTATTAAAAAAGAAAATAACTAGAGAAAACACATGAAACAATAGACTACATCTTCAAAGGAATTAAAATGCACAAGGGAAGAAGAAAACAACAAATTGTCCTTCCTGGATATCCTCATCAAAAGAGAAATGGCAGCAAATTAGAAACATAAGTCTATCAAAAAAACCACCCATGCTAACCAAGTGCTCCACTACTAAAGTAACAACCCAAACTTCCACAAGAGGAACTATGTAAGAACATAATTCAGGCAAGCACAAATGTACTGCAACAACTCAAAACACTAGAAAAAAGAAAATAAGACTGCCTAGACCAGGGGTATCAAACTGGCGGGCCGTGGTCCGTATACGTCACATGCAAGTGGTGGTGGATTTCAAATGTTTTTAGAACCTCTTCTGTAGGTGTGGGCTGCTTTGTGGGAGTGGCTTGCCAGCCATGTGACCGAGTGGGAGTGGCTTGGCAGTCATGTGACCGAGTGGGAGTGGCTTGGCAGTCATGTGACCGAGTGGGCTTGGCCAACTTGTAAAATGTGGTGAAACTCAACGCTCTTGCTTAGCAACCAAAATGTTGGCTCAGAAACTCTGGCATTTGAAGCACGCAAGTCTTAAAGCTGTCAAGTTACAAGACCCTTGCATCTCTAACCCTTTAGAAAAAAAACCCCAGAGGTGTTCAAACTTGACAGCTTTAAGACTTGTGGACTTCAACTCCCAGAATTCTTCCTCTTGCTCTTCATCTTGATGATATGCGGCCTGGCGGGGGGGAGGGAGCTGGAACCGGTTCTAAACGGCACTGTAGATTTGTGGAACCTCTTCTATAGAAGAGGTTAGAACTGGCAGGAACCCACCCCTGCATGCAAGACATGCCCATCTCAGCTCCGTGAAGGGGAAAAACATTGCGAAATGTCACATGACGGCAATGTGACACTGTGAGTTTGACACCCCAGACAACATCTTCTGACAAAATGGATACTCATGTAGCTTTATCAGAAAGTGCATGACCATTCAACCCCTCATCACAATCAACACAAGCTATGAAAAGTTTGGTACTGCTGTACATTACAAACATCTCAGAAACAACTAAAGACTATTACATCACGCGGCATCACAAACCAGTTAAAGCCCTCCAAAATAAAGTAGACCAAAAGATCCAGTAACCCAAGAAGAAAAATGGAGTCATCTACAACATATAGTGTAAAGACTGCAACAGACACTATACAGAGCACAGACATAAAATCAGCAGAGCACAATATTGAGTGTTCTGCCAAAAAAAGGACTAGCTATTTTATAAAAAAGTATTTTATGCTATAAAGCCATAAAAGCAGGTCCAATGGGGAAGCCATACTACTACAGTATAATCGTTTGTGAGCTAATGCTATATTTAGCTACATAAGTAACCCCAACTAAGATTCACCTCAGTTCAGCATTTGATTAGGAGCCGTGGTGGTGCAGTGGTTACGAATGCAGTATTGCAGATAAACTCTGCCCACAGTCTGGAGTTTGATCCTGACTCGCTCAAAGTTGACTCAGCCCTCCATCCTTCTGAGGTTGGTAAAATGAGGATCCAGATTGCTGGGGGCAATAGGCCGACATTATAAACCAACCAGAGAGTGCTGTAAAACACAATGGGGAAATATATACATCTTAAGTGCTATTGCTGTTGCTATTGATATTAATATCCTGTAGGTTATCTTCTATGTAACGCTGTGTTCGCATTTAATAGCCTAGCTCAGGGGTCTGCAAAGTTGGCTCTTTTAAGACTGGTGGACTTCAACTCCCAGAGTTCCCCAGCCAGCATAGCTGGCTGGGGAATTCTGGGAGTTGAAGTCCACCAGTCTTAAAAGAGCCGACTTTGCAGACCCCTGGCCTAGCTGAAAAGATAACACAGCATGTCAATATTATCACTATATTCCAAAATAGGATTCTAACTTCCTAATAATGAATTCAAACCCCAGTGAACAGGCAAGCAAGCCTTTAAAAAAAATACAAGTTAAATTTCAATCATTGAACATAAACTTAGCTAACTCTTATTATTATACCTTCTCCTGCCTTCAGTTACCTTCAACCAATGGTGGCAAGTTTCTCCATTTTTATTGACTAATGCACTTTAAGCCTCTGGCTGGCTTATTTAAAAAAAACAGTTCCTTCAATTATGAGATGGCAGCACATGGTAAAAATGCTGAAACAAAGTGCCCTGTTTTGTCCTCGGTAGAGAACAAAACTTCAGACCACTGGGGTTTTTTCTCCCCCGAAGCTCAGAATTTCAAAGCATTCATTTGGAATGTGGAACATTTTGTATAGCTCTGCTTACAAATTACTGCACATACATATTTTCACATGACAACAGTACTTACATTCAAGAGCTTCTATATTTATTCACGACGGGAATGGGTAAATAGAAGAGATGCACCCCTGTAAATAGCTATAAAGCTAGACTAATACCTTAACATCTGTGCTGTAATGCTCAAAAGATCCTAATCCTTCTCCTGTGTTGGCATGTCACTGAAGGAAGCGGTACATTCTTCTTAGAAAGAAATGATCCACATCACACAGAGGGTTTTTTTTTAAAATTATGCCTGCCTTTTTGTTTGAAAGATGATCAAACGGGGTTCACATTAGGCGAATGAGGGATGTATGACTTTTCTGTAAGGACATATCCTTAAAATGGCTGCGCAGTCTCCATTTGAAGCACCTCTATCCACTGTTCAGACACCAGTCAGAGTAACCAGCTTTTCATTCAGTGGGGTTGATATGGCCCAGTTCCTTCTAAGCTTTTTTTTTTTTTAACAAAGAAAACAGCATTGTACCATCTGAATGAACTTCAAAGTGGCTGGAAGGGGCACTAAGGATTCCTAACACTTGTCATTGTCTCCTCGATTGGCCAACATTTCCCTTCAGGTCTAATTACTTCCAAATGCTTCCAGCTGCTTTGAAGAAACTTGGGAGGGGAATGAGGGAAGAGAAAGGTAGGAAGGCATTTCTGAGTGAAAAGAACAGAAGGTAACTAAAACAGCAAACAATGTGATATTGAATGTCAGTTAAAATGAGAATGAAAATTGAATCCATAGAACAGTTCTGCCCACACACTCTGCTATCATCTATAATACTGAATACTGCTCTAAAAATAATTGCAAAGCAAATTCAGGTTACTCTACAAAACAGCCTGTATCAATCACCCTATTCTTACTGAAAGAATGTGGGTCTGTATACTTTTCAGTTAGTCCATCTCTGCATAAGAGCTTAGCGGGTATCTTATTTCTGCATCCTGTGTTGGAAGCTTTGTTTCCTTTGAACCAGTTACTCTGGACATCAGAGCTGGTTTTTCATATAATATTCTTTTATATGCTATACTATAGTTGGATAGTTGATATTCTGTGCTACATCTTCACATCCCTTCTATTCAGAGAATTGTACATATTAACATACGTTTGGTTGAACAGTATAGGTGGCTTCTTTAAAAATAAGAGGATTTTTGTTTTGATACTTCAACTGAAATGCATTCTGCTTGATACCAGATTCTAGATTTGCAAGGCAAAATCAGCAAATTAAGAGCCCTAGTTCAAAGGTTTCCTTCTTTTTTTGTCCCAGTTTTTCAATAAGTGGCAAGTAACTTTTTAAAAATTATAGATGCAATTTCTCCTGGCCATCAACTCTTCTGCAAGTTTTCATATATAATGCTGAATACCAGTTCCACCAGAATAACTGATTAAATCTGATGCTTACTAATGCAGAATAATCAATTTGCACAGAGGCGCTTCTGTTCCAAAATGTTGGCTTTGAAGGAGGACTATGCTTTTGAAAATTAGCTTTAGATTGTTCTCAGATGGAGACACACGCATGGTTGTCATAAATGCATAAATTCCACTGAATGGTAGTTGGGGGGAAAGGCATAATTGTCAAAATTTTGTACTTATTATATTTTTATCCCACTTTTATTACTTTATAAGTAACTCAACGCAGTGAACATACATATATTGTCCTCCTATTTTCCCCACAGCAGCTCTTTCAGATAGGTTGGTCTGAGAAAGAATGGTTAAAAGCAATAGCACAATAATTACAAAAAGTACTTTTGCTTCTCTCTCTAAGCAATTCAAATAACTTGACTTCTTGCTTGCTTTATCTTGCACTTTCAAGAAGTGAAGAGGGAGCACCTCTATTCTGAGAAGGCAGGCTGGCCTGCATCTTTGTGTTGTTACACAATGTATAGGTACCAGATTCTTTGAAAGTGTGATAATCCTCTCTCACACCTATTCTATATTCCAAATAAAAGCATAACTCGCTCAGCCTGTTAATATTTTATCAAAAATAATTATGCACTCTCTTGCCAATCTTTACATTGCTATTTGTAATATATATAGTTTTTTTCCAGCTTCTCAACATAATGTTCAGTCTCCCTTCCTGCTTTATTTTCACAACAGTTTATGAGATAAATTGGGCTATCCATTTACTTCATGACTATCTCTTAGCCAAAATCAGTCAATGGCATTTTGTGATTGAAAATAATCTTAACTTAATCTTCTAGCTCTCATTTGTAATTCCTAATCACAGTGATGCAGAAATAATCATTAGGGTGTTGCTGTGTTTTGGATTCATTTCTCCCCAAATGCGTATAAATGAATTATACTTAGGCAGAAGTATAACACCTGTTTGCAGTTCTTTAAAGCAGCTGTTTTGTATATCATGTGGCAGCTACAGAATCCCAAACTTACAAGTTTGTTTAATGACTATTCAAAGTTACAATGGCACTGAAAAAAGTGAATGTTTTTGATTGTTATGATTGTTTTTCACACTTATGACTATTGCAGCATCCCCATGGTTTAGGGACTGGTTCATATTTATGATACTGTGTTTCCCCGAAAACAAGACAGGGTCTTGTTTTCTTTTGACCCCCGAAATAAGCACTTGGCCTTATTTTCGGGGAGGTCTGATTATTTTTGAGGTGCAGGAGGCAATGAGCATGATCATTTCATGGTTGCTGCTGTGTTGCAATATTTTTGGGGACGGCTTATTCTAGTGCATGTGCTCCAAAGCCTGATTGGGCTTATTATCCGGGAAGGACTTATTTTCAGGAAAACGTGGTAGTTACAGTGTTCCAGGGTCACACAATCCACTTTTGTGTTGTGACAAAGAAAATGGGGGAAGTCTACTTCACTTAACAGCCATGTTACTAATTTAACAACTACAGTGATTCACTTAACTATGGCAAGGAAGGTCATAAAATGGAGCAGAACTCAAATTTTGGACGCAATTGTGGTCATAAATTGAAGATTATCCAAAAATATATAGAAGCTCCACTTTTGTGAGATTTATTAATTTCTCCATGGATAGATGGGGCCAATTCTAGTGGCATTCCAGTTTCTCACCGCTTTTTCTTTTCTTTTTAAAAATTCAATAAGCATGTTTTATTCCTCAATAAGGCATGCCAGTTGTAGAGAAAAGAGCAAGTGTAATATCCCCCTGAAAGTGAGGAGGCAACAGCAAAAACAGTCTCTACATCAAGGCAGGAGGCAGAGCTATAAAGATTGTAGGACTGGATGTGTTGCAGGGAAAGCTGCTTTGAGTTCTCCAGCCTTACCCCTGCAGTTTCAGTGGTGTTACTACACAAGCTATTGAAATTTTTTAAATGTGTACTACAATTTAGTGAAAGAGATTGATCCAGTTGAAATAAAAGGACCAATTCCTTACAGCATGTTCACTGAATAACCCTAAAGATCACATTTAAGTCGCATTTAATCTGTTCTAATCCTGCCTGGACTAGAATTGGAGTTCTTCTTGGAAAAATCCAAACAAGGACGTTTTATTAATTCTACCGGTAGCTGTATGCTAGAAAATGATTATATGCTGTAGAATTGAGTGTAATGAATCCATTGTGTATATGTATGTTTCTTGAATACCTTCGCTTTGAGTGCAGAGCTTTCTGCCTTTGGCAGTGTCCTAGACAGGATTCACGGTAAAGGTGTCATAAGAAGCAACTGTGTTGGCCATTTGCTCTCCATGGAATATAAAAATCAAACCGAAAGAAAATGGAGCAAGCACTTTGTAGCAATTTGTTTCAATACATGCAATAATATATGTAATAATCATGTTGAGGTTGTTAGGCAAATATCTTTTTCAATCAAAGTAAGTTTATAGGCTAACAGTAACTAGGACCTCTTGTCAATGTTTCAAACCCTTGATTACTTTTGATTGCAATTACACTTCCAAACTTGATTGTGTGTGTAAATATAAAGCCAATGTGAAAAACCCTTCTAGTGCGGGATCTGGCTTGAGTTGGAGGAATCAAAATTAGCATCCTCATTTACTCCAGTGGTGGGTTTGCATTGGTTTTACTACTGGTTCGCTCATGTTCATATGCTCTTGGATGGGTGAGTGGAGCCTCCCGCTGCTGTCACTACTGGTTCGGCCGAACCGAGCCAAACTGGGAGCAGCCCACCTCTGATTTACTTAGAAGTCACTGGCTAAATTTTGACTGGTTGATCACCTACCTCTTAACAGATAATATGGTTAATATAATACTTATATCACATCACACTTGTGTCGGTAGCAACTGCTTCTCAAGATAATTTTAGATACATCAGCATCTCCTTTGCAACTAGTATTAAGTATAGCAGAAAGAAAGCAAAGGAACATTAATTTCTTGTACAAAGAAACACTCTGGAGAACTCCCCTTGACCACTTTGGTTATTACCATTCTTAGTTTAAAGCCGACATGGCAACAGACTCACTATTTCAAGTTTATATCATTAATTACACATGCACACTATAAAAATCTGAAATGGTGAGTTTGCTACTCCTAGTCATTGCTGGATTAGAGCTTCAGCATGGTTGATGATCAGAGGTAATGATAACTGTAACCCAACATCCACAAGAGCACAGTCCTTCCTGGTTATGTCCCCTAAGTCCCACTGAATTTAGTGGAGCTTTACTTCTGAGTTCCTTAAGATACAATTACGCTTCTTTTAGGCCTGATCTTTCTTTCACAACAAGACCAGATTCATTAGGCTACGCCCTGCCTCCATGTGTAAGGTTTACTATTTCACAGCTTTCTCCCCCCTCCCCTGCTGACAGAGGGGCTGGGCCTTGCATGATGTGGGATCCTCACACATGCTGTTTGTTATTCTGCCCCTTTCTGAAAGTTTTTCTTTCGTCCTACAAAGAAGAGGCGGGGTGGGGAGGCCAAACAACTCTTTGAAGATACTTGACTTTCTATGATTAATTGCAACAAGGAGCCCACACAAGGGAGGGAGGTTATTTTTGATTTATTGACGTTTCTTTGTAAGAACAAATTTATAGCAGAGGGAAGCAGCTTCTTAGAGGAATATCAAATGGTTAAAAGGTTCCATGCACTCTTTGATGTCATGGCCCTCTGGAATGTGGGAAAGGGTTGAAGGACAGGCACTGTTTATTCATAAAATAAAGATCAGGTACCTGCCATTGGCACAGATTTGAGGCTAGGCTCCTGTTTAAGAAGTTAAGACAGCGCTCAGGCCTGGAGGTGGCAAGAGGCCTTGATGTGGCCAAGCCTCCCAAGTACTCACCCTTTCCACACATATCTAGAAGGCGGCACCTGTTTTTCTCATTAGAAAAGCAAAGACGTTACCTGGCTATGAATGGGAATCAGAAGGGCCACCATCTGCTCCAGGAATTGTGTTACAAGAAACTCCCAACAAACCCACAGTTATTTTAGGCAACACTGACAGCCACTAAGCACCCCAAAAGAGATGGCAAACAGAGCCGAGAAGGAAGGTACGTTGTTATTCCAGGAAGTCAGCATATTTTGTAGGAAATTCCATATTACAGGTCTGGTTCATTTTGCTTCTGAGCTCAGCAAGATCTTCTTAGTAACGGGAATGTAGATTTTTCACTCATGGAGTTTCTAGAAATCCAGAAGCTGTGGGAATTAAGAATTTCAACATAAATAACGGAATTGCCCCACATTAAATAACAAATCTCAGTTCCATTGGCCCAGTGAGGAGTATTGCCAGTTCAACATCTCCCTGCAAAAGGAGATCAAGGTGTCTTTTCCCATATCCTTATCCTATGAATTATAGAATCTGAGCTGTTGTACACACCAGCTGTGGCAAGATTTTTTCCACGTGTTCCACTTCCACCTCTATTACACCCTCAGTCTGAGCTTGCCGTGCTGCTCGTGCCGATGCTTCTGCAAAAGACACAAAACATGGCAAGCAAAAATAAGTACTGTATTTTTCAGTGTATAAGATGCATCCCCCCCCCCAAGGAGGTGAAAATCTGAGTGCGTCTTATACACTGAATACAGCATTTTTAGCCTCCCGAAATCCTCCACCACCACCTTTTTTTTTTTTTTTCTTCAAAAATGGACATGCAGAGGGTTTGGAAGGCCTGCAAAGTGCTCCTGGGGGCCAGGGAGGGCAGAAACGAGTGAAAATGGGCCCATTTTTTTTGCACAAAACGAGGCATGCACAAGTTTTGGGAGGTCTGTGGAGTGCTCCTGGGGAAGGCAGAAACGAGTAAAAACAGGCCCGTTTTTCACAAAAATGGGCGTATTTTTGCCCTCTCCAGTCCCCAGGAGCACTTGACAAGCCTCCCAAACCCTCTGTGTGCCCCGTTTTTGTAAAAAATGGTCCCACTTTTTGCCTCCCACCCCCTCCACACACTATGTTTTTGTCCTCCCTGGCTCCCAGGAACACTTTGCAGGCCTCCCAAACTCTCTGCATGTCCCATTTTTCACAAAAAATAGGTTGTGCAGAGGGTTTGGGAGGCCTGCAAAGTGCTCCTGGGAGGCGGGGAGGACAAAACCCCCTTTAAAAAGAAAATTACTTCTTCAAAATCTTGATGCGTCTTATACTCCAGTGCATCTTATTGTCCGAAAAATAGGGTAGATGGGACATAGGGAAAGCTGGCAAAAAGTGTCATGTAGAAAAGCATTTTCTTAATGGAAAAGGGTATTTTTGTTTGTGATCCTTTTCCTTATCGCCGTTATTGTAAAAACAGAAAATTATTAGAAAGCAAGCACTTGCTCTCTCTATATGTATACTTGACACATGACTGGATAATTCATAAGAGGCAGAGGGATCCTAAGTAGTAACTCATGGATTAAAATTTCTAGGAAATTTCTGTTTTTATCAGCATGCATACTTATTTAAGCAGTTAATAATGAAGATCAGAAATCAATTCTGGGATCGGAATAAAATGAGATTTATGAGTGATACGCTTGCTTCTGCTAAAAACATCAAGTGGTGAATAAGGCGGCTGGAACTTAATTGTACAAGAAAATGTTAAGATTGCACAGGTCCCATCCCACTTCTCTATGGCTCAGGCCAGTTTCATTACTCACCTCGAACAAATACTTTAAGCATTTCAGTCATCAGCAACACAGCATCACCACTGGCTGAAAGAGAAGGAACATTCCTATGAGACCATGTCTAAGCATCGCCATTCCCCACACTCATTCATGCACATGCAACCCCGGAACCCATACGCCACGACTTTCAGTTATTTCTCATGTTCCAGGGCACGGTCTTGCCCCAGAAACCTTTGGGAAGATGTCCAGCAATTGGCCTCTTTACGAAGGCAGAAGGGGAAGCAATTACCTCTCGTTTTGTCATCTTTGAAGTAGAGCTGGAGCATTTTGTTCACGGTCTCCTGCACAGAAAGGGACTCAGTCAAGAAGTGTTAATGGAGAAAAAGTGAATCTCTATCTTTCAATTTCAAAAAGCTACTCAATAAGTAAGGTAATATATTTTAGGTCAGCTTCTGTTGGAATAGGAATACATTAAAAAAAACCTAACCAAATATATTACCAGGTTTAGCAATAGCAATAGCACTTACATACCGCTTCATACTGCTTTTAGAGCCCTCTCTAAGCGGTTTACAGAGTCAGCCTATTGCCCCCAACAATCTGGGTCCTCATTTTATCCACCTCGGATGGATTGAAGGCTGAGTCAACCTTGATCCTGGTGAGATTTTAACTGCCATATTACAGGCAGCTGGCAGTCTGCAGTACTGCACTGCGCTCCCTCTGCTCTTATTTACATCTTATTCTCTTGAGAGCAAGAGGTATCAACTATTGAAGCCTTTATACCTACCCAGTATGAAGGTCCCATCATCCACCCTTCTTCTGACTGCTTGGGTCAAACTCTAAATTACTTAACAGTACATCATCACTTTCTACCAGCTATCCCACCTGTTTACAATTACTTATTTCGATGAAGACTATTCCTTGTTTTTTTTAAAAAAATATTTCCTTCTAGGTTTTCTGGAAATGATAGAAAGCCAATAAAGTACATTGTTAGGCATTTTCCATTATTCCTATTGACAGTTGGTTTCTTTGGGGTGGTGGGAAGTAAAGGCATACAAAAAAGGCTTCTTTCATCTCAGTAAATAGGAAAATGTTTAGAGGAAAATAAGAGCTAAATGTATCAAATGACATTTAGTTGATTATTGTCAAGTATCACGTAACCAATATCTTAATATGCACAAGGGGTTTAAAAGCAAAACAACCCTCCTTTATCTTTGTTTTCTATTCTAACTAGAACAAACAATTCAACTTCAAAAAAATGTGATATATTATTACTATTCTCTAACCAACACATTTAGTGTTACGCTATTAAAACTGGCTGCAACCCACTGGTTTGGTTTGGACAACTATTATTTTGTTTGTCATCTTCAAGAGCTATCTCCCATTAAAGGAGCATTTGTCTCAACTTCAAAGCTATTGGACTTTATGCATTTTTGTAGTGCCTAAAAAACTTCTAAGAATTTAACACAGTAAATCTTACAGATATATTTACTAGGTAATGAATTCAATGGGCTTTCTCTTGGATAAACAGATATAAAAGTATAACTTCCCTAGGTTCACAGCTGTTTCTTTGTGTTAAAAACCCATACCATTTTTGAATGTTGAGCTCTAAACCAATAAATTACTGATTAATCTAGAAAGTCAGTTCACATGTATCAGACCTTTTTTTTAGGTTGGGGGTTTTAAGTGATACAATAATATCTAAGTCAGTGCATCAAAACTCAGAAACTAGCAATTCTGCATTCCGCATAACCTAAAAGTACATAGCAATATAGTAACTTTTGATAAAAGATACAAAATGTACAAGAAAACAAAAGTGATGACGAAAATATTTCTTTGAAAGCTTTATTAATGTGTATTTAATAAGACAAGCTGCATTTTTTATTCCAAAACTGAAGAGCCAAAACACTACAGTTTAGTAATTGTCATTCTAGCAACTGAACAAACGGGTATATAAATCTACGTATGATATATAGCAACTATTTTAAACAGAAATTGATACTAAAATTTTACATGTAATGGACATGAATAACCCTATTAATTAAGTACTATTATCGGTTTACCACTTAATCAAATCTCACCCCAAAAAATCCTTGTTTAGAAGATGAACACACTGATGGAAATAATTCCATGAATTGGTCTTCTGGGGAAGAAATGGCGAATGGAAGATGAATGCGTGAAAAGCAGGATGGAATGAAGAGCTGTCAAGTAGACCAGCTTTTTGTAATTCCTCTCCAGTCAAGAAGAGGATTTGAGAGTGCCCACAAGCGCTCCAGACAATTGCACTCTGCAGGTCATTGGTGAGTTTAGGGCTTTGAGAGATGAGGGAATAAGTATCTTAATCAAACCACAGTCAGCACTTTTCAAAGGGCACTGAGTTCATGTACTTTCTTTTTAATCACTTTTGGAAATTTCTTGTTAACAGTTTTTCAGCTGTTAGGAACTTTTGGATCGATGTGTTTTATAGAACTGAGTGAGTTTCCTTCAATCCTTACTGAAGTTATTAAGGACACAAATTAGGAATAAATAATAAAAGTGATAAATTTTTGATTTTCAAATGGCTATGGGTCCAGATAAATTTGAAATAACATTTTAGAGTTAATTATAAAGACCCATGCTCTTAGGAAAATATAATTTTGAATTCTTTAAAAAAATGAAAGACTAAAAATTGGGCATTAAAGGAAAACAAATGAAATATTATAATTATAGAAGAACACACACATTTGGCTTACAAATACAGAATGAAGCAAAATATTTTAACATTGGACATACTAAAATATTTTGAACAATGAACCTAGAAGTTAACTTTAAGAGTGTCTACTTTTACATATACACTATGTTTAAAAAGGCTATGTAAGAGGTATGACCTGACATGATTGAGACTGATTTGAAAGGGATTTTAAAATGATAGGCTACACGAATAACATGGAAAAAAGATGTTACACTGGATTTACAAAAGATGCTGAGGTTTTAATAATTAAAAGGAAAAACAAACTGACAAGGATAATTTTCCTATACTAGATTTACAAAAGAGGCATGTTAAGGCTCTGAAGAATTTTGTGGGAAGGGCAAGTATTGAAAAAAAATCAAATTGTGAGAGACTGTTTGAAGGGGTAGAGATCAAGATTGATAGAAGTAAAAGGAAGGAATATAAAGTTAGTGTATCTGATCAAGGCTAAATAGATATCCTTCCTCTGGTAACCCTTAATGGACATCTGCTGATATCAGGACTGAAATGATAAGGTTTTATGAATGTGTTTACAGATAAAAGATAGGATATAGATTTTATAAAAATGGGAAAGAAGACATTCGTTGTATTTTAAAAGATAATGTTACTAAAATTGTTTATTCTTGCTGTGATAAAAGGGGGGAAGTCACTTTTTTTTTACTATATTCTTTTCTTATTTTTTAAATATTTAACCTATTCTGCACCTTCTATTTTTACTTTTTAATCTGTGATAGAAAGAACAATTAAAGAAGGTCAAATGGATTAGTAGCAACTGTTAAATATTTGATTGGCAAACAGATGGGAAAAATTAGTGTATTTCCAACCATACCTAGTTTGCTATTGTGCTCACTTTTGCTCAGATCACATATTTATATAATATACAAATGTGCACAATACAAAAGCTATTGAAGTAATAATTCTTAACAAAGACTATCCAAACAACTACCAAATTTACAGAATTAAAAAAAAAATTGTCTCTCGCTCATGTCAGGAGAAACTGTATTATCTCACTTCAGATTACTTCATTCTGTACTATTTCTTCAACCTGATGTTGAGTTTCAGGGAGGGATGAAAGGAATTATTTGACAGACAAGTTTCATAGGCTTACGCTAATCAGAATAGGAGGAGCACATTATCTTTTTTTTCTAATAGTTTTTTTTTTAATTTCCCTTCCATGAAAGGTAATGGAAGGGGGGGGAAACCGCATTGAGCCAGGTACTGTAGTCTTCCTATTCATGAAATTGCATATCAAGTCAGACTATTAGTAAACCAAATTCAATATTATGTATCCTGCCTAGCAGGTTTCCAAGATTTCAGATCTTTTGCAGTTGTTCTTGCCAGCAACACTTTACAAAGAAGTTGTGATTTGTCTCCTAAAACTTTGGACTTGGGTTTAGGCATACTTTGATATAAAATTGAGCTATACAACTGGGCTAATTAAAAATGCATTCAATTCGGCTTTTGAAGTATTTTTTTTTAAAAAAACCAGCTTTTATACAAAAGAAGCAGGCACACTTGTATTCTACTACAGGCTTAATAGGAAACAAAATAGGAAATGAATGAAGCTCTAGTGCTATCTGCTGTATCAGTCTAGAAGTGCTCCAAGGAATTTCATTAATTCAACACCTAACATTCACTTGAAGAAACATTAAACATTTGTGCCTTTTAAAATGCATTTTAGGAAAATGAGTTATTAATATACAGCTAAAGTAATTATTATTCAGTACCGTGATAGCATTTTATTCCAAAGTGAATTCAACTTCTATATATGTTTCCTGGCCTCTTTTAGCAGTCCATCCCCATCTTTATTACTTTATTATCCTGACCATACTGCCATCCTATTAGACAATGATGAAATTCAATTTTTTTTAATTACTGGTTCTGTGGGCATGGCTTAGTGGGTGTGGCAGGAGGATATTGCAAAATCTCCATTCCCACATCACTGGGGCAATCCAGAGGTGGTATTTGCCGGTTCTCTGAACTAATCAAAATTTCCACTATCAGTTCTCCAGAATCTGTCAGAACCTGCTAAAGTTCACTCCTCCTATTAGATCTTTCCTAATCCATAGTATTTAGTCTTCTAGTACTAAATTTTTAAGTGAACTATTATCCTGAGGACTCTGGATGCTCTTTTTTAATCACATTTTAAATTTTTGATTGATTTTATGGACAATATTCCAGTTTCAATATTGTGATCCTCTTTATCTGTCAGTTCAACAATATACTTTATCCATCTTTTATTAAATCCCATGTATTATTCAAAGTTAAGCCTGGGGCTGTTCTTTTCTAATCAAAGTGGTCACCCGTTTTGAACATCATAATTTATATCTAATTACGTGTTCATCGCTTAGACATGATCTTATCCATGCAAACAAAGATAGTTCCAATGTACAGCACTGGGTATAGTTGTGTGTACTACTAACTCAACCAACAGAAGCGCCTTTTGCCGTCGCGTTATAATGTAAAGCTAGCGCAAATACATTACGATGAATAAGCAGCCCTAGATTATTACGTAATAATAGCAATAATAAACATTTAGTACACTTGTCCGTACACGCTATTAGGCGTCGCAAAACAAGTGATCACCTCCAGCGCCCCACTCCAGGATACCGGAGAGACTCGATTTCATTTTATAGCCCAACTTATATCTATTTCTAGCTTGTACTTTATAGGCGCCGCCTCAATCGTCTTTATCTCCTGGGCATTTCCTTCGAGTCCTCTCATTCTTGCTTTTCAGCCAGCAGGGCCCTCCATTTCTTCTCCACCCACCAACTCGGACCAATTCCTACTACACAAGACTCCATTCCCACGACTGCCAATGGACCGGTCTATTCCTGCCTCGGTTCCAATTGCAGACTCCGTCCTGTCGGACGGCCAGATCCCCGAGACTTAAAACTCATCTACTTTTGCAGCAACACTTCTGGCGCTTCACCCACACCTGGGACAACTGCTGCTCTGCAGGGTAACCCTCCGGCCATTCCCACGTTACGTCTCCCGTTACATCCTGGTACGGGCAAAACTTCCAATTGCTAGCGCCTCTTTCCCTTTTCCTTTCGCACCCATCTTAAATCCTAACCCAGAACGTCCAAACTGAACTCGTTGTTGTTGTTGTTTCCCTACTGTTCTTTTTTCTCGGCCCGTTTCCCTAACCTTTTTGAAGCCTCCCGCGCTCTCTTCCCTCGTCTCCATTTCACACTGCCTGCTCTGGGTTAGATTCGGCGCTCAGAACACCCGCGTGGCGTGCTGGGAAATGTAGTTCCTGGATTCCCACCCTCAAGCGTTTACTTCCGGAGCAGAACCGGTCGGGTGGAAGACCCGCCTCTTCTAACCAAGAGGCATGCTGGGAAGCGTAGTTGATTTTTTCCCCCCCTCCTCCCGCCCTCCGGTCCCAGCGTAAGCTACTGATCTGAAAAGAGGCGGGAGGCTCAAGTTAGAAGTTTCGTTTTAGGACAGGAAAGAAAGCTGAGCTGGGATCGGTGCCCGAGAGCATCGAGTCAGGCACGGAGGATGGAGGAAATAGGGAAAGAAGGGGGAGCGATCACAATATGAGAGCCTTGATTACAGTGAGTAAGTGGCCCGGGAAGGCCACCCTTGCCCCAGCGCAAGGCGTTGCGCCAAAGTGTCCTGCTTTGTGGACGCGCTTATCATCGACGATTGCTTAGCGGTTCCGCTTACTTTTTTATTTATTATTTTTATTTATTTCGTCAAGCATGTATTAGACAACGTGTGTGTGTGTGTGTTAAAAACATGATTTTGGATACATGAAATGGATAGGAATAAAAAAACATTAGGACAGGGGGCAGTAGCCACGTTGGTAGCCTTTTGCTCATCAGCCCTTCTTTTCTGAAAAGTTGGGAGAATGGACTGTGGGTGGATGTTGCGTCGACCCTATTGAGCTATCACATAGTCCTAAACCAGTGTTTCTCAACCTTGGCGACTTTACGTCCTATGCTGGCTGGAGGATTCTGGGAGTTGAAGTCCACAGGACGTAAAGTCGCCAAGGTTGAGAAACACTGTCCTAAACGTTAGTTCTTTGCTTGTGTGACTTCCATCCAAGAAAATAAGTGGATTCACATAAGCAATGGTAGGCCCGAGATCTATGTCTGTAGAGCCATAATATTTTGAACTCCTAGGACTTACTAATAGATATAGAACTGTTTGCAACTCAACTCCGTTGAATTCACTGCTGTAAATCTAGCTTTAAAAAGTGGCTTGGGGTTCTGGACAGTGGCGTAGCGTGGGTTGTCAGGACCCGAGGCAAGGCAAGTAATTTGCGCCCTCTAACCCGTGGATTTTAGCACTCGGGGGAGGCAGCTCTTCTTGTGGTGTCGAGCCCACGCACCTCCCGCGAGGATCCGGCGGGCAGCCGCTGCCCAAAGGGCTCGGACATCCGGGTCCGACACTCGTTGCCTCGCCTTGGGGAGAAGCGGGCGCCCTTTGCGTGGTGCGGGCCTGGGACACCCGACGCTCCTTTCTATGGAGGGCGACGGCCCGAAAGCCGGGGCAAGAGGGTGTTCCCGGGCCGCCGCAGGGCCCAGGTCGCCGCTCCTCTGGCTGGCTCGGAACGGAGGAGTCTTCCAGGGTCTCCGCACGGCCGTTGCTTCGAAAGACCTGCGCCTTTAAGTCTCGCCTGGCCCCCTCGGGTGGTGCTGGCAGGTGCGAGGAGCCGGCGCTGGCCTCAGCCGGGGGATGGCCCAGGAGGGTTTGGCCCCTACTGGCCGCTGTTCGCTCCCCGACTCTCGCCGGCCCAGGAGCGCCCAGGCGCCGCCGCCGCCAAATCCAGAGACCCGCGGAGGAGAGCTTCCGAGTCGGGTCTCTGAAGCGCGCCCCCCCAGATGTTGCGCCCGGTGCGGCCGGCCCCCTCTGCACCCCCCACGCTACGCCTCTGGTTCTGGATTCTTATTTTCTAAAGGCAATTCTGCTAGGACTTGACTACAGTAAACCTGTTTAGGCTCTCGGTTTAAATCTAAAATAATGTAGAAATCCCTTTAAGCGGTTCCACACCAACAGGCTATCTTCAATAGCTGATGTTTCCTTTTTCTTTTCCCTCATTATTACACTTCTGTTTAATTTTTTTACTTGTAAGTATTTAAAGAGAGATGAACGTAAGTTTAGGGTTTACTGTTGAAAATTCATCAAAAAGTTTTAGAACGAATTAAAAATACATAATTGCTGGGATGTTTTCGAATAAAGTGTAGGAGGACTAGGGAGTTGTATGCATTAAATATTTTCAAGCCTTTTTAATTCACATTTTAAAAGATTACATTGTATTAATGTTATATTGAGTGAAACAAAGTATTGCTGAAAAAGATTCAACAGGCTTCAAAACTATGGCTTCCCCTGCTTCCCCGAAAATAAGCCAGGATCTTATTTTCTTTTGGCCCCCGGGAATAAGGGCTTGGCCTTATTTTCAGGGAGGTTGTATTATTTTTGAGGTGCACGAGGCGGTGAGCGTGGTCACCTCATGGCTGCTGCTGTGTTGCAATATTTTTGGGAGGGTTTATTTTCGGGGTCGGGCTTATTCTAGCACATGCACTCAAAAGCCAGATTGGGCTTATTATCCAGGGAGGTCTTATTTTCAGGGAAACAGGGTATTACATGATGATTTAAGGACCAGTTCAGTTTGGGGTGTGTGTGTGTTAATATACTCTTAAATTGTTTCAGTGTTTGGCCTGTGAGAGTAGTTTCTGAGTGATGAACACATAAGTGTCAGTTCATTTACTTTGAACTAATTTAAAGGAAATGGATTATTACTGTCTGGAATACAGAAACACAAAGTGCCTATTGTAATTATACATAGTATGCTACATTACCTTCTCAGAGACCACAACACCATAATGGCAACAGGATGATCCTAAAACAAATATCTGGGGAGAGAGGCATCAACTTGGCGCCTTTGTGCAAAACTTTGGCTCCATTCTTACATTTTAAATTAAATTAAAACATTAGCTTGTTGACACACAAAGAATAGACAAACTTGCCAGATGTCATATGTTTGCAGAATGTGCAATCCAGATTTTAACAATAAAACCCACACACTGAGTTTCAAGGAATCCTGTACAAAACACACACACACACACACACGGCTGCACACATTTTATGGTAATGAGTGGACGCTTAATTCCACCAGAAGATACAATTTAAAAGAATGCAATTGGTATATTTTATCTCAAAACATAGTTGTGCCATAAAACAATCACTAAATATATTATTTATTTAGTTGGATCATTTTTATTTTTTTGCCAAAACAGGATGTTAGCATATGTTTTAACTGATACCTTCGCTCTTGACCATTTTATTGAAGAAATATATTCCCTATAGTATGAATAACTCAGTAAATTCACTGTTTCTCAGTCGAGAGAAACAATGCCAAAGAAATAATTAAAATGCCTCTGAACTACAATTCCCAGCATACTCTATTTCCCAGGTAATAAGATGTAGAAGACAAGATACTTAACTACAATTCCCAACATGCTGCAGTCTCCTTAGTTACAAAAGTAGGCACTGGCAGTTGAAGGGCGAGGCTTTAGTTCTAGCAACCCTCAGCAAGCTTTTGAAGCAAGTTTGATTGTTTGTCTCAAGGCTTCTAGTGAGAGAGGTATAAGCCGAGGGAGCTGGTTTCAACATTTGGAGATTACTTAGACGAGGTTCAAATAAGATCACTAAGCAAAATGTGCTCTGGCAATAACCTGCAGTTGTTGTTGTCCACCAGGCTACCGGCTGCTGCCTTTTGATCTTGCCACCAGTCTCAACCCCTTATCTACATGGGGGAATGAGTGAAGCTGATGCCTGCCACAGAGATGGATGCCTTCCGACACTCTTACACTAGGCTGTGCAAAGAGAGCGGTGCTGAGCCTCAAGAGAGTATCCTGCCATACTTGGAGGAAGCAACAGGAAGAAACCGCTTGGATTTGGGCACCCAGAGCCTTTCGGTAGACAGTTGCGGAATCCTTGGCAAGCTCTTGCAGGATGACCTCCAGTTCACTGAGCTCATACTGAATGACTGCATGTTGAGTGAAGAAGGTGGGACCTCCTCTGTCCATAAGCCAATTCTGTATTTCTCTCCTGTCCTGAAAATTTATTGACGTTCGTGGCACTTCCATTGTGTTGCTTGCTGTTAACTCCTCTTTGTAATCAAACACTCTGTGTTAACAATTTGCCTAGGCAGGTCATCTCTAAAATGGAGATCAGTCATAAAATTGGGACAAGGGCATATGGTGATACATACCTTCCCAAAGGACAGGAGGAGGTGTTAGAGCCATGATGGGCATGCTCACCTCCCACTGGCCAGCTGGTTTTTGGGTCTCTGCCGTGCATGTGCAGGGGTTCGTATGTGCATGCGCAGGGGAGGGGTGCATGCAGGAGTCACGTGGGGGGGGTCGCACATGCATTGCATTGTGGGTGTGTGCGTGGGTGTGCTTTTGGCATACGACAACAGAAAGGTTAGCCATCACTGTGTTCGAGTGTTTAAGAGTATTTTCTCATGATCAGCCAAAGTAAATCTATACATTGTTTAATAATATAAGGTGGGTTCACATGTTACATCAAGCATGAACTCACCCACTCTGGTTTACTCAATAAATCATGGTTGAAGCTGCTGTGGCGTAGAGGTAGAGCTCTTGCCTCACAAGCAGGAGGTTGTGAGTTCGATCCTAGGTAGAGGCACATGTAGGGTCTCCTGCTTGGGCAGGGGATTGGACTAGATGACCTGCAAGGTTCCTTCCAACTCTGTTAATCTGTTAAACAAAACAAGATTCAGTACAATGTGTGAATGTGGGTTGGTTTTTTAAATTGGGAAATTTGCTAACATTTTCAGATATGTGTCTCTTTCCTTGTAGGGGCTAAGCTTCTATTTCATGGACTTCGCTCCAATACAGTTGTGAAGTTCTTAAATCTGAAGGTGAGCGTGCTGCACCTTAGTCTTAGGGTAGCAAAATGTCTAGGATGTTTTTTGGGGAATAATAGCAGGGTAAATTTAAAACAGTCAAAAGCTTTCTGAAGCAAATCATATAACTATACGGTGTGTGCAACCTTAGGAAACCTGTTGGTTTTAGAATTAGATTAGAATTATGTATGAAATCATAATTGTGAAAATGTATAAGACAAGAACAAAGCATGGATGGAAATACGATATCCTTATATTTGTAAATACTGAATAGGCCAAGTGTAAATAAGCATGGTGGTTATAATATTTAACTTTATATTCTAGTATGTATGGCAAAGACATTGCCAGGACGGTTACACCGTGTCCAATGTTTTAATGTATGCTTAATTAAAAAAAAGTTTTAATAAAAAAACCCTGTTGGTTTTAGAATAGCAGTTGAAGCTAAGAAATTTTTGAATAATTAACTAAGAATATAAAATGCACAAATAGAAGAAAGGTAAAAAAAGAAAAAAACTTCAAGTAAATTGTTTTTCAGTTGTGAATTTTTTAAGCATATTTATATTTTCCAATCTTTACTAGATAATTTACTATTAGAAATTATAATAGCATTATTAAATTTATTAATAATTGACTATATTATCACACACATACTGGTAAGTATATGGATGTACATATGCATACATATTCGTAACTCAGATTTACATCAATTTTCACACCTTAATATTTTTCCAAATCAATACTTGGAAGTTATTTATAAAATTTCTAAGCTGCCTTTCTATTTATACACAAAATGATGTACAATGGTAGAATCATAAAGATAACATGGAACTATTAAATGCAAAACATCAAAATAGGCATTAATTCATGGATTCTGTAGTGAGAAGTGAAAACAATGCAAGTGAGCATGAATTAACAAGTTGAGTGAAGAGGAGATGGTCAAGTGTGCTGAATTTTCAGAGTTCTTTGGATGAAGCCATGGTTTTGTTTAATGTCTGGATGTATCCATGTTTTGAGTAATGGAAAGACTAACTAGGTTTGGTTTCTTTTAGGGAAACAACATGCGAGCTGTTGGGGCTGAAGCTCTGGGAAAGCTCCTCAGGCAAAACAAGACTATCCAGAGGTCAGCAATGATTGGGATATGAGGTGGGGGGAGTGTGTCTCAACCTGTGCAAACCCAATTGGTTCAGATTGCCAGAAGAGGATTCCTATATTTGCATTATGTCTGCTTGGGAGAGAACTCAGGGTTCCCTTTTCAACGATAACCTATGCCTGTGATGGCGAACCTATGGCACGCATGCCAGAAGTGGCACACGGAGCCATGTCACCTGGCACATGTGGTGTCACCCATTCCTCTTTTAGGTTTCTGGCATGCGTGACAATCAGCTGGCCTTCATGCGTGCAGTAGTGCTGGAAACAGAAAGAGGAGGTCTTCCATTTTCTGCCATGCGCATGCACTCCAGCCAACTGATTGTTGCGTGTGCATCCTCTCCAGTAAATGGAATAGCACATGCACCAGAAACCAGAAGTTCCTCTTGCAGCCCACACATGCTCCCTGGGCAGCTCTTTCTGGTTGCGGCCCAGACGAGTGCGGCACACTTCCTTTTTGGCACTTGGTGCCGAAAAGGTTCGCCATCACTGACCTATGTCTTCTATGCATCAGCCTCTATTAATTGTCTCCTTCTTCCCAAGGCTCACTTTGGAATGGAACAATCTAGGTGTATGGGAAGAAAGCTTCATTATCTTCTGTGAGGGGCTTGGTGCAAACCACCATCTCCAGATGTTGGACCTGCGCAATAATCAAATCAACCATCAGGGAGCAGGAGAACTGGCCATGGCACTGAAAGCCAATTCTAGCCTACAAGAACTTGGTAAGCCTGGCCTTTTTAAAAATGGAGGGTAACTCCCATCCCTCCCCCTTTGACAACCAAGACCAATTTACTGGGAAATAAAGATTGCTAAAAATATATATGCTTGGTTTATTAAGAATTTTGATTATAATAGTCAAATCTGATGTACAATAAACTTAAAGAAAAAAAGAATAGAAGGAGTAAAAAGTATGGGCTATCTCTTCATCAAATATCCCATCTCTTATCTACAAACAAATCCATAAAACATCATGTTTTTGTCTTGGTGTCAGTAGAAAGTCCATAAAAGGTTGCCAAAAAGTAATAATGTATTATTATATATGTTATAACCTTGATCAAATAAACCAGCTTTATATTCCTTCAACTTACTTCTAACAGTTTCATTCATTCAGATATTGTCATAGGATTTAATTTCTCATTTCTTCTTTTTGCCATTCTTCAAGGTTTTAGCAAGCCACTTTTGTAAATCCAGTAGGGAAAAAATAGATCACTCTCTGGGTTTATCATTTATATTTCCCTTTAAAATTTTAAAACTTCATCCAATTCATCTTGTAGATCCAATAAAACATCCCTTTCTTAGTCATTCTCTTGGCCTGTCAGTTGTAAATCCAATTTCCTCTCTTCTTATCAGATAAAATTTGTTCTACATCTATCATTTATTCAATAATATATTTTGGACATAGTCTATCAATAGAAGCAGACTTCATTAGTGACATTGTTGATATTATGGCTAGTATTTACCGATTCCATTCAAAAGTCTCCATCAGGGATTTAAAAATGTGAACTTTAAAAAAAAAATATTTAAAAGTTTACTCTATAGTAGTGAGTAAGATGGCTAATCCCATTGTCTTGTAACTGGACAAAACTGCTGTCCTGCAATCTCCTTACAAGGAGCAGCTGTCTAGGACACTTCCGGGCAATCTCCTACCCTATCCTTATCTAGAGAGATAACATGGAACTAGTCTGCTCACTGGTTCCTTGGGTTTTGCCACAGATATCTGCTCTACTTTTGCAGAGCCATCTTCAGTTCATCATACCTCAGCTAGAAATCTTGAAATAATTGCTGCTAATTTGAAAATTACACAAATACTTTGTAAACTAGGTGGAGCTTTTTATGGGATTAGGCCTGATGTTTCTACAATTAATGAAGTATTTCAGCTTGCAGATATTGTGCTGTAGTACATCTGTTACAAAGTACTGTATTTTTCGGAGTATAAGACGCACCTTTTTCCCTCAAAAAAGAGAGTGAAAATCTGGGTGTGTCTTATACACTGAATACAGTATTTTCGGCCTCCCGAAACCCCACCCCTTTGCAAAAATGGCCATGCATAGCCTTTAGGAAGCTTCCTGGGGGCTGGGGAGGGCAGAAATGAGTGAAAAACTGGACATTTTTGCCCAGCCCCCAGGAGCACTCTATAAGCCTCCTAAAAGCTATTCATGCCCTTTTTTTAATGAAAACAGGCCCATTTTGGTGAAAAACAGGTTGTTTTTGGGAGGTCTGCAGAGTGCAAAAACTTTTTTATTTATTTGCCTTTTCAAAATCTTGCGTCTTATACTCTGAAAAATACAGTAGATACTTTTGCACGTAGTCTACCAAGTAACTGGAAGTAGGCACCACTTGAGAGGTCTGTTCTGCACAATTTGGTGCAGAACTATCAAAAGTTAAGCCATGCTGATTGACTTGCTGCTGCCTTTCTAAGCAGTGCTTAATAATAAATTCCGCAGCACCCTTTGAGAAATCCCATTTAGAGTTCATCCAGGTAAAAGCCAACTGGTTTCAACCACTGATCTACCAATTTGGGAATGCAAAATCTGGCATGAATATTTGCTTCTTGCTTAGATCTGCGCTGGAATAACATTGGCCTCTTGGGAGGCCGGGCACTTCTGAACTGCCTTCATAGCAACCGGACAGTGCGGCAGCTCGAATTAGCGGGGAACAATGTACCAAGTGATATCCTGAAGGCTGTGGGTAAGCAATTGGGCCAGCTTTCTACTTGATAAAAAATGTATTAGATTCAACTCTGGTTACAGATTGTTCTACAGTGTGAAAACCTAGACTTTTTCAGAATTCTCAGAGACATTTCTAACTCTGGGTTTAGAGATCAACCCTGGGAGGGGGCAAGGAGTGGACAATAGCAGTTTAAAATCATTGCTGTGAATCCAGCTTGAGGGGTATTAAAAATATTGTAATGATAAATTACACCAGGGGTAGTCAACCTTTTTATACCTTCCGCCCACTTTTGTAGCTCTGTTAGTAGTAAAATTTTCTAACTGCCCATCGGTTCCACAGTAATGTTGATTTATAAAGTAGGGAAGTCAATTAAATTAAAAAAAGGAAAGTGCTTAGTATCGGACAAAACCCCTACCGCCCACCATGAAAGCTGGAACACTCACTAGTGGGCAGTAGGGACCAGGTTGACTACCACTGAATTACACATTCTAACAATGGGTGGGTATTTGATGGCTGTATACAGGCATACAACCTTCTGACTTTTGCGGGGGAATACATTACAAAAGAAATTAATTATTTTGACAGTGTGGGTGGGCTACAGAGTGATAGTTCGTTAATGATTGTTCGGAAATAAAATGCTGGTCTAGGCAGAACCTTCGTCAGACGCAGTAGTGGTGATGATGTAATTTCTGCAGGATCACAAGCAGCAACATTTGAATACACCTGCAAACCTGTTGAATGAAAGCACAGTTAACTTTATGTTTCTTTTTTGGTGTGTGTATAAAGTTTTTTTTATTTTTCATTTCCATAACATATAATCACATGTATACTATTACATAGCCAACATCGTATTGTATTACAATGTTTACATCAATTTGTCTTACCATCAACTCTCCAAAAGAAAAAGAAAAAACAGTTATCGGCTCTTCTGCTCTCCATACACCATATTTATGCGTTCACTTTCTTCTCCCTCTCTCATCCCCCTCCCTACCTCCTTTCTTCTCTCTGTCCTTTATGTTTCCTTATGGTTCAGATCAAGCAATGGAACATAACCAAGAGCGTCAGAATATTCTCTCCAAAAATCGTAACATGACAAAAGTCCTGAGCAAAGAGGTGATGTGCTTAAAAGAGGAGAAAGCTAAACAGGTTGGTTGATCTGAAGTCATTAACAGCCGTGGCAAGTGATGGAGCTTGAATGTATAGTTTTCTCAACTATGAAAACGGCCTGAGTTACTTTAGGCCATTTAGTGGCTGAAATCACCCAGAGCCTTGGATTTGTTTTGCTATGATTTATTGAATAAGGAACCGTTGACTGGGATCACACATCATCAGCCCGAATCAAATGGTCTGTTGCTGTGGCCTAGAAGTGGAGCTCTCGTCTCCCAATCAGGAGGTTGTGAGTTCAATCCTAGGAAGAGGCAGATGTAGGGTCTCCTGCTCGGGCAGGGGGTTGGACTAGATGACCTGCAACGTCCCTTCCAACTCTGTCAATCTGAAATCTGAAACAAACAAAAGATAATTTAGTGCAGTATATGAGCCCAGGCATTATCTCTCAAGCTAGCCTCCTTTATATTGTGAGATTAAAAGGGAATAAAATGATTTAGAGTGCCCTGATCTCCCTAAGTAGGGGGGGAAAGTAGCTTCTTCCCCTCTAGAGCTTAACGTTTGAAACTTTTAGCCTAAATTTATTTTTTTATTCAATAATGTGACTAGCTACCATGCTTATATGTAGGGAAGGTTTGGCTACCAAATGCTTGCACTTCGAGAGGGTGCTGTTAATGTTAAATCTGTTTTACAGTTCTTGGATCTAATGGACACCATTGACAAGCAGAGAGAGGAAATAAACCAAAGCAACAGGTAAGCCCATTGAAGGGACATGTAAGAAGTGAGTACTGTATTGTCTTCAACCCTTTTCCTGGTGGATGTCTTCCATCAGCATCAGTGGAATCAAAAGCTGCTGAGGTCAGAGAAGACCAGGTGAGTTGATCCCGATCTTTGATTCCCCAGTCTTTTTCTTCTGAGAATTGAAGTTCATACATGTTCAAGTTCCAAGGTTGAGAAACATTGAATTAGAGGATTCAGCCCTACTTTCTCTCGTTGGGGTACAGGCAAGAAATAAAACCTACCTTAAAGATATATCAATTTTTACAGGAATAACAATTTTTTGAACCACATGTTTTCATCTGGACTTCCACTTAGAGTCCAGAAAATGTCAGCCATCTCTCCAACACTGTTTGGCGAGATGATAAAGCCCCCTGTTCCAATCATGGTCCTACCATTCCTGCTCTTTTTTTTTAATGGACAGAAGTTTGTATTTTTCCAGCCAAGGTATGAACTGGAGAGTAATTAATTTTGTATACACAACAGAGGGCATACCTTCTTCCAACCCCAGAGGGGAAGGAAGGAAGCCCTTACATCTTCTATATATGGTTCTGTGTGTGTGTGTTCGTTCCAGCATAACTCTGGCACGCCTCAAACAATTTCAACCAAACTTGGTACATAGATGACCTACCCTATGGAAACAAATACTGTGGGGGTAAGACACTCCTAAAACCCCTCAGGGGTGTGTTCTGTTAAGATACAGCCAGTTGTGCCTTAAAATGGCTTCTATGGTACTGCCGTAAAATGGCTTCTGCTGTACAGTGCAGTAGAGTTGCCATGATGATGGTTTCACAGTATTCCACAAAGAGGCTCCCTCTGGTAAGGGGGAAAATCCAACATTAGAAATTACATTTGGTCTGGACATGTTCCCCGTATAAATAAATACCCGGGCAACACCGTGTTATTAACTATTAGTAAATAAGGACACCATTGTTTGGCAGCTATCAATATGCCATCCTGCTTGCTCAGGATGCGGGGAGAGCACTCTATATAAACCGCAGAAAACATTTTTTACCAGTACTGGTTCATATTTTGCCCGAAGGGATCCTCTCTTATCAAGACAAACTTTCAGTGCAAACTCTACCCAAGGAATGTTCCCTTATGCATGGATATCCCCCTCTGCTCTCCTTGCAGGGTATCAACAGCACGAGTCGTACGTCTACAAGAGGCCTTGAATGAGCACTATTCGGTGATGAATTCTGTCAAAGCAAAGTACGGAGAACAGTTTTGCAATGTGGTTGGAACAAGCAGGCTAATGTTGCGGGTGATAGTCCCAACTCAGATTTGATTCCAAATTGGAATGGTCCAGCCGGCACTCCCATTCCATGATTCAAATGAATGGGAAATTGTGGAACCAGAGGAAGGAACAGTTATAAATTCAGAGAGGACAATTGACTGAGTAGCCCAATGGCAAAATTCAGTAACTGTATAAAAGAGAAACAGTCTTACTCAGAAACAGTCTTACTCAGCCATAATCCTAACTACAAATATAAAATAATATACTTATGGGGGGCGGAGGGGGAAATGGGGAATGTATTCCATCATTGTAAAAATGGGTGACAGAATTTGAGAAGAGGATAGAAAAAAGTCAGGCTCCTGTTGTTAGGCAGCAGTTTTTCAAATACAAAATTTGACTTGTAGCATACTGGGGAAATGTGGCCAGCAACACAGGAATTCATTCAATGCAGTGTAGAGCAGATATTCACTTATGTACGTACCTGCAGGTAGTGCTTGCATAGCATCTATTTATTTAGCAACCACTCAGATTTACAAGGTGCTGAACGAAGGGATATATGCGCCCACTGCAGTGGTGAGATTCAATTTTCTTTACTGCTGGTTCTGTGGGCGTGGCAGGGGAAGGATACTGCATTCCCCATTCTCCCCCCCCCTCCCCCAGCAACCTGCTTTCAAGCTCCATTCTCCTGTTCCAGGCAACAAAAGATCAGCTAGAAGGCCACCCTATTTGCCGGTTTTCCAAACTACTCAAAATTGCGGCTGCCAGTTCTCCAGAACCTGTCAGAACTAGCTGAATACCATCTCTGTCCCACTATCATGTGATTTATTTTATTTATTTATTTAATTATATTTCTATACCGCCCTCTCTCCTCAATGGGACTCACCTGAGTGCTCGGCAACCATTGTACACTTACAATCCTCCCACGATCATGTGATCGCCATTTGCTGTCTTCCCTGCCAACTTGCCCAGTAAGTCAGTGGGGGAGCCGGTAGGGAAGATCTTAAGTCACTGCCGCCTGACAAGGCAAGAGGACTCCTTCTGGTTTCTGGCGGCTGCCTGCAAACCCCTTGTGCTTGCAAACACTCTGCCGAAACCCTGCTTAGATTTTGGGACAGATGCAGCACGGGGAATCCTTTTGTGTTGGGGGGGGGGGTCCCTACAAATGCCCCATTGATGCAAATGTTCTGTGCCCAAAAATCCTGCTTGGATTTGGGGTGGATCTTCTTCAGCCTCTTTGAGAGCAGAAAGGCTGCCCATCATAGAGTTTTAGCCCCACGTGAGTCCCTTCTGCAGGCAGCTCTTTTCCTCCATCCACTTAATAACCCAGGAGATCATTCAATGTCATTTGAGAGAATCGATCACATGACATCTTGCTTAATGACCATCTCAATCAGTGACCAAAGATTTTGATCTCAGGTACATGTATTACGGAAAGCCTTCAAGAAGTGCAAATCCTGAATCTGCTTTGGTCAGTCTGACACTCCAGATCCAGAGGTTGAGGTTAATGGGTAGATTTGGCAATAGATACAAACTTAAGGATTGCTTAGCTCCTTTACCATTCTAATTACTCTGAGGCAAAAGTCTTGCTTTGCAGTGCAGGTGCTCTTGTTGCTGGACTGCTGGCTCAGAAAAATCTCAAGGCAGCCTTGAAAGTAGCTCTTACTTGAAACTTGTTGCCTTGCAGACTCCAGATGACAGAGGCAGCTTTGGCTCTGTCAGAGCAGAAGGTGTACAGCCTGGAAGAACTTCTGAGCGCAGCAAAGGAGGAGCAAACAAAACTGGTGGAGAACCACGCCAAGGAGTTTCAACGACACAAGAAGGTAGACTGGGGGTGATCTGAGGAGTCAGGGAGCGTATGTAATCAAGGAATCTGGCACTATTTGAAACAGATGTCTTTGCTTGACACAAGCCCACGTTTTAGTGGGAAAAGGTTGTGAAGCCAAGGTTTGGATAGGGGGGAGGACATTGGAAATAGGAAGAAGGGCTGACTGATGCATCTCTGCTTTTGCAGAATTCTTCTGATCGTGAGGCAAAGCTTCTGCAGGAACTTTCAACAGCCAATGAGAATAATTTCCAGCTCAAAAATGAGGTAAAAAGTTGTTTGAATAGCATTATGTCAGTGTTTCTTAACCTTGAGAATAGCAAGTTTCTTAACCTTAAGAATAGCAATATATTATATATTGCATCACAGTGCTTTACAGCTCTCTCTAGGCGCTTTGCAGAGCCAGCCTATTGCCCCCAACAAGCTGGGTCCTCATGGCACCCACCTCGGAATGATGGAAGGCTGAGTCAACCGTTAACCCTGGTGAGATTTGAACTGCCAAATGGCAGTCAGCCAGCAGAAGTAGCCTGCAGTACTGCACTCTAACCACTGCGCCACCACAGCTCAGACAAACTTGTAGATGTGTGGACTTCATCCCCAGAATTCTCCAGCCACTATAGTTGAAGTCAACACATCTTCAAGTTCCCAAGGTTGGAATACACTCCGTTAAGAGTTATTTAACTAAGAGCCTCTCAGGTTAGCTTTTGGCTCCCGGATGCAGCCTTGGGCAATAGCAGCTTTGGGCAATTGCTTCAGTGAGTTACAGGTTGTGGGTTAGGAGCCATAAATGTGTAAACACAGTCAATCCAACACAGTGGAACGTTTGCCCAGGAAGCCTGCTAATCAGGCTGACGGCACCTATTCAATAGACAATCAGTTGCTAGGTGGGCTACTAGGAAGCCCTTCAGACAGAAGGCTGCCAAGGATTTCTTGCTGCTTGTGAACTGTTGCCTGTTTGTGCTTGACACTCTTTCCCAGCAACCTGTTGTAGAGAGATGTGGGGGGGAGGGCTTGTCTGTCTCTACTACGAGTGGATTTCCTTCTAGGTGGATGAGCTGGAAAGAAAATGCAAAATCCAGCAAGAGCAGCTGTTCCAGGTGAAGGAGGAGCTCACCCACACAACTGCAGAAACAAAACTGAGAGCTGTACAGGCTGAGGGTGAGCATAACTCACAAGTCTTCAGCTACTGCAGGGGTCCCCAACCTTTTGGGCACCAGGGACCGGTTTCATTTTAAAGAAAATTCCGCGGACCGGTGGGCATGGCTCGGCTGGCGGAGGGGGGGAGGGGGAACAGGTGGCGCATGCGTGCACAGGGGGGGTGAGTCAGCTCACTTGCCCCAATGGCGCCAGTGGCTGCGCCTGCGCTCTCCCGCTCCTGGTGTGCGCTCTGCCCAGGTGGCTGCTCCCTCCTCCCCGGCCTGGTTCCTATCAAGCCGCGGACCGGCACCGGTCCATGGACCGGGGGTTGGGGACCCCTGAGCTACTGAATGCAAGGAGGGCTTTGTTGGAGTCCTTCAGAAAGGGACGAAAGGTGAAAGGAATCGGGGACCTCATTTTTTGTTTTTCCCTAGAGCGTTTGGAAAATGAAAAGAAGCGATTCAAGCAGATCCTGAGTGATGCAGAATCCCTTCGTGTGAAGGAGGTAGGAGGCAGTGGGGATTTTAGCAGTCCTACCTGGAGAGAGGGGGGTGGCTGAAGTGACAGTCACCAAAATGGCCGTTAATAGCTTCTAGGAGGTTTTCAGAGAGCTCTTGGGGGCTGGGGAGGGCAGAAATGAACAAAAAGTTTGTCATTTTTTTTGCTGAATTTTGCCCCTGCCCCAGCCCCCAGGAACACTCTCTAAGCTTCCTAATACCCTTTTTTTGACAAAAAATGGGGCCATTTTCTTGAAAAACAGGCCATTTTTTGCTCCCCTTCCCCCCAAGGAACACTGTATAAGCCTCCTAAGGGCTATTCATGCCCTTGTTTTGAAAAAAAAATGGGCCTCTTTTCGCAAAAAAACGGGCTGTTTTGGAGAGATTTGCAGAGAGCAACAACTTTTTTTTAATTTGCCTCTTCAAAATCTTGGTGCTTATACTCCGGTGTGTCTTATAGTCTGAAAAATACTGTAGTTAAGAAATTGGGTGGGTGGGTGGGTGGGTGGGTGGGTGGGTGGATGGGTGGGTGGGTGGATGGATGGATGGATGGATGGATGGATGGATGGATGGATGGATGGATGGATGGATGGATAGATAGATAGATAGATAGATAGATAGATAATAATAATAATAATAATAATAATAATAATAATAATAATAATAATAATAATAATAATAATTTTAATATTTCTAAACCGCACCCTCTCCCCACAGGGACTCGGGGCGGTGCACAGGCACAGTAAAACAATAAATACATACAAACATTTCATTAAAAATAAATTAAATTTAAACCTGCGCTAAAATTCCCCATTAAAACTGAGCTATATTATAAAACTTCCCAATAAAACCCCAAAGACAGAGAGACTATCCTATGCCGGCCAGACAGAAGAAATAAGTTTTTAATTTGAGATGGAAGGAGCGGAGGTCCGTGGTCGTCCTAATGTCGGGGGGAAGGTCGTTCCAGAGGGCCGGGCCCGCCACAGAGAGAGCCCTTCCCCTGGGCGTCGCCCGCTGACAAAGTCTAGTGGATGGCACCTGGAGAAGTCCCTCTCTGTGGGAGCGAATCGGCCGTGAGGATGTATGAGGCAGGATCCGATCCCGCAGATAGCTAGGTCCCGAGCCATGGAGCGCTTTAAAGATGATAATCAACACCTTGAAGCGCACCCGGAAGACGACAGGTAGCCAGTGCAGCTCGCGCAAGAGCGGTGCTACATGGATAGACCTAGCGGTTCCCATAATTGCTCGCGCGGCTGCATTCTGGACTAGCTGAAGTCTCTGGGTGCACCTCAAGGGGAGCCCCATGTAGAGAGAGTTGCAATAGTCCAGTCGGGATGTCACGAGCACATGAGTGACTGTGTGAAGGGCGTCCCGATTCAATAGGGGGCGCAATTGGCGAACCAGGCGAACCTGGTAAAACGCCCTCCTGGCCACGGCTGTCACTTGATCTTCCATGGACAGCCGGGCATCCAGGAGGACACCCAAATTGCGCGCCCCATCCACAGGGGCAAGATGTTCGTCCCCTATGGCCAGCGATGGAGTGAGCTGGTTGAATCGGGCAGCCGGAAACCACAGCCACTCGGTCTTGATCGGGTTGAGCCTGAGTCCGTTACTTCCCATCCAGATAGATAGATAAATAGATAGATAGATAGGTAGATAGATAGATAGATAGATAGATAGATAGATAGATAGATAGATAGATAGATAGATAGATAGATAGATAGATAGATAGATACTGTAGATAGGGATGGATGGATGGATGACCCATTTTATGGGTTCATATTACAGTTGTATGTTTGGATTTTTTGGTAAGGAATTGCCCCAAGGAATTGCCCCTTATTTACCAAAGAGAAAGGCTGGTGTTATTCAGTTGTATTTATGTGCTGCTAAAGAGCCTCTGAACAATGGTGTTTGACATGCAGGTGGGACAGATAACTCAGCATATGGAGACAAGTGAACATGCTCTACAGGAGCGCATCCAAAGGCTGGAGGCCATCCGCATTGGGCTCGAGCAGGTGAGTGGAATGGCTTCTCAGTATTGTTGATTTTTTTCCCCCCTGAAAACCATAGAAAAGTCTTGTCCTTGGTGGTTTTGGATCTTCTCTAGGAATATGTCCAGGTTCAGACCACTGCAAGTTTATTGATTTGCTTTTATGATCAGAAATTGCAGTGAATTGTTCTTCTGCTTGTCCCTAGGAACTGAGCCAAGTGAAAGCTGCTGCCTTCATTGAACGAGGTAAAATTGAGGAAGAAGTCATCAGAACCAAAAACCAAACCAGGTTAGAAGAGGTAAGGTTGACAGGATAGCTCAAAAAGCAACATTGCTACATTATTTTATCTGTTAGGTAGCCAATAATCTGTTTCCCATCAGACATTGTAATTCTCTATTTATGCCAATGATACATCAGAAACAAAGACACAGGACCAGCTGAGACTGGTATTTTCTTACAACTGGCATGCTGGGATGTTCCACAGTTGGAACATTGGATGAATGTCCATTTGGGAAGAAATTAACATTATGTTTTCCAGTTCATCAAGCTAAAATAGTCATACTTGCTTGACTCAGAATTGGTGTCTCTGTTTATTTTATGTCACATCACAGTTGTTGTTTTAGGTAAAATAAAATGAAGAGAATGAACTATTTTAACTTTTCCTTATAAAAGCTGCAGGTGGCAAGGAACATCTTAAAAGGGAAGCATCCATTTTTCCCCCTCATATCCGAAGTGTTGTTCAACCTTAGCACCTTTATAATGTGTAGACTTCAATTCCCAGAATTCCCCATCCAGCATTCCCCAGTTGCCAAGGTTGGGAACAACTGGTCTAGACAACTGGTGGACTTCAACTCCCAGAATTCCCCAGCCAGCATAGCTATGCTGGCTGGGGAATTCTGGGAGTTGAAGTCCACCGGTCTTCAAAGAGCCAACTTTGCAGCCCCCTGGTCTAGACCAACCTGGGAATTTTGATTACATCTCATTATAACTGGGGGTACCCAAGTTAAGGGGTGGTTGATGATGCTTTCTAATTCAAGGAGGCGTTATTTATTTAGGGGTCCTTGGTGCTCCCTGAGCTTGCTGGTTTTTTTGCAGACATTTCATTACCCTAACTGGGTAACATCATCAGTGTTAGTAAGGAAGGATATTTGCTGTCAGTAATAGATTGAAAAAAGATGGTTGCTTTCTCTCTCTCTCTCTCTCTCTCTCTCTCTCTCTCTCTCTCTCTCTCTCTCTCTCTCTCTTTTTTTTTTTGCAATTAATAGCAACAGCGCCTGGAGCAGATGGAGGAGAAGCTGAGGCTGATGATGCAATCTCGTGACGAGGCCCAGAATCACTGCTTTCAGCAGAAGCAGAGAGTGGCAGAAGCACACGCTAAGGAGAGCCAGTTGAATCTGCAGGTGGAAGGACTCAAGAGGAGACTGGAAGACCTTCATCAGGTGAGGGAGTTGGAAAATGTCCCACAGGAAGAAACCTGATATCAGCATTCATCTTTAGGCTGCAGTTACTTAGGTACATACCTGGGAGTACAGGTAGTCCTTGATGACCCGTCACCTAGCCATTATTTAAACTTTCCACCAACTTACCTGGAGGGTATAAAATATAGAATAACAGAATGGGAAGGGACCTTGGAGGTCTTCAAGTCCAATCCCCTGCTTAGGCAGGAAACCCTATACCAGGGGTCTGCAAAGTTGGCTCTTTTAAGACTGGTGGACTTCAATTCCCAGAATTCCCCAGCCAGCCTGGCTGGCTGGGGAATTATCGGAGTTGAAGTCCAGCAGTCTTAAAAGAGCCAACTTTGCAGACCCCTACCCTATACCAATGATGGCTAACCTTTTTATCGTGTGCTGAAAACGTGCACGCGCACCCATAATACAATGCGTGCGTGACACCCTCATGTGTGTCCTGCACATGCGCACACAACCCTCCCCTGTGCATGCCTTGCTCCCCCTGCCCTCCGCACATGCACATGCGAAGCTGCCATGCTCAGCCTGGCTCCCACGCATGGGTGCACGTCTCCTTCATGCGCCCAACCCCCCAACATCTCTGTTTTTAGCAGAGACCCAAAAACCAGCTGGCCAGTGGGAGGCGTGCGTGCATGCACAGTGGAGCTGAGCTGGGGCAATGGCTCGCATGCCTGCAGAGAGGGCTCTGTGTCCCACTTGTGGCACACATGCCATAGGTTCTCCATCATGGCCCTGTACTATTTCAGACAAATGGCTGTCCAATCTCTTCTTGAAAACTTCCATTGTTGGAGCACCTACAACTTCTGGAGGCCAGTTGTTCCACTGATTAATTGTTCTCACTGTCAGGAAAGTTTTCCTTAGTTCTAGGTTGCTTGTCTCCTTGAGAGAGGTACTTAAAATCCAGATTCAAAGTTCCAGTGGCCAAGTCTCGCAATATCTCTAGCAGTTTCAACATAACTTCATCATAAAAATTAAAGAATTCCCTTAAATTGAGCCTGACTCCTGGTGGGGGACTTGACCCATCCACATAGTTTTCTTGGCAATGGTGAAGAGTGGCTTCCCATTGCTGCCTTCTCAAATGAGGGGTGGGGAGTGGTATTCCCAGTGGTGGGCTGCCGCCGGTTCGGACCGGTTCAGGTGAATCGGTAAGTTGCGATTATCAGCTGGCCCCAACCCTGCCCTATCCTGTCCTTTATTTCCTTCTTTCTGACTCAGCTGATTGGTGCAGTACAGCTGATTTCCACGCCTTCGCTGTTCTACATCCAGGGCTGCCTTAGAAGGTAAGCAGCTGAGTTTCAAATTGCAAGCGCATTAGGGGCGCACGAGCAAAGCACCAAACACCAAACCAGTTGTTAAATCGGTTGCAACCCACCACTGGTTATTCCTAGTTTACTGTACAAATTAGGGATTTACTGACAGTATCCCATCCAAGTAACAAGCAACATCTGGTCCTCCTTTGTTTTTCACAACTACCCAAAACTGCTTAGGTGCTCTACCGGGGTTAGACAGCCTCCCAATTTTATTTGGGAACATACATATCCCAAAAGTGGTAAAAGGAGCGTGAGACACAAGACAAATACAGGGTTATTGGGCCGATGGTGAAAGTGCTCCATGTGGCCATTACAGCGACTTTGTCTGTAGTCCCAACAGTTGAAGCACAAGCCGCTGATTACTTTGTGCTCTCTCCTCCCCCCCCCCCCCCCCCCCTGGTGTGCTATGGATGGCAGGAACTGGGCATTAAGGAACAAGAGAAAGTTTCCGAGGTCAACAAAGTGCGTGTGGAGCTGCAGGAGCAGATTGGTCACCTGGAAGCTGAGAGAACAGCACAAGAAGGACTGCGGGGGAAGATTGTGACTCTTGAGCGCCAGCTGAAAGGTAACTAGAAACTCCATTTTTCTTCCACCTAGGTACCTGCAGCAATTTGTATGATGTGCCAGATTGCACCTGTAATCAATACCTTACCTACTGTAACTGAAATGTAAGTGGGGCTCCAGATCTGGAGCTAATATAAGGGAGAGCAGGAACGCAGGAGGCAGGTGATGGGTCTCTTGGTTTTCTCAGCGGTCCTGGGCTACCTCTGACCTTTTCTCCAATGGGAGATTCCATCCACTTCTCACTGCCCCAATGTCTGCTTCCTGGCATTTCTGTCAGCTTGTTAATATACTTTGAACATTCCTGTATCTTTTGATGTTCCCTTAGAGCCATGATGGCGAACCTATGGCATGTGTGCCACAGGTGGCATGCGGAGCCATTTCTTAGGGCATGCAAGATGTTGCCCTGTCAGCTACATGTGTGCTAGCCAGCTGATTTCGGCCTTCAATTTCGGCCGTTTTTTCTGTCGGACTCTTTACAAACTTTTTGTGACTCATTACGGGCTGTGAATGAGCATAATTCACAGTCTTTGAAATAAAAAGAAGATTTTTGGGATTAAATGTGTGCTTTTTACTGTCTCAGGAAGCCTAGGTCAGAACAACTCAGAACAACTAGAGGAAGGAAGCTGAATGTGGTAATGATGATCATTGCTGATATTAGTTTGGATAATGAAATATTTGCAAGAAAACAACCAAGCTCAGAGAGATAACCTCAGTAATAATAAGTAATAATAAGCATCTGCCGCACAACACCCCAGACGTAACAATTGTTGATAAGAAAAACAAAATGCCCATATCATGGACATTGAATTCCTGGAAATAGCAGAAGAGAAAGAATCGGACAAAGAAGAAAATAACAAAATATAAACCATGCAAATAGAGTGGCTATAATAAAAGAAAGCAGAAACACAACCAATGATAAAGTGCCCCTTGGGTGCAATCCCAAAACATCTAGAGCACCACTTGAATACTGTGGGCATTGACCAAATCACCATCAGTCAATTGCAAATGGCAGCTTTACTTAAACTCCTGTGACAATACCATTAATATTGTTAAACAATATCTGCCCATTCCAGGTGCTTTGGGAAGGATGTGAACAAAAATGCCAAAAGTCTAAACATTGGGCTGACTGGGTGGCCAACCATTGTAATTCCTACAGGCCATCTTCACTTGTCATACATCATTAAGTCTGCAATTCTAGATAAAAGTCATGGGGGCTTTTTGGTTTGTCTGGTCCACAGATATCTCTCATATCTCGCTTTTTCCATCTCCTTGCCTGTAGCGTCCCATCCTTTTTCCTTACTGAAAGCCAGTTCAATTCTCTGGCTGGAGACGCTTCCCCATTTGATTTCTTGATGAGGAATTAATTGATCATGTACTGGTGTAGGCTTTCACAGCTGGTATCTGCTGGGCAACTTCAGGATTCAGTGGCTATGGTCTAAACAACAGATTTTCTGACATTTTGCCAGCAACTCTGCTTGGCATCTTCAGTGGCAGGGTGGTCAGACCATAGTCAACTAAGCAAGGATGGACAGACTGGGCTGTGGTCTTTATAGTCACATGTCCAGACCACCTTGACTCCAAAGATACCACCCACTCTTGCTGGTGAACCACAGTCATTAAACCCTGAAGCCCAATACTGCTCAATAATGCTGCAAATCTTTTCTGTTACCAAGCTGATGGTATCTTAGGAAGAAATTGGCCACCGTTAATGTATCCCCATTCGACTGCTCTTATCATTTTAAATTTAGACAATGACATCATCTCCATGTTTCAATCATCTAAGAAATTATGTAACATCATGTAGTTCTCTTGAGGCCATGTAAAATATATTCTGCCTTTAAAGCAGTGTTTCTCAACCTTGGCCACTTGAAGATGTCCGGACTTCAACTCCTAGAATTCCCCAGCCAGCATTCGCTGGATGGGGAATTCTAGGAGTTGAAGTCTGGACATCTTCAAGTGGCCAAGGTTGAGAAACACTGCTTTAAAGCAGGGGTCCCCAACCTTTTTTGCACCAGGGACCGGTTTCATTTTAAAGACAGTTTTGCGGACCGGCTGAGTGACTCAGCAGTCATGTGACTGGGTGGGCGTGGCCAACTTGGAAAATGTGAAACTCACTTAACAATGGTCTTGGTTAACAACCAAACTTTTGGACTCAATTGTGGTCATAAGTTTTTTCTTTCTTTCTTTCTTTCTTTCTTTCTTTCTTTCTTTCTTTCTTTCTTTCTTTCTTTCTTTCTTTCTTTCTTTCTCTTTCTTTCTTTCTTTTTCTTTCTCTTTCTTTCCCTCTTTCTCTCTCTCTTTCTTTGTCTTTCTTTCTCTTTCCCTCTTTCTCTCTCTTTCTTTCTTTCCCCCTTTCTCTCTCTTTCTCTTTCGCTCTTTCTTTCCCTCTTTCTTTCTTTCTCTCTCTTTCTTTCTCTTTCTCTTTTTCTTTCTCTTTCTCTCTCTCTTTTTCTCTTTTTTTCTTTCTCTCTCTTTTTTCTCTTTCCTTTCTGTCTCTCTTTCTTTCTCTTTCTCTTTCTGTCTGTCTGTCTTTCTTTCTCTTTCTCTCTCTCTCCCACTTTTTTCTTTCTTTTTCTTTCTCTCTCTCTATCTCTCTCTCCTTTGTCTGCCCATCTATCACTATGTGTGTGTGTGTGTGTGTGTGTGTCTGTCTCGCATTCACGCACTTAAATCACTCATTCTGTGTCTCTCTTTCTCTCCCTCCCTCTCTCTGTCTCTCTGTGTGTGTCTGTCACTCTCTGATTCCCCCCTCCCTCCCTGTCTCTCTCTGTGTCTGTGCCTCTGTCTGTCTGTCGTCGTCCCCGCCCCGCCCCCACGCCCCCGCAGAGCCTCCTCAGCCCGGCTCACTCGCCTTAGCCTGCCCCGGCTGACCGGCCGGCCGCCGTGCTTGGTCGCTCGTTCGCTCGCTCAGGCTCCTTCCAGGAGCTGAGAAGCCTCCGTGTGTGTGTGTGTGTGTGTGTGTGTGAGGAACGGCAGCCCCTGGAAACGACGAGTGGCCAGCATGCCGGCTGGGGAGGGAGGAAGGGAATCGCGCGCTCTGCCCAGGGGGCTGCCCCCTCCTCCCTCCTCCTCTCCGGCCATGCGGCCCGGTACCTACCAAGCCACGGACCAGCACCGGTCCGCGGCCCGGGGGTTGGGGACCCCTGCTTTAAAGGATTTCATTATCCCGAGTCAAAAAAGGCTAAATGCAAATTGTGTTTTATGTTTTTTTCTTTATCTAGTATTGTCCGGTAACCACCGGGAGGCACTGTTGGACAAAGAGGGCGAAATCTCCGGCCTGCTTGAGAAATTACGGGTTCGGGAGGCAGAGATCTCCAGGATAAGGGAGGAGGAAGCTAAGCGGGCCAGTTTCCTTCAAAATGCCATCCTGACCTATGTGCAGGGTTCTCCACTTGGCCATCTCAGCCCCAAGAAATGAAATGGAGTTCTGCCGTTTGTAAGTCCCATCTTCAAGGAAAGGAGTCATAGGAGGATCATGGTGGCCAGGCTTCCTTATATTTCTTGAAGACCAAAGAATCTGCATGGCCACTTTCCTGGAACTAAGTGTGAAGTGTCACTGAAGGACTTGCGGCTGCTTTAGAGAAACCATCTTAATTTCTGTGCCAAAATCTTGTTCAACCACGGCAGCAAGAATAGTCTTCAAGAGAAAGCCATCTATCCCCGTGTATAGCCCACAGACACCAGTGTATGGTCACACAAGTTCTCCCTTACTGATTTTGGCCTCGGATTTAGATCCAAAATGCACATCACTTCAGTGCCTAGGATTATCTTTGGAAAAAAACAATGCTTTGAAGTGACCGCCTCTTATAAATGCATCGATCAACAAATAGTAAAATGAACGTTTACTAAGAGCCAAATCATGGAGATATTTCATAGACTCATTTATTCTGCAAGCTTTACAGCATTCCAGATAATCTCAAAAGGACTGGAGCCTAGAGTTATTTAGGGCTTTCCTGACTCAGTAGAATTTATTTTCCACACCTGAGAATATCACTATTTTGTCTAGTTTTCTCAGGAGCTCTTTTACAGTAACCCTCAGCCTTAATACCTGATTCCTCTGGACTTAAAGGTGAAACAGATGGAGGGTCCTAATAGGGACAGGATTCGGTTTATTCACGAAGCCTTTTCAGTTTCAGTAGGGAGAAGAGACAGCTTCTCTCACTGATGACAACATTTGAAATGTGAGCCAGAGGCTAGAATAACTTCCAATCATCCTGATTTAGCTGTAGTTGTCTTGAGAACAAGATGACACATATGGAACAAATAATGGTTTTTTGGTTTTTAGTTTTATAACGAGTGTGAAAATGAAAGATTTGAAATGTTGCCATTGTTGCAGGGCTGGCTTGCATTTATTTCCATATATATTATAAATATATAAATAGACATATTTATATGCAACGAAACATGCAAGAATATCTGTTCTTACAGGTTTAATTGCACATAAATATGTCTATATTGCTTTGATGGCACATAACATGGCAAGTGTAAGGACTTTTCAAATCATACACATTACAGCAAAACTTCTAAATTTCACACATATTAATGGGACTGTAGCTAGCAGTGATTGATTAAGAAAAAAAATATTGTCATGGGAAGCTTAAATAAAGTGGTGATCTAATGTGCAACAAAAAAGAATTCTGTAGTAGAAATTATTTTAAAAGAATTGAGAATAAAACTGCCAACATAACTTACAGTGTCTGAACTACTGTGTAAGTTCTGCTTAATTCTGATAAGATAGCTTTGGAAAAGATGCAAGCAAGTTAATGTATTAGGCTACTGTAAAACGTGTTGCTTTTTCGTTTACTTAAATCTTATTTCTTGTCTTAGTTTATAATACAATACAATAGCAGAATTGGAAGGGACCTTGGAGGTCATCTAGTCCAACCCCCTACCTAGGCAGGAAGCCCTATACTGTTTCAGACAAATGGCTATCCAACATCTTCTTAAAGACTTGCAGTGTTGGAACATTCACAACTTCTGGAGGCAACTTCTGTTCCACTGATTAATTGTTCTAACTGTCAGGAAATTTTTCCTTAGTTTTAAGTTGCTTCACTCTTTGATTAATTTTCACCCATTGCTTGTTCTACCCTCAGGTGCCTTGGAGAATAGTTTGACTCCCTCTTCTTTGTGGCAACCCTTGAGATATTGGAACACTGCTATCATTTCTCCCCTAGTCCTTCTTTTTATTAAACTAGACATAACCAGTTCCTGCAACTGTTCTTCATATGTTTTAACCTCCAGTCCCCTAATCATCTTTGTTGCTCTTCTCTGCACTCTTTCCAGAGTCTCCACATCTTTTCTACATCGTGGTGACCAAAACTGAATGCAGTATTCCAAGTGTGGCCTTACCAAGGCATTATAAAGTGGTATTAACACTGCTCATGATCTTGATTCTATCCCTCTGTTTATGTAGCCTAGAACTGTGTTGGCTTTTTTGGTAGCTGCTGTAAACTGCTGGCTCACATCTAAATGGTTGTCCACTAGGACTCCAAGATCCCTTTCACAGTTACTATTATTGAGCAAGGTACTACCTATACTGTACCTGTGCATTTCGTTTTTGTTGCCTAAATGTAAAACCTTACTCTTTTCACCATTGAATTTCATTTTATTAGATAGTGCCCAATGTTCAAGTTTGTCAAGATCTTCTGTATCTTAAGTCTATCTTCTGGAGTGTTGGCTATTCCTGCCAGCTTGGTGTCATCTGCAAATTTAATGAGTTCCCCATTTATTCCCTCATCCAAGTCATTGATGAAGATGTTGAAGAGTACTGGGCCTAAAACAGAGCCTTGGGGTACTTCACTGCATGCTTCCCTCCATGTAGATGCAGTTCCATTGAGGACTACACATTGAGTGCAGTTGGTCAGCCGGTTACAAATCCATCTGGTGGTGATGCTGTCTAACCCACATTCTTCTACTTTATCTAGTAGTAGGTTATGGTCTGCCTTATCAAATGCCTTACTGAAGTCCAAGAAACTATATCAACGGCATTCCTCTGGTCCTCTAGTTTGGTCACTTTGTCAAAGAATGCAATAAGATTAGTCTGGCATGATCTGTTTTTGACAAACCCATGTTGGCTTTTGTCTATTATTTTGTTTGCTTCTAAGTGTTCACTAATTCGTTGCTTGATTATTTTTTCCAGAATCTTTCCTGATACTGTATTGAGGTCAGGCTGATGGGTCTGTAGTTTTCTGGATCTATCTTTTTTCCTTTTTTGAAGATGGGAACCATATCAGCTGTTTTCCAGTCCTCTGGCAGGAGGACTGGAAAGGATCTCTGAGATCTCGTCTGCTAGTGCCTTCAAAACCCTGGAGTGCAATCCGCCCGGTCCTGGTGATTTGAACTCATCTAGGGTAGACAGGTGCTCACTTACTATTTTCTTCCCTGTTTCAACTTGTGTTCCTAATCTGATTTTTGTGGTGCTCTTTTTTGATAGATTGGACTGTTTTATCCCATTGTGTAAAGACAGATGCAAAAAATGAATTAAAGTTTAGCAAAGAAAGGTAAAGAGAAAGAGAACAAAAAGCTTTCCAACTTTCAGACCTTTCCAGCACAAAGATCAGTTATCAGGAATTGGGGGTTTGTTTGTTTGTTTGTTTGTTTGTTTTTTGTTGCTTTTTAGCTATAGCGCCATACTAAAACTAGGAGGCTGTCACAGTGGAAAATGAGTTACTTTGGACCCTACATCCTACGATACGTGTCATTAGTTCTTGAATATGATTTAGTGATTCTACATTCAAAAAGCATGAGGAACCTTGTTTTATTCCAAGTGGCTGCCCTTTTCCCATCTTTCTTTGGTCTTGACCAAAACTGCGCATGCGCGAGATGGCGGCCTGCTCCTGAGCTCCGTAGGGGACCGCGGGGCTCCGAGGCTGCATTGGAGGTGATGCCCGGTCCGTAGACGATGGTGAGGGTCGGGCCCAGTGAGCGGACCACCCTGGCTGTCGATTGAGACCAGAAGGGTCTCCCAGGGTGGTCGGACGGCTCAGCGACCGGCATGGAAGACCGGTAAGGAGAGTGGAGAGCGGAGCGGAGAATGCGGAGAATGGGGATTCGAAGAGGCCGACTGGAGGCTGACTGGAAGCGCTCCGGGGACGTCCCGGGGGACTCCGGGCCGGCGGCTGGGCGCCGAACGAGCTGGAGGGCCGGAGTTGGATGGCCTGGGCGGCGCGCGGCTCGGAGTCTCGGCCGCGGGACCCGCTTGGCCCGCTTGTGATTCCTAGGAGCCCGGGAGCGCTGGAGATTGGTTGGAGTGGCATTGGCGCTGGCGGTATGGCGGTTTGGCGGCCTGAAACTGGAAATGGTGGGCGTCCCAATGGCGACTTTTAACAGCTGGGCCGGGGGGCGCCGAAAGAAAGAACAATCACGCCGAGGCCTTGGAAGGCCGAAACATCTGAGCCGGTGCCAGGGCCCGAGAGGTGCTAGTCGGTATGGTAGGCCGTGAGCCTGATTAGTTGGGTTCAGGCCGCAAGTCATCGATACCCTTCGTCTCCAAGAACTATTGTAAAAACTATCTCCAGAATTATTTTAAGAACTACCTCCAGAACTATTTATTTTAAGAACTATCTCCAGAATTATTTTAAGAACTACCTCCAGAATTATTTATAACTATCAAATATTATTTCTAAGAACTTTCTGAGCCAGATAATATAACATTCTCCACTGGATTTTTAAACCTCTTATGAACTGTATTATACTTATTATATTTATATTTTAACATCTATTTAATATTTATTTAACATCTTGTATAATACTAGCAGCCAGGATGCCCACTTAAGTATTCCGCGACCCATTTTATATTCTATATTTATATTTATTGTATATATTTATAGTATATATTTTATATTTATTCCATATCTATCTATGTACTCTAGAGCAGACCTGATTCGACTGCGAGAATCCCCTTACTCGCAGGTATGGCCCTCCGCTCTAACGAGGGCCCACCTTGATGAGGGATTATGTAATCAAGAGAGGTGGGCGAAACGCAGGTGTAGGGGCTTTTTAGTTAGGAGCCTGATTCGGGTTTTAGGGGGTTTTAGGGTGGAGGGTGGGGTGAGTCAGGCTGGGGGTGGGAATGTTATTAGGTCAGTGAACGGAGTGGGGAAGGAAGCAGAAAGGTCTATTAAGAGGGGGGACCCACAAGTCGTTTCCATCGAGGGTTTCTCTATTAAGACGGTCGTAGGGAGGGGCAGGTGCGATGGGAGACAGGTTTTCTCTTCCCAGTTGGGGGCACAAGACCGTTGCTTGCAAGCGGTCAGATGCCACAACCCCCGCAGGCTAGGTGGTCAGGGATTACAGAGCCAGGGCTCGAGGCTGATGTTTTGTAATGCCAGGTCCGTGGTCAACAAAGCCCCCCTCATTTACGACCTTGTGTCGGAGGGGGAGCCGGACCTGGTAGGAATAGCGGAGACCTGGTTGGGCCACGAGGGTGGACTTCCCCTCGTAGAAATGTGCCCACCAGGTTACCGCGCTTTTCATCAGCCACGGGCCCTAGGCAGGGGTGGAGGTGTAGCGGTTATTGTTAGGGAAGGTCTTGAGCCGAGAGAGACCACTGTGCCACAGACCACCGGCTGTGAGTCCCTCTGTGTGAAGTGGGGCCTAGGGAGGCAGTTGGGCTTGCTGGTTGTATACCTGGCTCCCCGCTATGTAGCAGCAGCCCTGCCCGAGCTCCTCGAGGTGATCGCTACGATGGCAGTTGAGACCCCCAGACTGATAGTCATGGGGGACTTTAATCTGCCATCGGTGGGCGAATCATCGGAGGCAGCTCGGGAGTTCATGGCTTCCATGACGGCCATGGACCTGACCCAAGTAATTCAGGGCCCCACTCACGAGGGTGGACATACGCCGGATCTAATCTTTGTCTCTGGCCAGTGGAAGAGTGATCTGGGTATAGGGGATATAGTCATCACACCCCTGTCATGGTCAGACCACTCACTTCTCCGGCTCGACTTTCCAATCGCTACACCCCATCGCGGGGAGGCGGAACCTGAGTCACCTATCTGGTTCCGCCCCAGGCGCCTGATGGACCCGGACAGGTTCCAGACGGCGCTTGGGCCACTTCCTGTATCCCTGACCCGCGCCCCGACAGAGGACCTCGTGGCCGCATGGAATACTGCGACCGCGGGAGCCTTGGATCGGGTCGCGCCCTTGCGGCCTCTCTTGCGGCGGCGAACCACCCTGGCCCCTTGGTTTACCGAGGAGCTAAGGGTGATGAAACGCCACAAGAGATGCCTAGAGAGGAGATGGAGATCTACTCGATCTGAATCTGACCGGACACAGGTAAGAGCCCATTTACGGACTTAACGCCATCATTGTGCCACTCTCATAGCATCCGCAGATAACCGCCCTGCCGCCCTGTTTAGGGTGACCCGCTCCCTCTTACAACAGAGGGTGCGGGAAGCCCCATTACAGGGTAGAGCAGAGGAATTTGTGATTTATCTGCAGGAGAAAATCGCTCAGATTCAGAACGAGCTAGTCTCCATTGATGGCCCAGTGGGATTGCACGAGGCGGGCCTTGGTTGGGAGGAGTTTGACTCTGTTACTTCCGAGGATATGGACAGGTTACGTGGGCGACTGCGAGCCACCACATGTTTATTGGACCCGTGTCCTTCCTGGTTTGTACTGGCATCCTGGGAGGTGACACGAGGCTGGCTCCAGGAGGTTGTCAACGCTTCTCTGAGTGAGGGTTTCTTGCCTGCCTCTCTTAAAGAGGCCATGGTGAGGCCCCTCCTGAAGAAGCCCTCTCTGGATCCAGCTTTATTAGCCAACTATCGTCCCGTCTCCAACCTTCCCTTCCTGGCGAAGGTTGTTGAGAGTGTGGTGGCACAACAGTTTCCCCGTCACTTGGAGGAAGTTGATTATCTAGACCCGCGCCAGTCCGGCTTCCGGCCCGGGCACAGCACCGAGACGGCATTGGTCGCGTTGGTAGATGATCTCTGGAGGGCCAGAGATGGGGGTTGTTCCTCCATCCTGGTCCTATTAGACCTCTCAGCGGCTTTTGATACCATCGACCATGGTATCTTATTGCATCGGCTGGAGGGGTTGGGGGTGGGAGGCACCGTTTTACGGTGGTTCTCCTCCTACCTCTCCGGTCGGTCGCAATTTGTGTTGACAGGAGGGCAGAGGTCGACCTCTAGGCCCCTCACTTGTGGGGTGCCTCAGGGGTCGGTCCTCTCGCCACTCCTGTTCAACACATATATGAAGCCGCTGGGTGAGATCATCCGTGGTTTTGGGGTAGAGTATCACCTCTACGCTGACGACACGCAGCTGTATATATCTACCCCAAACCACCCCAACGATGCCGTAGCGGTGATGTGTCAGTGCCTGGAAGCCGTGCGGGCCTGGATGGGAAGTAACAGACTCAGACTCAACCCGTCTAAGACCGAGTGGCTGTGGTTTCCGGCATCCCGGTACAACCAGTTGACTCCATCACTGGCCATAGGGGACGATCACCTTACACCTGTGGATGGGGCACGCAACTTGGGCGTCCTCCTTGATGCCCGGCTGTCCATGGAAGATCAAGTGACAGCCGTGGCCAGGAGGGCGTTTTACCAGGTTCGCCTGGTCCGCCAGTTGCGTCCCCTATTGGATCGGGGTGCCCTTTGCACAGTCACTCATGCCCTCGTGACATCCCGGCTGGACTATTGCAACTCTCTCTACATGGGGCTCCCCTTGAGGTGCACCCGAAGGCTTCAGCTAGTCCAGAATGCAGCCGCGCGGGCAGTTATGGGAGCCTCTAGGTTCTCCCATGTAACACCGCTCCTGCGCGAGCTGCACTGGCTGCCTGTCATCTTTCGGGTGCGCTTCAAGGTGTTAGTTACCATCTTTAAAGCGCTCCATGGCACGGGACCTAGCTATCTGCGGGATCGCATTCTGCCTCATACATCCCTGCGACCGATTCGCTCCCACAGAGAGGGACTTCTCCGGGTGCCGTCCACTAGGCTGTGCCAGCGGGCGACGTCCAGGGGAAGGGCCTTCTCTGTGGCGGGCCCGACCCTCTGGAACGACCTTCCCCCCGAAATCAGAACGACCACTGACCTTCGCTCCTTCCGACAGCTTTTAAAAACTCATTTCTTCCGTTTGGCTGGCCTAGGGTAATTTTAATTAGTTATGGTGTTAAGGGGTTTTAGGGACAGTTTTTAGTTTTTATAGATGTTTTTAGCGCAGGATATGTTTAATTGTGTTTTTAAATTTTGTACTCTGTGTTTATTGTTTTTTAATTCTCCTGTGCCCCGCCTCGAGTCCCTCTGGGGAGAGAAAGCGGGTTAGAAATAAAAATTTATTATTATTATTATTATTATCATACAGATAACAACTCTGGTGGAATGAGATGGGGACGTTCAAAACAACAGCACCAGGGAAGTTTCTCCTTGGAATTTAGTGGTTCTGGCTCAGGATAGTCCTTCCCTGTTGCCTGTTTTTGCAGGAAAGTTTAGTGCTTTTTATTCATGCCTTTCTGAAATAATCAGTGCCTGCAACCCGCCAATGCCTTGGTAGTAATACCATTTGACAGAGTATAAAAGAAATATGGTTTGTTGTTAGGTTTGCTGTATGGAATGCAAGGCTAAAAGGGAAAAGCAGCAAATCGGTCTTATCATTATTGTACATTTCTACTTTGGCAACCAAGTCTGAGCTGCTTTCCGACTTTGTGGCAGGAAACTTGACTTTTCAGCCTTGGCACTAGTGATCAAATGTTTGCAACTCTGGAAAGGCCTTTTGGATTTAATGGGACCCACTCCCTAAAAGGATGAACCTTGAGCAATTTGTGGATCCTGGAGCCTTATTATAACCAAGATCCTGGATGGCTGATAATTTGATCTCAAATTTTTGGATAAAGGCAACACCTTTTTTCCATGGTTTCCCAACAGAAGAACAATTAAACAGCCAAATGGCTCCCCACTCCCATTTTTAAAATTTGTGATTAGAAATGGGTAGATTGTGTCGCTGCTATGTTTGCTCCTTACTGTTTTTGTTTTTATTATAGCCCGTGGCTGCTATATAAAGTGGCAGTTCATTGAGAACTGTAGCTATTGGAAAACTGCAGCTAAAACAAATTGTTTGCACTGTGAGCAAACCTAAATTCTTCAGTGTATGACAGAAAGTAGAGAAAAGCTACACAAAAAATACTTTTAAAAGAGAGCATCTCTAACTAATTAGATAATCTTTCTTATATGACTAGAAATTTATTTTTGTTTTATAGGAATGAAATTAAACTCAAGAGATGGAACTCTTTTCAGTAGAGAGAAGAAGCATAAAGTGTCATGAGTGAAATATGGATAGCTTGGTGCCTCCTCGTTTCAACTTGTCATTAGAGCAAAGAGGGGGAGATGTCGACTTAAGAATGGGTTAAACTCAAGCTGGGTGTTCACATAACTTTTAGCATGGTGTTCTAATCTTTTTAAAGGTTTAATACTTGCGAATTTGTTCAGGGTTAGACTGCAAAAACAAACACATCCAAAAATCTATTAAAACCTAACAGTTGCTAGAAAGGAATTTGCTCTAGTTACATTTTATGTAGTTATTTTGTTATCTCTGTAGTCTATATGAATGCTATCTACACAAGTAAGCAACAGTGTAAGCTTGTAAGAAAAAAGGAATTCTACATTGTCAAAAAGTTTATAGATTGTTGCAATAATTAGAAAATATACACCACTCATATTTCATTCACACAATGCATCAAAATTGTAAATCTACGCACCAGGAATAAGTTACGCCTAGTAAGACATCTGGATTTGTATGATCTGAAGAGAAACTAGAGTATACATTAAATCTGACCAAGAAATTGTGCTTAAGGAGGAGCAACCTTAATCATAAATTACCATCACAATTTACTGTTATTCATTTAAACTACAATCTGTAGTGTTATCTAAACTTAGTTGGGAGTATTTTGAAAGAAAGTTTGTTTTTGCTTTATACTAGTTGAATAAAATAATGAAAAATAAAAATATACATAAGAAAAAAAAGAAAAAAAGAAAAAAAACAGAAGAAACATGTTTGTGTAGCCATATTTAATTGTAACCATCCATAGTTTATACCAAGGGATTCATTTATAAATTAATATTTATAAATTTGTGTTGAGTTGATATATGTAATAATTTTTCCCACATATAACTATAAGGTCTAAAGGTAAAGGTTCCCCTCACACATCTGTGCTAGTCATTCCCTGCTCTAGGGGCCAGTGCTCAAATCTTTTTCAAAGCCAAAGAGGCAGTGCTGTTCAAAGATGTCTCTGTGGTCATGTGGCCAGCATGACTAAACGCCAAAGGTGCACGGAACACTGTTAGCTTCCCACCAAACTCTGTTATGTGGGGCTAGGGATTTGAATTGCCAAACTGCCAACCTTTCTGATTGACAAGCTCAGCGTCTTAGCCACTGAGTCAGCACGGCCCTTATATTGGAGATATACCGTATTTTTCAGAGTATAAGATGCACCAAGATTTTGAAGAGGCAAATTTTAAAAAAAGTTTTTGCATTCTGTATACCTCCCAAAAACAGCCCATTTTTCATGAAAATGAGCCCTTTTTTTTTTGTCAAAAAGGCATGCATAGCCTTTAGGAGGCTTATAGAGTGCTCCTGGAGGCTGGGAGAGGGGGCAAAATTGAGCAAAAAAATGGCCTTTTTTTCACTCATTGTTGCCCTCCCCAGCCCCCAGGAGCACTCTGAAAGCCTCCTAAAGGTTCTGCGTGGCCATTTTGGTGAAGGGAGTAGGGTTTGGGAAGGCAAAAAAATGCTGTATTCAGTGTATAAGACGCACCCAGATTTTCAGCCTCTTTTTGAGGGAAAAAGGTGGGTCTTATACTCCGAAAAATACAGTCGGTAAAGATAAAGGTTCCCCTCACATATATGCTAGTCTTTCCAACTCTAGGGAGCAGTGCTCATTTCCGTTTCAAAGCCGAAGAGCTGTCCAAACATATCTCTGGTCATGTGGCTGGCATGACTCCATTATGCAGCACTAGGGATTCAAACTGCTGACCTTTCTGATTGACAAGCTCAGGGTCTTAGCCACTGAGCCACCGCTTCCATATTTAAAACATAGCAGTATCTAAAAAATTAAACTTTTTAAATTAAATTAAAAATTTAACTCCTCCATGTCTATCTTGAATTGTTATTTTGATTGCTGGAGGGTTGGATTTTTTTAGGTCTTAATGTCTCATTAAAGTCTCCTCCACAGTAATATATTCATACAGTATATTTACTGAATTATGAAAATGTTCATGAAACATAGGGTTAATCTGTAACACACTTTTTGGGCATCAAATATAAAGGCAGGTGGCAGGAACAGCTGCCAAACCAAGTCACTCCAGCTGTTGCATTTCTGCTGCTACTGGCCCTAATGAACTTCCTACCCCACATATATGCAAGAGCTGGAAGAGAAACTCAAAATGTGTGAGGGACAGACTTAATTTTAGACATTAATGTTTGGAGTAGCTGTGACCCTGGTTTAGACACTTGGATTTTTAATTAAAACAAAAGTTCTTTCATTTTTATCCCCACCAGCCAAATATATTTATATATAACAGTGATTGTACAATAGTATAAAGCTTTAAAAGCAAGCATATAAAAATGTAAAACAAAAGTAAACTGAGTAATTGCTAGACAACAATGACTGTTAAACTTAACGCTCATTGTTGGCTAGCAATTAGTTAATTTTGTACCTTTTCTTGTATACTTGTATCTTTTCATGTTCAGTTGCTAAAGCTGGTTGAAAGTATCCTGCAGATATATTCATATTGTACTAAAATACAATGTATTGTTTCATTTTGCATGCTGGATTAATCCAGCCACTGGGCTTTGTAATTATAAACCATTTTTTAGTGTGTGAATCCTACCAGTATGTGGAACTGACATACTGGCAGGGGATGGAATACCATGAGGTCCGAAATGATGGCCCTTGTGGGAAAGAATTGCTTGCTGAAAGGAGCCACAGGATTGAATGTAGTTTTTAATCACCAAATCTTGACTTTGAAAGGCAGTTTTGAAGCTATGAACGTCAAAGCAACCTGTCCCCAACCCCAGTTATACTCTGCTTAGAGCAAAAGCAGTTTCAAACGTGTAGCCAGACACTTCGACTTCTGCTCTAGGTTTCCCCTCTCTAATTCTTATGACTGGCAGAGATTTTATTGAAAGGGGCAGAAGATGAACGTAAGCAATAATACATCAGTCTGAAGTTTTAGACGTCTAGTTAGGAGAACTGAAAAGTTCATATTCCAGGTTTGGCAGTTCTGTTTTGGACTATCTGTGTCTTGCAGGAAAGTAGCTAAAATCAGTAAGAGGGGAATCTATGTTGGCAATGCTTTGCACTGAGTAATGTGGACGAAAAAGAGAGTTGGCTTCCAGGGCACATAACATTATGGATAGCTTTGTTTGCCAACTTATTATTATTATTATTTCACATTTATATCCCGCCCTTCTCCACAAAGGACCCAGGGCGGCGCACAGGAACTTAAAAACATACAAAAACAATAAATACAGAATTTAAAAACATATTAAATTATAATCCTATGCTAAAATCCAAATTAAAATCCCCAATTTAAAACTTTCTAAAATAGTCCCAACGGGGTTAGGCTAGGCCGGCTTGCTGAAAAAGATGTGTTTTTAGACACTGGCAGAAGAGGCGGAGGTTCGAGATGGTACGCAGTTCAAGGGGTAGGTCGTTCCAAAGGGCAGGGCCCGCCACAGAGAAGGCTCTTCCCCTGGGTGTCGCCAGACGGCATTGCCCGGCCAACGGCACCCTGAGAAGGCCCTCTCTGTGGGAGCGGATCAGCCGAAGGGATGTATGGGGCAGGAGGCGGTCTCGCATATAACTGCTCATCTAAGATTCTCTTATTTTGAATGTTTCTCCAAATGGAGCTTTTAACTGTCTTTTTATTGGCAGTTCCCCGAAGGCTTCAGATCACTGTTAGATACCATCAGAAGTCAAACCTGACTGTGGACATCCCCACCCCACCCACGCACATAGCCAAAAGCTACAGACCAATTGGCAGAAACTGTTCCACTTGCCAAACTGAGAAGTACAGGAATTATCTAGAAAAACTCTAGTTAACTTATATCTGTCTGTTGATAGACTGAACAGATACGCATACCATTCAATTGCAGAAATAGGACTTCAGCAACAGAGTGGTCAATGCCTGGAATGCTCCACCTGACTCTGTTGTTACATCCTCAAACCCCCATAACTTTAACCTTAAACTGTCTGCTGTTGACCTCACCCCATTCCTAAGAGGTCAATAGGGGCATGCATAAGCACACCATCATGCCTAACGTCCCTGTCCTACTGTCCCCATTTATTTGTCCCCATTTCCTGTGTACTTATTCATGTTTATTCTTATTCCTGTTATCTTGTTCATGAGTGGCAAACTCAAACAAACAAACAAACAAACTAGAGCAATACTTTGTAGAATGAGAAGGAATGCCGGCCAAATAACTTCCCTCTTTTTTCACACAAGAACTCCACCTAAAGTAGGTCACTTGAATTACTCTCAGGAAACTCTGGTTGTTGACCATAGGGCAGAATTAACTCTTTGCTGACTGGGAGTGAAGGGAACATAGTAGTAGCTGACCCCAGTAAGCAGAATAAAGAACAGAAAACACAAAGAGTTGAGGTCTCCAGGTAGCTTGGTAGCCAAAAGAAGAATGATCAATTATTAGAGAAATGTAAAAAGTCGAAAAGTCCAGCAAAGCAATGAGACTGAAGCCCTGCCTCTCTTTTTATAACACACGTCAAAGAGGGCGGAGCTTCAATTATATGCCGCACCCACCAACCTTTTGGATCTTCCTCCCCCCCCCTCAAATGCCTTTACCAAAATGTGTTTTCTTCCCTCCCCTTTTTGTATTATTCATATTTTTTTTGTTTAATTTATGGGCGAGTTTATGATTTTGGAAGGGTTTCTTTGCTTTATTTTTTAATGTCCCGAGTCTTCAGGAATGAGCAGTGCATAAAGTGAGAACCCATATTAGGGCTTACTTGGTAGCGATTAGGGTGGCCAAATGGGAGTATTGTGCCACTCTTATTGCATCCGCAGATAACCGCCCTGCCGCCCTGTTTGGGGTGACCCGCTCCCTCCTTCATCAGAGGCCGCGGGAAGCCCCTTTACAAGGGCGAGCAGAGGAATTTGGGATTTATCTGCAGGAGAAAATCACTCGGATTCGGAATGAGCTACCCTCCATCGACAGTGGTCCTGTGGGACAGTCCGAGACTAGTCTTGAGGTTCCTTCTTGGGAGGAGTTTGACTTTGTTACCACCGAGGATATGGACAGGTTGTCAAGGAAACTTAGGGCGACCACATGTTTATTGGACCCGTGTCCCTCCTGGCTTGTACTGGCATCCTGGGAGACGACACGAGGCTGACTCCAGGGCATTGTCAACGCATCTTTGAGTGAGGGGTCCGTACCTGCCGTCTTGAAAGAGGCGGTAGTGAGGCCCCTCCTCAAGAAGCCGTCCCTGGACCCGGCATTATTAGAGAACTATCGTCCGGTCTCCAACCTTCACTTTTTGGTGAAGGTTGTTGAGAGTGTGGTAGCCCAACAGTTTCCGCGACACCTGGAGGAAGTTGATTATCTAGACCCGCGCCAGTCTGGCTTCCGACCCGGTCACAGTACCGAGACGGCATTGGTCGCGTTGGTTGATGATCTCTGGAGGGCGCGGGATAGAGGTTATTCCTCTATCCTAGTCCTATTAGACCTCTCAGCGGCTTTTGATACCATCGACCATGGTATCCTATTGCGCCGACTGGGGGAGTTGGGGCTGGGAGGCACCGTTCTGCGGTGGTTCTCGTCCTACCTCTCTGGTCGGTCGCAATATGTGTTGACGGGAGGGCAGAGGTCGACCTCGAGGCCCCTCGTATGTGGGGTTCCTCAGGGGTCGGTCCTCTCGCCCCTCCTTTTCAACACATATATGAAGCCGCTGGGTGAGATCATCCGTGGTTTTGGGGTGGAGTACCATCTGTACGCTGATGATACTCAGCTGTACATATCCACCCCAGACCACCCCAACGATGCCGTCAAAGTGCTGTCCCGGTGTTTGGAGGCCGTACGGATCTGGATGGGTGGTAACAAACTCAAGCTCAACCCTGCCAAGACTGAGTGGCTGTGGTTTCCGGCACCCCGGTTCAGCCAGATTATTCCAACTCTGGCCATAGGGGGCAAAACACTGGCCCCCGTGGAGAGGGCGCGCAATTTGGGTGTCCTCCTGGATCCCCGGCTGTCCATGGAAGACCATGTGGCAGCCGTGGCCAGGGGGGCGTTTCATCAGGTACGCCTGATGCGCCAATTGCGCCCCTTACTGGACCGGGCTGCCCTTCACACAGTCACCCAAGTTCTCATGACGTCCCGACTCGACTACTGTAATGCTCTCCACATGGGACTTCCCTTGAGGTGCACCCGAAAGCTACAGTTAGTCCAAAACACAGCCGCGCGGGTGATTATGGGAGCCACTAGATGCTCCCACATAACACCGATCCTGCGCGAGCTGCATTGGCTTCCTGTGGTCTTTCGGGTGCGCTTCAAGGTCTTGACGACCATCTTTAAAGCGCTCCATGGCTCGGGGCCTAGTTATCTGCGAGACCGCCTCTTGCCCCATACATCCCTTAGACCGATACGCTCCCACAGAGAGGGCCTTCTCAGGGTGCCGTCGGCCGGGCAATGCCGACTGGCGACACCCAGGGGAAGAACCTTCTCTGTGGCGGGGCCAGCCCTTTGGAACGACCTACCCCCCGAATTACGCACCATCATCGACCTCCGCCTCTTCCGCCAATGTCTAAAGACATACCTATTCCAACAAGCCGGCCTAGCCTAACCTCCCATGGGGACTTTTAGATAGTTTTATTGGGTATTTTAAAATTGGGTTTTTAGCATAGGATAAGACAGTTTAATTTATATTTTAAATTGTGTATTTATTTTTGTACTCTGTATGTTTTTTAAATTTCCTGTGCGCCGCCCTGGGTCCTTTGCGGAGAAGGGCGGGATATAAATGTAAATAAACTAAATAAACTAAACTAAACTAAAGAAGCAGACAAATCGATAAGCAAAACCACAAGAGAATAGCGATGTTCTGCGATCTCAGCCGTGGGGGCTGGGAGGGGGGGGTTTGCAATACCAATACAAAGAGGTCGCCTCAATAATTGCGAGGCCCTGAACCAAACGGGCCGGTGGCAACCCCGGACCGGGATGTTGTTACTGCCTGCCAGGCAGGTCAAGGCTCCGCCCAAATTCTGGCCCAAGTTCCAGTCCTAACTGCCTCGTCCTCAGTAAGGAAGATTTACGATAGGTAGAAAAGCCGTCCTGTAAGGATGAATTAAAGTTGATTTTAAAATTAATCAAAATCGTAAATCCAGGCGCTGCTCAAAGGACTAATTCGAAGCGCCCAAATGCATTAAGTCAAAGAACCAAGGAGTGGCTTGAAAAAAGCTGCTCTGATGTATTTTTAATTTTTTTACTTTGGCCCTCACGTACAAGATAACAGGAATAAAAGGAAACACGAATAAGAACACAGGGAATGGGGACAAATAAATGGGGACAGTAGGGCAGGGACGTGCTGGTGCGCTTATGCACGCAATATATAAAATTATATATATATAATTACAATTACAACTGCCTGACATGTAATATGTCGCAGGTTCAAATCCCAGTAAGTTAGGGCCCCAATTAAGGGAGGAGGATGGGTGGTAACAAACTCAAGCTCAAAGAGTTTCTTTTTCTGCCTTTCGGCTCATCACCAGAGACCATCTAGACAGAAAGCCATGAGTTCCGTTGTGTGGATTTTTTTAATATGTGTGTTAATATGTGTGATCAGCTCATAAAACTAACACACACATATATCATGCCATTCTTGCAAGCCCGCTCTCAGTAATGGTTTAAGAAAGCCGCCTCGCCCAGGGGGGAAAAAACGCTGGCCAGGGCAGCGAGCAGCCGGCGGCTCCCAATCCTTCGCCCCCCCACCCCATTACAAAGGGCCGCGGCCCCTTCCCAGCGCTCGGCCCCGGCGAGGGGGCGAGGGGCCAGCACGCGCGCCAGTTGCTAAGATACCGACGTGGGGGGGGTGTCTCCCAAGCTGAAGCCGAGATCCTGAGGGGGGGGCGGTGGGGGGAGTTGTTGCTCTCCGCGCCCGCCTCCTTTTGCACGGCTGCTCTGGAGAGCGAGGGGTCGCAGGAAGCCCCCCCCCCCGACTCCCGCTCTGTCTCCGTCCCTCCTCCTCCTTCCCCGGCCCCGCCCGGCTACGGGTCTCGCTCGCTCACTCACTGCGGCTGCGGGGCGGCATCCATCGCCAAGGCAGGAGAAGCGCTGAGCTCGCCGCCGCCGCTGCCGCTGCCGCCTTCGTCCCTCCCAGCCCACCGCACTCCCCGGGCAGATGCAGGCCATCAAGTGTGTGGTGGTGGGAGACGGGTGAGCGCCGGCGGGGACGGGGCGGGCGGGATGGGGGTGGGTGGGGGGCAAGGCTTGGGCGCTCGGCCCAAGTGGCAGCCCATGTGCTTTGCCGTGCCCGCTGGGCGAGAAGCTAAAGGGTGGGGCTGGGCGAGGGAGCGGGGAGGCTGCCGCCGCTTCCCCCACCCCCCCAGGAGGAAGAGGAGGAGGGGGCAGTGTGGGGGGGAGTGAGGGGGGGGAGGAAGGTCGCGTTCATCCTTTCCTTCGGGTCGGGAGCAAGCGTGGAGGCGAGGTGGAGCTGGAAGCGCTGGGCACACACGCCCATCCCTCTCCAGCTATTGTGGCAAAAGCCAGCCCTTGCCGAAGTCTTCGCCTTGCTAGCGACGGACGGCGCGTTCTCCATTCTTCTGTTGCTCAGCTCTTGCCGCCACCCCCTCCCACCCCCTCTGCTGCAGTCTCAAGGGAGGCTCCCCCCTCCCCAAAAATTCTGTTTTGCTGGTTCCCCCTTAGCCTGTGGTTGCATTAGGCAGCTTTTCTCAAGCAGCAGCTGCTTGATCCCTCCTGGCCCTTGGCTCTGTTCTCTGGCCAAGGAGCACTTGAACCCTTGTCCCCCCAAAGGCCTCTGCCATTGTACCGAAAAGTGGAGGTGCCTCTCTGAAGTGGAATGATGATTCATGGCGCATCCTGTCCACCTAGCTTCCAGACTGAGGGGGAAAGAAAAGCCAATTCAAAATAAACAGGACGGGGACTGACAGAACTCCATCCAGTGCCCAACCCAAGTGATTCCAAGTTCTGGCTTTCTTACCTTCTGTGGGTGGGAAGATCAGATGGACCACAAGGGGAAGGATGGGTGAAAAGGGTTTACCAGACTGATGTGGGTAATTAGTAGAGAATAGAACTTTAAACTAGACTGCTACATACAGAGATTGGCGGGGGCATCTTGAAGCATTAAAAGCTTCTTTTTTTTAAAGGGAGGGTTGGGGATCATTTTGTGAAGTGCCGCTCTGCGTTATCTACAACATACAGCAGATTAGTCTGTAGAGCTACTGGAATGTTGGACTTAATGCCTTCTGGATTCCTGTACCCAGACTATCTTTCTACTACACAGAATGAAGCAGCTATTTTGCGGCGTAGTGAAAGGGCAGCAAATCGTATCTTAATTTAGTATAGTGCTTTCCTGCTAGGGCAGGGGAGGGAATTGTGGGAGCTTCCACCTGTGGTTCCAGAATAATTTGAACAGATTTTGGATATGGCTGTACAGCATAACTTTGCAACATGTGTTTGGAGGGAGGGGGAATTACCATGTGCTGCTGAGTTTTGAGCTTTAGATCCTTGCTGATTAAGCTTTGGGGGAGTCACTGCCATGCGTCATGCTAAGCAATGATCTGCTTAATCATGGTTTGTTGTTGGATTGTGCTGTTGGTGGTTGGGTGATGCTTAGTTATGGTTTGTTTGATAAGCCATTGGTTATGACCTACAAAATCATAATGCCTGGATCATATGATACATTAAATGAAAGCCAAGCAGTCACAGGTAAGCCTGACTGCTTTGCCTCTGTATGGTGGAATTCTGTGCCATAGGCTTATTTTGAGGAAGGAAAGAGGTTACAGCTTTGATTTTTTTTGCTGTTGGGATGCAGAAGGTCTGATGGCAAACCTATGGCATACATGCCAGATGCAGAGCTCACTGAGGGCACCGTCAGCTGCTCTTCTGGTTTCCGGCACACACATGCATGCTGGTCAGCTGGTATTCGCAGGTGTTGGCTGCCCAAAAATGCCCCCAAAACAGGCCATTTTACGATTCATTTTGAGGGCATTTTCTGGGGCGTTTTTCCGGCCAGTTTTCAGGGCATTTTTGGGCCCAAAAAACAGCATGAAAATGGGCCAAAAACCAGGCATGTGTACGCCAGCTAGCTGGTCTTCGGATTTCCAGTGCTCCAGTGCATGTGCACATGCACACGCATTCTGGTTTGGACACTCCGTGCCAAAAAGGTTCCCCATCACTGCAGTAGGTGATAAAGCTGTGAATTACTCCTCAATTTTCATCTGAGTTCAACATCTTATCTATCTACCCATCTAAGTTATGACAGGCACGTGTTCTCATTGCCCTCTAGTTCAAGCACTCTGTTCTGATATGAATTACCTAAGTTGTTTCATTCAGAAATTCAGGAGTACATACAGAGCTCCCTCCTCCCATTTGCCATAATTATAACTAGCCTGTGGGATAAACTGGATAGAGAGAGACTACCTGGCCCAAAATCACGAAGGGAGCATTTGTAACTGGGCCAGGTGGGCTTGAACTAGAGTCATCCCAGTGCCAAACTACTGTCCTGACCACTGCATTGCACTGGTATGCAATATATGAGAATATATATTATTTTGAATACTCAGACACACACTATAATTGGCCACACAAGGGAAAGTCCTCTAAATTATAATTCAGATCCTTAATCTCAAAAACATATCCCTGGTTCAAAACTGGAAGTGAGAGCAAAATTATATTATTCCTTATATTTTGGTTTGCTAAAAATGCTAGTGCTGATCTCAAGGCAGTCTGTAGAAACAGCATTAATTGCTGGGGAAGGGGGAGTGTTGAAAGATAAATAGCAGGGAGTAATACGTTTGCCACCTTCTGAATAGCTATTACAGAGGCACTCTTATCCTAAGTATGGTGTTCCAGCACTGTTTTCCTGCCAAAAAGCACTCGTATTTGCCAGCATGTGGCTGACATCTTTGGGCCAAAAGTATGGATTTCTCCCAGTTTTAACTATCGGCTTTTCCAGGACATAGTAAGAGGAGTTCTTGAGCTTGCAGAAGATAATATTACTAGCTGGTCTGCAGTATAAGGTGAAATAATGTCAACATTAAGGTGTTATTGGGTTAATAATTAAGAATTTGAATGTGTTACATTTTATTCCTCTAATTTTTAATCTGATTGTGCCCTGGTAATACAAATGATTGGTTTTATGAGTATGTTGGAAAGAATCTTTGCAAAATATACCTTTTCATCCATTACCAAAATTTGCATTATTTGGAACAACATATATATTATAGCAATATCTTTAGCTGTCAAGAGTTTTGGGAAGGAATCAGTAGTAAAGTATAACACATTCAGACCATCTGATGACAATGTGATAATGATGCTATTTAGATGTGCTTTCCATGTGTGGAATGCAAAGAAACCTGGGTTAGTAACCTGAGGTTTGGGGCTAGAGGAGAGTATCTGTTTCTCCTCCAAACTCTGGGATTTATTATCTTACTATATTTATTGTGCTTAAAGGAGTGCTTTCTCCTTTCATTTTTTTCCAGGGCTGTGGGAAAGACCTGTCTGTTGATCAGTTACACGACAAATGCCTTCCCTGGAGAATACATCCCCACTGTGTGAGTACTAGTGGAAGAAAGCTTAGGTTCCAGGAGATAAGATAAATGCAAAAGCATAGTGATTTGAACTGTTCCCATGTTAGGGTTTTGAGATGAAGAATTTGATACACCAAGGGGCCCTTCAAGCGTGACCAAGTTCTATACAGATAAATAGTACGCTCAATCATGCATTAAGAGTTTTGTGTGGGACTTAACTAAGCATGAACATCCACCAAGAAGTCAAGATTAGCCACTATCCCATATTACAGGGGTCTGCAAAGCTATGCTGGCTGGGGAACTCTGGGAGTTGAAGTCCACCAGTCTTAAAAGAGCCGACTTTGCAGACCCCTGCCATAGTATATGTATATGACACGGTGGCTCAGTGGTTAAGACACTGAGATTGTCGATCAGAAAGTTTAGCTGTTTGAATCCCTAGTGCCGTGTAAGGGAGTGAGCTCCCATTACTTGTTCCAGCTTCTGCCAACCTAGCAGTTCGAAAGCATGTAAAAATGCAAGTAGAAAAATAGGGATCACATTTGGTGGGAAGGTAACAGCTCTCCGTGCACCTTTGGCTTTTAATCATGCCGGCCACATGACCACAGAGATGTCTTCGGATAGCGCTGGCTTTGAAACGGAGATGAGCACCACCTCCTAGAATCGGGAACAACTAGCACATATGTGCGAGGGGAATCTTTACCTTTATGCAAAAGTGCCTTGGGTAATCACTGCAGAAGATGAGATGTTTGAGGATTGTACATTATTTTGTGTATGATTGTGTACAGTGTAGAAATACTATGGTGTGACATAACTCATACTGGCAAACGTAATTCCCAGGTTTGTTCTCAGTTTTACAAAATTAAACATTTACAAGATCCTGTTTATTTTCTTGCTTTAGCTGCCTTTATTGCTAGAAGACAGAGAGAAAGGGATCTTTTCAAGGGTTATGCATCTCCACATATAAGTTATTGTATAACCCAGTGGTTGGCAAACTCATTAGTCAAAAGAGCCAAATATCAACAATACCATGATTGAAATTTCTTTTGAGAGCCAGAAGGTGTGGCCTGTTTTGTGGGAGTGGCTCAGCAGTCATGTGACCGGGTGAGTGTGGCCAACTTGGAAAATGTGGTGAAACTCACTTAACAACGGTCTTGCTTAGAACCAAAATTTTGGCCTCAATTGTGGTCATAAGTTCTCTTTCATCTCTCTCCCACTTTCTTTTTCTTTCTTTTCTTTCTTCCCTTCCTCTTTCTCTTTCTCTCTCTTTCTGTTTCTCTCTGTCTCTCTCTGAGTCTGTCTGTCTGTCTCTGTGGCTCTTTATCTCTCTCTCCCTCCCTCCCTCTCTCCTCCCTCCCTCTCTATCTCTGTGTCTCTCTCCCCTCCGTGCTTCTCTGTCATTCTCTCTGTGTCTGTCTGTCTGTCTCTCTCTGTGGCTCTTTGTCACCCTCCCTCCCTCCCTTCTTCTCTCTGTCATTCTCTCTCTGTATCTGCCTCTCTGTATCTCTCTTTCCTCCCTCCCTTTTATCTCTGTGTCTCTCCCGGAGCTCCCTTCCTGTCTCTCTCCGTCATTCTCTCTGTGTGTCTGTCAGATTCTGATTCCCTTCCTCCCTCCCTCTCTCTCTCTCTCGCTCTGTGCCTCTCTCTGTCTGCCTGTCACTGTCTCTGTCCACAGAATACCGCGTGAAACAGCGGCGAGTCTGCACTGCTGGTGATGCCATCTGCAAGGTCCCCCCTCGCGTTCCTCATCTTCCCCGATGGCGTCTGGAGTGATCAGGGGCCGTGCAGGAACTCGCCGCTTTTCCACACCGTGGAAAAGATAGGCGCATGCAGGTCCCGCGGAATTACAGCACAAATTCCAACTGCTACGAAGTCTCCGAGACTGTAATTGGGCGGGGCATACGCGTGGAAAAGATAGGCGCGCGCATGCCCCGCCCGATTACAGTCTTGGGGACTTCATAGCAGTTGGAATTTGCGCTGTAATTCCGCGGGACCTGCACGCGCTTATCTTTTCCACAGTGTGGAAAAGCGGCGAGTTCCTGCATGGCCCCTGATCACTCCAGACGCCATCGGGGAAGATGAGGAACGCGAGGGGGGACCTCGCGGATGGCGTCGCCGGCACCGCACAGACTCGCCGCTGCTTCATGCGGTATTCTGTGGACAGAGACAGTGACAGGCAGACAGAGAGAGGCACAGAGCAAGAGAGAGAGAGAGGGAGGAAGGGACGGAATCAGAGAGAGACTGAAGAGCCACATTCAAGGGGCCAAAGAGCTGCATGTGGCTCGCGAGCCGCGGTTTGCCGACCACTGGTATAACCTATTGGTGTGTAATAAACAGATTAACTAAGTTTGAGCCCAATGTTACTTTTTCTGCAATCATTTGAAAGTTGTCTTTTCACAGAGAATTTAATGTATCAGTGTATTACGCAGCACGATCTAATCCTGTTGCCAAATTGTTTGTAAAATTTATCAGATGTCCTCTTCAGTCCAACATTAAGTTTTCTGCTCAATGGTTCTGGTGTTCTATTTGTTCCACAGTGGGACTGCTGTTAATGGTCAATTATTGTCTCTGAAGAGATTATTTTTTAAGCCCATATAGTGCTAGCTTACTATAAAAAAAAACCAAAAGTACAAAAAGCATTCAGAAAGCACCACTTTGTAAGCGGCTTACATAAAACAGAAGTGAAAACCATGCTTTTAACTAGACCTCAATCTTAACTGCTTATTGTTTGTACATAGAAATTGTGCTGGGAGTTTAATAAGCAAAAGTAATAAAATATATTTTTATTAAAGTAGAATTTAGTGACTTTTACTAGTTGGGAAAAGAGAATTTGAGTTATCTTGAGACTGTATTCATCTAACTAAACCACTGCTAACAAGAGCGTTTGCCCTAGATTTGATAACTATTCTGCCAATGTCATGGTAGATGGAAAGCCCGTAAATCTGGGCCTTTGGGACACAGCAGGACAAGAAGACTATGACCGATTGCGACCACTTTCCTATCCCCAGACGGTAAGTAAGGGGCTGCCACAAGGCAAAGGGAGTCAAGCTATTCTCAAAGCACCTGAGGGCAGGGCAAGAGGCAATGGGTGGAAACCAATCAAGGAGAGAACCAACCTAGACCTAAGGAGATATTTCCTGACAGAACAATTTATCAGTGGAACGACTTGCCTTCAGAAGTTGTAGATGCTGCAACAGTGGAAGTTTTAAAGAAAGATTATACAACTGTTTGTTTGAAATGCTATAGGGTTTCCCATCTGAGCAGGGGGTTGGACTAGAGACCTCCAAGGTCCCTTCCAACTTTGTTATTCGGTTAAGTGCTGAAGTAGAATTTAACTGGATCCTTTTTTAGGAGAAGGTGCGGGGTATAAATTCGATTAAATTAAATTAAATTAAACTGGGTTCCTCCCTTTCCCAATAGAACCTGTTGTGCAAACTCTACAATAAACCCATTCCATATTTCATAAGAACCAGACCTGAAGTCCCAGCCAATTAAATGTCAACATCACCTGACATATCAGTTTTATAAAATGGGGGATTTTAGTTTTTATGGACTGATGTTGGGTGGGTGGGAAACCCAAGATTTGACATGGCATGAAAGAAAATGTTAGCAACCTTGACTATTTCATATGAACACTCTTGCTCATATCCTTATAGGATGTTTTTCTCATCTGCTTCTCACTGGTGAGCCCTGCATCCTTTGAAAATGTCCGAGCCAAGGTAATATTCTTTCACATTGAAAATTATTTTCCTAAGGTGGGACTGTTACTTAACATTCTTGCTTTGATTAACAAATGATATTTTACTCTTAGTTGATGGCAACAAAGAATACTTCGAATAGATGTGTAACCCAAAGGAATTTGATATGGAACATGATCCATCTTCCCCCTCTTTCTAAGGTTGACCAGGTTTTGGTCGACTAAAATGCAAAAAATGATTATTTGATCCTGAAACCATTCTCTGCCGCTTCCTCCATTTCTTACATTAGTTATCAAATGAATTTACGGTTCTGTCTTACTTATAGTGGTACCCAGAAGTTCGACATCATTGTCCTAACACACCAATCATTTTGGTGGGCACCAAACTGGATCTGAGAGATGACAAGGACACCATCGAGCGGCTACGTGATAAGAAATTGGCTCCCATTACCTATCCCCAAGGTCTGGCCATGGCCAGGGAGATTGGTGAGTCATAGAAACAGAAGCTAGAGCAGGAGTGAGCCATGCAGCCTCTTTTGCAGTTTACAGAGCTCCCTGTTAAACATTGATGGCACGTTGGCTGAAAAATGGCAGCTGGGTTTCCATTCTGTTGCATTAGAGAACACAATTATAATTCAGTCAGTCCAACTTAAACCATTATCATTCTTTCCCCAAACAGGGAAAAATAGTTATCCTCCATTTTCCTTTCTGTTAGGTTAAGTAGCATCTTTCCTTTTGAAAATAGTGGTTATATTAATCAAAAGGAATGGGGAGAGGGAGGGGAGGAGAGAGGACAGGAGATTTATTATGTAAACTGGTGCAAGCTTTCACATTTCAACCATCTTCCAGTAAGTCGGATGGAAGGGAAAAAAGGGTGTTTTTTTTGAGGAAATCAAGAAACATTGAAATCATGAAGTTATGTTGACAAAAGCCTGTTTCCAGAGATAGGACATCCTGAGAAATTCCAGATTCATCTCTGTTTGCTTTCACTAATTACGCAATTCTAGAGGTGACCTAGTAGTTTTTAGGTAATGAACCACAAACCATTTCCTATTCTGGAAGATTTATTTCCAGAAAACTGCCAGACCACCCCCAGCACAGGTGGAGCACTAGAATCTAGAGCAGGGGTGTCAAAGTGGCGGCCCACAGGCCGGAAGTGTCTCTACACACACACATATAGGCCATGCCCACCCCAGCTCTGTAAATGGGAAAGACGCTGCGATATGTCATGTGATGGCAATGTGACACCGCAAGTGGTGTAGAGAGAGAGAGAGAGAAAGTAGAATGTTTAAGGGACCCATTTTGTTCTCCTTGTCATACTTTTTTAAAAGTGAAAGAATAAAGCTCCCTAATCTGATGAAATCTGTAGAAAGAAAGAAGCATGGTTCCTAATTCATGTATGCCCTCTTGCTCCAGGTTCAGTGAAGTACCTAGAATGCTCTGCCCTTACCCAGAGAGGCCTCAAGACTGTCTTCGATGAAGCCATCCGTGCTGTGCTCTGTCCCCCACCTGTGAAGAAGCCTGGCAAGAAATGCACTGTGTTCTAGAGCATTCCTGAGTTCCACGTGTTATGGATGACTCTTCTAGAGTCTGAGGAGGAAGAGAGTTTGTCGGGTGTTCCCACAAGGGGATGGCGGGGTCCCTCATCATGTGTGAAGTCAGTGTTTTTTAAATGTCTCTTTAATTTAATGTGTTGATGTAAAAGGGCCGCATGGGAAAAAAAGAGGAGCTCGGTGCTATCCCACCCCCAGGGTGGAGCCATGCAACAAACACACCCTCCATGGCTCTCTGCTAGGACATAATTCATGAATGAAAGGAACAGCCCTTTCTTACTACTTCTCTTGGTGCTAGAGCCATTGTGGTGGGAATATATCATGAACCCCAGGTGCGGCAGGAAAGACAAACGAGACACAGGTTAAAGAACAAGCCATTGGTGCTTTACGAAGTGGGACACTATCTAAGCCAATAGTCGGGACCACTCTTGTGCTATTCCAATCTACCACTGCCTTTCAGGCCATTAGCCTGTTTGCTGCTCCTGAGTGGTTTGACTTATCATCAAATTCCCCTAAAGAGGGAGGGGAAGAGGGAGGTCTCTTTACCTTGTCCAGCCTCTGCAGAAGAGGGCCACCTGGGAGGAACCTTTCCGTAAGTCGTGTGGAAGATGTCAAGCGACGCCTTCCTTTTGACAGGAATGATGGAATGATGGGGGTTGGGTTAGAGAGCTTTGAGGGATTTGGAGACGGGTCCAGTTTTTAATCATCGTGTAGTGATGAGCTGAACACCTCTTATTTTATACAATAAACATTTATCCATAAGTAAGTAGTGTTTTAGAGTCATCGGCTGAAGGAAGAACATTTCATCATCCCTCTTCCTGTTAATTGCATTAAAGAAGATAAATTCTTTCTACTACTTTATTGATTTATTCGTATATCAAATTGTTCCATTTCATGATTTTTAGCTACTTTGAAAAAGACTAAACTGGATAAATCATGGAGAGTTGGGCTATTGATCCCAAAGAAATTTACCCAACAAGGTATTCTAGCTGGCGAGGAATCCTCCATCAATGGGCAGTGTGGCACCAGTGGTCATGTTGCTTTGGTCGCTCAACAAGAACAGGATGCCATTTACCACATCATCCACTTCTGTAAAGACAGATGCAGGAAGGTTGGCTGAAAGCAATTGCGAAGGCAATCAAATCCGTTGAAGTCTTTCACAGATAGGAAGGAGTTTGCCATTCCTAAAACCAAATGAACTACCCACTCTTACCTTATCCAGTCAGCAATACCTAAGCGTGATAGCTTTTTCTGGCAATTAAATTCAGAAATTCCTTTTCACAGGAACAGATGTAATATTTTTTGTTGTTGTTAAATTGTCTGTAATTGGTGTGATACTGATAACAGATAAATGAGGTGATATGGTTCCAGAGATAAATTAAATCTCTGGTAGGAAAAGACACAAATCGCCTTTTTCTAGGAAAAACACTTCATTAACTTTAACTAAACTCGCTTAGGGCTTGCTATGTAAGGAATGGGGAGAGCTCTTCTCCAGAAAAGCAATCTATTTCAGCTTCACTATCAGAGGCGTAGAACAATTGAGAGACTATAGGCCTTGATCAGAAGCTTGTACATCCCAGATAAATAGGCTCTTTGAAGCAGCCACAGCACTGGTGCATGTTTCTCAGTTATTGCTAACCACTTTGCCTCTGTAGTAATGTTTCTAGATCCCCAGAGACCCTCTCTTGTCCTCTGACACAGGATGTTTGTCTCCCAAATTACCTGCAAATTTTCCCAATGGGATGCGGCTAAGCATAGGTCCAGATTTCTGGGGATCACTCCAATTTAGGCGTCCCATGTTGGTCATGACAACTGTGGGGTTCACACAATTTACCCGAATCTTGAAAAGCGAAGAAAGGCAATACAGAATGAATGAATGGTTAAACTAAGCACCCAGCAGACACATCATTCTCTGTCTTTAAAGAAAGTGTGGTCTAGAAATGTTGATGGTCTAGAACTCTCATTAATACTGGTAATTCTGAATTATCCCCATCTCTCATCACTGGTCATGTTGGTCAAGGTCAAATGGGAGTTGGAATTCAACATTTGAAGGATCACACATTATTCATCCCTGCTTTTTGAGGTTACTCTTAAGGAATTGATTTTTCACTATGAAAACAACTAACATTTTATTCAGCTGCTCTTGGTGAAATATATCACTCAGTCTTTCTAAACCTTCCTTCAAAATAAGGTTCCATATTTTTTTTTTTTGCAGGTTTGGTTTTTTAGTAAGCTCTACAGAGTCATCTAATGACAAAATATTTTATTTTTGTTTGTATGTCCTCTAGTTATTACTTCTCCATCTTATTTTGCTCTTCAGGCAGAGGTGCTTACCTTATGGGGGCCTAATTCCAGAGCCATTGACTTTGTCAGCATATCCAAGGCACTCTTGGTTGAACCTTCAGGCAAACAGAAAAAAAATAAGTGTATTAAAAGCTCTCCTTTCTTCCTCTTCTCCTTGCTTTTCCTTTACTTTCCTAGAGTGATACTCACTGTAGACAGTGTGATTTAACACAGCCCGTTGGGAAGCCTGGCTTGAAACATTGACAATAACTCCTGGAGCTCCTCTGGCAATCAGTTTCTGGGCAAAAATCTATGACAACACAGAATTTATCAGACATTTATTATTTGCAATTTAATGATATCCAGGGCATCAGTGTATAAAGTATTCACTTAGTATAAAAAAGGGTTGCCAAAGCAGTGAGGTGGAGATTTATTTCTGAGTAAATGAACATAGGACGGGACCACAAATCCACCTTTCTTAAGACGATAATAATATTCCATTTGTTAATGGAAGTTTTTTACCAGCTGCTTCTACAGTCCTACATGGTCCTTTCAACATCATGCAGATTTCTCACCTGGGAGACCTGCAGCACAGCCCGAAGGTTGACACTGAAAGATCTATATAAAAGGAAAGTCAGATTAAATATACCAAGAAAAGCCAATTGCAACAAAGTGGGAAATGGCTAGAAGCCCAAAGTGCAGGGATTGCATACTAAACCCCAAGTCTTCCCCATCCCATTGTCAGTATTGAAGAAACAAAGGAATTATCAGGTTGCTAAAACGAACAAGTCTGCCCTTTTTTCATCAAGAACAAGGAAAACTATTGTTCTGCAAACTGAAGCAAATTAACATCTGAAGCTCCGTTTTTATTCTAGAAGAACATTTTATTATATTTACCCTTCAATGTGGAATTGAAAGGACCTCTAAGGTTGAAAATCAGAACCTACAGCAGTGGTTTCTAAAACCAAATTCTCACATCTCCCTTTAATTACGTGGTATTAATTGTGAGTCCTATTTTATTTAAATTTTCTATATTTTTACATCTTTTCTTTGGCCTGGATTATTTCTTTGTTTACTTACTTGCTTGCTTTCCGCCCCCTCGCCTCAATTACCTGTCAAAGGCCTCCTTAGTGACCTGTAGGAATGGCTGCAACACCGCTACACCAGCATTATTCACTAACAGATCAATATCTTCCACTGTGCTTAGCGCAGTCTCTGTAGCTTCCCAGTCTGCGAGGTCAACACACAACGTCTGTATGCCAGGGCACTGAGGACAGAAGCAACATTAAGGGACACGGGGATTGAAGCTGATTATAAAGCAAGGGAGTTAGGACTGCTAGTTTCAAGTGACTTTTCTTACAAATTATATAAAATAAATTTTACCAGGACAGAATACTGATTTCAAACAAAGGTCCAAGGAGATGTAGTTCCTTCTTTAAGCTTGAACTGCAAAGATATTTTCATCCAATGTTCATCCAATGTTCCAAAAACAATGTTTTGTTTTTGACACTCAAAAAGAATAATTTAGACACCTGCAATTCTAATTAGATTCTCTATCCTGCAACAATCACCTAATTTTTAAAAAAAAAAACCATGCCCTTGAAACATGTTTTACACTATGTGAAGAATGTCCCAAGAATGGCAGATGCGTTCAGTTGGTACAAAGTACATTTTCCCTTTTCAAAGGCAATTCTGTGAGAAAATGATGAGAACTGCAGTAAATAGCTTATTTTTAAATCAGTGCTGTTCTGGGGACATAGATTGCAGATGGCTTATCTGATAGTGGTAGCTTTTCAATGACACTCTCTAGCAAGCCAGGCACAAGATTTTAACCTATAAAACCCAAGCATTTCCAGATTAGGTCAAGTCATTTTATTCCCCTTCTATGTCAGACAAGTGTGGAAAAACAAGGTGGAAGTTAATTTTCTCTTTTGCCTTTCAGTACAGCCTAAAGGCTAGGGCAGCTGGTGAAAAAAAAGGGGGACACCCCTGAAGATTTTTCTGTGACCTTGGTAGGACTACTACCAAGATTTTTAAAGATTTTGTCTTTAAAGTATTTCAAATATTTGGGAAAAGGGCAAAGGGAAGGAAGGGAGCAATTTTAATGGAAGAATTCTTTTTTCCCCAGCAGCTGGTGGCACTGTATACTCTGATTAATTGAGGTACCCTGATAAATATGTAGTGCAAAGACAGAGTAGAAGGTCTGCTTTTGCAATGGTCAAAATCACAAGCCATGCACTTGGCACATTCACGCGGGATGAAATTTAGTAGTATCTGCTGGCCATCCTATTGCAGATCTGCCTCAAATAGTTGAGATCTGGCACATTTAGAGACTCTTCGGGCATGTATAGGAACATGCATCTGGCATATACAAGAACTTTTCTTTTTGAGGGTGGGCTAACAAAAATAGGATGCAAATGGAGTGTAGCTCCACTCACATAAATGAACAAGCTTGAGGTAATAGGGGCCCTACAGAATGAAATTCAAGGTTTATCTAGATCAGTGATTCTCAAAGTATACTTTACTCTTTCAGGGGGATGGCGGAGTATTTTATAAATAAATATTTTAAACATTTCTCGGCTTTAATTTCTAACATTAGTGATACAAGCCACACACGTCAAAGCTTTTTGGCGTCCTCAATCACTTTTTAAAAATCAAAGACACCCCAGGCTAAAACCTTTGAGAACCGATCTAGTCCTATATGTAGAGACCCCAGTGGAAAAGCTGTATTGCTGTTTCCCAGAAGCAGCGCTGTCCTTCCTCTGGGCGAGAGGCAACCACCCAGGCATGGCCCTCCAGGAAGAGAGGGTGTCCCTTAGGCTAGAGCAGGGGTCTGCAAAGTCGGCTCTTTTAAGACTGGTGGACTTCAACTCCCAGAATTCCCCAGCCAGCTATGCTGGCTGGGGAACTCTGGGAGTTGAAGTCCACCAGTCTTAAAAGAGCCGACTTTGCAGGCCCCTGGACTAGAGGAAAAGCGACGGTCGGGCCGGGCAGAAGCCAAACCACAACTGGGCGCAGAGGCTGAGCAGGCAGGAGCCACGCTGCCTCTACCTCTTCTTGCAGGCTCTGGAGATCCGCCGGGGTCCGGCTCACCGCCACCACCTGAGCCCCCGCCTGGCTCAGCCGTACCGCCGTAGCCCTGCCGATCCCTGCAAAGGGGGAGCACAACGTTGTTGCACCGGCACTAATGCGGCGGGGTTCGTCCCCGAAGCGCCAGGGTTGCTCCAGCGGCGCGGCCCCCGGGGACGCTACCTTTGCCTGCACCCGTCACCAAAGCGCGGCGCCCAGAGAAGCGCTCCATCCTCCGCGGCGGCTGAACTTCCAATCCACTCTGGAGGCAGCGCTGGAAGGGAAGAGGCGGCGCCCGAAGGGGCTTCCACAGGGACGGAAGGAGGTCCTCTCGCCGCCGCTTTCGGCCTTCTCTTAAACCTTCCCGCCTCCCGGGTGTCGCGTTTGCAGTCCCGCCGGACGACGCGCCTCCCCTGCCCACCCCCACCCCCATTTCGGGTCTATCGGGAGCGCCCGAGCCCGGCTTCTTGCATCCTTCGGGGCACCGGGTGTAAAACCGCATCCGGGCGACCGCTCCTTTGTCTGAAGGGGAGGTTCCAGGTTCCTTGTGTCGCCATGTTTTTTTTTTTTTCTGGAGGAATCAGAATTTGAGTTTTTGTGGTGTGGGTCCCTGTGAGAGAAAGGGAGCCATGCAAGGCTTCTTATAGTTTATGATACCCGCGCATTGCAGTATCAGAATAATAGTTGGGGTAGGGAAGTTGTTGAGAGAAAGAGAAATTGTAATATATATTTTAATATAGTTCCGTTTTTATTATAGTGGTGGGAGAGAGGTTTCTGATAATCACGAAATGCAGAAGAGTAAATGTTTTCCCCTCCTAGTCAAGGTGTAAAAGAGGCAGTATTTAATACCTGAGGCAATAAGCAGTAGAAATTCGACAATACAGAATGAACAATTTTATGTGACACCTCAGTTGATAACGTCAGCAAAATAGCACTTCACAGTGCTTTAAAGCAGTGATCTCCCAACCTTTTGTGCTTTGGGGCAGGGAGGGGATGGCTCTGTGTGAGTGGCAGATGAACACCTGCACAAATGGAGCTGCACATACAAGTGGAGCTACGTGTGTGTGCACTTGCCTGCCATATCTGTGGCCCCGTTTTGAATGGACCAACAGCCTGGTAGTGGGCCACAGCTCAAGGGTTGGGTGTCCCTGCTTTACAGCAGTCTCTGAGTACAGTGTCAGGTTTTTAATTGGGATACAGTTTTAATGTTTTATAAATTTTTAGTACAGGGTAAATCGTTTAATTCGGTTTTAATTATGTATTTATTGTAATGTTTTTATATGTTCTTAAGTTTCCTGTACACCGCCCTGAGTCCCTTCGGGGAGAGGGGGCGGTTTAGAAATTTGAAATAATAATAATAATAATAATAATAATAATAATAATAATAACAACAACAATAATAATAACAACAACAACAACAACAATAATAATAATAATAATAATAATTGCCGCAAACAGTCTGGGTCTTTATTTTATTGACCTTGGCAGGTCAGGATTGAACTGCTGGCAGTCGGCAGAATTAACCTGCATTACGTCTAACCACTGCCATCTAACATCAGGACCCTATTAATATTCCTTTTTTTTTTGGCACAAAATTAACAACTTTAATCTTGAAATATTAAATTAAGAGGTACAGTTTTTTTAAAAAATGAAAGCAATATTTCATCTCATACATGGATGCAACTGAAACTAGAACGCTTCCTGCAAGAGAGTAAATAATTCATAGTGACAACTTCATAGGGAATGTATTGTCCTTACACGCATTAATTCATGGAGATGTGACCGAAAACAACGAACGGGTTCCTTTACCCTTCATTGCGTCATTCGCTGGTCTCATCTTACATGGTTTTGTTGCCCCTTCAAACAACTTTTCTGGAGTTTCAGCGAACAGGCTTGCACGAGGTTTCCTCTTTTCCTTGAAGCGGCCAGAGTGGGAAATCCTGAGATTGCGATGGTTGCCAATAGGCGACTGGTTCTCCCAAGAGTCTAAAGAGTTGTGGGGAGCGAAGAGGATCTCAGAGGGATCCAGCAGCGGGATTTCTTTGCTCTTCTTTCTACCGGACAGAGATTTCCACCAGCTGCTCGAGGAGCTTTTGCCCCCCCCCCCCCAAGGGGCTTTGGAGGCACTACTGCTCTCTGCCATAGTCTGAAGGCAGAAAGCGCCTGGGTCTTTCCTTCCCCATTTGGGGGGCAAGGGGCAGTCCAAATTTCTTTGAAGGGCTTGCTTTTTCTCAAGTGTGGTGCAGACTTTTTCAATATCAGTTTTGTTCAAGAAGGGCTGTGTCCATGCCACTGTTCCCTATAACTTTTCTGCTGGGTCCTTCAGGACAGTCAGGAAGAAAAAAGTTCTGTGATATGCCTGCTTGCTTGTTGTATGTGCAGAAGGTTTCTTCGGCAGTGGAAACTCTGCTGGGTACTTCTTGGGAAAACAACAGGAGGCAGGTGTGGGTGAGCCCTCGAGTAGGACCTGCCCTTTTCTCCTTCAAAAAAGTGATTGGTTCTTCTACTCTTTCTTCCACAGTCTACTCATAGTTACTGCTATTGCAACACTCCGACCCTATTAATATTCCAATCATCATCATCATCATCATCTCCTTTTAATGACACTATAACCCCTTTCAGGGTGGAGTCTGGACAACTGAAGAGAGCGGAGTATTTACTGACTGGATGCCCTTCCTGTCACCAATGTGGAGTTATATTCAGCAGATATATTCTCATCATGCCTCTACCTAGGATCGAACTCACAGCCTCCTGATTGTGGGATGAGAGCTCCACCTGTAGGCCACCACACCACTCTTATTAATATTCCAGTAATAATATATTAATATAATAATTTAATGATGTTAATAATAATTTAATAACTTCTTGTCACTCGTCAAAGCTGTATCCTGACCAACTCAATTCTTTGTAGCAGATGAATGTGCATTACAATCAAGCTTCAAACTACAATTAAATTAGTTTTAAATATAACAATCTTGGTTTCAACTTTTACATTTTTCTGTGCCTCGACTTGATAGCAAATACTTGGCTTCAATTTTGGATTCGTCTGTCAGAATAAAATGTCCACCAGCTGTATCAGGACTGCCCAGCAGAGACAATAATACATGCAACTATTCTCCAAAATGAGTTGTCAGTACTGATACATTTTTCATCAGGTGGTGCTCACAATCAGAACTGTTCTGGAGCTTACAGCACACCAGATAAGACAATCCAGTGCAGTCTGGATTGGATCATAAAAGCTTTTTGATGAATGGTGCTATATTTACAAGAAGGATTCTGTAAAATAGTAGTGACTCAGAAATATCTTTTATTAAGTGACTAAGTTGATCATGGAACCAGTGGAAAACCCTAAAAAAAAACCTCATGATCTATCCTTCTACAAATACATTTGCTAAAAGATCCAATCTACCGGGCGTTGGATGTATCACATCAGGAAGTCTAGATGCAATATGTAAGATAACAGATGATGGCCCAGCCAACATAAATATCTGTTCCAATATTTTGAAACAATTAGTGGTTAGAGAATATTGAAGACTAATTACTTGGGACTTGACTATAACTGGAGAACTTCTGAAAAGGTAAGAAGGAAAGCAAACTTTAAAGGGGCATGAAGGAAAGACGTTCTGGTACTGCATAGAGCAGAGAAGTTGCTAGGGATTGGCTTGTCTCATATTCAACCTGTAAGAGACAACATTTCTAACATTTCTACTGTGGCTCCATAGGAATACAGTTGGTAAAGCAGAATTAACAAAAATACTTTGATTATACTACCTTCCCAAATAAGAACACTTGTTCTAATAAAAACAAAAAGCTATGCTTTGCTCCAAACATTTCTATAAATGTCTTTTTATCAGCCATATTGCTACAGTGCCAGACTGCAGCTTTACATTGAAATCGTATTCCTACAATGTGGGAAGGATTATGGCTCAGCAAGGATATATTTAAGATTACAAAAGAAACATTGCAGATATTATTTATAATGTGCCCCAGTCCAAAGTTCTCAAGTATTTTGAAGAGTGGCTGGTTTATCTGGGACTTGCTTTGTCTTTCTTATTCCTCTGGTTATTCATTTAAAGAAAGCTGCGTAAGGGATTCACAGGAAAGGTGAGATGTCATTTCACTATTACGGTAGGGCACCACAGTGTTTCAGGGTAGAGGAGGCAGTGAACAGATTTGAACCTGCAAAGAATAAGATAAGTTATAGTCTAATCCTGCAAGTGACCCGGCTATTCTCAGTTTTCATGTTAGAATGTCTGAACAAGTAGGTTAGAGGATTTAATACATAATGTACACACCGAGTTGGATCTTCTTGTACACTGAATACTTCACCCACACTGACAACATTGTGTTTATTCTCAGGGCCACCATAACTCAAGGTAACCTAGAAAAAAACACACATAACCCACATATTCAAAATTGCACTTGCTAGGAAGAATTAATTTTAAAAATTGGAACACATTCAAGTCCTAAAATTGGGTTCTACAGTTAGTATAATTACTTAAGGGATTGAAAACATGTTACAGTCTCTCTAGGATTAGGACCAATTGAAACATCTTAGTTGGGGAAGAAGAAATGAATAAATCCCACAACTGCTGTTATCAGGTTAAACAATCCTTAAATTGTTATGGGGGTGTCATATTTTATCTCATCATAGCTATCTTTTTACATAGGAGAAGAAATCAAATATTTGCTTCTTAAAAAATCTTTGAGCGTACATTACTGGATGTGAAAGTAAGGCTAACATAATCAGGAACAGTTTTTAAAATACAAGTAATCCTTGTTTAGTGAACATTTGGTACTGGGAACTTGGTTATTAAGTGGCTAGTAAGTGAAATTACTACCATGCTTATGATCCTATTTCAGCTTTCCTTTCCAGGACAGACCTGTGAAGGTAATAAATGTGAGGATTGGTTGCAAAGTTGTTTTTTCATCACTGCTGTAACTTGAACAGTTGCTAAATGAGTCAGTCACTAAACAAGGATTACAAAAGTATTGATAAAATTGACAAAACTTCCCTGGAATTCCAGAACTACAGTGTTTATCTTATTTTTCTGTTACTTTAAATATTGCTACATGCTATTTACTTTTTCTCCCTTCCTGGATAACTGCTTTGTCATGTACCATATATTTCGGAGTATAAAACTTCCCTTTTTTCCTCTAAAACAGTGGTTCTCAACCTTCCCAATGCCGCGACCCTTTAATACAGTTCCTCATGTTGTGGTGACCCCCAACCATAAAATGTGTGTCTTGGTTTCTAAGACCATCGAAAATGTGTTTTTTTTTTAATTTGCCTCTTCAAAACTTGGGTGCGTCTTATACTCCGGTGAAACAGACCCTTTTAAGGAGGAAAGGGGAGGGGGGGAAGAAGCATCTGCTTAGTTTAGAGGAGAGTTGTCCTTACTTGTCTGAGTGCAGCTCTACCATGCAGCCGCTGTAGGTTTTCCAGATGAGAGTGGAATAAAGGGCTGTGCAACAGTTTCACTTCCAAGAGCCCCTCAATGATGTAGCCAATGGTGCAATCATCAGGGAGGCGAATTCTCTCTGCAGTGCTGATGAAGCTGCCAAGGCTGCCAAAAGCAAAAGTCAAGGAATGAATCTCTCCTTAGTTCTATTTGGGCCACAAGTGGGAGCAAGCCTTCCAACTGCACCTACCTAGCCCATGGGCTCATCTTGAGGGCCAGGCCTCTGCTGATGCAAAATCCAGCACCACCTGTGGCAAACCAGAAATTTGTAGTGGTCTAGCAAAATAAACAAGAGACAAGTGTTAGAACGGCTGACCATTTTGTGATCAATTGGACATTATCAATTCTATTTGACCATTAGAAAATTTCAGAAAATTGTTGGAGCTTTGGGAAAACAATCTCAAACCAAAATTGAATGTAAAGAAACACAACAGCTCTGGACTTTCTTTGCGTATAATTAATTCTTCAAATAGCTTCAATAAAATGGGTTCAATCAGATTTATGGAAAGAAACATGTATAGGATTGTAATCCTAATCCATAGAATATGTAATATAATATTCCAAGGCTGTAGAACAAAATAATCACTACAATTAATTACAGATAGACAGCCAAGTGTAAGTAAAGGAATGAAAACACAACTGTATCTATAAATAAAGTTGAATTTGGCATATTTTTTTAAGTGTGAAAAGCTGTACATTTCTTATTTCACATGAAGATAACAGATTAACAGAGTTGGAAGGACCTTGCAGGTCATCTAGTTCAACCCCCTGCCCAAGCAGGAGACCCTACATCTGCCTCTACCTAGGATTGAACTCACAATCTGATTGGGAGGCGAGAGCTCCACCTCTAGGACACAGCAGCAAAAGCTTAGATCTTTTAATTTCTTCTCAAAAATAATCTTTCATGTGTTCTATGTTCTGAAGTATTGGAAATTTACAAATATATGTTGCATATAATTTGCATAATTCCCTAATTACTTGCAAAAAAAGCTTTCAATTTTATTAGCCTATGACTAGCAGTGAAGGATGGAGAATTGAATCTAAGCCAAAAAGACTGAACTGCCCTCCTCTAGTGATTTTTCTGGTGTTCCTGCTGGATATCATTCTTCTTCCATATGTTTACTCATTTTGGCCTGCAAGACATACAGGTAATCCTCACCTAATAACCCTAAATTGGACAGGCAGCTATACTGCTAAGTGGACCCTAAGTGGGAAATCACATGACCGTGATTTTGTTTTCTGGCTGGAGACAAGACTAGTCAGTTTCTCAGCAGTCAATTCAGTACAACAAAGGAAGCAATGGTAATCTGAAATAATAGCATCTGCAAAAATCAACTTCAACCATGCCTCTTAGGGATGTTGCCCACTCCCATGCTGGTGGGCTAGAAAAATAGCAACGTAAGGTGTGAAATCCAGATGAAAGTAAACATGCAAGACTATAAAAATCTGCTTTTTTCAGTTCATGAAAACCAACAGTGAAAGAATCTGCTCACTGATCCATCATTCTGGAGATGGTCTGCTGCTTCAATTGGATGGTTCAGACTTGGTCTTCCTAAATATATATCTTGGCTGTGTGAAAAAGCAGATAAAAGACTCCGAAGACTCTTCAAATTCACATAGTTGTCATCGTCTACATGACAAAACCACCTGCAGAAAATTTAGAAAAGAAAATTGCATTGGAGGTCATAACAAAGGTATAACAAAGTTCTCTTTGAAGAAGACCTAATTTTTCAATCTATGCATTGTTGACAATACAAATGACATAATTAAAATGCAAGGGAATGGGGAGAGAACAAATGGAGAACATCTTTTCAACTGCATAAAATTAGATCAAACACAACATTCTCCTATTTTATCTGCTCATCAAAAGAACATCAGATACTAATTGATGAAGCCAAAAGAGCAATGAAAATAACTATGAAACAAGTGATTTCCACTTACTTTTTCCCAGACTCTAGAAATTTATCATATTCCACTGACATCTTGCAGCAGAGAGCTTGGCGGGTGTGAACAGCTGAGCAATTAGTATTGATTATATGATCCCCTATAAAATAAAATGGATTGCTATGTAGTTTCTGAAAGCAAATATAATCATATTCATATATGAAGAAGAGCCCCGAGTGTTACATTACATCTATTGTTTTATGATGGTCAGAGTTGCCTTTGGTGAGATTGGCAGCTACGTAAATTTGATTCATAAATTAATAAGCATCCAATGCTAGCTGTGAAGGATCTAGACTGTGGATCAAACAATGTCATGCTATAAGAATATAAAATGGAAAAAGCAAATGGGCAAGTATGATAGTTTTACTTAATGCTTCTTAAGTTTTCACCAGGAATGTAAGAAAATTATTGTATCATTTAATAGTGCTATAGTATTTTTTGAACTTCCATGTTCCACAACCATAAAGCTGCAATATATATTACATTGATCTCTGCAAGCACTACTTATCATTACTGTTTCTGCAACATTAACAGTCTGAAGGAATTTAAAGGTATAAGCATCAATGCAAAATTCTCAATGGAGGCAAATAAGGAAGCATTTCAAAAGGAAAATTACCTTTTTCTACCCAGAAATGGAAATAACTGTATATAACATCATAAACAGCAAATGCACTCTGGACAGCATCTATCCCTTGTTTCTCAGGACAGGATCTGATTCCTTTACTCCTCAAGACAATGACTGAGCTGGGGATATTCTTTTTGCAAAGCAGATTATACAATTAGAGAACAACAGTTGGAAGGGACCTTAGAGGTCTTCTAGTCCAACCCTCTGCTTAGGCAGGAAACCCCATTAAGAACCACGGTGGCGCAATAGTTTGAATTGCAGTATTTCAGCCTACTTCTGCTGACTGCCAGCAATTTGGCAGTTCGGGTCTCACCACCTGAAGTTTGACTCAGCCTTCCATCCTTCCAAGGTTGGTAAAATGAGGACCCAGATTGCTGGGGGCAATAGGCTGACTCTGTAAACTGCTTATAGAGGACTGTAAAGCACTATGAAGCAGCATATAAGTCTAAGTTCTATTGCTATACCATTTCAGACAAACGGTTGTCCAATCTCTTCTTAAAAACGTCCAGTGTTGGGGCATTCACAACTTCTGGAGGCAAGTTGCTCTATTGATTAATTGTTCTAACTGTCAGGAAATGTCTCCTTAGTTCTAGGTTCCTTTTCTCCTTGATTAGTTTCCACCCATTGCTTTTTGTCCTACCCTCAGGTGCTTTGGAGAATAACTTTGACTCCCTCTTCTTTGTGGCAACCCCTGAGATATTGAACTATATAATCACTTCTCTAAAAAGATAGTGATTGGTAAGAGTGATTCGTATCTTCTTTTAAATATAAACTTGGAAAGTGAGTAATAATTTACCTGCTCTAAGATGCAACTCACGATCTTCCCCGTCTGTGAATACAAACGTCTATAAAAGATACACATCAAGAATTATTGATTTCAGAGTAATGTTATTGTTCATTTCAATCAGAATATTATATTGGTTTCTCACAGCCTCAAACCAAAAAAGGACTCTTCCTTTCCCCCCCCCCCCCTTATTATAGGTTTCAGGAATGTTAAACACATTATCTGATAGGCCAGTGGCCCCCAATCTTTGGGCACCAGGGACCAGTTCCACGGAGAGAGGCTTTTCCGCAGACCACAAGGGGCACAGTTTCGTGTCCTGCCTGCATCCCACACGTGTGCGGATGGGGGCTTTGCAGGTTTACACGGCCAGGTTTCTGGCATGCCTCAGCCAGTCCACAAGCTGAAGGTTGGGGACCCCTGCGATAGGCAGAAAGGAAACCAAATATATGGTGTTATATGGTACAAGAAGCAGTTGCATCATTCTTATTTTTAACTCAGCAAAATCCCAACCAACCAAAGGTTTCATAGCAAGTTTGGTTTAGTGGTTAAGGCACCAGACAAGAAACCAGGAGAATGTCAATCTAATTCTGTCTTAGGGATGAAAGCCAGCTGGGTGACCTTAAGCCAGTTACACTACTTCAGCCCAATTCACCCGGCAGGGTTATTTAGGAGGAAAGAGAATTAGGAATGTTCATCGCCTTGAGTCATTTGTAAAAATAATAAAGATGGGATAAAAATAAAAATATTCTCAATTGAATCATTGTATAGCTACCATAAATAGCCAATTATGATTTAACTTCATGCAGAAAAACATGTCAGAATCAGCATGCATGCATAACTGATCTGATGCATGGTGAATCTTCAGAGTTGCTTCATTAGGAACAAGGGATGGGGCTAGCTTGAATAGCTCTTGATTTCTGCAATGTATTATTTACTCATGCCAGGAATTCCCCTCTAATGTCATTGAGGAGTATAAGTAGGTTAAATTATCATTTTTACTTTAATTGAATGATTTAACTTCAACTATTGTGCTATCTTCATAAGAAAAAAAAATAAGCAAATCATTTGTTTCCAACACTGTGATGGTAAAAAGACATTATGTTCAATCTTTGAAAAATGCTTTAACATGCATCTTTATACATAAACTGTTAATAATAAATATCACTAACAAAATAACATACGATAACTATTAAATAGTGTTCTCACCTGGCCTTTGGCCTGAGATATCCATGTTTGGAAGAGCAAGTTTAGCCTTGTTTTATGATATTTCCTTGTGGTTTTCACAGCAATAAAAATATCTTTCAAATCCAACTTTTCCTTGGCAGAGACCTCAGCAGATTCCATATGTATCACATTGTGTGGCCTTTCATTTATCCTTCCATTAGCTTTCAGATGGGATCCACCAGTGTCTGTGGCATAATGATTCCATTTTTCTAGTAGATTTTCTTTTGTTAAGGGCACTATATTGTCGATCTCAGCATCCAAAGTATTGGGGGAATTGAACTCCACCTGGTGAAGTGGGGTATCGTTCTTGTTGAAAGTATTAAAAACAAGAGATGGATGCGGCTGAGGATAGATCTTAAATCTCCAACTGGATTGGAATTTGGGAATTAGCAAGAGAAGAACTGTGCAAGTGATAACGGAGAGCAGGAAGCCTATCTTACTGAGCCTAATGCAAGAGAAGCTCATTCTTCAGCCCCTAAGGGCATTTGCCATCTTGTAAAACTGGGATATCTCTTCCCAGTGATGATGAAATGAAGCCCAATTGTGTAAAAATTATTGAAGCTGTGGGACTTTTATAGCCATACAGTATCATCTTTGTGGCATTCAATCATTAGGGGTTGATTTCTTTGTATACTGGGGCCTGGATTTGTCATCTTAAAACACAGAATTTGTCACCTGTTACATGAGAGACAAAAAGAAAGTAAGAAAGAAACTTGAACGTTTTAAGTAACCTTGAGATAAGAATCAAAGTGCCTTAAAACCATCAAGGAGATGGTTACTGTGGACTAACATGTGAATATATGAAACTGCTTTATACAGAATCATAACCGATCTTCCTGTTCTAGTATTATTGTGCCTGACAGCAGTTCCCAGGTCTTTCCAATTATCTGCTTTTGTTTTGGTTAGAACTTGAATGTGTAGGATACTGTTGAAACTCTATTGCAACAGAAAAACTGGACATTATGCAACAAAAAATGCATTTTAGAGCTTTATGTGCATTATTAATGAAAATGACCTTAAATAACATTAAGGAAACATACTGAAAGAAAGGGAAATATAATTGAAAAAGAATCTTGTTATGCTTGTGAGTTTCTGTTACTTGTTCTATTGATTTAAGCCTACTTAAAAAGGGGTCTACAATATGTAATTATTATATATAATCTATATATACAATCTAAACCAGGGATTTCAAATGCATTGTTAGGCCTGCAGTCATATTCCTTTTAGGATCTTTGGCCTGCCATACTCTCTCTCTCTCTCTTTATTATGCTGTTCATTAGTAGGGAATTGGGAGGGGGAATAGTAAGGAGTAGAATGTGTTGTTGTCAAAATAAAACATTCCTTTCTAGAAGCCGAAGGTCATTCTTTGTCTCTGCACCTCTGCACCTGACCTAGATGGGTGGAAGTGGCAGTGGAAGATTGGACCATGTGATGGACTCGTGGGTGTGGGGTTTGAACTTTCGAGGTTTTGAACTTTCAACTGGGTGGAAACCCAGGAAGCTTTCAGATTCGGGTTTCCACAGATGTACCAACATGTCTCTCTTATTAAATTGGAACTTTGATGAAAACTATGCCTTGAACTCTGATTTAATTCTGGATGATTAATTGGAATGCTGACACTCAAGTGATCACGTTACGTGACATATCATGACTTTTCCCCCTTTGTTAAATGGGGTGAGTGCAGCCAGCCTGGCCCACGGCTTGACATTTCTCATCTACAGTATATTTAATAGAAACTCCCTCCTGCAAAATAAGGAGATAAACTTAATTGCATTTGTTGGAAGATTAGGCTTATTTTGGGGGAAATAAGTGAAACCAAATTAATAACTGAAGTTAGATGGTTTATTCAAGAGAAGAAAAAAGACAGAAACTTTCTGTCTAGAAACATGCATCATGAATGATATACTGTTAGACCACATACCATTAGTGGGTGTTGTTGAATTAAGCAATGGAGAATATATTTTCCTAACACCTATTTTTTCTTCTTGATGCTCTCCCTTTTATTATTTACATGTTTTCTCTTTTTCCCATCCAGCAGACTTCCAGAAAAACCAGATCAAATTAAGTGTTTGCAAACCGCTTTTGAAATAAGGCCAAAAACTGAAATTAAGGCAAGAACCACATTGGCCACCGCCCCTGCTTTATGTTATAGGGGTTGTGAAATACACTGTAAAATTGCAGTCCATTTTGCACAGATGCATTCAATCAAATGTGTTTAGGAAACCCCAACAGCACAAACAAGTGAAATTTACAGATTTGATTTTTAAGTGCACTGATGCCTTGGTAAAGAAATCTTCAGAGCATCCCCTCCTCTTCCTCACCCCAGAATATGTCATATGAGATCATTCCAGTAAATAAGCAAAAAGTACAACATACATTCCAAGCGATATTTGTACTTTTTGGAAAATGACAACTGCTTCCCCCATGAACTGCTTTTTGTTGACAAGAAGCAATGGGTGGAAACTAATCAAGGAAAGAAGCAACTTAGAACTGAGGAGAAATTTCCTGACAGAACAATTAGTCAATGGAATGGCTTGCCTCCAGAAGTTGTGAATGCCCCAACACTGGAAGTCTTTAAGATGTTGGATAGTCATTTGTCTGGATTGGTAGAGGGCTTACTGCCTGAGCAGGGGGTTGGACTAGAAGACCTCCAAGGTCCCTTCCAACTCTGTTATTCTATTGTAAAGGAGGGTAGTGATATTGCTACAGGTTGTTATAATCCTGAGTAAGTGTAAGTATAATCTTTATTGTACAATGAAATTGGTTAATAAGAATTTATTCTTAAATAAACTTAGATAGGATTGCCGTCTCAAGATAATTTTTAGGTCAACTGTCATTCCAAGGAGTTTAAATCGGACACATTTAAAAAGAAGTGTTCGGGACCGTCCGAGCTTCCCTGCGGGGCTTCTCTGGGGACCAGGCGACCCGAAGCGGTTGCCTCGACTCCTCACCATGGCAACAGGCACGCACGCACGCACACACCTTGACTCCCCCTCCTCTCCTTCCTCCCCCCTCCCTCCCGCGCCCCGTGTGAACGCTACGGGAATTCCACCCCTCCCGTTGCCCGCCAGAGCGAGGGTTTCTGGGCACTTACCGGCAGGGCCGGCTCCGCTCCCGCTGGCGGCGGAAGAAGCCGGGCCGGGCGCTGGACTCTCGTGGCGCTCGCCGACCCAGGCTACGTGCCCTCGCCGAGCCGAATCAAGCGGGCATCGGGAGGGGAGTGGGGCGGGGCGGGGAAGAGGGCGGGCGGGGAAGAGAAGAGAGCAGGGGCTACGGTCCCTTTAAGGGCTTTACCTGTCGCCGGCTTGACCCGCTTGCGTAAGTGACCCGGACGTGGATGTGGGAGGGGAGGACGTGACCCGGAGGTGCATGGTGCGAGGGTCAATATGCCGCTACCCGTCCAAGTCTTCAATTTGCAGGTATCGAGGAAGTTTCGAGGGGGTCGGCGGGGGGGGGCGGGGGGGGCCTGGCCGCAGGGCGTGTCTTGCGGCGGCTCGAAGCGCAATTCAGGCGGCGGCGGGAAGGAGGCTGCCGAGCGGCTCCTCCGGTGGGATCAGACCATGTGTTATTCTGGAAAGCTTCCCCCCACCTGGCTGCCTCCTTCAGGAGGGGAGACGGCGGGCGGCAGGCGGAAGGGAGGCAGGGGCGGCCTCGAGCGGCGAAGACAGATCCGTTGCCCCGAGGCCGAGCGGTTGGCCGCGGCCGCCGGATGGAGAGGCCCTGCCGCCCGGTGCGCTTGGCTCTGCTTCTCCCCTCCCTTCCCTGCCCTCCCCTCCTTGTTCTTCACTGGGTCTCTGTGTAGACGCGGTAGTAGAGGTGGCCTCCTCGGGGGCTGCTGGCCAGCCGAAGGGTCGGTCCGGAGTTTCCCACTCTAACGTACGAGATGAGAACCCTTAATAGGCATTGATAAAGAGGGATAGGACAAGAAAATGACCCTGATGAGGTTACCTAGTCTGGTAACGAAACGTTCAGAGGCTAAATTGAAACAAGGTTGGAGAGGAAAAACCACTGCCAAAAACAACTCCATGTACGCCTGTACTGTTTAAACAGAGCCGTTTCATTTGAACGGTCTTGGGGGGGGGGGGGTTGTCTGTTTTTGCCTTTATTATTCCTTCCCTCCAGAATTGTGCCATGATACTACAGCAAAAGTGGGACAAGTAGATAGATATAAATGACTTGTCACAATCGGCTGTCTGTTCCTACCCTAAATACCATCAAAAGGAAATTATATTCCAGCACAGTTTGCATAAGGGACCTGTTGACTCAGTTGCTCAGACGTTGAGCTTGTCAATCAGAAAGCTCTGGAGTTCGGCAATTCAAATCCCTAACTCCACATAACGGAGTGAGCTCTTGTTACTTGTCCCAGCTCCTGCCAACCTAGCAGTTTGAAAGCATGTAAAAATGCAAGTAGAAAAATAGGGACCGCCTATAGTGGGAAGGTAACAGTGTTCCGTGCACCTTCGGCTTTTAGTCGTGCCGGCCACAGGACCAGGGAGACGTCTTCGGACAGTGATGAGCACCGCCTCCTAGAGTCGGGAACAACTAGCACATATGTGTGAGGGGAACCTTTACCTATACCTTTACAGTTTGCATAAGGAACAGTTGTGTGATCTCCTGGTTATGAAATGAAATGCCCCAGCAAGTTCTGCTATTCAAAAGTTGGAATAAACTGGCACACTTTTTTTTCCCTCTTGTAATTGTGAATTTGCTTCTGGAGATTTAAAAAAAATCTATCAAAATGATGTCTGAAATGTAATGAGAAATTGAAGTAGCAGTGAATAGATATTGGGCAATCAAATTCTATCTTCTATGTTGGAAACTTCACAATTGTTGCTGCATTAAGAATAGTAGAATCGCAAGACAGAAATAAGGATGGAGAAACTTTTGCATCTTTCTGTCTCCTTCCTGGTTACCGTCCTCTGCCCAAAAGTTCTCTTTTGTTTCTCAAAGGGTGTTTTGACTTTCTGTTGTTGATTATAACTGATGATCAAAACCAACATCCTTGAAAGATAACAACAGAGGGAGGAATTTGGATGTTGAATTTTCTCCCTGATTAGTGTCTCCTAAAACATTTTCCAAATGTCATAGGCTTGCAGCATTAAGAACAATAATGTCTTAGAAATCACAATTTTTTGCTTGCCCCTCCCAAAAAGCCTCCCTCTTCTTTCTTACTTTAGAGATGCCATGTATTTTTCCAGTTCCTCTAAGGGCGCCATGGAAAGTTTTCTGCACCCAAGTTCATAATTACAGTGTCACAAGTTGCATGAAATGTATCTGTTCTGATTTTACTATTTATAATACAGTATTTAGGAAATTGTGCAGCCAAGCCAGTGGATTTGACATTTGTTGCTTGTTTAACGTGGCACATAAATGGTAATTCTTTGTAACTTTAAGATGGATAATAATAAAGGCCTATGTGAAAGAGAAAGAAAGCCAGTTCATATTATTCTAAGCCTACCATGAATTATAGTTGTTTATGACTGCAGGGGCATTAACTTCCTTTCTTTCCTTTAGCAGCTGGCGAGCTCTGTGTCAGGGCGAGGGGGTACAGAGAGTCAGGACAGGATGAGGGATAGTTCAGTTCCAAGCTCAGCTTCCTCGTCAGTGACAGATCTATACAACACTCCCCGCAGCAGTAGGTCAGACCTCTTCCTCCCAGGTACATCTGGAGACTTCAGCCTGAGTGCCTGCTTATCAGCCTGCACCCTACTTTATGAGGTATCTCAAAGGAGAAAGCACTCAAGGATGTCTGAGTGAGAATGACTTGAGTTTTATCAACATTAAGACATATTCTTATCTTTAAAAAAAAAACAAAATCCCCCTTCTTTCTCTGAATTGGATGTATTTCAAATAACAAAGAGTTTTGTTACATGCTGTTGAGCTGCTGGCAAAAATATTTGTCTCCCATTGTCTAAGAATAGTTGAAAGCGTGCAGACTTGAAGCAATGGGCGACAGACTATAATTTTCCACAGCAGTTGTATAGCTTTACTTTGTTATGTATGTAATTTATGTATTTTAAACAGTTTTCTACTTTTAAGTAAGGGAGTTAACATTGCATTATCTATTTTTTTTCTTAACAAATGCCATTACTTAAAATCAAAGCAATGGACATTAACACAACAGCAGGATTACCCAACTATACTAAAACTAAGAAAACTGCAGGACTGATTTGGGATCCCTTGTTTCATGGTGGGTGTGTGGTAGGGAATGCACAGATGAGGTACTGGTTTCTCTTTGGAAATAATCAGCCATCTTTTATTGGAACGGGGATAAATGGTCCAGAGACCACATATGGCCCCTGTATTTTTTGTGGTTGGTTTTTAATGGCCTCCAGAGATTACATAGTTGAAATTTGGCAGCAAATTGCTGAGTAATAAAGCACAGTATTCTCATTCTTAGAAATAAAACAGTGTATGCAAAAAGTATAGTCTAGCAGGAACCAGAGGTGGTCCTACCAGTTTGGACTGGTTCAGCCGAACCAGTAGTGGTTTGGCAACCTGGGTCGCTGAAACCGACAGCAACTCAGGACTGCCATGCCCCCAAACCAGTTCTCCTACGGGACCAGCATCTTGATTTTTGGTTCTGTGCGTGCACAGAACAATTGTAATTGCACACTTTTTTTTTTAACATTGTGCGCATGCACAGACCTATTTTTGTGTAAATGCACACCCCTGGCAGGAACCCTTTCTGCAATTCTCAGAGACTCCATAGAATGGGTGAAGCCAAAAAGCTAGGCCTTTTTAGATATTTTTTGAAGAAGCTGAATGGCTTTAAGGACTGAAATGACATCTCTTAAAACCTCGGATCATTCTTTCAAAAATTGTACTTTTTACTCTTCTAGGTTTTGAAGTACGCCATTAATATATCAGTTTAGTACCATACAGTCATGGAGCTGCCAGAAGGAGGGCTCTTCGTAGAGGCTATTGGATGACCACTCCATTGTATGATGTCATTCTGATATTGCCCTGTCCAATTTGATATTCAGACATCCCCAAATTAAAAGAAAATAGTACTTTGCCATAAAAAGCTTGTTTACAAAAGATAGTGCACTCAAAAAACAAAGTCTAAACAATCAAGAGGATTCATAGGTAAACAGTCTGCCCTTTGTATATGTTCAGATACCCACTTTTAATCATTACGAACTCATTATGATTTCTTCTAAAAAGACTATCCTCTGAGAATATGCAAAGAATGCAGATTCTCAATTAGAAAAACCTTGGGCAATTCAAATGGTTTTGAGTGAGGCTTTGGAGAGTTTCTGCTAACCAGACAAGACTAGAGTTATGAAACTTGTGGCCTTTCATATGTTGCTAGGCTAGCTGCTTTGGTCCTAATCTTCCCAACTAGTGGATATTTCTAACAGCATTTACAGAACTTCAGGCTGCCAATCTGCATTTTATCAAGATAGATTGACCAATGACCTGACCCCGCTACTATATCTTCAAATGTTCATATAAATTTGGTAGCTCCAATGTCTGCAAATGGGCAAATTTGAAACCTAGGTTTATCACTGTTTCATTATCCAGATCATTTGGGGCATAGGGTTAATTTAAAAAAAAATACCTATGAGGATCTCAGGTGAATGCCATAAACTTTGGGTGGGTTCAGGTAGCTAATTCATAATCACAGAGGGGTCTATGAAATTGAACATTCTATTGTCCAGACTCTTCATCTATCCTTTGAAACAATAGGGTCCAGGTGAAAAGTCACAATAGTAGTATTTATTTCTTCAATTTATATAGCTATCCATCTCACCTAAGTGACTCTGGAAGACTCACACCATTATCTCTTCACATAAGAACATACTTGGGATCTAATGGCAATACAATTTTCTTTAGATCAAAAATTTTCAATCTTTTTTTGTGAGGCTTATGTCTCAGCAAAACAATTTTCTAACTAAAGGAGATAAAATATCCTTCATATGCTGCTTAAAATGACAAGCTCTTAAACACCTTTTTGTTGTTTTACAATTAAAAAAACTGTTTAGAAATAGAGGAATCTGTTTGGGATGCATTTCATATATTTTGTACAATGAAGCATTTGCCTCTTGATTCACTTTGGGTTGGGGGATGGGGTTGCCCTGTGCTGTTATAAGTCAAGCATGCAACCTATGACATCATATTCAATCCCTGCTTTCACACCACAGAGGAAGATGGGTAATAGGTAGGTTGTCATGCTATAAAACTAATTTTCTTTAATTTCACATTGGTAAATGTCTAATGTCCAAGAAGCCTAGATTCTCCTGAATCTTTTGCCTTCATGTCCTTATGGGCTTTCTAAAGGAACTCAATTGGACGAAATATAGAGTATATGAAAATGGATCTTTGATATGATCCAGGGAGATTCCTGCTACTGATGTCCTTTAGATCATGATTACGCCAAATAAGTGTGAACAATGACATCCGTGGAGCATCAGACATGACTTTAGGCCTAATTGGGCTTTTGCCATGGTTCATATTTAGCTCCCTTTGTTATAAATAGTTTTACTTTTCTTTGCATTTTAGCCGTGTTTTTGAAGTGTGTATGCTTGCCTGATTTATCCATAGTGTATAACTTTGTACATTTTCATGTATGGGATTGTAAATCTGCAGTTGCTCAGGCCATGTAAAATTACTACTCTTTGTTTCAGTTGTTGAGAAAATTCACGATGAGGGCAGTCTTCCCCTCTCCCAAAAGGTTTAAAAGCCCAGGAAAACTCCCTGAATTGCCCACTTATAATCCAGCCCTCATCTTGGATAATGAACTATTGCAGAATAACAAAACATCAACAACAATAATTTCAGATTATTATTTCATGTTTCAGCCTTGGCAGTATTGTGGAAATAACAGTATATTCAGTACTGTGTAAGGTATATGTGCTCTTGGGTTTGGCTGAAAAAAATTCATAAAGAGTTAAGTGGATTTTCTTGTTAACAATTATTTCCATTCATTATGAATGAAAATAAAAAGTATGCCTAGAATTCCTATGAGTTATATGAAACAATATAAAATTAGTTAATAAACTGACAAGTAAGAAAAATATCCCAATTTAATTTGCTAAATTCTATTCATTTCTTTCCCAATATAACTGTTCTATTTGCTTACCATAAGAGCAAACTTTGTAGACATTGATTGTGTGTATGTGTGTGTGTCATTCATACACACACACACACACACACACATACGCACACTTGGTTCAAATTGAGGGGATTAAACTGCCTTTTCTTTGGTTCAGAAAATGGTTAGTTATCTCTGTTTTGTGATTGAGAACAAGGAAAAGTGAGGGTGGTATTTCTGGCAGGCCTGGAAAACAACTTCATGGAGTGAAAATCTTAGCTGTAGCTGCATTGCTTAAATGTCAAGTTCAGCTATATTTGCTGATTCCTGGGAATCTTTCCCTTGGGGCTGGGACATGAGGCTCCTCATTTCTGTTTCACTCACATTCTCTGCTGTTACAGGGTGCGGTAGAGCCCATGCAGATTGATGTAGATCCCCAAGAAGATCAGCAAAATGCACCTGATATCAACTACGTGGTGGAGAACCCAACTCTGGTATGTGCTTGAGGGAAAAATGACAGAACGGGCTTCTTAGAATGTCTTTTGAGTGAAGGTCAACTATTGGAGACCTTAGGAAGATACCTGTGTTGCTTTAGTGGCACCAGTAGGGAAATAGGTTGGCATTGCCTTCTCCCAGGATGCTTTTTTAACTTCCAGTCTTCTAAACATCAGGCAGCTTAGCTTTTTGAGACTGGACTGCTTGTCATATCTCATATAACTATAATAATAATAATAATAATAATAATAATAATAATAATAATAATAATAATAATAATAATAATAATAATAATAATAATAATAATAATAATAATAATCTTTATTGTCATTGTAAAAATTACAATGAAATTGGTTGTGCTTGAGTTGTCAGTTTAAAACAAATTCTTATATTTAGGTAGTGCTTTTGATTATAAACTTTACAATAACCCTATAAAATAGGTCAGGATTAATCCCATATTGGGAATAAAATTACCATTGTCTAGATCAGTGTTTCTCAACCTTGGCAACTTGAAGATGTCCGGACTTCAACTCCCAGAATTCCTCAGCCAGCATTCTCTGGCTGGGGGATTCTGGGAGTTGAAGTCCAGGCATCTTCAAGTGGCCATGGTTGAGAAACACTGGTCTAGATGAATTTCATATCTATTGCCTCAAGGGAGCAAAATTATTACTGTGATAGCTGTATCTCTAGTTCCTCCCTCTCTAGTCCCTGTGGGGAGAGGGAGCGGTTAATAAATTCGATTATTATTATTATTATTATTATTATTATTCTCTGCTCTGCAGTCTTAGGGAGTGTCATCATCATATGAGTTTTTACAGCATAGAGGTTAAGAATATGGCTAAGAGTAGAAAAATCTTAGCTCAAGTCTATTCATCCTTAACCACAAATGCTGACTGGCTTTGGGTCAGTCATTCTATCTCAGCCCACCATAGCTCACAAAGTTATTGAGGAGGTAAAACAGGTATTGTTTACTAACTTCCTCAATAAGCCCAGTTATTAATTTTTTTTCTCTTTTTGGAGATAGAAATATGATATAGTGTGATTATCAAACAATGCATTAATTCTACAGAAAATGTTGATGCATAGATGCCTGTTCTACTTATTACCGAATATAGCAAAAATTAATCAAGTGTACAATTTGGATAATTGTCATTAAGAAACAAAAATATCAAGGAATAATTCCTGTATTCTTTATGATCTAGAGCAGGTGTGTCAAATTCATGTCGTCACAGTGGTGTCACGTGACGTATTGGGACTCCCCCCCCCCCCCCTTTGCTAAATTGGGTGTGGACGTGGCCAGCACGTGATGTATCCGCCCCTCAGGCTGGGAGTTTGACAGCCCACATCTAGAGCTAGCAATCCTCTGGGAACTCTATGGTTACTCTATAGTTCTTGGACTAAAAATATAAGGGGCCTAATAGTTGAGCTAGTATACACTACCATCTATGATCTCTTCATTCCGTCTGGAGCAGGATCTGGAGCAGTATGCAGCAAGTTACAGCGGCCTGATGAGGATTGAGAGATTGCAGTTCATTGCTGACCATTGCCCACAGCTGCGAGTGGAAGCCCTGAAGATGGCGCTCTCATTTGTCCAAAGAACATTCAATGTGGATGTTTATGAGGAGATTCACCGGAAGTTGACTGAAGCTAGCAGGTAATACAATGAAGTAGGGTCTTGAGAGGCTTCTTGGGATGTATAGTACTAAAGACATATACATATCTTTAGTTGACTGACTTTGCATCTATATCTATCTATATACATCTGTCTGTCTGTCTGTCTGTCTGTCTATCTATCTATCTATCTATCTATCTATCTATCTATCTATCTATCTATCTATCTTTCTCTGTGTGTGTGTACATACACGCATATAGAGTGAGAGAGACAGAGAACGTTAGTGACCAACATACAGCATAATTACAGTTAAATATAATAAAGCATTAATACAAATATGAATGACATGAATTAAGTATTGCACATGGCATTATAAACATTGTAGCTATGAAATCTATAAAAGTAAGCCTATTAACTTACGAAAGTTTTTAAAAGATTATTCTGGTGTTTTAAAATTAACCTTTATACAAATGTGCAACAAAATATAGACTATAAATTATCATTTCTAACACAAAATCTAATAGATGTAAAAATTATGGCATAAATTTCAAACAGTACTCCCTGAAATAAGCAATTGGCCCTTTTTGATATCTGTAGCTAATATAGCAAAATTTAAAAGCATTCAGAGAGACTATATTGTGCCTTTTAGACAATAGAAACTAAAGATTAAATAAGTCTGGATCCTCTGGAGAATTTGCTAATAGCACACATAAATATCCTTATAAAAAGGAGAGCTCAGAGAAAAATGAGAAGCCTTATCACCATTATCCATTCTGCATGGGCAGCATTGTTCATTGTAACATATTCTCTTATACTTCCAAGTCAACAGTTGGTAAAACATTAAGTTGTGCTAATGTCCTACATTATCTATATTTAGATATTGCAGTCTAAGGTATTTATTGGCTGTACTGAAATTTGAAGGTAGAGCACTTACGTTTTCAATTAGAACTATTATTGCCAAATTTCATTCCCATGGACATTTTGCAGTACCTTGTGTATATATAAAAAGTAGAAACCCTTGGGAGAGGCTCCCTTTTAGTTAGATGATTGTATCCAGGGGGTTGCCTTTTTTTACTCCAGCTCTTGCATATGGTTTGAAATTCTTCTTTACATCCTAAGAGCCATTTGTACACCCATTAGCAAGGGAGACCTTTCACTTGCTTTCTGGTGTTTTGATGAACTAAGCATTAGGATCAAGTGTACCTCAGAATGTTTGCTGTTTAAATAAAAGCTTACCGTTGATAGAGCGTAGTTAGGCTACTAAAGTCAGCTTTTGATTGTCTTGGCTCTTTGTTTAACTTCTTTGATTAAATCACAGATATGTTGTTATTCCTCACTCAAACCATGAAACAAAGGGATCTGTCGTTTTCTATTTGTAGTAGTTTTCCTATAGATCATCAGTTTTAGTTCCCATCAATCCATTCAGCACTGCCTGTGGCAATGCATTATAGGAGTTTTATATATGAATCGAACGCCTTTTCTGAATTTAAAGTTCCACTCCTCAAAATATCAATATTGTCTTGAGCCAATTGATTGTACTCCTAATGCTTTACTATGATCCTTCTCAATTCTTGTCGATTCTGGCAGTAGATAGATTGTTCTATCTGTAGGTAACAGATGATTCTGTGTCTCTGTACACTTTGTGTATCTACTGTTTTCTTTTCAGAGAGCTGCAGAACACACCTGACGCCGTCCCAGACGGTGGGATGGAGCCCCCTCCTCTAGACACAGCATGGGTCGAGGCTACACGCAAAAAAGCTCTTCTCAAACTGGAAAAGTTAGACACAGATCTTAAGAATTATAAAGGAAATTCAATAAAGGAAAGCATCAGGTGATACTAAGGACATTAACAATCAAAACAAATTGAATTAGTAGTTACAAATTTGTAAAACTAATCTAAGAAAAACATTTTTAAAAGTAATCTGCAATCATTTGACGGACTGTATACATCAAATGACATTTTCTTGAATTTATTATTTACTGTTTTCTGATACATGTCATGAAATAAAACCATGAAGGAATCTTTGTGTAGAATATGCTACACATTTCCTATTCACATGAAAAGGTTTTCCATAATCTGTAGTCACAGATCCTTTCTCAAATGTGTCTTGAGAAAGAAAATTGAATGATTGAACTGCTTTTCACTCATTCCCAAGAATTCAGTAAACATTTGGCTCACCATAATGTTCCTCCTCTGTGAACCCTTCAGAAGGTAGTTGGAAATATACTATTTTTGTTCTAAACATGTAATGTGTGAGACACATCTTATCCCCAATATAATTTTTCCCTTCTGTGACCCACCTTTTTCCTAACGAGGCTACTGCTTATTCCCACTCTCAGATTTTGCAGTGCATGTATCTTGCACTCTTCGCCATGTAGCATACATTTATTCATTTTGATAATGTGCATAACAGTTGTATTCCTCAGCAGCGGTGGGCATTATTCATGGTAGCTTATGAATACTTTTGCAAGGAAATAAATGTTCAGAGGAGGCAATGGATCTGTTTAGCAATGAAACACAGTGGACTTTGTAGTAGAATACTAAAAAGCATAATCAAGAAGTATACTTGATCCTCATTTTTAGTTTTCTATGGAAGTGTTTATGCTAAGTATCTGCCAGAAATAAATAAGAGTGTTCTTTGCCGTGTGTTACCCTGGAGTTAGACCTTCTGGAGAAAGGCAAACAGTGTTTAGGATAATGTGTTTCTGTTGCTTAGTCATTTATAGCTGACATGTACCTGCTTTTTAGGAGAGGCCATGATGACTTGGGAGATCACTACCTTGACTGTGGAGACCTCAGCAATGCTCTTAAATGTTACTCACGAGCCCGTGATTACTGCACCAGTGCAAAACATGTTATTAACATGTGCCTCAATGTTATCAAGGTAAACAGCAATTTATCTCAGCAGTTCATTATTTGGAGAGGGGAGACTTAAGTACGGTAGAATTTAATCTCTTTTCAAAATAGAGCTTTCCCCCCCAATTCATAATTAACTTATAAACTTTCCTTTTCTATCTTTGCATTTCAAATTTCCAGTTTTCCCAACAGTACTTTTCACATGGTCTCAGTGAGTCAGTAATATTAGGCTACCGCAACTGCCCCCCAAAAGTCTCTTTTCACAATTACCTCATTTAATAGAGGCACAGACTAGAACGTGTCAATTAATGGGTTGCTCAGCTACGTCTGGACTTATTTCTTTGCAGGTCAGTGTTTATCTTCAAAACTGGTCCCATGTCCTGAGCTACGTGAGCAAAGCAGAATCCACACCAGAGATTGCAGAGGTAGTAAGCTCTTCTCCATCTTGTCTGTGGCAAGACATTCCATTGATAGAGTCACGTCACTTTCCCCAGCAAATGGGAATTTGGAAGTAGCCATATGCTAGATCAGGCTGATTCCTTGTTTGCCATTAGTTGCCCTATTTTAATATGATAAAATATAGTCCTCTATAGCAGGGGTCCCCAACCTTTGCAACTTTAAGTCTGAAGGACTTCAGCTCCCAGACTTCTCCAGCCAGCTTTGCTGGCTGGAGAATTCTGGGAGCTGAAGTCCTTCAGACTTAAAGTTGCAAAGGTTGGAGACCCCTGCTCTATAGTACCTTTGTGGGGCTGTGTACTGTTTTAACTTGTAGAAGGATTGTTAAGAGCTATTTAATTAATAATGAACTTGGAAGTAGACATGAGGTTCAGATTCCCTGATGAACAGAAGTAGAGATTCCATTTCCTCATTGGCTTACATGCTAATTTTCCATTTGGCCGGCCCGGCATAGTTTCTGTTGCCGATTTTAGTTGGGGTTTTTATCTATGTATTTTAGCACGGGGTTTGAAATTGATTTAATTCTTTTTAACCATTTCTGATTGTATTCATTGTTCTTTGTTTTTATCCTTTCCTGTGCACCGCCCTGAGTCCCGTCAGGGAGAGAGGACGGTATAGAAATATGAAATAAAGTAAAGTAAAGTAATGTATTGTGTGCACGATCCCTATTTAGAGCTTTGAACGAATCCATCTGCCTTTCGGATGGGCTCTTGATCCCTGCCCAGGGAAAAGAAATAGAGAAAAGAACTGCTCCCTCAGACAAGCTTGATGGAATGAATTAGCTGAAATATTATTGCTCATTGACTGATTTTTCTCCCTCCTCCCTGTCTAGCAAAGAGGAGAACGGGACAGCCAGACACAGGCCATCCTTACCAAATTGAAATGCGCCGCAGGTGAGAAAAGGGTTTGCTTCCTTAACTGATACCGTCCTTAGTGTTCATGGGAAGGGTTGTGTCCAAGCAGTGCAATAGACTAGCAAAATGTTCCAATTTGCTTTTCCAAACTCTGTCCCAATATTGTAACTGCACAAAGCCCCCCAAGTCAGTCTCTATTCCTAGAAACTGTTATTAATTTAAGAGGCTCTCCCTTAGGTTCCTACGTGATCTCTAGCCTTCTCTTTCTCCCGATTCATCTGCACCAAAGGGTAACTGAATCTCATTCTTAGGCTTGGCTGAACTAGCTGCCCGGAAGTACAAGCAGGCAGCAAAGTGCTTCCTGTTGGCCTCATTTGATCACTGTGACTTCCCTGAGGTGAGGATGTGGAAGAGTTGGGAGCTGGCAAAACGGTGGGGTTTAATGTCGAGAAAATGGCACATACGAGACCATATGTGTCCTTTTCCAAGCTAAATCTGAAGAGATCAGCTATTTTTCCCCCTTGGTTTTTTTTCCCCTTGGGGAGGGGACACCTCTTCCTTTCCTTGAAAACCTGGGGAAAGGATTCAGGCAATCTTGGGTTCTTTATCTCTATTCTTTAGAGGCTGTCCCTTCTCTCTTTTTTCCCAGCTGCTCTCTCCTAGCAATGTAGCCGTATATGGTGGACTGTGTGCACTAGCAACTTTTGATCGACAAGAATTGCAACGTAATGTCATCTCCAGCAGGTAAAACAATCTGTGGAACTTTGATGATGAAATAAACTAAATCATAATGGACATTTTAGTGGATTTATTGATGGGAGCAGACAAATGGCAGGAGTGAAAGAGATTTAGTAGTCTCCCTCATCTTGTATCCACCGTGTTCAATTTTAAGTTATTCTGATTCCTTTTCCTTGGTCCCGATAGACCTCAGCTTACAATTGGCCATTTTGGTCATATGCCAAGGACTACCTGTAATTTTAAGAAAGGCAGGATGAAGAATTATAGACTTACTCCTATCTAGTCCAGATTTTACACAGTCATGCCTTTCCACTGCCATGTTCTCTGGCTCTTGAGACAGTGGTCACTCACAATCTTGTAGAAATGATCACACAATCAAAATGACTTTTCCATTGAATAGTGTTAGCCCTCTTTGAAAGAGACAAAAGATGACTCGACTTTGGATTGTGTGACTCCCTTTGTATCTACAGCTCCTTCAAACTGTTCTTAGAGCTAGAACCCCAGGTTCGTGACATCATCTTCAAGTTCTATGAATCCAAATATGCTTCATGTCTCAAGATGCTGGATGAGATGAAGGTAGGTCCTAGAGTTTTGGTGTTCCTCAGTAGGTTTTGCAAAACAGTTGCAACAGCATTTGAACTCTTGAGAACCCTTTCTTAACTGGGTAAAGCTACTCTTGTCTCAGAAGTATAAGTAAGTCTGGCTTAGGAAGGGCTAAGCGGCAGGCTTCAGAGATAATACCAGGTCATAGTAATTATATAGAGATATGTGTGTGTGTGCAAGCGCGTGCTTGCAAGAATTTCTCCCCTTCTTGCACATTAACCTTAATCAACTACACACTGTTTCAGTGTGTTCAGATAAAATGTTCAGGCTACTAGGTATTAAGCTCAATCTGAAAATTAGAAAAATATGTTATAGCTATGTACTGTTATAAATGCACAGATTCTTATAATATATCTTTAAAAAAAACAGGAAGGAAAGCAAACAAATGTTGCTAGAGGAAAAGACTATCCATGAAAAGCCATTAGGCTGAAATTGTGCTATCTTGAGAGTTAGTTCAGATACATCATAGGTAAGCGATGAGACTGCCCTGTATGGGGAGAAAACATGGAAACAGTTAATCGTTTTGGATATTCACTCTGTTGCTATTACAGTTAGTTCTAGTTCTCCCAGGTTAATAGCAAATTAGTAGAAAGAGATTAATGAATGTTATGGTAACTCCAAAGGAAATGCGGCAGTGCCTTAATAAATCTTATTAGGTAGATTCAGTGTTTCTTTTCTTTTTACTATTAACATTTTGCAAACTCTAGAAATGATTGTTTTATAGAGCAAAGCTTTGGAAAGCTTTATTTCCATTCTTCTTGCTGTTCTGGACAGGATAACCTACTATTGGATATGTACCTGGCGCCTCATGTGAGAACACTTTACACCCAGATACGAAATCGGGCCCTTATCCAGGTAGCTGTCTTTACCCATGGCTGCAATTGTGGCTTTCCTTTGTTCCTTCCTTTACTGAATGCAGTGCAGAGTCACGCTCAGTATATTTCTCTGTCTCTTTTTCTCTCTTGACTTTTCCCTTTATCCCCAGTATTTCAGCCCCTATGTGTCAGCAGACATGCGCAAGATGGCCACCGCTTTCAACACTACTGTGGCAGCTCTGGAGGATGAGCTCACTCAGCTGATCCTAGAGGGGCTAATAAATGCCAGAATAGACTCCCATAGCAAGGTGAGTCCCAATCGTACAAGTGCTCCTAAGTCTCTCTGCTCACTCTGGAAACCAATGGGTAGCTAGACAGAACGAACGTAATTGTTTGCGCATAGTAATTATGCCATTCGGGTACATCACTTGGGCCCCAAAATTGTGCCCAAAATTTATGTTGGTAAGGAAGACTACTGTTAAATGAGGTTTACCCCATTTTACGACCTTGCTTGGCACAGTTGCTAAATGACTCACTGTAGTTGTTAAGTTAGTAACAAGGTCATTAAGTGAATTTGGCTTTCCCATTGACTTTGCTTTTCAAAAGGTTGTAGAAACTGATCGAGGACACTGTAACCCTCATAAATACACGCCCTTTGCCAAGCATCCAAATGTGACTATAGGGATGTTTTGGTGGTTGTAAGTAAAAAAGGTCATAAGTCACTTCTTTCAGTGCTGTGGTAACTTTGAACAGTCACTCAATGAATGGCTATGAGTTGGCAAATACCTGTAGTCTAGATTATTTTAGCCAATATAAGAATTTGGATATGGTAGACAAGGTATAACTCCTAGTTCCTCAGCAACTCTGTTTCGGTTTAAGTAATTATTTAAAGGAAAAAAATCATTTATACGTAAAAATAATTCAATTCTTTTGGCTTTTAAATTTTCAGAAGATGCTTTCTGCTATTTAGAATAGAATAGAATAGAATTCTTTATTGGCCAAGTGTGATTGGACACACAAGGAATTTGTCTTTGGTGCATATGTCCTCAGGGTACATAAGGAGAATAAAATACATTCATCAAGTATAAAAAGATACAACAATTAGCGATAGTCAAGGTTGCTAATAAGCTATCAGATCATACTAGTAAACAAATAAAAACAATATAAATTGAAAAATACAAGCAACATGGTTATAGTCATAAGAGGGGAGAGATAGATACTAGGAGGGAAAAGAAGAATGATAGCAATACAGTCTTAGTAAAGTATTTGACAGTATTGTAGGAATCAGTTGTTAAGCAGAGTGATGGCATTCGGGGGGAAACTGTCCTTGTGTCTAGTTGTTCCGGTGTGCTGTGCCCTATAGCATCGTTTTGGGGGTAGAAGTTGAAACAATTTATGTCCAGAATATGAGGGGTTTGTAGATATATTCACAGCCCTCTTTTTGACTCATGCACTATACAGGTCCTCATTGGAGAGCAGATTGGTAGCCATTGTCTTTCTGCAGATCTAATTATCCATTGAAGTCTATGTTTGTCTTGTTTGGTTGCAGAGTCAAACCAGACAGTTATGGAGGTGCAGATGACAGACTCAATAATTCCTCTGTAGAACTGAATCACCAACATTTGGGGCAGTTTGAGCTTTCTGAGTTGGTGCAGTAAGAACATCCTTTGTTGTGCTTTTTTGATGACGTTTTTGATGTTAGGTTTCCATTTTAAGTCTTGAGATATGATAGAACCTAGAAACGTGAAGGTCTCTTTCATTTCTCCCAACAAATACTAGAGGGGCTTTTGCATTTTGTTTCTCAGACCTCATTTGCTGCTCTTCTTCATCTCTGAATTGTATCTCCCCTGCTACTTAATCTTATTCTGTAGATTTTGTATGCCAGAGATGTTGACCAACGCAGTACTACCTTTGAAAAGTCCCTGCTCATGGGAAAGGAGTTTCAGCGTCGCGCCAAAGCTATGATCCTACGAGCTGCTGTCCTGCGTAATCAGATCCATGTGAAGGTGAGCAAAAATGCCCTCCCTTCTCCAGAGGTTTGCATCTTTGTGAATCAGCATCAATCAGAAGTTGGTGTAAATATAAATGAGGGCATTTGGACTGAGCTGATGAGGAAGTAGTTCCTATGCATCTCCTGAATGACTTCAGCTGATGCTTAGATATTTGAAGGCCACAAGCAGGTTAGATAAGATACTTTCTTAGAAACATTATTTCAGTACAGATTTTGCTGTGGATGTAAGAAGTGCCTTGCTGCATTAAGCCTAAGGCCTTTCTAGTCCAATTTTCTATTCTGTAATAACCAAACACACCCATCCACTTGTGGACCTCATGGCAATAGGCCTTTTTCAGTGTGGCTCCCCATAAATTGGGGGGGAAGAAACTTTGCTTCTGGCTGCAGCACTGGTATGTAGCCCTCAAGATTAATAGCGGTTGTCACTCCCTGAAACACTCTAGCTCCACTTATAAATGTTAGGTTTGAATCCATTGTACACGTGGTAGTAATGAATGTTGTTGTTTTATTACGTATGCTGCACAGAGCTTCCTTCAGCAGGAAGTAACAAAATGAACATAATCCAAAAGTGGATTTTTCTTGGCAGATCCACAGGGAAGATGAAGGAAGAGAAGAGGGCTATGCGAGGCATTTGAAAGAAGCAGCTGGGAACGGCTTCTGAAGTAGTAGTGTGACCCTAGCAATAGGCATAACTGCTTGAACTATTCAGAGAAAGAGGGCTTTGCTTGCACGCATTACAAAATCCTTCTTTCAAATTTTTTTTGCCCAACCTTAGAAGAGACCTTCATTTTCGGGGGCCCTAAGTCCTCACTTTCTCTTAACTGTGTTATACTTTGTGAGACATCCAAAAGGTGGGATTCTTTTACCGCTGGCCCTTTTTTTTTCTGAAGGAGTAAAACCACGCCTCTCCATGCTATCTAATCTTTTAGTCCCTAATCCTTTTTCATTCACCTGGTTTCGGCTCCCTGGGGGTTTTCTTCACTTGCCTGCTGGTGTAGCAACTTATGGGATGGGAGATAAGCTCTTTTCCTATCTGATTGCTTACTGGGCCTTGGGTCTCTCTCTCTCTCTCTCTTGCCTTGTTACAGTCTCCTCCACGAGAAGGAAGCCAAGGTGAACTCACTCCAGCAAACAGCCAGTCCCGGATGAGCACCAACATGTGAAGCTCTCTGAGCCAACAAAAGACTGTCCCTTCCCTCCCTGCCCCACCTACCCAGGGCCATGTGTATCCAGTATCCACAACGTCAACTGTCCCTTGGTGCCTTTTCAGACTCTCTGGCTGGGGGGGAGGGGGAGCTGGGGGGGGGGGGACAAGACCGCTGAGGGCAAGCTTTGAGAGAGTCTGAGAACTCCTTTTAGAGCAGACAACGTTTGTCAGATGCAGCCCTTTGAGAATATGCAAGCCTGCGAGTGCCGGCTTCATCCCATCCTTCCCGGGGTTTCCTCACAAACAGAAGCTGATCTTGGTTTCCTTCAGCTGCCAAAAGAGCTTTGTTGTTTTTGTTCAGTAAAAGATAAAATAGCATGAATCTGGAGGACATGTGTGTTCGTGCAGAACTTCTCATTTGTACGAACGCATCGTCTCAGACCCCGAGAGTCTCCCTTGGACAGCATCCCAGGAAAACAGGCATCCTTTCCATTCATTCACTTCAGGGCTGTGTTTTCATTCACCTGGAATCGGCTCCATTTTAATCTGGTCTTCCTGTGTTGTTGTTGTTTTTTTCTTTTTTAAGTGTCTGCTCTGGCTTGTTTTCACATCCCCAGACCTCAGATGACTAGTTGGTTCCTTTGATAATCCTTGCTCCAAATGGGATGTGGGATTGGGGGGAAAAACATATATGAAATTGTCTCCCCCTGCGCTTGGGCAGGACCTGCCTGGCTGCCTGCACTACTACTTTTTAATTTACTTCATAACAAAAGGGGTGTGTGGTTACAGGCTTGACTCCGATTGTGTTGCGTTAAGAAGCATAGGTTGAGTGTTTGAGTGTTCCACAGTTGCTTACATTTGGGAGGTTGACTGGGGTTTCGTCCCAAGGAAGCAGCTACAAATTTGGATTTAACTCTTGGCCAATTTATCTACTTTCCCCAGACACTGTTAATGTTGTTTAGTTTAAAGCCACTTTCTCTCCTATGCATTAAAAACATAATTGCAATGATAACTGCAGATCTGAGCATTAATTCTTGCTCTCCTCCACAAACCTCTCATCTCAATTATACTCTAGTGCAGATATCCAAAGGGTGCAGCTCCGAAATTAAGTATTGCTTGAATTACTATCCTAGATGATACTGAACATGTCTTTTTGTGGACCCTTTAACCCTAGTGTTATCATACCATGCCATTTTTATAAAAGTATGGAAAGAAATAAGTGAGACGGGTGATCCATATGTAATCTACGTAATTTGATGGAAGCTTTGCAATTAGTGCTATCTGATTTTGATGCAAAATATATAAGGATTCCTTACCTTTCTTAAAAGAATCCATATGCATTTAGTGCAGAAATATTTTGAATTCTCCTCATAGACATCAAGGCAAAGTGTATATACATTGTGATTTGAAGGCCACTTGAAAACAAATAGTAGGCAAAACTAATGATGAAGATAGCATAATGTAATAAATAAAGCACACCATTACAGTAAGCAAGCTTAAACTGCCCAAGCCAAATATACAATGTTAACCTGGTATGGGGGGGCGGGGGGGGGGGGGAATGACTCTGCAATAGACAAACCTTGACTTTTCTTAATCTGCTGAGTCATATTACATTATGGGTCAAGTTAGGGAATGGTTCTTGGGTTTCTTAAATCAAATGTTGACATTTTCAGAACCTAAGCAATTTAAAATGGGTCTCCAACCTTTGCAACTTTATGTCTGAAGGATTTCAGCTCCCAGACTTCTCCAGCCAGCTTTGCTGGCTGGAGAATTCTGGGAGCTGAAGTCCTTCAGACTTAAAGTTGCAAAGGTTGGAGACCCCTGATTTACTTCCGTTGCTCACAAACACAGTTAAAAATGAAATTGCAATCCTTTCCTGTTATTGTTCCATAGGGGTTGGTCTTCTGCAGTATTTGTGAAGCAATTTTTGAAGTCATCATATGGCTTAATTATTAGTAGATTCAGCTGCTGCTGTTACTTTTGCTACTTTTGTATTTTTTGTTAGAAGATATTTTACTTTTCTGAGGTTTTTTTTTCCTCTTTCATTTTATAGTTCTCTATATTCCATACATCTCTTTGGTCTCTAATAAATAGCATTCCTAACAAAGCACAGGTAGTCCTGAACTTATAACAGTTCACTTAGTGACCATTTAAAGTTACAATGGCACTGAAATAAGTGACATATGACCCCTTTTCACACTTATGACCATTGCAGCATCCTTATGGCCACACGATTTACATTTGAATGCTTGACAGTTGATTCACATTTATGACGGTTACAGTGTCCCAGGGTCATGTGATCCCCCTTTGCGACCTTCTGACAAGCCAAGGCAATTGTGAAACTGGATTCACTTAACAACCGTGTTACTAATTTAACAACTGCAGTGAGTCACTTAACAAAAGTGATTATTAGTGTTATAAGTGAGGCAAAACTCACTTAACAAATTTCTCACTTAGCAACATAAATTTTGAGCGCAGTTGTGGTCGTAAACTGAGGACTACCTGTAGTTGTTTTTTGAGGCAATGGGTGTAAGGTACAATCTGATTAACAAGGCAATCAAGTCTGAAGGTACTTAACCACAGAGCTTGATGGGAAACTAAGAATCTGATGTGTAATATACTCGGAACTATAAGGAAAGATACAGGACATATTGTTTTCAAGTCTGTATGGCTTATGCCAGGGTTATTTATACTGAGCAGACCTATCATTCTAATACGTTTTCAGCATCTTATGTCACTGCTTTGGTGTCCTTTCATAGGCGCGGAGGTGGTAGTCTTTAAGGAAGCACCACTTCTGGATAGGAAAAGGGTCATGAGAAACAGACTGTAGCACTGAGAATATTACAGGTAGTTCTCGACTTATTACCGCAGTTGAGCCCAAAATTTCCATTGCTAAGCAAGGCAGCAGTTAAGTGAGTCGCACCTCATTTTATGAATTTTTTGCCACAGTTGCTAAGTGAATTGCTGAGTTGTTAAGTGACTCATGCCATCGTTAAGTGAACCTGGCTTCCCCCATTACTTTGCTTGTCAGAAACTGACTGGGAAGGTTATAAATGGTGATCACATATTTGGAGAGAGTAACTCATAAATATACCATATCTTTTGGACTATAAGACGCACCTGAGTATAGGATGCACCAAGATTTTGAAGAGATAATTTTTTTGAAAAAAAAGCTTTTGCCCTCCTCGGCTTCAGGAGTACTCTACCAAATTTGTTTTGTGAAAAACGGGGCATGCAAAGAGTTTGGGAGGCCTGCAAAATATTCCTGGAGGCCAGGGAAAGCAAAAACATGATGTGTGGAGGTTTGGGGGAAGGAAAAATGGGGCATGCAGAGAGTTTGGAAGGCCTGCGGGAGTGCTCCTGGGGGCTGGGGCGGGCAAAAGCATCCCCGTTTTTGTGAAATATGGACCCATTATTCTCTTGTTTTTACCCTCCCCAGCCCCCCAGGAGCACTCCGCAGGTCTTCCAAATCTTCTGCGTGTCTATTTTTGCGAAAATGCACGGAACAGGGTTTCGGGAGGCTAAAAATGTTGTATTCAGTGTATAAGACGCACCCAGATTTTTGCCCTCTTTTTGGGGGGGAAGGTGCGTCTTATACTCCCAAAAATACGGTATATTATTTTTATTTGTTTGCTAATATGATTTGATAGCTTATTAGTAACCTTACAGTAAAATACAGTATGTCATTTTGATTATGTGCCCACAGGGATACTACAACGGTCATAAGTGTGAAAACTGGCAATAAGTCACTTTTTCAATACTGCTTTAACTTCAGTCACTAAATGAATAGTTGTAAGTCAACAACCTGTACTTAGTCCTTTTATGTGGTCCCATTTTAAAGATTCCCTGGCTTATAGGAAGATAGATGTGACATCCCTAAAGAGCTCATATACCTTAACAGAATACTTAATAATTCTTTTAAGTAGCTCCAAACTCATAGCCATTTGTTGGCAGTCATGACTTTCATCCATTAATATCAATGGTTTTTCTGACCTCTAATTCCACCAAACTAGAGTTTTTAGAAAAATCAGAAGGTATATTGTTCCAATGATGTGTGAATTAACAAATCTTCAACACTTAACAGTGCTGGGTGTGTGTGTGACTTTGGGTTTAATTCACTTAAAGCCTTCAAGTTATTAATAAAAAGCTGCTTTTATTACAAGCTGTTTTGAGCTCTGTGAGAAGGCAAGTAAGATGCAGCTTTAAAAATCAAATATACAGGACACAACATAAGTAAATCTGCAGTAAATCAGACAAAAATATGCAGAGCAAAATGTAATTCATAATTTCAATTGATAAGACTGCTCCAATTCAAAACTGATTCTAGGCGGTATACTATTACAACCTAAGAAAAAACAAAAGGAATATTACAGAACAAGGAAATGGATATCACAACCAAAGCAAACTACTGATCAAATGGGCCTGTCACTGATCAACTTGGAGTAAAAGCCAGGTTTTTAGAGAGTTTAAAAGCTTGTAGAGGCAGGGTGAATCCAAATCTTTCTAATTTTGACCTAGGCCTATTAGGGTCTGTAAAACATTTGTGGTTTATTGCTGAGTTCCAGTGACTATTTTTTTTCACTTAAGGAGGTCTCCGACTCCTTTACAAAGACTTAATGCATGGAAGGATAGAGGAACTACTGGCACAGATTTTGTTCCTAACTGCTATCTAAACTCCAGTACCGCTGATAGTTTTAACTCAAGGTATCTTTATATGAACTTACAGTTATGCCATATTGGGTTACTCACATGTCACAATAGACATTTTGCTCTAGAAAGTAGGAGATCATGAGTTCATGTTCTGCCTTAGCCATGAAAGCAAGCTGGGTGCCTTTGGGCCAATCACTTTCAGCAAAATCAACCCACCTCACAGGGTGGTGGTTGTGGGGAAAATAGGAGGAGGAAGGTTTGGCATCTTGAATTATTTATAAAATATAACAAACATGAGACAAATTCAATAAATTAGGCACTAGATTATAGAACAGCTGTAGTCGCTGGAAAACCGTATAAACCTCAGGTTTACCTCAGTGATATCCAACTGGAGTCTTTCATCAATGTATTTTCTCTTTCCTTAGCTGCCTTGCCTGATTCAGTCCAGTGTTTCTCAACCTTGGCTGCCTGAAGATGGGTGGACTTCAGCTCCCAGAATTCCCCAGCCAGCCTGTGACCTACTCCCAGTTCTGCCGCTGTGAGCAGTGTAACAATCAATGCAATGTAGAAAGGACGCTGGAATTCATGTTCAAAGCCCCACCCACCTGCCCGATGAAAGACCCAGTCTTTGAGACTTGTTTCCAACCTTTGTCATGCAGAATAAAGTTCTGCTTCAGTGGGGGCATTTTTAACTAATTGACTTACCACCCCCACCCCCAAGATAGGCTGAGCAAGCTGTTTTCCTTCACATGGTGAGTGAGACCAATTTGTTTGGTCTCTAGAAAAGCAGGGCATTGTTCTCCATTCAGAGACGGGCAGGTGCCAGTAGATTAGCTGCTTGGTTCCTCACCCAGCTGTGTATGTAGGTCCTTGCCTATCTCCTTAATATGTGTAAATTAAAATGTGACTTTAGTCCTTGGTAATCCGTAATCCATGAAAGAAGAGCGTGGTCCCTCAGTTAGGTTTACATTTTCCTCTGCGTGAGAAGCTTGCCCTGCAAAATGTAATCCTGGCTGTTTGATTAATCTTCTCAATCTTTTCTTATATAAAAGGGAGGGTGGAATTAAAGATTAGACATTTGGATAAGCTCCAGCCCTGCTTTCTGATCACATGGAAGATGGATCAGTCTGCTAACGTGAAAGTGCAGCTTTACCTCCATGGGTGTGAATTTGTGAATGAATGAGAGTGCAAGCATCCACCCTTTAGCAATCCCTGACCTGCAGTCAAGGGTCAGAGAAGCAAATCCTGTAGTAGGTGTGAGGCAAAAGCAAAGAGCTGAAAGTTTAAAGATGGAATGAATGGAGGCGGAGGCGTATCTGGCAGCCGTACAATAAATTATCAGTGGTTAGAATAATCTCTCACGCCCTTTTGAAAGTACAGCTAAAACTATGATTTGCAAAATGGCTTTGAAGATTGGACACGCTACGGCTACAGCAACTTTCTGGTGAATAGCAGGAATTAAAAATCATGTATGATTCTTACGTAAATGTTGCTTCATATTCTCAATCATGGTGTTTCATAGATCTATTAATTTATTAGTCATCCTATGTTTATACAATAAGCTTTACTGGGTGAGTAGGGTAGTGTTAAAAAGGAAATTCATACTAGATTCTGCCATTCAGCCAGGGGGAAATATTGAGAAATTTTTAGGAAGGTTAAACCTCCAGTCAGACCCTAACAAAGAGGGAAGGGAGGCTGTTCCAAGAAGTCCATCAGATTCCTTTCTAACACCCTTCAGGCTCCAGATAGGAAGACTGAAAGAAGCAAGAACTGTGTGTTTCTGTGTGTGTGTTAGTAAATCAGGCCCCAACAAATTACTCTTAAGACAGCAGCCCCTTTTCAGGACTGAGAGGACACAAATGGTGTATACAACTAGTAACACCAAAGAAGTCGGGGGAGGATTCCTCTTTGCTAGAAGTTACAAACAGAATAAACTTTTAGCAAATATACAGGAATGCAACAGGGGAGGATAGTCACGTGCTATAATATATACATTTATGTCCCCACCACCTCACCCCCCCAAACATAATAATTATAGCCATGCATTTAAATGGTGAACTATAAATTGCAGTAATTGAAAAAAGTGCCCAGTTTCATCACAGTAATTCGTTTTGGATTGGATTGGTACTAATACCATTCGATAAAGCCTTAGTAAGACCACACCTAAAATACCTAGACATGATAGCAGTGTTCCAATATTTGAGGGGCTGCCACAGAGAGGAGGGGGGGTCAAGCTATTTTCCAAAGCACCTGAAGGCCAGACAAGGAATAATGGAAACTGAACAAGGAGAGATTCATCCTGGAAATGAGGAGTTTTCTGACAGTGAGAGCAATCAACCAATGGCCTTGATCAACAATCAGCTTGCCTTCGGAAGGTGTAAGGGCTTCATCACTGGAAGCTTTCAAGAGAAGTCTGGACTGCTATTTGTCAGAAATGGTGTAGGGTCTCCTGCCTGGGTGGGGGTTGAACTATATGACCTGCAAGGGCCTTCCAACTCTGTTAAGGCTTCACCCTTATGCCATAGTGTGGTTTAAAATAGCTGCATTTCAGATGAAATGGCAAATGACGCTTCAGATCATAGCCATCTACCACTAAGCTGCAATGATGAAATATATATCTGATGCCATATTGCAAACTCTTGCCTTTTTATTTTTTCCATCCCAAATTTAACTGTAATCACAGGGTTTGTATAACAACACATGACACACATCTCATCTCTTCCCTCTTGATGCCATCACTCACTGGATGCCTACGTATGAGATACTGGGATTTTCTCGTTACAAAATATTAACTTGGCACATTGGCAGGAAAATGGACAAAAGTGTGTGTGTGTATGTTAGTATTGTTAGAAAACCTGATTAAAAGGTTACTAAAGCAATATATTGTAGTATAATAAATTGCATATGGATGCACAATCTTTCTGAATAACCAAACTAGATTTGTTGTCAACTACAACTTTTAGTATGGTTGCATTTGCTTTCACAGCATTCTCTAACTTTACCCAAATGAGAGCAAAAAGTTGCAGAACAATATGAAGGAAGATGAAAACCATCAGAAGTTATGGATTGTATTCACAATTCCTAAAATAATTATGACAAAAACTTTTCAGTTCTCTCAGATAAGACTGAATGGAGGCTGAATGGAAATTTGAAGAGAAATCACAATATACCTACTGTACTTGCATGTGTTCCCAAGTGGCACAATCTGAAGCTCTTGGGAACCTAAGTTTATCCCACCAAACAGTGCCATCCAACTGTAATTTTGATTAAAAATAAAGGAGAAATTATTTAATGACTGGATAGTAGTATTTAATTTGTTTACATACGTAGAAAGAAAATGGGAATTTCCACTGAAGTTTAGTTTTGGTCCTCGCTTACTTGCCCAACCTTGGCTACCTCAGGTGGTTTATCCCTTAAGAGATGTGGCTCTAATAGGATAAAGAGTTACTCACCTCAGTGATGAATGGTATATTAGAACAGGTTATATGCATCATAAAGGACAATGATTAAGCATAAGCCCATTCTTTAATAAGTTACTTGGGAAAGTTACTTGGGCCACTTACTAATCTTTTCCAAAGGAGGCATAAGAGAAATAGATTTCATTCTAAAATAGCTACTCTAGAAATACAAAGTTATTTGTTTTGAAGAGAAACCAAGGTTCTGTGGGTTTGTCTGCATATCAACCCATGAATATTCACATGTTTTTGAACAAATATTGCTGAAAGAGTAATTCTCATTATAAAAATCTACACCCTCCACTCTGGATATCAGATAGATCATTAGGACAAATTACAGTGTTTACTCTTTATCAGATTATGGTGATTCTTAGAAATAAATGCCACTAAATTAAATGAATGTCCAAGTAAATGTTATTAGTAACTCTTAAATATTTGGGTGCTTGAAGAACCAGACATAATTCACAGTAAAAATATATTGTTACTATATTGTGATCCAGAAAATTTTTCTTCTAACAGCTTCATAAATTATCTTAGAGTAACAATGACCTGGCCTGGGTTGCATGCTGTTTATTTAGCCAAGAGCAGCCCTTGAACTCTTAGGAGAATGTTGCAAAATACAGGAGGTGGAACTAGCTATATTTTTCTCTCTCGGCTAACAGCTTGCAAAGCAAGAATAACTAGCTATCATTACAGGATCTTAAAGGGGAAGTTGGAAATCAGGCTAACAGCAGTATCAAGTTAGTCAGGAGCCACTGATTACCCACCTCTATGCCAGTAGTAGAAACATTGTCTTTTCACTATTCAAAATCAACATGAAACACATAGTGGTGCTACTTTCATTTTTGGCATCATTTGACTTGCTGATTTGCAGTTTTCCAACAAGGGCGTAGTTGCAGACACACTATTTTCATTAAGCTATAAAAATAATCTAAATCCAATAGTCCATTGTCCTGTTAATTATGCCTTTCCTCTTGAGTTTTACAATCCTTTTACACATATCATCTTGCCTGTGCCCAATGCCAGCTTCAAAAAATCTTTAATTTTTTATTATTTAGAATTCATACATACTGTGCCTTAATTGTGTTTTAGTTATAATAGTCCAAAAAACTACTTTTGTAAAAGGTTTATTTGCCCATTTTAAAACCATACATAAAGTTTAAAACAGGCAGGTTATGTCTTTAGAGATGTCTCCAATGCAGCATTGTAAGGCCAGTACTTCTGGCTCAGTCTTTGAAGTCTTTTCAACACAGCGTGAAAACTTTAATTGCATCCTTTTATTTCCATTACAGGACATTTCCCTGAGAAAGTAACTTTTTCTTAAGTAAAATTTGTCATTAATTTTAAAACAGGCCTTGTGGTGTCAACAGCTGTGTTCTGGAAGCAGAGGTTTCTTTGGCCCAGGGCGGGAGGAGGGGGGGGGGCAGTCAGAAGATCCAGGAGGGCTTTCCAAGGTTTCATGCCACACCATTGATGGCTTCTTTAAGCAACATCGCTTCCTCCACCTCGCCTTGTTGTGTCGTCCGCTTAATATTTTCCATGTGGGATTGGCCACCCTTCCACAAAATAGACTTTTCATGTTTGGTTTTAAAAAGCAGACCGTGACCTAAAGAAGAAAAAAAAGAAAAAGAAATACATCCTGGATGGCTAGCAGTTGAAGAATAAGAAATGGAAAATATTCCATTCAGAAGGTTGCTGTAGTGAGCAGAAAACTAAAATGATCCCAAATACAAATGGCATTATTACTATGATCAAATGGCTGAGATTGGAATAGACATTAATTTTTAAAAGCCACTGCGCAGGTGATTATTTAAAGGGAAAATTTAAAAAAAACACCAGTAATTTTATATCTGTATGACAGAAAGGATTCTCTATAAAAGTTACAGAAATATTTATTTATGACAACTTGCTGATCTGATTCTGTGAGTTATTTTTGTGTGACTTGATTAAAGAATGTCACTTTTGTATTAAAAGTAACATGCTTTCAAAATTCATACAATTAATTTTTTTAAAAATCCTTACAATTTAGCTCCTAAATCAAATACATCAGATGAAAATAAAACCACAAGTTATTTTTTTTAAAAAAAGATGATACTAATTAGTATTTCAAAAGAGAGAATTATTTTGAAACTAAATTTTGTATACAGGATAATAGCTTAACCGCCTGTGGTTATTAATACATTCTATGGTATTTGGGGAATAAAGGGTATCACTGTCATACCATAATTTGGATGTGGCCTTTTTTCTTTTGGTAAAGATGTAAGAAAATCTGCTTTGATTTTATTAAATCAAGCATGTTATTTCCAGGAAATATTTCTGATTTGGCGTTGGGGTAAATAGTATTTGAAGTGTAAGCTACATGTTTTCAAGTATAAAATCATGCAACAGACTTTAAAATTCCTCCCTTTAGAAGTACTTCGTTATTTTGAAAAACTGAGTTTTGGTTACACAGGCACTCACCAGGACAATCTGCTGTCTCTCTGAAAGCCCTTTTCTTACAGCAGCCTCGACACAGATTAAATACACACTTGTTACCCTAGGAAGAGATGCAAATTAGTTCAGTTTTCATATGATATCACATTGCCAGTATTATTTATTTATTTATTTATTATTTATTTATTAATTATTTGGATTTATAAACCGCTCCCTTTCCCCAAGGGGACTCGGGGCGGTGCACAGGAAGTTAAAAAAACATATAAACACAATTATAAATAATTAAAACCAAATAAAATAATTATCCCCTGTGCTAAAATTTTAAAATCATTAAAACTGTTATCCCGTTTAAAACCCAATTAAAACAATTTGAATTTCAGTCTATAGGCTGTAGGTGGGGGCAGTTAAAGTTCTATGTAGTCCCTGAACTAAAGTGTGAAACGAATCTAAAAACAGAGAGAGAAATTCTTAATGAGAAAAAGATAATTCACCCTTCCTTTAATAGGATTTACTGCTAATCCAGGAAAAATGGGCAAGACTTAAAAGAGAGATACCCATCTGTTTAAAGCCTCCCAGGCTTTGCTGAAACCTTTTAAAATGTGTCTGTGTCATGCAGATTTAAAGATCTAGAACAGCAACAAGGTGGAAACATCAATTTTAGAAGAATCTAGGTAAGCCATATGCACCGTGGCAAGTCATATGACATCATTATCATTAAAACATTGACTCTTGCCAACACTTCCCACCCATCTAAGTATTTGGACAAAATAGCAATCTACTCCCAAACTGTACAGGTGTGGACTAAAGATTATAATACTAACTTTATGGTGTAGACAAATTACCACACCTACATTGGGAGAAACATCCTACTGAAAAATAACCTTAATACATGAACTCTGCTTCCCCCCACTTTTTTCTTCTTCAACAGACCAGTGTCAAGAAACACTGCAGGTTATGGATTATCCTGATGATCTCAAGCTTTCCCAAGATGAAAATAGTTAATGTTCCACCAGCTGAAAACAGTTGCTGATATGTTTGTATTTCAGAAGATGGGATTAGATTTAGAATAATTTTTTAGAATAATTTATATAATCTGGTGGAAGTAAAATCTATTAGGCCCATTGACCAATAAAATATATACACACACACAAGCCAAAAGCACAACAAACTCAAATGTTTAGTCAGTTATGATCCCACCACATCAGTATTAAATGCCATATTTTTTCTTGACCAGATGTTGATGTCATTGTATTATTTGTCTATAATTGTCTTTGGGAAAAGAGAGCAAGAGCCAATAGTTGATTATTCACTACAATCACAGCAGATGGTTTATGAGTCAACTCCCTTATGGATATAAATCTACTCCTTCTTGTTTAGTCTATCTATTCCTTTGATAGAGAAAATTTTAAAGAATCCATCATAGATTTGGATAGCATTATGCTGCTTCTCTTTATAGGTAATCCTTGCTTAGCAAACATAACTGGGATCAGCAACTCCATCATTAAGTGCTGCAGTTGCTAAGCAAAAATCATGTGACCATGACAGTCTCATGACCTCACTATCCCTTTGATAGTTAAGCAAACCACCCCAGTTAAGTGAAACATCACATAACTGTAACATATTTTATGTTTGCCTTTTGTATTAACTCTTTGTTGCAAGCCAATGGTGAAGCACAGAGATGGTGATGATATGATTGTAGGACACTGCATCAGTTAAAAATGTGAAGATTGGTTGCAAAAGCAATTTTTTACACTGTTGCAACTTCAACTATTATTAAATGAAGCAGCTGGTAAGTGAGGACTGGCTGTACTGTGCTTTGGTAGTGAAGGTTTTTAAAATTAAGAGAAGTGGTATCAAGTGCTTCCTGTAGGTGGCAGTACATTTCCAGATAACTTAGTAAAATCTGTTTGATCTAAGTGATATTTCATTGGACTAAACTGATTTTGCCAAGCAGGGTCAGACCCAGTTCATGCTTGTATGGGAATCTTCTAGAAAATAACAGGGCTGTAGGTTAGACTGGGATATGCTGTATGGCTTCTAAGAAAGCTGTACAGTTGTGTTCATGAAACCAGCAGAAGTCTGACTTAGAGACTGTGCCTTTTTGGCCCACCTTTCTAAGCAAACTTCTTACAGCATTTAAGCCTATAACAAAGACATACCATAATTAATTTCTTATTAACATAGTGCTTATGACTTTATTTTAAAAGACTAGAGGATGAAATAGTTTCAATCATTTCAATTTTTAGGCTTTGCCCTGGACTGCAATTTTACTGAGAGGAATATTATTGAATCTATGTGGCAGCAAATCCCTTGGCTCAACACACAGATTTTTAAGCATTTATCATTCCACTCCAGGTTGTAATGATTAGAGCATTAATGAAATGTTTAAAGATTTACCTTTGGATTCCCACACTGATCACACTTTGCATATTTAGCTGGAACAAGGAAAAATGAATTAGTTTTCAGGTTATTTCAAACATTTCCCCTAGAAAGTGACATACAATTTCAATCTCTTGGATTTAAAAAAAATGTTAAAGAATAGTTAAAAAGAGAATTTTAAAGTACCCTAATTTAAATAAAAAAACTAGGAAGAGATGCTGGCCATGAAAAAACATAATACCTGTTGAAGGCAACACCTTTATAAGGCTAACATGGTTACAAAAGAGCAGGATAGTATTTCTGCTTGCAACTCTTTTGCAATATACAGTTGGCCTAATTAAGATGTTGTTTCAAATAGCTTTTGAAATTAAATGTTCCACTGTTAGCTAAAAGACGTAACAGATTTATTGAAGAAGAAATAAAATATAGAGAACAAGACAACTAAGGATTGCATTTGTCAGTTAAAACTGTTCTTAAAGAGACTTTGAACAACAGTTAAAAACATTCCACAACCAACAGAGGATCCATTCATGGAACAGGCTCAGGGCTTTTGTTGCCCCCAAACTTCAGGAATATCAAAATCTGTGATGCAATTACTTCCCTAACATGGTAGTATGTATTTTTATTTAACCATTAAAAAACAAACAAGCATTTAAAAAAAGAAAAAATCTTGGTAAGTGGACAGAGAAACTGTAAAAGTTGTATAATTGGTGCTCAGTATATTGTTGATAAAGGATTAACCATAAAAAGCAAAATGCACTGAATTATTTTAAACAACAAACAACATATTTTTAAGGTCTTTTTACATCTGAGTTGAAAGCTGATTTAATGCTTATCTATTTTTATTACTCCTTTATTGTCCCACCTGATGCTAAGAAATCCCTGTCTCTCTATCTACTCTTGCTATGCACTTAAATACAAAGAGGAACTATTTGTTTAATTGCACAGGCCCCACATTTTCCAAATCTTTATTTGGTGACCGGTAGTTGCAAAAATTTTGAGAAATTCTGTTCCCTATGCTTGAAAAGAGATATTTTAGAAACATAAATGCTCCTATTTTTAGTACAGTTATAGCTATCAACTGTATTATATTCAGCTTTATGACTTACGTTTTAATGAAGGATCAAAGCTTTTGTTGGGATTCCTTAACTTCTTCTTTTGTTTGTTTTTTGAGAGAGAATCAGAGTTCCCATCTTCTTCATCCTCCAGAGCTCGTTTCCCCCGAGTAGTTCCTTCTATGCTAGATGGGGCATTTTTGTTGCACGTTTCCTTAGGCCTGTGAAGGTTGAATATGAAAACATCTAAAATGGCAACAATTACTTTCTTTGCTATTACCACCAATTTAGGACCCTACAGAAGCTCCTTAAAATTAACAAGGCAGAGATGCCACATGTTCTCCTGCCATCTTTGTTCCATTGTAGAAGAGATATGAACTCATGGGAGAGAAGACTGACCAATCAGTTATAAATGGTTATATAAACAGATTTAACAATACTCTCCAGGAAGGGTATATCAACTCTTTCAAAAATGCTGTTGCTCACGATGCTCCTCTTTACTGCTCTAACAAAGAAAGTTGAGAACATCTATTTATGTTATTTCCAAGTAGCTACACTGCATAAAGCAATTCCACTAAATGTGAGTAGAAATACTCTCCTCTCTTGCATTAGAGTGGGACAGGCCTAGAGGAAAATGCTGAGACCCGAAAGAGTAACATACATGTACACCTCAATGCACACAAGGATGGCTATTCGGAGGAAAAGAATTACCTGTTGCAATTAGCATTACAGCTCTTGTTACATGGCAGAGTGGAAAAAACTCAAGAGTGCCACAGACAGGCTTCTTAAGCTATCATTCCAGTACTATATTCCTTCACCTTCACGATTGCTTTGATAAAGTGCATATATTGCACAAATCAGTCAAATTAACAACACAGTATCAGCACTCACCCTGGTCTTAGGTATGGCTGACAAATCCAATGAAAGAAAGGTAATCCTCCCTTTGGCTTCTCTTCTTCCTTCAAATGCGCTATTTCTTCCTACAGATAGAGCAGAAGCAATGACAAATTCAATTTTTATAGGGAAGAACCACCCTAGCCTGATAGAGCAGAAATGAAAATAAAAACAATGCATAAAACCAATATATATATATGAATGTATTAAGCCAGAGTCCCCCAACTTTCCAGCTTTGCAGACTGGCAGGGGGAAGGCATAGAGGGGATGGTTCTGTGTGAGAGGCAGGCAAGTGCGCACACGCAACTCCATTTAAGTGACCGTTGGGCACATGCGCCTGCCGCTTGCACAAATGGTGCATGCGCACGTGCTCACCCGCTGCTGATGCAAGTGAATCTGCACATGCGTGCTCACCCGCCCGTTCCACTGCCTCACGCCAAATGGCTCAAGGCCCATTAGTGACCCAGGGTTTGGGGATTCCGGTATTAAGCCATTCGATGAAACTAGAAAATGGAGTCTGGAAATAGTTATGCTTGTGCATTGCTTTGGATTTGACTCCAATAACGTGCTTTGATATAGTCATAGCTGTTCCCAGGATTGTCTTTCCTTTGGAGGATGAAGAAACGTCAAATGCCTTAAATAAAAGTAACACTAAGTGGGTAATCCTGAAGGTTAGTGTATTAGTCATTTAGATCAAGCATTGTTCACCTTCTTGGATAGGGAGTTTTGAGGAACAGCAGCGTGCTGGAATAGCAGCCCTCATTGCAGAAGGCAAGCCAGCCATTTAGCAGAAGTCCTCCCACCATTCATTCACACTGCCTCTTTTTTCTACTCATCATTAACCTTACTCATAAGTGCTGTTACTCTAAGAATCAACTCCCAGCACTTACTCCTTCTTACATATTCCTTTACCCCTACTCACACAAAACAAATCTATTCCAACTCCCTACTTCTAACCCCTGCCCACGCCATACTTTCTGCACGCCCCTTAGCCCTATCAACAATAGCAGTGGCAGGGACCTCTTTCCTTTTTTTGACTTCCTTTTCTGTTCTTAACAAGTCCCCAAGCAGGCCACACCTAACCCACCTACTTGCTACCTCTATTTTTTAAGAAACCCAGTGGGCCTGAATGGAGCCCAGGAGCAATAGGAAGAAATAAAGAAAGCAACTGGCTAAAATCTGCTGCAGTCATTACACACTTTCAGTTATAAGAAGTTGTTAAAGAGACATCAGCTCATCTTGCTTGACAAAGAGAGGTCCTACAATACCAAGCTTTCCCTCATGAAAAGTTCAGGGCTACTGCAACACCAAAAGCATCAGCTGGTACCTGGCAATGCAACTTGAGCTTCCTGTTGACAGCCACGAGTCCTTCCAGTGTTTTCACTTTTGCTAATTCATCACGTAGCTGCTGGTGAATCTGCAACCTGAGGGAAACCAACACAAGTGGTGAAGAGGAGATTTCAGGGTAATCTTAGCAGACGAGATGTACAGCTTCCATTCTCCACTGCCCTGAGATTCAGCTCATTACACCAACAGGGGTGGAAATCCGCTGTGAGATATTGCATAAAATATTATGAACAGCAGAATCACTCAAAGTCTGTAGAGATTCTCAGTCATCCAGGTCATAGTTGTCCCAAAGGTGCTTTTTCAGGAGGCAACTGAAAAAAGCACCTTTGGGACAACTATGACCTGGATGACTGAGAATCTCTACAGACCTTTAGCTATCCAATTTGGGATGAACACCCTTTGAATGGTGTGGGAATAGGAATGGATTTCCGGGGGTGGGGTGGGGGGAATTGCAGACTACAAGACCCAGGAGCACTCAGGGGACCCTGAAGAAACAGATTAACTTCCAAGTGCTTCAATGACCCTCTAAAAGGATGCAAATGACTAACTGTCTGCAAGGAATATAAATCTTTCCATTCCGCACTATCCTGTGAGAGCTGAAGAAGCTTCTTAGATGAGAAGCTAAACAAAGTCCAGTTGCCTCCTGAAAAAAAGCATCTTTGGGACAGACTCACTCACGTGTGATGCCAAAGTTTGAAGAGATGAGCTCTGACATAGGACAGCGGGCAAGGATATTGCTGTACTATTTCTAGGTATTCCTCAGCCATCTCCCAGACGACAGGATTTCTTCCTTCAAATAAAGCGGGATTATGAAGATTGCCCTCTAAAAAAATAAAACAAAATAAATAAAAAAGTAAGCAGTTTTGCCTTAACTGATAGAGCATGAAGGATTCCCAATGGGAATTAGCTGGTGCTGCTGGGAGTTAGAGAGCAAGTTAAGCACTTCCTTCTCTTGCTTCCAAACTTGTCATCAAAATATTCCATATTCTCAGTGCCTCTGCAATCACACACTGGAAACCCAAATTGGTGACTAAATTACAGATAGTCCTGGTTTACTGACTGTTCATTCAGCTGCTGCTCAAAGCTGGGAACTTGACAACTAGCAAGCAGTTACAATGGTGGCAGCATCACAATTGCCATGTATTAACTCCACAAACAGCTTCCAACCAGCAAGCCAATGCGAAAGCCAGCAGGAAGTTGGAAGTTGTGGTATCGTCATGTCATGTTTAATAACATGCATGATTTACTTCACAACTGCAGCCAATGAGATAAGTTGGGCATTGTTATATGATGTTTCATGTTAAAACTACCTTGCCTATTAATGGAGTTGCCAGTCCCAATGATGATTGATGAGGACTAACTGTATGTTGCTCACTCTTTCATACTTTGCAACATGAAATTAAAATCCATTTCTTGCTATTTCAGAACAATAGAGATTGTGTATCAGCTGCTGTGGCCTAGAGGTGGAGCTCTCGCCTCACAAGCAGGAGGTTGTGAGTTCGATCCTAGGTAGAGGCAGATATAGGGTCTCCTGCTTGGACAAGGGTTGGACTAGATGACCTGCAAGGTCCCTTCCAACTCTGTTAATCTGTTTTAATCTATTATTTTACCTCTTCTGTGAAATTAGTGAAGCCTTATTTATTTGATGTTCTCATGGAACTTCACATTTAGCGTAGCTAGTTGACTACCTTGACTTTTCAAATTTAAGATTTCAATCACTTTCATTAGTATTAATAGGTAGGGGTGTACAAAATGTTTCATATTAAACTGCTTTCAAGCACGGGTTTTGCAAAATGGACTGTTTCACACATTGTGGAAGCATTTCAAGTTTTAAATACTCATTAGCCACCCATATTTGCTCAATAGCGGGATGAGTGGCACATAAATTTCATAAATAAATGAAATACATAAATTTCAATACCTCTTGACTGCTTGAAAGCAGGACGCTTTGCAAAATTTTGTGATCAAACTATTTTGAGAGGAACCATTTTCACACTCCTGGATAATCACCAATGTTTCAAGAAAAGCACTTCTCTTCCAGAATCCAAATGCAAGCTAAGAGGTGTTAATATGTATATACAACCGTATTTCATATCTTTTGTTTCTCCATCTAAAACAATAGATTTTATATGCAAACTCAAATTCATATTTAAATAAACTAATCAAAAGCATATTATAATAGCCAGACATTCAAATCTTGTATGGCAGATGTCTTCAAACTGTACTCCATGGAACCCAGGGCTCCCCAAAAACATGATATGGTCCCTTGAAAGACTAAGGGGTTGAGGTCTGGTGGGAAAAGGACCACTTGAACCCAGCCAATTTTCTATCACTGGAGCTTTACCAAATCAGAGGGTCCAGGATTTTTTAAAAAACTAGTAGGTTCCTTAGCCTGCAAACCGCTAAAAAAACCCAACCCTTTATTGTACAGCATTAATGATCTCATCTGCTTTTTAAACTAAAGCACTCTGCATTTCAAAGGATGCACCTGTTAATCTTTACGCCATGAATAATACCCATGCCTCCCTTAGAGTTATCAGTAGAAAAGCAATTTTTTCATTATGGGTTCCCTATTAATGCATATGCATCAGTAGTGGGTTCTGGACTCTGTCGCTGGGGCCGGGCGTCCTAGTCAGGCATGCGCCCTGTGCGTGCATGCACACACCACCGCCCCGCGACACCCAGCTGCTCCCCGTGCGTGCGTGCGCAATTGGCTGATCACGTTATAAACAGCAATGGAACATGGGTGGGAGGGCAAGTGGGCCAAACGAGCAACCGTATCAGTACACCGCTGCTCCCCGCTATTACCGAAATGGCCATACTGCCTGGAACCACCACTGATATGCATTCTTTCATCAAGATTCCATGTTAAGCCTATGTAGCCTTGGAGCTCTTGTTCCTAGTTCATCTGGATGCTAGAGACCAATGTCTCTGCTAACTGCCAGGACCTCAATGCTCACTAGCTCAAGGTTGACTCAGCCTTCCATCCTTCCGAGGTGGGTAAAATGAGGACCCAGATTGTTGGGGGCAATAGGCTGACTCTGTGAACCGCTGAGAGAGGGCTGTAAAGCACTGTGAAGTGGTATATATGTCTACGTGCCATGGCTACTAACTGCTAGCTTTAGAAATTAATCATTTTGAGTCCTCTTCAGTTGTTGATGCCTTTTGTGCGAGTTATCCATTACAGCAACTACCCTATTTTTCCAATGATCAGTTTAATGTTTGCATGTGTCACCAAGTTTGTGCAGTAGATTGGAAGAAACAACAATTAGAATAGCAATGAGACACCCACGTCAATATTGTTGCAAGAATATTACATCACTACAGGTACGTCCCTAAAGTCACCAGGAGCCTTGACAGAGGATTATGTTTATCATATCTGGCACCGCTGGTCTCTTCTCGGAGGATTTAAATCACTGTTTTAAAGGATAATTAAAGCAACAGAAACACCAGATGACCCCACTATGAGCAAGAGTACTTGGTATCATTTAACTTCAACAGTGAGATTGAAGAGTTTCTTTTTCTTTCCTACCTGCGCTCATCACGCCCTGAACTCCTGTCTTCTGAATACACCGTTCCACATCTTTGAGGTATTGAATGTTCCCATTTGCAAAAACAGGAATTTTTACAGCCTTTCTATGACAGCAAATGGAAAAGGAAAGGTAATGCATAAATAATAGAAATCAAAACCTTTTAAGAGCAGCAAACTCTTAAGACTCACCAGACAATATTTTCTCTAAACTGAAGGCTTTCAATGCCCAGGGGAAAAAAATACTCCTAACTTACACTGAACTGAGGACCAAAAGAAAGAACCTTGTCTCTCCCTTCCAAGATACAATATTCCTTCCAAGGTGAAATATGCAAGTTCTACTGATAATTATGTGTGCTCAGAGAATTAAAGGGCAGAACCCCCAGACCTTTCCCATTGGTCAAGATGTCATAGCTCAAGAACAGGTCGTCAAAAAAGAGTATCAGGAAAGGAAAATCAACTTAAATGCCAGTAAGTGGCTCACAATTTCATTTCATTCTAGCTGTGAGAAACTAATTGCCTGCTTTTCTTACCCCTCTATTCCTCTTCTCTAATAAGTCTCGCCTTCTGCAGAAAGTAAATTTAAAGACAGAGCCCATTTCTTTGCTTCAATTCACATGGACCCATTGGGAGGCAGTAATTATCTAGAACAGTGGTAGTCAATCTGGTCCCTACCACCAACTAGGGGGCGTTCCAGCTTTCAAGGTGGGTGGTAGGGGTTTTGTCCAAAACTGAAGCACTTTCCTTTTTAAAAAATGTAATTGACTTCCCTACTTTATAAATCACCATTACTGTGGAACCGGTGGGTGGTTAGAAAATTTTACTAGTAACAGAGATACAAAAGTGGGCGGTAGGTATAAAAAGGTTGACTAACCCTGATCTAAAAGATGAGATACAAATACAGTGAATCAATCTACATACATTCAGAAGTACAGGGTCCCTTCCTCAGGTTAGTTATGGGTATTTACCTCACAGCCTGTATGTGCTCCCAGGAAGCCACACCAACAAGAGGTCCTTTCTGTTCTTTAGTGCGCCCATGGACAGTTAGAAGCTACAACAAAATTGTATTTGTCTTTCAGTGTGAATGAGACAAACAATATTAGAAAATATTTCATTTTTCTGTAATGCTAGCTGGGTTTTTCTTTAAACAAATAGTCAGGAACTCCAAATTCTACCTCCAATTTCTTCAGATGACATTACAGATAATCCTCACCTTAGGACCACCATTGAACCTGACCATCATGTTGCTAAATAAGGCAATTGCTAAATGAGTTTTGCCCAATTTTATAACTTTTTTGCCACAGTTGTTAAGCGAATCACTGCAGTTGTTATCATGCAGTAATAAAATGACTCTGGCTTCCCCCATTGACCTTGCTTGTTGAAAGCCAGCTGGGGAGGTTACAAATGGTGATCACATGACCTCAGGACAATGTCGCCAATGGTAACGTGACCATGATGCGGCTGAAAAAGTCAGAAGTGTGAAAACCGGTCATGAGCCATCTTTTTCAATGCCACTGTAACTTCAAATGGTTGCTAAGCGAACAATTGTATGTCGAGGACTGGCTGCACAGGTAGTCCTTGCTTAACAACCACAAATGGGACTGGCAACTCCATCACTAAGCAATGGGACATTTAAGCAATGCATCATGTGAACATAATGGACTTATGACCTCATTTCCACTGTGGTCATTAAGCAGATATCTATGGTCATGAAGCAAGATGTCATGTGACTGCAACTTGTAATTTCACTGCCAGCTTCTCCATTGACAGAAGCTGGCTGTGAAGTGCACAAATAGCAAATGTGACCATGGGATGCTGCAACAACTGTAAATGCCTGCCAGTTGTGAAGTGCTTGAAACTCTTATCACATGTCTGTCGGGATGCTGTAATGGTCAGAAGTATAAGGAACAGTCATAGAGCAACTTTTTCAGTTCCTTCATCACTCTGAATGGTGGCTAAACAGGGTAGTTGTTAAGTGAGGACTTGAATATTTTTCCTCAAGTACTAAATAAGCTTATTGGAGCATGAAACATCCATATCTATTTTATTTAAGAAGACTAATAGCTTGTTACTGACATCTAACCATATTAAATATCTTGACTTGTGTGCTATTATATTGCAAATACCTTCTAGTTAGTGGAATGAGTTCAGCAGTATGTTGGCCATATTATTTATTCTGAGCTAAAACTGAGCTTTAATTGCATTTGTCATACATGCCAAAATTGATCAGTATTAATCTTACTAGGGTATTAACTGGGCAGAATGCTGCATATGGCACAAGTATGACTAAGGTCTGTAACATCCCACCAAAATGACTCTGGGTGGCTTGCAAACCCAGAGCCTATACACTGCCATGTAAAGCATTAGAATGTAATTCTATATTGTTGGCTCTGAACCCAAATAATTGTTATGTTTGCAGTAAATGTTAACTGACTTTATAATGTAATGAGGAATAATCACAGAGCAAGATAGTTGCATTGAACCAACAGACTGGACAACTGCAGGGAATTTCTAAACAACAATAAAAAAAGGAGTAGAATTTGAATACTTTGGTAGAATGTTTACTAAGGTTTAGAAAATGGAGAGGAAATGTTAAAATATGTAAATGCTGACAGACAGACCATGTTTCTGGTGTAGGAATGAATGTTTGTTGGATCAAGCAAAATTCACTACGAGTAATAGCATACATTTGCCGACTACACTGCACAGAAATGAGAAATGGCTATGTCAAGAAAAACATGGAAACAAGTTAAATGCGGGGCTGGGGGGAGAGATTTCTTAAAAAGCAAGAATGGCAAAATAAGAACAGATGTGGTCAATAATTAATGAGTGACTAACAAATGTAGGCTGAACACCAAAGTGAGCAATTGTATGTATTAAAAGATATGCTGATGTGGTTTGATCATGTGTAGAGAATGAATATCAAATAGCCAAGCCAATAGATATAAGTGAACAAACTTAGAAGAAAACTGAAAAGTAAGTTGAATAAATTTTATGTCATTCTCAAAAAGACAGAAATTGAATCAATAAAGGCAATGTATGAAACTATGCACAGATGTGGTGAAAGCATGGGATATCAAGGATAAAATGTGGAGAAGTAGAATGAACAGTATCAGTGTAAATTAACGTTTTCTCATGTTTGATTTATTGGTTTACATTTTCCTTTTCTGAACTTTGCATAACTGTTAAGCTGAAAGTGAATACACATATAATTAACATGTAAAAACAGACTGTAATGAATTCCTTACTTGACAACCAGCTTTCTCCAGCAATTGAGCATATTTCACAGTTTTACTAATTTCTGGGAAAACACGGATTTTGCATGTAATAGGTATAGAGAGCTTTTCATTAGCCAATGCAACTGGAAAACAAGAGAAAGAAACTGACTGAATCCGGAAGTTACATTACTAGAACAAATAAATGCAACCCCATTTTCTGGTAGTCTGCATACATTAACCGCACAATATACATTGCTGCATGTATACATCATTGCAGGAATAAACAACTACTAGTTCCTATTGTCTTTTTGTGTGCCAATTCTACATTCGCAAAAAGATTCTATGGATACTCTGTATAGTGGATGGATAATGCTGTGTCAGCGAATGTGCTTTAAAAATATGCAATGAATCTGCTTTAAAAATATGAGCCAAAGGCCTACGATATTGGCTACTGCACCTTTTCAACTCAGTGGCTCTTCTGTCCTGCACTGGGCAATTAAGAATCAGCTGTCAGTTGTTTTATTTTATCATATTAGCTGTAGTCTTCTTCTTCTAGTAATAATTAGCAAGACAGCACATCCATTTTATGCAGCAGAAGCATGGGGATAAAGTCCAGTTAAATGTTGCTGAAATTACCTTGCATCCAGCAAACCCTATAGGCTTATTTTTAGTTGTATTGTCAAGATACAATATAAATAAAATAAACTAAAGATAGAGAGACCAATTACCAAAATCTATGTTTATAGCTTGCTGTGTCATCCAAACAGGATGGGTGCGGTGTTATGAATAAATCTTTATGCAGGAGCCCCAAGGACAAATATAATGCATTTTGGTTCTACTCTCCTCCAATCCCATCCAATGCTCAAGAACTTTCAGGACTTACTCATTCTCTGGAGAAGGTCCCACTCCTCTTGCAGAAATGCTCCATAGTGACCTAAAAGAAATTCCAAAGAATAGCCTAACAGAAACTGGCCCAATGTTAGATACACAAAATAGCCACAGCAGTAGACAGTTTTTGCCTCTCCTCAAGCTCAAGAATAAATATATTGGAGAAATAAAAAGATTAATTCTAGGGGGCAAAGAAATGAAAAATTAAGACTACAAAAAATGACTGCGCATGGAAAAGTTAGAAGTAGAAGATAATCTACAAGATGGCTTTTCCTAGAGAGTTCACAATTACAAGCATTTGGTCATGTAGTCAAAGGGAGGTAGGCTGGACTTGATGGCACTTTACTAACTCATTCCTTTCAAGGGAGGCTAGTCTTGTATCAATTAATGCAGCTTTGTGGCCTAAATTACTTTAGATTCCAATTTAGGCATACCTCTTTTTGCAATCATCTGAGGACACCCCAGATTCAGGTCAACTGCATCACAGTAGTCTTGAGCTAACAAGGCAGCCTCGACAAACACTTCTGGATCATTGGCACAAAACTGTAAAAGAGATATATAAACCAAACAGTAAGCTAGCATTTATTTTAACATCAAAATTACTGAAGCATTTAAGATATTTATAAAATAATAGGTCACTATGATCTGAAACGCCTTCTATATTGTGTTATTAAGTATGACAAAATATTTTATATACTTGTTCTCCTCAATCTAAGTAATATTGTTGTTGTTGTTATGACTACTTGACAAGATTTGTTTATAACTTTCCAGCTAAAAACTCTTTGTTTCATCATGACAGCATTCCTTTTTCCCATGTTGGATAAGTTGACTGGGAGAGTGTGATTGGTCAAAAGTCATTTAATGAGGATGAGTGACTGAGGATGGGCTTGAACCTAAGTCTTCTTTGTCTTAGTCCAATCTTAATACGTACTTATATCACACATGCTGAGATTACAATTCTTATCACTATAATAAATGTCTGTGAATTTTGGAAATTAGTGCTTGAGTGGGTGCATTAATTATTTTACAATTACTTTTTCTGAAATATTTATTGTCACACAATGCAGAAAAATGTACTGCACAACAAAGATATGAAAGCTCATTGAAATCATCTGGCCAGTATTACCTGTACAATCAAAGGTCTGTCTTCAGGGCACACTTCACAATACAAGTTTTCCTTACGATAATTGGCATCTCTGACAAAGACCTGAGCATGCAGCATAGGTGTATAACATAGGTGGGCCCCATGACGACGGCTTAACAGTCTCCAAGCCAATTCACTTTGATCCACCATGGGAGCAATCACAAAACGGGCCTCTCTCAATGTGTTTTTCCAAAATTCAAAGCCCTTGGGTTTGGGCATCATCCTTTCACTGAAAAAATACAAACAGTAAATGTTAATATCCTTATTCATCTTAGAAATAATTATAATATACATTAGCTGTATTCAACAACTGATATTAGTTTTTTCACATGGTACCCATTTACTATTGCAATCACTTGTGTTGCTCTTAACCATCTCCTGCCCCATACATCCCTTCGGCCGATCCGCTCCCACAGAGTTGGCCTTCTCAAGGTGCCATCAGCCGGGCAATGCCGTCTGGTGACACCCAGGGGAAGAGCCTTCTCTGTGGCGGGCCCTGCCCTTTGAAACGACCTGCCCCCTGAATTACGTATCATCACGGACCTCCGCCTCTTCCACCAGTGTCTTAAGACACATCTTTTTCAACAAGCCGGCCTAGCCTAACCCTCCCGTTGTTGACCATTTAGATAGTTTTAAATTGGGGTTTTTAATTGATTTTAGCATAGGATCATAATTTAATTTAATCTATTTTTAAATTCTATTTATTGTATTGTTTTTTGTATATTTTTAAATTCCTGTGCGCCGCCCTGGGTCCTCTGTGGAGAAGGGCGGGATATAAATATGAATAAAATAAAAAAATAAAAAATTAACACCTACATACAGTACTCAAATGATCAACACTGAGCATTCAAAAGAAAAAAGATCAGAGTTCTGTTGTGCACTTAAAAGTGTATTTGTTCTTGTTGCTCAGCCACTAAAATCATGTCCGACTCTTTGCAATCTTATGGACCACAGCACGCCAAACCGCACCTCCCCTGCTCCGCCATCCTCCACTGTCTCCCTGAGTCTGCCCAAGCGCATACCCACTACTTCAATAACACTATATTATCTTCTGCCATCCCCTTCTCCTTTTGCCTTCAATCTATCCCAACATTAGGATCTTTTGCAGTGATTCCTCTCTTCTCATTTGGTGGCCAAAGTATTTGAGCTTTAGCTTCAGTATCTGTCCTTCCAAAGGAGAGTCAGGGTTGATTTCCTTTATATTTAAGATTATATAAAAACTAGAATGGAATGGAATAAGAATAGAATTAGAATAGAATAACAGAGATGGAAGGGGTCTTGGAGGTCTTCTAGTCCAACTCCCTGCTCAGGCAGGAAACCCTATACAATTTCAGACAAATGGTTGTCCAATCTCTTCTTTAAAACTTCCAGTGTTGGGAGCATTCAGAACTTCTGAAGGTAAGTTGTTCCACTGATTAATTGTTCTGTTAGTTTCCATCCATTGCTTCTTGTCCTATCCTCAGGTGCTTTGGAACATACGCTTAAGTCTATCTTCTTTGTGGCAGCCCCTGAGATATTGGAACACTGCTATCATGCCACCCCTAGTCCTTCTTTTCATTAAACTAGACATACCCAATTCTTGCAACTGTTCTTTATATGTTTTAGCGTCCAGTCCCCTAATCATCTTTGTAGCTCTTTTCTGAACTATAGAGTCTCAACATCTTTTTACATCGTGGCAACCAAAAATGGATGCAGTGTGCCAAGTGAGGCCTTAACAAGGCATTATAAAGTTGTATTAACACTTCATGTGATCTTGATTCTATCCCTCTGTTAATACAGCCTAGAACTGTGTTGGCTTTTTTGGTAGCGGCAGCACACTGCTGATCCATATTTGTTAACAAAATTGTTGAACAGCAAGGATTCTATAGTTTAGGATACATTTACTTCAATTTTTATATTCTGACTCCTATTTTATGATTTTGTAGATCCTGCTTTATAATGGTACAACGTTATAGTTTTCATTACAATTTTCCTTATTTGGTAATCTAACTTACCCTACCAGAGTGTATTCATTTAATCTTGAGAATTAAGCTCAAATTAAAACAGTGCTAACTAGAAAAAAGAGCCCTATGAAACACTTCCATCTTCTTGTCTGCAAGGAAACCAGATCTGCCAGATCAAAGCTTAAATCTAAGTGAGCTATGTTTGGTGTGTGTGAAATTCACATATTTTGCAATTCGTTTCTCTCTCTCTCTCCCCTCCCACACCCCCATCTCTATTTAGGAAAATAGAGAAAGTCCTGTTATCTGACAACCACAAAGCTGGCATAAATCATTTGTACAAGGTGAAGGAGCCAATCTCAATATGACCGGATTGCCTTTTGATGATAGCCGAGCATTAGTCTACACTTGGTCTAGCGGGGAAAGCCAGCCAGTTTACATAGGGAGACCGCCTATATAATTATTTGAGAGAGGAAGGAGCGAGGGAGACCATGCCGGCTTCCATCTAGATTCACCTTTTCCAAAAGCGGCTACTTTACAAAGCGGGACCACGCTGACGGTCCTGCCGCTTGACCAAAGCAGCCCAAGCCCCCAGCTCATCTCCCCGCCCTGCTCCTTCAAGGAGGGAAGCTCTCTATAATAAAAACCAGGCCAGGAGCCCAACCAGCCTCCCCTTCTCCGGCGCCTCAGCCTCCCCCTAACCCTTCCCTCCCCCCGCCCAAGCCCTTCTTCTGTCGGAGCCCCGATGGCACCCGACCCTGAGGCGCCGTGGCTGAGCCCAGGCGGGGCCATTGAACCCCCCTCAGAGAACGCACCCGTCATTTCAGTCCGGCCCGCGTGGGAGGGCGTAACCTCGAACCGGCCCCCCTCGGAAACGACGGCGCGGAAGAAAGAGGCCGGGCGGCTTCTTCCCGGCCGCCCGGCAAAGCCTCCCGCCTCTGCCGGAAGGAAAAACGGGGAGAGGAACTTCCTGCCTTTATCGCGGGGCGCTGCTTCTTCTACTTCGCCGGGGTCGGGTATCTCATGGCTGAATTTGTGTTTTAGCGCGTAAGGGAATTCAGGCGATTGGATTAGTCAAGGACGTCAACGGTTAAATGAGAGGGGCCCTAATTCCCCCTAATTTCCCAGCTCCCTGAAAGTTGTAGAGTCGCCCGGTACTGAGCTGAGGAAAGTCGGCTTCTCCGGCAGAGAGAATGGAATAGAATGTAGAATAGCACAGTTGGAAGGGACCTTGAAGGTCTTCTAGTCCAGGGGTCTGCAAAGTCTGCTCTTTTAAGACTGGTGGACTTCAATTCCCAGAGTTCCCCAGCCAGCATAGCTGGCTGGGGAATTCATGGAGTTGAAGTCCACCAGTCTTAAAAGAGCAGACTTTGCAGACCCCTGTTCTAGTTCAACCCCCTGCTTAGGCAGGAAACCCTACACCGCGAAAAGAAAAGAAACCTAGGGTTAGGGTTGGGGAAAGACTCTGTAGAGATTTTCAGTCATCCAGGTCGTCATGGTTGTCCCAAAGGTGCGTTTTCTGGAGGCAACTGGACTTCTACTCTACAGCAGGGGTCTCCAACCTTTGCAACTTTAAGTCTGAAGGACTTCAGCTCCCAGACTTCTCCAGCCAGCTTGCTGGCTGGAGAATTCTGGGAGCTGAAGTCCTTCAGGCTTAAAGTTGCAAAGGTTGGAGACCCCTGCTCTACAGACTTTTAGCTATGCAATTTGGCATGAACACCCTTTGAATGGTGTGGATTTCCAAAGAAAAAAAATGCAGACTACAGCAGTGGTAGTCAACCTGATCCCTACCACCCACTAGTGGGCGTTCCAGCTTTCATGGTGGGCGGCAGGGGTTTTGTCCAATACTGCAGCACTTTCCTTTTTTTAAATTTAATTGACTTCCCTACTTTATAAATCATTGCTGGGGAACCGGTGGGAGGTTAGAAAATTTTACTACTAACAGATACAAAAGTGGGCAATAGGTATAAAAAGGTTAACTACCCCTGGACTACAGGAACCAGGAGCACCACTCAGGTGAGCCTAAAGACACAGATTAACCTCCAAGTGCTTCAAGGACTGGATGCAAATGAGTAGCTGTCTGGAAGGAATTTAAATCCTTCCATTCCACACTATCCTGTCAGAGCTGAAGAAGCTTCTTGGATGAGACAAAATGTCTTCAAAATAAAAAATAAGGAGTCCAGTTTTTGCCTCCAGAAAAAACACCCTCATGCTTTTTTCAGCAGATTCCTTTAGGGGTCTGCTGAAAACTCAGCCAGGATCTCTCCTGGCTCCGTTTCAGGTCACTGCAGCCCTGTCACTTAATGGGTGGCAAAGACCCTCAGGTTTCATACTCTTGAGATTGCTTTTCAACAGAATGGAGATGAGGAGGAAATGCTCCTCTATCTTGGTAACAGCTGACAAGAGTCTCAGGCTGGGGTGATGATGAAGGCAACGTCCTAGGGGCAAAGCAGAAATATAATCTTTCCCAGAACATTTTGTAGCATGGCCAGGATCAAGTTAGAAAGGGATAATACAGGTGGTCCTCAACATACAATCACAACTGAACCCAAAATTTATATTACTAAATGAGACATTTGTTAAGTGAATTTTGCTCGTTTATGACCTTTCTCGCCAGTTGTTTCATGAATCACTGTGGTTATTAAATTAGAAATACGGTTGTTAAGTGAATCTGACTTTCCCGTTGGCTTTGCTTGTCAAAAGGCTACAAAAGGTTATCACATCATCCACAGGGGGTCATAAAGAAGTTTTATGTTTTCAAGCTTCTGAATTTAGATCACATGATGATGGGGATACTACAGATCATGTGAGTGAAAGTGTGAAAAATGGTCATGTCATTTTTTATTGCTGTTGTAATTTTGAACGGTCACTAAATGAACTGCTGTAAGTTGAAGACTAGCTGTAGGTTTTTTCATTCAATTCTGAGTTGATTGTTTTGTTGGTATGTGAAATGCTCATGTCCTGTATGCAGTATTAACAGAATCTCCCAATAGTGTGCCAAATAAAGGATAAGTCTTTTTCTTTAAAAGTATTTACTTTTATATTTTATATATACTCAGAGAAGTATTTCAACCTCAAATTTCAGTATAATGATGATGCAGCATTGACGATTAAGCAATGTCGTATTTCATTTCCCTAGTTTACTGCTTCATTTTTATATTCTTGATATTAGCCATAGCACTGGATCCTTTTCAAATCTGATTATGAACGGTCTTATTTTGACATGGGAAACAGAGGACGTGGCTAGTGACTGGAAGTGGAGACAGCAGACCTGAAATGCTTACTTTGTTATTTTGTTTTAGGGGCTTTGGAAAGAAATTGGGGCAAAACTGATATCATAAACATTTCAGGCCTGTCCATTTCAGGAGGCTCCATGGACACAGATCGTATACTAAAGTCTACAGGTTTATAATCCCTGAGTTATTGTCGAGAAACCCTATTACCAATAAATGCTGACATTAAGGGACAGTCAGATCTAATGGTGAACCCTGTGCCTCGTACTCTACTGTCCATTGTGATTGCAGGCTGAAATCACAGCACTAGGTAAAGTGTAATTTGTAAAATATAACCTGCCTTTTATACATTCTATTTTAGGCCTCATGACTTCTATATCAAGCCAGTATCCAATTTTGCTTTATATTGAGTTTTGGTAAGATTTTTGTCTGATTACAGCTGCAATTTAGACTGGAATTTCTGTTGCTAAGTGATGCATCACTGCATCAGTTAGCAATAGCACTTAGACTTATATACCGCTTCACAGTGCTTTACAGCTCTAAGCGGTTTACAGTCAGCATATCGTCCCCAACAATCTGGGTCCTCATTTTACCCACCTCAGAAGAATGGAAGGCTGAGTCAACCTTGAGCCTGGTGAGATTCAATCTGTCAAATTGCAGGCAGCTGGCAGGCAGCAGAAGTAGCCTGCAGTACTGCACTCTAATCACTGCGCCATCGTGGCTCATCAATGGCAATCCCAGCAGTCCTGCTTGCAGTCATAACCCCAGAACTGCATGGGTCATTAACTGAGGGCCTCACCTGACCATATGGGAAGAGACGGGAATCAAAGGCAAGCAGGCTGGCAGGTAAGAGCTGTGGATGACAGCTAAGAATGGACAGCCAAATTTGCAGGTAGATGTGAAAGAGCGTAGGCAGATATAATGGACAACACTACCAAGCAGGGGTGAGTGTGCAGGTGTCCCAGGTGGCACTATAGTATAGGCAGACACTGTGGAATATGAGTGAGTGCCCAGGATGGGCAGGTGCTGTGGGCAAGTGCCATAGAGTGCAGGTGGATGTGGATGCTTAGGGAGGCAAAAAAGCGACAGGAGCATGCACAACTTACCTGTTTACTTTGCAAGTGAAAGTCACAATCATAATCATAACCACAGGACACTGCAACTGTTGCCAAGCACTCAGATCACAATCATTTTAACCACAGGGATTATATAACGACAAGTGCGGCTGCAGGGGCCTTGGACCGAGTCGCGCCCTTGCGGCCTCTCTTGCGGCGACGAATCACCCAGGCTCCCTGGTTTACTGAGGAGCTTCGGGAGATGAAGCGCCACAAGAGACGCATAGAGAGCAGATGGAGATCCTCTCGCTCCGAAGCCAACCGAACACTAGTGAGAACCCATATTAGGGCTTACTTAGTGGCGATAAGGGTGGCCAAACGTGAGTATTGTGCCACCCTTATTGCATCCGCAGATAACCGCCCTGCCGCCCTGTTTGGGGTGACCCGCTCCCTCCTTCATCAGAGGCCGCGGGAAGCCCCTCTGCAAGGGCGAGCAGAGGAATTTGGGATTTATCTGCAGGAGAAAATCACTCGGATTCGGAATGAGCTACCCTCCATCGACGGCCCGGTGGGACTGTCCGAGACTAATCTTGAGGTTCCTTCTTGGGAGGAGTTTGACTTTGTTACCACCGAGGAAATGGACAGGCTGTCAAGGAAACTTAGGGCGACCACATGTTTATTGGACCCGTGTCCCTCCTGGCTTGTACTGGCATCCTGGGAGACGACACGAGGCTGGCTCCAGGGCATTGTCAATGCATCTTTGAGTGAGGGGTCCTTACCTGCCATCTTGAAAGAGGCGGTAGTGAGGCCCCTCCTCAAGAAGCCGTCCCTGGACCCAGCTTTATTAGAGAACTATCGTCCGGTCTCCAACCTTCACTTTCTGGTGAAGGTTGTTGAGAGTGTGGTAGCCCAACAGTTCCCGCGACACCTGGAGGAAGTTGATTATCTAGACCCGCGCCAGTCCGGCTTCCGACCCGGTCACAGCACCGAGACGGCATTGGTCGCGTTGGTCGATGATATCTGGAGGGCGCGGGATAGAGGTTATTCCTCTATCCTAGTCCTATTAGACCTCTCGGTGGCTTTTGATACCATCGACCATGGTATCCTATTGGACTGACTGGGGGGGTTGGGGCTGGGAGGCACCGTTCTGCGGTGGTTCTCGTCCTACCTCTCTGGTCGGTCGCAATATGTGTTGACGGGAGGGCAGAGGTCGACCTCGAGGCCTCTCTTATGTGGGGTTCCTCAGGGGTCGGTCCTCTCGCCCCTCCTATTTAACACATATATGAAGCCGCTGGGTGAGATCATCCGTGGTTTTGGGGTGGAGTACCACCTGTACGCTGATGACACTCAGTTGTACATATCCACCCCAAACCATCCCAACGATGCCGCCGAAGTGCTGTCCCGGTGTTTGGAAGCCGTACGGATCTGGATGGGTGGTAACAAACTCAAGCTCAACCCTGCCAAGACTGAGTGGCTGTGGTTTCCGGCACCCCGGTTCAGCCAGATTACTCCAACTCTGGCCATTGGGGGCGAAACACTGGCCCCCGTGGAGAGGGCACGCAATTTGGGTGTCCTCCTGGATTCCCGGCTGTCCTTGGAGGACCATGTGGCGGCCGTGGTCAGGGACGCGTTTCATCAGGTATGCCTGATGCACCAATTGCGCCCCTTACTGGACCGGGCTGCCCTTCGCACAGTCACTCAAGCTCTCGTGATGTCCCGACTCGACTACTGTAATGCTCTCTACATGGGGCTTCCCTTGAGGTGCACCCGAAAGCTACAGCTAGTCCAAAACGCAGCCGCGCGGGTGATTATGGGAGCCACTAGATGCTCCCACATAACACCGATCCTGCGCGAGCTGCATTGGCTTCCTGTGGCCTTTCGGGTGCGCTTCAAGGTTTTGACGACCATCTTTAAAGCGCTCCATGGCTCGGGGCCTAGTTATATGCGAGACCGCCTCCTGCCCCATACATCCCTTAGACCGATACGCTCCCACAGAGAGGGCCTTCTCAGGGTGCCGTCGGCCGGACAATGCGGCTGGCGACACCCAGGGGAAGAGCCTTCTCTGTGGCGGGCCCAGCCCTCTGGAATGACCTACCCCCTGAATTACGTACCATCACCGACCTCCGCCTCTTCCGCCAATGTCTAAAGACATATTTGTTCCAACAAGCCGGCCTAGCCTAACCTCCCGTGGGGACTTTTAGGAAGTTTTTAAATTGGGTATTTTAAATTTGGTTTTAGTACAGGATAGGACTGTTTAATATTTATTTTAAATTATATATTTATCTTTGTATTGGTATGTTTTTAAATTTCCTGTACGCCGCCCTGGGTCCTCTGTGGAGAAGGGCGGGATATAAATTTAAATAAAATTTAAAAAAAATAAAATAAGCGATGCTGCAACAGCCCCAACTTTGTGGCTAATAGCAAGTCCCCCTTGTTCGGCACCATCATAACTTTGAATCGTCACTGAACAAGTGACTGTAACCCGAGGACTACCATACATCTTTGATTGATGCCTTTTAGTATGCAAAAGCAATAGTAGCCAATGGTTTGGAATACAAGGCAGGAATTTCCTGACATGTCATTGTGCTATGGGATAAGATGGGAAGATGCTGATACTTTAAAGAGAAGTCTGAAGAGGAGGCGTGGTAAATTGGATTGTGGTGAAATTATTGTAAATCCATCCACCTGGCAAGTGGTATCATGCATTGCCTGTGAGAATTTCAAACAGACAGCTTACTCTCATACTATTTGTGACTCAACTGATTCTGACTACATAATGATTAATTTTACATTAATTTATACACAACCCAGTGAGTTGTATGTAAGAGACTGTTACAATAGTGGCATTAGGTATTTATTTGAGCAAGTTCTATTAAAAAATATTGATACCAAATAGAGTTACATGACCTTGCTGCCTTGTAATAAACAGTGCAAAAGCTATGGTTACTATTTCCTGGCATCTAAGTCCCAGTAGATGTTTTAGGTTCCAGCCTTGGCATTCAGCAAACTGAATGTAACAAGCAGCATTCAAAATGAATCAGTGGTTGTTGCTAGACATTAGCTGTGGAGCAAGTGAAGATGCTTAAAAAGTGGCACAAATCATGCAACATGTGCTTGTGTATACTTTATAATATTGCGTTGAAATATTTTTAGAAGCAGCCAGTGAAACCTTGCATTTTAGGAATTTAGTGCAAAAGCAATTTGGAATAATCTTATGGGTAATTTATTAGAACATTAGAACAACTACGGACCTCCGCTCCTTCCGTCAAAAATTAAAAACACACTTTTTCTGCTTGGCCGGCCTGGGGTAATCATCTGTTTTTAGGGTTTTTAACGACTAATTTTTAGTTTTAATATGGGATTTTAGCGCAGGGTTAGTTTAATTTTATTTTAATACTAGCTATACCCGGCCACGCGTTGCTGTGGCCCAGTCTGGTTAAATGGCCAACCAATCTGTGTGTAGATCTACACCTGCACACATACACCCAATCACCATATAAGCCCCAACCTACCTCCCTACTCTATTTCTCTCTCTCTCTCTCTCTCTCTCTCTCTCTCTCTCTCTCTATCTATCTATCCCTCTACCTACCTACCTACCTACCTACTGTATTTCTTTCTTTCTCCCTCTACCTACCTACCTACCTACCTACCTACCTACCTACCTACCTATTGTATTTCCCCCTCTCTATCCCTCTACCTACCTACCTACATACCTACCTACTATATTTCTCCCTCTCTATCTATCCCCCTATCTACATACCTGCCTACCTACTGTATTTCTCCCTCTCTGTCTATCCCTCTACCTACCTACCTACCTACTGTATTTCTCTTTTTCCCTCTATCTACCTACCTACCTACTGTATTTCCCCCCCTCTATCCCTCTACCTACCTACCTACTGTATTTCTCCCTCTCTCTATACCTCTACCTACTTACCTACTGTATTTCTTTCTTTTTCCCTCTATCTACCTACCTACCTACTGTATTTCCCCCCCTCTATCCCTCTACCTACCTACCTACTGTATTTCTCCCTCTCTCTATACCTCTACCTACTTACCTACTGTATTTCTTTCTTTTTCCCTCTATCTACCTACCTACCTACTGTATTTCCCCCCCCCTCTATCCCTCTACCTACCTATCTACCGTATTTCTCGCTATCTATACACCTACCTACCTACCGTATTTCTCCCTCTCTGTCTATCCCTCTACTTACCTACCTATTGTATTTCTTGCTTTCTCCCTCCACCTACCTACCTACTGTATTTCTCCCTCTCTATCCCCCTATCCACCTACCTGCCTACCTACTGTATTTCTCCCTCTCTGTCTATCCCTCTACCTACGTATCTACTGTATTTCTCCCTATCTATCCATCCCCCTACCTATGTACCTACCTACCTACCTACCTACTATATTTCTTCCTTTCTCCCTCTACCTACCTACCTACCTACCTACCTACCTACCTACCTACCTACCTACCTACTGTCTCTTTCTTTCTTTCTTTCTCTTTCTTTCTTTCTTTCTTTCTTTCTTTCTTTCTTTCTTTCGTTCTTTCTTTCTTTCTTTCTTTCTTTCTTTCTTTCTTTGTATCTATCTATCTATCTATCTATCTATCTATCTATCTATCTATCTATCTATCTATCTATCCATCCATCTATCCACCTACCTATCTACATACCTACCTTATTTCTGCCTCTCTATCTATCCCTTGGGGGTCATCTAGTCCAACTCCCTGCTAGGCAGGAAGCCCTATACCCATGATGGCGAACCTATGGCACGGGTGCCACAGGTGGCACACGGAACCATTTCTTAGGCCACTCGAGGCATTGCCCTGTCAGCTTTAGTTTGTATATGTGCCCTGGCCAGCTGATTTAGGCCTTCTTTTGAGGCCATTTTTTGTCCTCTGGAGGTGGGGGAAGGCTGTTTACACCCTCCCCAGGCTCCTATAAACCCTCTGGAGCCTGGGGATGACGTAAAAAGCATGCCAAATGCAGGGGGTCATGCACATAGCATTATGGATGTGACACATCTGTGCACATCGCCCCTGCACTCCCCCTGCTATTGGCACGTGAGCCAAAAAAGGTTAGCCATCACTGCCCTATACCATTTCAGACTAATGGCTATCCAACATCTTCTTGAAGACTTCCAGTGTTGGGGCATTCACAACTTCTGGAGGCAAGCTGTTTCACTGATTAATTGTTCTAACTGTCAGGAAATTTCTCCTCAGTTCTAAGTTGCTTCTCTCCTTGATTAGTTTCCACCCATTGCTTCTTGTCCTGCCCTCAGGTGCCTTGGAGAATAGCTTGACTCCCTCTTCTTTGTGGCAACCCCTGAGATATTGGAAGGCTGCTATCCTGTCTCCCCTAGTCCCTCTTTTATTAAACTGTATTTCTCCCTGTCTCTCTATTCCCCTATCTACCTACCTACTGTAATACAATAATACAATAGCAGAGTTGGAAGGGACCTTGGAGGTCATCTAGTCCAACCCCGCTGCTCAAGCAGGAGACCTTATGCCGTTTCAGACAAATGGTTTTCCAGTCTCTTCTCTCTTCAGTGTTGGGGCATCCATAACTTCTGGTGGCAAGATGTTCCACTGGTTAATAGTTCTCACTGCCATGAAATTTGCCCTCAGTTCTAGGTTGCTTCTCTCCTTGATTAGTTTCCACCCATTGCTTCTTGTCCTCAGGTGCCTTGGTGAATAGCTTGACTCCCTCTTCTTTGGGGCACCCTCTGAGATATTGGAAGGCTGCTATCATGTCTTCCCTAGTCCCTCTTTTATTAAACTGTATTTGCTGTCAGGTGGGTGATTCTTTGTTACAGTTTGGTTCAGTCCGTATTAAACAGTTTAAAGCAGCTGCCTGCCTCCGTTTTTTTTTACCTCAGAGAACAGTCCTGAGCAGAATTTCTCCCCCCCCCCCCCCCCCTCTATGGGCCACCTGGGAGTTTGCTATCCTCTGTGTCTTTTTGGCCCCAAGAGGCCGCCGTATGAGGCCTTTTCCAACACTCACAGTTGAAAAGCAGTTTGATGGGCGTGGCTACAGGGATGTTAAATCACATTTCAGTGAGTACATTTTTTTGTGTGTAATTTGTACACAACACACGTGTGCTAGGCACAAAATGATTAGCTATTCTATTATCGGAAGTCCTTGGCTACGTTGTCTGAAAGTTTCGTTTAAATCGGCCCAGTAGTTTTTGAGATTAGTGGATTCGTACAAACTATTTTACATTTTTATTTATATAGATTGTACTATGTTTGTGATTTTATATGTATTTTAAATTCCCTGTGTCCCACCTCGAGTCCCTTCGGGGAGAGAGAGCGGGTTATAAATTAAATTATTATTATTATTATTCAGTTTTGTTATTGTTTATTTGATATGAGGCAGAATAACTTCTGATAAAGTCCCTTTAAAACATATTTAAATGCTGATGGTATAATGCAGTGGTTCTCAACCTTTCCAATGCTGTAACCCTTTAATACAGTTCCTCATGTTGTGGTGACCCCCAACCATAAAATTGATCTCTCGGTTCCTAAGACCATTGAAAATATGTGTTTTCCTATTGTCTTAGGCGACCCCTGTGAAAAGGGTCATTCAACCCCCAAAGGGGTCCCAACCCACAGGTTGAGAACCACTGGTATAATAGTTGCCTTCAGAAGGAAATTTTCCTGTAAATACAGTTAGTCTTCAACTTACAACCATAATGGAGCTCAAAATTTCTATTGCTAAACAAGACAATTGAATTGTGCTCCATTTTATGACCTTTTCTGCTGCAGTTGTTAAGTGAATCTCAAGTGCAGCTCTTAAGTAAAGCATGTGGTTCTTAAGTGAATCTGGCTTCTCCCATTGACTTGCTTGTCAAAAGCCCACTGGCAAGAACATGTATGTGCAGTCAATCAACTACTCCAATCTGAATATATTGAGATTTTTTTCTTTAAAAAAAAAGAAAATAAAGATAGAAGATATGTAAAAATAGACAATGAACGATATGACAGATTTAAAGTGTTTAATTCAAGAACAGCTGCAGAAAAAAAAGATGCATAGTTTTTCCTAATGTAAAAATAAAAGGGGGGGGAAAGCACAAACACAATGGACATATTTTTTTTTCCATTTTTGATTTCGAAGGACTTTTTAATTAAGAACTAAAAGCATGCATCTAGCTGCATGTCCACAGAGGATGGCTAGCCAACTCATTCTCAGCAAGTATGAAATGTGTGTGCCTCAATGCTAGTAATATAATCCAGTTGAGAAACTGGACTCTAAAGAGTTTGGAGAGACACTACAGCTCCTCTCATTGCTGGTTTTTCAGAGTATCTCCACTGTATCATTATTGCAGCAGAAATGCACTGACTCTTCTACAATCATCTACAACACAAAAGAGGCAAAAATAAAAAGAAATATAATCAACTCCAATAATTCTTAAATTATTTTTACATAGGAAGTTTTGCAGATATTGAAAATTACTACCAGGTTCTGCTTGAAGAATAGGAAAGAAGGATTCAGATTCTTGTCAACAAGAAACTCTGTAAATCAAATAGGGAAATAAGCCAATAGGGAATAAACAAGCTAAACCAAAAGCATTTTGGAAAGATGTTTACGTTGGGCTTGGAAGATTGTATATGCTTAATTTATGCATTCCCAAATAAGTGAAGGAGCTATTTAAAGTTTGGATCTCACTCTTGGCCAATGTATATCTATATATCTATATATATTTATATATGCCCAGAATTACCATATCCTTACATCAGAACCTGAATAAAAGTTTGGCAATTTTGCAAAAGAAGCTCATACTAAGCAAAGCAGAGAAAGGCTTTGCTTGTGTGGGGAACCTTCCTTTCCCTCTAAATGACGTGAGTTTAAAAGAAATGTTAGTTTAATTCTTTTTTTAAAAAAAGATGATCAAGCAGGAGAAAAATATACTCTTAAATGGAGTATTTCATTCTTGTTTAGCCAGTTACAAATTAAAACAACGCACCTCTAGTAAAATAACAATGCAATAAATACCTAGACTATTTCAAGTTAAAAATAATAGGTACAAAAGAGCCTCAGTGGAATTAATGTACTGTTATTGCTACAGACTGACCCTTCACAGACATAGGTGCCTCCAAAATCAGTTGTAGCTTCCATCCTTGGTCACTGGACTTGGTTAATTCCATTTTATCCTTTGGAATACTTCTAGACAACAATACAATACAATACATAGTACAACACAAACATACACACATGTCTGCTCCTAATTTTGTGTTTCTCTGCCAAATGATGTAGATTGTTGCCATCAGAATTGTTCCTTGCAACTGCGCAACAAGAATGTTACTGTACTGGAGAGAGATGCTGATCAATAAGACTTCCTAGGCTTGGCTGTAGAGCAGATGACAAAGTTCTTGGGATTATCTAGCCTTCAGAAGTATCTAGCCTTCTCGAACACTGTCCCGAGATTCTGCTATTGAGCTGTGAATGATCCCAATGATAGATTCAACACCTTCTCCCTCTAGGACAGTACGATGGTCTCCTTCAACAACATGGACAAACACCTTCCCATCACAGACCTGCAAAGGATATAAAGATGTAGAAGAAAACATTACAAATTTCAGTCAGAAATGCTTGCTTGAGATCTTAAATGTTCTTCCCATGTAATGTTGGTTCTTTTCTGTAGATTTCTTCCCATATTTGTTTCCTGGATCTCTTTTAATCAGTCACAACAAAAGCAAGGTCTTTTTGTTCCCGTTTCTTTCACATATCCATTTTTAGAAACCATTAAACTGTATCTTTAGCTATAGTGAATACTAGGTAGATTGTGGCTACATTTGCATCAAATCAATACAGAGAGTGGCATGATATATATTTACAGTTGCTTCAAAGTCTGGCAACTATGCAAAAGTGCCAAAAAAGGGCAAGAGGGGAAAAGATACCATGTAGATCTCATCCTGTGATTCACTATTCATTCTAACTTTAAAGATGAAGAAAGGGAGAATCTTTATTTTACTTTTTTTTTCTTCTTCTTCTGTGCACTATTTAGATAAACTTTGGTATGATTAGCAGTCACCTAGATGTTTGCAATTATTCCATTTTGGAAAGAATGGCAGTTAAGAATGAAAAGTGATTGACTGTTCTTGAAAATCTCTTAAGCACTTCAGATAAGAGTTCACAGTGATTTTGTATTCTAAATTTTCTTGGCTATCTAACGGTTAAAATAAGTTAAAATTAATATACCATTATTTTGGGAGAATCATGACATTTAGTAGGAGACAGAATGATGGATCAACATGTATGCATGCTAAATCAATACAATATATTTCTACCTGTAACACGTCAGGAGTGTAGCTTAAGTTTCTTTAAGATGAGAAAACTTACTAGGTGAAAAGCCATGGTCATGTAAATTTTCAGACTAACCTCTGAAAGCCTATAGTCTCCTCCAAGACCTTCTCCAAACTCATTGTGGGTCTTTGCTTTCAGCAGTGTCACATTGCCGTGATATTTGGATTCTGGTACATACTTGTCTGCTGCCTTTAGTTTGTTGTAAAAGGAAACAGCAGCAAAAGTGAGTGCCTCATGGCTGATATCTTTGTGATTTTGAGTAATCAGGTCTGCTGCAGCAGTAGCACGAGTTTCCAAATTTGGTAGGGGCAAAAGAACCTCCAGCAACTGCAACTAATACAGATAAATATATCTATCAATCAATCAAAAAGTTACTACAAAATACGGTGTACTTATTAAAGGGAAATACACACACTCACTCACTTATAGTAAATATCTTTATGTCTACATGCACACATACGTTCTATAACAGTGAACAGTATCAACTATCCTTACCTTATTGTACTCCATCATGCCAGAGAACTGCTGGACAAAGGCACACATTGCTTCTGTCTCTGTTTCACCTTCATTTCCTGGGGTTAGCTTAGCTCTGTAACTCTGGAAATGATTCAAAAGATAATTTCCATGACAAGAATTTTAAACGCACAGAACATAATGATAAAATCCAAGAATTAAAATTATTAGGAAACCACACACAAGTTAAAAATGGCTACTATGCTGAGATAATTTCTAATCATGAACTCCCAGAATAGGAATATTTCCCGAAGAATCCTGTGTCAAACAATGAGGTAACAATTGAATATTATGGTCACTAATTTGTATTACAGAAGATTGTTGGAATAGGAAATGAAGTCATCCCATAAATGGATTGCTATGTGCATGAGTAACAAAATAGGTGCATGCTACTGCTGATCTGCCAAGGGGTCCTGGTAGATAGACCTTGACTCTCTTACCTGAGTATGTGCTGCTACATAGGAGTGAGAGCCATCGAACAAGAAGAGGCTGTTGGGTAGGTACGTAGGATTTTGCTGAGCTTGGAGCTGACAACACATTTCAAAGGCTACACAGGCACCAAAGGAGTATCCAGAAATTCGATAAGGGCCTTTTGGCTGTATCTCTTTTATACAGTTAATGTAATAGGATGCCAGGTTCTGTATGCTGTCCAATGGAGCAGCTAATGATAGAAAACAACAAAGTTAAGAAAAAGAATCAGGCACTCAACTAGCACATTTATCATCCCTCAATAAAAATCCAAGCCAGCCTAATAGGAATTTTGATAAAATATAGAAGATGTCTCGCTCTGCTTATAATTAGTTTTTTTTTAAACGAAATCTTTATATCTCAGCACAGCAGTGAGCTATTGTATTGTTTGGCGATTCGATAAATGTGTTAAATACAACAGCTACCTTTGGTACACTGGAGCCCATAGCTTGGTATGTGGAGCTTTGAGGCAAGGGTGTTGAAGACAGCGATGGATCCCTCAATGGGATGAATAAGGAAGAGTGGAGACTCTGTGTTCTTCACCTCATTGAGTGGTATTATTGTTGGTCCATCTGGATTAACCAAAAGGCTATTCAAATCCACTCTGCCTTTGGTTTCCTGGGATAATACTAAAGATAAGACAGAGATATATTCATACAGTGAAGTACAAAGTTTATAAGACAGGCAGAAGTCTAAGTTTAATTTTTTTTTTAAAAATCTTTAACTTCTGAACCACTAGGATTCAAGCCAACTCTCATTCAGAAATTCTAAGAATGGGTTCCCATATAGTTTCACTTTTAGATAAAAAAACCCTACCCCTGACATTCAGACTGCAGCTTATACATAAACTTCAGGGTAAAATACTGCCTGGGCAAAAAACAAGTTTTATCTGCTTTCATCTTCTTTTTTTCTTTGTCATCATTAAAAGTGGTACAGATGCTAGGTCAGGGGTTGGCAATTAATTTTCCCAAGAGGCCACATGAGAAATTAAGACTACTAGAATATGGTCAGAAATTTTGTACAACACTAGTACGGTTTAATATAGTATATATGTTATTCTGTTTTTACTTTTGTTTTATGGTAAGTGGAATACCAGGACAATAACACTGTATTCAATATATTTATTGAATAATAAACAATAAAAATATATCTTACAAAATTAAAAAAAGAAATTAAAACTGTTGTGGAGGGTCGAACCAATAGGGCCATGAAGGCATCCATGCACATATTTAAACTGAAGAAAAAAATAGCAGTTGCTTTCAAAATAAAAGCAATCCATATGGACTGGGCAGGGTCAACCAAAGGGTTGGATGTGGCTGTGGCTATAAAATACTCAGGTCTGTCTAGTTGATATACACACTTACTGTCCTGAGTCCCAGATTTAGAAGAAAATTCCCGTAGTTTGTTAATGGTAAGTAACCGTACATCTCTCATTGACATGACAATATCATAGTCCCGCTCCAGAGTCTGGCGGACTTCAACTCCCATCAGGGAATCCAAACCCAAATCCGCCAGAGAGGTGTCAGCGTTCAGACTGTTCACATCACGGACACCTGAGGAAAAGAAAAGCTTGCTTAATGTCATATGGGAACGGCCCTTTTAGGCTGTGTCTTCAAGATTTAGCACTTGTTTGACAGCTTTTCTCATTTTACTGACTTGGCATCTCTTGATGGGATTGCTATTATATAATTCTAATGGAATGCACGAAACATGATTTGAGATATAGGGCAGCTATCTTTTAGGCAATATTTAAAATACAGTTATTTCAGTTTGGTCAGTCACATTTCAACTTTTTGCATATACATTCTACAGATCATTTTGTTTAAAATTTAACCAGGGTATTGAATTGAAAAAAGGTGATTAACCCATGAGAGAAGTCATCTGGGACGCCATGGGAGGCATCTGGGATGATGAGGCACCTTGGTGGAGGGTGGGATTCAGAACCAAGGGGATAGTTTGCTACACTACTTAACCTTTTCGGTACTACCATGTTTCTTCTCTGTCTTTGCAATACACATAGTTACACAGACAGTTTAAGAGAAACTAAGTCCTTGAGAGCTGCATATTCGCAGATGATATTCCTAGCTGTTAGAAATGATGGAACTTGCAAAGCCTCAGACAACCCCTGACCCACTAAGGATGAAATATAAATGTATATGAAATGCATACAGCTGAAGGCAAAAGAGCTGGATTACTAATAATGAATAAAAGTAAATTAAAAAGTGAAAGAGCTCAGCAATGGCTATATATACATAAACAACATTTGCCATGGCACAACACAGGGCATTATCGGCCATCCAAGAGTCATATCTTGATTGAGTCATGGAAATCAAATCAATAGCACACAGCAAGTGAGAGAGAAGGGAAGGAAGGAATGGAGAGAGGAGAATGAGAAAGAGGGAATGTTGCTTTCTCAGCAAAAAACCTCCTTGCGTTTTCAAAAATCATGACTAGCATTTAAATCATGTTACAACATGAGCAGCTGGAAAGCCTACGCTATTTCAGCAATTAATCCTTTTCACTTGTAACTTTCTACTAAGATTTTATATTAATTTCTTATTTTAGAAACTCCAGCCTATGCATGTTCTTTATGGATAATTTGTGGTGTTATTTTGATTCTGGGCTTCAGTTTCGGTATCTTATTATTTTCTACCTTCTTTTATGTTTTCAAAAAGAGAGAAGTACTATATCAGTTCACATCTTTACAGACACTCCTCTGCATTGCTGATTTCTCTTTCTCCCACATCTACTCCTACTTGATGTACAGCAACCTCAATTTCTCCATCTGTAACTTAGTAACATCTTCAGTACTAATCCCTATGGACACTTCTTGCAGAAGCTCTCCAGCTCTGTGAAAACTTCTTCAGAAAATAACAGACCTGACTTTCTGCTAATTTCATAAGTGTAGGATGCATGTTTAAATCTGCATCACGGTATACTTTGCAAACAACTAAATGAAATTATGGAATAGCAATGGATTGTGTGATAAACGGAATAAACAATAACACAGAAGCTACATACAGAACTATTTCAAATCCACAATTAACCTACTTAGTGTACAATACATATTCCCCTCACTTCCCCCTCCCTTTTAGATGACATGGCTTCTCTGCCTCCAATCCTGTCCTCTGGCTCAGCATTCTCCCCAGGATTAGATGGCCCTCATCTTGCTGTTCTTTAGGAAAGCCTTAGAAATGTGGCTCTGCCAGTAAACTCCAGGCTGGGTGATTTGTGTACTAACTGGAATGCTATGGGATTTTCAGTTTTTGTATTTCTTGGGTAGGTTGCTTATTATTTTTGGTGGCCTTAGAAATAAGCAAATACTTAAAAAAGAGAAATCACTGCTCTATTACGTGTTTTTGTTCTCAGTGATACTAACCAAGAATGTGAGCAACAGCTTCCACAAGATCCCTCTGGCTTCCTCCATCACTTTTGGCCAACATTTTTTCTGCTAAGACAAAACTGGACATGACAGGGTGAGGCTGGTTGAGGAAGTGATCCAACACATCCAAGCATGAGCTGATTCTTTGGGGTAGAGTTCCTCCAATCACAGTGTCATTTGTGCCCATTGTCTCCAAAACAATTCCTACATCACCAATGGCACCCCACTGGATTGCTAGACCTGAAGGGAAAAAAGGTGTGGTGGTTATTAAAGAGGACAGGCAAAGAACAACAAAATAAGAATATTATTGTTTATGAGCATAAGGATGTGGTAATGTTTGGGAGAAACAAGATGACATGTACTTAAGTCTATCTACTCTTATTTTAATTTATGTCTTTATAAATCTCATTTGTCAAGGTGGAAAAATGATATAATTACCAGGAAGGCCATCATGTCGCCGCTGTTCACAGATACGTTCCATAGTAGAGTTGGCAAAACCATAATTACTTTGGCCAGCATTTCCTCTTCCACAGCTTACTGAAGAGAAGGCTACAAAGTGATCCAGTTTGGGGCACCTTTGGCGGGTTACTCTGGAATAAGAAAACAAACAAGATTATTATTTACTTTCAAAGAGATGCTCCACTTGATCCCTATTATAAGCTTTAAGTTCTTCACATGCTATTCTTCGCATGTTACTTACTGGTCCAAATTAAGTGTGCCCAAATACTTGGGTTTGTTGACATCACAGAAAAGTTCTGGGGTCTGATTTTCCAGCATAGCATCTTTCAGCACCTATAGAAACAGCAATAAATATGATCTCTCAAACGTATAAAAATAACTTTCTCCCATTTCAAAACTACTATGCTATACATTAAGGACCTACCTTATAATTATCTTTACAGTTAATGTGCACATTTTATGGAAATGAAAATAGTAACTAGTGATTGAGTGGGGCAGATGAAAAAAGAATTAGGCAATCCTCTAGTACTGCAGGCAAGAGTTAAACTTCTTACCACCACCAGTTCTCAGACATATTAGCCCTTTGTTAATTATTTAATATTAATATTTTTAAGAAAGACAAACAGTCTTTGAAGATAAAATCTTAGACAGCTCTAACATAATGATCCAACCAAGATAATGTTGAAGTATATATTAGTGTTTCCACTCAACCAATGTAAAATATATATCTTTTTCCATATTACTGCAGTGTTCTTTTTCCCCCTTTCAATCTTTCCTCCTCAATTCAAACTCTAGGGGAAAATTTCATTTGATTACTTCTCTTGTTTGAGGCACTATGTGATTATGGTTTTGGCTGAGGAATGCTGAAGATTAGATATAGAGATAGTCACTCACAGGTTAAGATGAGCCCATCTAATTAACACTACACAAACTGAAACAGCCACACACCGCCAGAGCATTACACTTCAATACATTTCAAAAACTTTTTAAAATATATTCAAAATTGCATATATGTGGTAAAAAAAACCTTTCATCAAACATATCTGCTTCAAAAACTATGTTAGCGAAACAACATACCAAAAGCACTATCTGTTAAAAATGCTTGCTACATTATGTACCCTAAGCAAAAATGTCTACAAAATACACATAAATTAGGAAGAGTATCTGCAAAAAAGTACATTGTTTTCAGGCACACTTTTTTAAAATCTGAAAACTGATGAGAAAATAGGATAAAACAAAGGTTTTAAAACAATCTTTGGGAATGGAGGTCAGATCTTTCTGTTTCTAGAGAGGTCCATAATAAACAGTCAAATAAAACAATCTGAAGAGAGTTAAACAGCAGAGAAGAAATTAACAGAACTATGGCCATGCTGAGAGTCTGTCACTTACCATCGCCAAATTGAAAATACCCCCAACAGGTCCTAGTTGAGAAGCCTCTTGTATTAACTGCTGGGCTCCCTCAAGAGTAGCAACATCACTGGTTGACACAAGAACCTGGACTCCAAGCTGTTTCCATTCTTGCACTCGTTTAGCCTGATAACCTGAAAATCAGGAGAGTCTGAAATCTAGCTGCAATTATGCTATATTTTGGGGTATAAAATCATCAACGCAATGAATATGAATTAGGCAAACTCCTGGAGAGAGTGGAGGATTGGGGTGTGTGTGCTGGCATGCTGTGCTCCATGGGGTTGCGAAGAGTCAGACACAACTTAGCGACTGGAACGACAACAAAATTTACTTTTCCATTGTCTGCTGATGAAGGTAAACAGAAGAAGCAGGAATTTCTCTTCTGTTTTACATGCACATAGATGTCTGATAACCAAATGGGGAAATAAATCCGTTTTTATGATCATAATGATCTTACTGATAATCATAGAATACATCATTGTTTCTTTCTGAGATAAGCCAACATTACTGGGAGATGGCAAAATTAACTTTGCAGAGAAAGATCAACTTTAACATTTATTAATGACTGAAAACCCCCTTATGGATTTTTTGAGGAAAAAGGGGAGGGGGAATGAGCTTGTGATTTATGAGGTTGACCATTATGTGATGGAAAAATGAAATTGTAATGTAACAAAAGAGAGAGAGTAAAGTACAAATGTATTTTATTTTATTTTTGTTTCTTTTCTCTAACACTTGTATTGCTTTTATATTTTTGTTAAAAATTTCAATAAAATATAGATATTTAAAAAATAATCTTGTTACCAGGGATAATAGGAAATGAAGTCTTTGTGTGAGTGTGTGCAAAAATCTATGTTCAAAATATTGATGTGATTTTTTTTTCTTGTACTGTATTCTCTCTTTATCTTTGCATGCAAGATCTTAAAGGTGGTATAATTCACTTTTTAATTACATTAACTTCCATAATTAAATTTTTATTTCTGATTTTCCCCCTTCATTGAAAAGGATTGGGTTTTTTTCTACAACTGGAAGAAACAAAAATACCACAATTGTGCTTCATCTTGTGATTAGTATATTCTCCCTTTCCCTTAATTGTTAGATCCTTTAAAAGTACATTTTTGCTCTTGCTCCATATAAATTGCTAATTACTTTTAGCAGTATGAAAAGTTTATCGCACAATTATTTCACAACTCCATCTTAAGCTTTCTCGAACCACTCCTTGCTGTCTCAACTCAAATGTAGCCTTTGCCAAGAGCAAAACTAAAATTTGCATTTCCAATTGGGAATCAGGGAACTCAGTCTTCCCTATTATTTGCTCAACATACCTGTCCTGATGCCTGAACGAGATGTGAGCACCAGTATTTTTGCCCCTCTTTCAACCAACCACTGAGCCAGTTCAAGCCCAAATCCTCCAAGGCCTCCTGTGATAATATATGACTTGTTTGGTGGGCAAGATGTTCGGGAGATAGCTGGAATCGGTGTTAAACTAGGTTCCTTTGTGGGAGCGTTCTTTTCTTCATGGATCTAGAAAAATAGCACAGCAATTTCATCATATAGTTCAAAACTGACTCATGCTCTTTTTTTTTTAACAGAAATAGCACTAAATTAGTATAGCGGGGAAGGGTATCCTGGAGGCTATCCTGTAAATGGGTCATAATGTCTTGGTTTTAAATGTTTTTCATTATAAAATAGCTAGCATGCGACTGAGATTGGTGGATATTATTATTGTTATTATTACTATTACTATTACTATTACTATTAGGCAACCATATATTCTGGCGATATGGGAATCTATAACAATTCTCACAACACTCTTCTCAGTGCAGAAGTTCAAATTAAATATCTTTATCCAGTTTGTGTTTGAACATATCCAGTGTTTGAACATTTTATTTTCCTCAGTAATTGGTTCCACTGTTGGACTGTTTTAACTGTTATGCAGGGGTGGGGTGCTGGGGGTTCACAGGGGTTCGGGAGAACCTCTAGCTAAGATTCTGTGCACTTCAGAGAACCCCCAAATCCCACTCCTAGCTGGCCCTGCCCACCCCGCCCCTCCTCTCCCACGAGTCTACCTGCTAACTCAGCTTCTCTATTCTTCAACCCACTTTCTCCCTTCCCCCCCTCCTTTTTCTAAAGATATTCACAGCAGGTATCAGTATTCACAATAATATAGTACAGCTTTCCCAAAGCTGCCTTGGATCGTACCTGGATTACCACTTTTCCAATGTGTTTTCCTTGTGCCATGTATCTGAAGGCAGCTTCTATATCTTCTCTGTTAAACAAAGTAGTCTGCAAAGGTTTTACTACACCATTTTTGATGCCTTCTTCTAGCAGGTTGGACACAATTTCCCAGTCTTTGTTTTTGTCTTCAAAAATAGCATCTAACAGAATTCCATGAAAAGCCACGTTCTTCAGGAAAAGAGCCATTCCTACAAGAAGCAATTCAGTTATGACTCTTCTACCTTAATGTAGTTTCTGCTGCCAGCAAAATTCCCATAAAGTTTTAAAACAGTTAACCAGAGCAAAATCAGATTAGAAAAAAATTATGAAACTGTCCTTTTTATGAAATGATTTCTATGAATTTAATTGAAATAAAACATATAACATTTAAGATGAACTAGTTTTAGGGAAGTTCCACCCACATAACTCTTCTATTCAAAAAGTTAATTACAAGCATTACAGTACCAGAATGCTAAGAAAAAGATGTTTAGGGTAAGAGGTGGTTCAAAACATCTGTTAGTGCCTGCTTTGATTGGTGCCATGTCTTTTTTATGCTCAAATCAAGGTATACGTCCAAAAGTTGTGACTAAATTCATGCTACAACTGCCCAGTAGAGTCCAGAAATATTCTGCACATAGATACTCAGGCTGAAAAATCTTACCAAGAGGTGTGTTATTGGACAGGTCATATTTGCCAATTTCCAAAAAGCGCCCATGGCGAGCAAGGCAGCGAAGGCTGGCCTGGAGTTTCTCTTCTGATAAGGAGTTTAACACAAGGTCAACACCTGCAAAAATGTTCAACAAAGTCACTATAGTGTAGAAGATTTGCATTGCCTAGCCATCTACACTCTTTGCTTCTAATTAAAACTTCTAAACCATAGCGGCATGGTTGCCTCCAGTGTTTACACTTACCTCTGCCATTAGTAACTTTCAGTACGTGTTGTTCGAAGGAAGTATTTCTAGAATTGGCAAAGCTATTTTCATCAAGCTGAGGGAATCTTTTTCGGAGATATTCACGTTTCTCTTTGGAACCTGAAAACAGGAAAAATGTGTTCCTCTCAATTCAAATATCTTACAGCACTTCCTTCTTCAGAGGCCTTTAAGGAAGGCAGAGAATGCCATGAGCATCCACAGTGTGGGGTCAAAATCTGCAAGATGGTGCTACAACATGACTGAAATCTGTCCTTTTGTTGTGAAAGTGTGATTGATGTTGATGTAGATTTCAAAAGGTTGGTGGAACTTAGATCATCACACCTGCCATCTTGAAGATTTTGATTTTGATCTCTCTCATTTCATGGACACCATTGGATAGTGCCAGAGACAGCACTGTTCTGCTAAATCTGGCAGCTGCTGCTGATGGTTGAAGAGACACAGAAATTAATCTACTGCAATTTTTTTAAAGTCAACATATCCTTATTTACTTCTCTCAGGTTTAGTTTATATTATCAAACAAGGCATATGTTTAAGTAGTAAAAGAAACATTGTTTTTCTCAGTTCTTCAAGTCATGTTTGTTTCTGAAAACAAATAACTTATTTATTCATTCATTCATTCATTCAATTTCTATAGCGGCCTATCTCAAGGCTCTGAGCTGTTTAAAACTCCAAAAGTATAGAACAATTAAAAACATTTTTAAAAACCCCATCAAAAATAAATAAACTGGTCAAGATATTTGGCCAGTTAATAGTAAATCCAGTTCTGCAGGCTCAGGAACACAGCCAGGATTTTAAAGATTTTTTAAAGGTCAACAAATTGGAGTCATTCTAAATTCTGAGGGGAGGTTATTCCACATTGTTTCCTATGTTTTCATTCTTCAGAGAAGAAAACAAAGGTTACAAATAGCTCTTAGAAGGAAAGGCTGAAGCAGTTGTTTGAATCAATGAAAAGGCAGCTACGTACCCACAGTGGCAAAGACCTGGCAGCCCATGCTTAGGGCAACAGCAACAGCAGCTTGGCCCACACCTCCTGAAGCTGAGTGGATGAGAACAGAGTCGCCTTGCTTCATGCCCCCTCGAACCACCAAGGAATAGTAAGCGGTCGCGTAGGCCACTGGCACAGAAACTGCTTCTTCCAGGGTCCTGAAAAATGGCAAGAAGTTCTTTGCAGGCCTTCACACCTCTATTTCCCACCCCTCTTGTCAGTTTTCATCATAACAACTTAGCAACTTGAAATCTGCACTTTTCGTTCTCAAGGGGTCATTCAACTATCTGTGCACCATTTTAAAACTGCATCTTTTCATCCAGAAATTCTTTCTATAGTAGCAGCTGATCATAAGAATGCTGTGGTAATGAAAAATTCATGCCAGAAAACGTTTGCTTGGTTGCTTTTTCCCTCCTCCCTGTATTCCCTCTTTACATAAGCCAGATCTGAACATGTTAATTTCCATAATGTAATTTTAAAAAGTTCTTAAAGTAGAGCAAATATTAACAATCCATTCAGTCTCTTAAAATTAAGTTACCAGGATCCCCACGTATTCATCACCCTGCTTGGTAAAAGAACCCTAAGTAAAAATTGTGTGGGCTCCAATAAAATCAAAGGCTCTGCATTTTGCTCAATCATAATGCTTCTTACATTAAATCCCATTATATTTTGCAAATGTAGGGATACAATAGGGATTGCAATGTAACTAGACTTACCAGTTTTGTGGCACTTCCCATAGGAATCTCTTCTCACAGTCTACCACTGTAGCAAGTCCTTTAGCTGGCAGCAAACCCATTACTCTTTTCCCTGCAGGGTCATATCCTGAGAACTCCATTCCTAACATGCATTGTTGCAGTGTCCAATTTCCTGGGGGGGAAAAGTCTGTTCCTGTGAAACTGCTCCAATGACATGCAACTGGCAGACATTTATGAACTTTAATGTCCATACTGATGTCTTAACTTTCCCATGCACATTGATGGTGAAAAGAGATATGTATGTTAATTTTGATCTGCAACTGAGTATCCCCAGCTAGAAACTGCAATGTGAGAAAATAATTTCTAATGTTTAACAGTTTAGCATTTGACTGAATGTATTTGCTCTGCCTATCAAGACTGTAGCACTAACTTTTCCACTTCTGACTTCAACCCACAGAAAGACTGGTAATTGCTTCGAATATGTGACCCCCAATGACTTTCCAATTTCTCCTCAGGTAAGGTCACTGCTCTTCCCCAGAATTCTGATTTTGATATGTAGAGTCAATGTTTGATAAGATTCTCCAGCAGTAACATTTTAAAGTGCCAATTGCAGGCAGTTTATCTCCAAGATAGGCACATCATCAAGGAATTCCACTTGAAAGTGGACTTAATTTAAAAATGATCTTAATATTTTATTTGACACCAAAATACTCCTTCGAAGTGTTTCTAGGGTGGGGATGGGTGTGGAAATTTCAGCCCTATTCTTGCAATAGTCTGTATGGATAAGACTCAGAAAGGATTCCGCTCGCCTCCAATCTGATCCAATTCTTTACCTAATTTATAACATTATCATGTTAATATCAAATTTCTTTCCTGAAGATATCCATTCTCTAATTATTTCTGCAGATATTGTATCAAGCCATATATTATACTATCTTATCCAAAGAGTTAATCTAGTTTTTGAAGAAAAAATATATAAGATAACATTATTTCTCTTAGGACACACATATATAATAGAAAACTTTTATATTTCTATTAATAACATTTAAGACTCATCCTGACAATGGGTTGTAATCATTAGGCAATAATTTAAGAACATTCAAGTGGAGAGGAATTTCTGGAAATGTTTTTTTTATAAAAAAAAACTACAAAGCTGCTTTGTAACAAGCCACAGCACTAAATTATTCAACTGTTATAATTGGTAACTACTTTTCAAGGTCTTTATGCAAACCATCATGTTCTCTATTACTGTACTGTTCTGTGTTTTCATCTAATTATTCATATTCAGTTTTAAAGGAAACATCTATTTCATTTAAATACACCTATATAATATATAATATGTTTCTCGAAGAAACCGGTGAATTAATGCATTCAAATTAAAATACTGCAAAGCCTCTATTAAAACAAAAGCAACTTACCAGGAATAGCATCTGGAGAGAGTTTTCCTGTGGCCAACATAATGTCTCGGAAATTTAGAGACGCATAATGGATTTTGCACAGCTGGACATTGGGATTGCTTGTGCAGAAATGCTGAAGTGGGGAAGAAATCCAGCGAAGAGAGGAAAGATCCCCACGTGTCAAAACATTCACAAATGCATATTCAGTAACCTCTTGAGATTGAGCTGGAGGAGATTGGGAGATGTACAATTTAGCATTCTTTCATTTTACAGGTACAAATGTGACAAACTTATTTTCCTCCTTAAACATTGGGAAGAGCCTGAGTTAATTAGTTAGAATGGAACATTCCATTCTAACATTTCCAAGGCTTTGGGTTTCTAAAGTAAACTCACTACAAAACAATTCACACCACTCATTTGTACCGAAAAGGCATTCACTATTACCCAGAACTGAGACAAGAGTCACAAGAAGACTATTTACATTTATAAAGAATAGAGAGATTAAGTGAAAGACAGTGGAGCAAATATTCATTTTCTCCCCTCATACTTTTGTGAGCACATTCTACATTTTGTAATAAAACTCACCTTGCTTTAGTGGGAGATGTCTGAAAGAGCCCCACTTTCCATCACGGTAAATGTTCATGACCAAATCATTTTGCAGAATTGTTTGCATTTCTTTAGCAGAAGAGTTGGTGGGAGGGCTAGGAGAAGCAGCATTCAGATTGGAGACGAAGAGGCACCTAAGAAGTAAAATACACCATTTAGTCTATTCTTTATTTCTCCCAAGTAACTTTAAAAAATGTATAGTGTCGCTAAATATTATATTGTTCTACCTGATCCTGTGTCCACCAGGTTCTTGACGAAGACAGTTCACCATACCAACAACTCCAGAAGTACCACAGTTATTTGCAGTCAACCACACAGAGTGTTCAGAAGGCTCTGCTAACATTTGCTGAAAGAGAAATATCTTATTTAGTTGTCATGGAATAGTGATTTCCATAATGCATAATATGAAAGTAGCAACTCTCAGATTTCACAGGATTTGTATATTAAAAGTTGAAATCCTGTTAACTGACTGCTGCAAACTTTAGTTGGGAAACTTTAGAAAAGGAAAGAAAATCAAGTATTTCTCAGTTTTTACCTTCAAAGGTTCTACCCATTTATAATTGGTTTCTTCCACCGGTAGGAAAATGGGCTTCTTGGTAGGAAGTGGCTTGCGGCATAAGAAGATTGCTGCGCCAAAAGATGACCTTTTCAGCGCTACCAAATTTAGACTAGCCTTCTTAAACAAGTTCTCCCATTCTACCTGCCAAACCAAGGAAAATTAGAATTATAGTAAATCACCCATTCGTGTGATTCTTGAAGAGTAATATTTCTCATTTGTTGTTTACTAAACAAACGTTAGGATACTGTCCTGTTGTCAATCATTTAGTTTCTTATTGATGCTCTTACCTTTAACCTACCTGCTACTTTTAGAACCCTACATTACTAACCTGCCATTAAGAATATATTTAATGGTAACTTGTACAGAATAATCTAGGGCTTGGGAGACTGTGAAGTAACCAGTACTTAAAATTATGCTTTATTGTCTAATATTGATTCAAAAGTAAATCTCAGATAATTCAGTTGAATTATTAATGTATAGGGGATAGCTTTAGCCTAAATCTTTCACACTAATGTGTACAAGCATTCATCTAGCAGTCTATTGTCCTTTCCCCACATTAGTCAATTTCACTGTACCTACTGGATCTATCAAAATGGCTTCTTTTCATATTTAATTCCTGTAGGAAGTATGTCACTCAGGTAACTAGGATCAGAGCTTGGACTTTTTCCAGGTTACTGTCCTTATTTTATTATGTAAAGTGAAGAGTCACTTTCTAATCTTTGGAAAGATGGAAAAGAGATTTTTATTCCTGTCAGTCTGAGGTAGATAGTGACATGACTAATAGTTATTTAAATACATTATGGCTATTCTGCTTTAGACTTTAAAAACCTTTTAGACTACACTATGAATTTCCCCCCCTCTGAAATGTAAAAGAAATTTTTTCCCCCCATCTGACATCTTTTAGATAGATATGCCGAGTTGGCAAGTCCTAGAATTCCTCAACCAAAAGACGGCTAGACAACACCATTCTGAAGCAGCTGTAGAGAAATAGGAGGACATGTTTCATACCTGATTTAGAAGGCCTGGTTTATCTTGAAGCCCTGGGGATGTAAGAAAAGCAACTATTTCTCCTAAGGTTTCTCCTTTCAGAAGAGTGTGCAATAAGATGAAACCACCCTCCTTCACCGTGGCTGCCATGTTAGAAAGTGTTTCCGCTGGCTTGCTGAAAGCATTCAGTGAGCAGTTGCATACTAGGAGATCAGCATTTGTCAAGCTTCCAGAAGGAGGACTGGCAGGATCCCACTGCTCCATAGAGGCACCGATTTCCTGCAAATCGTTCTCGTGTGATGCCAGATTTTTTAGTACTCGGTCAGTGGCAGTGTAGTCTAGTTGCAGCATGGGCTGGGTGTTTAAGATGCTTGTAACTCGTGAGAATAGATGTCCATTTCCTGCTAGAGCCTGAAAGAGCACAATAAAAGTGTGTATTTGTGTGTGTGAACAAGGTAGTCCTTGTTCAGCAACTGCCTTGTTTAGCAATTCTTTGCAGTTGCAACAGAGATGAAAAAGTGACTTTTTGCCAATCCTTGTGTTTACTACCTTTTCAGTCTTTAAAGCAAAGGAAAGCTCAAGTAAGATCGTGAGCACAATCATGGTTTAACTTATCGATTGCTTCAATTAATGATCTAGTTTCTGGTCTTAAACGTGATTTTTAAGCAAGGACTATTGGTATTAATGCATGGGAGGAACACACCCATAGAAAGAACAAGTTGGACAGTAGAATCGTTTCATAGTTACCTCTATGATTTTCATCTTGTGACTGGTGATATTCTCCAGTACTACATCTACACAAGTCTTCAATTCAGCAAAATCCAGCAAGCCATTGAGAAGAGAGTCTTCCTGAAGATGCAGCTTTTCCCGAGCCACAACCTGTTCTAGTTCTGAATAGAGGTTTCCATTTAGCTCTAGGCGACAGATTTCAGCAAGAATATGAGCAAGACCCTTCTGCTCAACTTCGGCTTGTGTGACGTTTATGAGAGCATCTAGTCCAGGTATTGCTATCTTGACTCCATGCTTTGCTATCTTCTTTTGTAGGTTTTGGATCAGCACTGGAAAGAAAAGAACCAAGGTATAAAATGCTTTATAGTGGTGGTTTCTTCCCATATTCTAGTTCAGACCAACAACTGTTTTTCACAGAACGCATTTAATTCAGCAGCAATTCTCTGTCTTCTAACTTTCTGCAACACACCAAATTATATCCACATTATCCACGAGTCTATGTGTTAAGGCTGCAGCTCCCCGAATCCTAAGCCAAGGACGGCTAAGTTACAGGAGGCTTTCTACTGTAAGTGTTTAGGGACGTGAAGCACTTTGCATCCAAAGCCAAACAACGCTTCAGAGTATGCACACTGCACTTGTCAGCACTAGTTCAGGAACGGACTTCCGGTTTGCTCATAGGACCATTTTTCACCCTCCAGAGCTTTCCTGAAGGCTCCGGAGGGCAAAAAACAGCCTCAAAAGAAGGCCGAAGTCAGCTGGCCATTGTGTGCATGCGCACTGGAGCTGACAGGGCAACGCCTCATCTGTCCTAACTAATGGCTCCACGTGCCGTCACGTGCCATAGGTTTGCTATCACAATGTTAGGATGATATATTTGGGGGAGCGGGAGATTGGCGGGGGGGAATTGAGGAGTGTTGATTTAGAAATTATTTAGAGCAGGGGTCCCCAACCCCCGGGCCGCGGACCAGTGCCGGTCTATGGCTTGATAGGAACCGGGCCGCAGGGCCGGAGAGGAGGAGGAAGGAGGATGGGGCAGCCCCCTGGGCAGAGCATGCACCAGATGCGGGAGAGCGCATTCGCGCCATTGGAGGCCCTAGAGGGCCGAGTGAGCCGACTCCCCCCACGTGCGCCTGCGCCACCTGTTCCCCCTCCCCCCCGCTCCTCCTCTATACCAGCCGGTCTGCAGAATTTTCTTTAAAATGAAACCGGTCCCTGGTGCAAAAAAGTTTGGGGACCCCTGATTTAGAGGGCCTTTGAGGGCTATTTGGTGATATCATTCAAAAGGAAGGGGGATGCAACAAAGGTGGAAATGAGATCAATATATTTTTGGGAGACCTCCATTCCACAATCCCACAAAATCTGAAACAGACAGAAATTTCAATTAGAACCCAAACAGAATATGCAGTGATAACTCTTTCTTCATTGTTTACAGGGTATATCCTATCAAAAATTTCCTCTAAGCATAAGGAACTTTTTTACCTTTGCAGTGCTCAAAAGTAGACTGAAGCTTGGCATCAGAGGATAAGCAGCCACTCTCATCATAGGGCACAAAACAAAATTTCTCTAGGATGGGAGGAATCTGTTCCTGCTGTCGCCGGGGAGCTGTGCTGGAATGAAGACCAGATATCTGAACAGCTCCTCCTGTAATGGTATCAAGGCAACGGTCCACTGCAACATCTAAAACTGCAAGGCAAAGAGATAGTCAATGGACAGCACTGTAAAAGAAAACCAATCAGAAAAATGACTTCTTGGAAATTCTGGATACAGGTAGTCCTGGACAGTTTGTATAGTGACTGTTCTAAGTTACAACAGCACTGAAAAAAGCGACTTATGACTGTTTTTCGCACTTACGTCCGTTGCAGCATCCCCATGGTCATGTGATCAACTGACTCATATTTATGACAGTTGAAGTTTCCTGGAGTCATGTGATTGCCTTACAAGTAATGTCAATGGGGAAGACAGATTCACTCAACAATTGTGTTACTAATTTAATAAGTGCAGTGATTCACTTAACATCTGTGCCAAAAAGATCATAAGTTCACTTAACTGTCTCACCTAGCAACTGAAATTTTGGGCTTAATTATGGCAGTAAATTGAGGACTACCTGTACTAATTATTAATTTTGCTCCCCAAAATTTATCCTACAATTTTAGGCTGGGACAGCCAATTTAACATGTTGGCTTCTTAAAGAAGCTACAGCAAAACATAAAAAATACATGGCAAGATGCTCTTTACCTTCAGTCTCTTCAGTATGCTTCTGAACAAACTCTAGATGTAGTTTTGGGTCAATGCACACTGAACGGATTCTGGTTGGCAATCGCAGATTTCGTCCCATTTCCCCCAAAATCATCAAATGCAGCATGGTGTCAAGAAATGTCACCCAGTTCCCATTCCACAAAATCTTCCCAGAATTTCCTGCAATGGCAAACAATCTAATTAGCGCAGAACACATTGATAGTATCTTGAAAATGAATTATAATAAAGTCAATTGCAAAAGGCTTTATTTGGAAAGCTTACATCTCGTAACAATGTTTTTAACACACAACAAAATCTGCCTATCCTTGGGAAAGACTCAGTAGGTGAACAAAAATGCCAAGTCCAGTTTAAACATCTGGCTGTTTGTAGGACCAACCATAATAATCATAATAATGCTGATTTCTATTAAGATATGTTGTTACCATTACTGCTGGATTCCACGACTCCTTGAAATGTTGGCCCATAATCATAACCACGTAGGCGAAGCTCTTTGTAAATGTCACTCTTTGATAAGCTAATTCCTGAGCAGGGATTTGGCTGGTTTTTCAAATCAATAAGCTGGTTTCGAAAGTTATTCAGAGCAGTTTCTTCCAAAATGCAGATTTTTCCTAGTATATCCAGTAGACAGAGGAAAAAAAGAGAGTCAATAAGCAGGCAGAGTCAGTATTTCCTTTTTTTTGAAACACACACACACACACACACACCAATATTATTTACTTACCACTCACAGCCAGATTTCCATTTCCAGATACTTCAAAACACTGGGAAGCAGGCATGAGTCTCACCTCCAACTGTGTTAAGCCTAAAAGGAAGGCAGAAATTAATGAGTTGACTCTACATTCAAATATCATATATGAATAAAATAAAGAAAGCAGAAATGGTACAGTGTTTGTATTTATGGTATGTATCTTTCTTTGTTACCAGATAAAGGAATATGTGCCACATTGGTGTCATTTAAAATTGATCTTCCCTCTTTCATGTTATTCCAGTTCATGTAAAAATGAACAGATTAAAAAAATAAAATATCCCACGCACTATCAATGAACATTTCAAGGAATCAGCTCGATCAGACAATACTTAAGATGGAGCAATCTTTATTACTCTCACCTTTTTTGGGAAGTATTGTTGCCTGGTGGATTGTAACATTTTCAAACATGATAGGCAGTTCTTCTAGCGTAGTTCCCAGGGAGCGTGCTAGAGTACGCCAGGCTAGTACCAAGTAACCAGTTGCTGGATAGAGAACTCTGCCATCAATGCAATGGCCCACTAAGTAATGTTCAGGGGATTCAGGATTCACATCTGTTAACAACAATAAATAAACAATATAGCATTTTAGAACTTTCTTATGAACCTGGTTTGGTATCTCTTACCCATAACCAAGAATCAATCTCTGCACACTTTCTCTTACCCTAGCTTCAGTGCCAGAGATGTCACAAAGAAAGCAGCTCTCTGATTCTTACTACTTCCCATATACTACTTGTACTAAAATGATACAAATACTAGGACATGTTTTCCCTTGAGATTGTTAAAATCCCATTCAAATTTATTTTTCTTTTTGGAGTGGGGGTCAAAAAAAAAAAGCCATTTGACTTCTAGTACATACCAATATTGTAGACTGTTGCTGCCCCAGAACCACCAGACCCTGTTGGAAAATCTTCAGGTTTTGGGACATCCCAGACCTGACTGTGGTCCCAAGCAATGTAAGGAGAAATAAGTGGCGTTCCGGTCGGAACAGGATATTGGACACGTGGAAACAGATTGTTTGCCAGGACATTTATTCTAGGAAAAGGAAAAAAAAAAATTGTGAAGATGGTACTCATCACTCAGAGGCAAGACTAGTAGCTCCTGGAAGGTGAGTTTTAGCTAAGCACCAGCATGGGAAGGATGACCCAACACCACCATTTGGGACTCTTGCTTGATTTCTAATAAAACATACTTTTCCTACATGACTCCTTCCATTGATACTCTTGCAGCAACACAAACAAAACTTTGATTTTTTTAATGGTAGCGTTTATATGTAAATAATACAGAAGGCTTTTCATGCCACAATCCATTTTTCCATTATCTTAGCAGTAATTAGAAATGCAGGCCTCTTCCTCAGATCTTAATTATTTCTTGGATAGTTATATAAAGTAGCTGGGGCAAAACAAATAATAGTACTATTCGATACAATCCAATTATGAAATTTGGGCCATTATATTCCCCGCAAACCTTTCATTTATTCCCTTACCCTGTCAAGTGGATTTTTCCAACATTTGTCAGGAAAAATTCCAGATTGTTCTTGTGTTCCCTCCTCATCAAAGGTAAAATGGTGCAGGTTGGTTTCAACGATCTTTTCAGGATTGCCTAGTTAGTTAGAGATTACAAAAAAGATCAGAAAAAGTTACACATTTTCCAGTTCTAAAAGATTCATTTATTATGGCTGCCAACTTATTCTGACAGGCAAGTTTTCATGAGGCAAGGGAACAAGGGCATGGCATGAAGAAGAAATAGTTGAAGAGATCAGGAACAATAATTTTAAGACAATCATTCCTTTCACTTAGTAAACAGATGGTTCTTTCCTAATCATTGTATGTGCTGGGAAAAGCTACCTGTGTATGTACAGTCTGGGGGGTGGGGGGGAAGGTTGTCAGTGCTATTGTTGACCTGACAGAAAAACTCTTTGTACCCAGTTATGTTCTGCCAATGTTTACCAACTGCATGGTAAAAAAAAAAAAATGCCTTTTTAAGAGCTTCCTACACACAGCCAATCAGGACTTCTCAGAAGGATTAACAAGTTTAATTTCGAAGAAAGTGATGTAAGATTTGCAAGTTCTAATTCATTTTTACTGGAACTACAACTTCCCCTAACCAGAAGAGATGAGATATCGAAAGTATAAAACATGCTTTGAGAGTTTCTATGTCTTTGAGCACATGTTTAGTTTGGGCCCTGAGCCTATTGTCCTCCCCATTATTGTTCTTCCCCCCCCCCCCCCCCAAATTTCTCGGTTCATCAGTGGTAGGTATTGCTTGGGAGAATGCCTTTTAAAATAAAATAGGGCTTAATTTTTGGTAAAAGTGAATAAGATGTCATCATTTTATGTCAATGTTTAAAAAAAACAACAGGGGAGAATCCAGAACTAAGTATTATGTTATTTCAAATCAATCAGATAGCACAAGGTCCAGATACAGTTTCTGTCCTCTCTGCTTTAAATACCATGCAAAAAGAACACTCTTCCTTCAGTTTATCACAGAAACCAGAAGTATTTGTCAAGGCAAATTGCCAAGATCTTAGCATTGTCACTCAAAAGGTACTGGGCTGTGAACTGAGAAAGGAGAAGCAATGAACACATGTAAGGATCAGATGTGGTATTCAGCCAGTTCTGACAGGTTCTGGAGAACCGGTAGCAGAAATTTTGAGTAGTTCAGAAAACCAGCAAACAGGCTGGCCTCATCCTTGCTGCCTCCCAGGCAATCTTCTTTTGTTGCCCTGAACAGGAGAACGGAGCTAGAAAGCAGGTTAGTAAGATGGGGAGGGAATGGGGATTTTGCACTATCCTTCCCCTGCCATGCCCACAAAGCCACACCCACAGAAATGGCAGTTAAAAAAAATTGAATTCCACTACTGGTGAAGATGATAAAAGAAAGACACCAGGAAGCCTGATGAAAAGTAAGGGAAGGACACTGCACAATAAAAATCTTGCCTTGGAGCCCCAGAGTGGCAAAATAATACATGCCCAAAAAGGCCATCTTAAGAAAAGGTGATGGTTCCTCAAACACAAATTAACTGTATAAAAAAGAACACTGGATTCGAAATGATCTTGATTTTGATCTAAAGAGAACATTTAATCAGAATAGCTTAGAAATTGGCTAAGACTACCTCCAATTTTTATTGACTAAATTTGACAGGAAAGATAGCAAATACATAAATTCAGCAGCAGTAAATTTCTATGATGATTCTCAGTCATCCAGGTCAAGGTTGCCCCAAAAGGGCTTTTTCAAGAGGCCACTAGACTTTCCAGAAAGTCCAGTGGCCTCTTGAAAAAGCCCCTTTGGGTCAGCAGCAGTAACAAAAAAAAACTCAGAACAAGCAACAGAAACTAAACTTCCAGTAACATCCTTAGAATAGCTACATCATTTCCAGGTTATGTTTTACACAATACATCTAGAGTGTAATTTGCACACTGGACTGGAAAAACCGGAAAATAAGTTTAATGCCAAGTACATCCAAATCCACAATCAAGCTTAATATCTGTTGCATAACTGTATTTTCAGATTGCACAATCTACACCAGTGTTGAGTTTACTTTGTGCATTATTTTTCTCCCTAGATCGATATTTCACGAATATCTAAGCTATTTAATCTTAGTCCTTCCTTCCTGATGAGACCTGCATCTTGCTTTGTGGTTCTCCGTCAGTCTGACTGCATGAAGCAAGTTATTTTTTGGACTTTTCTCTATGTCTTTTGATGTTTAAATGACTTGTCCTTTTTACCTTTTTTTCTCTTGAGAAAGAAAATCTATTCGGCCTGAAGAGTCAAATGTTCAATCCTGCAAAGGTGTAAATGTACTACTTTGCCTCACAGCCTTTTCCAGTTCTGGCCTCTTTTCTTTCTTTTTCAGTCTCAACTTTCCTGATTGTAATTAGCCTGTATACAGGTGTTCCAATGCATATGAAAGAGGCCAAGATGGGCAGAACAAATAAGTTGACAGTCTTTTCATCATGATTTATCCAGCAGTGCATATTAGGATATGGGAGTTTCTACTTACAGCATATATGAACAGTTCACTGCATTTTCTCAAGCACTAAAAATACAGAAGCTGTTTCTTTATTCTTTTGAGTGTCACTAACCAAAGTGTGAAGCGGATGATCTACACTGGAACTTTCCTCATACGCCACATCTTTGAGGAGATTCTGATGCTTACAGAAATGACTCAGATTTGCCCAGGGCCTATTCAGTGCTCTTAATATAGTTCCCTGACATTAATTTTTAAAAGTGCTCTTAGCACTAATTTTCTGTCCTTTTGTTTAACGTAAGTTTTTTTTTATTTTATTGCAGAAAGCAAAATATTTTTTTTAGAGCTGAATATTATCAGCAGCATAAACCTACAAAATCCTTCTATTTTTATCTTAAACTAGCCAATGCAGATATTTCATGTTTTTCATATTCAATTCCTCATTAAACCTTTTTATTGGTAAAAGTAAAGGTTCCCCTTGTACATATGTGCTAGTCATTCCTGACTCTGGAGGGCGGTGCTCAACTCCGTTTCAAAGCAGAAGAACCAGCTCTGCCCAAAGATATCTCCGTAATCATGTGGCTGGCATGACTAAACACTAAAGGCACATGGAACGCTGTTACCTTCCCACAAAAGTGGTCCCTATTTTTCTACTTGCATTTTTAGGTGCTTTCGAATTGCTGGGTTGGCAGAAGCTGGGACAAGTAACGGGAGCTCACTCTGTTATGCAGTGCTAGGGATTCAAACCACCGAACTGCTGACCTTTCTGATCGACAAGCTCAGCATCTTAACCACTGAGCCACCACGTCCCTTCAAACCTTTTTATTAGCTTTTCCTATATGAAGCAGCTTTAAGTGTTTGGAAAGCAATATTCTGGCCAAATGTTTTTGGCATCTGCAAATTTGAGTTGAATCTGTTCCATATGAGGAGATAATAGGGTGCTGCCTTGAAAAATCTTCTTGATTGAAATTCTCAAATATAACCAGTCCAATTAAGAGATTGGACTAGTTATATTTAAGAACTTTAATCAAGAAGGCTTTTCAAAGTTTGCTTTCTAGAGCTTTCCTTACTTATCAGTCAACTCTTGATGAAGTTGAGGAAACAAACAATGATTTTTCCTGCTCCTTGATTTTAATAATAGCCCCTGAAAAAAATGCAGGGGTAGCACTGGACGAGATAATGGATTAAAGCACAGCTCTTCTAAAGCAACACAAATAACTTTTGACGCAATGCTGGGAGTAGGTGCTTACGACACCCTGTAACTCTAAAATGTCATACAACTACAAATCTGTGTCAGTCCTCAATGAAGAAACCATTGCTATACCACATGAGGTACAGTTGCCGCATTTGCCACCTCTTTGTGACTTCCGGAGAAGCAACAAGATTAGAGAAGAAACAAGAAAGAGAACAAGAAAAGTAAGGTTCTACATACAGTAATCCCTCGTTTTTCGCGGGTAATAGGGACCGGACCCTTCCGCGAAAAACGAAAAACCGCGAAGTGGGATTCGCCACTAGGAATGCTCCCCCCCCCCGCGCGCCTCAGCGTTGGTGCTCCTGTGGAAAAGTGGTGGACTTGGGGAAGGAGTGAGGAGGGGAGGGGTGGCCGAAATGGCTGCTTCCCTCCTCGGCTGGGGAGCAGCAGTAGGCACCCCCCCCCCCTGGGGACAGCAGCAGGAGGCAAGTCAATGCGGCAGTCTCCTCAGTGAGGGAGCAGCGCCGCGGCGGGTGGAGCGAGCGAGCCACCGACCGACCCCTGCGCGTCCCGTCGCCGACTCCAGCTCGGCGGGCGAAGGGGCGAACTGGGAAGCTGACGTACCCGAAATCTGGTAAGGCGGAGCGAGCGGGCGGTGTGTGTGTGTGTGTGTGTGTGTGGCAGGGTTGAGGGAATGGCGAGCGGCGGCTGCATCCCCGGAGCTCGGCTAGGCGAGGGCTAGAAAGGCAAGCCGAGGAGTTTCCCGAGAGTTTTGGAGGGTCAGGAGAACGACCCTCTTTGCAACGCCGCCTATTGCAAGCTCCGGCTGCTTGGGAGGGTGGTTATTTATTTATTTATTTATTTTTGAAAAATCCGCGAATGAGTGAAGCCGCGAATAACGAGGCCGCGAAAAACGAGGGATCACTGTATAGGCAAGAAAAACAAAATGCACAAGTACAGTATAGGTGGTACCTTGCTCAATAGTAGCAACTGTGAGAGGGATCTAGGAATCTTAGTGGACAACCATTTAAATATGAGCCAGCAGTGTGCAGCAGCTGCCAAAAAAGCCAACACAGTTCTAGGCTGCATAAACAGAGGGATAGAATCTAGATCACGTGAAGTGTTAATGCCACTGTATAGTGTCTTGGTAAGGCCACACTTGGAATACTGCATACAGTTTTGGTCGCCACGATGTAGAAAAGACGTGGAGACTCTGGAAAGAGTGCAGAGAAGAGCAACCAAGATGATTAGGGAACTGGAGACTAAAACATATGAAGAACGGTTGCAGGAGCTGGGTATGTCTAGTTTGATGAAGAGAAGGACCAGGGGAGACATGATAGCAGTGTCCCGATATCTCAGAGGGTGCCACAAAGAAGAGGGAGCCAAACTATTCTCCAAGGCACCTGGGGGCAGGACAAGAAGCAATGGGTGGAAACTAATCAAGGAGAGAAGCAACTTAGAACTAAGGAGAAATTTCCTGACAGTTAGAACAATTAACCTCTGGAACAGCTTGCCTCCAGAAGTTGTGAATGCCCCAACCCTGGAAGTCTTTAAAAAGATGTTAGATAGCCATTTGTCTGAAATGGTATAAGGTTCCTGCCCACGCAGGGGGTTGGACTAGAAGACCTACAAGGTCCCTTCCAACTCTGCTATTGTATTGTAAGATTAGACCAAGATTTGTTCAGGAACTGCTCCTGCCATTGTTCCCTGTTGATTAGGTCCATCTCCCAAAGTCAGAAGCACTCTGCTTTCTTCTACAGGTAATCCTCAACTTACAACAGTTCATTTAGTGACTGTTCAAAGTTACAGCAGTGCTAAAAAAGGGGACTCACGACTAAAAGCTCATTTCTTTCATCTAGCCGGCCTGACATAGACTAGGGAATATTTTAATTCGTTATTTATGGGTTTTAACAATTTATTCAATTTTAGCACAGCTGTAGTGGTTTAATTGTTTTTTAAATTTTGTATATTGTGGGGTTTTACCTTTCTGTGCACCGCCCTGAGTCCCTTTTTGGTGAAAAGGGCGGTATATAAATTGAAAATAAAGTAAAGTAAAGTAAAGGGGATTCACGACTGTTTTCCACACTTACAACATTGCAGCATCTCTGTGGTCACATGATCAAAATTCAGATGCTTGGCAACAGGCTCATATTTATGATGGTTGCAGTTTCCCAGGGTCATGTGACCCTCTTCCACAACGTTCTGATAAGCAAAGACAATGGGGAAACCAGATTCACTTAACAATCTCTCTCTCGGGAGCTGCATTGCTTGCCAATTTGTTTCCAGGTGCAATTCAAGGTGCTGGTTGTCACTTTTAAAGCCCTTCATGGCTTGGGACCAGGTTATCTGAGGGACTGTCTCTTGCGGATCACATCAACCCGACTCACCAGAGTGGGGAGGCAACGAATGTTGCAAGTCCAATCCTCTAGGGAGGATGGGACCCAGAAGAAGAGCCTTCTCTGTGGTGGCTCCCTCTTTCTGGAACATCATTCCTCCAGAGATTAGAACAGCTTCCACTATAATGCTCTTTTGAAAGGCACCGAAGAGCTGGTTCTGCCAGTGGGCCTGGGGAACCCAAAGCGGGCTGGAGTCCATTAAATGGCTTGTGTGGTGTGCTGTCGCCAGGGTGGGGGGGTCATTATATTATTTTATTAATTTATTATATGATTCTCTTTTATTAGTTTTATTGTTTTATATATGAGGTTTTCATATTCCTGTAAGCTGCCTTGAGTCGCCATGTGCAACTAGGTAGCAATATAAATTTCCTAAAAGAAATAAAACAAATAACCATGTTACTAAATTAACAACTGCAGTGGTTCTCTTAACAATTGTAGCAAGAAAAGTCATAAAATGGGGCAAAACTCACTTAACAAGTGTTTCACTTAGCCACAGAAATTTTGGGGTCAATTATGGTCGTAAGTCGAGGACTACCTGTACTCTGAAATAGGGGGATGCAGAGTTGTGCCACAAAATATTTCAGAGTGGTTACATGTTACCAGGAAAACATGCAACTGTTTTGTGGTGCTGCAGACAAGAATCAAATTCATGTTTTTATGTCCCTTGAAACACTTTTTGGAAATTGAATTCCAAGCTTCATAGCCTCAAAACACAATAAATGAAGTCATCAGTAAAATATATTAAGGCAGCCTAGAAAAACTCTATGGGATAACTGTTACACGAATAATATTAGCAGATTTCACTTATAAGTGAAAAGACAAAGTTTACAGATGAAAACGGGATTCAGAATTAAGGCACTGCAGTTGAAAAAAGTCTACTGCAAACAATCCTACAATCAATTCTGCAAACTCATGAAGATGATTCTGCCATAGATAACTATGATTACATAGATTCACAAAGATAGATTTTTCTCTCCTCCCTCTCGCTCCCCCAACAGTTCTTAACAATCAATTATTAATAGCAATAGCACTTAAGACATATATACTGCTTCACAATGCTTTACAGCCCTCTCTAAGCGGTTTACAGAGTCAGCCTATTGCCCCCAACAATCTGGATCCTCATTTTACCCACTTCGAAAGAATGGAAAGCTGAGTCAATTTTGAGCCTGGTGAGATTCAAACTGCCAAATTGCAGACAGCCGGAAGTCAGCAGAAGGAGCCTGCAGTACTGCACTCTAACCACTGCGCCACCAAGGCTCTATAATGGGTTTGTTTTATTATGGGAGCAATGCCTTCCTAAGAGACAGATTTTGCTACAACATATTATTTCTAAAATTACAATTGACCATTTATAATGACCTCTTTTTATAATGAATGACAACCAAACATCCTTAAAGATATTGGTTTTGCACCATACCAATACAGAAACACCTGATATTACTTGGTAATTGTTCCCAATAATCAGGATAAACTATAAAACATTTATAAACACAAGATAAATTTTGCAGCAAAGGCAAAATTTGATAACCTTCACTCAAAAACAACAACAACCAACCCAAACCAAACAAACAAGAAACCAAAACCACATAGGTAAGCAGAATTGTAAAGCTCTGAAGCTATTCCTCCTGCCATTCAAAACAAAAAAGCAATTGTGTCTCTCAGCAATGTAAACCTATATATGAATATCTAGGACTAAATTCCACTTCAGGTAGTCCTTGACTTACAACTACACCTGGGCCCAAAATTTCTTATCGCTAAGCAAGGAAGTTGTTAAATGAATTTTGCTGCATTTTACATTTTTGCCACAGATGTCAAGCAAATCACTGCAGTTCTTAAGTGAGTGATGCAGTCATTAATCGAATCCCCATTGCCTTTAGAAGCCAGCTGGGAAGGTTACAACTGGTGATCACATGACCCCAGGACACTGCAAACATAATAAATTCATGTCAGTTTTCAAGAGTCCGAATTCTGATCATGTGACCATGGGGATGCTGCAACGGTCATTAAGTGTGGAAATTATCACTTTTTTCAGTACCACTGTAATTTTGAATAGTCACTAAACAAATAGTTGTAATTCAAGGACTACCTACAAACGCCAATGTACTTCCTTTTGAAGAAGCATAAATAGGGTTGTATTTAGTGGTGGGATTCAATTTTTTTTATTACTGGTTCTGTGTGCCTGGCTTGGTGGAGGGGGGGGGGTCATGTGACTGAGTGAGCACGGCATGGCTGAAGATGAGTGAGGCAGAGGGCGAGTAGGCGACATGCGGGCAGAGGCCCCGGGGAAGGCCAGAGCCAGGGAATGGTGCGTTCCTTGACTCAGGCGAGGTGAATGGCGAGCGGGCGAAGGCTCCGGGGCCTCAGGGAATGGTGCGTCTCTGGGCCCAGAGTCCAACCCAAGGTGAAGGGCAAGCGGATGGCATGTTTACCTTTGGTGAGCAAAGTGGGCGAGGCAAGGCGATTAGCTGGGCTGCATGGCAAAAGAAACATATATAAGGCGGGGGTGGGTAGGGCAACTGGGCGGGGCCAGCCAGAGGTGGTATTTGCCAGTTTGGTGAACCAGTTAAAATTTCCGCTACCGGTTCCTCCAAACCGATCCAAACCGGCTGAATACCACCTCTGGTTGTATTGTTCGAGTCAGTTCCCTGGTGAATGGGTAGCCATAAAAATCGAACACATAAATAACCACAGTAATAAATAATTTAGGGAGTGTCCTGAAACTTCATGGTATGTTCCGGATTGTAACTTCTTAGAATTGTCTGGGCAGTTTAAAGAGTTACAAGTACTCTTGTAACTCCATTCTAGTGGTTGAATATACAAGCCTTGCACTTTTCACACATTTTAACTCTAATCAGTGCAAATGGAATCCTTGTTGCATTTATTATCCTAGTTGTACTGGTCTAAGTTGTAATAAAGATTTTAGATGTTGTAATTCTGTTCCTTATAAAAATGAATTGCTCTAAACTCAATTTTCTGAGAATAATTGGGAAACCTGAAGATTAGAGACTTTATTTCTAGAAACCACTGAGCAGCACAAAGCCAGCACGACCATCATTTCAAAGTGACTATGAGCTACTAACACCACATCACAACCTTATAACACTAAGTATTACAAAACATATGATATTGGAGATATTCAATAGGCTTGTGGAAAGATGGCTAGGATTTAATTTTCTGTTTCATTTTCTACTCCCAAATAATACCAATGAAATAGCTTCTCTCTTTTTGGTTTCAGAAAATATTATCACTGCTGAGCAGAACATTAAAACAGGTACGGAAAAGCTACATGATATTTAGAAACACAGAGGAAAGTATGAACTGATGAGGAGGACCCAGCAGATTTCCACAAGTTGGTGCTTCAGGAGATCATTGACTGAGGGAGGTTCTGGGAATTTTCCACTACAACACATATGAAGACACCAGTTTTGGGAAGACTGGCCCCATGGTATTCTTACTAACGTTTACTCATCGTAGTCCCCAAGAGTAATACCTGTAGAAGAGCATGTGGAGCAATTTCCACTACCACTGCATTATCTGGAACGTGCTTCAGACCTTCTTGGAACAAGACTGGGTTGACAAGATTATTCACATGATACTCAGCAGAGGAATTCTGAGCCAGCTGACTTTGCCATTGGCTTTCAGGGATAGAGGTACTGATCCAGCGGGCTGAGCGAGGCTTTGGATTTAGGATAACCTAAAAGGAGGAAATAAAAGGACATGTGCATTGCAGATCACTTCTTTTGATCTGAATGCTTCCTCCCTCCCCAGCGCTGGATCCTTCCATCCTACCTTTTGTAGGGCACTCAGCAACACTGGTGCAATTGAAGCCATATAGTAGGAGTGGAAAGCAACTCCAGCACTCAGTACTTCCTTCGCAAACACACCTTCTGATTTCAACTTAGTCACAAATTTGGCTACGGCCTCCTAAAAAATTAGAAACACATAATAACCCTTTGGAGTTACTCCAATAGTTTATAGTTAATCACATTATGCACTTGGGCCCTGATGCTTGAAGGGTATCCATTACTTCCCACATGTTGCTCCAATGTAATCAGTCTACATTTAATATTAAACAAACTAGTAAGTATTCCAGGAGTTAATACTGTTCCTTGTTACACATTTTCTTGAACTGTCTGAACAAATTGTAATCGTTCACACTGCTATCTTACCTGAGGGCCTGAGATGGTGACAGTGTCTTCAGAATTATGACAGGCAGGTACCACTCCTGGAGGGCACTTTTCTCTGCATTCCTCCCATGTCAGACCTGAAAAGGGCAGGTTTCATTAGATAAATCCAATCGAGTGAAGAATATGCAGGAATACTTTTTTCATAGGAACAGCAACATAGCATTCATAGAGCTAAAAAACATTTCTTCACTAAAATTATTTCTGTGTCATTGTAGAAAAAAACTCTTTGTGAGAAGGATTATTAAGCACTTTCCTTCATTTGGTTTTTCCAGAAGATATCACTAAAAGCTCATGCCTTCTCTACTACCAAGCAATATAAAACTATGCTATATATACCGTGCTCTCCTGTGCATGTTTATTCAAAAGGACTATATTTTGGTATGCACTGAATCACAGCTGTAATTACATAAAGTTGGTGATATGGACATCCATGGATTAGATACCTGAAAAGCAAGCTAAATTAATATTTTAAGTGTTCATACAGCTTAGGGACTATATGTAGAACAGGAGCTTCAAACCTTTGAATAAACATAAACCACAAAGTTTTCCCTTGATATCAAATATATTAGACTACCATTCTCAAAGCTCCCAATTAGAATGGCATCTGATCATACTGTTCTAAACAGTGCAATCTAAAACACGTCCTGTCATTCATATGCTCTGTTCCTATCATCCATCTTGCTTGATGGAACCTTGTCAATTTATTCACAAACATCTCTATTACAGGTTCTAGCCCAAAACTGGGGCGTTTATATTTTATTTTGTGTTAAATCATATGCTATATTGTGTTAATTGATCTTTTAAAAAAAGTATGTGAATTCAGCAAGGTCTGCATTGTTGAAATGTCTGATGCAAATAACTAAAATAAAGCCATACATACATAAATGTAGACTGTCCTTAGGAATAAATATTTACTGGCAAGCTCAGATTTCACTAAACCTAAGAAAATTAATTGAAGCTGCAAACTGTTGGTTCAATTATCCAGCAAAAGCAACAGCCTTGATTCATTCCAGTGGCTGATACAGTATTTTTTTAAAAAATTGAAGTGCAAAATGCTAAAATATCTAACCAGACATATGCCATTCAAATAGGAATGCTCACTCATTTTGTTGACTTGTATGGCTGTCCACTAATACACCATTCTGAACAACTTGCAGGGTTTATGAACAAAAGAAAACAATACTAGAAATAGCTATGTCAGGGGAAAACATCGCCCCTCCCCCACGCAGCTAACAGAAATTAATTCAAATAGCACTTGGGTGACAGGACGAAGAATCCTGTTTTGATAATCCAAAGAAAAGTTGAAAGAAGGATTGTACTCCGTAAAGCACACACACCTCACTGACAAGTTGCTTCTGGAAAACAAGTTTTGCAGATGTATCCATTGTTTCACAAAGTTGCCAAACCTGGTTGACTAGAGACAACAGCTCAACCAAAAAAAAAAATGTGTCGGCATTTTGGGAAACAAGAATATATTTTTTGAATTAAATATAATTTTCAAGCCCAATTTTTTAACTCAAGCACAGGGTACAGCATCAGACCCTGTAAGAATCTCACAGGCCCAATATCTCTAACCCGTTTTATTGCTTAATACACAGAACTAGATCTTTTTAATGCCACAAACGTTTATTTCTGAGACTCTGAGGTTTAACCTTGCCTGAGCTCGTTTCTATATAATTAGAGAGCCAAATCTCCATCCTACACCCCAATGAAATTATGGGATAATGCATAAAATGTCTTTTGCACATTCTTTTAAAATAAATTGGCAATAGCAGTATTTATAGCAAGAGCAGTTGCCAGCAAACAGTCAAACGCCAATATAATAGCCTGGTGAAGTAAGTTAGTCTTTTCTTTTGGTGACTGAAGAACAATAAACTTGCCTAAACTGATGGCAAATGTTGACTTTTTAAAAGTCCACATCTATCGGTGACTAAGAAGCAGTTTTAAAGATCAATACAACATAAGGAAAAAGCCTCATTGGATTTTTCTCTTATGCCTACCCATATTTTCAATAGTTTCTGTAAAAACTTCTCCAGTACGCTGTAACTTTCCCCAAACTCCCATCACAACTATGCTGCATAGTAATCAAGGTTATAATCCAACATTTCTAGATGGGCAGGAGGATGAAATATTGGGCTATATCAGTGTTTCTCAACCTTGGCAACTTGAACATGTCTCACCTCAACTCCCAGAATCCCCTAGCAAGTTATGCTATGTGGGGAATTCTGGATATTGAAGTCCACCTGTCTTCAAATTGCCACGGTTGAGAAACACTGGGCTGTATGATCACTCTCAAAAGAGACAAAGTAGAAATAGAAAAGAAACACCAGTTTTATGTGGTATCAGAATACACCGTAATATTCGGCCACTTGATCATAGTGGAATAAGGAAAGCAAACCATTACTAGGAGTTGCCTATTCTTTGCATTAAAGATATAAGGCAATAAGATTTCAGTAGCTATAATCCATTGAACCAAGGTGTCATCCCTAAACCATGAAATAGTTGGTGAAGAGACAGTAGATTATATGGATGCAATTCAGGTTTAAGAATTAGTGTGCTGTGTGGACTCCCTCCTCAAGTTATAACTCAGATGTTTTTTCTCAATAGTCATGAGGGACTTTTACTTACCAACAGCGGCCATGCCTCCTGGTGGCAATTTCGCATCTTTGACGCATTTTCCTCTCCAGTAAGCTGAGAGAATTACTTCCTCATGTGTTAGGGAGTTATCTGCATAACCACAGGCCAGTTCTCCAACGGAGTGACCAATAATCCCATCAGGCTGCAAACCTGCAGCCCTTAAAACATCAATTTGTGCAATCTGTGAAGAGAATATTGTTGCTGGATTTAGATATGTGAAGCAGTATAGGCAAACCTATTCAGGTGAACATTATCACCTATTATTGTACAATACATAGTTCCTAAGAGTACCTAATTGTACCCTCAACTCTCTTTCAAATATTTTGTCACTTAGTGACCCATATTCTTCATTTGTTTTTCATGGAATTTCTTTTTTCCAACCAAAAAGCTATGGTTTATTTTCCCCAATTCCAATATGGCTTCAGAAATATTATTATGATACTAGGCCTGCTGTATTCACACCAGCATTTTCCTACAGTCAGCAGCCATACCAGCTACAGAAATGAACACAATGTTATTGTAACACTGAGTTCCATATCTCTTGCATATGTTAAGGCAAAGGTCTATTTTCAATTATACTTGCAATTAAGCCTTAATGTGTCATTATTAGTGTTTATTATTAATATATTGTTATCTATTTTTCCTTCATGATACTGAAGACAGAAATTATGTTCTTCTTGTTCTAATCTTAGATAAAGTTGACAGGTAAGTACCTGAGTCATAATGAGTCACCCAGTAAACCCTATGATAAATAAGGTTTGAAAATGAATCTCCATGGTTGAAATGACATTAACTTGGGGATATTCAGATGTTTTGAATTACAATTCCCATGATGCTTGTTTATAATAATCAATTTGGAACTGGTGGGAATTGAAATCCAAAACATTGCAGAAGTATCATGTCATCCCATCTTTCAAGCATTTCTCCAGCCTAATTCTAGACTATGACTAAAATAAATTTCCACTCTAACAAAGCTTGTGTGCACCAAAGCAGCTTGCCAAAGTAGATCCATCCTTCTTACCTGAATAGCTGCAAGCCCAACAAATGCATTTACTGTTTCATTAAAGGTATTTTCATCTGAACTCAAAAGAAGGTCCGAGACTTTCAAGCCTGTGTCCTTCAGAGCCTCATCTGAACGCAAGATGGATTGTCGGAAGAGATCAAGCTTCATTAGGCTGAGACCCATTCCTTTCCACTGTGTCCCCATTCCTGAAAATTAAAGGACAGAACCCTTGCTATTATTAGTGAATGATGATGCTGATGCTGATGATGCTGATGATGCTGATGATAATAATAATAATAATAATAATAATAATAATAATAATAATAATAATAATAATAATAATAATAATAATAATAATAATAATAATAATAATTTATTAATTTATAGACCGCACCCTTTCCCCCATGGGGACTCGGGGCGGTGCACAGGCAATTTAAAAATCCAAAAATACAACAATATACAAATACAAAATGTTAAAATCAAATTAAATTAACCCCTGTGCTAAAATCACTATTAAAACCCTTAAAACCCTTAAAAATGGATGAATCAATTTTTGATGTGATATTTGGAACAGCGTTTAAAAATTCTGTCCCAAAAGACTGAAACTTTCCAGTTAGTAGCGCATATATAAAGGTGAGCCAAGCAGTTTCAAGGCTGTTTGCGACTGAATGGGGCTTTGAGGGGGGGGGGGGGGCAGCAATTACCTGAACAAATGTACCACAGAGGTCTCCCTGAGGCCTGGGCCATTTGAACTTCCTTTATATCACTCTCACTTCCAATCAAAGTATAGCCTCTGTAGGGCATGGATGACACTGATACCCCAGAGATATCGTTAAGCATGCTAAGATAGGCAGCGTGTTCCTGTGTCTTGAAGCTCTGTTCTATTAGTGTTTCTACTGCTTCTTGAGTCCTTCCACAAAATTGTAATAATCGTGGCAAATTGGGAGCTTCTGGTGGTGGTGATTTGTTTCTGTTAGCTCTCAGAATGACATGAGCATTTGAACCTCCAAAGCCGAAAGAATTGATTCCAGCAAGGGGGCCTTTTATGGGGGTTGGCTTGGTGACTACTTGTAGGCGGCCGTCATCTAACGCAGGGATATCTGGATTTGGGGTGTTGTAATGGAGATTTGGTGCCCATACACCATACTCAAATGACAGAACAACCTGAAACAGAGAAAACGTAACAAGACTGAACACTGGTTTTGTAACAAGTATAATATAAAGATATAATTTTGGCATCAACTATGAAAGCTTTAAAAAAACCTATTCCCTTAAGTTATATATGAAGACTTTAAGACCCTGTAACATCACACATTCTGCCCTCAAATATTTGAAGATAGAATTGCTGGAGTCTTTTTTTAATATTGTGGAAGCCTCAAAATTAAGGAAAGATTCTGTTCATCATCATACAGTATATCTATTCTGTATTTCTCCTTCCTTCTTCCCATTCTCTCTCCTTTTCTATGTTGGCAACCTTGCATTTTTCTCCTGCTTTCCCCTGTAAGATCAATGAGCCCAACTTTTACCTCTGCACTGGATCGCTTACAAATCATCACTCTGGTCTCATTCTCATTCACAACACAAGTCGGGGCAACATATACAATGAAATATGTATAAAATCTTTACCTTTGCTAAAGCTGCAAGACCAGAAGCTGGTTCTGGATGGCCCATATTAGATTTTGTGGATCCAATCAACAATGGTGGCCGCTCTGATTGGCAAAAGACATTTATAATGCCATTCACTTCCTGTGGATCCCCAACCTAAGAATAAAAGAAAGATTGTCAGATTTCAAAGGTAACAATGACTGCTTCTTCCTGTCAGTTTTCTTCAAGTTGTATACACAGGTAATATGGTTAAAATAGAGACTACTATGATTGAGCATAGTGGGGAGCCAGCATGCATATCTAAGATGGGAATAATTCTTTACATGCAGTCCAAATCTTCTAGTCTGACTCTAATCATACTCATTAGGGAGATTTTGAAATTGTAAACCAATATGAACATTACTGAAATATTGGGATGAAATAACAGGCTGGAATCATGGTTTGCTGAAGCATTGTCTTCTCCAATGAAAATTTTAAATGGGAAATCTATTTTTTCTAGCTCAGTTAGAAAAGTACAAAAAAATTCTAGAATAATTACAATAAGCATCAAAAGAAAATAATCAGAATAGAAATAAAATGTACCTTTGTGCCTGTGCCATGGGCTTCTATATATTCTACTTCCTCAGGTTTAATTCCAGACTCTCTGTACAGAGAACTGACCAACTGTTGCTGCATCCACCCAGAAGGAAATGTTACACCTAAAGTAAGAAGCACCATTTGTTCTCAATCTTGTATGAATTACCAAAACATCCTCATTTAAAATTCAATCCTGTATCAAATTACTTGAAAGAGTCAATTTAATTTATTAGGTGCTCATAATTAGGTATGTATAATTGTACTATTAGGGTGTAACATGAACACTGCTACATTTGTCTGCAAAAATTTTAAATTTATATTTTAAAAAGAAGCATGAGTATAAATGTAAACCACTAAGAAATCCTCAATTCAACCTAGAAATAAGATGTATTATGTCTAGTAATCTAGTAATATAAGGATTAGTAGAATTTTTCATGCATAGTGCTTTGAATATTGAAAAAACGTAAGATAATTGCAAGATATGATTATGGCGAATTCATGTAAAATATTCAATTTTGCAAACAGAAAAAAGCAACTTACAGAACCTTTTAGAAATCAGCAATTTCTCAAGTAGCACAGAACCATCAATATGTTCTCGGTGATTTGGTGAATGCTGAGTCATTCATTGGGATGTGTTTTCATGCTTCACAAGAAAGGATTTCTTATAATTTATGGTTAAAGGCATTTCCACCTCAGGCTTTTATTAATGTGGAATTGCTCTACCTTGTTCATGTAATATTTTTTGAAAAGATCTAGACCAAAATTCCATGTCTAACTCTCCAATTTTTGTTCTGATTCCTCCCCATCCTCCCACCTCCAAATATAGCAGCATTGTTAAGAAAAGAAACCAAGGTCAACAGTACAAGTAAATGGGCAATCTTTTCTGTGGCTAGGACTTTGCTCTTCTCAAGTTCTTATAGCCTAGATTTGGGGATCTGGATTTGGGACCAATTTTTCACCTCTTTTGGATTTGGGACTTAAATATTATAGGTGTGTTAAGCCTATCTCCAGTTTACTGTTCCTATTTCTATTAGTTTCTTTCTGAAAATCAACAAATCTCATTGTTCAACTTTGCCATTAAATTCCTATGGAGGGACTATCAGGAGTTTGCATAAACATTGTCTCTGAGGCTACACAAAGTCTGGGTACCATGAGTTTTCCTTAATGGTATTTTTTAAAAAGCGTTCAAGAATTCATTCATTTTTTTTCTAAGTAAAACTTTAGCAAACTTTAGCATCCTACATTAATTGCTGGTTGATTGTAGAGAATGATATTTTACCTTGTTCTTTAAATCCATCTGTGTTAATTCCAGAGTTTACTATGGTAGCATAAATCCGTTTGGCTTTTGATTTCTTGGTCAGAAACACAGCTACAACAGCTTCAGAGCGACAATAGCCATTCCCTGGAAAAATCCAGAACTATTAAAGCAACAGATTCAGACTTTATTCATGTTTGAATAATTGGATTTCTAATCTTTGTTTTCAGAAGTGCTGAGCAACCAAAAGTAAAAAATACTAAAACATGTTCATTATCATATTTAAAATGGGGGATTTTCCAATTCCACATATTTTCAGAGTTCTCACTATTATGTTCTGTTAATACAACTTGGCTTCTTATTCTTTTGACTATCACACTGGCCACAGACCCTATTTTCCATAATTTTACTAATAATCTGGCATAAAGGCCACAATTCTATTTTTCAAATATTTAATTATTAGGGTTATTAATTTTATAAGGAAATTAATAATATTTCCTAACTTATTATGATGGAATACTAAATATTAGAGAAAACTATTATAAAATCTTTTACCAATCAAAATACCTTACTGTATATAGAAAAAACTATAAATGAACATACCTAAAATATGCATTTTAAAATTTATCATTTACACTAATTCTCCTTGTAGTCTCTATATAAAATGCTTATCATCACCACAAACTGGAGGGTATCACATTAGAGCTTTGTTATAACACAAAAACTAGTTAAAGTTAATAATAAAGTATTGGCTTTTAACAAGTGTTCATTAAAAAGAATTCTCTTAAAAGAAAATATATAGAATTAGCTTGCAAGCTAAGCTGATATACATGTTTTCTCTAATTTCTTCCTATATTTTTAAAACGTAAACCTATTTCATTTATTTACTATAAAGTAAGCTATGTGGCTTTTTTGCCATATAATTTCTCTGTCACTCCAAACTTTATGGAATTATATGTATCTTGCATTTTTATAACTTTTTAGCTTTCTTATCAAAGCTGTCTGCTGTTGGTAGCTTCTTTGCCTGATCTGAACCTACCAAGTAGTTCTCAAATTAAAAAGGCAATTAAAATTAATTCATTACTGCTGGAGAGCCTTGAAGAGAGGAAAAAACCACACCTTCTCTGGCTTTTCTGATTAAATGAAAGCTATGAAAACAAATATTTTATCATACTCAAATTCTTATAACATTTGATATAACTATTTTACAATGAAAAAAGCAATCTTATTACCTTCAGCATCAAAAGATTTGCAGGTCCCTTCAGGGCTCAACATGCCGAGCTTCATGAACTGTACAGATGTATTGGGTTTCAGGATAAGGTTGACTCCACCTACAAGAGCTGATTCACACTGCCCACTGCTGATTGCTTTGTAAGCACTGTCCAGAGCAACAAGGCCAGAGGAACAGGCTGTATCAATGGACATACTGGGTCCTTTGGAAATACAAGTTATGAAAAAACAGATTACCAAGTTTATAATTGTTTTCAGTTATCCATCAAACCTGCCCAGTTTGCTTCTCTTATGAGAAAAGGAAGGAGTCCCATTCTTCCTGGATCCCAACCCACAAGAGAAAATGCTGTATCTTTGTCAACAGCTGTATTTCGCATTGTAGTAGCAAGCTGCCCAGCAAAATTTCAAAAGCCCTCAATTATATATTTCACCATCTTAACACTTGTATAAAACTGCCTGGATCCCTATAACTAAATTTAAGAATAACCAACACACAAGATAGTTACTGGTAGTTGCTAATACCGGTATTAAGTTGTAACTTGTAACTCTGAACACTTGCCTTTGAAATCAAAAAAGTAAGAGATTCTGTTAGCAAACATAGCACGCTGACAGCCAGTCATACTGTATCCCAGCAACAGTTCAGGATCTACACTAAATGCTTCGGCAGCTTCTGAGCCACTCACACCAATCCATACGCCTGTGTCTGTGCCTCGAATGGTAGTTGGGTCAATACCTAAAAAGGGGGAAGACATATTTAATTCCCTGTGGTTTACAAGGCAAACAACTCAAAAGAACACCAGCCATATCTGATAGCCAAGTGACTAATGGAAACATGAGATGGATGTATGGACAAGAAAAAAAGACACTTATGAAGGAATTATTGATTGTAATATTTATAATTTATTTGACTATTCAAAACTCTCTCTCAAAAGTTCAGGGTGGCTCAGCTGTAGTTTGTTTCTTTTATTCTATCAATCTTTCGACAAAAAAGAGTTTGGGCCCTACCTTTTTAGTTTTTTTACATGCACATTACAATCAAACCAATATGGCCATGCTAGAGAAAGATGCCAGTGGTTACTAATGACTACTTTAAAAACAGTCTTCCTGTGTCTATTCTGTGCGTGAATAAATCTGAATTAATCAACTTTTTATCCAAACTGTAATCTGTACATTCAGTCCATAGACAATAGGATTTTTGAATAAAGAATTCCAGGCTCTTTTGCTTACCGCCATCCAAAATGGCTTCATAAGAAACTTCCAATAACAGACGTAATTGGGGATCCATGGTATGAGCTTGTTTTGCATGGACTCCAAAAAATGTGGCATCAAATTTGCTGATGTCTTTGAGTTTTCCATTTCTCTTGGGCAGTCCATAAATTCCTGAATTAAACAAGAAACAAAATTATTTCATCACAGTCATTGTGTGGTATATAATTACTGAATGAGAAGGTGTCATTATAAATCAGGTGCTGATTGCACTTATTTTGCATTTCACTATTTTTACATCTTAACAAGCCAAGTAAATATGGAAGCAAGATGTAAGATACTGGTAAGAGCTGTTTATGAAAGCCACAACATCTTTTTTTTTTTTTTGTAAAGACAAAGTACCTTATTATTTTACCAGTATCCAAGCTTTATGCATTGTTCTCTGCTGGAGCACACAACTTGTCATAGATTCAAAAGTAGTTGTACCTAATAAATCTTGACTTTTTTTTTTTAATTTCTATTGTCTGCTAGAGTTGGGGTGACCAATACATTTAAATAAATAATAACTTATTTTACAAAAATAGCTACCTGCGTTTATTTTGGATAAGTATCTAAGATTGGTCCACTCAATAACATCAATATAACTGACATCTAAATACTGTTAATTTGATATATTTTACCATCCATAAAAGCTTCTTTTACTTGCTTAAACTGCCCAATTTGCAAACTACACTGTAGAGAAATTAGAAATTATCTTTTCAATCATCTCAGATTTCCAAATAATGATAAGAGGCCTGGGTATTAGGGGAAAAAAACAAGTTGAGGGGGATGCAGAAACTTTCTAATGAGAATGGAAAACAGGTTGGTTGCCAATTTTTTTACTACCGATTCGGGTGCGCTTCTCAGTGCGTAAGACGCTTCTGCGCATGTGCAGAAGCATCTGGCCAGGTTGGTGGAGCCTTCCACCACTGCTACTCCCAGTTTGGCCGATCCAGGCCGAACCGGCAGCAGCCCACCTCTGATGGAAATGACCTACTTTCTTAATCAAAATAAAATAGGAAATTGATCAAACCGTCTAAAACAATTTAATAATTTATAAAGAATGATTTCATTTGATCCTACTTCTTCTTATTCAATCCAATGCACATAAAGGCTTTTTTTTGGTTTCTTTTTCTACCATCAACTAAGATTATTTAACTTACCAGGTTTCCATCTCCGATCATCTTCTGTAACCATGTCTACTCCATTGATCAAGTTTTCCCAAAATTCCTGCAAATTTTCTGATTCTGGCAGCATCCCTGCTATACCGGCAATTACTATGTCTTCCATTTTTCAATTCTTTTCTGAACAGAAAAAAAAAGCAAGAGTCAGGCAGTGAATATTGCAAAAAGAAAATGGCAAAGTTTTTTTAAAGTTATATTTCACTGCTCATTGAAGAATTAATTTTCTTTCTTTGCATGACAATAGACTCTTTTAAAGACACACTTGAAGGACCGCAGAGCAATATTGTATGTTTGCGTAACCACACACTAAATGTGCGGGTGAATCATTAAAAAAAAAGTGAGGTGCCAAAATTGCTCAATGAATTTAATTACTCAAATAGAGCAGGACTTAGCCTAAGGAGATTATGACCATTGAGGTCTCCTTCCTTCTATATTACAGGGCAGATCCTCGTTTTCTGTTTGCCTCATCGCCAGTAAGCGACATCCAGTACCTCTTGAGCCCAAGAACAGAAGCTGTCATCCTCTACACACTCACAACCCACCACAAATATAGCCTGTGGCTTTGTTTTGAAGGTCTGCTCCAAATTGTCTGCTCCAAAAGCTATCTTAAGCCTTCTTCCAAACAGATGAAGTGCAGTGCTTACTTTCAATCTTACAGTAACTCCTACAATTGGCAAACAGCTCCTGGCCTATGCCTTCCCTCCAGGGATTGGCCACTGCCTTGTGCGGCAATTTCATCTTGCACTCTCGGGCTCTTGTGTTCTCTGATGATGAGCAGCTTCCATTTTGCAATTATCTTGTGAGTGATTCAACAGCGGCCTATTAAGTCAATGAACTTTCCTCAACCCATTCCTTGTGGAAAGTCCTTATGCCACTCAAGCCTTAGATATGCCATTTGGCACCCTTTTAGTTCCTTCCCAGGCTGAGTGAAGCAGGATCCCTTTGTTTTCTATCCTCTTCCCACAGTGCTGCAAAACTTTTCTTTATCTTTTTAGTTGCAACATAAGCAAGCACATTGGAATGAAGTTACCAAGTTTAAGTAAATGCTACTTTGCTTCCGTGAGTTCTTCCTTCTTATAACAATTTCATCGATTTACAGTGGAACATAGGAACAAACAACTTATTCCCTTTGTTTTCATCATTACAGCATTAAAAGTGATGAAGAGATGGAAGGAAGGAGGGAAGATGAGTTTACATTAGTGTCTCAAATAGAACCTCAAAAGAATGGTTGGACTAGAAGACTTCCAAGGTTCCTTTCAACTCTGTTATTCTGTTATTGTATAAAAGCAGGCACGTGTGCAAATAGCTGAGAAAATCAAGGGGGAAAAACCAGGGACCCATGAGGATAGCTCAATTTGTAAAAGGAAAAGGCAGCTACCAGGAAATCGTAAATGAGCAGAGTAAGTGAAAAATGATAAACAAGTAGAATGGGCATAATATTATAGAGCTCTTATGTTTTCAGTAAGGATACTCTGAATCCAACTAATTGTGTTTTAGATAATTATTGCATTCCACTAATTTTTGCTTAGGTGTGCCATGGATTTAATAATAGCTATGGTTATTTTGTTACCTGACCTATTTTGAATGGAATTGATTGAACGATTTCTGTTCAGGATCTTAAAGAGTGTTTTTGAATGGATGAATTAGAGATAATAATAGCAGTTCAATATTATCTGCTCAGTGTCTAAGAACTGATAGAATTTATGATTTAGTTAGAAAAAATAAGAACTGGAAAATAGTGAAATACATGTTTAATTCATTAGTCTCATTAAAATTAGATGAGGCATATTTCCAAGAGTGAATGTACTGAGGTTAACAACTGTAATTAAAATTAAGTAAAATTAGAAATTACAATAGTAGAGTTGGAAGGGACCTTGGAGGTCATCTAGTCCAACTCCCTGCCTAGGCAGGAAACCCTATACCATTTCAGACAAATGACTATCCAACATCTTCTTGAAGATTTGCAGTGTTGGGGCATTCACAACTTCTGGAGACAAGCTGTTCCACTGATTAACTATCCTAACTGTCAGGAAATTTCTCCTCAGTTCTAAGTTGCTTCTCTCTTTGATTAGTTTCCACCCATTGCTTCTTGTTCTGCCCTCAGGTGCTTTGGAGAATAGTTTGATTCCCTCTTCTTTGTGGCAACCCCTGAGAGATTGGAACACTGCTATCATGTCTCCCCTAATCCTTCTTTTTATTAAACTAGACATACCCAGTTCCTGCAACCGTTCTTCATATGTTTTAGTCTCCAATCCCCTAATCATCATGTTTTAGACCATTAAAATGAGTTATAACAATAAGGCAATTTGTGATATATTTGAGAGTTTTGAACAACATACCAAATGACTATGGAAATAGCATACTAGAATAAACAATTTTTATTTAAATTTAAAACAGATCTCATAATCAAAAGTGCATGCTAATAACATTTGGGGCTTGTCAATAAATTTATCAGCAAACCTATGTATATCCTATTTCTTCTGTCAGTGAGTTGCACAAATCCAAAGGCACCTTTATTTCTCTTCAGGAGCAAAGTGAGAGATTGGGAGATAGCCGCTCAGATGTTCAAGCAGTTTCCAGTATATTAGTTGTATTCAATGTAAGCTGTTACAATGGTGACAACTAATGAAGCTACTGTCCATATTGCTTCCATTTACATTGGATGGTCCTATTGGGAATTATTCAAGGAACATCCATTGTGTGCTAGAAAGGGTAGCAGGCAGCGTAAGAACATAGATCTTAACGAAGAATATGAGCATTTTAAGGGGTAAGGCCCCTTTATGCCATCCTCCATCCATAACATAGAAGAGTTCTTTGTGGTTTGTACTACACACATAGGGCACAATTGAAGGGAGAAGTTTTGGCTTATGTGATTCCTCTGCTAAATATGTATGTTAAAGTGTTTCATTGCGGAGGGCATCAGATATTTTTTTAAGTTCCTTTTAAGCAGTATCCTTTAAGCAAAGTTCAATCCCTAGTGTACATGGATGTATCCTTTTCCAGCAATAACACAGAATTGGCTTATCACAATGCTTGCAATGTTTTTCAAATACCTAACCTACAACTTGGAATTTCCTGATGGTCTACCATCAAAGTTCTAATCAGGCCTAAACCTGGGTAAGGGACATCTGGTTTCAACAAAAATGACAGTGGCATTGATTTCAGTCCTTCTATAAAATACTCTTGTTCTCAGGATATAGTTAATTCACTACATCCTCTCACAATGTATTAATATGCTAATAAAATAGAATCACACAACCCATGAGTTGGAAATGAGCAAAACGTCTTGCTTGATGCCCTGTCTCCACTAAACCATCCATCATAAGAAAACATTTACCCGTATTTTTCGGAGTATAAGACACACTTTTTCCCCTCAAAAAAGACGCTGAAAATATGGGTGCTTCTTATACACTGAATATAGCATTTTTTGCCTCCTGAAACCCCACCCCTTCACCAAAATGGCCATACATAGCTTATAGGAGGCTTTCAGAGGGCTCATGGGGGCTGGGGAGAGCAGAAATGAGCAAAAAATAGGTCTTTTTTTGCTCAATTTTGTTCCCCCACCAGCTCCCAGGAGCACTCTATAAGTTTCCTAATGCCCCTTTTTTGACAAAAAATGGGCCATTTTCGTAAAAAAATGGGCCATTTTTTGCTTGTTTTTCCCTCCCTCCCAAGAAACACTCTACAAGTCTCCTAACGGCTGTTCATGGGCCTAAAACAGGCCCATGTTCACGAAAAACGTGAACCATTTTTGGGGGGTTTGCAGAGTGAAAAAACTTTTTTTTTAATTTGCCTCTTCAAAACCTTGGTGCGTCTTATACTCCAGTGAGTCTTCTACTCCAAAAAATATGGTAGATCCTGTTTGAACATCTCTGAGAAAGGGTATTCCATCACTCCTCAAAGTAGTATTTCTTAGCAATTCTTAGTCAAGGAATCCCTCCTAATACTCAACATGAATCCCCTTTTCAATGTGAACATGTTGACCTCTTTCCTGCTCCTGCTTCAGTGGAGAACAACTCTGCCCCCTGCTGCAAAAAAGCAGCCACATATTTGTAGATTGCTATTTCATCTTCCCCTTGTCTTCTCTTCTGCAAGCTACTCATGACCAACTCTTTTAATCCTCACAGGATATGTTTTCCAGACCTTTAGGAGCCCTTCCACACCTTTAGCTTTTTTTCAGAACCAGTTTTCCCTTGTCCCTGTTAAGGTATACTGCTTTAGCCTTCTTGATTGAAGTGGCCACTTTGTGGGGATTCATCTCTTCTTATGGTTTATCATCTCGCTTCAACTTATTTATCTGTTAGGATTTCCAAGATTGATTTTCTGCTCTTTTGCCTGAGTTCATCATAATCTGCTTTTCCTTCAATAGTTATTCTCAAAAAGTTTCCTTAGCTGAGATAGTTTCCTAGCATATACCAGAATAAGCCTATTGCTACTACTGTATAGCCTATAGTCCTGAAAACTTTGGAACTGATTTAGAAATAGTATATCCACAGCCATTGGACAGTGGCCTGGAAATAAATTTCTACAATATCTTTTTTTTTTTTTAAAGATATTGCATCGGCTGGGGGGGTTGGGGGTGGGAGGCACCGTTTTACGGTGGTTCTCCTCCTACCTCTCTGGTCGATCGCAATTTGTGTTGGCAGGAGAACAGAGATCGACCTCGAGACCCCTCACATGTGGGGTGCCTCAGGGGTCGGTCCTCTCGCCTCTCCTGTTCAACGCATATATGAAGCCGCTGGGCGAGATCATCCGTGGTTTTGGGGTAGAGTATCACCTCTACACTGATGATACGCAGTTGTATATATCTACCCCAAACCACCCCAACGATGCCGTAGCGGTGATGTGCCAGTGCCTGGAAGCCGTGCGGATCTGGATGGGAAGTAACAGACTCAGGCTCAACCCGGCCAAGACCGAGTGGCTGTGGTTTCCAGCTGCCCGATTCAACCAGTTGACTCCATCACTGGCCATAGGGGGCGATCACCTTGCCCCTGTGGATGGGGCGTGCAACTTGGGTGTCCTCCTGGATACCCGGCTGTCCATGGAAGATCAAGTGACAGCCGGGACCAGGAGGGCGTTTTACCAGGTTCGCCTGGTACACCAGTTGCGCCCCCTATTGGATCGGGATGCCCTTTGCACAGTCACTCATGCCCTCGTGACATCCCGACTGGACTATTGTAACTCTCTCTACATGGGGCTCCCCTTGAGGTGCACCCGAAGACTTCAGCTGGTCCAGAATGCAGCCGCGCGAGCAATAATGGGGACCGCAAGGTATACCCACATAACACCGCTCTTGCGCGAGCTGCACTGGCTGCCTGTCGTCTTTCGGGTGCGCTTCAAGGTGCTAGTTATCATCTTCAAAGCGCTCCATGGCTCGGGACCTAGCTATCTGCAGGATCGGATCCTGCCCCATATATCCTCACGGCCGATTCGCTCCCACAGAGAGGGACTTCTCCGGGTGCCGTCCACTAGACTTTGTCAGCGGGCGACGCCCAGGGGAAGGGCCTTCTCTGTGGTGGGCCCAGCCCTCTGGAACGACCTTCCCCCCGACATTAGAACAACCACGGACCTCCGCTCCTTCCGTCAGAAATTAAAAACACACTTTTTCCGTTTCGCCGGCCTAGGTTAGTCTCTACCTTTAGGGTTTGGGATTATTAGTTTTAATTAATGGGAATTTTAGTGCAGGGACAATTGAATTGAGTTTAATTTGGTTTTTAACTTAGTGTATTTATTGTATATGTATTTTATGCGTTTTTAATTTTTTCCCTGTACACCGCTCCGAGTCCCCGTCGGGAGAGGACGCGGTTTATAAAAATAAAATTATTATTATTATTATTATTATTATTATTATTATTATTATTATTATTATTAATTCTCACTACTTTTATTCTTATTCAAAAGTTTCAATCAGATTTCCATATTCATGGAAATGAATCCCTGTACAAGGGTATGAATTCTTTACAACATACCTACTCCATCTTCCACCTCTCTTTCAATCTATTCCTTTTGAACAAGAATAACCTTTGTACGTTTCAATCATTACTTCTATATTACCCAGTATTTATGATACTGTTCAAGTGCTGTTTTCTTTTCTGTATTTATTTCTAAAACTTCCATTTGTCACCCACACTGATTTACAAACCTTGGAGTCTGGGAATGTCATTGCTTATTAATTTTTCAATTACCACATGTTGAAGATTGCATCCAATGATTCCCATGGAATTGAAATTTGGAAACTTTTATACAATATTTTATGGCATAAGAATCATAAAACATTTTATAACCTAATATAAAATGTCATAAAACATTTCCTTTGTTAAACTACTGAGATCTGACTGTGTTACACAGTTCAATGGTGGCTACTTTCAAGGCAAATATCTCTCTGAATATCCCCCTGAATTTTGAAGTCCTTTTTCAGTAACATTAGAAGCTCTGCCATTGTAGGCACTGAGGAATTTGGTAAGGAAATATCTCTGAAATGATGACCCAAGGTGATCATGTGAAGTACCTCTATGTAGTGCTGGGCTCAGAAAATTGTTTTGGGTGTTAAAATGAAACCCAAGTTCACAATCATTCCAAATGACAATCTATTTTCCTGGTTACTCAAAGTTTCTTCATTACAGAAATCAAAACTGGCTAGCAGAAGTAATTTTTCCTATTATTATTGTTAACAAAAAGGGAGAAGGAAATCAAATAATTTCAGATCACTCAATATTTTACCAGTAGATCCCAATCAACCTTTTTTCTTACTTTTAATTTAAGGTGCGAAAGACTTATGCTATTAGAAATGAGCTGTTTAACTGTTGCAAGATTTCTATGCCCTATAGAACACAAGGTTATTCCTTATTGGATAATTTTGTTTAATGGTCATTTCCCTTCATGCCCTTTATGAACATCTAGGGACAATGGGTGTCTCTAGCCATCCCTAAAAGCAAAAAACAAGATGGCGTTGCAGTAGGCGCTGCCAATAGAACCAGTTCGGATGCGTGGGCAGCCAAATTACTACCTACTCGGCCAAACCAGTACGAACCAGTAGGAACCCACCTGTGAATACAGGTAGTCCTCAAATTACGTACAACAATTAGTTTAGTGACTGTTCAAAGTTACAGTGGCGCTGAAAAAGTGACATATGACTGTTTTGCAGTTACAACCATTATGATATTCCCATGGTAACAAGATCAAAATTCAAATGCTTGGCAACTGACTCATATTTATGACATTTGCAGTGTCCCGAGGTCATGTGATCACCTTTTGCAACCCAGATTCACTTAGCAACCGTACTACTAATTTAACTGCCATGGTCCAATTTACAACTGTGGTGAGAAAGATCATAAAATGGGGCAAAACTCACTTAACAAATGTCTCACTTAGCAATAGAAATGTTGGGCTCAATTGTGATCATTGAGGACTACATATAATTCCTCTTAAGAAAAGACTATATAATCCAAAAGCCTTCTTGATGAATTTCAATTCAGGGAGGCCACGCTGTCTTAAAGATGGCACATACTTGGCTTTCCCAGAGATTCTTTTCCAGTATTGATCTTTTTCTGTTGCGTTCAATATATTCCTTAGAGTAAGTATACTTAAGTATAACACTTAAGTTACCGAAGATATATTGCCAATCCCGTTGTGACTGCAATTTAATTATAACAGAATGGTGCAACAACTGAATTAAGATTCTGGGTGGAGCAGAATCCAGAACTATGAAATGTGCTCAGCCCTATTATTAGATGAAATTAGGTATTATATTAGCAAATCAGGAAGGCCACACTTGTTACCAGGCTCTAAAACTTTTCTTGCCCTTGTTTTACCTTCCTTTAGCAGGTCACAGAGGCCTGCAACAGATATGATGCTTCTGTTGCTAATCACTGCTTTCTCAAACATAGTAAAATATACCCGTGTTTCCCCAAAAATGAGACCGGGTCATTATTGCTCCAAAAGACACATTAGGGCTTATTTTCCAGTTAGGCCTTATTTTGGGGAAAATACGGTACTAAGTACCGTATTTTCTGGTACTTAGTACCGTATTTTCATACGGTACTAAGTACCGTATGAGTCTGCCTGGCTGACATTCTTAACTGGAGCTTATATTATGAGCATCCTGACAAATCATGCTAGGACTTATTTTGTAGTTGGGTTTTATTTTTGAGGAAACACGGTAGATAATCTGGCAATGTTAACAGAAGATATCTAAAAGAACTCATAAATGCATTTATACAATATGCTAAATTTATGGATTGTGGCTTGATAAATAGTTTGAATAGTTTGAATTGGATAGGAAGCTTGGGGGAGAGATCTATAACATGTCTGCATTCTGGATTGTAAATCTGCAAAAAGCTGGGTATATCAGCATAAAAGGGTGGGACTTAAACTTTGCAGACTCATTCCTTTTGGATGGTGTAGGAATACCCACATATAAGGATGCTGTCTCCCCTGAATCAGGAAACTTAATGGTTCAAAGTATTAAGCAATTCCAGACAGTGGATTAATTTATCACACAGATTATGAATGCTCTTTGCTAACAGAGCTCTTATCTCTAAGGGCTAATGAGTTTGGCTATAACTTATTGAAGGAAAAGAAAGGAGGCAGGAGAGAGCAGCTCAAGTGGAGCAGAATTGCTTGCTTCAAGACCAAAGCAACACTACAAATATAGCAGACCCCATGTCATTTCCACTTAATCAGCTAGTATACCAATTGAAACAGATGATTAAGCAATTTCAATCCCCCAAAATCGGCAGAACATAAAATGATAGGATAAAAGAAAGAGAATTATAGCAATAGAAAGCAAGGATGTACTTCTATGGGTGTAGCAAATTGGGGATGATGGTGGAGGTAGGAATAGTAGTATGTACCATTAATTCAAAATAAAAATCATTTTTAAAAACAATCCTGGGTTCAGATGTTATTTTGATTTGTGGAAATAAGATAAGTCACTGACTGTTTTGCCTTTGACAACTCAATATCTTAGCCAGCCTAGATTTGAAATAAACCACTGATAGATAGGATAGTAGAGGAAGACAGAAAGCAGAGCAAAGATAGCCCATGCATAAGACAGGTGAACATTGCACGTAGCTTAAGTAAATACAAGAAATAGAGACAATAGACAAAGAATGTAGTAAAGAAAGTAGACATTAATTATGCAGCGACTCAGGACAAGATTACAAATATGTACTTGAAAAATTGGTCTTTATAAATCTAAGGATTCATATTTTGATGGAGAACGGATTGCCAGTTTTATACATCAGAGCAGTTTCGGACCATTTGGGATGCTCCCTGAACAAACCAGATGTTGTTCCAATACTGTCACCAATCAAATGAAAGAAATATTGGAAAGATAATGATCCAATACCTCTGAGAAATATCAGTTTGGTGAAAATTGCATTCAGATATTCTTCATATTTACCTTTGCCAAAACAAACATATATTAAAGGGCCATGGGTTGTCCTTGTATAATACAAAATACCTGTGAATATATCCTTTGGGATTTCTTACATTTTCCCAGTGTACCTTTCTTTCACTTCTGAAAGTAAAATATATTACTTCTTTTCCTTAAGTTGATGACTATAATAAATTATCTAGAAATTGTTGTGAATTCCTCTGGTCATGACCCCAAATACTTTGTTGGCCAAAATGAAATGAAGTCCCATCCTTGCACAAATTCCATTTATAGTTTAAGGCTTTTCAACCTTATTTCCTTATAAATAATTAGCATTCTAGGAAGAGCCTGTTGATTTAGACAAAAATAATCTAGTCTAGTCTTAGAATGACCTAGTTATAGTTATAGTTAGTTTATTTGATTTATATACCGCACCCTTTCCCAAAAGGGACTCAGGGCGGTGCACAGGCAATTTAAAAAACATATATAAACAACAATATACAAAATATAAAACCAAATTAAATTAATATCCCTGTGCTAAAAATTTAAATACATTAAAACAATCCCTAAAATCAATTTAAAACAATTTAACTGCAGACTGTGGGCTGGGTGATGTAAGTTAGGCCAGGCCCGCCTGTTGGAAAAAATAAGTTTTAAGGTTCTGGCGGAAGGAGCGGAGATCCGTGATCGTTCTCAGTTCGGGGGGTAAGACCTGAGCAATATATCTGGAAAATTTAAAAAAAGAAATCGTACCAAAGACTTCTGACCAGTTTAATGGATACGAGATAGACAGTATATCACAGTCAGCAGTGAGTGTTGTCCATTCCAAAGGAACTGGCCATTCTAATTTGGAATACTCTGCTGTCCAGGAGAATTAATTTGAACAGTTTGTTAAAAGTTTGTTAATCATCAGGACTATTTGAGCTATCATCTGTTGAATAATGAAGGTGGATTCTTTAAGCAAACTATAGTTTAAATGACATTATCAACTGGTTTATAATAAAAACTATTGTTTAGTGTGACATCTAAATATGTTCAAATATATTTCAAATCTGTTTTGAAGTTGGGCATGACATCTGCACTGATACATTTCAAATCTCTTGCTAGCATGCCTACTTCAGAAAGATTGTTCAACCCAGATTTTATATACCAATCTATCTGTATCATTTTTGTTATGTGTATCCAGTATTTCCATTAATAAACTTGTATTTCCAGAAAACTGAAGTGCTACTATGATATGCAACTTGTTCTAGTTCCTCAATTTGTTGACTGAGAAAATTCACTGAATATAGATTACTTCTCTTCCTGGTTACTTGTGGTTACAAGTAGACCCTAGCACTGTAACCCTAAACAAACTCCTTATGGATAAACTCACTGAACTGAGTAAGACTTATTTCTAAGTTTACTAACCCAGAGCTGGCCTGTTACTGTGCAGCCTATATCTACTTAGAAGCAATTCTTACTGTATACCACTGAACTAGTAATGTGTGGCATGGATTTCAAGTAAGGATAAATAAAATGCAAACAATTAAAGAAAACCACTTAAAAAAATACTTACTGTTGCAAACAGATTAGTACTGCTGAAGACAACAAAACTGCATTTTAATTTATGGCCATCACTGAATGAATTGTTTGTAGACTAGGAAATTAAAGTTTTGTTTCCACTGGCTTTAATGGAAAAAAGGAACTTACGATACTATTACAATTTTATTCTTACTTCCTGTAGCTTTAAAGCAGCTTTCTCCATCTGCAGCTCTTAGATACTGATGGAGCTATGGTTTCCATCATTCCCAGTTAACATACCAAAGAGTTGGATTGGTCCTCAAATTTGGAGTTCTAATGTCCAGAAGATGTAAAGTTCGATATTTGAAAAGTCTGCTTTAAAATGCTTTCAGATTATTCTAAATAACAGCTTTACGCTGTTTAATGTTGTAATTCACTTCGGAATTATTTTTTAAAAACTTTTAATAAGTCAATAATACTTTAAAATGTAATGTATTTACAGGTCAAGAAAAATATAATGGGAATTTGCCATCCATTACCTACTGTTTAAAATAAAGCATGTACCTAAAAGTTTCAGTGTTGCATGCATTTGTTACTTGATAAATGTGAGAACTGTATTTCAGCAGCCTTATTAAAAAGAGTTAATAAAACTATGTAGTTACAATTTTGAATGTCAAATCATGTTTGCATCATTAACATAACTGTAGGCTTTCAAAATCAATGGAGCAAAGATGGTGAGTTGGAGGATACCAGATATATTATAATAGAGAACGGTTAAGTTACACATTTTGTCCAGCAGCAAAAAGATTTCCTTCTGTATCAAACAGAACTATCTTATTTCTCATTATCTTCCTGAGAAGAAGCAAATTAAGGTTGTGAGTAACAAAGAAGATTATCCCATCTCGAAATTCCCTCACAGAAAAGTCACAGAATATTCGTAAATTTCAAGTTTTTGCATTTCAGGTCTTAGCTCTTTCTGCATACTATTGCATGGAGATGATAAGGGCCAGAGATTTTCCTCTAGGGCTTTAGAAATACCGGTAAATATTAGTACGTCAGCGTATCTTGCTTTCCCTGCTTGATACCAAAATGGCTGGATGCAGAGCATTTCCAATGCAGAAAGGCTTAGTTCTCCCCTCATGAAACACCCCTCCCCCTTAGTCAACAATCTCAGAAACTCCCTCTTAATTTTAACGTATTGGCATACGACTACAAAATGACCAAATGACAACCTATCCAGAATTTATCCATGTCATTTTATGGAAGGCAAGAGGGAAGGCGAGATTCCTGAATGGACATGGTCAAACCACAGCCTCGTTTCCAAAGAGCCAAGCCAAACTGGCATCGCTTTAAGTTCAACGGTCTTTGTTCTAAAAGGCATTTTGTGAGGCAAAGCTCATTGTATAATTACAGACTTTCCTGCGCCTCCAAGGCCTCGACGCGCCGCACGCACCCAATCTTGATTGATGTCGCCCCAAATCAGCACAACTTCCATTCAAAAGAGATGCGTTTCAGCCATTCCCCCGGCTTACACAACCCACTTTGCATAAGGAGGCTGGGAAAATGGAACACACTAAGCGATGTGGTGCCTCTCCAATACCGGTTTCCCCTCCCCACGCAGGAGGAGGCAAGAGCGAGGAAGATGGTTGGCCTGGCAAGAAAAGGGCCTCTCCTCGGCGACGGAGGGAACGGATTTGAAGCCCTTCTAACAATGCCTCCATCCTCTCCTCGCCCCCATTGGTGGGATACACCCCCCAGCCCTCCGCCTCCAAGGATAACTCGGGCCCTGCGTGTCCCCCCCACCCGCGAACGCCGTTCCAGCCGCAGGCTCCATTTTAGCTTCCCTCAGTTTCTTTTCATTCACGCCATCCCAAGTTTCGGATGCCTTTTTTCCAAGCAGCGCTAAGCCGGTTACCTGCTCAGGTCCCTCAGGTCGGCCAGGCGGCAGGTCGGTGCTGAGACAAGCGATGCGGCAGCTGCTGAAAGCTGGTTGGCGGAGGAGGCGCGCTTATCCGACTGCTAAGCAGGCACGCAGGTCTCTCGGCTAAATTTGCCTCTTTCGTTCCCGGTGCTTTGGCGCACACTGAGCTCTCTGCGCTCTCCGTTTCTTTCTCACTGTCTCCCTCTAGCTCCCGGCGCCTATTTAAACAGCCACCACCTCCGGTGGCCACGCCACATGGGCTGACAGTTTGCTTTTTTCCTTCAGTCCAATGAGAGCCGGCGCTGGGCCTCCCGGAGCAGATCCTGGGGCGATGCCAGGCCCTGGCTCACGGGAGCTCGCGATCACCGATGGGGAGGAAGGGAAGCCAAGAGCAGCGCCCTGAAGAACACGCGTCGTCTTCCATACCGAGGCCTCGCGAAGCCTGGCCCTAACAAAATGTCGGCGAAGGGAAGGGGGGAGCACCCACACAGCAACAACGTCACTGCGTGGATTTTAGTCCGAGAAGAGGAAAGGATTATTCGAGACCCGTGATAGTGATGGGTAGATTTTGTTTAGATATCCGTCTTTTCCCTCAGGAGCTCAAGGCGGTAGGGAAGGCTAAATAATAATAAAAAGCCGGGCAGGCCGTGAAGTCAGAGAGTTTTGTGGATGTTGAAGTGTAAGAGTGTGCTTAAACGCTAACCACTACATCAGAATGTTCGCCATCCTCTTAAGAGTCTTTACAACCGCATTTGCTTCACCCTCCTCACACATACCCTCCCCTCACCCACCCCACGAAACTTTTGCCTCTCAACGGGGACATGGCAAATAAAGCTACGACCACCGTCTCTCGGTGGAGCGGATTCAGCAGCGCCACCCACGGACTTCGCTAGCCGACACCCCCCTCCTTCAAAGAGTCGCGCCTTTTTCCTCCAGGCCCACTTCGAGAAGGCTGCGTGATGCTTTCTCGAGAGTCACCTGGTGCCGGCGGCTGCAATGGAGTGGCGGCGGCGGCGGACAGGAAAGCCCGCTTGCTGTCTAGAAAGGAGGCTTGCTCATAGGCGGCTTGCCTGCTCGTATGAGAAGTGTGGTGCGGGGTGCACTTGAATTCTTTTTCCCCCAGCGTCAAGGGAAAGATGGGCGGGTGGGAGATGTAACCTTGTTTTAGGAATCACGGAGTAGCTGTGTGTATATACAGTCTAGTGAAGCCTGGAGAGAGAAGCATAATGAATTCCTTTTCCCAGCCAGTCTCCTCTTCGGCAAAGGGGGAAAAAATTAATTAGGCAAGTTTATCCCTTTAGACTTTCGGCCCAGCGCTCTGCCAGACGAGTGTAATTGGCCGCAGGCGCTTTTCTCTGAGGAAACGGCTGGTGTCCTAGGAGATCAACGCCAGTCGCGCTGCTTGCCTTACTACACTCTGACCGAGTTCTTTCTCTAAAACCCGGCTAAAATGAAGTACACAAAAGAACACATTTCTTTCGGGGCGCTGGGTCATTGATAGGAGTGCCCAATCCGAAACCCGAGAGATGTAGGCGTGGTTGCCCTTCCACCAATCCCAGAGGCTGTGTGGGTGTTGCTAGGAGATAGGGTGATATGGTGACTGTATTTAGGGGGACGGGTCTGTTTAGGAAATGAAGCTGTTGGTGATGCAAGAAGAGCTTGTGAATTGTGGCTTATTTCAGGTCATTCACCTCAGAAGAGTACGAGCTTCCCGGGTTACTAACGTTCAGTCTTTCAAGTGGACTCCAGATCTCTTCACTCCAACTCCAGGGATTTTATTTCTGCTGCATGGAAGAATATAGCGCCCAAGAAACGGTTAAATGTCCTTAAATAGTACCGACTGTTTTTACATCTTTTGTCTTTCTAGATTTGCTTCACCTCAGTGTGTAGGATCCTCTGACTAGGATTAAGAATTTGTACTATCTTGTTGGCTGCCTTTGGATTCGGCTGGTTATCTTTTTAAGTGTAGCTTTCTCCATCTCGTTTGTGAGCTCCTAACCTATCCATAGATTTGTGCTTAGCTTGGCCCAAATGTAATACTCCCCACTCTTTATAAAAGCAACACAGGCTCCCCAAGCTTAAACTATAATTAAATGTAGCAGTCTTTAAAGTGCCACAGAACTCTTTGTGATTGAATTTTGTAGTGTAGTAGAGAGCAGAAAAATGTTCAGTCTGAACTTGACAGGCTGAAGAGTCACTTTTTGAAAGATGACGGTACTTATTGGACACTATATTTTGAACATAAGTGGAGTATAGTAAGCTGGGAAAGCACAGTTCAAATCCCTATTTATGAATTGTTTAAGATTTTTCCCTGTATCTCTGAGTTCCTCAGTCTGGTGGCCTTCTGGTGCATTGAAATATAATTTCCACCATTCCCAACCAGCATGGACATCATGCTATGTTAGGTGTGCTTGCATTATGTTGTTATGAAGACTCACTTCTGCTTCTATGAATTATCTGCAGTAGTTTTTTCAAGCATGAGTTTGTACATTTTTATCTAAAATATAATAAATTGCAATTTCAAGGAATTCATTATTTCTTTTTATAATGCACTACTGCTAATTGAATGTATTATTAAAATAAAATAATAACCTTTGTTTCTGCCCATGTTTCAATTTCCTTTCCCCCAGTGATTCTATTTATTTAAACTATTTTACTCCTATTTTCTTTCAGGAACAAATATTTAGATTTTAGGCTTCAAAAGACCTGGAGTCTCTAGTGCAGTTTTCTTCAGCCTAGTGTCCTCCACAATTGGATGATCATCCCAACAGCATGAGACTGGCCCACTGTGATGGCATTCTTGAGCTATAGGCACTTTGAATGGTTAATCATATCTTGTTTATAGTTAATACTTTTTATTATTTTAATTAAGTAATTAGTATATTGCAAGACTGTTGGATCTGTGATCATATCTCTGATGTTATCAGACTCGGAGTATCTTTTCCGGAGTTTCCAGATTGACACTTCTATTAATGCCCTTGGCCAGTGTTTCTTAAAGTGTGATCCTATGACCTCTAAAGGTCCCCCAAGACACTCTTAAGTCTTCAATTTTTATTTTATAATAATAAATTATCACATTTTAAATGACATATCTTCCTCACAGAGGGTTTTTGTGCCAGGCTATGTTGAAAAATTACACTAAAATCCCATCAAACTATCATAGTTGTGAGTAGTAGTAGCGAATGTATCAATTTTAAGTGGAAAGGAGGCCTGAGAACAAGAGGAAATACTGCCCTAGGCCAGGAATCCTTCATCTGAGGCTTACAACAGCCTCACACATATGAAACAATAACCCTCAGAATCCTTGTAATTTTTAAAGTGAAAGTATGACTATTAAATACATAGGAACAATAACAGAAACTGTTTCATTAATGTTTATGATGTTTCAATAAAGGTGAAGTACTTGTTTCCTTTGAAGTGCAGCCCTTGGCATGCCACTCAAAAGCCATGTGGCCTGTTTCAGAAAACACTATATGTAATTAGTCTGTGGAATGCGGAGATGTACAAACCCAGTAAATACCAATAGTATATGTGTTGTCCTATGACACAAAACCTTTATAACACATTTTCTGGATGTAGTGGCCAAATAAGGAGAGCTACCCAATGCAGATGGCTGAAATCAAATACTGGGAAGAGTCCATGTTCACAACTATTGTATAATGATGGAAGAGCAATTGTCCATCATTGTGAAGATTGTGAACCTTAGCAATTATGGTTATGAGCAACCATGGTTAAAGAAAATACAGTATTTTGGGTAGACTTTTACATTTTATTCAATGCAGAAAAAGAAAAATGAGCATTTTTGATATGGGATAATATGAGATTAGCGATATCAATGCAGCTGAAAGACTAATATTTAAACTATTTTATATCTTTAATAAAAACAAAATCTCAGCATACTATACAAAGAAATTTAATAGTTCAGTGAAATCTCAGTCCTTTATATTGTAATTGCGGATTTTAGTTATTCGTTGAGATTTTTGGGGTTTGTTGGGTTGAATGTAAGGTGATTTCTTTTGTTTTAGCCTTGCTTGAACATCAAACTTTGTCCCCTTGACAGCCAGTGGATTTACTTGTGCTTTTCTTGGAGATTCTTCAAGTTGTTTGGGTTCATTGATAATCTGGCATTTTTCTACAAATCAGAAAGATAAAGGACATTAACAGCATTTTTACACAATTCCGATACACGTAATAGAGACCTAAACTGAGAAAAGAGCATTTTTTCACTCCCATTTCTCACTGCCAGCTTTGAAGACAGCTGATGGGATTAAGGTTGGCTTTATATCAAGTCAAATTAGCACTGTGTAGGGACACAAACTTTAGATAGAGACAATGCATTATCTCTCTCTTCTCCCTCCCTCTTGCTCGCTCTCATTCTCACAGAACTAGTAAGGGAGAATATGGCTGTTTACACATTAATATTTCAGGCTATTTTCATATGACTGGAACCAAGCTATTATTCCATTCAATAAAAATACATAGACTAGCCCCAATAAATTATAAGCCTATTAGTTCTCAATGCAATAAGACCATATGCCTGGTTTCTATATTCAAAGACTGGGGTATGTTCAAACCAATGTTATTTCTGAGGAGCAAGCTGGTTTTAGAAAGTAACGTTCAGCTCTGGACTATGGTCTTGTCCTTCACCATTTGGCTGAAAAATACTCTGCTTCTCCCCCACTCACCACGGCTGCCCAACGTTCCTTGTTTTGCAACCTTAGTTGCAAAAGTCAGCTCTTGAATTTATTCCAAGGGGTAGAAAAACTGTGGAAAGATTAAGGCGATACACCATTGGCAAAAAGCTGCTTCTACTTATCCAGTCTTGCTAACTCCTCTCTTGAGAGTTTGGTGTTATTATATTTTATCTTTAAAAAAAAATTATAACTAAAGGTCATGGATGTTCCTAATACTCCTGCGTTCTATTTTGTCCATAATAACTAACCTATGAAATAGGTTGGGTTGAGAAAGTGGCCCAAAGTCATCTGGCTAGCTTACACATCCATATTTTTGAAGCTGTTCCAACTTACAGAGGTTAAAGGAAGGTTACATGTTATCCCTCTTACTTTTTAACTTCTGTAAAATAAAATCCTTCAGGCACTTATGTTCCCTGCTCACCACCCTCCCCTCATAGTAGAATGAGCAATTCTGGCACTTTTATGACATTGTAGTCATCATGTCATTTTGGCACTGGCCTTTTTGTATTTAGAAGAAAGATTATAGATATCCTCAATTACCGTAACAATGACAACTTGAACTAAACTGTAGATATTAGGCAACATGGTTGTACTGCTCAATATCATCTGACCACATAGCATAGCAATGGCAGTTGTGGCCCTTCCAATTGCCTCCATTAAACAAATCTCATGATGTCACTAAGCGTGATGTCATGTGAACACTATTTATAACCTCCTGCCGACTGCCCCACTGACTTTTTTTTCTTAAAAGCCAGCAGTGATGGTCACAAATAATGATCCTTTGACTGTGGGATGCTGCAATGTTGTAATTGTGAGCCAGTTAAAAAGCACCCAGACCGCAATCATATGGCAAAGGGGATGCTGCAATGGCTGCAACTACAAGGACTGGTTCTAAGTATCACTTGTTCATCACTTTTATAAAAGACTGGAAAATGTTTTGCTAAAAATGAAAAATGGTGAAATGATGATTTCTGGACATGACAGAAAAAGGACTGAATAAAGGATCTGAAAGGACTATTTTAATATGAAAGAGGGAACAGGGATAAGGAGTCTGTAACTGCTGTAAAGAAGGTTTGAAATTGTTTCTTTTTTTCTGTAACATTTTCTCTACTTTTCTCTCTTTTCTCTTTATATTTCTATATTTGCCTTTGAACTATGTAAAATTCTCAATAAAAATTACAATACAATACAATAGCAGAGTTGGAAGGGACCTTGGAGATCGTCTAATCCAACTCCCTGCCTAGGCAGGAAGCCCTATACTGTTTCAGACAAATGGCTATCCAACATCTTCTTAAAGACTTGCAGTGTTGGGGCATTCACAAATTCTGGAGGCAAGCTGTTCCACTGATTAATTGTTCTGTCAGGAAATTTCTCCTCAGTTCTAAGTTGCTTCTCTCCTTGATTAGTTTCCACCCGTTGCTTCCTGTTCTACCCTCAGGTGCCTTGGAGAATAGTTGGACTCCCTCTTCTTTGTGGCAACCCCTGAGATATTGGAAGACTGCTATCATGTCTCCCCTAGTCCTTCTTTTTATTAAACTAGACATACCCAGTTCATACAACCGTTCTTCATATGTTTTAATCTATAGTCCCTTAATCATCTTTGCACTCTTCTCTGCACTCTTTCTAGAGTCTCCATATCTTTTCTACATTGTGGCGACCAAAACTGGATGCCATATTCCAAGTGTGGCCTGACTAAGGCATTATAAAGTGGTATTAACACTTCATGTGATCTTGATTCTATCCCTCTATTTATGCAGCCTAGAACTGTGTTGGCTTTTTTGGCAGCTGCTGCACACTGCTGGCTCATATTTAAATGGTTGTCCACTAGGACTCCAAGATCCCTTTCACAGTTACTACTATTGAGCAAAGTACCACCTATACTGTACCTGTGCATTTCATTTTTGTTGCCTAAATGTAGAACCTTACTCTTTTCACCATTGAATTTCATTTTATTAGATAGTGCCCAATTTTCAAGTTTGTCAAGATCCTTTGGTAATTTAAGCCTATCTTCTGGAGTGTTGGCTATTCCTGCCAGCTTGGTGTCGTCTGCAAATTTGATGAGTTCCCCATTTATTCCCTCATCCAAATCATTGATGAAGATGTTGAAGAGTACTGGGCCTAAAACAGAGCCTTGGGGTACTCCACTGCATGCTTCCCTCCATGTAGATGCAGTTCCACTGAGGACTACACGTTGATTGCGGTTGGTCAGCCAGTTACGAATCCATCTGGTGGTGATGCTAATGTCTAACCCACATTCTTCTACTTTATCTAGTAGTAGGTTATGGTCTACCTTGTCAAATGCCTTACTGAAGTACAAGTAAACTATATCGACGGCATTCCTCTGGTCCACTAATTTTGTCACATTGTCGAAGAATGCAATAAGATTAGTCTGGCATGATCTGTTTTTGACAAAACCATGTTGGCTTTTGGTTATTATTTTGTTTGCTTCTAGGTGTTCGCTAATTCATTGCTTGATTATTTTTTCCAGAATCTTTCCTGATATTGAGGTCAGGCTGATGGGTCTGTAGTTTCCTGGATCTATCTTTTTTCCTTTTTTGAAGACGGGAACCACATCAGCTCTTTTCAAGTCCTCTGGTAGTTCCCCGGTGTTCCAGGATCTCTGAAATATATAGTTCAGTGGTTCTGAGATTTCATCTGCCAGTTCCTTCAGAACCCTGGGGTGTAATCCATCCGGTCCTGGTGATTTGAACTCATCTAGGGTAGACAGGTGATCACTTACTATTTTCTTCCCTATTTCAACTTGTGTTCCTTATCTGATTTTTGTGGTGCTGTTTTTCATAGATTGGACTGTTTTATCCCTTTGTGTAAAGACAGATGCAAAAAATGAGTTAAATAGTTCTGCTTTCTCCCTGTTCTCCCTGTTACATTAAGTCTCCATTGATTTGGTCCCTTAGGATTGTTTTAAATTAATATGAGTTCAGAAGGCTATTGACAAAATCCATTGATTAGGTTTTGAAATATACAACCTATGCTCATGAGGCTTTGAAATTGCCAGAAGGGCTCACCAGCAACAGATCTGTGACACTGACCTTCAAACCAAGCTGAGCCTAATGTCTAGTCCTACAATTTGGGAGATTCTTTTATAAGAGGTTGTTCCAGCTTCCTATTTATTCATGATAACAATGACATTTCATAGGCTTTTACTTTAACACTGACCTCAGCAGTCTTCTTTGGACACTATATGGACATCTTGCAGGCGAGCAGCTATACCCATATGGGGTTGGCTCAACAGGGTCCCTGGACCACTGCCCCTTTGGTCTTCCCTTTACACAATATTGCATTATTATATGTTTATCTTTATTCTTTGCTATACTTACTCGCTCTATATTCATCTTGTAGGCTTTATATTGCTATTTTCAGGCTTGGTTTGATTTGATTTAGGGTTCCAGTGCCAGTCTGGGCCCGCCATTCATGCAGGGGAGGAGTGGACAGCTGGGACACGCGTGCTCAGGCATCAACGGCCATGCCACCTTGCCATCCTGACGGGGAGGAGCCACCACCTGAGATGACGTTCCAGACACACGCCCACAGCGGGTATCGCATCACTCCTGCCCCCCCGGGGCTGCCACCTGGCTAGCAGGGGCCAGACTGTACCAAGCTGATCATGAAGGGAAACAGCTGATTGTCAGATTGTGGGTGGAAGCAGGAAACAGAGCGGGATAAGATGGGATGGCCGGACTGCAGCAGCCGTATTAGCAACAAGCAGTCGATAGGAGGAGTGTACACACAAGGGAGGTGTAGCACAATATAAGGTGTGGGTGAACTAACCACGGTAGCACAAACTTTAATTCCTTTTGAATGGTCACTTTGTGCCAGGTCTGCATTTCCAGATAAAAATTCTAATATCAATCTGTGTTGCTGGATTTTCTTACGCAGGGCATTGGAATGTGACATCTAGCCTATCATGGAGGAAAAGCAAAGCATTAAGGAAAGCTGAATGTAAGATACATAGCTGGATGTGTTTGTAAATGGATGTTTGAATGTTAAAAGCCACAAATGTACATATCTAGAGCTAGGTCTATACAGGTAGTCCTCAACTTACAACCATTCATTTAGTGACTGTTTGAAGCTACAATGTCAGAGACACCCAGATGGTTCCGCCCCAGGCGCCTGATGGATCTTGAAAGGTTCCAGAAGGAGCTTGGGCCAATACCTGTATCCTTGACTCGTGCCGCGGCTGAGGACTTAGTGGCAGCATGGTATAGTGCGGCCGCAGGGGCCTTAGACCGCGTCGCGCCTTTGCGGCCTCTCACACGGCGTCATCTCACCCAGGCTCCTTGGTTTTCCGAGGAGCTGAGGGAGATGAAACGCCGCAAGAGACGCCTAGAGAGTAGGTGGAGATCCTCTCGATCCGAATCTGATCGAACACTGGTAAGAGCCCATTTGAGGACTTATTTAGTGGCAATGAGGGTGGCCAAACGCGAGTATTGTGCCACCCTCATCGCATTCGCAGAGAACCGCCCGGCGGCCCTGTTTGGGGTGATCCGCTCCCTCCTTCAACAGAGGCCGCGGGAGTCCTCCTTGCAGGGCCGAGCTGAGAAATTTGGAGAATATCTGCAGGATAAAATCACTCAGATTCGGAGCGAGTTGCCCTCCACAGATAGTGGTCCGGAGGAAGTATCCGATGCAGGCCTTGAGACAATTTTATGGGAAGACTTTGACTTTGTTACCGCCAAGGACATGGACAGGTTGGCGAGGAGACTAAAGGCCACCACATGTTTATTAGACCCTTGTCCCTCCTGGCTTGTACTGGCATCCTGGGAGGAGACACGAGGCTGGCTCCAGGCCATTGTGAACGCTTCTTTGGGTGAGGGGTTCTTACCTACCGTCTTGAAAGAGGCGGTGGTGAGGCCCCTCCTCAAGAAGCCTTCCCTGGACCCAGCATTATTGGCTAATTACCGTCCGGTCTCCAACCTTCACTTTCTAGCGAAGGTTGTAGAGAGTGTGGTTGCACAGCAGTTTCCTTGTCACCTGGAGGAAACTGATTATCTAGACCCGTGCCAGTCCGGCTTTCGGCCCGGTCATAGCACCGAGACGGCATTGGTCACGTTGGTAGATGATCTCTGGAGGGCGCGGGATAGGGGTTGTTCCTCTATCCTGGTCTTATTAGATCTCTCTGCGGCTTTTGATACCATCAACCATGGTATCCTTTTACACCAACTGGAGGGGTTGGGGGTGGGAGGCACCGTTTTGTGGTGGTTCTCCTCCTTCCTCTCCGGTCGGTCGCAATACGTGTTGACGGGGGGGCAGAGGTCGACTTCTAGGCCCCTCTCATACGGGGTGCTGCAGGGGTCGGTCCTCTTGCCGCTCCTATTCAACACGTATATGAAGCCGCTGGGTGAGATCATCCGTGGTTTTGGGGTAGAGTACCATCTGTATGCTGATGATACCCAGCTGTACATCTCTACCCCAGACCACCCCAACGATGCCGTTGAGGTGATGTCCCAGTGTTTAGAGGTCATACGGATCTGGATGGGCAGTAACAAACTCAAACTCAACCCGTCCAAGACCGAGTGGCTGTGGTTCCCGGCTTCCAGGTTTAGCCAGATGACACCATCACTGGCCATGGGGGGTGAAAGTTTGGCCCCCGTGGATAGAGTGCGCAATTTAGGAGTCCTCCTGGATTCCCGGTTGTCCCTGGAGGACCAGGTGGCGGCCGTGGCCAGGGCGGTGTTTTACCAGGTTCACCTGGTCCGCCAATTGCGCCCCTTACTGGACCGGGAGGCCCTTCGCACAGTCACTCAAGCACTCGTGACTTCTCATCTGGACTACTGTAACGCTCTCTACATGGGGCTCCCCTTGAGATGCACTTGGAGGTTGCAGTTGGTTCAGAATGCAGCCGCGCGGGTGATCATGGGAACCTCAAGACATTCCCACATAACACCACTCCTGCGCGAGCTGCACTGGCTATCTGTGACCTACCGGGTGCGTTACAAGGTTTTGATGACCATCTTCAAGGTGCTCCATGGCACGGGGCCTAGCTACCTATGAGACCGTCTACTGCCCCATACATCCCTACGACCGACTCGCTCCCAGGGAGAGGGTCTTCTCCGGGTGCCATCGACCGGGCAATGCCGGTTGGCGGCTCCCAGGGGAAGGGCCTTCTCTGTGGTGGGCCCAACCCTCTGGAACGGCCTACCTCCCAATCTCTGTACCATCTCAGACCTCCGCTTGTTCCACCGGCACCTAAAAATTTACTATTTTCATTTGGCCAGCCTAGCATGATCTACCTACCTACCCTACTGTCTTATAATCAAATCAAAGTTTAATTTATGGGTTTTTAAATTTATTTTAAGCAGGGTATTGATTTAATTTAGTTATTATTTAGTAATATTTTGTATTTATGTATATTTATTTTAAATCCCTGTTCGCCGCCCCAAGTCCCTTTGTGGTGAGATGGGTGCGGGTTACAAATGTGAATAATAATAATAATAATAATAATTTAAAAAGTGACTTATGACCAGTTTCCACTCTTGTGACAGCTGTAACATTCCCATGGTCAGTTGCTCAAAATTTGAACACTTGGCAACTGGCATGTATTTATGGCAGTTGCACTGGACAGGGTCATATGACAACCATTTTTATAAACTTCCCAGATAGCTTCCAACAAGCAAAGTCAAGGGGGAGGGAGAGTTAAATGCCCTTAACAACAAGTAATTCACTTTAAAAACTGTGGCAAGAAAAGTCATAAATGCAGCAAAGCTCACTTAACAACTATCTTGCTTAGCAACAGAAATTTGGGGCTTAATAGTGATCATAAGTCAAAAACTGCTTGTATCTCAAGTAGTGTATAGTACATAGATATGCACATACAATCATACACAGATATGTATATAAAATCATTCAAAGGCCGTTAATATAGTTCAATCTATCTTTTATGAGCACTCTTTCACATGGAAACTTTAATCTGTATAGAACTGATATGGTTCTGTGGGAGCTGAGAATCTGCATTTCCTGATTTGTTACTGGCTTAAACTCGTTTTCCAACAGTTTACTGGCCCATTAATTTTCCTTGATGTCTTGTCATCAAGATGGACATAAAAATCTCAGCTAAATTATTATGGCCTTGCTATCTATTCTTTGTTGCTCTGAGGCCAAGAAATATTTTTAAAGCTGAAATCTGTGAAAAAATATATTTGATGTTGCATAGCAGATGGATTCTGTGCTACAACCAGCTCTCAGTGGTGGGTTCAAATTTGATTTATATCTGTAAACTATTTAGGTTTCTTTGCCTGACATAATAGAACCTTTGCTTTGGCTCATTTCAATGCCTTATTCTCAGCAGTACAAAATGGGAAATACAGTAGGCGATGCCCTTGTGGAAGTCCTATTTCATGTATTTTTTCACTGCTTTTTCTACAGCAATTTATGTACAGACATGCTTTTGCCGCCTCCTAACAAAAAGCCAAATCTGTTATGAGTGAGAGGCATTTTGTTTCCTAATCACAGACTGGAATGCTACTATCACCAGTGTTGTTCTATGTGCATCAGCAGCAATTTTCATCAGAAGGCATAAAATCCTGGAGTGATGACACCATGACATAGTTCTTTTCTATTTTATAATATTTTCTTTTCATTTCATTTCATGTCATTAATTTATTTCTATTATATCTTTATGTTTTGTATTATATTATGGCTTTATATATTTTATTCAGTTACTTCTTTTCTCCATTTTTTAAATCTTAACTTTAATATAGCTGTTACCCTGCTTCCATGTTTTCACCTTGCTGACAAATGATCACAATTAAATAAAATGGACTTTGAAATGCACATATGAGCAGGTCTATATGTGTTGAGAGCTCATCTGACATTTAGCACCCGCTCCATCTGTGCCCATTCATGATCCCTGGCAATAAAATTAATTTTGATCACGCTGCATTTCCCTGAACAACAGAATATAAATGATGAATTCTTACAATCCATTTTGTTACTACTGTTCCTACAATCCAGATAACTCCCTCTTACGTTTAATGTGCTGATTTTACTGGCAGGAACTCTTTAAGTACAGAAATCACACCAGAATAAGTTAATATTTGTACTTCTCTTGGGAGATGAGAATCTTACATAATAGAGAACAAAATTGCATGCATAGAGTCCAAAAGGAGTACGCATCTCTACTGGTTAATATTCTACCCAGCCCTCTCACTGTCTGGTCCTTTACCCACATGATAGGGAAAAAAGTGTTGCAATTCTGACCCATAGAGAAGATTACGTATGACCCAATAAAATGGAGCCAGTAATAATGAACAATTATAAAGGGGGATCAGTTTTCATCATCCAGGTTTAAATATTGCAGCAAAGTATGTATTGCAATTATGACTGTCCCTTATTTTTCAACCCTTTTGCATCTTTTTATAATTCCTCAAGGCTTGGAACTCTAAAAATAAAACCCTAGCACAGTTATTATTCACATAATAATAACTGTGCACATAACTTCAATTATTATTGTTTCATTTGGTCTTTATACTGATGCTATGTGGTTAATTATGTTTGTCAACTAAGTAGCTGTCTTCCAACAAGTAAGGCAAGTCAGTCTGGGAAGCATGTAATTTAATTTATAGGAATTGTGGTACAAATATTCTAGGGCAAAGTATGTACACAATTATGTACATAGAGAACAAATGTCTAACTTAAATTTACTCCTCACAATGGAATTATGTTTTATTTGCTTTTCAATTTGCCTTTAATGTAAATGAATTTTTTCTTGTTTTTGATATCTCTTGCAAGCCACAACTCATTTTGAGCTTTAATTTTTCTAACACAGTTCTTTAGTGTCTATATTCTTCTGTGATATGCTTCTCCTTCCATTTCCTGTACCTGAAATAATTTTCTTTTAGCATTATAGAGGGCTACTCTCTAGTCTCTTTAGATTTCCCCATGTTTATTTCTAGTAGGAATTGTCTGTGATTGCACATACAGTATCTTTTTTGTATACCAAGGCCAAATTGCTCCCTAAGCTAGTTGTTTCTTTACTTTCAACCTTAAGCATTCTAGATCCATACAGTTAGCATGACTTCCTTTTGTGTGTATGTATGTGTATGTTCCGGTATTGGAAGTCACCATAAAATATCTGATTGGAGCATAAAGCAGGACCTCTGCAGTATTGATTGATTTGGATTCATTCAACCAGTATAGGATTCAAATAATTCAATCTATCAATTTTTCAGAAGTATCCAACTATTAATTTTGAAGAACTTTGAACCACTAACTTGGAGATTCCACTTTGCTCTTAACAAGATTGACTGAAGTCCACTTTGGACTATGTCTTTACTTTACTTTATTTTAAATTTGTACACCGCCCTTTTCCCTTTCAGGACTCAGGGCGGTGAACAGGCATCAATAAAAACAGCAATAAAAACATCAAAATATATTAAAATACACTAAAAATGATATTAAATGGGTGGCCTGTTCTAACATCCAGATAAAAATCCCTGGTAAAAATGATTAAAAACTACGCCAGGCCGGCCGCGCAAAACAAGTGTGCTTTCAAGGCCCAACGGAAGAGGCGTAGGTCCGTAATTGTGCGTAGGTCGGGGGGTAGGTCATTCCAGAGGGCAGGGGCTGCAACAGAGAAGGCTCTCCCCCTGGGGGTTGCCAGCCAACATTGCCTGGCCGACGGCACCCTGAGGAGGCCCACTCTGTGGTGAGCGAACTGGTCAGTGGGAGGCATTTGGTAGCAGGAGGTGGTCTTGCAAGTAACCAGGCCCCGTGCCATGGAGCGCTTTAAAGGTGGTTACTAGTACCTTGAAGCGCACCCGGAAAGCCACAGGCAGCCAGTGCAGCTCGCGCAGGAGAGGTGACACATGGGAGTATCTCAAGGCTCCCAGAATCCCCCGCGCAGCCGCATTCTTAACTAACTGGAGCCTCCGGGTGCATCTCAAGGGCAGCCCCACGTAGAGAGCGTTGCAGTAGTCCAGGCGGGAGATGACGAGGGCTTGAGTGACCGTGCGTAGAGCATCATGATCCAGAAAGGGGCGCAACTGGTGTATCAGGAGGACCTGATAAAAAGCCCCCCTGGCCACGGCTGTCATATGATCATCTAACGACAGCCGAGAGTCCAGGAGGACACCCAAGTTGCGGGCCCTCTCTGTGGGGGCTAGTAGTTCGCCCCTGATAGCCAGAGATGGCATCAGCTGGCTATATCGTGACGCCAGAAGCCACAGCCATTCGGTCTTGGACGGGTTGAGTCGAAGCCTGTTTCTCCCCATCCAGACTCGCACATCACTTCGACAGCATCGTTGGGGTGGTCTGGGGTAGAGATGTACAGCTGGGTGTCATCCGCGTACTGATGGAACTCTACCCCGAAACCACGGATGATCTCACCCAACGGCTTCATATAGATGTTGAACAGGAGGAGCGAGAGGACCGACCTCTGTGGTACCCCACACGTGAGGCACCTCGACGTCGACCTCTGCCCCCCTGCCAACACAAATTGCGACCAGTCGGAGAGGTAGGAGGAGAACCACCGCAAAACAATGCCCCTCAACCCCAACCCCTCCAGCCGGCGCAACATGATACCATGGTCGATGGTATCGAAAGCCGCTGAGAGGTCTAACAGGACCAGGATAGAGGAACAACCTCTATCCCGAGCCCTCCAGAGATCATCCACCAACGCGACCAATGCAGTCTCTGTGCTGTGCCCTGGCCAGAAGCCGGACTGGCGTGAGTCCAGATAGACAGTTTCCTCCAGGTGCTGAGGGAACTGTCGCGCCACCACACTCTCAACAACCTTCGCCAGGAAGCGAAGGTTGGAGACAGGACGGTAGTTGGCCAAAACAGCCAGGTCCAGGGAGGGCTTCTTGAGGAGGTGTCTTACCACCGCCTCTTTCAAGGCGGTTGGCAGAAACCCCTCACTCAAAGAAGCGTTGACAATTCCCTGGAGCCAGCCTCGTGTAACCTCCTGGGAGGCCAGTACCAACCAGGAGGGACACGGGTCCAATAAACATGTGGTGGCGTTCAGCCGCCCCAGCATCCTGTCCATGTCCTCGGGAGTCACAGGATCAAACTCTTCCCAAATAACTGTCTCAAGACCTGCCTCCGTCAGCCCATCTGAACTAGTCCAATCGGAGGCTAACCTGTCCTAAACAGGGCGGCAGGGCGGTTATCTGCAGACATGATAAGAGCGGAGAAATAGTTCCGTTTTGCCGCTTTTATCGCCACTAGGTAGGTCCTCAAATGCGACCTTACCCGTGTTCGGTCAGATTCGGAGCGGGTGGTTCTCCAAACGCTCTCTAGGCATCTCCTTTGACGCTTCATCACCCTCAGCTACTCAGAGAACCAAGGGGCAAGGGTGGATCGCCGCTGAGTAAGAGGCCGCAGAGGCATGACCTGATCCAGGGCCCCCGTGGTCACACTATTCCAGGCAGCCACTAGGTCCTCAGTCGAGTCGCGGGTCAGGGTCTCCGGTATTGGCCCAAGCTCCATCTGGAACCTCTCAGGGTCCATCAGGCGCCTGGGGCGGAACCATCTTACCACTTCCGGTTCCGCCTCCCCGCGGTGGGGTGTAGCGGTTGGAAAGTCCAGCCAAAGGAGAGAGTGATCTGACCATGACAGGGGTTCGATGACTATTTCCCCTAAACCAAGATCACTCAACCACTGGCCAGAGATGAAAACTAGGTCCAGCATGTGTCCCCCAGTGTGGGTGGAGTCATGAATTAACTGGGTCAGGTCCATAGTCGTCATGGAGGCCATGAACTCCCGTGCCGTCTCAGATGCTTCGCCTATCGATGGCAGGTTGAAGTCCCCCATGACTAATAGTCTGGGGGTATCAACCGCCACCTCGGCTATCACACTGAGAAGGTCGGGTAGGGCTGCTGACACGTAGCGGGGAGCCAGGTACACAATCAGCAAGCCCAACTGCCTTCCATGACCCCACTTCACACATAGAGACTCACAGCCGGCTGTCTGCGGCAGAGTGGTCTCCCTCGGAAGTCAGCTTGTTTCTTTTAGTTTCTTTCCATTTTTTGTCACTCTTCCCATCTTTGATCTTTATTTTTGCCTATCAATGTTTCCCCCCCTTATTTTAATATTTTCATGGAGTACGGCTTATAATGTTCTGACAAGATTGAGAGCTATCGGGTAGTAGTGTATAATACCAGAAGGATCATGCATGTCAGACAGGTCTTAGTGAAAAAGCCATATTAAGTATATCCATCAATTTATTTAATATAGTGAGAAAACAGAAAATGAATTGTATACTGGATATGTCATCACTCAGGTCAACAAGGAGTAGATAGCAAGGCCACAATGAGCAATGGAATTCAGAAACTATGTAGGATTGCTGAAGAACAACTACTACAGACAAACTTTACTATGTTGGGGTTAGGGACATTTTGGGCTGCTATTATAAATTGGAGCCAACAAAGTAAGGCTGCATAAAATGAATGTTTGAACTGTGGAAAAGCATTTATCCAGACTCAAATGTCACTGAACAACAATTAGCAGATCAAAGGAAATCCATTACCAGAAATAAAATATTCAGGGATGCAGAACTGGAGGGCAAAAAGAAAAATTGTGAAAATAGAAAGACTCCCAAACAATAGTAGAATAGTAGATGGAACTCAGATAACTACAATAGGAAATATAGAGGAAATAGCTGATATGAACTATAGAAATGGTAACTTAGAAGAAGTAATAATAACAGAACCAGGAGAGGCAAACACTGAAACAACCTATGAACTGACCTCCTGAGAAGAACAATTAAAAAAATAAAATAGTGGCATATGAAGAATTGCCAATAAAAGGACAAAGACTGGCAGCATTGTGTCTCCAAAATATCTGTCACTTATTCTGAGGAATGTGAATGAGGCACTTGCAAGAATTAAACCCACGTTTATCAAACAGTCCAATTAGCTTGCCTGTAGTACAGCAGTAGTGATTAGAAAAATGGGTATTGAGTTGGAATTAGAAAACAAAAATGAAAATTATATTCAATCCCAAACTGGAAGATCATAGTGGAGACCAAGAAAAAGAAATTCAGATCAGAGGTGAAATCTAGCAGGTTCTGACAGATTCTGGAGAACCAGTAGCGGAAATTTTGAGTAGTTCGGAGAACCGGCAAATACCATCTCTGGCTGGCCCCAGAGTGGGGAGGAAATGGGGATTTTGCCAGTATCCTTTTCCCCAAGAGTGGGGAGGGAATGGAGATTTTGCAGTATCCTTCCCCTGCCACGTCCACCATGCCGTGCTCACATAACTGGTAGTAAAAAAATTTGAATTTCACCACTGAATCAGATGCAAATAATTTAAAGAACACAAAAGAAAAAAAATTGAAGAATGTAAGGATCAAGATCAAGAAAAATCAGTATTTCAATTAGACCAGAGGAGATTCTACAAAATATACTGTAAATGGCGAGAGAAATTCTGAAAATGAAAAACCAACAAAAAAGAAAACAATACAGTTTTGCAAAGATTTATCAGAAACTCAAAAATGCTACAATAAAAATGTTGGGTTGGGATAAGAATTTGAAGACGAGTTTAGTAAAAATCAAATTCAAGAAATGGTTATAAATTAAGTGAAATGTATTAAAAACTGTACATCTCATGGAAATTATCAGTTGTATGGCTTTTGGCTTAAATATTTGAGTAGTTTAAATCCAATTATCTCTGAATAATAATAATAATAATAATAATAATAATAATAATAATAATAATAATCATCATCATCATCATCATCATCATCTTTATTGTCATTGTAAAAATTACAATGAAATTGGTTTTAACTTCACTGGTGCAAAATTATAACAGAAACAAAAAAGAGAGTAAAGAAAAAAGAAAAAACTAGCATGTGCATGGAGTGATTGCGGTTGAATTTAAAAGTCTCACAGCCCATGGATAGAAGCTACCTTTAAACCTGTTCGTTCGGCTGGCTATACTTTGATATCTTCTGCCTGATGGTAGAAGGGCAAAGAGATACCAACCAGGGTGTGAATCATCTTTGAGAATCTTCCTTGCTCTGCTAAAGCAGCGAGATCTGGCGATGTTATCCAGTGATGTCAGAGGGCAACCGATGGTTTCTTGTGCCGAATTGATCACTCTCTGTAGTGCCTTCCTCTCCGCAACTGTTAAACCAGCAAACCACACTGTGATACAATATGTGAGGACACTTTCTATGATGGACCGATAGAAAGAGGTCATCAGCCGTTGTTCCACCTGATTTTTCCGCAGGACTCTAAGGAAATGAAGTCTCTGTTGAGCTTTTCCAATCACCAGAGACGTGTTGTTTTTCCAGGTGAGATCTTGGCTAATAAGCACTCCTAAGAATTTAAAAGAGGAAACCCTCTCCACACAGCCCCCCTCGATATACAGTGGGGCAGGTTCCTCTCTGTGCCTCCGGAAATCTAGCACCATCTCCTTTGTCTTGCTAGTATTTAGATGTAAGTTGTTTCTTGAGCACCATGCGGATATCTTCTGGACTTCTTCCCTGTATGCTGATCCGTCCCCTCCAGTTATGAGACCCACCACCGTTGTGTCATCTGCAAACTTTATTATGATGTTGGATGGATCAGAGGATATGCAGTCATATGTATACAGTGAGTAGAGGTAGGGGCTGAGCACACAGCCCTGAGGGGAGCCTGTGCTGAGCTTCAGTGTGGAAGATGTAAAGGACCCAACCCTTACAGTTTGTGGACGATCGGTCAGGAAGTCTTTGATCCATTCACAAGTAAGGGGAGGGAAATTCAGGTCAGTCAACTTTTCAATGAGAATGCCTGGTAGGATGGTGTTAAAGGCCGAGCTATAATCTATAAAAAGCATTCTGACATAATTCCCAGATTTCTCAAGGTGGCTCAGTGCGATATGGAGAGCAGTGGTGATGTCGACCTGTTGTTTCTATACGCAAACTGGTATTGATCAAAACTTGGTGGAAGACAGGACATGAGGTGTTGTAGGACCAGTCTCTCAAAGCACTTCATCACTATAGACGTCAGTGCAATGGGTCTATAGTCATTCAAGCTTTTTATGGCTGCTATCTTTGGAACTGGGATAATGGTGGCTGCTTTCAAGCATGATGGGACTCTAGCCTGTTTCAGGGAGAGGTTAAAAATCCTTGTCAGAACCCCTGCTAATTGGTCAGCACAGATTTTTACCATTTTCCCCAACACCCCGTCTGGACCTGCAGCTTTGTTGGGATTTACAGCCTTCAGCTCAGCTCTCACTTGATGTTCATCCAGGGTGAGTGGCTGGATGTTAGAGGGCCTTTGGGATAAAGCCACAGAGACTGGTTTTTTTACCTCAAAGCGGGCGAAGAAGCTATTTAGCTCCTCTACTAGCAGGGCATCAGCATTGGCTATTTTTTTTGTATTGCCCTTATAGTTGGTTAGGTGTTGTAGTCCCTGAATGATTGAATGAAAATTTGCATAAAAGACATCAGAGACTGGTTAGTACCTGGCAAAACCTATCCGATTTAAAATGACCCAGCAAAAGGGACACGAGGAAACCATAGGCCAATAACATATTTGTCTACATTGTTTAAGTTACTCATAAGCATTATCATTGACTATATCCAAGGTTGTTTAAAAGAAAATAACATCGTCCCAGTAGAACAGAAAGAAATAAAAAGAAAAAATAGAAGTACAAAAGATCTACTTCTGATTGATAAAATGGTTTTGGAGAATTGCAAAAGGCAAAACAACAATTTACATATTGTCTGCCTTGATCATAAAAAGGGTTTTGCTATATCATTACATAGACCATCAAATTTTGCTTCAACAAGAACATTGCAATGTTTATAGAATGAAGTAGCGGAAAACAGAATTGGTAGTTGGAAATGAAAAATATAGGCTTAAAAATGAGCAGAGGCATTTTCCTGGATGATTTATTATTACCCTTATTATCTGTGATTGCTATGATCTTATTTTCAGTGTTTTTGAAAAAAATCAAGTTTTGGTTATAAAACAGCAAAAAAAAGTACAATATCACATTTCTTTTATATGGATGATTTGATTTGAAGTTTTATGTAAAATCAGAAATCAAAGCCAGTCACGGACAAATACAAAGAATGTTAGCACAAATATAGCAATAGCATTTGACCTAGAGGAATGTACTATAGTAGCCATAAATCAGGGTAAAAGCACAAATAGTAATGGAATTGAAATGGTGAATGGTGAAAACATCAGGAGCCATCAGGATGAAATTTCTAGGCATTTTACAGTTAGAGATACTACAATAGAAGACAAAGAATTAAAGAAGATCACAAAGTATCAAGATCTGAAAATTGAAGTTGAAGGATTATGGCATAAATTGGCCATTGTGGTCCCAGTGATTATTGGCATATTGGGTGCCATGCCAAAAAAAACTTAGATGGCACTTAGGAAATCTGCACATTGGCAAAATGACCAATTTTCAGTTACAAATGTGACATTGTTTGGATCTGCACATATACACTGATTCACTACAACATCCACATTTTTTGGGAAGAACTCAATGCCTATGAAGGCCGATACTAGCAAAAGAGCTGGCAGCTGTGATTTCAAATAAATATAATAATGATTGTGTGACTAAATATTATAACCTTTAACAACATTAAACAACCTCTGTGTTAGGATATTCAGCCTTATATTGGTTTGACAATATATATGAGCCTATGTTCTTAAGGAGTTATGTAGCTTTAAGAACTGTCTTAACTTCTGATTGGCTGTGCTTATCAGCTCTACCATAAAGGAAGCTCAGAATCACAGTCTGTTCCCTTTTCGATTCCCTTTGATTCCTGTGCTGAGGAGCTGAAACTGTGAAGACTGGAGGAGGATTTGTTTTGCATCACTGTAAGATAACTCTGTTGGGTGAAGGACTGTTATTATTGTTTGAGAAGTTAGTCGGAAGAAGTATTTTAGTTGCTACAAAGTAAAGACTATTTATTTTCTTACTGTCACTGTTTTAGAGTTTGTTTGTGGTTACAGCAACGTATCTCTTTACTGTCCGGTGTATTACACTATTCCACATTTATTTGCTAACACTGGTTAAGGGACCAGAGTTGAACACTGGTTCTGAACCCAGAGTAGCTAACAATGGTTATGGGCCGAGGCTGCACAGTGTAATACCGGTTAAAGTTATAGAGAAGTTGCTGAACACAACAAACTATTCTGGTGAAGATGGCAGAAGTCCAGGGTCCAAATTTGTCAGTTATTAGTCAGCTAGATGGCACCAACTACGTTTCCTGGTCCACCAAGTGCAGTCTGCTGTTGTGCAGAGAGGGGCTATGGGAGGTTGTGGCGAATCCACCGGACGTGACTGCCTCGAGGGCGGATAATGACGAAGATGCCAGAAAACTTGCAGACTTTAAGCAAAACAACGAAAGGGCACTTTGCATCATAGGTTTAACGCTTGATGATACCCAGCTAGTTCATATTTGGGGTGAAGTTTCTGCTGCAAGATGCTGGGAGAATTTAAAGAGACTGTATGTTCGTGACACTGTGGGAGCACACATACATTTAACCCGAAAACTGATCTGAGTTATATTCACACGTTTGGGTCACCAGCATGGGTGCATATACCATCACATTTAAGACATAAGGGGCAAAGTAGAGCTCAACAGTTGATCTTTGTTGGTTACAATGCAAACCATAAGTCATACAGGTTTTGGAAGAAAGGCACAACGAGGACGGTTCACAGTACGAATGCAAAGTTCATGGAACATTTAAACTGGGAAAACTGGAGAATGGAAAGGAAATAATATTTGAGTCAAAAACTGAAAATACTCAAGTAGAAAAAGAAAAAGCAGTAGACACTACTCAGAAGGAGGTAGGAGAGGAAAAAGCAGTAGAGACTACTCAGGAGGAGGTAGATAAGCAGGAATATATAAAGGTGGAGAGTTCATCCACTAGTCCTGAACTACCGAGGAGGTCGAAAAGAGAAACCAGGCCACCTGATCGTTATCAGGCGACTCTGGTCTATAAGAAAAATAAAGGTTTCAGCAACATACAATGAAATAGCAACATACCCAGAGGACGATCAGACGATGTGGAGAGCTGCGATGGATAAGGAGGTGAAACCATTAAAGAATCTGGAAGTTTACGAGTCAGTTGCAATACCACAGGGGGGAAAAATATAAAGTGAAGACAGGGAAATCAAGAGAGGTTACATATAAAGTATGATAGATGGAACAGGAATTTAATCAGTCTGTAACTGGTTATAACGAAGGGTATGCAACAAGGCAAATACTCTCAGGGCAAGATTAGTGTGGGCAGCTAAACACAAGTATGTAATCAATCACTTGGACGGAGAGATGGCATATCTGCATGCACCATTAAAGCATTTTGTACTCTAAAACCGATCTGCTACGACTGCGAGAGTCCCCGCTCTCGCAGGTTTGGCCCTCCGCTTTAACGAGGGCCCGCCTTGATGAAGGATTTATTAATCTGGAGAGGTGGGCGAAGCGCGGCCTTAGGGGTTTTTCAGTTTCTAAATTATTGTCTATTTTAGGGGGTACCAGGGAGGGGGGAGGGTATAAGCAGTTAGGAAGAGAGGGCCAGGCCGGCAGTCGGCGGAGGGTAGCGGAGGGATCCGTGAGGGGGGGGGGAAACACGAGTCGTCCCTATGGAGGGCATTTCCATCCCGACGGTCGTGGGGAGAGGCAGGTCCGAGGGGAGGCAAGTTCCATCCGGTTGGGGGCACGCAGCCGTTGGTTGCATACGGTTGGGTGTCACAACCCCTGCAGGCTAGGTGGTCAGGGAATACAGAGCCAGGGCCTGAGGCTGATGTTTGCAATGCCAGGTCCGTTGTCAACAAAGCCCCCCTCATTTGTGACCTTGTGTCAGAGGGGGAGCCGGACCTGGCAGGAATCGCGGAGACCTGGTTGGGTCACGAGGGTGGACTCCCCCTCGTTGAAATGTGCCCACCAGGTTACCGCGCTTTTCATCAGCCTCGGACCCTAGGCAGGGGTGGTGGGGTGGCGGTTATTGTAAAGGAAGGTCTTGAGCCGAGAGAGACCACTGTGCCACAGACCACCGGTTGTGAGTCCCTTGCGTGAAGTGGGGCCTAGGGAGGCAGTTGGGCGTGCTGGTTATATACCTGGCTCCCCGCTATGTAGCAGCAGCCCAGCCTGAGCTCCTGGAGGTGATCGCTACGGTGGCAGTGGAGACCCCCAGACTCTTAGTCATGGGGGACTTTAATCTGCCATCGGTGGGCGAATCATCCGAGGTAGCTCGGGAGTTCATGGCTTCCATGACGGCCATGGACCTGACCCAATTAATTCAAGGCCCCACCCACGAGGGTGGACATACACCGGATCTCATCTTCGTCTCTGGCCAGTGGAAAAGTGATCTGATTATAGGGGATATAGCCATCAGACCACTCACTTCTCCGGCTCGACTTTCCAACCGCTACTCCCCTCCGCGGGGAGGCGGAACCTGAGTCACCAATCTGGTTCCGCCCCAGGCGCCTGATGGACCCTTAAGGAGTTATGTAGCTTTAAGAACTGTCTTAACTTCTGATTGGCTGTGCTTATCAGCTCTACCATAAAGGAAGTTCAGAATCACAGTCCGTTCCCTTTTTGATTCTCTTTGATTCCTGTGCTGAGGAGTGTATTACACTATTCCGCATTTATTTGCTAACACTGGTTAAGGGACCAGAGTTGAACACTGGTTCTGAACCCAGAGTAGCTAACAATCTGCCTATCCCAGGTCCTTGGGAAGCACTCAATAAATAGTCAAAATGCCAAATCCAGTCTAAACATCTAGCTAACTATATGACAAATCATCATCAAGATCTCATGCTACTCAGATGCAAAGTGATCTATTACTTTTCAGGTCAATGATTCAGAGAATGTCCACATTCAATCTTGATGTTCTTGCTTTTCTCTAATAGCAACATGAACATGTCCCATAGATTTTATATGGTGTGTCCTGATAACATTGTCTTCATTTCACTATCGGGCCACATAAACAATACCTTAAATAAGTACTGTTCCTCTTTTCACACAATTTTTGCCATGGATACAATATGGGTTACTCACTGAGCATTTGGTTGCATGACATGAAGTTGGAACATGTGCTTCTGGCTGCCATAAATATATCCTCTCCTTTCCAGGCACTGCCCTCCATAACCATTTTGATTTGAATTGCAGGTGAGACCAGATATATGGCTTCCACAGATATACCTTGTCAGTGTGTGAGAAATTATGAGCTGGTATAGTCATAACAACAAGTCAGCCAATAGGTACTATTTGGTGAAGCTCGGAGCCTGGGCATGGTTTAAGTTCACTGGTGTGTGTGTGTGTCTGTGTGTGTCTGTGTGTGTGTGTGTCTGTGTGTTCATAGAAAGATATTGGATAAGGTGAGAGGGAATTCTCCAATGTTTCTTACAGTGCTCTGAATCTGTGAATTTTCACATGGAATACTTTTGAACACAGCTTTAGTGCTATTTTGAAAAAGCATTAGACTTTTTTCAAAAATATTAAAAAGTAGTCTGGTTAACAAGCCACTAGTGTGAGACAGGGAGGGTGCTCTCTCTGGAAGACTGGGAGAAATCCTTCCTACTCCATCCCACAACTCCACAATTGTAATTTGTCTGGAAAGTCCAGCCAATTGGAGTCACACATTTGTGGTGGAACATGTCATCTGCCTCTTCCATTCGCTTTGCTACATTCTATATTGCCTATATGCAGGACCTGAAAGCAAGATAAGAAGGTAAACACTATTCCCAAAGCAGACTACCTAATGCCAAGTCCTCCATAGTAGGTATATGAGATAGATCAGAGGTTCCCAAACTTGGCAACTTGAAGACTTGTGGACTTCAACTCCCAGAATTCTCCAGCCAGCTCTGCTTGAAGTCCACAAGTCTTCAAGTTGCCAAGTTTGGGAACCTCTGAGATAGATGAATACCAAGCTTCAACATAAATCTTCTCAAAATCCATCTGTAGATGGTATCAAATACTAGCCCAAAATGTTGTTCTATGGCATGAAATTGTGGACATTTGGCAACAGTTTTATTTTAGATAGATGTATCCAAGATTAGGAATTAGTGTTTTTGTAAAATTGCCAGATAAGTTTCACCAGTTGAAAAAATGAAACGTTAGGAAAGTTGCTGTAACATTTACATGTGCAAACAGTCTTTATCAATAGGTTCTTGACCTGTGTATCTCTTCTTTGCTTAGTTCACAAAATCTTTGATGCAATAGATGAATCAATACGTAGTATCCCTGAAGCTCCATATTACCCTCCCCTTGCTACCACATGGCTGCCAGCATACGTAAGCATTATGTAACTACTGTTAAATGGGAACACAGTGTGAATCTGTAATTCATGATATATTTTCTATTTCCAAAAACTTCTCAAAAACGTTTGCAATAGTAACTAACAAATTAGAGTCTTGGAGCTATTATAGAGAATCATCTGCAGAGAAATTGTCCAATTTGTAGAAATCTGATAAATTCAGGTAATAAGCATAGAGTGATCAGTAAAAGAAAGAGACAAAGTGAGGATGAATTTTAAGTCTAATATTGGAGAGATAAATGCTTAGTTGGTTCATATAGGTTCAAAAGAAAACATTGTTCATCTGGTGAAATAATAAATTATTTTAAATGGTATAAAAGAAGAAAAAAGCTATTAAATATTAAAATAATCAAGTTATCTGGATAAAGATAATTAAAACAGGTTGAACAGTATTTTCTACACATCTTGTATATATGTATTTGTGTGTGGGGGCTGTGGAATATGTATGCATTCATGCCAACTTGTTTTTCCCGGGTGGGGGGGGGCACACAAAAAGTATCAAAACATTCCATCAAATCATAGCAGAACTACTCTATAAAGTTTTGGTAAGACCATACTTAAAATACTGCATTCAGTTTTGGTCACCCCGATACAAAAAAAATGTTGAGACTTTGGAAAAAGTTCAGAGAAGAGCAACATAAACAATTAGGGGTCTAGAAGCTAAAACATACGAAAAATGACTGCAGAAACTGGGCATACCTAGTCTAGTGAAAAGAGAGACCAGGTTGACATGATAGCAGTCTACTTCCGAATAGTGAAAAGAGTAGTTACCAGACTTCAGCTTTAAAGGACATTTTGTCACATGTTCTTATCACTTAGGAACACCAGACCTGGATTATTATACAGCAGAAAGAAGATGGGCTGTAATCAGTTTAAGTGTAGGAAAGTATACCAAAAGAGCACCCAAGAATACAACTAACACTTCATTACATTTGGATATTGTGGAATGTCCAAGAAATCCACGGGGGAACCCATTAGAGACAAGTATGCTGTCTTCCAGAAAGTTCCACAGAATATTTTGATCTATGTGTAGATGCCACAGATTCTGATCTATCTGTAGTCAATGATTAATTGAGCACATAAATGTGTTAGTTTCACACTCAGTGAAACATTGAATTCAAAGGTGGTGAATATGTAAAGGAAATGAAGAAAATACCAATGGAGTGTGCCATTGGTAAAATAGAGAAATTTGGGTTTCAAGAAGCCATTGTGCTACATTTGAATTATATTATTGAACTTAAATAACCACGGCTTTATACATTATACATACCTTGATCAATGTTTTTGGGGCTGAGAACTGAAGGACTTGATCCCATCTCTAACATTTGCCAAATTTCCTCCAAGGAACTAGGAGCACTAGACGATAACAGACTTTGCTGGGATAGGCTTGGACTTTCTCTTCTGAGATGTTGAGGTTGCTGTAGCACAGGGGCTTTAGATACTGAGGGATCTGCAGTGAAGTTTCTTGAACATGAGTCTAATCCAATCTGTGGAAATGACCAATGCCTGAGATCAATGTCATGTGGAAATAGAGGAGAAACATTACAAAGTATAAAAATGGAATAAAATTTTGAGTAAAAATTTAAGAAAATGGAACAGAACATATTTTGTAGAAATCAATGCTGTGGTTTTCAAATTACGTGGTCTTTTCACTGAAGAAGCTTCTTGCCCAGACCACTTCTGCATTATACTTAAAGCTCTCAACAATAATTTGGTAATGCAATTTCAGTGAATCACCTTCGTATGAGCCTTAAGTTTTAATTTCTCCATATTCTGCTACATATACCGTATTTATCGGCGTATAACACGCACTTTCCCCCCCTGAAAATAGGGGGCAAATGATGTATGCGTGTTATACGCCGATATGCGCGTTATACGCCGATATAAGGTTACATGGACCCGGGAACCGTAAGTCCTCCGCGTTCTCAAGGTGGCTGCGCTGTCTTCTTTTTCCCTCAGCGAAGCGCCGCGGCCGTCTGCTCTCTCTCTCTCTCTCTCTCTCTCTCTCTCTCTCTCTCTCTCTGGCGGGCAGGCAGGAAAGCAAGCAAGGCGGCTGGAGGAGGAGGAGGGGAAGGAGGAGGAGATGATGGCCCCGGAGGCACGGAGCTCTTCCCCGCGGTGGGCGCCTCCTTCTCCGCTGGCAGATAGAGCAAGGTCGAGGGGCTTCCCCCCTTTCCCCACTTCCCGGCTGTTTCGCCGCCGCCACCGCCGCCGGTTCCAGCAGCAGCAGCAGCAGGAGGAGGAGAAGTAGGAGGAGATGACGGGCACGGAGGCACGGAGCTCTTCCCCGCGGAAGAGGAAAGAGCCACCGAGTCAGTGAATGAGTCTGGGAAGCCAGAGATAGCAAAAAGAAAAAGAAAAAGAAAAAAGGAGGGTGGAAGAAAACTGATCTGGACTCTTGTTAGCGAGAGGGAAAAAGAAAAGAAAAAAAAGAGCGCTCGCAAGGGGAAAAGCATTCAAGGAAGAAATGGCGAGAGAGGTTTAAGAGAATCTTCACGTTGTCCTCGAGAAATTCAGGGATTTAAAGTTTAGGGTCGCCGAACTGCTCTTTGCTTTCCTCCCACCCCGCCACATCTTTTCGATGGCTGTAATATCTTCTGGCTGTTTTTAATTTCATCTGTCTCCCCCCCTCCCCTCCCCGGGAAGAGGGAGGGAGAAAGAGCAGCTTTTCTTGGGTCAAATTTATTTTTCTTCCACCGAAGGGGGCATGTCCATCGGTTCTTCTGACAGCTTTCCCCCCCTCTTGCTCCTACAAGGAAGCCAACCCGAGGATAATCTTGAAATACACCAGTTCCCCCGGATTTGCTGCTGCGGGCGCCTCCTTCTCCGCTGGCTTCTCCCCTTTCCCCACTTCCCGGCTCTTTCCAAACCTCGGGAGCTCGCCGAGGGGCGGCGGCAGCGGCGGCGGCGGCGGCAAAACAGCCGGGAAGTGGGGAAAGGGGAGAAGCCAGCGGAGAAGGAGGCGCCCTTATTTTGCTTCAAAGTTCTTTATTTGAAATTTAATTTTTTTCCCTGAAATTTCCCTCTTAAAATGAAGGTGCGTGTTATACGCCTGTGTGTGTTATACGCCGATAAATACGGTATAAAGGACTACACCAAGAAATACACACAGAGGTTACGGCAAAATGAATGCTTTTGCAGTAGAATAAACAAACATGACAGCTATATTGTTATTTTTTCTTCAAACAAAATTAAAGTTTGGAAATGACACACGTCATGAAAACTTTGAAACAGCAAAAGAAAAAGGGAAAAATATGATAAATCAACTAATCCATGGACAATCAAATGAATCTGGAAGTCTGGAGTGAGTTAGTGAATTAGAATGAAAGTGAGGATGGAAGTGATTTCAATGCTATAGTTGACCAGAAAAGGGACTATAATTGTGGAGAGAAGAGAAAAGGACTTAGGAGAACTTTGCCCAGATCGTTCTTCCAAATGGCCGAAGAATTAAATATCTATGACATATGGCGAGAAAGATGTCCAGAGGGAGAGCAATATGCCTTCTACTCAAATAGACATGAATCCTGGTCAAGAATAGATATGGTCTGGATGTCGATGGAATTAATTTCGGAAGTGAAGGAGATAGACATAGAACCCAATCTATGGTCTGACCACAATCCCATGAAGATTACTGAAGGTATAGAGGTAAGGCTATGTAAAGACATGCGTAGTAAGATACCATGATCTCAGTAGATGGTTACCTTGAATACCTACGAGCTCACCTAATTAACAGAACCAGATATGGGAAGAAAGGTAAAGTTACATACAGACATGTGCAAACTGCCATGTTCTCAGTAGCCCTTTGTCTTTCAACCCATTATCTCACCCAGCAGAGACAGGCCATCTTGGGGAGTTAGATTTAACCTTGGCCTGAATAGCTTTCTGGATTCACAAAGGGGGGGGGGGGGGTAAAACAAAGAACAATACAGTTGTTATGTTTGTGCTCTATTCTGCTTTGCTTGTTGAAACTGTATAAAAGCCAAATAAACTCTGCATAAGGCAGACAGATATTTTGGACACAAACTGCTGTGATGATTTCCTGAAACCTACATCTGGTCCTGAAACCCGGGACCAAAGACATCTGGTGTCGAAACCCGGGACCAAAGACATTTGGTGTCGAAACCTGGGAACCAAAGAAACCTACAGATTACATGGAAAAAACAAAAGGGCAGTTATCGTTGGTCAGTCAATAGAACAATCCTAAAAGATCAGGAATATATTAAAAGAGTCAATCAGGAACTGAAATTTTTCTTCAAAGAAAACTGGCTAGGAGACACATCCATACAAAACCTATGGGCTATAACTAAAGCATTTATAAGAGGGCTCACAATATTGGCTACAGCTAGGAAGAAAAAAAAATGAGAATCAAAAAACAAGAGAGCTGAAAGAAAGATACAGACATTTAGAGAGTGAACTTCAAAAGAAACCACAAAATAGAAGTATAAAAGAAAGCATGGAATTGATTAAACATGAATTGGCTATATTTGAAAAAGCAAAACTGGCACAATCTATAAAAAAAGCAAAACAAAATTTATTTGAGAATGCAAATAAACTGGGGCTAGTCTATAGGTTGAAGAAGCAGAAGCAAGAGAATTGGATCAATAAATTACAAGATGAAAAAGGCGAGATTTGCTATCAACTAGAGGAAAAGTAAAGATTTAAGCAAAAGTTCTATGAACAATTATATAGAGAAAATCAAGACTATACAAAGGAAGAAATATACAATATCTGAAAAAGTCAGATTTGCCAAAAATACCAGAGGAAGTAAAATATATACTCAAAGAGGAAATAAAAATATCAGAGATAATTGAGGCTATACAAAGACAAAAGAATAATAAAGCAGCAGGCCAGATGGACTGCCAGCAGAAATACCGTATTTGCCGGCGTATAAGACGACTGGGCGTATAAGACGACCCCCCCATCATTTCCACTCAAAATATAGAGTTTGTTATATACTCGCCGTATAAGACTACCCCCTCTTCCGCACACCTTCCACACCCCAAATAAAACGTAAAAGAACATCAGATTTGATTTCAACATGTTAATTTATATTCAAATGCTTATGACATGCAGGAAAACTGTCACAAGGCTGTATGTTATCAAACACGTACAGTAAACATAAAACAGTGCAAGTTGCACATCAAGAGCATAAACATTGGATCAGCAAAACCACGGGATAGGTAACATGTTTCTGGGGACATGCCCCCTTCGTCAGACCTTGCTGAGCTCCCAAAGGAATGTTCATACGGTAAATAGTGTGAGGGTGGCTAAGACCCCTCCCCCTCCTGTATTATACCAGCCAATAGTAAATGCCAGAGGCTAATTCACTAAAGCTGAATGGAACAATAAACCTATGGGAGCTACCATGCTGTTTGTTTTCTAAGCTGTTAACCAAACTGGAACTGTCAATGATAGAAGGAAGATAACAAATAGAGGGAGAGAGCAAGTGCCGGGCAAGTTTGCTGGCGTGACAGTTTCCCTTTAAAAGCCTTCAAACTCCTGTTCGTCATCTGATATTAAAAGTTCATCAATGACATCTTGTGATACAGTTGTAAGGCAGTCATCGTATGGATCTAATTCCGTGTCAGATGATGTGGCCTCAGCTTTAGCTTCCTCTTCATCTTCATCTTGCCACAAGTACTCGTCCTCCATACCATCTAATGAATTTGATATGCCACACTTCTTGAAAGACTTGATTACTGTTTGTGCATCAATATCATTCCAGGCTTTTATGACAAATTGGCACAAAACATCCAACTGTGGAGCACGCATGTTTCCTCCTTTTGTGTATGACTTTTCGCCGCTAACCATCCATTCATTCCACTGTTCTCGAATGCGATCTTTAAAAGGCTTGTTTAGGCACACATCCAGGGGCTGTACCAATGATGTCAATCCTGCAGGAATAACTGCTGCATCTGTTTTTATTCTCGCAAGCCTTTCCTTGGTGGTGGGAGTTAAATGAGCCCTGAACATATCCCACACAAGTAGACTACGTTTTTGAAGTAGACCACCTGGTCGTCTGCTCCATACATTATCCAATTTATTCAATTCAATTTATTCAATTTATATCCCGCCCTTCTCCGTGAGGACCCAGGGCGGCGCACAGGAATTTAAAACAATATACAAAATAGTACCAATTATAATTTAAAAACTTATTAAATGACAAAGCCTGCGCTAAAACCAGATTAAATCCCCCATTTAAATTGTAAACTATCCCTCCCTCCTCCCTGGAACCCCCTAAAAGCCAAATTAAGAATTTTGTTCAAACACCCCTAGAACTGCGACCCGCCCACCTCTCTTGATACAGAATCCCTCATCAAGGTGGGGCCCTCGTTGACGCGGAGGGCCATACCTGCGAGTGGGGGACTCCCGCAGTAGAAAAGGTCTGCCTTAGAGTACTTCATGGTGAATGTCATAAATATGATATATATAAATATGTATAAATATATATAAAATATAAGGTCAGAGGAGTTGTTAGACAGGGCATTAAAATTCTAGATGTTATTGAATATTAAAATAGATGTTAAAATATGTATAGTACAAATTAAACTCAGGAGACGTCTAGACCGGCTCTAAAAAGTTCATAAGTAGTTCATAAATTCATAAAAATCATGCATGGTTCAAAGATAGTTAATCATGGTTCATAAATAGTTAGTTTGTCATCGAAGGTGGGAGAGTTAGTTCATATAGATGTATCAGACTGGGGGTAGAGGGTGGCTTTGGCCTTCCAGTTGTAAATTAGTCCCGGCCTGTAGTCCTCAAGGACTCCTCCAGTCCCACAATACCAGGAGTCTTAAGGGTCTCAGCTGAAGAGTTCTAATAGCTGAGGCCAGTTTTTCTCGGCCTGGAGCCTCCACTGCCCACCTTTGTCCCCGGTGGCATCTCCTTCGGCCCCAACGCCTCCAACGCTCCTGGTATCTTTCGGCCTGCCAGGCCCAGATCTCCTTAGGCCCGGCCCGGCCCAGCCAGGCCTTGCGGCCTCGATGTTACCCTGCCGGCCCATGCCAGTCCAGTTGGTCCCCAGCTAACCAGGTCCGGCTCTGTCTGGCCTCCCCAGGTCTTTGCAGTCGCTGGCCTCCGATGTCCACTCCAGCGCTGGTCACTTCTCCACCCACTGGCCGTCCCGGCTCCGCTCGTCAGCTCCTACCGGTACCGCTCTTCTCCTCCTCTCCTCCACGCCGCGCGGCTCCACTCCGCTCTGTTCCTCCATTCCTCTCCTTCTCTCCTTCTCTCTTCCGCGCCACGCGCCGCTCCACTCAAGCCTCGGAGCAGCGCGGCGTTTTGGAGCCTCCCCGGCGTTTTGGAGCCTCCGGTCAGCTTCCCTCCGATGGCCCATGCAGAGCCGCCGGATCACCCTGGAAGCTCGTCCTGGCCTCAAAAGGCAGCCAGGGTGAGCGTCTCACTGGGCCTGGCCCTAAAAGTTGGCAAACGGGCCAGGCGACATGCCCTAGCTGCCCGCGGCCCTCATAGCGCTCGGTGGCAGACCGCCATCTTCGCGCATGCGCAGTTCTGGAAACTATCCAGCCATAGTTTCACACCCTCCTCATCCATCCAGCCTTTTTCATGCACGTGCACAAAACAACCAGCAGGGAACTTGAGTTTTGGCATGGTTTTCCTTTTAAAAATAATCATAGGTTTCAGTTTGTTGCCATCAGCTGTGCATGCTAGTACCACTGTAAAACTTGACTTCTCATGTCCTGTTGTTTTTATCAAAATAGTTTTCTCACCTTTATGATGGACAGTTTTATTTCCAATCATATCAAAATTCATTGGAGTTTCATCCATATTTCCAATATTACTTAGCGCATAGCCATGTTTAGTGCGCTGTTTTATTACGTATCGATGGAAACTATCCACTTTATTATCCAGATCTGCAGGTAATTTTTGGGCAATTTTTGTCTTTTGCCTTAGTACCAGATCATGCCTTGCCATGAATCTACTACACCAGGATATAGTGGCCTTAAAATTGTTGCTGTGATCGGGGTTAGATTTGGCCCACTGAAGTGCAAACAAGCGTATTTTATTTCGTGTCACCACATAACCGTTTTGGCGATGCTCAGCCACCATATCTGCTACATGTTTTTCAAGTTCTGGCCAGTGTGCGATGCCTCTTCTTAATGCACACTTACCCCTTGGCATACTCTTTAATGCTTTTTCATTTGATTTCCAGTCCCGAACCATCTTTTCTGTTACTCCATATTGTCTTGCAGCAGCACAATTATTATGTTCCCTGGCAAAGTTTACAACTTTAAGTTTAAAACTTGCCTCATATTTCTTTCTTTTTGGTGCCATGATAGGGTTGATAGGGGTTTGACTGCTGGACAAATATCAACAATACAATGACTGGAATTTATTTTGAGAGCCGGAAGGTGTGGCCTGTTTTGCTTTCTTTTGTTTTGTTTTGTTTCGTCTCTCTCTCTCTCTCTCTCTCTCTCTCTCTCTCTCTCTCTCTCTCTCTCTCTCCCTCTCTCTCTGGGCCTCTCTCTCTCTGTCACTGTCTCGCGCGCTCTGTGGTGATGGCTGTCCCCTTCACGTTCCTCGTCTCCCCGAATGGCGTCCAGAGCCATCCGCAGCCGCGCAGAGACTTGCCGCTTTTCCACGCATGCGTGAGGCTATCTTTTGCACGGCGTGGAGAAGCAGCAAATCTCCCCGCGGCTGCGGATGGTTTCCTCCTTCCCCTCTGTCTCTTTCCCCTCAGTGTGTCTGTTACACTCTCATTCTGGGCCTCTCTCTCTCTGTGTCACTGTCTCGCGCGCTCTGTGGTGACGGCTGTCCCCTTCACGTTCCTAGCGCGCGCGAGAGACTTGCACGGAAGGGAAAGAGACGGGGGAAAGAGGAAACCATCGCGCGCGCGAGTGACTTGCACGGAAGGGAAAGAGACAGAGGGGAAGGAGGAAACCATCGCGCACGCGAGTGACTTGCACGGAAGGGAAAGAGACGGGGGAAGGAGGAAACCATCGTGCGAGAGAGAGAGACTTGCACGGAAGGGAAAGAGACGGGGGAAGGAGGAAACCATCGCGCGCGAGAGAGAGACTTGCACGGAAGGGAAAGAGACGGGGGAAGGAGGAAACCATCGCGCGAGAGAGAGAGACTTGCACGGAAGGGAAAGAGACGGGGGAAGGAGGAAACCATCGCGCGCGAGAGAGAGACTTGCACGGAAGGGAAAGAGACGGGGGAAGGAGGAAACCATCGCGCGCGCGAGTGACTTGCACGGAAGGGAAAGAGACAGAGGGGAAGGAGGAAACCATCGCGCACGCGAGTGACTTGCACGGAAGGGAAAGAGACGGGGGAAGGAGGAAACCATCGTGCGAGAGAGAGAGACTTGCACGGAAGGGAAAGAGACGGGGGAAGGAGGAAACCATCGCGCGCGAGAGAGAGACTTGCACGGAAGGGAAAGAGACGGGGGAAGGAGGAAACCATCGCGCGCGAGAGAGAGACTTGCACGGAAGGGAAAGAAACGGGGGGGGGAAGGAGGAAACCATCGCGCGCGCGAGAGAGACTTGCACGGAAGGGAAAGAGACGGGGGGGGGGGAAGGAGGAAACCATCGCGCGCGAGAGAGAGACTTGCACGGAAGGGAAAGAGACAGAGGGGAAGGAGGAAACCATCGCGCACGAGAGAGACTTGCACGGAAGGGAAAGAGACGGGGGAAGGAGGAAACCATCGCGCGCGCGAGAGAGAGACTTGCACGGAAGGGAAAGAGACGGGGGGAAGGAGGAAACCATCGCGCGCGAGAGAGAGACTTGCACCGCGCGAGAGAGAGACTTGCACGGAAGGGAAAGAGACAGGGGAAGGAGGAAACCATCGCGCGCGAGAGAGAGACTTGCACGGAAGGGAAAGAGACGGGGGGGGGAAGGAGGAAACCATCGCGTGCGAGAGAGAGACTTGCATGGAAGGGAAAGAAACGGGGGGGGAAGGAGGAAACCATCGCGCGCGAGAGAGAGACTTGCACGGAAGGGAAAGAAACGGGGGGGGGGGGGGGGAAGGAGGAAACCATAGCGCGCGAGAGAGAGACTTGCACGGAAGGGAAAGAAACGGGGGGGGGAAGGAGGAAACCATCGCGCGCGAGAGAGAGACTTGCACGGAAGGGAAAGAGACGGGGGAAGGAGGAAACCATCGCGCGGAGACTTGCAAGAAGGGGACCTCGCGGATGACCCGGCGTATAAGACGACCCCCCCACTTGGAGGCATGTTTTTCAGGGCAAAAAAGTCGTCTTATACGCCGGCAGATACGGTATATAAAGAATTCCAGGATATGCTTGTTCCAACGCTGATGGAGGTTTATAATGCTGTGTTGAAGGAGATACAATACAATATACAATACAATAGCAAGAGTTGGAAGGGACCTTGTAGGTCTTCTAGTCCAACCCCCTGCGTGGGCAGGAACCTTATACCATTTCAGACAAATAGCTATCTAACATCTTTTTAAAGACTTCCAGGGTTGGGGCATTCACAACTTCTGGAGGCAAGATGAAGAAACCGCTATCATAATAATAATTTAATAATAATTTATTAAATTTGTTGACCGCTCCCTCTCCCCGAAGGGACTCGGAGCGGTGCACAGGGCTAATAAAACAATAAACAGTTGCTACTATTGAGCAAGGTACCACCTATACTGTACCTGTGCATTTTGTTTTTCTTGCCTAAATGTAGAACCTTACTTTTGATAATTGCAGAACAGTTGAAAAAAAATCCTCACACTGTTTATCCACACAGATCAAAATGGATTCCTTCCCAGAAAACAAATTAAAAACAATATGAGAACTATGCTGGACATTCTCGAATATTATGATGTGCATAATGAAAAACAGATTGCACTACTTTTTCTCAATGCCCAAAAGGCATTCGACAATGTGAACTGGGAATTTTTACATCAACAATTGGAACACATGGAATTTGGGGATAAGTTTATAAACATGATCAGAGCAATATATACAAATCAAAAAGCCAAAAATTATATTTAAAAAAATCAATTGATTTGGAAAAATTGGAAAATCATCTTAAAAAGTATATAGTGAAAATAGATCAAACCTATAAGGATTTGATGGAAGGGGATATAACACAGGAAGAGATTAAGGAAATAATACAAGAGATAAAACTAGGAAAGGCTCCAGGCGAAGATGGACTTCCCGCTGAGTTTTATAAGGATTTTAAAGAAATAATAGTACCAAAATTACAAAAATTATTCAATGGAATTTTATACGGTGGCGAAGTTCTGACCTCATGGAATAGAACAGTAATATCAATAATTCCTAAGCCAGACAAAGATGTGGAGCGGATTGAGTCCTACCGACCCATTTCTTTAATTAATCAGGATGCAAAAATATTCACTGCCATTATAAGTAAGAGATTAAGTAGGTTTATAGATAAATATATGTTATAATCAAGTAGGTTTTGTTAAAGGTAGATATATGAGTGATATAGTTAGAAGAGTATTAAATATTATAGATGTAGCTGAATATAATGGTGATAAAATAGGAATAGTATCACTAGATATTTTTAAAGCCTTTGATTCTGTACAATGGGAAACTATTAAAGCAATTATTGAGGCATTAGGCTTTGGTAATAGATTTATACATGTTATTTCAAAACTGTACCAAAAAAGTAGTGCAAAAGTGAAGGTAAATGGAATAATGACGGGAGAGATTACCCTGGAAGCAGGTACGAGACAAGGATGTCCCTTGTCTCCAATATTATTTTTATTGGTTATGGAAATATTGACTAAAATGATAGAAGAAGATGAAGAATTGAAAGGATACAAGGGATATAAGATAAATCTGTATGCAGATGATACTTTGATTATTCTGAAAGATATAGAGAAGGACCTGAGGAAGATAAATAAACACTTGAAAGAATTTGAGGAAATGACAGGTTTGAAAGTAAATTGGTCAAAATCTGAACTATTAATGGATAAAAGTGGTAAAGAGTGGGAGAACATGCAAGAACAATTCGGGATAAGAATTAAAAATACATTGAAATATTTGGGAATAACACTTTCACTTAAAGTTAAGGAACTGAAAAAAAATTAATTATGATGTGATGTTGAATGAAGTAGAGAAGAAGATAGATAAATATAAAGAGATAAAGTTGTCTTGGTTTGGCAGAATTGCAATGTGTAAGATGATGTTGCTACCAAAATTCAATTTTTTATTTGAGATGCTACCATTAAATTTGACAGAGAAAGATATGGAAGGATATCAGAAGAAATTAGATAAATTTTGTAATGGTGGGAAAAGACCTAGGTTAATGAAGAAAATATGGTATCAAAATCAAAAGGAAGGTGGATTGGGAATTCCCAATCTACTTAATTATTATCGGGCCTATAGTATTAGAACTGTGGTAAAAATACTTAAAGGAGGAGATGGACACTGGGGAGATTTAGAGTTAAAAGATATTAAGAGATTTGGTCCTGTATGGTTTCTAGATAAAGCAAAGTCAAAAAAGGTAATCAATAGTTATTGGTTAAAGGGATTGAGTAAAATTTGGAATAAATTTGTTAAAATATTAATCCCAGATATAACCTTTTTGGGAAAGACAATTGGAAACTGGCCAATTAAAACCAACATAAACCGTGAGAAAGTAATAGAAGAGGAAAATATAGAAAGTATAATAGATTGGTTAAAAGCCTTAGGAAATGAAAGTAGAAGAAAAGAAATAATGGAAAAATTAGGTTTAAATTGGTTTGAAAAAATACAGATAGAAAAATGGACTACGAATGTAAGGGGAATATGTAAAATAGGTAGAAATGAAACTGAATTTGAAAACTTAGTATCTCAAATTATTAAGGACGAAATTGGGTTAAAGGGACTCGTTAGTAAGATATACAAGATTATAAATTTTAACGAGAAACCACAAATGGCAATGAAGATGAACTGGGAGGATGAATTTAAGATTAAAATATCAGACGTGGATTGGAATGTGAATTGGAAGAGTCGAATCATGAGGATTTTATCCATAAGGATTAAAGAGCATAACTTTAAGGTGGTTTGGAAATGGTATCTGACTCCATTGAGGTTATCATTGATGGATAAAAAAACAAGTAATAAATGTTGGAGGTGTAATAAGGAATTGGGAACGTACGAACACATGTGGTATAAATGTGATAAAGTTAAAAAGTTTTGGCAGAAATTGGAGGAAACGATATTTGAAATGACGAAGAAAAGAATAACATTGAGATTAGAAACTATATTATTATTGATAATTAAGGAATTAGAATTAACAAAATATGAGAAAGAACTGATTAGAATTATGATTATAATGGGCAGAATTATAATAGCAAGATATTGGAAAATGGAGACGAATATTAAAATAGAAGAGTGGTATTGTGAAATGTGGAAATTAGCTTTAAATGATAAAATGACATGTGATATTAAATTTAGAGAGGGCGTTTATAAAAAAGACGTTTTTTGGAAGACTTGGAAGCCATTTGTGGACTATGCACTTGGGACCTTGGATGTTTCGACACCTGTACCCAGAGAACGTGGATTTTGGAGGACTTAAAGATATTTGAAGATACCTGAAGAACCAAACTTTCCTTTCCATTGTATAGCACTGGGTGAAATATTGTATTGTATATGTTATTTTTGTTATAGTGTTTATAAAAATAAAAAAAATAAAAAAAATAACAAAAAGCCAAAGTAATAATTAATGGTGAATTAACGCAAAGTATAGCAATCCAGAAAGGTACAAGAAACGGTTGCCCTCTATCCCCGCTGCTGTTCATATTAACCCTAGAAGTTCTAGCTAGGAATGTGTGTAAAGAGGAACAGATAAAAGGAGTAGAAATTAAAAAGGAACAATTTAAGTTACAGGCTTTCGTGGACGATTTAGTTTTCTTGTTAGAGGATCCTTTAAAATCTGGTATGAAACTTATTGTGGAATTGACAGAGTATGGGAAAGTAGCAGGTCTAAAGATAAATATGACAAAGACTAAAATGTTGGTCAAAAATATGACAACCGAATTGAAAGAGGAGTTAATGAGAAATTGGGTATTCAAATTGTCAAAAAAGTGAAATATCTAGGTATACAAGAAATGGTGAATTGTACCTCAGCTGTGTTCTCCATGGAACAGGGATGGAATCCGGATAATTGGGCATAGCAAAATCAGAGTTATTTCACAATACTCTTCAAAGCCTAGCTTTTGCACAGTTTGCCTATTATATCACTGCAATCACAAGAAAGGATCTAGCATTCCAACAGCAATCTTCTTGTCCTTGATATAAAATAGTAGGATGAGGTTCTGAGATACCGTCTCAAAGAGGACATATTACCTGTTTTGTAAGATGGCATTGCAATTGTTCTAAAGCTAAAGAATGCTGCTTTGCTTCTTGTACAAATTCTTTGGGATGAAGGGCACTAGGGATTGTGTTGTTTTGAGGCTTTTTTGAGTCGTTGCAATCCTGATCTCCTACAGAGATGACAAAACAAAAATGAACCTTTTATGCTATACAGAAATTGAAAGACGATCCCCAGTGCTTTAGCTTTAAAATTAATTTTTATTTTGACTTCAGGTTAGTTATACAATAATGTCATTTTTCATTGTTCTTCATCTCCAGGAAACAAAACAAAAAAGTATTTATTTCAAGAATGTTCTTATGTACATGAGAAGTATATAAAAGTGCTTTTTGCTATTATGTAACAAGTAGTTGCTACCTTGACCTTTTAGAGCAGTAAGCAAGGTTTTCATAGCCAAGAATAAGAAACAAATACTGAGTCTGTTCATGTTTCATACCATCATGTTCAATGTTGAGAGCAACTGTGTTCTTATTCAGCAGCTTTTCATTCTCAAGCTCTGACCAGGACCTCTTGACCTTGGCTACAAGCCTATATGCAGTACTTCACTCCATTAGTTTTTTCAATCTCAAGAGACTGAATTTCTTATGCAAGTATTGAGATTCTTCTCTCCAATGAGCTTACCTTCCTTTGAAGCTTCTCCAAGTTCAGTTCTTAGTCTATTTACCATCTCTAGTAGCTGCTGTTTCTCTTTGCTCAGACAGCAGATCTTTTTTGCAGCTCCTTTCAGTCTTTCTCGAATCACTTTTCCATGGTTTCTAAAATGTTGATGAGGTCCGTCACCTGCGGCCATACTAAGTAACTGTTGCTTGGGATGAACAGAATCCACCTGGAGCCACTTTACCAATGGATTCTAGAAGCAAAATGAGATAAATATTATTCCAGAGTAGGAATCCCTTCCTTTTTTTATGCTGTTAACATATTTCATATTTTGAGCACCTGCTGGAGGTTTTCTGGGTGCTTTTGAAAAACACTTGCTAAGAAGGCCTTGGGTTCCAAATCACCAATTACACAGCATCATTTAACTGAAAGATTATTTGCCACCTGGACTGGACCCTCTCTGTTCCAGATGTCTTCTAAAAATTCTGCTTAGTTTTGTCTTTATTGGCAGCAGATGGGCATGCTTCTAAACAAAGCACTAGACTCTTAGCAGTCCACTATTATTATTTTCCAAGAAAGCTTTTAAAACCTATTTGGGGCTCAGAGCAATACTGGGAAATTTTAAAAAATCGCCAGTGCTGGAACACTGCTTTGAAAAATTCCAACTCCTCAAATTTGAAATCATTATTATTTTTAATAATAATTTAATTAATAATTTAATTTATAACCCGCTCTCTCTCCCCAAAGGGACTAAAGGAATTAAATGTAATAATGTAGGGAACGGATTCCAACAGGTAGCAAGAAAACTCTAAAGGGACACATTTGTAAAATAGTCACAACACCAGGAAGCCCGTTCCAGAATAGTATTACTAAAAGAAAATGAAGGACAAGATATATATTTCTTAATGAATGGTGTAACGCGGGGGTGTCAAAGTTGATTTCATTGAGGGCCACATCAAGGTTGTGTTTGACCTCAGGGGGGCAGGGTGAGCATGGCCTGCTCAATGTCACTTGTGTCAGGAACGCCTGTGGTGGCCTGAGCGCTCTGGCAGCGAAAACGGGCTCCTGAGTTCCGTTTTCAGTTGCAATAGTCTCCTGCAACCCTCTGTCAGAAAAAAAGGAGCTTATGAGGGCCGCATGTGGCCCTCCTGAGCTCCATTTTCACTGGCAGAGACACTGCAGGGCAGTCCTTCGCTGTTTCCAGGGTGGCCTTGTGGGCCAGATTGAAGCAACCCGCGGACCACATGTGGCTCGTAAGCCTTGAGTTTGACATCCCTGGAGTAAAGTGTTCACTTTGGTAAGATAAATCAGATTGAGTTTGCAAAAAAAGCACCGGAAGGACTCTAAGAATATGAAGAACAAACTCTAAGTGGGCTTTCATGTGTTTTGCACTAAGGAGAGGCTTCCATCTAACCACCCTATCATAAAGCCCAGATCAGTGGAGGGCTGCAGTGATGGTTGTCCTTCTGAAACTCTGTCCTATTTCCACACAGGATTTCTGGATCATCAGGGTCTTGGTAACCTCTCTTACTAAGGCCCTTCTCTCCCAATTGCTCAGTTTGACCGGGAAACCAGCTCTTGGAAGAGTCCTGGTTGTGCCAAACTTCTTCCATTTGGGAACTGGAGCTAAATTTCTTGTGTTGTTGCTAAAGGTCTGAATACTTATGTCAATGGGAAATTTCAGTTTTTTCTTTTTAATAAATTTATAAAAATTTCTAAAATTCTGTTTTCACTTTGTCCTTATGGGGTACTGAATGTAGATTAATGAGAAAAAATGAATTTCAATAACTATAGAATCAGGCTGCAGCACAATAAAATTGACAAAAATGAAGGGGTTCTGAATACATTCTGAATGCACTGCAGCTGACCTACCAGCTTCTACCAGTAAAAAGTATTTCTCAGCTATTAGAGAACTTTGTATATTCAGCATACAGATTGGGAAAAAAAAATAAGGGGAGGGTTTATACCCTCATTTTTATTTATTACACTCATTTGGCAACCTGGAGTCAGTTTCACTATATTCTGTCTGTACTGTGAGTTCCTGAGCTGTTAAGTTTAAGTTTCTTGTAAGGACAATGAGATATTTTGAAATTCCTATATTTCTAAGCACATTTCACAGCTTGACATTACTGACACAATCAAAAGCTTTCATGGAAATTGACTGGTTTTCTTCATCTTTAGTTTAACTTGGAACCTATAATAATGGGAAGTTAGCACTGAAGCAGTGAACTGATGCAATGATAGTGAAGACATTTAACTTATTCAGTACCATCATTGCTACTAAATAAACCCAGAAACGCATTCTTAACCCTGTTAGTTTTTCTATTATTTTAAATAGAAACATAGAAAACTGATGGCAGAAAAAGAACCAGTGGTCCATGAAGTCTTCCCTTTGAGTTTATTTGCTTTTTTAAAATATATCTATTATTTTTAATTATTATTTTTATTTACTTTAAAATTTTTGTTGGATAAACATGTGTTTATCTCAAACATGTGAAGCATTTTTAAACTCTGTTTCTGGGGACTGACCCACTTCCTCCACTGGAACTTGGTCCCAAGTTTCCACTACTCTTTCTATGAAGTAATACCTTCTAACATTACTTTTGTCAGTTTGAAGTTTTGCCTCTGTATTCTTGATTTTTGCTTCATATTGAACATACTGCCTTCTGGAATGTTATTTACACCCTTAATATATGTAAAGGTTTCCATCACGAAACCTTTAAATATATTTCCCTTTTGTTTTCCAGGCTGTACATATTCAGTTCTTCTAGTCTCTCCTGATACATTCTGTCCCTCAAACCTTGCACTATTTTTGTTGCCCATCTCTGGACTCCCTATCAGTATCTTTTTAAAATAAGTTCTCCAGAATTTAGCACAATATTCCAAATCGATTTGGCTAAAAATCTATGTGACCCCTCTAGTGATGCATTCCAGAATTTTGTTTGTCTTCACAGCTTCCTGTCCATACCATTCATTCATTTTGCAGCCATATCCTATTATATTCCTTAACTATGCCATGAAAAGTGAATTATGCCCTAGAAAATAAAGCCATTGCTAAAGATGCATTCAGTTATGAATTCCTCTCATGAGTGACCCCATGAATGTACGTCTGTTTTGCCCTTCCATTAACATAATGGCTTATTACCGATGGAGCCTGTATTACAGCTTCAGTGCTTACTCCACATTACCCTTTAAGATACAATTTTGCTAAAACAAAACACATTTTTATGAAAAGTGAAGAAGGGAAAAAATCAAAATCATCACATGAACTGTGGCCCTCATAGCTAAGTTTTAATGTAACCCAAAGATCTTCCTAGAGATTCTACTGTACTTGTTAAATAATGTAGGTAAGCAGAGAAGCATCCTTGGAACAGCTTTTTTTCTGCAAAATTTCCTTCCACGGAAATTCTAAGATAAATTTAAATTCTTGGAGTTGGCAGGCAGAATTAATCTGATAAATTTAAGTTTGACAAATATACATTTAATTAACACCAGCCAAAAGTGGAAAAAGTATTACTGAAGGTATTTGATATGTGGGGGAAAACATTTATAGCAGAGCAAGATAAATTGCAACTTGTACAGCTGCAAACGTAGCTCTATCTGAGATAGAATAGTACAACTTAATTTTCTTTCCGTATTAAGAGTTCAGTTCAATTAACCCAAATAGATTATTAGAATATATCTACCATTAACCCAGATGCAGCAAAGATATCTAGAATTACAATGCCTCCTAGTGGAAGTAGTAGGAAAGGCATGAATCCTTTGTCATAAACATGAGGTTTATACATGAGGTCAGAATATGTGAAGTGTTGTACAGTGAAAGCAAACAAAAGTACCCCCTTTTGTTCTGAATGAATCCCTATATTAGACATCAACAGTTATAATTTTGGTTTTCATACCCCTGTTCTTGAATGCTCAGTTTCATTTTTTTCCAGAAACTTTACAGCAGCAACTGTACTATGATGCAATGTACCTGAAACAATAAATAGCAGAACAAAGCGAGGTCAACTGTAAAACTCTAAGGATACCGCAAATCCTTTCAAGTTATAACATACTATTAACTAATTATTAATGAGGTTGATGTAACACTGACGTATAATTGTGGGGGGAGTGTGTGGAATCTTCATTGCTATATCCAGTGACAATGAAAATGTACTTACTGAAACAATCAAATGGTATATTATTCTAATTGATCTACAGATGACAGAAATTCTTTCCAGACATCCTCTTGTCATTGGACCTGATTTGTTATAGCAGATTTTTATTTCTTTGTTTTTAGTAAGCAACTTTTCTTCAAGTAGTCCTGTAGCTGCTGGCCCTAGTTGCTCAGCCAACAGTCCTGAGTCCTATGGACCACCTGTCACCCAGATGTCCAGGAACTCCAACACCTAGTGTGGTCCTTGATGACCCAGGTGATGGCCAATCCAGTACAGATTTCTGTAAGTTATGTTTGCCACAGTGTTTATAGAAGGGACATTCTTCACCTGTCTCCTTTGATGAGACCTGTCTAGTATGTTGAACCTCTGGCACGGCTCTCATCTTCCTCCGAGCATGCAAGAATAGTAACATAATAGTAGATGTGAAATTTATTTCCCTTACCATCATTCCCACTGACAAAGTAGTCTGGATGGAAAGTTTGAGTAGCTTTATTACATCTAGGTAAATTAAGAGAAGGCACAAGTACTTTTCTTGAAGCTTCTGTTGCATTTTCTTTCTGTTTGCCTATTGCCTCACTTTTTTCTCCCAATCTTCTGATCTCCTCTTCCAGGGACTGCTTATGGTCTGCAAAAATAAAAATGCCCATTTTAGGTTGAGCACTTGCAAGACATGATTGCCTGATTACATTTATAATTAAAAGAAAAATATCCAAAAATTCTCAAATATATATATTTTCCTGGAACAGCAGTAATATTGGCCTGCTGCAGCAAAAGTAATAAAAGTGTAATGGTATCTTAATGATTAAATAAATAATACGTTTTAACATATGAAAGAACCTAATCAGACATATACTTTTATATAAAGCTTCATATTATAAAATAATTTTCATATTTCTATTTGGTTTTTAGGAACTGACTAAATTAGCTTTTGCTGGTATTCTTTGAAAGATTAGGATAAGAAGATTGATTCCAGAAGCAATTTCAATTCCACATAGTAGAAAAAAAAACCAGTGAAATTTGATTTTTTAAACTTTTAGGCAGCCAAGCAGCTTATAATACTTCTTGTTTTATATGAAATACAATACATGTACATGTATGAAAAAGAGATAAATAATAACATGGAATTTGGTAGGCACTGAATAACTATAATTTTAATTTTATTTCCAACAGCAGATGGGTTGGATTTGAATAGATTAAATTTCATCTTAAGAAGATACTTTAATATTGTTGCAAATGATAAGCATATATTCTTGCAATAGTGTAGTAATACTTTGATTGGAGGGAGGCAGTTTCAATGACCATGACTACATCAGGATCTTAATATTTGCTCCTAGGAATGGGGGGGGGGGGAAGATAGAAGGGGAGCTCATCAAATTTTCAGACAACACAAAGCTGGTGTGTGGGAAATGCTAACACTTTGGAAGATAGACTCAAGATTCAGAAAGATCTTGACAAACTTGAGTATTGGGCCCTATCTAGCAAGATGCAGTTCAGTGGTGAGAAAAGTAAGGTCCTGCACTTATGTAGGAAAAACCAAATGTACAACTATAGTATAGGCATTACCTGGTTTAATCATAGTAATTAGAAAGGGATCTAGATGTCCCAGGGGACTACCACTTGTATGAACTAGAAGTGTCCTGCAGCTGCGAAAACATCCTAGGCTGCATCAACAGAATGATCGCATCAAGATTATGAGACGTGATAGAATCACTCTATACTACACTAGTAAAGCCACACTTAAAATAGTGTATCCAGTTCTGGATGCTGAGATCCTAGAAAGAGTGAAGAGAAGAGCAACAAAGATGACAAGGAGTTTGGAGCCTAAGCTTTACAATGAATGGTTAAGGGAATTAAGTATGTTTAACATAAGGAAGAGAAAGATTAGGGATGACATGATAGCTATTTTCCAGTATGTGAGGGGTAGTCAAAGAGAAGAAGTGGTTGACTTATTCTCTAAAGCACTTGAGAGTGACACAAGAAGCAACGGGTGGAAACTAATCAGAGATAGCTGACCTGGAACTAAAGAGAAATTTCCTGACAGTGAGAACAACTAATCAATGGAATAGCTTTCCTCCTGGAATTGTGAGTGCTTCATTGCTGGAGATTTTCAAGAAAAGATTGGACATCCATTTGTCCAGAATAGTATAAGGTCTCCTGCCTTGAGCAGAGAGTTGGACTAGAAAACCTCAAAGGTCCCTTCCAGCCCTGGGATTCTATGTTTTTAGAGTTTTACAAATAGAACTGTTATTTTATTGCTAACACCTGCTAGAAACAAAATGCGGACTTTGTGCATGGAAGCCTCACACTAGACAGCATTATGTCTACATAATAAGTCCCACCAGGGAGATAGGGCGGTATAGAAATTTGATAAAATAAAATAAAATAAATAAATAATAAATAATAAGCTGCAGAGGTGCAAATCAAATTTATAAAATTTATTGGCTGTCCATCTTACTAGAGGGTACAGTAATTGTAGGTGGCTTACGGTTACATCTAAGTTAAAACATAAAAAGTTAAAACCAAACCTTAAAACCAAGGACAAATGGGGTGGGCAGGAGTGGAGTGGGGAGGAGGTTGGATCTGTTATTACTCAATCAACCACCTCCGTTGTGCTGTTCTCCCACTGGAGCCACAAGCCAACTGGCAGAGCCACATCTTTCGGCCCTTATGAAAAATTAGGAGGATTGGGCCAACCTCACATTGGGGGAAAAGATGTTCTGGAGGGCAGGAGCAACAGCAGAGAGGCCCCTCCTCCTGGACATGCCAGCTGGAATAATTGGGCTGAATGTATCCGCAGAATGCCTCTTCTGCCAGCATGAGTGGTATGGGCCAATCCCAGTAGGGTGAGATGATCCCTCAAGTAACCTGGACCCATGTCACAAAGGGTTTTTAAAGGTGATCACCAACACCTTGAATTGCACCTGGAAGCAGACTTGTAGCCAATGCAATGCATAGAGCTGTGGTGCTGTAGGGGCCATTCTTGGGGGACCCAAAACTACCCACGGTGCTGCACTGTGCACCAACTGTAGCTTCTGAATGCTCTTCAATAGTCCAGCAGTGAGACGACTAGGGACTGAACAACTGTGGGCAGAGAATCCTGGTCCAGGAAAAGCTGCAGGTGGCGCACAACATACAGGCTTTCCTCGCCGCAACTGCTACCTGTTTCTCAAACAGAAGTTGTAAATCCAGGATAAACCACAAGTTGTGGACCAGGTCTTTCTGTGGCAGTGCAATCCCATCAAGAGTCAAAGATGACAAAGTCCCAGATCCCAGATCCCCGTGTACCCAAAGCCATTTAATCTTACCAGGGTTCAATCAAAATTGTTTCCTCCCCATCCAGACTCTCACAGCCTCCAGGCACAGCAAAAGGCATGACTTGGGTTACCAAGAGTGGAAATATAGAATTGGGTGTCATCAGCATACAATATATACCTCAGCCTGTGATGATGGATTGGATCACCACAAATTGGATTCAAAATTGGAGACTGAAATGCTAATTAATCATCTGGTAGTATGCTTTAGTCATAGGACATTCCTCAGAGAATATAAATATTTTGAAGAATGTAAACATAAGAGAGAGTCAGTTTGGTATAGTGACCAAGATATCAGGACTGAATTCTAGTCCTGCCTTAGGCACAAAGCCAGCTGGGTGACCTCTCTTAGCCCTATGAAGGAGAAAATCTTGCCAAAAACCCTGCATGGATATTGTCAAGAATCACCACAGTATCAAAAATAAAAAACGAGAAAATCTTCCAAAAACACAAAAGAAGCTTTTGCTAAAGGAGACTAAATTTATAAAATATTGGCTCATAACCTGGTGTTGCCTAGGTATTTATTTATAGGGGGGGAAATGTCCAGACCAAATGTAATTTCTAATGTTGTATTTTTCCCCTTACCAGAGGGAACCCCCTTGTGAAGTGCTGTGAAGCCATTACCATGGCAACTCCACTGAGCTTTACAAGTAGAAGCCATTTTACGACAGTACAGTAGAAGCCATTTTAAGGCACAAAAGGCTGCATCTTAACAGAATACACACACACAAAAACCCGAGAGGTTTTAGGAGTGTCTTACCCCCCACAGTATTAGTTCTCAGAAAGTAAGTCATCTGTGTACCAGGTTTGCTTGAAAATGCTCAAGGGATTCCAGAGTTATGTTGGAACATACACACATTCATTTATATATACTGTATATATAGATAGTAAGTAAATTAAATCCATTTTATTACCAGGAGGAAATAAAACTACAGCAGAATTAGTTATACCTGCATTTTGTATTTTCATTTTGATGTCATCAAAGGAAGCTGCCTGATTATTAAGGGTTTCCATTTCTTTTCTCATTTCTGCAATAACAGACCTCAAAGTATTGTTCTGCTGCTGTAATGTCTGGATATCAGCAGGAGGAAAATGTTCAGAAACTCCTACCATATCCTGTGGGTAATCAAGAAATTAAGGAAATTATCAAAACTGCCTCCCTCCAGAATAGAATAAGTCATTCAAAGAAGCAAGCTTAGTAAACAGCAAAATTACTGGTAAAATCATTCTAATGACATACCATATGCATCAAAAAATGAACAGTATAGTTAATAATCTTAAAAATATCTGTGTAACTGTTTTAGCTATTTATTACTCATATATAAGCACACACATACACATACACATACACACAACAGTAGTACAGGTAGTCCTCAATTTACAACTGCAATTGTAAATTGCTGGACCGCCCAGTCCAGCAGTGCTTCAGAAACCTTCTGAATGCAGGTTGGTGAATTTGATTTCTGAAGCAGGGCTCCTGCAATTCTCCAAGCCAGTGTCCCATTTTTCTGATTTGGAGATGACCAGAAGGCTTCTGAAGGACTGTGAGAATGGGATACTGGCTTGGAGAATAATATGAAGTGGTGAGAGTCAGTGGGGTGCAGCAGAATCTGTGACGCGCCGGATGGTGGAGGCAACTGGGGCTTTGCAGAACAGTGATGAGGTGGTTGGTCATATTTCTCAGACTGACTTTTTCAGCCCCATTGCTGCCCTTTGGGTGCTGTTGTACAGTGCAGCAAAAAGATCACAGATTGGGAAAGAGATAGGCAGATAAAGGGAGCTGCAGAGCTTCTGTGAGGATTAAGTGTGGGCCAAATGCCCTAACGTTGATCATATGACTGTGGGACACAGGTTGTAAGTCCGTTTTTTCAGCGCTGTTGTAACTTTGAACAATCATTGAATGAATGGTTGCAAGTTGAGGACTATCTGCAATGAAAATTTAAGTTGTGAATGAAATCTAAACAAAAGTCCATATACTTAAATATTAGTGTATCTTTCCAAGTGTACCTCAGCATTTTCAATCCTGAAATATCATTTATTATTTTCTTAGATGACCGTCTCTGTCTAAAAGTTCTGTAACTAAGCATTTTTTTCAATCTCCATTTTTGAACTCGTTTCAAAGACGACACTCTTTTTAGAACAATAAATAGTGGGCAACCACTAGAGTGCAGCATAAGGTTTTTTAAGATTCAAAACAGTCTCAATATTTTTGATAGTATATATGAAATGGCTGTTAGCAATAATAATAATAATAATCCATCTTTATTGTCATTGTAAAAATTACAATGAAAAAATATTTCTTTAAAAGACAAAACTAAATACAGTATCAGAAACATTGGCAAGATTCAGAAATACAGTAATATTTCTCAGTGATTCATATGCTGTGAAGAGCTTAAATCTGATTTAACAGTTGGAAATGGTAATAATATTTTGAGAACATAGAGCAGTGTTAAGTACTTATTCACACAAAACTCCTTTTGTCTGAATTTGGTAATTAAAAAGAGATATCTTACACAACGGTTAAAAAAACAATGAAGCGTGTTAATGTGTTAGATTTTTATCTTACATGTGAAAGCTGTTACACCCTCATGTCACTTTGACAAAAGATTCACACAACTACAAATTTTGGAAATCTCCACCCACCCCCACTCCCATACATGCATCATAGTACTATGGTTTTTGACAGATGATTTTAAAAAATGACATTTAATCTTAAAATGCTTGAGAGGATATATCATAGCATTTCTTAAGCACTGAAGAGCTAATACAAAGAATATCAGTCTGTTCTTCAGGTCTTAAGGCCCTAATTATAAACTTGTAACAGTAAAACTGGTTGCATAGGAAGGCTGAGTTCTTCGTTAGTATGTACTGAGTCCCTTCGGGGAGAGGGGGGTTTATAAATGTAATAAAATTATTATTATTATTATTATTATTATTACTACTACTACTACTACTACTACTACTACTACTATTATTATTATTATTATTATTATTATTATTATTATATGCAGTATACTTGATCTTAACCAAAAAGACCAAGAAACAATTTATTAAACATGTTCAAGCAAAAGCAAATGTCAAGGATGTTTGAAATTGGAGTAAAAGTTTTAACAACTTAGTCTAAATAACCCCTTTCAACTTTATAATTCTGTGTTTTAAATGCTAATAAATTTTTTTCACTGTGTAATATTTATTGGCCTTTTCTTTCCAATTATTGTAACATATTTCTCTAGTTATTCTCCTTATCCCATAAAATAGTTCAGTTATTCTTTGCATTGATCTTCTTTCTAATGGACATCATACATATCCACAGAAAATCTCCCTGAGTATAAAGGTACCATCATCATTTCACAACAGTGTTTTTATTCAGAAGAAATGACTAAGCAATTCCTCAAAAAGCAGCTTATAAAGATTCATGCATAGGAAAATATGTTTGCGCTTCTTAGGCGAAAAGGGTTACCTCATAGCTAACTAGCTTTATCTTCTAAATGATTTAAAAGGGACAATTTACAAAGAATTATTGGGCTACTTCTATTTCTAGTTATGTATCATAAACTGTTAAAAGCCAGTTACCCAGGCAAAACAATCTTCAAGGACAAAGAGTAGTGAAAATAACTCCACAAATAATCAAAAGTTATTTTTCTCCAGCCTTTTTCAGGAAATATAAAACCTTTCAAAGGTAGCCACAACGCCATATTGATGTAAGCCTAAAAATAGCGGAAGCGAGCAATTATCTAGCATAGGGATGGCCAACCCACAGTCACCAATCAATTCCCAATGCTACTGTGTCTTCTCCGGAGCTCCCTCCTTAGTTGCTATCAAAATTCAGCAGCCAGCATTATATGCTATTAAAATTAGACACTGAATCTTTAAAATGTTTGAAGCTCTTTTAATGTAATAATTTGGAAAAGTTTTATTTCAGTTATCTTGATCTTTTTTCACTTTGCATATTTATCATCCATTTCTTTTCTTTTTTTTAATGTATTATTTCAACTGACCAATTGATGAACCCAACTGCTTAAGCTGAAAGCATCCATAAAATCACTATAAAAGCAATATACTGTAAATAAAGCCATAAACAATATAAATAACATCATTGCTATTAATGATTAAATAAGTAACTGCCTAAGAAGAAATTTTGGGAATAATTTACTATTGTTTTCTTTCCAGTGTCCCTCCTGGCTTCATGCAAATTCCCTAAAAGCAGGATATGCTTTCCAGCAGTCAAAAACAGTATTTTACAGTTCTACAAAATTTAATTAATTTAATTCCTTTTTCCTCTTGCAAAATACAGAGTATGATTTCTGCTTAAGGATCAAATAATTTTTCAAGATCATATGAACAGTATTATATTTAGAAAACACAGACAACTGCCCCCAAAGTATACATGTTTCTGTCTTGCATTGTAAAGTATTTTATTAGTTCTTCTATGGCAGGGGTGTCAAACTGGATTTCTTTGAGGGCTGGATCAGCATTATAGTTCTCCTCCGTGGGCCAGCTGGGGACAACGACGGGGGAGTGGGAGATGGGACAGACGCCTCCTGCAGCACCCTGAGGGCCAAAATGTTTTCAGATTGGACAGCCTCCTGCAGCACCCTGCTGGCCAAAATGTTTTCAGCCTGGACGGCCTCCTTCAGCACTTAACTGGCCAAAACAGGACCCGGCGTCCTGTTTTGGCTGGCAAAGTGAACATTAATTAATTAATTAGTATGCTGCCCATCTTTCTACCAAGCGACACTGGGAAGCTTACAATGTCACAAATAACAGACTAAAACAAGTACAGTATTAAGACATCAGACATTAAAAATTAAAATATTAAATATTAAAACAGATAGAAAGAACCAACACACAGAGGTGAGATCTTGTACTAGTCTACTAGTCACCTCCAAAATGGTGCACTCCAATAGGGGACCCAAGTCATTGGTGAAGCAGGGTTTTCAGACTGCTTTATAAGACTAAAAGGATGGATGACCATTTTGCTTTATTAATAGAAATTCCAGATCCAATTATGGTTAATAAATAAGAACTGCCTATAGATTTGAATTTTTCAAACGAGATATATTGTACATCTTTATTCTTATCAAAATTAGTATTATTCTCTTGGATTTGGTCCAGTTCATTTGAATTTTGATTTTGTCTTCTAAAGTACAATATTAGCTGATTTAACATGGTACCATCTGCATGGCTGAATATGCAGCAAACCATTTGTATATGCATATATAAAAACAAAAGACAACCTATTTTATATATAAATTATTTCATGAAATATTTTGTCATGTTTAATGCAATTTTAATGAAAAATATCCAACAAATTTCTGCATTAATGCAATCAAATAGTTTGATTAAATATTCGTTTTCTCCCACAGAATAATACTGACTATAACTTTAGCTCTATTCAATAAATAATGTTAAGTAATTCCAACCTGTCTCTCTTTTAATAAGCGAAGTTGCTGACAAGCTTGGTCTCTTTCAAGAGTTACAGTAGACAACAGTACCTCTAATCCATGCAATTTTTCTTCCTTTTCTCTTAGTGCAGCAGTAGCCTATAAAAAAGTGAAAGCAACTGAATACGAGTTTTTAAAAGATTCACTTTTATCTTCTTGTACATTTGATATACCATTACAGGTTATCCTCACTTAATGACCATTCACTTGTTGATCATTCAACAGACCTCCCCAGAGTTACTTATAAAACAGTTCCGGAATTCTGAAAGCTGCGTCACCTGATCTCATGATTGCATTTTGGGCACTTGGCAAGTGATTCACATTTACAGCCATTTGCAAAATCCTATGGTCACATAATTGTGATTTTCAGCATTTTTTTTTGCTGCTTTGCAGTATTTACTTCCAGTTTCTAGCAAAAAAAAATCCCATCATTAAAACAGGTTCACTTAAAATGCTGCACAAAAGGTCATAAAACTAAGCATGGTCAGGTGGCGTCCTGCTTAATGACCGCCACAACTCATGACCATAAATCTAGGCTCATTGACAACCACAAGTGAAGGACTACCGCTACATACATAAAAGTTAATCTTTGGAGTAAAATTAAATTCAGTGCCAAATCCTACAGAAAAATCTATGAAGGAAAAAACCATCAGGCCTGTCTAGATCAAAGTATTCTGCTAAGTTACCAATGGCCTTGCCATTCTCCAGTTTGACTACTGTGATGAACTACATATAGGCTGACTTGGCAGACTTCATGGAAGCTGCAGTTGGTGCAAAATATAGTGGCAAAATATACGGTATGAGAGTTGCCAAAGCAGGTATAATGCCAGGTTTGAAGATAATACATGGTCTATTCGGAGGCTTCTAGGTACTTTAAAAAAAAATCTATTTAGGTATTTAGGCATTAGTATGGAAATATTAACCTTTGGAGGATCAAATAGGGCTCCCACTAACTGTACCCTAGAGCAGGAGTGTAAAACTCGGGGCCCGTGGGTTGAATGCATCATGTGCTGGTCACACCCATGTCCGGTTTAGCAAAGGAGGAAAAAGTCGCGATACATCACATAGATGATACCGTGACACTGTGAATTTGACTCCTGTCCTATAATGTAGTCAAAACAGCTTTTCCACAGTTTAATTTATGATGAATAATGGGAGTGCTGCTTATTTTGATACTGGATTTTGTGGTCAGTGTAGAGTTTATACTTTTTATGGATAGTTTGTTTGACTCTTACAGAAATTTAAGATGTTGCTAATAAATTAATTTTATTTAAATTAATAAATGTTGTTTAATTAATTTATTCAGAGTAGGCACCACTCAACTACAGATGATGCTGGGCAGCTCACAATGTAAAAATAAATTTATAAAAATAAAGTTAGACTCTGACATCACACTATATTTTCAGTTGTTTGGCATTCAATCATGGAAATGGCTCACTGTCAGCAGCTATTGCTTTTCAAGTTCCAACATCTACTTCAATTTGGACCTATTTTTAACACAATATAGGTGGAGAGCAAAAGACTTGTTTCTAGCATAGAATAGGTCTTGCTACTTAAAAGTTGTAACCAACTAAGCTGCAATTTTCTCCAACTAGTTATTCTGACCTAGGCTTCCTGATACAGTAAAAAGCAGACGCTTAGTCCCAGAAATCCTCTTTTTATTTCAAAGGCTGTGAATTATGTTCATTCACAGCCCGTAATGAGTCCCAAATAGTTTGTAAAGAGTCCGACAGTAGGCTGCCAAAGTCTTTCAGGATAAGGCTAATAAGCACCCACCTTTATCTTCCTTGAAACGCTGCCAAAGACCAAATTGGCAATTAGCTTGGCAAAGCCACATGGAGCAAAGAGTCAAAATGGAGTTTCAAAAAGTAAACTGACCAGCATGAACAAAGTTGCTTCCTGCAAAGGCTCGTGTGCCTTGGCTTCTCTTTATGTCCTATGAGAGAGGCCGCCAGCGGACCACAACACTAGTATCAAAATGATGCTCTACTCATATCTGTAGACAATCTTGCTGGGAAGTGTTTTCAAATCTTAAATTGAAATCTAGCAGTGTTGCCTACAAGTATATTTAAATTATTAAAAAACAAATCATCTGCTACAGGTCAAAGCAGACTGAACAAATTACAGTGAGAAAGCCTTATCTGTCAGTAAGATGGAACATCTGATGTATTTGTTAGAAGCATAGAAGTATTAAACTTTTCATTAAAGCATCAAATAGTCCATCATGAAACATGTCTCTGTTAATACCGTCTGCTTAGCAGCAAGAATTGCTGACCTGGTCCCTAGCTGTTGACAGGTTCTGTATCAGAGCCTCTGATTTGTGGTATTGATTCCTTTCAGCATTCTCACATCGCCGCTGCCATTCCAGCACTCCTTGCACTTTAGCTCTTTCCAAGCTCTCTTCTTTCTCTATTTCAAGTGAAAGCTGTTGCTTATATCTAATACAAGGGTAAGAAAAGACATTACTTAAATATTAATCTAGAGGTTAATGTTTACAATGCAATAAGAATGATGCATTAAAAAACCCCTTTAAAAAAGTTATTCACTAACACATATTATTCCATTCCAGTAGCACCTGAATTTGCAAAGTGAAAATTAATGACTTAAATCTTTTTGCAAACTGGAAAAAATTCTTGCATCACTCATTAAGTTTGTTTTTTAAAAGAACAATCTTATACTTTTATTGATAGTGAGAAACATAGTATAACAAATAATCTAAACTTTCAAAACTGAAATGAAAAGACAAAACATCAGAATGTTGAAGCAGACCATGACATAATGAAAGCAATCAGTCTTTGCGTTCTCATTTCATCTCTTGAGTTCTCTGGCATACAGCATTAACTAGACAACCAGTGTCCCATTGGTTCACTGTTTTAGAGATATTTCCTGACCTAAACAAGAGAAACAAAATGACCAAGGGTGATTAAAAAAGCAGGGGAACTTCTGACTTTTTGCTGGTTTCCCCACTGAGTTTGTAGGAATCTGGCAGGGAGCATTGGAAACCCTCCTTCCTTTCCTCCCTCCCACCCCCAGTCTCCCTTTAGATTTGAAAAATGTCACTTGCATCTTTTTGCAGAGGGCTACAGTTGGGAAGGGAATAGGAACCCTCTGGCAAACTATTCTGATTGCCATCCTTAATTCTTAAGGAGAAAAAAATGGTAATGCTGACATTCATCCATTTTGTCACCAAGATTCTGTGGATCAATTTCAAGATACTGGATGATAGCAAATGTGATGCTGGGGTTGGGGGGGGGGGGTGATATCCATGCAGGTTAAGAAAACGTAAGGTAATAAGCCCATCCCTTTTCAACACATGTCATCACACGCATAGAAAAAAAAATTGTACTGTCATGCCTTCCAAATTGACTTTTTGACTCTGCCAGCACGCACCTCTCCTAAGACAACATGCAGGTCAAAGACTGCCCACTAGTGGTATAACCCAAGATTAATTATCAATAAACTTTTTGAAAAATCAAAGGTTTTATAGGAAAAATAATTCACCTTTCAATATCTTGATTTAAGGTAACCACCTCTGCTTTCAGCTTTACTACTTCTTCTTGCTGTGCTTGAATCTGTAAATTCTTGGAAACGGTCTCCTTCGATATCTGAGCTACTTGAGAATCCCAGTTTGTTTTCAGTTCTTCTAGTTCATGTTCAAGTCTTAAAAAACAACAGCTCAAATTTGACCTCCTTAATTGTTTTATTTTAAAGAAAACAAGTAAGCAATTGTCTAATTTATCTAAGTAGTCGGAAGGACAGTCAAAGCATCATGAAACTTGACAATTTTAAAGTAAGATATTTATATAATAAATAAAATATATATGATGCAATATTATCCATATACAATAGATTTGGATTCACTGAAATTTCATATAATAGACTATTAGTACTATACAAATACAAACAGAAAGGAACAGTTACTATTTAAGTATGTTCTTCATGCAAATATTTTTTTTTACTCTATACTACTAATATGGATATATTCCTAAATTCAAAATACAATCTATTAGGAGATTATTTAGATTTTTTCTAAGTGAATCTACAATTTTAGATAACATTCATTGTTAGATGTTTCTACCAAAACTTGCAGAAGCTAAATAGAGAATAATAAAGATAAAATATTTTATATAAGCTCAATCAAAACCCAATTTAGATTCTAAGTACTGACTTTGTTGACTTATTTAGTGACTGTCTGAAGTTACAACACTGAAAAGAGTGTGACTCACTGAAAAGACTTATGACAATTTTTCAGACTGACAACCACTGTAGAATCCCCATAGTCATGTGATCAAAATTTAGACGCTTGCCAACTGGTTCATATTTATAACAGTTGCAGTGTCCCAGGGTCACGTGATCACCTTTTGTAACCTTCTGACTAGTGAAGTCAATGGGGAAACCAGATTCACTTTACAACTGTTACTAATTTAAAATATAGCCAATCTCAAGAGCTCCTGCCTATTCTAAATATTATTCTCTCTAGGCAGGGCTGATGGGAGAAGCAGGATGACTCTGTCCCTGGAAAGGACAATTTGTTTAGTTACATTAAAGAAGATGCAATATCCTAGAGAGCCCTCGGGAAAATTAATAATACTACTATCCAATACAAAGCATAAAAAATGACCTGATGGCAAGATGGCACCAAAATATTACAGTGTTTGTTAAAATGTCAGTGAGATTGTATATAATCCCTAGTAATTTTTAAAGAGTTCAGTATTTTAAATGGTATCTTTTTAGCAAGGATTTTAACTAAATACGATATATTATTAAAAGAAGAAAAGTTTTGATGCCAATTTTGTCTAGAGCTGGAGAAAAATGCTGTAATAGAAATTCAGTAATTAAAAAGTGCCAACCATAAACCAAAAATTTAATGGGTTTTAAATTCATGAATTAACAAATAAACCCATAAATAATGTGTTCTGAAATAGGTTAGTTATTTGAAAAAAAATGTTGCAAAGATTGTTAAAAATATTCACTATGTCAGGGAAATTAAAATTAAATGACAAATGGTAGAAGGATTTCTCTGGAAAGGGAAAGAAATCAGAATAGCAAGAAATAATTATATACAATCACATCCAGATACTATATGAGCATCCTCTTTGTCCACTCCAACACAGATATATAATATCTAAACCTATAATATTTAGAGAAGGTAAATTACCAATTAAATTATTTGAAATAAAAGTGGCACAGAGGGCTCCGCAATGTTTTGGATTTAGTACCCCAAAAAATGAACTGGAATCCACAAGAGGACAAATACAACTTTTATAGTCACTCATTAAAGCAAGTGCATCTGTTTCCAGAGTTGTGTGGCTACTGTGGAAACAGATCCTGAAAAAAGACTTCGTTTAATGAATCACCAATGAGTACTACATTCATGCTCCTACCTACTCTGAAGCCTCATTTCAGAATAGAATAGAAGCACTGTGTGGCTATAGAACTCATCATCTTTAAAAAGTAAGCCTTTCTATTATTAAAGCTAAATAGTATAGACATTTCAAAAGAGGAGACCCTGTGAATTTTACGTTAGTCATTGCCGACTATAGGGAGCAGTGCTCATCTCTATTTCAAAGCCACTGAACTAGCACTGTCTAAAAACATTTCCAGGCTGAACTGGCCAGCATGTCATCATGAAGCATTGTTACCTTCCCACTGAAGTGGTACCTATTTATCTCCTCGCATTTGCTTGCTTTCAAACTGCTAATTTAGCAGGAGCTGGAGCAAAAACAGGAGCTCACACAGTTTTTGAACCTGGCTGCTGACTTTTCAGCCAACAAGCTGCCATGTTGTTTCCACTTCAAAAGAGGGTTACATAAAGTTATATGTTAAGGTTATCAATGACTATGCAGTACATGCATCTGATTACCAGTTGCAAGGGAAGGGGGGGGGGAACACAGGAGAGGGCTATTACCCTATTCTGATTGTGAGGTTCCAATAGATATACTTTCATTATTACTTTGAGAGAAATAAGATCCCAGATTAAATAAATATTGGTATGATCCAGAAAGAGTCTTATATTCTGTTTTGTATGTTGAATTAAGTTACATAACAAGCTAATAATAGACAGCTTTTAAATCACGAGTAATGGTGCAAAAGTGAATATACATCAATTATTCCAATTCACATGAGGAGAACTTTTTGATTTTACTGCCATAAGCTACATCATCAAGCATGAAAGTGTGGATCAAACCATCCCTATTTGTAGGCACTACATTTCAGGCAGGATAGTGGCAAATGATACCATATCCAGAAAAGATAAATCAAATTTATAAGGGCCTGGGAAGGAAAAATGTATGAATAATGATTGAACATGCTGAGTATATTTCAGTTAGAGAAGACAAGGGTATTAGAACAGACAGTCGCTGCCTTCACATATCTGGAAGAGTATCCTACGGAAGTCTTTGCATAATTATTCAGAGTAATTCTAGAAGACAGGACAAGAAACAATGGCTTCACATTTAGGAGGAAAGATAACATCAGAAAAAATATCCTATTGGTAAAAAAAGTTCAATCACCATGGGAAGTGGTGAAAGCCCCTTGGAAGTATTTGTTTACGCTGAACTGCCACCTGTCAGAGATTCTATAATAATGAATTCCTGCAAAGGCAGAGGGTTGGACAGGATGGTCTCCAAGGTCCTTTTCAACCTTTACATTAATTATTTTGTAATAAATCATCATTACACCTATCAAAAGCCAGTGATTGGAATGGAAAACTATTCACAATTTTCACATCAAAATTTAACAATCACCTTTGTACAGAATGCTTTTCTGTTTCAGGATATGCTTTCTTCACATAGAAAATTGAATCTAAAATTTTAGGATGTCTTATTAAATTGTTTTTATTATTTGGATTTATAAACTGCTCCCTTGCCCCAGAGGGACTCGGGGCGGTGCACAGGAAGTTAAAAAACATATAACATAACAATGTATAAATATTTAAAACCAGTTTAAATAATTATCACCCTGTGCTAAAATTTTAAACTCTAAAAACTGTTTCCCCATTTAAAACCCAATTAAAACAATTTGAACTTCAGACTGTCGGCTAAGTAAAATAAATTGGGCCAGACTGGCCTGATGGAAAAAATAGGTCTTTAACTTCTGGCGGAAGGAGCGGAGGTCCGTAGTTGTTCTAAGTTCGGGGGGTAGGTCGTTCCAGAGGGTTGGGCCCACCACAGAGAAGGCCCTTCCCCTGGGCATCACCCGCTGGCATTGCCTAGTGGACGGCACTCGGAGAAGTCCCTCTCTGTGGGAGCGAATCGGCCAAAGGGATGTATGGGGTAGGATGCGATCCCGCAGATAACTAGGTCCCGTGCCATGGAGCGCTTTAAAGGTGGTAATCAACACCTTGAAGCACACCTGAAAGGCCACAGGCAGCCAGTGCAGCTCGCGCAGGAGCGGTGTTATGTGGGAATACCTGGAGGCTCCCAAAATTGGCCGCGCGGCCGCATTCTGGACTAGCTGTAGTCTTCGGGGGCACCCCAAGGGGAGCCCCATGTAGAGAGCATTGCAGTAGTCTAGCCAGGAAGTCACAAGCGCATAAGTGACTGTGCGAAGGGCGTCCCGGTCCTATAGGGGACGCAACTGACGCACCAGGCGAACCTGGTGGAACGCTCCCCCTGGCCACGGCCGTCACATGGTCTTCCATAGACAGCCGGGTATCCAGGAGGACGCCTAAGTTGCGTGCCCGATCCATGGGGGCTAGATGTTCACCCCCTATGGCCAGTGATGGAGTTTTTAAAGTAATCCTTATGAAAACCATTTTTCTTATAGACCAATGGTCCTTTCTAGCTGATCAACGAACTAATTCTGTTTCTCCAGGACATTAAGAGTGTCCTGTTTTAGGGAACAGAATTTGGTTTTCCTCTGAACTATAATTAGTAAAACTATATAGATATTGGATTTTTAAAACAACCTAGTGTAGCCTACAGCGGACCTACATTCCACTAACCTATTTGCATCTTACTTAATGGGTGATCTTAGAGAAATCCTTCCTTTTTGGTATTTTTTAAAAATACTAATTAAAAAAAAGAAATAACACCTCAAATTTGTTTGATCTGGCAGACTTGATCTTCTATAACACAGTTCTGCTTTGGACAGTGATTAGGAATAACAGCTCTTGATGCAGTATACAATTAACAAATGGTCACTATTTATTTTATTTAGAACTCATTCATACATTTATAATTTCCTAAGCAATATGCATTCTTACATTTACGCTTTTATATTATAATCAAGAAACTATAGTGAAATGGAGGAGCCAGCATCCCGTCAACACGTGAGGTTTTTTTTATTATAAACACATTGACAAAACCATGCATGACTGCCAAGCCACATCCACAAAATAGGCCACACCTACAGAGTAGGTTCTAAAAAAAATTGAAACCCACCACTGATAGAAAGTTAGTGAACAACATATGATATGCTACAATGGTTTTTTTTTTAAAAAAAAGCAAAAATAGGTACTTTAAAATAAATTTCTGCCCACTGTTACATGGAAGTGAGTATTAGTTACGTCCAGTGAAACATAATCACCAGACCGCCTCCTGCTACCAAATACCTCCCACCGACCAGTCCGCTCCCACAGAGAGAGCCTCCTCAGGGTGCCGTCGGCCAGGCAATGCCGGCTGGCGACCCTTAGGGGAAGAGCCTTCTCTGTGGCAGCTCCTGCCCTCTGGAATGACCTGCCCCCTGACCTACGGACAATCACGAACCTGTGCCAGTTCCGTCGGGCCTTGAAGACCCATTTGTTTTGTGTGGCCGGCCTGGCGTAGTTTTTAAATTGTTTTAGTAAGGGTTTTTAATAGGATTTTAGTCAGGCTAACTATTTAATAGACTTTTAACTGTATTTTATGTTTTATATCATTGACTTTTATTAGTGCCTGTACACCGCCCTGAGTCCCGGAAGGGAGAAGGGCGGTATAAAAATTTAATAAATAAAAATAAATAAATAAATAATCTTAATTTCATTGTGGTCAGAATGGGTTACATATAGAATGTATGTGGCAAAACAAGACGAGATAGTGAAGAATGAACTGATATTGAATGAAAATATAGAAGCAAAAGTAAAATAAGTATATTTTATTACAAGGACTTGACCGCATTAAAAAAATGAATGAGGATCACATTACGGAACAAATACATGAAGAAAGGAGGGTAGTTGTTAAGATCCTCAAAAAAAGAAAAGAAAAAGAAGAAACATGAGAAATTTAAGGAAAAAAAGACGATGTGTGTGAGGAAATCTATGGATACAGTAGAAGCAACAATAGTTTACAATATTAGAAATACTGTAAAAAGAAACATACAATGGATTTGCATAAACTGCATTTAGTTAGACTTCCTATTCCTTTCTCTTATCATCAGCCCCTTATTTCTTTTATTCCTCCCCCCCCCCCTTAGGATAACATTGCTTTATTTGAGAAGGAACACAGTAGTATGATAGGCATGATACATCTTCATTTGTATATATTTCTGCTTTTAAAACTGTAAACCTCTGCACACTTTTCTAACAGTTCCACTAAACCCTTTTGCCATCATTTGGGGGGATGCATTTGAGTCAATCTTGACTGCATATAAGCCACTGAAGTTTTCTTGGTAAGATTTACAAAGTGGTTTGCCGCTGTCTTGTTCCTGGAGTTGAGACAGAATGATTGACTCAGTCACCCAGTTGGCTTCATTCCTAAGGCCGAACTAGAACTCATGATCTCCCTAGTTTCTACTCTTGTGTCTTTAACTACTATATCAAGCTGGCTCTAAAACCTGAGGAAAATTCAGACAAAATTTCTCTTCATATAGAATTCTAATACTATTAGCCTCTGTATAAGTATTGACCCAAATCAGAAATACACACAAATAGACTCCTGGAGGATGAACAATTTCTCTCCAAAATCACATTGAAATATAAGGAAATGTTATTGACAGTAAATTACTTCAGAATCTATATGGATAATCCTATATGTCATGCAAAAATGTTTTCCTAATTTAACATGATACCAGAGGCATCAGCCAATTTACTTCTTCCCTATATAATAAAACCTTATCTCCATTTAGTTGCATTGGGAAAGGGAAAAACATTCCTTGCTAAAATAAAATAGTTGAAGGTCACTAGACTTCCATCCCGGCAAAAATCTATGAGGCAGATTTTTATGGAGAATATTATATTTGATACAATAACTATATAATTCCTATCTCTTAATGAGATCTGAAAACTACAAGTTTTCTATTATAATAGAATATTGAAATATATTCTCAGTAAATGGAAAACATACTAAATTTATATTTGACCTTTGCTTAAAATTCATATTAGAAAGAGACTTTCCTGACCAGATTTGAACTATAATCAAATCAAATATTTTTATTGTGGCTTTTGACCAGCCTTTTTGAGTTTATAGTCTGATTGGAAAACTATGGTGCACAGCCAAGAAAAATACATTTATGTCTTCATAAGTGATATTCTTCACCAATAAATCTGCATCTTGACACAACTTGACCTGCCACTTAGTACATGAAGTATGAGCAAATACTTTCAACTGATCTGTCTTCAGTAAAGGCCACATTCTCAGGCTATTCTAAGAATTTTTAAGAGCTGGTGAGTGCCTTAAAGCTGAAGACATATCAAAGACACATTTACTATATATCAATTATGCTCTATTGCTTGTGTGTAAAATTTTGGCTTTAATTTAGCATTACTGTATAGTACGGTAGTAATTTAGTATTACTATTATACAGAAAGTCCCAAATATCCTTTCTTGACATTTTTCTCTTTTGTGCATATTCTTTAAAAATATACAAATTTACACATTAGAAAGCAGCAAAAACAACAAACTAAAGCCCTCCAGGTTATTATTTTTACATATTAAAACATAATTCCTTGAACCCTGAGAATCTAAACCAGAACTGCAGAACTATTCCTATTTATTCCATCGAGTATAGAGAGAGAATATTGATTTTTACCCCAATGTTTATATAATGACTCTCATAATCTAGTGCACTGAACCACTTCTGTGGAGTCATTTGAACTGTGAAGTCAATCCATTAACAAATGGAGAGATACAACATATTTCCACCCTAATTTTCACTTTTCTTTGTTTGGAAATGGAGCATCATTCAGACCAGATTTATTCACTGTCTTTTTAAGGGAAACCATATTTATTCCATTGTGCACACAGAAATGCTCTCAAAATGACTTACGCATCAATAAATACACTTTGCCCTCAAACTCCTATCTTAAAAAATATAAGACACACACACAAAGAAGATACATATTGACAAAGAAAGGTAGCTGTTATTAAAAAAACTTAAAATATGAGCTTTTAATGTGATACAAATTTTGTAATACTTAGCTCTAATGCAGGTATAATACTGTAAAAGTCCTTAAAGAGGAAGTTGGTCATAACCTGAATGGAAATAGTACAAATAGTGGAAGGATTCAAAATGGCTATTTTAAGCTGAATTGTGGAATGCCCTGATGAAAATAGCTTCTTAACAAAGCAGGTTCTCAAACTGGTCTTTGACCAGTATTTAAAAAAAATATTTTTACATGTATTTATTTAACAAAGTATCAAACTACTGCTATTCCTATACACAACTCACATTAACTGTTGGTAATGTATTGGAAAAATTGAAAACAAATATGGCACAAGACCCTAATATAAAATGGATCATATCATTCTGTAATAGTAGATCACATTAGATTGAATCTGACCAAGACAAATCAATCCATACTTACTTTTCAATAATAGTCGCTTTCTCTCTCAACTGGTCTATAAACCTACACTTAGCCTGATCTAATTTCATTTCAAATGTTTCCTTATTTGTCTGTAGTTTTTGGATTTGATTTTTCCATCTGTGTGTTTGTTCAACATGAGCTTGTTTCATTGAAGCGATCACTGCCTCCTTTTCTCTGGCAAAGTGATCTATTGTAGCATGCCTTTAAAAGAACACAAACAGACAGTTTTTATTTGGGTGCTGCAATCCCTGCTACTCGGGGAAAACATGATACCTAACATATATACAGTAAAAATTTTCAAGTCTGATCATCTTGCCTTTCAAGGACCTCGAGTCACATTTGGGCTTTGGAATTATGATGATAATTAATAATCCACATAAAAACAAAGTAATCAGGGGTAAAATATGGTGGCACATTTTAATCATAGTAATGTAGAACTTAGCCAGTATGGTATTGCTAGCATTGGAATAGAAAACAGGAGCTTAATGTAACATTGATCTGAATATTGTCACAGATGAGACAAAATTGCATATGTCTGTACACAAACTGCAATACAGCACTATATAAACAATTGTTTCAACCTCTTCTGAAACACAAGACCAACTAGTCTTTCATTGGTTGCATACAAAAGGGAGACTGAATACCTGCAACGTCATCTCTTTAACATATGCTCATCCAATGATGAGCATATGTTTCATTCAATCCTATTAATGAAAGTCAAGATAATGTATTTTCTTTAGTTTTTAAATACTTAATTAGATCCCAATTAAGCCTTGATAAATTAGCTAAACAAGATTACAAAACTTATGCTATGTACATTCTCCAGATATTGTAAAGCGATCAAAGTTAATGTTTGAGAAACTAAATGATGCACAAACAATGTTTTTAAAATAACCATTTTTGGAACATTTTCATGCAATCTGATTTCCTTACTAAAGTTTATTTTGTTTACCTCCTTTTTTTCTCTTGGTTTTCAAAAAATAGAACACTAAATAAATTGATGCTATGAAGCAATAACCAGTTCAGAACTGAAGATGCTTCTTGGATGAGAAACAAAACGTTTTCAAGGAAAAAAACCAAGAAAGTCCAGCTGACTTTTGAAAGGCATCTTTGGGAATGCTTACTATTGTATTGTACTGAACTGTACTATACTATACTCTTATTAGATAAAAGATCCTGGCTAGTATGTGAAACCAAATATATCAAACACTCAATCCACAGAAAATTGACAACTGATTTGTACTTTTTTTTGATGATGTGGAAAAATTCAGTCCTAAAACTGCAACATGCACACCTTTTCCAAATGCTAAAATAGTGAATTCAACAAGAAAAGCCTTCAGACAAACTAATATACTAATTGTTTGTTTTTAAAAGTAGAATCTTCCACTTTTAGTGAAATGAATGCTTTCAATGTTCATAGTATATTTATAAAATAAGGACATATGTTGAAAGAACTTACTTTCTCGCAAATGTTTCTTTTTCTTTTTCCCAGCCTAGCTGCACTGAAGCAAGTTTACTTTCTAAATCCTGTATCCTACAGTGTCAAACATTGGAGAAAAATAAAATAATTTACTTTATACAAAAAGGCAATGCATAACATTGACAAGCTTTTTATGAAAAAGTCTGAAGATAAGTAATTGTCAAAGCACATTTTAAGAAAATTGGGATAAAATCAGCAATTTTTCCAATACAGAGTAAATCACCTTCAGCGACATTAAAAGGTCGAAGTTGCCTAATTTAAATATATATTATTACATTGGGCTAGACCCTTTTTAGCTGCTGGCCTGGACTTGGACTATTGCTGGCCTGGACTATGCCGGCCCCCGCGAGATGCCATGGGGCGGAGAGACCCACAGAGCGGCGGAAGGAGGCGCAGATGGCATAGAAGGACCAGCCCCAGTGTCCATCTAATGGGGTCGGCCTTAACAAACAATCTGCCTACTGCTATATTAACACCATTGGCGATTTTCCTCCCTTTACTTTTATGGCCATTATGGGTCCCTTGTAAATATTCACCACCCAGCTGTACTCAAGGACGGATCTCCTCTCCCTGCGGGAGGTTCCCCTCTCGCAGGTTTGGCCCCCGGGTTTATCAAGGGCTCACCTCAATGAGGGATGGATTAATCCAGAGAGGTGGGCGAAGCGCGTTAGGGGTTTTTTAAATAAATTCTTAATTCGGCTTTTAAGGGATTCTGGGGTGGGGGGAGGGTACATCCAGTCAGAGGGGGGTCAAGATATAGGGCCGGCCGGCGGAAGTAGGATAAAGGAGAGGTCCACTAGGGAGGGGGGACCAGGGGTCGTCTCTGTTGAGGGCCGTCCCATTTGGCTGGTCTTAGGGAGGGGCAGGGGCGGTGGGAGACAGGATGTCCATCATGGGTTGGAGGCTCGCGGTCGCTGGTTACGAGCGGTCGCTTGCCCCAACCCCCTGTACTCCGCTCGTAGGCTAGGCGGTCAGGGACTACAGAGCCGGGGCCCCAGGCTGATGTTCTGCAACGCCAGGTCCGTGGTGAATAAAGCCCCCCTCATAAATGACCTTGTGTCAGAGGGGGACCCGGACCTGGTGGGAATCACGGAGACCTGGTTGGGCCCCGAGGGGGGTCTACCCCTCGTGGAAATGTGCCCACCAGGCTACCGTGCATTTCATCAGCCCAGGGCCCTAGGCAGGGGTGGGGGAGTGGCGGTTATTGTTAAGGAAAGTCTGGAGCCGAAGGAGACCACTGTGCCTCAGACGACCGGCTGTGAGTCCCTCTTCGTGAAATGGGGCCTAAGGAGGCAGTTGGGCTTGCTGGTTGTATACCTGGCTCCCCGCTATGTAACAGCAGCCCTGCCCGAGCTACTCGAGGTGATCGCCGCGATGGCGGTGGAGACCCCCAGACTTATAGTCATGGGGGACTTTAACCTGCCATCGGCGGGCGAAACATCCGAGGTGGCTCGGGAGTTCATGGCTTCCATGACGGCCATGGACCTGACCCAAGTAGTTCAGGGCCCCACTCACGAGGGAGGACACACGCTGGATCTGATTTTTGTCTCTGGACACTGGATTAGTGATCTCGGAACAGGGGATTTAGTCATCTTACCCTTGTCATGGACAGATCACTCTCTCCTTCAGATAGACTTTCCAACTGTCATACCCCACCGCGGGGAGGCGGAACCTGAGACACCAAGTTGGTTCCGCCCCAGGCGCCTGATGGACCCGGAAAGGTTCCAGAGGGAGCTTGGGCCAGTACCTGTATCCCTGTCCCGCGGCTCGACTGAGGACCTAGTGGCTGCATGGTATAATGCAGCCATGGGGGCCTTGGACCGAGTCGCGTCCTTGCGGCCTCTCATGCGGCGTCGAGTCGCCCAGGCTCCTTGGTTCACCGAGGAGCTTCGGGAGATGAAACGCCGCAAGAGACGCCTAGAGAGTAGGTGGAGATCTTCTCGATCCGAAGCTGACCGAACACTAGTGAGAGACCATATTAGGACTTACTTAGTGGCGCTAAGAGTGGCCAAACGTGAGTATTGTGCCACCCTTATCACGTCCGCGGAAAACCGCCCTGCCGCCCTGTTTGGGGTGACCCGCTCCCTCCTTCATTTGAGGCCGCGGGAAGCCCCTCTGCAGGGTCGAGCAGAGGAATTTGGAGTATTTCTGCAGGACAAAATCACTCAGATTCGGAACGAGTTGCCCTCCACTAGTGGCCCAGTCGGGGCGTTCGGTGCTGGTCTTGAGATAACACCTTGGGAGGAGTTTGACTTTGTTACTACCGAGGATATGGACAGGTTGCGGGGGAACCTTAGAGCCACCACATGTTTATTGGACCCATGCCCCTCCTGGCTTGTACTGGCATCCTGGGAGGTGACACGAGGCTGGCTCCAGGGCATTGTGAATTCATCTCTGAGTGAGGGGTACTTGCCCACCGTTTTGAAAGAGGCGGTGGTGAGGCCCCTCCTCAAGAAGCCATCCCTGGACCCAGCTTTATTAGAGAACTACCGTCCCGTCTCCAACCTTCACTTTTCAGTGAAGGTTGTTGAGAGTGTGGTGGCTCAACAGTTTCCCCGACATCTGGAGGAAGTTGATTATCTAGACCCGCGCCAGTCCGGCTTCCGTCCCGGTCACAGCACCGAGACGGCATTGGTCGCGTTGGTTGATGATCTCTGGAGGGCACGGGATAGAGGCTGTTCCTCTATCCTTGTCCTATTAGACCTCTCAGCGGCTTTTGATACCATCGACCATGGTATCTTATTGCACCGATTGGGGGGGTTGGGGCTGAGAGGCACCGTTCTACGGTGGTTCTCGTCCTACCTCTCTGGTCGGTCGCAATGGGTATTGGCAGGAGGCCAGAGGTCGGCCCCGAGGCCCCTCACATGTGGGGTTCCTCAGGGGTCGGTCCTCTCGCCACTTCTGTTCAACACCTACATGAAGCCGCTGGGCGAGATCATCCGTGGTTTTGGGGTGGAGTACCATCTGTACGCTGATGACACCCAGTTGTACATATCCACCCCAAACCACCCCAACGATGCCGTCGAGGTGCTGTCCCGGTGTCTGGAGGCCGTACGGATCTGGATGGGTAGTAACAAACTCAAACTCAACCCGGCCAAGACTGAGTGGCTGTGGTTTCCGGCACCCCGGTTCAGCCAGTTAAGTCCAACACTGGCCATTGGGGTCGAACAACTGGTCCCCGTGGAGAGGGCGCGCAACTTGGGCGTCCTCCTGGATTCCCGGCTGTCCATGGAGGACCATGTGGCGGCCGTGGCCAGGGGGGCGTTCTATCAGGTACGCCTGATACGCCAGTTGCGCCCCTTACTGGACCGGGGAGCCCTTCGCAGTCACTCAAGCGCTTGTGACATCCCGGCTGGATTACTGCAACGCTCTCTACATGGGGCTCCCCTTGAGGTGCACTCGAAAGCTACAGTTAGTACAGAATGCGGCCGCGCGGGTGATAATGGGTGCCTCAAGGCAAACCCACGTAACACCTCTCCTGCGCGAGCTGTACTGGCTGCCTGTGGCCTTTCGAGTGCGCTTCAAGGTGTTGATGACCATCTTTAAATCGCTCCATGGCTCGGGGCCTAGCTATATACGAGACCGCCTCCTGCCCCATACATCCCTTCGTCCGATCCGCTCCCACAGAGAGGGCCTTCTCCGGGTGCCGTCGGCGGGGCAATGCCGGTTGGCGACACCCAGGGGAAGGGCCTTCTCTGTGGCGGGCCCGGCCCTCTGGAACGACCTACCCCCCGACCTTCGCACTATCTCGGACCTCCGCCTCTTCCGCCAACGTCTTAAGACGTATTTATTTCAGCAAGCCGGCCTAGGATAGCCCCCGTTTCTGACTTTTTTTAAAAACAAAAACAAATTATAATTTGCTAATGGTTTTAACATGGTAGCACAGGTCAATTAATTTAATTCATTTTAACTGATATTTATTGTATTTTGGGTTTTTTTAATAATGCCTGTGCGCCGCCCTGGGTCCTAACAAGGAGAAGGGCAGGGTATAAATTTAATAAAATAAATAAATAAATACATGGTTCCTATACAAAGATGAAATTATTCGACTATTTTTGTATCTTACTTTCTCATCTTAATCCACCTAATGAAGGACAAAAGGTGACTGCATTGTACATGCAAGTGAGAATATATTCTTTCTAGTCAAGAATTACAGGTAGTCCTCAACTTTTAACAGTTCATTTAGTGACTGTTCAAAGTTACAATGGCACTTAAAAAAAGTGATCTATGACCATTTTTTACACTCACGACTGCTGCAGCATCCCCATGGTCATTTCATCAAATGCAGCTGCTTGGCAGCTAACTCATATTTATGATTATTGTAGTGTCCTTAGGCGATGTGGCCACTATTTGCAATTTTCTCACAAGCAAAGTCAATGGGGAAGCCAATTCACTTAGCAACTGTATTACTAATTTAACAACTTCAGTGATTAACTGTGACGAGAAAGGTTGTAAAATGGGGCAAAACTCACTTAAATATCTCACTTAGCAACATAAATTTTGGGTTCAATTGTGGTCATAACTTGAGGACTACATGTAATGTTTTTTTAATTTTATATGAGGAACATTATTTTATACACAACTCAGCAGATATGAAAATGAGCATTTATGTTCTTTGCTGCAGTAGAAACATATAATCTAATTCTAATTTTAAAAAAACTGTGCAATACTATACAAAACTATTTGAATTAGGTATTATACAAGTCAGCCTGAAATTGTCTGAGTTTATGAGCATAGAACATACAATCTAGGGTTAGTATTTTGACATGGGATTAAGGTGAACTATTTAGTTAAGGAAAAGATATATATGGATTCTGGAGTCATGTACAAACTCAGAGACATCTTTGACTAACTGCTTTGTAATATATTTTAAAAGCCCATATTTTCTTCTTCAAGGTACAAGAAACGAGGAGGAGGAAGAAAAAAATAGAAAAGAAAAGAAGGAAAATCAATGGTCCCCCCCCCCTTTTTTTTAATGAGTGGAATGATACAGTACTGAGCATCTTTTATGGCTGTAATAGCTTTTATTTCCCAATCTTTGCATCTAACTTGATTTTCAAGCTCCAAATTAGCTGCTTCTGCCACTTTCAGTGAGTCTGCTGCTTTCATTCCAGCTTCTTTCAAAGCCTCTAATTCTTTGGTCAACAATTTCACCTTTCAAAATGAAAGAATAAAATAATCTATTTAATATTCTTCATAAAAATTAAAATTATAGAAAGTACTGTCTGTTACAATCAGTTACATAGCATATTTATGAACACAAACACACTTTTATTTGAAATGGATTTGAAACATAGGATAGGGTAGACAAACTAAGGGTTTTGTATATGTTTTCAATAACCATTCATTAAGGCAGCTTACTCAGTTCAGAAACAACATTAATTCCAGCTGTGGCAATGTTAGACACTGTTACATCTGAATTAAGGAATAAGATAACTACTTCTTTGCCACTCATCCAAAATGGTGGACTAATAGGGAAAAATATTGTTTCAGGGAACTACTCTTTAAAATAGTTTTCTTTACATTGCTTCTTAACAGCTGAAATAAGTTTGTCTGGTTATGAAAACAGAGCATGATTTCAGTGTATCAGAATAAAAAAGTGAGAGTAATGAATACCACAACATATCTGCTATACTATGCATATTTACACTTGATGGAAATTACCTTAAGCTCATGGGACAGAACTAAGTTGCTCATTTCATCTGCTTTCTGTCGAAACTCATGCTCTCTTTTTTTTATTTCTGTGTCAATTTCTACAAGAAGTTCCTGAAATAAAACAATTGTAATAATATTATAATCTCATAAAATAATACAGAATAAATAACTTTCAAGGGCTTACAAATTGGTTTTTTTTAGAATATGTATTAAATATATGGAGATGTTTTTGTAAACTAGTCTTTTCAGCTTCAACAGGCTGAGCATTTTTTTAGGGTGTGCGTGACAGTTTGGGCTCCAGTGTACCATAGTAGAAGGGGGGAAAAGACACTGTATGTCATATTGCTAAACAACCTAGGATATTTTATTTTATTTATGCTGCTCTACTACAATTCTATCAATTAGTTGTATATTTCAAAAATATTACTATTTCTATGTATGTAGCTATATCCCTGTTCTTTGGGTGTTATTATTCATCCATGTTTGCCAGGTTTATAGTTGTTTACATTTTTTATTATTTGAAAAACCTATAAATGATTCTTTGAGATATATTTATACATCTTTACATACTATAACAAGGATCCTACCCTGCAATCAATTGACAGAAAGAATATATAGTAAAGAAACATGTCAGTTAATACTTAAAATGCTTTAAGTTAGCCAACAGATCTTTTTAATGTTACAAAACTGGAATCCTGAAATCAGAGAAGCACTGGGTGTTGGCACTAGCCAGAGTGTTTATTTAGCCCTTGCAAACTGTTTTTGATTTATAGTAATGACCTTCCTGAAATTCAAGGTTGGCAAATTTAGCACAGTGTTTTGGCTGTACCCTTCTGTAAAGTATTTTACACCATCTTATTTTACTAGAAACAATTTTACCATTTTTTTTCAAGAGGATGATGCCATGTTAGGAAGTAAAGTACATATTCCCTAATATATACAATGATAAAATTAATTCTAGTTATTCCCACCTCTAAGTATATCATGTAAGATGTTTAATAAAATCACCTAAATTGAATTGCATGGTAATAGAGGGAGGGAAATACTCAGAACAATGAACACATTCTTTTTGTTTACTGGAAGGAAAATATAAATGTTTCCCTATTCAAATTGTTTGTTATGCCTTCTGTACCTGTCTTTGCAAAGCAAGTTCACCATCGACTTCCTGGAGCTTTCTCTCCAATTGTTCTTTCATATTTTCATATTCCTCATGACAATGGCTGATGTCAGCATCTTTGGAACTATGAAATCAAGGAATTAGTAATATAAAGAGCAAACACCGATCTGTCAGAAATATATTTCTCTTTCCATTCCAGTGTACATGAAACTATAGGGCAGGGCCATCTGTCAGTACAGGGTTTAAGTATTATCAGTATGCTAATGATACACAACTACATATTTGTGCCCTAGTTCATCTAAGTGATGCTGTCAAGTTTTCCCCCCACAATGCCTAAAGACTGACAGGATCTTAGTGGGAAGGAACAGTCTTTGACCAAGTGGCTGTGACTTTCCATTGGAACTGGAGACCTTCTATCCTTATCGCTGGATGAAATGCCACTCCCTAATACAAACGAATGGGTGTGCAAGTCTGTGAGTTCTCGTTGATTATAGCTGGCAGCTGTGGCCAGCTGGTATTTGCAAATCTATTTTGTATCCAGTTTTATCTTTTTTTCTGGATCAGAAGGTATGTTTATAGTCACTTATGCCTTATTCACTTCCCAGTTGGACTACAGCATGTGTAAGGGTCCCCTTGAAGATCATTTGGAAGATGCAGCTAGTCCAGAAAACATTATGGGCAGTTTTGGGTGCACCACAATACACCCGCAAAAGATCACTGCAACATGAATGCACTAGAACTAGATTCTAGCAGTTTTGTAGATACAATTAATGGTACTGAATACCACTTATATAGCTCTGTATGATGTAGGCCAGGGTACACCATCTGTTTCTAATTGTTTCTGCCATCCCACCAAATCTCATAGGATGGACATGCTCCATTCTGTGAAACAATGTCATCTTTTGTGACATAAGATGCATGCCTTCTCTGTTACAGATGATATGTACCATATTTTTCAGAGTATAAAACACAACTTTTTTCCTCTAAAAAGAGGCTGAAAATCTGGGTGCGTCTTATACACCCAATACAGCATTTTTGGCCTCCTGAAACCCCACCCCCTTCACCAAAATGTCTGTGCATAGCCTTATGGAGGCTTTCAGAGAGCTCCTGGGGGCTGGGGAGGGCAGAAATGAGCAAAAAACGGGCCATTTTTTATTTTGCCCCCTCCAGGCCCCAGAAGCACTCTATAAGCCTCCATAAGGCTATGCAGGCAATTTGTTTTGACAAAAAATGGCCTGTTTTCGTGAAAAACAGGCCATTTTTTGCTCATTTTTGGGGAGCCCACCCCCCAGGAGAACTCTGAAAGCCCCCCCCCCCAAGGCTATTCATGCCTTTTATTTGAAAACAAATGGGCCCGTTTTTGTGAAAAACAGGCTGTTTTGGGCAGATTTGTAGAGTGCAAAACCTTTTTTTCCCCTTTCAGAAAGCTGTTTAATTAGAGGGATTGATGAGAATTATATTGGTCAAGTGCTGTGCCAGCAGTTTTAGGTGCTACAGGTTGTCAGCAATTTCCTTCTCCAGCACATGAGTAAATAAACCTGGAAACATCTACCTACCTACCTACCTACTCTATCTCTCCCTACCTACCCACTATTTCTCTCTCTCTCTTTCACCCTCTATCTATATACCTACCTACCTATTCTCTCTCTCTCTCTCTCTCTCTCTCCCTACCTATCTACTGTATTTCTCTCTCTCTATTTTTCTCTCTCTATCCCTCTACCTACCAACCTACCTATTCTCTTCTCTCCCTTCCTATCTACTGTATTTCTTTCTTTCTTTCTTTCTCTCTCTAGTTCTCTCTATCCCTCTACCTACCTACTACCTATCTACACACACTCTCTCTCCCTACATACCTACTGTATTCCTCTCCCTCCTCTATCTACCTATCTACCTACCTGCCTACTCTCTCTCTCCCTCCCTCTACCTATCTACTGTATTTCTCTCTCTCTATTTTTCTCTCTATCCCTCTACCTACCAACCTACCTAATCTCTCTCTCTATTTCTCTTTCTATCCCTCTACCTATCTACCTATCTACCTACCTATCTACACTACCTACCTACCTACTTTATTTCTCTCTCTCTATTTCTCTCTCCCTCTATCTACCTACCTACTTTTTAAAAAAATTGCCTCTTCAAAACCTGGGTGCGTCTTATACTCCAGTGCATCTTATACTCCGAAAAATACGGTAAATGCAGCCCTCTACACTTTATTCTTTCAGTTTGGAATGAGAATTTGGTTAATATATTCAAGAATTGGGGTCATACGTAAGCTACAGGTCGTCACTGGCTAGGTCATCCCTATGCTAGACTGCATTTTGTTAGATCTGCTATGGTCTTATTTGTAAAACATGTGCAATCCAGTCAGTCACTAATTGTTTGGATCTCTTTTCCTGTGGTTCTAACAACATAAGTTATATAGCAACTAACTCAAAAGTTACCATTTTAGGAATGTAAAGTCCACATCCATTTTGTACAGGAAGGTTTCATTATTTCTGCTACCGCTACCCAGTGACAAAAAGAACAACAACATAAAATAGTCTTTCCTCCATATTCTCATTCACATAAGAACTTGAACCTCACATTCATGCTGACTGCTTGTTGCTCTATCTTCTTGTAGTTCCCACCATTTCACATCTTCCTGCAATATGGTTTTGCAATACAAAACATAAGCTATCAAATGGAGCACAGAAAAGCCAGCATGATCAATTGCTGTTAGAAAGCAGCGAGTTCTATAAAAAGAGGACTTGTTTTTCTCAGCCTATCTATAGTCCCAATTCTCTCTTTTTTTGGGGGGTGGGGGGTGGAGAGAACTGACTAGAGAGGACTAGGCAACTGCCACACTTACAAATGAATTACATACTATGTTTGTGTGATGTGAGAATGGAGAACAACTAGGGGAGTTGGGATTAAAGCTGCTTCTACTTAGCCTCAGTGATAACTGGCTTTAGATAATCACACGGCATATCCCAGTCATAATTCAGTTAAATTTACATGAAATGAGTCATAGTATATATATTGTCAAAACTTTATACTAGGTATGGCAGCTCAGCTTCTCATTTGCAAGCAGAATCAAGGTTAGGGTAAATAGATTTATTGTCAAGAATTGTGAAATCATTAGAGGTATACAAAACCACCCCAACGATGCCGCCGAAGTGCGAAGTGTGTTTGGAAACCGTACGGATCTGGATGGGTGGTAACAAACTCAAGCTCAACCCTGCCAAGACTGAGTGGCTGTGGTTTCCGGCACCCCGGTTCAGCCAGATTACTCCAACTCTGGCCATTGGGGGCGAAACACTGGCCCCCGTGGAGAGGGCGCGCAATTTGGGTGTCCTCCTGGATTCCCGGCTGTCCATGGAGGACCATGTGGCGGCCGTGGTTAGGGGGGCGTTTCATCAAGTACGCCTGATGCGCCAATTGCGCCCCTTACTGGACCGGGCTGCACTTCGCACAGTCACTCAAGCTCTCGTGACGTCCCGACTCGACTACTGTAATGCTCTCTACATGGGGCTTCCCTTGAGGTGCACTCGAAAGCTACAGCTAGTCCAAAACGCAGCCGCGCGGGTGATTATGGGAGCCACTAGATGCTCCCACATAACACCGATCCTGCGTGAGCTGCAGTGGCTTCCTGTGGCCTTTCGGGTGCGCTTCAAGGTTTTGACAACTATCTTTAAAGCGCTCCATGGCTCGGGGCCTAGTTATATGCGTGACCGCCTCCTGCCCCATACATCCCTTAGACCAGCGTTTCTCAAATAGTGGGGCGCGCCCCCCTAGGGGGGCGCGAGGCTCTGTAAGGGGGGGCGCGGAGCCGCACACCCGGAAAGACCGATACCACCGTTGCATTCTCCGCATGGCCCGAGCGCCTGTTCCTTAGCAGCTCCCAGCGCGCCGCCCGGCTCAGCAGCTCCCAGTGCGCCGCCCGACTTGCCCGCTCACGGCTCTTGCCCGCTGCCCGCCTGGACGCGGCCAGTCGAAAGCCGGGAGGGAGGCGACCCCCTTCCATGGCGTGGAAAAGCGGCCTCCCTCCCGGCTTTCGACTGGCTGCGTTGGGAGCGCTGGGACCATCGCAGTAAGGAACTGGCGCTCGGGCCATGCAGAGAAGGCAACGGCGGCACCAAGGAGAATAAATATCCTTGGCTCGGAAGGAGGCGAGGGAAAGAAGGGAGGGGGCAGCCCCGGGGCTGGGGGGGGCGCTTTCCGGGGCTGGGGGGGCGCGAAATGTTTTCTTCTTCCTAGGGGGGGCCTGACAGAAAATAACTGAGAACCACTGCCTTAGACCGATACGCTCCCACAGAGAGGGCCTTCTCAGGGTGCCGTCGGCCGGACAATGCCGACTGGCGACACCCAGGGGAAGAGCCTTCTCTGTGGCGGGTCCAGCCCTCTGGAATGACCTACCCCCTGAATTACGTACTATCACCGACCTCCGCCTCTTCCGCCAATGTCTTAAGACTTATTTGTTTCAACAAGCCGGCCTAGCCTAACCTCCCATGGGGACTTTTAGGTAGTTTTAAATTGGGTTTTTAAATTTTGGTTTTAGCGCAGGATAGGATTATTTAATAGTTTTTTAAATTATATTTATTGTATTTTGTATGTTTTTTAATTTTCCTGTGCGCCGCCCTGGGTCCTCTGTGGAGAAGGGCGGGATATAAATTTAAATAAATAAATAAATAAATAAATTCAGAGCAAAAGCAGGAAAAGCGCTTCAGATCCACTGTGGGTCTGCTCACTGTATCTTTGGTTACTGCAATTCTATAATGTGAATTTATATGGTCAGTCCATTTAGCCTAATGAAATAACTGTGTGACTAACGTAACAGAAGCAAATACACTTACATATCCCCTCCACATAAACACACACTAATAGAAAACACAATGAAAATACTAGGTAATCAACTTGTCAGTGAGCATGGGGCAAATACTGTATATAAATCAGTCTCCAATATCATTCTTTAAAAAGAGTTTTAATGTTCTTTGACAGAACAGCAGGGTCAGAGCTGCTGTGGCCTAGAGGTGGAGCTCTTGCCTCACAAGCAAGAGGTTGTGAGTTCGATCCTAGGTAAAGGCACATGTAGGGTCTCCTGCTTGGGCAGGGGGTTGGACTAGATGACCCATCCAACTCAACTTCATCTGTTAAAGCTATTCATAGAATGTTTGGGGCTAGCACAACTCTCTGCTACCTCCTTACTCTGCCCATATCCATTTCATTGGAAAATAAGGGATTACCCTAGAAACTTCTTTAATCATACTGCATGCTACTTCCTCACTCTGCCCATATCCATGTCATTGTAAAATAAAGGATTACCCTAGAAACTTCTTTAATCATGCTGAGATTTCTGGGGCAACATTTTTTTAAAATAAAAAGCTATTACCTGTATAACTCCTTTAAATATTATTTTCAGTCAAGTTCCAGCCACTCTATTTGGAGTGACACTATTGGAGAGTTAACTAAGATTTTTTCTATCTTTATTGTTGCATTGTGGTTTTAATTAATTCATTAATGTGTATTTGACAGTATTTTATTGTGGACATTTTACTTGATGTATTCTGTAACTGTTGTAAACCATTGGTAGCTGCTAAGATGCAGTGACATACATTTAATGAATAAATACATCTATTTATTAAATCCATTTAATAAACTATTAAATAAGGAAAGGATTTAATAAACAGCTTTTGGAATTCATTCCAATCCCTTTATCATAATTGATTGTATGTTTGACTATATGTATGCAGTGGAAGCCCAGGCATGACTCAGCAACATGGAAGAACAGATGAGGATGGCTTAAAATGAACGCAACGTTCCAAAACACTACCTGAATTCATCTTCTAAAGGGATGCAGTGTGGGCATTTTTGTAGTAATTCTCCACAGCTCTACAGCTAATCCAGCCCATGCCAATGCTGATTATTGCTTTTGTTGTTTCATTTCTATGTGCCAATTTCATCCCATTCTGTTTAGTTTTCCAAGAGCTAATATGAGACCCAAACCTTTACATAATTTATTTCCAGTGCTCCACTGGGTTGGAGAGAATATAAAAGCTCTGCACTTAAATAACACTTTTTAACAATGTCGTAAGAATAGCAATTTCAACAACATCTCTCCCCCAGAAGAATAAATATTTTTATACCTTTTACAGCAAATACCTATAATGTCTCTACCATAAAATAATTACCTAGGAGCCCATCGAAAGGAAGAAGGCTATAGAGATTAGCAATAGCAATAGCATGCAGACTTATATGCCATTTCACAGTGCTTTACAGTCCTTTCTAAGCAATTTACAGAGTCAGCATATATTGCCCCCAACAATCTGGCTCCTCATTTTACTGACCTCAGAAGGATGGAAGGCTGAATCAACCTTCAGTCAGTAAGAATCGAACTGCTGGCAGTCAGCAGAATTAGCCCTCAATACTACATTGTAACTGCTGCACCACCATGGCTTCTTACTAGACCCTAAAGTCCATACTGGCCATTGGGGGCGAACAACTAGCCCCCGTGGAGAGGGCGCGCAACTTGGGCGTCCTCCTGGATTCCCGGCTGTCCATGGAGGACCATGTGGCGGCCGTGGCCAGGAGGGCATTCTATCAGGTTCGCCTGATACGCCAGTTGCGCCCCTTACTGGACCGGGGGGACCTTCGCACAGTCACTCAAGCGCTTGTGACTTCTCGGCTGGATTACTGTAACGCTCTCTACATGGGGCTCCCCTTGAGGTGCACTCAAAAGCTACAGCTAGTCCAGAACGCAGCTGCGCGGGTGATTATGGGTGCCCCAAGGCATGCCCACATAACACCTCTCCTGCACGAGCTGCACTGGCTGCCTGTGGCCTTTCGAGTGCGCTTCAAGGTGTTGACGACCATCTTCAAATCGCTCCATGGCTTGGGGCCTAGCTATTTACGAGACCGCCTACTGCCCCATACATCCCTTCGACTGATCCGCTCCCACAGAGAGGGCCTTCTCAGGGTGCCGTCGGCCGGGCAATGCCGGTTGGCGACACCCAGGGGAAGGGCCTTCTCTGTGGCGGGCCCGGCCCTCTGGAACGACCTACCCCCCGACCTTCGCACCATCTCTGACCTCCACCTCTTCCGCCAACACCTGAAGACGTACCTATTCCAACAAGCCGGCCTAGCGTAGCCCCCCCGTTTCTGACTATATTTATAAATTTTAAATTTTTAGGGTTTTAAAGGGTTTTAGCACGGGTTTTAGGTTAATTTAATATGCTTTTAAGAGTTTGTATTGTTTTGTAATGGTTTTTAATGATGCCTGTGCCCCGCCCTGGGTCCTAACAAGGAGAAGGGCGGGGTATAAATTTGATAAAATAAATAAATAAATAAATACTTTGTCAGGTAGAATTGAAGAACAGTCTTACCGTACCTGTGAAGCTGTTCCAAGGCTAATTGGTGTTCTTTCAGTTTCCAATGATATTGATCTTTGAGAGATTCTTGTTTTTTTGTTTCCCAAGCTATTGTCTGTTGCAGTTTATCCACCTGAATTCTAAGATCACTAACCTCTGCTTGGTTGGCATTTTCAACCATTTTCAACTGGACGAACAAGACATCATAGCGCTCCAACTCTTTATCTCTCTCCTCTAGGATTTTAAGGTTGTAAGTGAAATCGTCTTTTAAACTGTTATATTTCCTGTGCATTTCTTGAAGTTGTTTTCTGGTTTCTTGGAGTGTAGTTTGCTGAAAATGGATCTGTCGAGCTTGTAATTCTTTCAGTTCTTGTTCTTTACAGATAAGAAGTTCATTTAAATCTTTCTCTGCATATAACATTGTTGTTCCTGAGAAAGAGGATACTTTAATTAAAGCAAAAAAGGCACTTTATCTTCAATCTTAACTCCATCCATCATTTTGGTCTGTACATAATATCTGACATATATAATTGTATTTAGCTTATGCAGATATGGACAAAAAAGGGAATAAGTAGTAACTGATAACTAACATAAGTTATTTTACAAAGTGGCTGATTTCAGGTTGGCCACAGTTATAACATCTAATGATAACCTGTAAATCTACAGTACTTACTGCAATGTTAAATGAGAAAACTTTGGACTTTTGGCAAGTTCAGCTGGTCCAAAGATCCACTACTATTATTGATCAACCTTATTTTTAGAGATTTCAGTTGCTTCTGTCTTGTTTCTTATTGCAACTTAAAACAATTGTATTTTGATCTGGACTCATATATACAGTAATTTGGAATCTGAGTAACATCAGTTCCTTTACATGAACCTCTCTACCTCAGTGAGTCTTTTTCTATGGTCTTTCACTCATCTTCAGAGGTTAGATGTTTACTATAATATTGTTTATATTCTTTTACATTTTAAATATTTAAGCACATTATAAACTACCCACATTATTGGTATATAATATGACATTTTTCTGTGTCACATGGTGAACATATAAAGTCAGGTGAAACAGCAATAAATGCCTCTTTCCAGTCCAATAGTATCATTTTAATATTTCAAATTTAATCTTTCAGGCTTTTAGGTAAAGCAACATGATAAAATATCATCCAGCACTTCAATGTTTTCTTTTAATTCAGCTCTAACTATTCCCCCAAGACATTAATAAAAACTAAAATGAAGTACTTTCTTTACCACTCAGTTATATTCTATGCTTTCAGCAATATGAGCCTGTAGTTCTCCACTAGTGGACAATAGAAAAATCATTTTGAAAAGAAAAAGTCACTCTTAATCATTTATGATGGGTTGAACACCATGAATATGTCAGACGAGAGAATTCATCTACGTGCTAGAGAGAATCTATATTTATAATACTGGTTATACTTCGAAGAATAACAAACAAGAGTGAAGTCAAACAAAATGTTTAAAAAGAGCAGGGCATAACTATGAATGAAAAAATAATCTTGCATATTTCTCTTTTTTTTTTTAAATATATCTACTGTAGCTTTTGAATGTAATGTTTTCAGTTATATGAAGAGTTCCAAATATTATTAAAATCAAACATCTTAAAAAGGGTAGGATCATGTATGTCTTTCTACAAGTTCCATAAATCTACAGTTAATGTTAGCAACTTTTTCTTGTTGAAAGATGGGCAATAGGTTAAAAAACTAGTTCCGACCATCATGTAAAGTGAGGAAAAATAACCCAATTTCTATATTTTTTATTCCAACTAGATTAGACTAGATCCAGCTCTCATGTGAACTATTCTCAAAATTTGCTTTTTAAAATGCAAAAATAGGACATTTTACCCCCACACACATATACAAAGAGACAGACTATATATTGAAGCTTTATGTATGTATGTATGTATTCTGTATATAAAATCGCTAAATTTAACTAACACAGAGATATCAAGAGATTTAAATTTTAAAATAGTACATTCTTAATCTTCTCTGCTAAATACCGTAATATAAAATTTGATGGTAGCCATTTACAAAGAGCTTTAAAGTCTTAACATATGCCTAACTGCTGGTTAAATTTAGTAATTCAGTTTTTATAGAAGACCTTTCTAATAGTCTAATAGAACAAATTAAAGCAACATTATAACCAATTTCATTGTAATTTTATTACAATATTATTACAATTACAATAAAGATTATTATTATTATTATTATTATTATTATTATTATTATTATTATTATTATTACTATTATTATTATTATTATTATTATTATTACTACTACTACTACCACTTTGTCTTTTTTTTCAAATCAGAATGGTATTCAGTTGTCAGGGACAAGCTATTGTATGCATAAATAAATAAAAAGCAAACATAACAATAAGAGTTTAAGAAATCAGAAATGGGATTCTGCCATACTAAAACATATGAAAGCTGTACTAATAAAATCAGTGCTCTATTTCAGGGGTCCCCAACAGGGGTCTACTACATTAGAGCCTGAGCATTTCTTCCTCCAACAAGTTGAGAAAATAGACTAACCAGTTGTCAGAAATTACAGTCAGTGACCAACCACACATAACAAAGGAAATGGGTAAAATATTTGAAAGGATAAGAGAAAGTACACACACACACACACACACACACACACACACACACACAGAGCAAATCTTTCTCCTAAATATTAATAACAAAACAGACACTATAAGGCAGCAATATTGAAAGATACTTCACATATACAAATAACACACGGGAAATTACACATTTATTACAGGGTAGGATTAAATCTGACATTACATACAAGTTTCCAGGATTCAGAGAGTTTTCTCCGTCCAGGTAAAGCTATGCTTTTATTACAGTGGGACACTGATGCCAGAGGCAACTGTAAAGGAACCCCATGAGAGATACTGCAAATTAAATGCTAAACACCAACCTTTGATTAAAGGGAGGCAGGTGAACGGAGTCAACGCGCCCCCAACTGAAAGGTCCTCAGAGCTGAGCGGGGACGAATTCCTTTAAAGAGTTCCCTTCCCTTAATCATTATTCTCTTCAAAGCGCGGCAGGGACGTCACGACGGCCGAGGCCTCGTTTCCATGGAAACCATAACGGTTGGCACGTCCCGGAAGCCTTTCCGGCAGAGAACAGGCGCTCCGGATTTTTGTGGCCGGCGGTAGCTGCTTGCCAGCCACGAGACGCCGTCTCTCCGCGAGTCGTCGTTGCATTACAACATTGGATTCTGTATTCTTTGTTATATAGTGCAGGGGTCCCCAACCTTTGCAACTTTAAGTCTGAAGGACTTCAGCTCCCAGAAGAGAATTCTGGGAGCTGAAGTCCTTCAGACTTAAAGTTGCAAAGGTTGGAGACCCCTGATTATAGTGGATAGCCAAAGCAGCAGAGCCAAAATAGAAGTCGGCAATGGGGAATAGCGGATGTGAAAGTACTATTATTTTCAAGATAGACCACTGGATAGCACTTCGATTCAGTCGGGGAGCAGCAATATTTTATGCTCAGATTTGAAGTACTTGGATTTTTAAAAAAAATAAAATAAATATTCTGATTTTTTTCATAAAGAAGGACAGGAAATAAATCTTAACATAAATAAAACATGTTGTTAAAGTGTCCTAATTTTTGGATGGTGTCAAATATTTTTATCTGAAATGTGTGTGTTACAGTCCATGACATATTTATATGAAGATAGATGCAACACATACTTAAAGCCCTACTACTAGTTTCTTCCCAATATATTCTTTGTTTACTGACTATATGGATCACTGAATCTCTTCTATCAGGCGATAATAATAATAATAATAATATTTTTATTTTATATACCGCGTCCTCTCCCCAGAGGGACTCGGAGCGGTGCACAGGGAAAACTAAAAACACATAAAATAAGTACATCAATAATACAATAGAATAAAAATAAATTAAACTAATTGTCCCGGCACTAAAATCCCCATTAAAACTAATATTCCCTAAAAAACCCTAAGGAAGAGACTACCCTAGGCCGGCCAAGCAGAAAAAGTGTGTTTTTAATTTTTGACGGAAGGAGCGGAGGTCCGTAGTTGTTCTAATGTCGGGGGGAAGGTCGTTCCAGAGGGCTGGGCCCGCCACAGAGAAGGCCCTTCCCCTGGGCGTCGCCCGCTGACAAAATCTAGTGCAGCGTTTCTCAAATAGTGGGGCGCGCCCCCCAGGGGGGGCGCGAGTCTCTGTAAAGGGGGCGCGTTTGACCTCGGCAAATCGGCTCTGCCGATTCCCTTTCTCCCTCCTCCTCCTCCCTCCCTCCACAGCCGGCATGCTGGCCACTCGTCGTCTTCCAGGGACTGCCGTTCCTCACACACACGCACGCACGCACACACACACACACGGAGCCTGAGCGAGCGAACGAGCGATCAAGATCAAGCACGGGGGGGTGGCCGGGGCAGGCTAAGGCGGGTGAGCCGGGCTGAGGAGACTCCCCGGAGTGGGGGCGGGGCGGGGACGACGACACACAAACAGAGAGAGGCTCCGCATGGCCCGAGCGCCTGTTCCTTACTGCGATGGTCTCAGCAGCTCCCAGCGCGCCGCCCGGCTCGCCCGCTCACGGCTCTTGCCCGCTGCCCGCCTGGACGCGGCCAGTCGAAAGCCGGGAGGAGGCGACCCCCTTCCACGGCGTGGAAAAGCGGCCTCCCTCCCGGCTTTCGACTGGCTGCGTTGGGAGCGCTGGGAGCTGCTGAGACCATCGCAGTAAGGAACAGGCGCTCGGGCCATGCGGAGAAGGCAACGGCGGCACCATGGAGAATAAATATCCTTGGCTCGGAAGGAGGCGAGGGAAAGAAGGGAGGGGGCAGCCCCGGGGCTGGGGGGGAGCGCTTTCCGGGGCTGGGGGGGGGGCGCTTTCCGGGGCTGGGGGGGGAGCTTTCCGGGGCTGGGGGGGGCGCTTTCCGGGGCTGGGGGGGCGCGCGAAATGTTTTCTTCTTCCTAGGGGGGGCCTGACAGAAAATAATTGAGAACCACTGGTCTAGTGGACGGCACCCGGAGAAGTCCCAAATAAGTGCTGCCCAAGAAAGAGTAATAGGGAAGACGAGTTCTACCTGAACTACCTGAACTGGATATAAAAAGGTAAAGGTTCCCCTTGCACATATGTGGTAGTCGTTCCTGACTCTAGGGGGTGGTGCTCATCTCCATTTCAAAACCGAAGAGCCAGCACTGTTGCCTTTGTCTCCAAGGTCATGTGACCGGCATGACTAAACACTGAAGGCGCACAGAACTCTGTTACCTTCCCATCCAAGGATATATATGTACATGATAATGTATATTAATAAATAATAAAAACAATAGTTACAAACAGTAAATATTAACACCCTTTAGTGCAGAGCACTACAACCGGATCCAGATTCATTTAAATGCCACTGCATCCATGATGCCCTATAGTTGATAATTCACATTTTAAATCTTCTGAATAATGATCAAATATTAGATAAGAATTATACAGTCTTATTGTCTTGTAGGGTTTTCAATATTTCTCTTCCTTTCTTTGTACCAATAATAGTAGTCTTCTGAGAGAGAATCTGACTGAGTTCACATATGATGCTATTAAGTCATAATATAGCTGGGTTGTGTGAACCCAGATAATTAAGTTTATAAAAGAGTATGTGGTTTTTATGTGATGGACAAAATTATTCAACTAAGATTTTATTCAATAAACCATTGTTTAAAGAAACAGCCTAGGAGTACCTATTCATTGTGATCTATGGGATTTACTTATAAGTAAATTGCATAATTGTGTATTATTGAGTTGGATTCAGCTCCTGGTGTTTGTGAGGACAAATGCTTGCTATCAAGCTTTTTTTAAATAAAAGCATTACAATAATTCCTTTGGTCCTTCCCTGTATTTCTTGCATTTCAATTATATATGCCCTTGTAAGGAAAGTGTTTTTAAAATATTAATATCATCAATGCCCAGACTTCCTTTAGTTTTACCAAGTCATCATCACTAGGTCTACTTTTAGACGTTCTGTACTATAATTTCATTTTCAGTACTGTTTCTCAGTAACTAGAGGGGTCTTTCCAATTTTTTGAATCTACATTTATTAAATGTCACAACCATGTTCCTGGAGGTTTTTTTTTGCCAACGATACAAAGTGGCTTGTTTTTGCAAAGGGTTTGATTTTGGAGTTCCTATTCCTAAATGGTTTGGTTGTCCTTATGCCAACAGAGCTCAATCTGCCTTTACCCCTGCTGTGGATTACTCTTAGCTTTCACCTTTCTTCTTTTGACTTTTATTTGCAGGATGATTCCACCTAGAGCTCACCTGTTCTCACCAGAATCACTCTCAGGTTACTGGAGAACTACCAAGTCCTCCCACAAATTAGTAACCCTCAGACAGGAAACTGTTAATTGCCGAATTAAAGCCTCATCATCCCTTTTTATCATCCTTCGCTTTTTAGATAATTTCCTTTTTATGATGTAGCAATTACCTCTGCAAATCATTTATTCAGATGAGAGCTACAAATTAGTAGTGCTTTTAAAACAACCACATACAAATTTGTAAATTACTTTTATAATTCAGAGAATGAAAGCTCATTATAATTGCTTGATAGTAGGTTATTTTTAGTAACATTTGCCCAGCTATCTCTTTCAATTAAGAGACAAGAAACTCTTGGTACTTTATTTGGAAATGTCGATAAAGTGCATAGCTTATTTAATGCTTCTCATATATCCACCTACTTTCAAATATTTGTTTCTGTTTGCTTAGCGCCTAAAAGTATGTTTAAGACACTTTAAATAATTCTTGATTATCTAATACTGGAAGAACTGAGAAAAATCCTAGTGAACATGTAAGGAACAAAATTAAGGAATTACATTTCTGATGTAAAATTATTAAGGAACTTCATCTCTGATGTAAAATATCATGGGCTGTCTAGCAGCAGGGTCACAGGAGGTGAATTTAGGATTGAGTTTTGAAAGGTTATAGACAGATATGATCTGGGGATGAGATTTCAGCTGCAGTGATGTGTGCTTTGGCACGCATGTCAACCTTGGAGAGGGTCATCATAGGCACAATAATCCATCTGTAGTAATATCCAAGTCACATTATAAGGTCTGCTACATGAAGAACTTAAAAGATGCAAGCCATTCCCAACAGAAGATTAGCCCCGTTTACCAATCATGGTTGCCACTGTCATATGTAGTAGGTCACAATCTGTGGGTTGGAAATCCCTGAGCATAGTGGGGGACTTGGACTCAAAAATGAAAAAAGAAAGGATGGATGAGAAGTGAAGGAATGTGTCCCAAACAATAATACCCGGGAAGGGGGGGGACACGACACACCCTTTTCTTCTTGGTGTTTTTTAAGCTGCTGTATTATTAGACTGTTTGTACCATGCTATCTCAGGTTGTAACAGGTTCTAAAATGTTTCCTGAACAAATGTGAGTGCATTGTGTGGCTGCCTCTGAAAAGCATGTGGAAACTACTAGCAAATCAAATATTCTCCCTCCCAAGATTCATGAGACATCTATCTTTTAAAAGTAAAGTATTTCTAAATTCGATGATTATTAGTGAAGCTTGAATGACTTTAAGGGGCATGCCCATATTGTTTCCTTGGAAACAGTACAGAAGACATTGTCCATTGTGTTTTTTCAACTTCCCACCATAGTCGTCAGTGTTGATACTTACAGAAGAATCCTATGTACAGTAGTGCTAAACAGATCCAGTTCTTCTTAGCTTCCAATCTGGGCATCGTCAGGCAGGTGCAGCCAAAGTTTACACATTAAGCTTGTGTTAATTATTTGCCTCTCGACATAAACCTTCCCTATATCAATGCTGCATTTGCCTTTCATCTCGTTTTTCATCTTCTCTTCCTCACTTTTAAAACATGAACTATTTATAGTTTAATTTTAAGTATTCTTTGGGAACCATTTTGAGATTGATAACTATGGGAGTGGCAAAATGCATCATAAATAAATGGTGAATTTTCTCTGCTGGAATCCAAATGACACACCATCTCCCTCCAAGGTGATATTGAAGACTCTCAGCTCTCATTTAGAGAACCCAGTAAAGATTGGACATATTTAACAACTTTTGTCATTTCTGAAGTATTTGAAAAATCTACAGGCTCCTTTTTTTTTATATTGAAAAAGTTTTATTGGGTTTTTACAATTTTTCAAAGGGTGGGGTAAGGGTTACAGAAAACATTTTGAGAACTTTCACGTCGGGATCATTGGCCCTTCCTGGGCTTCATAATAAAACATTGGTAAAACATTTATCAAAAATACTACAAGGCTAAGATAAGTGTATACATCATAAATTCCCAATTCTCTGCTGACAGTCATGTATAAACATCCCGGTACAAAAGGATTAAAACATGTTAATAATAAAAAAAAAGCAAGCAAAGTCATTTTTTGGATCTAAGTCTCTTGGCAATTGTATCTTCTTTTTCTCCCCCCTGGCCCCCAGCGGGCGGGGCCGTGGCCCCCCCTGCCCCCCCTGGATCTTCCCCCAGGGCACAGGAATGTTTTTTAAGAAAGGCTTCCGCCTCAACAACTGTTTTAATCCTTACTCTTCCTCCTTCCCAGAACACCAGCATCCCTTCGGGCGTCGCCCACTTGAACCAAATCCCGTGATCAAACAATTTTTTGGATAAGAAGGAAAATTTCCTTCTCATCTCTCTAATCTTTTTTGGGATCTGCTTCAAGATGACGACTTCCTTTTGTTGGTAAATTAACGGTCCCCCTCTCTGCGCCTTCAAAATTCCCTCCCTGGTTGACCTTCTAACAAATTTGATATGTATCTCTCTGGGTACTTTATTTATCCTGGCATATGCAGAATTTATTCTGTAAACTAGGTCAATGTCCCCCCTGATCTCATCTTTAGGTTTATGTAAATAATCTGCTAAAATTGTACTCATGAGTTCAGGGAGACATTCACCAGGTTCCTCAGAAATGTTCTGAAATCTTAAAAAATATGACATCCTTTCAAAATCCATCCTAGCCATATGCCCAGTTAGTTCTCCAACCTCACTGTTAACATTTTTAAGCTCTCCCTTTGCCCCAGCCAGCCCCCCTTCCAACTCTTCAGTCTTCTGTGTGTTCTCCAGCACTTGCTTCCGTGTTTCCAGAAGTTCCTTCTTAAAGTTGCTGTTATCTTCTCTCAAGGCCTTAATTTCTTGCACCAAAGTTTGTAACACAGATTCCAAAGATGACATTCTTTGTTCCAAACCTGCCAGTTCTGATTTTTGTGCCATGGTAAAGTCAGTGTCACTAAAATGGCGTTTTTTTGGGTGGGGCCGTTGAGGCAAATCAGGAGATGAAAGTTCAAATCAGGGTTGTAAAAAGTTCAGGAACCAGAAGAGAAACACTTTTCCAAATCAATAATTATAGTAGAGAAGGCACTCCAGGGAAGGAATCAATTAATCCAGAAATTTCTTCATTAATAGCCAGAGGGAGTCCAGATCACAAAGAGATGTTGGTAATTTTCCATAAATAAAATAGTCATTCAGGAACAAAGGGAGCCATCTTCCACTGCCCAGACTGAGAGCCAGCAAGAGAAAATAACAAAAAAGAAATTGTTTCAAGCCAACCGGACTTCGATACATTGTGGGGGAAAAAAACAAGCCGCAAAACCACTTTCACTTGTTTTCACTTGTTTCCAGGCAATCCACATAGAAAACGTCCGCTTCCTCGCAACGAGGAGCCATTTCTAAGCGCCGCTTTAAATCCGAGGGGGGGTTTAACAAACAAACACCCCCCTCCAAGCTCTTTAATCCAGGCTGTCAGCAGAAATAAAGTCAAAATCACTCACTCTTCACCTCGCAGCCAAAGCCCCGGGAGAGCCTTCCGACCCGAACATCCAGCTCTCTCCAAATTCACCATGAGTTGCCGTTCTCCAATGGCGAAGGGGAAACCCCCCGCAGCATGCCCTTCTTCGCCTAGGCTGAAGACAAGGGCCGTTTCCCCGCTGCCGCAGGGGTAAACTGACCCAGGCAAGCCAGCCCTACGGAAGACCCCCAAAAAGGGGTGTCTCGCCCCCGTGGGGGGGCAGAAAAAGGAACAAAGCGGCGGACGAGTCCAGGACCCGTCCGTCGCCGCTGGAAGGCGGAAGCGGAAGTCCACTACAGGCTCCTTTTAATCAGGTTTCTTGTTTTTTCTATTTGCCCGCTGTTTTCTTTGTCATTTGTTGCTTTCATTCTATACTGCTGCTTCTTTTGTTAATATTTTATTATCTTTATATTCTTTGTTTCAAATTATCCTGAGACTATTTTGTGAAAGACAAGAGAATAATGAAATGGAAGTTTGGAGAATAAAGGTAAAGTGAGGTAACCAGAAAAAGGAAAAAAAAGGGTGAGTGAGCAACTGAGATGAGAAACAACTGATAATTGTAAATTCTGCTTGGATTTGGGCAGGGGTATCTTTTTTAGCTTCTGAGTGGAGAGACACACACACACTGCTGTTCACCTCTCAGAATCTCCCCCACCCTCTGAGACACTGCACACTTCTTATTCTGTCTACTTAATGACCTGCAAGATAGCTTAATGACCTCAACCAGTAGTTCTGGGATTTCAGTCACTGAGGGAAGCAATCACATAAAGTCTTGCTTAACAACTGCTTCACTCAATGACTTGAGTTTTCAATCCCAATTGTGGTTGTAAATCAAGGACTACACACTTTCTCATCCAAATAAGGATATTCAGAGAACAACTCACAAAAGTACAGCATGTTACTCTCTCTCTCTCTGAAAATAGATTTATTGCCATAAAGTGCTTCTAAAACAAGTACAAGATGATTCTCCCAGCTAAGTTACACCCTGCAGGGCATGGCCTGTTGTTTACATTGGCAACATAGAGACCATGTCCCCATTTGCACCTAATCATGCATGACTTAAACATGTCTCCGTTTATTTATTTTTTCCTGCTATGTCTGTCTGATATTACAGTATATTCATTTCATCTCCAACCTATGAGAGAGACAACCACAGATGTGGGGTGCTGGCGGTTCAGCCTGGATCGGGCGAACCGGTAGTAGCAGTGGCAGGAGGCTCTGCCTACCCACCTGGACGCTTCTACATGTGTGCAGAAGTGTTGCGGGTAAGCATACATGCACGAGCGAACCAGTAGGAAAAAATTAGAAACCCCCCACTGCAGCCTAAGCTGTCCTTGGTTTACTTGTGATAAGATAATGTCTCCCATCTCTTCATATTATTATTGAAAAAATCACCTCTCCTACCTGGGAAAGAAAGAATTGGAAAATTTCCTTTTGCTGCATGTATTTTTCCTTCAATAAGAAGTTGATTAAACATTTGAGTCTATTTCGCCTGAGGAGCTGGAAGGTGGAAGTAACCCTCACAAAAACAAACTCCTTTTTGTCAGGGTTACTCCCACCTTCCAGCTCCTCAGGCGAAATAGACTCAAATGTTTAATCAACTTCTTATTGAAGGAAAAATACTTACATGCAGCAAAAGGAGATTTTCCAATTCTTTCTTTCCCAGGTAGGAGAGGTAGGTTTTTTTTTAAAGACTGCAGCAATACCGTTTGAAAATGCTTAAAAAGAAAAGGCTCAAAAGTTGCATGTTAAGTTGGGAAGAGAAAAGGATTTGTTTCAGTCTCTGATAAATACAGTATGTAAAAAAATCTTCAAGAAGCTAGAAGGAAGTCCACAACAGTAAATAAGGGAATTTTAGCTTCAAGCATTTCTCTCCAATCTCTTTGCTCTGACAACAGGGGGTGGGGGCAAACAAAGCAAGTGATTTCTGTAGAGCAGGCAATCTCTTTTGTTTGACTCTTCCCCTGTTCCTTCAGGGCAGAGAGATTGAAGAGAGATTTCAAGAAGCTAAGATGTTTGATCTTCTACACATCAAAAGCAACGTGACTGCCCCTGCAGTGCGAAAGCAAAAGTCAAATGGTTGGTAAATGAGGACTTCCTGTAGATCCTTTCAGCCCTTATTCAGACTGGCAACTTTCTACATTAGAGTTGCCTTGAAACTAGAGCAGGTTAGTATAATCTTGTGGGCACTCAGAATATTTTCTGAATAATTTTTCTTTTGGAGGTTCTAAGAGGTTGCCATGATTTGAACTATATTTTTATTTCATTCTCTGTATTTTCGTACATACATCTTTTACTCATTTAAAAATCTTTAATAAAAGTTATGCTAAAAACATATGATAAAGTAGGCAGCTGCAGCACCTTTTTATAGACAGCCATTTTTGATGCTTTCATCAACATTTCTGTCTGCTACAGACTGTCTACATCCATCAGCCCAGCTTCCTATTTCACACCGTGATGAAAAGCTGGTGTGTGACCAAAAGTACCATGTTCCTAATCTTAGTAATAATCTCTTATAGGCATTTACTATGTCTTGTAATGTAATAGAATATTGGATTTGAACCTAGTCAACCTCCAGTCATTCATGAACTTGGCAAAGAGGTGTTGGGTAAAGCACTACGTCTTAGTGTAACTTTCCTCATAGATTGTGGTGAGGATATGTTTGAATAGGAATAATTAAACTTTTCACAATTGCTTTGGCCTAATCTGAACCTTCTGCAAGTAGTTCAGAATATTCTTTTCCTCCTATTGGTTTACCGCTTGAGGAGGAAGTAAAAAATAAAAAGTAATAATCAGAAAGAGAAAGGCGATCCAAAATACTAATTTTTAGCTTCCCCCCTCCCAATTAAATCTTGCCTGATATCAGTATGTGGTCTTCTGCAGGTTCGATGTATTTTGAGATGAAAATCATCTTTATAGGAGAAACTGTTCAAATATGTTTTAGTTTCTTGCAACAGAACATTAAATGTCCATATGTGCCTCTATATGTGTGTTTTAAAGAGAGGGGATGGAAGTGGGACAGAGGAGCCCAAGAAAGAGAAATGCCTTGCAGTAAATATCTGGGAGAACCATATGTAACCTATGTTACCCCACTATGTAAAAGTGTTACAATACTCTAAGGTAAAGGTTCCCCTTGCACATATGTGCTAGTCGTTCCTGACTCTAGGGGGTGGTGCTCATCTCCGTTTCAAAGCCAAAGAGCCAGCGCTGTCCGAAGACGTCTCTGTGGTCATGTGGCCAGCATGACTAAACACCAAAGGCGCACAGAATGCTGATACCTTTCCACCAAAGGGGTTCCTATTTTTCTACTTGTGTTTTTACGTGCTTTCGAACTGCTAGGTTGGCAGAATCTGGGACAAGTAACTGGAGATCACTCCATTACGCAGCACTAGAGATTTGCATCGCTGAACTGCCAATCTTTCTGATCGACAAGCTCTGGGTCTTAGCCACTGAGCCACTGCATTCCTTGTATTACAATACTCTACTTTTGCCTAATAACTGCATTGTCTCTAAGGGGATGAAAAGAAGCTGCAGATATGTTTCCACTTATACTTGCAAATTGTCTCTTGATACACAGAAAAATCAGCAAATTGTTCCACCATAGTTTTTGTTTAAAAAGTCTAGTTATGCATACATAGGAAAATATTTGTAATATAGCACACTCATAACAACATCTGGCTTCACTACTGATCACTGAAAACTATCCCCCCCCCCAAAGTATGGTGGTTAAACTGTCTTCCTCTGATCAAAAAGTCTACAAACTATGTTATGAAAGCGGGAGAAAACCCTGAATGGTTGGTGTCACTTCTTTTATGACTTGTTCAGCTTTGTACAATGCTGCTCTGGATTTCTGGGTTATTACCTAAGGTACTGTGAAATATCCAATGCAAATTTTCTGATTTCTAAGAGAACATTTACTAATTTATTCTCTTCCTATGTCCTTGTGCTTTATCCTTTCAAGTGAGGTCCTTCAATAGAAACAATCAGAGTGATCAGCTTTGGTTGGTCAGGTTTTCCAACAGGATGTCAGCATTAGTTCCCTCTTTTGTTATTGCATTTAAGTCAGAAATTGGTCTTTTGTGCTAACCTGAAGCTTGATCCGTATTAGAATGTTGGGTTGCTGCTTATATTGTTAAGACTTTATTTCATTACCACCTGCCAGAAAAGCTTTCTGAAATTCAAAGGCTGACCAATTTCAGAGTCAAACAAATCATTGACCATATTTTCTATCTATGGATTTATCCATTTTTTTCAAGACATGTATTAAAATTATTATAATATAAAATACAAATGAAAATAAAGGTATAGGAAAAAAGGGGAAGGGAAAGAAAGGGGAAAGAAAGATGTAGGGGGGAAAAACCAGACTCCCAACATTTATTAAATACCATAAAGTACACAACAGAATTACAGCTTCAACTTTTCACTTTAGCAACTTAGCAAGTATTAGCCATTTCTATAGACTATATTAATCAGCAAAACCAAGCATAAAGAGTTATTTTTGTTCTATCCTCAGCACAAAGCCAGAAGCAGTTTCCAAGTAAAAACAAAACTGGATATGTTTTCTTTAATTAAAAGTCAGTTTTGCGAATTTTGTTCCATCACTCCTTTCATCTTTTCTTCTGTTGTGCAGATTGATGTATCTTTCATTTCTGTGCATGCAGTCAACATACCGTATTTTTCGGAGTATAAGACGCGCTGGAGTATAAGACACACCCAGGTTTTAAAGAGGCAATTTTTTTTTTAAAAAGTAGGTAGGTAGATAGAGGGAGCGAGAGGGAGAGAAAGAGAGAGAAGTACAATAGGTAGATAGGGAGACAGAGTGTGTAGTTAGGTAGGTAGGTAGATAAAGGGATAGAGAGAGAAATATAGTAGGTCGGTAAATAGGGAGAGAGAGTGTGTAGATAGATAAGTAGGTTAGAGAGAGGATAGAGAGAGAGAATAAGGATAGAGAGAGAAATAGAGAGAGAGAGAGAAAAACAGTAGATAGATGGGGGAGAGAGAGAGTAGATAGATAGGTAGATAGAGGGGAGAGGGGGAGAAATACAGTAGATAGGTAGGGAGAGAGAGAATGTGTGTGTGTAGAAAGGTAGGTAGGTAGAGGGATAGAGAGAGAAAAATAGAGAGAGAGAGAGAGAAATACAGTAGATAGATAGGGAGAGAGAGAGAGTAGGTAGGTAGATGTTTCCAGGCGTATTTACCCATGTGCTGGAGAAGGAAATCACTGACCACCTTTGGAACAAATCTTTGTTTCTGCAGGCACAGTACTTGACCAACGTAATTCTCATCAATCACTCTAACTCAGTGCTTCTCAATTATTTTCTGTCATGCCCCCCCCTAGGAAGAAGAAAACATTTCGCGCCCCCCCGCGCGACTGTAAATAGTATCATTTGCCTATAAAATTGTTATAAGTACACCTCTGCATAACACTGTATCCTTATTAACGTATAAGAGAATAAAAAAAGAAAGAAATGTGGATCAATTTACAACAAAGAATAGCTTTATTAACTGTAGCAGAAAAGATTTAAAGTGCATTAGAAATTTTAAAAAAATTAAATCCTTTGCCGAGGTCAAACGCGCCCCCCTTTACGGAGCCTCGCGCCCCCCCTGGGGGGCCCGCCCCACTATTTGAGAAGCACTGCTCTAACTAAACAGCTTTCCAAAAGGGGGAAAAAAAACCTTTTTGCACTGTGCAAACCTCCTCCAAACAGCCCGTTTTTCGTTAAAATGAGCTCATTTTTTTTCAAATAAAAGGCATGAATCGCCTTGGGGGGGGGCTTGCAGAGTACTCATGGGGGGTGGGGGGGCCCAAAACCAGGAAAAACGGCCCTTTTTTGTGAAAACGTTTTTTTTTTGGTCAAAAAATAGCATGCATAGCCTTATGGAGGCTTATAGGTGCTGCTGGGGGCTGGGGGAGCAAAAACGCCCTGCTTTTTGCTCATTTCTGCTCTCCCCAGCCCCCAGGAGCTCTCTGGAAGCCTCCATAAGGGTATGCGCGTGACCATTTTGGTGAAGGGGCAGGGTTTCAGGAGGCAAAAATTGATGTATTTGATGTATAAGACGCACCCAGATTTTCAGCCTCTTTTAGAGGAAAAATGTGCGTCTTATACTCTGAAAAATACGGTATACAATAACACAGTTCCATTTTTTTTCAACTCCTTATTCAGTATGAGTTTATCCAAATATTGATAATAATTCATGCCTCTAAACAGTCTGAATTTTACCAGTATTATTGTCAACCCTGAAGCTGACCTGACTGAAGCCATTTTTAACCTTTTCAGTGTTGCCACATTGAAGCTGAGGGAATAGGAGGGGGAATTGAGATAGAGGGAAACATATAGCCAAAACAACATATTTTAACTTGGGAACCAAGGACATTCTCTCACCTGGTCAGAAGAAGGCGGTGGGGATGTCATCCAGCTGTCAGCCTGTTCTGTGATTGGAGTATGTGACTGATTGTTTTGAGAAAGTGGGAAAACTTTTACTTTTAATTACGTGTAAACCATGGGAGACCTTAGAGTTGGTTTTCACTAGATATGTGTCAATATGATAATTCCAAATAAAAGTATCCTTTGAGGAATCGGCATGCCTCGGAGTCTTGCTTGCTATGGATTTATTACTTGGAACTCTGAAAATTATGAGTCTGTAACTCTATCATCAAATGATACATAGTCCAAAATTTGAGGAACCTTCTTATTCTGTGACCTGTTTCCTCTGCATACAATTTTACATACCACCACATGCTGCAATTTTATCATTATTATTGTTGTTATTATTTGCAGTGAATGTTCATATATCTCATTCTTTACTTCATAATGGCTCCTACTTCTGATTAAATGGTCTTTGGTCCACACTGCTTCTGTCATCTTTGTAGCTGTGTCACAAAGAACCAGGGTACTTTAAAAATATATATATCTATAAAAACCTCTTCCTGGCAACATCTTCTGTTCCAGATGAAAAGAGCAGGGATGCTAGGGAAAAGAATTACATCAGCTTTAAGAGCTCATAAATTCATAGATTATTTGGATAATGGACAAGGCAGTCTTTATGAACAGAGACTGAGAAATCGCCCAAGAAACATATCCTGAAGGGATATAAATTATTGCAAGAGATTAGTTGCTGCACAAAATATTATTTCAAATGGTTTTTATTTCTGTAGGATAGATATGGACAACAATGCAGTGTTGTTATGTACATTGTACATTGTGTACAAGGTAGTGTACTCCTTGTTTAGAAGAGAAAAAAACAACATGGTGCAAGTTGTGACAGCTTTCTTCTTCCCTTTCTGTTCATAGAATAGTTAGTTCCTGGCCCTAATAGATGAAAAAACCAGTAAAATTGGGGTTAGCTTGCTGGTTTTCCTCCTCCTATTCATGAGGTAATTAGTTCTAGGATTATGCAAACAGTTGGGGTTGGGGATTCATCATTTGGTCTCCTTCCTAATGAGAAAAGAAAAGAAGGAAACCTAATGAACATTAAAGGAAAGGGACTGTCTTTATTGGATGTGTTTAGAGTAAGAGTTTAAATCTGAGATTGGGTTTTTTCTCTGTGTGGGTGGGTGTGGGTCCGTGCTTGCTTGCACTTTTTTCTTTATTTTCTGCACCTTTTATTTCTTATTTTTCAGTTTGTATTAGGTTTTATTATTGTAATCTTTCATAAACCTCCTGTAGAAAAAGCATTATGTACACATTCAATATTTAAAATATATTGTTGGGAGTTTTAAGAGATATTTTACTTCTTTTAATTCCATATCTAATCCAGGCATGTATTTATTTAATATCTGATCCACTGAGCTTTCTTTTTGGAAACCTTCAATTCCTCCTCCTGCCCAGGACCTGGATCTTCAAGTTTCAGAAGTAAAGAAATGACAAACAAATAATAATAATAATGATTATTATGGTTGGTTGCACACTCAGCCAGTTGGTTGGACTGGATTTGTCAGTTTTATCCACTATTGATGTTCTTCCCATGGGCCTAGGAGAAACAGATGCTTTTTTTATAATATAAAAGGTATTGTTGCAGGATATAAACAGTTCCAAGTAAAGCTGCCTTTTGCAATTGACAGATGGTAATTTTGTCAATACCGATAGTTTCAAGTGGTGCTTCATATATTTTGGGAGTCCATCCAAGGCTCATATTACTTCTGTATTGATACTATTTCTGCTTTTTGCCATAGTTGTTCTATTTGTATTTTGTGATTTTATCTAGTTTTTTCTCTTCTCTTCTGTTTCCAGATATAATTATATTCATTATCCAGACTCCCCACTTTTTTAAATGATAAGTCTGGGGGGTTATGTGTCAGATGTCTGTCTGTTGAATTATTATGATTATTATTTTGTTAAAAATTTAATAAAGTTAAGCAAAGAAATATATACTCTCATTTTAGGTTTAATACCCCTAAGCAAAAATAATATCAACAATAATGAAATCCCTCAAAATCTAGAAAAACAAAGAAGGAAAATTCTGGTCTTGGTCATTTAATTGATGGCACCAAATCATTGTTGTCTTTTGCAGCTCTCTAGTATCCAATAAATCAAATCAAATCAAATCAAAGAAAAGGTTTGTATTTTCCAGTGTATCCCCATGCTTTCTGAGAGACTAACACATTTGATTGAGTGTGGTGCAAATAATTACTTGACATTGAGTTGGGTTCATAGAGAATTCTAAATTTATAGCCCCTAATGTCTTCATGATATGAAATCTGGCCATCAAATGTAATGCTTTAGATTTACATGGAAGATCAATACGCTGCTGAGTTAATTCAGTTGCAAAAGTGGAGCTGTTCCCAGGTAGCAGAGGGACACAGCTATATTGGCTGAGCAAAGGCTAAGTGAAAGCAAAGAAGGGTGGGAGGGGGGGAATAGGAGAGGGATCCTGGGCTGCTCTGCAGAAAGACACTATAAACAGATGGACAGTGACAAGAGATGAAAGGGCAACTGTTGCCATCCAAAATACCATAGTTATCTTGAGTTCCTGCCCGAACAATCCAAGCTAGCAAGCAAACCCACTGTGGTACAAGAGGGCAAAGGAACATAGTGCTATGATCTGATGGAAGAAAAATCCATAATATTAAGATTCTGTAAAATGAAGCTCAAAGCTCTGATTTGCAGCATATTCCAAGGGAGGAGGAGGATCTTAACCCTCAATAAGCAGTATTTTAATCTTACGTGTTAAAAATGCAGTGTATGCACGTTATGAAGTCCATGTTTATATAACAGAGAAGGGGACACTGTCTTTTAAGATGGGCTTGCACATCCATATATTTTTATAAGGGTGTCCATATTACAAAACAAAACTCTGACATGATTCATTAGGACTTACTTTTTTGTTTAAAAGATTGTAAAAGGTCATTGTAACTAATAAAATTGATTAATCATTATACCTAAAGTTTAGAAATGTCAGATATCATATCTTAGAAATAAAGTGTATGATTTGAGAGAAATGTATGAAATAGAAATAAAACTGACATGTAACTATTGGTAGATATATCAATATTTTATGTCTAATGCTTCTTAATAAAAACATTTCTGTTTCATGAATGGAATGGAAATTCAATTATACTTGTTTGGATTTTGCAATAGTTCACTAACATAAATGTTAATCATAACAGCATTGTGATCATTGTTTCCAGTTATTCAATAGTAGTCACATATTGGATAACATCATGGGGATTCTTTAGGATTAAGTTCTCCTTTGGTTAAATTTGTGGCTAATCAGGGATTAGTCATTTAGAATATGAACAAATGTTGTCTTTTTCTTACAAGCAATTCAATTCAATGTTATTTTATTACAGGTTTTAGCCAACAAATAAACAAAACACAAGAAAAAACACCAAAGTTTTTTTTACAATAATTAATCTTATTTTCCGCTATGGATTCCCTGCTGGAATCTTTATGCTAAATAATTTAGCAACATTGTCTTTGTCTGATTTTTTTTTAGCAGCAAGTAGAATAAGTGGAGATTAAGTGGGGATTGCTGCTACAAGGAGTGCAGTATTGTATAAAATGTATAGTGTGAAAAACATCTGCAATCAATTTTACCTCTTATGAACCACAGACATCCTGTATTGTGATATTTGTCCCTGTAACAACAACAGGTGGAGGTTACAGCAAGCCCAAGTAAAGATCATCTTTGTAAAGCTGGTGAAAAGAACTGTCCTGCTTCCAGACAATTCTGGGCATTCTTAACACAAACAAAATTGTATAGCAACCTCAAGAAATCTCAACCTAAGCTCATTCTTAACTACTCATGCCTTTTCTTTCTATTACTACCTTGAAAACTGTTTGCAGAACAAAGAGTTTTCAATATTTTAGAAGATTTCTAATTTCTGCTTTTGATCCCACGACATGATATCACAACAAGTTTGGATAGCTTGAATGTTAACATTCCCATCTTTGCTACTGAACTAAATCCAATTCTAATTCTATACTTTTCTGCTATTTCCTTTGTTTGTTTCTCCCCTAGTTCTGTACCTGTTAGTCCATGATAAAGTGTTTGAATGATCTCTATGGCTCAGGATCATTCCTAATGCCCATGGTTCATCTCTTTCTGATTTGGATGTCATCCGTGTGCTCACAGCTTCTTTGACTTTCCTAATGCCCAGATTCCCACCATTGATGCATAGCCTGCTCCCCCCCCCCCCCAATCCATCACTTCCTTGCTCTTCTGGTTGGTCCCATCCATTCTCATCCCTATTGCTGGGCATCTCAGCTTGGTTGTTTGGATGACTTTCCGCCCATTCCCAGCATCTGCCTACTACTCCATCTTCACCCTTTGCGGTTTGGGTTTGGACTTCCCGAGACCCAGCCCCCAAAATGTGGTCCGATCCATCTTGTTACCCCACCTCTCCTTGTGATTCCCCACTTCGCTGTCCGCCTCTTCCGACTCGGGGAGGAGTAGGGGTGGGGGGAAGGGGACTCTGCCTTTGAAAGAGCCTTTGGGAGGCGCTAGGACCCAACCTTCCCGCGATCAAGCTTGACTCAGGCGGGCAGTCTGTGACGTGGTTTACCGACCGGCTCGCAGCCGCTGCTTGGGAGGTACGGGCACTAAATCGCCCCAGTACAGGAGCCGCCACAGCCAGCAGCGCGCACCGGGACCGGCCGACCGTCTGAGCCTGCAACTGGAACCCGGGCTCGGCCGCCGCCACAAGTCAGGACGAGGGCGCGTCGCGATTCCCAGGTAAGCTACTCGGCAGAAGAGATGCTCGGTTTGGTGCCCTCGGGGTGGGGAAGAGGTGTGGGGGGGGGTGAGGGGGGTTGGGATGGTCAGATCGGGATGTGGCCGAGCCGATCTCGCAGGGGACACCCAGCGCGCGAAATCCCCTCCTCCCCTCCCGCGTGCGCCTCGGGCCATTGTGGGCTGTCTGCCTGCCGGCGCCTACAGGTGGGGAGCAGCCGGCGTACGTGCTGAGCGCCGCGTGGGCGCGCATGAGTATTAACGCTGGGTGGGAAAGGAGGAGAAGCGATGGGACCCCGCGTGCAACTGGCCGCCTCCCTCGAAGAGTTGCTTCAGCTCAGTTCTCGGCGGCGCCCAGGGATGCTGAGCGGAGAAAGGAGGGAGGCGGCGGCCCCTAGAAGAGGACAGAGTCAGGAGGAGGAGGAGGGGGGGCATTCGAGGAAGAGCTTCTGGGGCTTCCTGTGCGTCTAGAGCGCGCACTAGTGCCGAGTCCTCTCCAGCATCTCGTTTCCCGCCTCGTGGCCCCCTCGCCCTCGTGGCCCCAAGTGCTAATCGCTCGTCTCTGGCTGGCCTCGATGGAGCCGCCCAGCCTCCCGCTAGCGAGGGGCGTAGAGCTGATTCTCTCCGCCGGATCAGTCCCTTCTCTTCTCTTCTTTCTCTTCCCGCGCGCATCCTTGGCCCGGGAGACGTCCTCTGGGGAAAGAGGCGCTCTCACTTCTTCTTCCCTTGTTCTTTCTGCTTTTTTTTCTCTCTCCACCGGCTTTTCCTGCGAGCTAGACTGGCCCAGGAAGAGCTTTCCTCGGGACGAGACGGGCGCCTGAGTGAGCCCACCTCTGGGCCCCAGGAGAGACGAATGGGCACGAGGCCAAGGCTTGGATTCTCTTACTCTGTATGTTCCCTCTTGGGAAATGCATTTGTCCCAGAAGGCGTTTCCTAGTGCTGTGCCTCCCAGTTTAAAGGTGGCACTGGAAAAGGTGCCTTTATGGTCTTTTCTTGATTTTCGGGATGGATCCTACCACAATAGTCAAAGGTTGAGAATCTCTCTCCCTCAATGGGATCGTTATGCTTGGAGAAGTTTACTTTTATCCAAGACTTTTTAATGGTTATAATTTTTTTTTATTGTGTTCATTTATCTCTATGAACTTTATTTTTCTATTTAATTGTCCTGTATTCACTTTAGTGTGGATTGCCCTTTCCATCCAGAAATCAAGTCCCAGTTACTGGCTTCTTCTAATCCATGGTGGTGGCTGTTTTACATAACTAGGTCATATGCGTGATACTGAAATACTATGAGGGAAACTGTCTAAATCTCACGGACAGAATCAATACATTTACATTTCACCTATATTTCTAGGCTAGATTAATTTACTTATCAATTGGCTTATGTTATTGAGATAGTTATCCTATCTTGTGTGGAATTGGTGGATATGTAGATTTAAATATAAAATCTAACAATGGAGGTGATATTTATTAGTAAGTATTTGCCACATTAGATTTTAGCTTTACACTAACACTTAATTAGTTGGCTTGCATCCAAATCCTCTAACATATGTTCACTTAGAAATCAAATAAGTTTGATTAGCATTTCCAAATAATTATTTGAAGGTTGGAAAAGTGCTATTTGAAATGCAATGCTTACCAATATTTTGAGAAAATAGATATGTTTCTGGAGAGTGTCGGAATGTTTAAGATCATTATTTGTCAATAACTTTGGAAGTCTCCCCCCCCCCAATAGTGAGTAGTAGATCATATTTATTATTCTAATAATAATAGAAGTGGAGAAGAATTATGACCATGATTGGTATTGGTGTTTCTTTCAATGGCATGATGCCTGAAATCATGGGTTTGGGTCTTTTCAGTTTCTATGTCCCTTGACACTGTCTGCTCTTTTTGAAGGGTAAATTCTCAAGATGTACAGCTGCACAACTTATGACTCAGTCTAAAGTCCTGTTCTGCTCTGAGGGCTGGCAGTAAAGTGACACCCTCAACAGTTCTCTTAGTGGTATGAGTTTCTTTTGGATCAGGCAAATGTTTTTACACGTGAGTAACTGCAATACCTATGAAACACAATCCACTAAATCCAGGATGATCATTGACTTGCATGCCTTAATTTACATTTGCACTCAGAGCAGTTAATGGTGACTACGAAATGAGCCTGTTACTATCATACTGTTGCCTCTGGGATTTGATTTTTAATCTGCAGAACTGATAGCTTTTTTAAAAATAGCATGACATATATAGCCCTGGTTCTGACATACCAATTGTTTTTTTTTTAATTTGATGTTTTAAATATCTTATTGCAAAGCCAGCAAAATAAGGAATTGCTTTCTAACTAATCTGCCTGTTCCCTAATAGCAACCACTGGAACCTTTTAAACTTGCTACACTTTCTATCTCTTTCTGTCTATTAGAGTAGAAGAACCTGCAGGAATTGCTCAGAAAGGCTAAGCTTTTAAATTCCAGGATGGTATGGTGATTGGCAGCTCAGCATGTCTTAAAATGTTGAGTATAGTATGGGCATGCATGGTGTGCGCGCTCAGAAATGATACTGCTTTTTTATTGGATAACCTTTGTAGATTCCTATTATTAGTTTTCAGCCATTCTAGAAGAAGGATCAGAAATGGCAGTTGGAATAGGGCAATTGGATAAAGTGCCAATATGATAACTCATATGAAATATGAAACTCATATAATGGGCTAGACCAGGGGTCTGCAACCTTAAACACTCAGAGCCATTTGGACCCATTTCCCACAGAAAATAAAACACCAGGAGCCACAAAACCTGGGTGGGCGTGGCCAACTCAACCACTCCCACCCAGTGACATATCCCCCCCCAAGCCACAGCTACCCAGGTTTCATGGCTCTTGGTGTTCTCTGTGTGAAATGGGTCTCTCTCTCCCTCTCTCTCTCCTACCCTCCCTCTCATTTCTGTTTTGCTCTCTTTTAACTCTCCTCCTCTCTTCCTTTCGTTTCCTTTTTCTTTATTCCTTTCCTTCCTTCCCTTTCCCCCTTTCTTTTTATTTCTTTCTCATTGATTACGATAGCAAAACCAAAATAAAGTTATGAATGTTGGAAGAAATCTTCTTCTGGGTTCTGCTCCAAGTGGGGAAAAAGACACTGGAGACATGGAGGCTGCTTAGAAAGATGGTTTAATGGTGGACAGGACCACATGGTTTGGTCCTGGGGAAAAGGTGATCACATGCTCCCAGGTGTTGGTTGAAGAAGAAGGGACAGAAGAAAAAAAGGCTGAGTGAGGGGCTTGCAGGGCTTTTTATAATCTGTTCAGCCCCCACCTATCTGTTTCCTGTTCCTGTGTAAGACATGTATTCCTGGTTGGTTGCCAGACTCACATGGGGCAATGCATGGGCAACTCTCTAGGCTGAGTTCTCAGATGCCATATGGTAAGGCCACATCACCCTGGAGCTGATGGGGAGGGGTCTTTTGTTATGTGAATAGACTGGCTTGGCATCTTAATGGCCCATTGACAAAAGGTGGGGTAGGCAGGAAGCTGCAGGAATTAAAACATGTTTTTCCCTTATCACATTCAGAGTAGAATAATATTCTGCCTTTTCAATATTTGCTAGGATATTTCATTTTTCTAGGAGAGGACTGGGTGATAACTTCCAACAGAATTTTGGGAAATCACTTCTTTGTAATCTTTTCATAGTGAACTCTAAGTTGATAGAAGCTGGCAAGTTTGTACTAACAGCAATAGCATATATATTTTGATTTCTTTTGAGTTTGACAATATAATATATGCGAAAATGCAATATGCAGAGGCCGAAAATGGCCGAAAGGTGGGGCCGGCAAGGGCTTTGGCAACATTCGGTGTATAAGATGCACCTCAATTTTAACCCACTTTTAGGGGGAGGAAGTGCATCTTACACCCCGAAAAGTACGGTGTATCCTGCTCTCTCCATTTCAGAGTTTCCTGTTGTCTTTTTATTGCGGTATTACAGACAGTGAGTGCTTAGGTTTTAACAAGTTGCTTGAGGTTTGTTTTAATTTTTGCTGTTGAATTAAACATGGTAATTTTAACAAAATATTTCATCTACATTGAACCTTTCTATAATAAAACTTTCTTCCTTAAGAAGATTGTCTTTGCTACATCTGTCTTTTTAAACCTTTTATATGCAGTAGATGTTCTTTCCTTTTGCATCTTCTCCTAAAAGGTTATTGATTGTACAAGCAGCTTAGAAGGATGAGAAAATTCTCAGTTGTTGCCTGCCTATGGAAACCTTTGATTGAAAGAGCTAGAATTTGCAAAGGCACCTTTGAACTTATTTTGGCAGACAGTTTAGAGGTGTGAGGAAATAAAAGGCAGAAGCGTTTTAAGTGAGAGGAAATCTAAGAACTTGCAAGCAGGCAAATGTGGTTGATGAATTTAGATCCTCTTTGAAAGCATTTATTCTCAATAGAACAAACACTATGTTGCAGTGTTCCAGTATCTCCTAACAGGGCCAGAAGCATAAGCTTATAGATGTTACTGTTCAATTTGTAAGAGGAAACATTAAAAACTTGAAACTTTTTACTGCTTTATTTTATAATTCTAAAGACCTTAGCTTTCAGGGCTGCCTTTCAAGCCACTGATTTGGGGTGCCTTTAAAGTGCTTGTAATGTTTATTGTTATATTCCTTTGGTGAGCACACGATAAATCACTGGGAGGGGGCCTTCTAGCTCAGGTGCCAATGTGGGTAGCAAATTTGGGGGATGTGTTTCTTTGATGTGTGCATTTGCATGTTTCTTTTGGGAAGAGGGAAGTGATCTGAAAGGAGAGATTTATGTTGGTAGTTAACCACCAATCCAGATGTGTGCAAATTATGTTCTTTGCTATATGTTGGAGAGTAGGGTTTATGATAAATAAGCATAATGAAGAGAATAATCCTCTCTTTTGAAATGTCTCTTAAATGGAAGAGGCAGATTATAAACAAGTTGTATTCTTTTCTGACTCTAAGAAACCATAGATGGTGCTCAGGTGGACTGTTTCCAATCTTTCTCCCACTCCCCTTTTCAAAAACATGGGTTAACATTTCCAATATTTCATGATTCCACTTTGCCACATATCTTCATCCTTAATTGACCACCTTACTTAAAAAAAATACTGAATCCAAATAGGAAGCAACATCTAACATGAGATGATCTTGGAAGTAGACAAAAAGGGCTGAGTCTGGTTAATACTTGGATGGAAAGCATTCAGGAAATCCCAGAGCTGCAGAGTAGTCTAGAACATTGAAAAAGCATGCCATAAATGATTTGAAATGATTTTATTGCCAAATAAACTACTTGGAATCAGCCATTTAATGACCACAAATTGTGTGTGGCTTGAGGGAGCCTTCACTTTTTAATATATTTCTGGTAATTTTCTCTCTTGAAATTTTAATTTATACCCTGCAAAGAAGTAATAATTATAACTTGTGAATTCTATGTAATATTGAATAGAATTCTACATAAGTGCTATAATTTCTAATGTTATATAGTATGCTGTTTAAACATTAAAAAGTGTAAGTCTTTGTTTCTAAGGGTACTTAGTATAAGCAGGAAGAGGAAGATAAATTGTTTCTATTGAGGAACATATTTGCATACTGCAACTATTGTACAGGACAAATAGGCAGAATATTTCCATCTTTGGAAAGAGTATGTCTGCAGCAGTTCTTGTGATTTATGGATTAAGTACATAGGGTGACAGGGTCATGCACACCCCTGAAACTCCCACAACTGAGTCAACATTGACTGATTGCCTCATCCATCCCTATTGTTCCTTTCTTTATTTCTAAGGCAACATTTGAGAGCATAAACACACTTTTGAGCCTGCTCTTTTATTTGAGGAGAAAAGTAACTTAAAATGATTGTACAATGGTTGTTTATATGTACGTATATAGTAGGACAGAGCTGTATGAACTTCTTGGAGTAAGCACTGGTGACTGTTCTGAATGGGTGCAATAATTTCTAGTCTCTGGTTGTGATTAAATACATAGGTGGCAAAAGATACTGTTCATCACATTAGTTTTCTGCCTAAAAAGTAGTGTTTGTATGTGAAGAAAGCATGCCAAGAATGTTTTTTAAGATTGTAGTGTGTTTTATAAGTATAATAGGAAAGGCAAACAGTATATTAAAAGTGCTTCTCTAGCATGGGTAGATTTTATATGCAAGTAATAGACGTAGAAAATGCGATATTTTTTTTTTGGTTAAGTCTCTTTTGAGTTGGGCAGATTTGAGGCTAATTGAGTCTATTTTGTTTCTTCGTCACTAGCCTCTAAACTCAAGCTTGGTGCAAGAAAAATATTTATAATGAAAGCATTCTGAGCTTAAGTTTCTTTTCCCGCCCCTCTACTAAAGCATATCTCATTTCTCTTGAGTTTTCTTAATTCTAGCAGTAATATTTAGTTTGGGAAGATATCTTCTTACTTTTAAACCAAGGAAAGCCAGAAATCTTGTAATTACAAACCACTATGCAATCTTCTATAGAAAGGCAAATGGAATTTATGGGATGGCTGCCCAATTTCCAGTTAGAAGGGTTGTGAACTTCTGATTTGGAGGGAGGATTTGAGGGACCCAGATTGTTGGGGGCAATAGGCTGACTCAGTAAACCGCTTAAGGAGGGCTGGAAAGCAAGACTCTAAAGTGCTATTGCTGTTGCTATTTGGGACAGTCTTAAAGATGCTTCTTTTACAAAAAGCCGCCTGTCCTGGCGAACTGGCCCCATGCTCCTCGTCAGGGGCGAGTTTAGCTTCCCCTCCTCTCTCTCTTGGCCGTGGGGTAGCGTTTGTCACAATGGGCTGGTTTCCCCTCTCGTTACAAGCGGAGCAACTTCTAAGCACAAAAAGAGAGGGACTAACGCGGTTGGCTGAACTATCAGCCAGATATGACCAAAGGCTCGAGCGAATCTGCCTATTGGAGTAGTAGGGCGTCTGCGGGAGATACCCGCTTCTTTGACTCACGGACAAAGTTCTGCGAAGGGTCCCATTACATCCCGTTTCTCTCTGGAGGTTCCTTAGGGAGAGCGGGGAAACAAGGCACCCTTTTCTTGTGAATGTGGGAGTACAGGGAGGCCGTCCCGAAGACGGAACTCTAACATACGCGCCCCTTGCAGGGGATGGTCAGTGGCTTCTCCGTCCCCCGCCCCCGCTTCGTAACCTCTCCAATCTTGCTCCAATGTTACTCCTCCAGCGTCTTTCCAGCTAGCTTCCGCGCTCAATAGGCTAGCCAGCGCATGTCAATTTGGGGGGTGGGGGTGGGGTGGGGTTGTTTTTTGTTTTGCTTTTGCCTGCAAAGGGCTACATCTGCGCTTGCCCTTCAGGCGGAGCTTGGCTAGGAGGGGCAGTTCGCCTTCCTTTTTTCTCCGCTCTAAGTATTCCCCGCTTGCAGCACGAGGCGAGCGCGTGTATTTTATCCGGAATCAGGACAAGGGGGGGGGGGGGAGGGAAGCAACAGCTCGTCTGGCACGTCCTTCATTGTTGGCAGCCAATGGGCGTCCGTCCCTCCCTTTTCTTACGCCTGCGCGCTTGGATGGTGTGGGGGTGGGGGTCCTGTGGGCTCAGGGAGATGCCAAGTGGCTTAAGGCAGGGATCCCCAACCTTTGCAACTTTAAGTCTGAAGGACTTCAGCTCCCAGAATTCTCCAGCCAGCTGGCTGGGAAAGTCTGGGAGCTGAAGTCCTTCAGACTTAAAGTTGCAAAGGTTGGGGACCCTTGGCTTAAGGTCTTTTCTTAAAACCAAAAGTAGGTGAGCTGGCTGGTCACTGATGGGGCGGTGCAAAAAAGCATGGCAACAAACGATTGCCATGAGCCACAATCAGTTCTCTGTTTCCCTGCCCTGGAGATGGCAACAATAACACAATGATCTCCATCCATCCTTCAGGTAGTGAGAAAGTATCTTAGTGTGCTGCCCTCACTAGATTTATAAATGTTATCCAATCACCAATGCTTGGATTCTAGTGACAGCCCAGATGAAGTTAAGGCAGCAGGGAGAGTTGTGGGATGCTGCAGATAAATTGCTAGAGAGGAATCTTGCTTCTACTCTCTGCCAGGCACTGTATTGTACGGTTTCCATCCAATTCCATCGGATTTGCCTTAATAGGTGATAAAACCTTACTGATATTATTGTAATCACTCTAGTTTTTGACAGTGGCTAAGAAGAGAGAATGTCCTCGTGTATCACTTAAATATGCAGGTAAACAGAATGAACAGGATCAAACAATACTTAAAATCAACCATCCAACTCTGACATTAAATGCCATGAATGTTTTTCAGGAAAAATGTGATGAATTTTACCTGTCTGAGAAAACTGGAGAGAGAAAAAAGTCAACAAAGTATTCTTTACCATTGAATAGGTCCTCTTGCAGTTGGCTCGCCTCTAAAGTCAGGGATCTTACACAGCTGGGCTTCCCCGAATGATCCAAGGAGGTTTTAGATGCAGCCACATGTGCCCAGATAGAAGAGAAAGGTGATCTGAGAATCTGATAATTCCAGAGTTACAACTAGTATTCTGCGATCAGCCGTAGAATAAGCTAGAAATCAGAGGAACTGCTTCTTGCAATTAGCACCTGTTAAGCAAGCAGCTGCATTGTCATCATCTTCAAGCACTCATTAGGTAGTCTTATATAAATTGTGGGTCTTCCCCCATTCAATGGTTTAAAATAAATAGACTGAAATACTGTATGCATGGAGAAGTGAGCAGTGGGAATATTTTTTACTGGAATCCCACTTTTTTAGCACCAAATTGTGCCTGAGGGTTGCCTTCTGTTGAGAATCTATTTGCTTCTTCTCAGTGGTCAACTATAGTCCAAGAGAAGCATTGCATTGCACTGTACAGTAAATTCTGAATATTAATCAGCAGTGTAACGTGTCTGTAAAAAATGATAAGTGCAATTTTAAGCTGTATGAACAGAAATATGAGTTCCAAATCACAGAAAATAAAATTTCCCCTTCACTTTGCATAGGTCAGATCCTGCCTCAAGTACTTAAGAGTCAACTTCATGGGCATGAAATTTAAGAAAAATGAGGGAAATTAAAATGGGTTAGGTGGAGAAGAGCAACAAAGATTGGACCAATGTCCAAACCCCTTGAATAGTGGTGGAAATGCGCCCTTTCAACTTAACTCTTAAGATTTTAAAGATCTAAAGACCTACCTTTCTCTGCAGATCATCTTATAATAGCAGAAATCTGAACTAGATTTCACTGGAATCCTAGAGGGCTTGGCCTCTTAGAGACAGAGAAAAAGACGATCAGATGACAGAATGTCTGGATGAAGGAACTGCCTTAAATCATTTCATGTGGTACAATATCAAATTCATGGTGATTTCAAAGTCACAGCAGTGGCATTTGGAGCAGAATTTTAAGAATGGGATTTTCAAAGGAAGTTTATCACAAGTAGATAATTAATTTGATCATGAATATCAAATATTCTGTGTGCAATCTACTAATGGCATTTCTGCTGGAGTTGGCATGAAGTGGAACGGTTGCAGGTTAGGAATGAACAGCTGGCTGACAGCAGCTTTCTGCCTGGATGGATATGTTCCCATGGGAACAAAACAGCTGAGGTCCTGCAATGCAATGCATGTTTTTACAAGGGGAAGAGCATTTTCATAAAGTTCACCATGACTTATGAGGTGTTTTTACTTGTCCTCAGTAGTTCTGTCTAGAAATATCAGGTAGACCAAGAGACAGATGAAGTCATAAGACTACTTCTCCCTAGGGAACATATCAATATCAGAGAGCGCTTTCATTTTTGCTGTAAAGATGAAACCCTTTAGATTATTGTTGAAACAGATCTTGAGGCTACAACTATTGGAAATATAATTTTACTTATTTATTTATGCATTTTATCCCGGCCTCAATCCAGAGGCGTTTTAGGCAATGTACAGGTAGTTTAAAATACAGCAATACAACAGTAAACAGTAATAAATAACAAAAATAATATATTAATACATTAAAATAGTATAGATGTCAGTAGATCCACAGCTAATTGATGATTGGTCACTAACAACTTAATTAGACATAAGGTTCATATGAGAAAGCCAGTGGTTTTTTTTCCCTCCTGGAAAACTTGTATGTTCTCTTGTCTAAAACAGCAGACATGTCTTAATAAAGCCAAGAGCTCAAGCCTGGCATTAGATATTTGCTTACTTATTAGGGCATTGTTCAACTCCTTGTAGCAGTGAAAAGGGTTTTAATACAATCTTTTACTAGCCTTTTACTAGCTTTAATTGTCCTACTTTGGCCAACTGGCAGGCAAATGCTAGCTGGATCAGGACAATACATTTTGTTGGGTTATAAAGAGATGGACTTAGATTACTTTTGTTGATAAAAACACCAATGTGGATTCAGAGCTTTGAAATGCGAATTCAGATCCTAGAAACCACTCACTAAATGACAGCCTTTTGCAAGAAGGAGAGACTTCTTTGTATATTGCTTAAGAGCTTGCAGAATGGAAGGAAGGATGTGCTACATCACCAGTTCCTGCAATAAAACTATTTCCAGTACTTAACATGACCTCTTTTGTAGGGAAAGGGGACTTTGGTTAGAATGTGGCTATGTGTACTCTTTATTTAATTTATCAGTCAGTGCCTCAATTGTTGAAGCAACTCTCACTGGTAAATAAAAGGCTAGTTAAGATTTAAAACAGAAACATAGTACCATAGTTTACCAAACAAATGCATAAGATTGTTGGAGCTGAGTTACAAATCACTCTGCCCTGGTGCCTGGTGGAAAAGCTAGGTTGTTGTGGCTTTTCTGAAGGTCAGCAGGAATGGGGTTATATGACTTCCAAAGGAATGCTATTGCACAGGCAAGTAGCAGATATTTCTACCATTTTAAATTACTGTGAAAAAGCCACTGTGATAGTGATTCAAGTGGGAGCTAAGAACCTGGGAATCCAGGCTCAAATTCCCACCCAGAGATAAGACTTCAACTGGGATGAGTTATGGCAATGACAAGATCTCATTGTTTTCGTTGGGCTGATAAAAACAGCCTTGCCCCCTAAGGTCCACCCCTTTGGAAATGTTCCAGTGAATGTAGAAAAAGAGACTGGTTTGTGGCATAATGCGGTATCATTGTTTTTGTCAGTCTGGCAGCTCCACTGGGAAAACAAAATACCCTACCTTCAGTTTTCTAGAGAAAAAGATGAAATTAAAAACATACTAAATTAAGCAGAATGTCTGCTTTTGAATATTTTCAGGTTGTTGAAAGTGGGTTGCTGTTTGTGTGTTTTGCAAGAGACAGAAGCTCAAAGCCTCTTGGCCATGTTGAATCAATTGCCATTTTCTTTAGGTAGGCCAGTAGTTGCATGAATGTTTGCTTCACGCCCCATCTCTATGTGATTTAGGTACATTTCCTATCACTGAATCTCTTAATGGTGTTTCAAGAGATGATGAAGTATACCGCATTTTGGGGGGTATAAGACGCATCGGAATATAAGACACACCCAGGTTTTGAAAAGGCAATTAAAAAAAAAAACCGTAGATAGGTAGGTAGGTAGAAGGATAGAGAGGAAAAGAGAAATACAGTAGGGAGGAAGGGAGAGAGGGAGAGAGAGTAGGGAGGTAGGTAGGTAGATAAAGGGATAGAGAGAGAGAAATAGAGAGAGAAATACAGTAGATAGGGAGAGAGAGAGAGAGAGGGAGAGAGTAGGTAGGTTGGTAGGTAGAGGGATAGAGAGAGAAAAATAGAGAGCGAGAAATACAGTAGATAGGTAGGGAGAGAGAGACAGTAGGTAGGTAGGTAAGTAGGTAGATGTTTCCAGGTGTATTTACCCATGTGCTAGAGAAGGAAATTGCTGTGGCACCTAAAACTTTGTTTCTGCTGGCAGAGCACTTGATCAATGTAATTCTCATCAGCCACTCAAAACTAAATAACTTTCCAAAAGGAAAAAAAAACTTTTTTGCACTCTGCAAACCTCCCCAAAACGGGCCATTTTTCGTGAAAACTGGCCCGTTTTTGGGTCAAAAAATTTGCATGCATAGCATTATGGAGGCTTATACAGTGCTGCTGGGGGTTGGGGGGGGGAAATGGCCCATTTTGTGCTCATTTCTGCCCTCCCCATAAGGCTATGCATGGCCATTTTGGTGAAGCTGTGGGGCTTCAGGAGAAAAAAAAAAGCTGTATTCAGTGTATAAGACACACCCAGATTTTCAGCCTCTTTTTTAGAGGGAAAAAGGTGCGTCTTATACTCCGAAAAATACGTTATGTCAGTCTTTTCCTTCTGAAAGGGCAGGGTACAGCAATAGATCGGCTTTAGTAGGCTTTGCCAAATTTATTTCTGGAGCTTGAACATGAAATTGTTTTTTCTTTTTTTTTTTGAGTGGTTCAGGGTGAAGCCTAAATGTCACAGAGCGGGCTCTGGATAATAGGATATTCAGTTCTCAGCTGTCTAGACAGCAAGTTGGCTCCGCCTCTGATTTTGTTCGTGTCTTGGATAAAATATTTATTGCCAAAATCAAGCCACAGGAACAATATATGTTGTGGTAAACAAAATATTTATAAGAAGCTGCTTGCATCCTATTTTTGACTAGTAGCTTCTATACCAGGGGTGGGCAAACTTTGCAACTTTAAGTCTGAAGGACTTCAGCTCCCAGACTTCTCCAGCCAGCTTTGCTGGAACAGCTCTGGAACAGCTTGCCTCCAGAAGTTGTGAATGCCCCAACCCTGGAAGTCTTTAAAAAGATGTTAGATAGCCATTTGTCTGAAATGGTATAAGATTCCTGCCCACGCAGGGGGTTGGACTAGAAGACCTACAAGGTCCCTTCCAACTCTGCTATTGTATTATTGTATTGTATTATTGTTCTATACAATAGATCAGGGGTGTCCAAACTTGGGAACTTTAAGAGTTGTGGACTTCAACTCCCAGAATTCCCCAGCCAGCCATGGCGGCTGGGGAATTCTGGGAGTTGAAGTCCACAACTCTTAAAGTTCCCAAGTTTGGTCATCCCTGCAATAGATGAACACGCTTCCTAGCACGTATAATCTCTAGCCATGGAGTGGATGATTCTTTGAATTGAGAATGTTGGTTCTGTAGAAAATAAAGTAAATGACCTAGGAAAGAAAGGATCCTTCTTACTTATTTGGTACTTTAAACCTGATTCCAGGAACTGATGCTCGGACCTGTGACCAATAAGCCAGTGGGCTGCGATTTCTAATAATTAATAAAAAAATTAGAACTTCTGATAATTTTAAACAGCAGGGAAATATCATCCTATCTCTTTCTCTCTTACACATACACACATTTGTTAAATATACATACATACACTGTGTACACACATACACACACACATGTCCGTCCCCCCCGGTTGGTACTCATCATTAATTTGTTCCAGGAGGTGTGATGAATACCAAATACATTTTTCCCATAAGAAATAATATAGTGAATCACAAGGCAGCTGACAAGTTCTAGCTTGCATGTTGAGTACCAAACAAATGAAATAAAATTTCCTGTCAAAATGCATTCATAATCAAATTCAATGAGTTTCAAAGTACCTGAATACCAAGGGACCACTGTATAGATATTTAAAACTAATAAAATGTGAATCATGAATCAGATACAACCTGCATCAGTCTCTTGTTTTAAAGAAAGTTCTTGCAACAATTTATTTTTGTCTCTTACATTTTCTGGTTTTGATGTTCAAATTTTGTGTAGAGAGTGTCTGTACTATGTACCACAGCTGTATAAATGTACATGATTTTAAAAAAAACCTGTGTGATAACGGGACAGATGCACAGTTTATGAGCCTTCTAGCTAAGAAAAAGCTAACTGGCTTTCTATGATAAATCCCTTTTATGCAGTCTACTATACAATATATAGTTTTAACTCTGTAATATTTTCTTTTTTCTGGATGGACTATATAATTCTAATTTCTACAACTTATGTCTTAGGAAACTCATAAAGTCTCATCATGGGAGCTGTGGCGATCGATGACAGTCCATCTGGAGTTAAAGCCCCAGATGGTGGCTGGGGCTGGGCTGTACTCTTTGGGTGCTTTGTCATCACTGGATTCTCCTACGCCTTTCCAAAGGCCATGAGTGTCTTCTTCAAGGAACTTATCCGGGAGTTTCATGTTGGATATAGTGACACAGCATGGATTTCTTCTATTTTGTTGGCTATGCTTTATGGAACAGGTAAGCAGCTGGGAAATCAAAGACGCATCTCATTTTTTTAAGAGTACTATATTTTTTGGAGTATAAGACACACCTTTCCCCCCAAAAAAGAGGGTGAAAATTTGGATGTGTCTTATATACCAAATGTAGCCCCCCCCCCCCCCCCCCCACCAGAGGCCAAAAATGCAATGCTTGGAGGCAATCCCTGCAGCCTGCAACAGCTGATGGGGGTATTCCGGCAGTCCAATCCACCCACCAATCAGCTGTGTTGAATCAGACTGCAATAAGTGTTGAAGCTGACCTGGCTAGTCAGAGTTTGCAGCAGCAATCACATTCAGAAAACACACACGTTACTGATTCAACAGGATTAAAAATAATAATTATATACATTATCAAAAGCAGGTTTTCCAAGGTAGCTGTAAATACAAGCAAAACACAAGCAGTTTCACTTTCAATTCTCAGCTAAGCTAGGCTCCTTCCTGTATTCTTCTTGCTCATATAGCAAATATCGGAGTCCAAATAGCCCTCATTGGCTGATTTAATTGCTATGCTTATTCATTGGCTGACCTTGTTACCATGTGTCAGTTGAATACCATGGATGCTGGTAGGTGGAGGCAGAATTTTTTTTCCTTATTATTTTCCTCCCCAAAAACTAAGGTGCGTCTTATACTTCAGAGCATCTTATACTTCAGAAAATACGGTATCCCCCTCTAAATCACGGTAATGATTATAATAAAAAATAGCTAGCATTGGAAAGCCTTAAATAAGTTAATCCGGGTAATTGAGTTATGAATTAACAAGGCTTCTTCAATTGCCATGTAGAAGAGATTACAGAAAAAGTGAAACTAATGAAACCACAGAAGCAAAAACCACTATTTTATCAAACTTTGGCAGACATATTTCATTTTATCGCAACAGATCTATTATCAGAAATACCATATTTTTCGGAGTATAAGACGCTCCGGAGTATAAGACGCACCCAGGTTTTGAAGAGGCAATTTTTTAAAAAATAGGTAGGTAGATAGAGGGATAGAGAGGGAGAGAAAGAAAATACAGTAGGTAGGTAGGGAGAGAGAGAGTAGGTAGGTAGGTGGGGAGGGGAGAGCGAAATACAGTAGGTAGGTAGATAAAGGCATATGGAGAGAGAGAGAGATAAATACAGTAGGTAGGTAAATAGGGAGAGGGAGTATGTGTAGATAGATGAGTAGGTAGAGGGATAGAGAGAGAGAAATACAGTAGATAGGTAGGGAGAGAGAGAGAAATACAGTAGGTAGGTAGGGAGAGAGAGTGTAGATAGGTAGGGAGAGGGATAGAGAGAGAGAAAGAGAAAGAGAGAAAGAGAGAGAAATAGATTAGATAGGTAGGGAGAGAGAGTAGGTAGGTAGGTAGGAAGGTAGATATTTCCAGGTGTATTTACCCATGTGCTGGAGAAGGAAACCACTGACCACTTTTGGAACAAATCTTTGTTTCTGCAGGCACAGTACTTGACCAATGTAATTCTCATCAATCACTCTAACTCAGTGGTCGGCAAACCCCGGCTCGTGAGCCACACGTGGCTCTTTGGCCCCTCTTCTGCTGCGTCCCCTCACGTTCCTTGTCTTCTGGCCGCGGCCCCACTCCATGGAAAACATAGGCACGTGGCGTACAATTACAGCCCTGAACAGAACCAAAGCCTCTCTCCCAACTGGCTCTTCTTTGCTCAGAGGGCTTTGGAAGGAAGCTTCTGCATTTTCCGAGGCTGTAATTGTATAGACTATGTGCACGCGCCTATGTTTTCCGGGAAGAAGAGGAATGTGAAGGGGGATCCCTCCCCCCTCCCCCCCGCGGATGGGCTCCAGACCAGCGGAGCCTCGTCCTTCTTTTTAGCCAGGCAATCTTTAACCAGGCGATCTTTGGCTGCTGCACAAGACCATGGGCATGCACTGCCTTCTTCTCTCTGATAATTGCTTGGTTAAAAAGAAGGATGAGGCTCCGCTGGTCCTGAGTCCCTCCACGGGGGGGGGAGGGATCCCTCTCATGTTCCTCATCTTCCCGGATCAGCTGGTAAGGGGACAGAAAAGGTTGTTCTCCAGTCCCAGGTTTCAGCTTCCTGGCTTCAGTATCTCTTTCCAGCTTCTTTTGTTGAGCCTGCAATTAAGGTTCTTTTTTACGTCTTTGGAAAGATCGCCTCGTTAAAAAGAAGGACGAGGCTCCGCTGGTCCAGAGCCCATCCGCGGGTTGGGAAGGAGAGACACACACACACAGAGTGAGTGATTAAGTGAGTGAGTGAGAGACAGACAGACACACAGACAGAGAGGAAGGGAGGGGAGAGACAGAGATAGAGAGGGAGGGAGGGAGACAGAGACAGGGAGACACAGAGAGAGAGACAGACACAGAGAGAATGACAGAGAGAGACAGAGAGGGAGGGAGGGAGAGAGAGATAAAGAGCCACAGAGAGAGACAGACAGACTCAGAGAGAGAGAGAGAGAGAGAAACAGAAAGAGAGAGAAAGAGAAAGAAAGGAAGAAAGAAAAGAAAATGAAAGTGGTAGAGAGAGATGAAAGAAAGAAAGGGAACTTATGAGAACAATTGAGCCCAAAATTTTGGTTGTTAAGCAAGAGCGTCGTTAAGCGAGTTTCACCACATTTTCCAAGTTGGCCACACCCACATGGTCATGTGACCACCGAGCCACTCCCACAAAACAGGCCACACCTTCTTTTGGTCTCAAAAGAAATTTCAATCGTACTGTTGATATTTGGCTCAGTTGACGAATGAGTTTGCCCACCACTGCTCTAACTAAACAGCTTTCTGAAAGGGGAAAAAAAAACTTTTTGCACTGTGCAAACCTCCCCCAAATGGCCTGTTTTTCTCAAATAAAAGGCATGAATAGCCTTAGGAGGGTGTTGCAGAGTGCTCCTGGGGGGGGGGGAGAAACGAGGAAAAACAGCCCATTTTTTCCCATGAAAACAGGCCGTTTTTTGGTCAAAAAAATAGCATGCATAGCCTTATGGAGGCTTATAGATGCTGCTGGGGGCTGGGGGGGGAAACGCCCTGTTTTTTGCTCATTTCTGCCCTCCCCAGCCCCCAGGAGCTCTCTGGAAGCTTCCATAAGGGTATGCGCGTGGCCATTTTGGTGAAGGGGCGGGGTTTCAGGAGGCAAAAAAATGCTGTATTTGATGTATAAGATTATACATCGATACCCAGATTTTCAGCCTCTTTTTAGAGGAAAAAAGGTGCGCCTTATACTCTGAAAAATGTGGTACTTTTAATATGATAATTATGAATGTGTATATTATCTGTTTCTCTATTTACTTAGTAGATTGTAAAGAAATTAGCAAGGTATGTTTGCTGATCCTGCATACAGGTAGACTTAACCTACAAGCATTCAGTGACTATTTGAAATAGTTATTGCATTGAAAAAAAGTAATTTACAACCAGTCTTCACACTTATGACCATTGTAGCATCCCTGATCATATGATCAATATTTGACTGGGATTCACGTAACAACTGCAGTGATTTAAGAACTGTGGCAAAAATGGTTATAAAATTGGATGCAACTGCTTTGCTTAGCAGTGGAAATTCTGGTCCCTATTCTGGTCATACTGTATGTTGAAAACTCGCTGGTATTTATAGTGGCCACATTTTCTTAGAACAAATTAAGGACAAATCTGAAAAAGGGACAAAGCTGAAAGAGGTTCATAAGGATAAAAAATTGTTTTATGTTTAAAATTTTGCTCTGCAAAGAAAAATTCAAGAGCAAGACCAATAAAATAAATAACTGAAAGAAATACAAAGGAGAGCTTTCTGAAATAAAGGACATACGGTCATTGTTTATATATATATATACTAGAATGGAGTATAGGCTTTTTCCAGCATGGAATCAGTTGGGGTGGGGGAGATCACCTTTGCCAAATAAATAGCAGTTAGACTTATATACTGCTTTGACAGCCCGCTAAGCTGTTTACAGAGCCAGCCTATTGCCCCCAACAATCTGGGTCCTCATTTTACCTCCCTTGGAAGGATAGAAGGATGAGTCAAGCTGAATCCTCCAGAATCAACTGTTGAGCCAGCTGACAAAGTCCAGGGAAGAAATACAAAATGCCACCATTATTCTGGGCATGTTACATCACAGGCATTTAAGCACCTGTTTATTTCCTTCAGGTCCCCTATGCAGTATGTGTGTCAATCGGTTTGGCTGCCGTCCTGTAATGTTGGTTGGAGGCTTCTTTGCCTCAGCTGGGATGATCATTGCTTCCTTCTCCACTAATATCATTCAGATCTATCTTTCTGCTGGTGTCATTACTGGTAAGTCAAAGCAAATGTCTTTAATGTATGGGCAGGCAAAGGCTTAATTTAGCAGTGTATAGTGATGGCATGTAATCCCATAGGTGCTTTTTTCAAGAGGCAACTGGACTTCCTTGTTTTTCTTTGAAGACATTTCGCTTCTCATCCAGGAAGCTTCTTGGATGAGAAGGGAAACGTCTTCAAAGAAAATCCAGAAAATCCAGTTGCCTTTTGAAAAATTACCTTTGGGACAACCATGACCTGGATGACTGAGAATCTCCATAGACATGATGGCGTGTAAGTGGGAAAGAAAGAAAGGCTGTGTAGCCTCCTCTTTGATGTTCTCCTTTTGAATGTGCAGGGAGGCTTATTTAACAGTAACAGAGCTGGAAGGGACCTTGGAGGTCATCTAGTCCAACCCCGTCCTCATGCAGGAGACCTGTACTAGAGTTTTGAACCGCCAAACTGCCGACCCTTTTGCAGCAAAACTCCTAAATGCACATCATGGTGATCATAATATACAAAGCAGCTTCTCCAGTGGTGGGATTCAAATTTTTTTACTACCTGTTCTGTGGGCATGGCTCGGTGGGCATAGCGTGGCAGAGATAAGATACTGCAAAGTCCCCATTCCCTCTCCACTCCAGGGGAAGGATACTGCAAAATCCCCATTCCCTCCCCACTCCAGGGGAAGGATACTGCAAAATCCCCATTCCCTCCCCACTCCAGGGAAAGGATACTGCAAAATCCCCATTCCCTCCCCACTCCAGGGAAAGGATACTGCAAAATCCCCATTCCCTCCCCACTCCAGGGAAAGGATACTGCAAAATCCCCATTCCCTTCCCACTCCAGGGGAAGGATACTGCAAAATCCCCATTCCCTCCCCACTCCAGGGATAGGATACTGCAAAATCCCCATTCCCTCCTCACCCCACTAACCTGCTTTCCAGCTCTGTTCTCCTGTGCAGGGCAGCGATTAGCTGGGAGGCTGCAACAGACTGACCATCAGCTGGGACTTGGGAGGCTGGGAGGCAGTGAATAGATTGGGGGTGGGGCCAGTCAGAAGTGGTATTTGTTCTGCTACCGGGTCTCCAGAACCAGCTGAATACCATCTCTGAGCTTCTCCTTGCCACAGCGCCTCCTCGTTTCCCCCATCTTCCAAAGCAATCCTTGGTAACATCCATTCTTTAGGCCTTGCTCTGCTTCCTTCAAGCAAGCCGTAGGGCCAGATGCACAAGACAGAGCTTTGTTCTGCCTGAGCAGTGTTTCTCTTTCTTTCTTGGGGTCTCTTTGGTATTTGTTTATTTTAAGACAGACACCAAAGGAACTTACATGACTGTTGTGGTCCAGCCGGCTCCGGATGATCTGCTGACAGACTCTTCTAGCGAAGAGCCCTATGAGTCTGGCTGGAGATGGAGGGAGACCTTGGGGAGTGCTCAGGTTCAGAGCAGGAACCAGAGAGGCTGGTTGGCCACCAGGAGGAGCTTTGGTCATGGAGCAGTGGGGAGGATCAAACACAGTTTGTCCATGATGCCAGAGTAAGCAGAGCTGAGAGGCGGAAGCAGCAATTACATTGGAGGCAGACTCGCAGGCCATGATTAGAACCAGGTAGTTGCTGAGTGGTCCCTCCCAAGAGAGCTTATAGGGAAGGCTTTGGTAGGGGCCATTTGCAAGAAACAACAGTTCATATTCATAGTCAAGAACATATGTCTGTGCCTTTGATCTGTGTCTGTTTGTGAATCTGTGTGAAAAGGGGTGCTGCAGAGTTTAACGTGAGTTATCTAGGCTCACAGCCAAGGAATTCCTAATCTCAGCAATTAAACAGTGGCAAGCAGGCCCAGGGTGGGGGTGGGGGTCAGAACACATGACCATGTCCGTAAAAACAAAAACCAATCATTTATTCTTAGACACCAGTGTCAGAAACCTTGCTCAATATCGGCAGCTCCATATTTCTTTCGGCCTAAACGTCAGCATATATTCAGCCCACAATGATAAAAGGAGTGTAACATTTTTTTTAATATCTGAGGGGGAATTGATTGCCTACATCCTCTGTGCAGTTAAGCACGTTCTACTCATTTTAAACACTGAACTTGATTAATGTTTTGTGTCCTTTGTTTCTCCCCCCCAGGATTGGGCCTGGCCCTTAATTTCCAGCCATCCCTTATCATGCTGAATCGCTACTTTAGCAAAAGACGGCCTTTGGCCAATGGGTTGGCTGCAGCTGGAAGCCCTGTGTTCCTCTGTGCTCTTTCCCCCCTAGGGCAGGTACTGCAGCATGAATATGGATGGCGAGGGGGATTTCTCATCTTGGGGGGGTTGCTTTTGAACTGCTGTGTTTGTGGAGCTCTGATGAGACCTTTGGAAAGTCCCAAAAAAGAGGAAGCTGTGAAACCAACCGAGGAACGCAAGAAAAAGCTATTGGATTTCACCATTTTCAAAGATAGCGGCTTTGTAATCTATACAGTGGCTGCATCCATTATGGTGCTAGGCCTATTTGTGCCTCCAGTTTTTGTAGTGAGCTACGCTAAGGATCTGAAGTATGAAGACAACAAGTCCGCTTTCCTTCTGACAATTCTTGGCTGCGTGGATATTTTTGCTCGACCTCTTTGTGGAATACTGGCTGGCTTGGACTGGGTTAGGCCCCGCTGTGTCTATTTCTTCAGTTTTGCTATGTTTTTTAATGGTTTCACTGATCTCATGGGCTCCTTTTCTTCCGATTATGCTGGCCTGGTGGTGTTCTGCATCTTCTTTGGCATTTCCTATGGAATGGTTGGTGCTCTTCAGTTTGAAGTTCTCATGGCTATTGTTGGTACACAGAGGTTTTCAAGTGCCATTGGCTTAGTTCTTTTGGCTGAGGCAGTGGCTGTTCTAATTGGCCCACCTTCAGCAGGTAAGTACTCCAGATTATTAACAAGGTCAGTTGTTCCACTTTTATGGAAAGAGGGGGTGAAAAAAGATGGACTGAGGGAAGGAATAAGAACTCTGAATCTCCCACTCCGTGTGTTTTATTACCCACTTTTTTATATTTTCCCTGCTGTTGTCTTGAGAATTAGAGGTCAGTTTGCTCTTCTGTTCTCTTGCATGCATTTACTTATTTATTAAATTTCTATAAACACCCCCCCCCCCCCAATCCTAGTCAGTGACTCTGGGCTTCTTACCATTCAATTTACCTTAGAGATGGGATACAAATAGAGCAGGGGTCTCCAACCTTTGCAACTTTAAGTTTGAAGGACTTCAGCTCCCAGACTTCTCCAGCCACCCGTTTCAATCCAAGCCTCAAAGTAAAGAGCCAAAAAAAACCCCAAAAACCCAGTAGTAAGATGTGGATTGTGTGAGTCCATCTCCTAGTTAGAATTAAATCGTAGGCAATTTGGTGTGTGTGTGTGATGAACTAACTCTCCACAACTTCTATTCTAAATTATATGACCAAGGAAAATAATACTGTGCCTTCAAACCTACTAGAGCAGAAGCAAATGCAAAAGCAGAGAGTGGAGCAGGGCTCAAAGTGCGTGAACTAAAGGCAATTTGTGTGCAGCCTATTCGAATAAGCAGTCTTAAGGCATTGAAAATGAAGAAAGAGAAAGCTAAATTATAGAATTTAAAGAAATATTTCTTTCCCCCCCAAAGAGCATAAAAACATAGTTATGTGATGTTCTGTCAATATAGCCTAAAGAGAATTGTTTTAAGTTGAGGTTTTTCCATTTGTAAGTCAATGATTTCCATGAATATTACATATTAGCATATACAAGATAGGTTCATGCTGTCAGTATTGCTTCTTTATTCCTCTCCCTCCCATTAACCTTTTCACTAAGATTGTATCATTAGATTATCCAACAGGTTTCTCCCAAACGTATTCACTTTAGCTTTCTAAAATGATTAAAAATGCAGTAACTCTAAATTTAACTAACTATGTTGTTAAAATATATGAATTTTCTATTTCAGGCAAACTCCTGGATGCAACTCACAAGTATAAGTATGTTTTTATTTTGGCTGGTATTGAAGTCGTTACCTCCTCTGTGGTACTGGCTTTAGGAAACATCTTCTGTATCAAAAAACCTGCGGAAACAGACCAAAATCATCCTGAAAGGGAAGGGTTAAATCAACTACCGGGACAATCCAAAGTGGACTCTATTGAAGTGGAACGTTTTCTGAAAGATGAAAAAAATGGGAAAGTTGTAACCAACCCAGAAACATGTGTTTGAATGTTACCAGAAATGAATGCCAAACATTTAGAGAAAGATTCAGAAACTTTTTAATATTTGTGTTTATTTTGGTAATAACCTTTGCTTAGGATTGGGCCATTATGTTTGGGAACTAGAGATCAACAAGCTCATGCAATCACTTCTTGGAAGCTGATTTCTTAGGAAGCTTTTCTCCCGGTTTTAAAAGAAGGATTGATCTTCAAGTCAATTTGCTTGGGCATAACTACTGCTGTAAACTAACCTATGGCCTTCTAAACACACATAGGGATCCTGCTTTGCACTACCAGAAAACGTTCTCTGGGATGGAAGTATTTTATCTAGAAGAATGAATGTGTAAGTGTTCCTGTAATGTTCCTGACATGCTTATTGTTTTTTTGTATATGTAGAACCTCAAAGTATCTTCCATGATTGTGTCTGATTTAAAGGGAATAATTACCAAGTGATCAACCCTATTTTTAATCTTATAGGATGCTGAGTTTTTAATAATTTTTGTTTCACCAATATATTTTTTATGTATTTATATTGTTTCAATCATCTTTTTTTTTACTTTAAAGATTATACGTGCAGAAGAAAGTTATTGTGACGCTTCCTGGGGGAAAAATATCAAACAACTATTCTCAAATGTGGGTCAAAACAGAATGAATGGTGATTAGTTTTCATAAAGAGCTATTTCAGTCTCTCTAATTGCCTGCTGATTTTCAACGTTGACTGCAGGCTCTTATGAACAAGCCTTACATTAATGGTTTGTAAAACTTTCTATGACCCAGGAACAGCATATGGATATGGATTGATACGTTAGCTCTCAACATTTGTGTAGTGACAGAGGAGTATATATCTTTTTGTCTTGCCGTATTTTTATAAAGTAGAAGAAATTATTTCTAAACATTTTATCATGCCCATTATATAAATCACAAGGGATTAATGGAGTTGGCAGCTTTGATGGAAGGAAGGAAATAATGTGAGAAAATAATTAGTGTAGGAGAAAGGAAGTAAAGATTTTTTTTTGTCACCCATAGTCTTCTAAGAAACATTCATGCTACAACCAATGCCTTCTGTTGCAATAGTGGAAGCTGGCCCCACTCTTGCATTAGGGGGCAAGAGTGGCTGAGATTTCTTCACAAGCAAAAAACTCATGAGTTCCCTCTATTCTGAAGGACACCAATGGAAGCAAAGTCATTATTCATGTTTTATGTTAATTAAATGTGTTGATTGTCCATTGACCCCAATAATGATGGACTTTTTCTGCTCTTCTGAACAGTTCTTTAAAGTGACATGTTGACTTCGAAGGCTAATTGGGGTATTCCATAGCTAAGCTGCAAAATTCCATATGCCCCCTAGAGAGCTGTTAGGTTTTTGTATCCCTTACTACCATCCAGTGGATATTTGAGTCTTTCAAAATTTTTCCAGAGAACAGCATGTTCTTAATCCTAAATGAATTAGAGAGAGAAGTTAGAAGTTTCCTGAAGATGATTTCCAGCATGAGTCTGAAAGCTCGGAAGATACAATTTCTGGTCCTTGTGACTGACCCAGATTGGATCCTGCAACATTATCCTGGGACACATATATTCGCCTTCATTCGTTAAATGAATTACTTTCTCTAGATAAAGTAGTCAAATGAGTTTATGCATTACTTGAGTTATGTACTAGATACCATTTTTTGTCAGATGCCAATATAAGATACCTACCATGGTTTAGATAAGGATTACAGGTGCTCCAGGTAAGACTGCTTGGCCAACCCAGTATTATACCAACTAGGCAAGGAGAGCAACTTGGCAAAAGTATTTGTGTCCTAGTTCCTGCCATAGAATTGGATATTTCCAGTCTTGCAGCAATTTTAAATTCCAATTTTTTTCAACCCCAATCAATCTGGCCACAAAAGAGAGGGTCCCATTATCTGGAGAATGGCATGTTGTCCACCATTTCTGCCTCTCACACATGTGAAAGAATCTATGCTCTGAAAGGAAATTTATTTATATTAGTCCAGTCAACATGGTCACCTTCAAAAGTTATGCAATTATGATTCCCAGTCAACGCAGTCGATTCTGGAAATTCTAATTTTAATACTACTGGAGGGAACCAAATAGGAAAAGACTGATTTACTAGTTCACTAATGTCAGGAGAAAAATGTGCTAGTATCTTCATGTTTACCTGGGAACACTGGAAATGATTAGTGGTAGAATTTTGTTAGTTTTTCTACCAGCAGACAATTTGTGTAGAATAATTTCTCTTGTTATATTCCTTTTAACTTACACCTTAAATTCAAATTCTTATTTCTTATGTGGTTACCAAAGATAAAATATTTTCCTTTAAGATATTTCAGTAGTATTAAAATATTAAAAAATATTAAAATGGAAATATTGACAGATCTGACCAATTTCTGTCATAATATTTAACCCAAAGATTAAATCTGTTTGCTATCTCTTACTGTTACTTTTGATAGAAATTTCCTTTTTTTTTTTGTTTGTATTTAGTAGCAAGGGCATATGGTCAAAGCCTGGCAGGATTATAATATAGAATTTGATCAATATTTGCTTACACAGATTAGAAATATAAATTAACCTATTTTTTTAAAGAAATAAGATGTTATGGTTCAGTGTTAGCAGCTTATAGAGCAACTCAGATGATGCTAAAATGCTGCAATGGTATCAAGCAAATACTATTGTAATGTATTGGATCTTGACAACCTAAGGTAGCTATGGCATTTGTATGATGACATTAACATATGCCATCCCTTCCTCCCCCTCCTGGGCCATGGACAACTATGTTCAAGGTAGCAAAATGTTATTTAGATTGGAAAAGTATTGCATTGCTTTCAAAGGCAATTCAAAACTCAACCTGGCCTCAGAAAAAGTTTCCTAAGAATTGCAACAAATGGGTCATGATATAGGTCACCCACGTCGTTCAACAAAAACAACATTATTGTGCCCTTTTTCATATACTTGGATGTACTGAGAAATGAATGTTTGGTGTCTATCTCCATGTAATTGAATTAAACCCAATTTAAAAGGTGTGAGTCTCAGGTCTTTCAATTTTATTTTTCTGTGATTTTTTCTGTACCCCATTTGTTTGAGAAGGTGCTGCTAATTCACCTGCGTGGAAGGGTTTTAGTATTCCCCCACTCCCGCAATGAATGATAAATTCTACATGGCTTGCATTTCCATACACATAGCACTGGATCCATGTGCCCAGTGGTGGGTTCTGGATCCCGTTGCAACCAGTGTGGTGCAACAGGGCCGGGCATCCACCACATGAATGTGCACAGGGCGTGCATGCGTACTTACTGCCTGTGACGCTCCACAATGCCTCTGCAACGCTCCAACCGCTCAGCGAAGCGTCGCACAGGCACCGTACACACTGTGTGAGGAAGCCCCGAACAGCTCAAATACAGGTAAGGAGCGTGGGCAGGTGGGTGGACCCTCTGGAGCATCGTACTGGAATTGTACCTGGTGCTCCCAGCAGGCACTGGTACGTCTCTACTGGGGCGTACCGGTCACATCCCACCACTGCATGTGCCTGGATTTTGTGTAGTAATCAAAAACATCAACACAGGCCCTGTGTTAAAGGATCTTAAAAATATTTTAAAATGTTTGGATATGTGTTTTTATCTGATTGGAGCAGGGATGGTTGTAATGAAATCAAATATTCTGGAGCAACGGAATTAAACTTTATTAGCAACAAACTGACCTTGTTTCTTTTAAGGCATACTTGCTGCTGAACATTTTAACTCATTAGGTTAAAGTAGCATTTATTACATTATTTTCATATAGTGAATGTTTGGGGGGGTCGATGAACAATGTGAAATTTCATGAATAGGCAAATGAACAAGAATTTAGGACAGTGATGACAAACCTTTTTCTCGGGTGCCAAAAGCACCTGCACGCACACTATTGCGCGTGCTCGCATGCTCACCCCCATAATTTAATGCTCCCCTTATGCTGTGCCCCCTGCACATATGTGCATCACCCCGGCACACATGCACACAGTTTTCTTAAGAGCCTGGGGAGGGCGAAAATGGCCTCCCCCCCCCCGGAGACCGGAAACAACCCATTTTCCAACTCCCGGTGGGACCAGCAGGTACATTTTTCACCCTCCCCAGGCTCCAGGGGCTTTCCAGGAGCCCGGGGAGGGCAAAAAATGGCCCAACACACAAACACTGAAGTTTGTGAAAGGACTTCCAGGTTGCCCTTAGGGGCGTTTTTCTCCCTCCGGAGGCTTCAGGAGGCTTTCCTGAAGCCTCCGAAGGGCGAAAAACAGCCCAACGTGGGTGTAGATATGAGAAGACAAATTCTCCATCCCTCCTTGAAGGGGAGGGCAACATAGGATTAGTACACTAAGATGATTATTACTAAGATTTCTATACCTCAGTTCTGTTCTATACTACTCTACTGAAAGTTGGCACTAGTTTTTGTTGTTTAACACAAGTCCCCTGAACTATCACCATGTGACAGCCAAATGTTTACATTCTTTATTCACAAAACTGGTGTTTCTACATAGTGGCTGTGGGGAAGAGGTGAAATTTCAGAACAAAGTTCTTATATGGAACAAGCATAAGTAAGCTGTGCTAAGAATTTGTCATTTGCAAGTGTCAATGTACTGCTATTTATAAGTAGGATACTTGTGATAATTTTGAGGCAAATCAAGTCACTTTTTGTCTCTTGTGTAAATGCCCTTTTATGTCATCAATGTGGACATCAATGTAATTTTTAGTGAGCAACTATAAATACAGCGAATAAATTTTATTCTGCTAATATCGCTTCAGGAATTATGGAACACCATTTTTTCTACTCTACATTCTAGAGCAGTGATGGCTAACCTTTTTTGGCTCGCGTGCCAAAAGCGGGGGGAGCGCAGGGAGGTTGTGCGTGAGTGCGCCACACCCATAATGCTATGTGAGCAACCCCCTGCTTTTGGTGCACTTTTTTCTCCCTCCCACCTCCAGAGGCTTCAGGAGCTTCCCTGAAGTCTTCAGAAGATGAAAAATTGCCTCCAAAAAAGGCCTAAATCAACTGGCCAGGGCACACAAGCACGTTGGAGCTGACAGGGCAATGCCTCGCGTGCCCTAAGAAATGGTTCTGCGTGCCACCTGTGGCACCTGTGCCATAGGTTCGCCATCATGGTTCTCGAGGTTAATTAGAGTTGAATTGGTGAGGCTTCAGTTGTGATGCATTTTTGTCATGTTAAGTTTGGCTAAATCTGATGCATATGAATAGTTTCTCTGAACAGGTGGAGAGAGCATTTCCTAACTAGTATGTATGGATCTTGGATTAGGAAGCATAAACTTAAAAACAATTATGAATAAAAAAACCTTGCATTTAAAACTTACATTTTTTAAAGAAAGAAAATTATAGGTAGTCTTTGCTTAACAATCACTATTGGGGCTGGCAACTCCCTTGCTTAGGCAGCACAATTGTTAAGTCAAACACCATGTGACTGGGCTGAATTTATGATATCACTTACACTGCGGTTGTTGAACATTCATTTGCTAATTGTGATTGAGACGTGTGATTTTACTGCCAGTTTCTTCATTGATTTTGTCAGAAGCCAGTTCTCAATGTGCAAATAGCAATCATGTGACTGTTGGATGCTGTGATGTCCACCAATTGTGAAGAGCCTGAATTCTGATCACATGACCAAGGGATCACTGCAATGGTTGTAACGGTTGTGCTTTTTCAGCAGTCATAACTGAACATTATAAGGCAATTGTTAAACAAGGACTATCTGTTCAGACTTGGAACATTTAGATCTCAGCAAAGTTTTAGTATCTTTTGCCTCTAATTCCCTTGGCAAAACATACTTAAAACATACTTTTTTCAGCAAGCTGGTCTTGCCTAATCGTTAGATTTTATTGTTATATAGCTTCTGCCAAATATGTAAATGGACGTTGGGTTTTTAGTGGGAATTTTAGCACAGGTTCTTATTTAATTCTTTTTTATCTATTTATTGTATTGTTTTATCATTTGTTGTTTTAATCTCCTGTGCACCGCCCTGAGTCCATTTCGATGGAGAAGATGCGGTATATAAATCGAATAAAAGTAAAGTAAAGTAAAAGGCAAGGTGGTAGCCTCCAGCTACATTATTCATTTATTTTTATACCAACTTATTTCTCAAAGACTCATAGTATTAAAACTTCAGAATTCTCAGTGGGCTTGGTGAAGGCTGAAGTGAAACTGAAGACTGAACTGAGCAATATTTATTTGCAATTCTCAACTCTACAACTATGAGGGATGTGGTGGCTTAGTGGCTAAGACGCTGAGCTTGTAGATCAGAAAGGTTGGCAGTTTGGCGGTCCAAATCCCTAGTGCTGCGTAATGGAGTGAGCTCCCGTTACTTGTCCCAGCTTCTGCCAACCTGGCAGTTCGAAAGCACGTAAAAAATGCAAGTAGAAAAATAGGGAGCACTGGTGGGAAGATAATAAGAGTTCTGTGCGCCTTTGGCATTTAGTCATGCTGGCCACATGACCACAGAGATGTCTTCGGACAGCGCTGGCTCTTCAGCTTTGGAACGGAGATGAACACTGCCCCCTAAAGTCGGGAATGGCTAGCAGATATGTGCGAGGGGAACCTTTACCTTACAACTATGGATTTTGAGACATAGCTGAAAATGTTAAGCCTTGTTTATATATTTAAAATTTTGATTGTATAGTGCATCCATACAACTATGCATACTGTCTAAATCTAAGATTTCAGAGTTTTCAATTCAAAAGGAAAAATAAGTTATACTTCAGCAATACTGGCAATTCACTAAAGCTGCAATCTTAAACTCTTCAAAGCAAGATCAAGTGGAGAGACTTTTGCATAAACAACTTTTAAAAATACTTTACCAAGGAAATAAATGCAAACATACTGTATAACAGCTTAAAGATCTGCCTACAGGAAATACTCTGAAATGAATTTCAGAGCAATACCAGTTGTTTATTCAAAAGCAAGTTAAATTGATAATGGCATAGAAATCAAAATGGTCACTAAATTTCTATCTTCAGATACAGATGGAACTGCTCAGTGCAAAACTAAGCAATGTAGCAGTCACAACTAAAAAATAATTCGTCATTCTGTGAGTCATGGCTTAAAGCATAATCTGTTTTGCAGATCAGTCAGGAGGTTATTCAATCAACTAAGAATAATTTAGCAAGGCGAATATACTTGCTGAAATTATCCAACAATTCCAATATCAGAAATACCAGAAATATATATTTATATTTCTAGCTCTCAGTAAGGACAGGTGCTTATCCATCATCACACTAGTGCAGGGGCCTGCAAAGTTGGCTCTTTTAAGACTGGTGGACTTCAACTCCCAGAATTCCCCAGCCAGCATAGCTGGGAGTTGAAGTCCACCAGTCTTAAAAGAGCCAACTTTTCAGACCCCTGCACTAGTGTGATGATGGATAAGCACCTGTCCTTACTGAGAGCTAGAAATATAAATATATATTTCTGGTATTTCTGATATTGGAATAATTGTATAATTTCAACAAGTATATTCGCCTTGTTAAATTACTGCACTAGTGGGTAAAGTACATGTACTTCCTCTTCAGACATTGGGAAAGACCCCATAAGAATGGTGAAGAATGAGCTGGACCTTGGAAATAAAATCTCAAGTTCCACGAACTAGAATATATTCAAATGATCACACCACAAAGAATAGAGGGTATATGGGTAAAATGGGCCTCGTCTGTCAATGCATCACTCTTGTTTGTTCTCGTATATAAATCAGTGGTGATCAGCCAGATACACATACATATACAATTGCAGAGAATCTTCGTAAACTGGTTTTTCTTTTTCTTTTTAAAGAAATCAAGGTGGTAAACAGATTTGGTTTTGCTCCAAACAGAATTATAGAAAACATGGGATAACATGGAGAGTGTAGAAGACAGTGGTTATGCATCCATCCTTGCTCTATTTGACCTCTTGGTGGCTTTCAAAACCATTGACCATGGTATCATCCGGATCGACTCAGATTAGGGGTGGGTGGCATGTTGTTCAGCTGGCTCACCTCCTTCCTTCCGAGTCAATTTCAGATTGGGGAGGAGAGGTCCCTCCCTGGTCTCTACTATGTGGGATGTCACGGGGTCATTGCTTTCTCCTTTATTATTATTCTAAATGAAGTTGCTTGGTGAGCTCATCCATCTCTCCAGGATGAGGTATCATCCGGTATTAGGATCTGGCAAAAAGACATTCTGCAGGTACCATTAGCTAGGAATCTACATTTGGTGGATCCCAGAAAATGTGCCTCCTCTGCTATAGCGTTTGCCATATGGAATATTCTTTCCTCCGAAGTTAGATTAGTGGCATGCTTTTGGGTATTCTGGAAGTCCCTCAAGACCTGGTTGTGTTTGCAGGCTTAAGTGGCTATTCTTATTCACTCTTTGCCTATGGTTTATTTGTATAATATTTATCTTTTAATATGTTATTTTTATTATGTATGCATTGTTTACTGGATTGTTGTATCCTGCTTTTTATGAGATGGTTTAACAGATTAAAGGAGTTAGAAGTGACCTTGTAGGTCATCTAGTCCAACCCCTCATCCAAGCAGGAGACCTTACATCATTTCTGACAGATGGCAGTCCAGTCTCTTCTTCAAAGCCTCGAGTGATGAAGCTCCCACAACTTCTGTTCCACGGGTTGATTGTTCTCAATGTCAGAAAATTCCTCCTTATTTCCAGGATGAATCTGTCCTTGTTCAGTTTCCAACCATCCCTCTTTGTCTGGCTTTTGCGTGTCTTGGAAAATAGCTTGACCCCTCCTTATGCTTCTCATAGAGCGGGAGATTTGCCCTTTTGGACTTGAAAGATTTTGTTTAATGTCACCTTACAATAAGGTACAATTACCGTATTTTGAGTATAAGACACACCTTAATTTTGGGGGAGGAAATCAGGAAAAAACACTTTCTACCTCTTTCACAGAAGCATTCACCAGTATTCATCTGGCAAACGTCTTTGCTGCCTCAGTCGGGAGCCTGATTCACGAAGTTGCCCAGGGGAATTGCGTTCAAAGCCTTTTCAATGAATGCGTTTTTGGGCTGTACCATCATGATCCCCTCCCCGATTCAAAAAAGGGCGTGTGCAGAGGCCAAACAAGTGCATTGTGTTTCAGGTGGCAGGCAGTTCCAGCACACCCCGCCACCTGAAAATGCTTTCATTCCCAGTTCCCACGAGCCTTCCTCCTTCTCTACAGACTTGCTTTCTGTTTTCTCTTGGCCAGCACCGGCGGCCGGAGGAGGCAGGGAAAAAAGCGAGAGGGCAGTGCAGTCGGGCGAGGGTGCAGGAGCGGAGACAGATTAGAGGCAGCCAGCTGATTGCCGGCTCAGCTGCTGGCCACCCGGAGTGTGCAGGCAGTAAAGGAAACCTCACGTAAGATGTTTGGGCATAATTTGGGGGTGGCAGGTGGGGCAGAGGATGGGAAGCCTGGCATCCCTGCCAGTGGCAAAAAAGTGCCGGACTCTCCCCTCCCCTTGCTCGTTGGGGCAGGGTTGGTGAAGGTGCCTTTCAGACGTGAGACCCGGAAGGAGAAACTTTGCCTGGCGCGCTGCCTCTGCTGTCCTGTCGCCCGGGAGAGGGGGCGTGAAACCGTGGTCGCTGGTAGCGACACTTAAGGGCGTGGGCTCCAAGAAGTGGCTGCCAGGGCACCCCATCCTCTGCCCCACCTGCCACTCCCAAATTGTGTACCCCACTGCAAAATGCGCATCTTAATAGAGTCTGGCAGCTCCGTTGCATCTCTCGGCTGGTCTTTGCAGGGGAAACCTTGCACGATAAAGAAAAACTTCATGAGAAGTTTTTCTTTAGAGAATAGAATAGAATAGAATATTTATTTCTATAACCGCGTCCTCTCCCTGAGGGGACTCGGAGCGGTGCACAGGGAGAAATTAAAACAACATAAAATATATACATAGATAAATACAATAAAAACAAATTAAATCTAACTATCCCTGCACTAAAATTCCCATTTTAAAATTAACATTTCCTAACCCCTGAGGTAGAGACTAACCTAGGCCGGCCAAGCAGAAAAAGTGAGTTTTTAATTTCTGACGGAAGGAGCGGAGGTCCGTGGTCGTCCTAATGTCGGGGGGAAGGTCGTTCCAGAGGGCTGGGCCCGCCACAGAGAAGGCCCTTCCCCTGGGCGTCGCCCGCTGACAAAGTCTAGTGGACGGCACCCGGAGAAGTCCCTCTCTGTGGGAGCGAATCGGCCGGGAGGATGTATGGGGCAGAATCCGACTGTGCGAGATGCTTTCATGCACACAGAGAGAGAGAAGTGGTGGAGCTGCTAGACTTTCTTTAACTTTTTAACTTTAATCGGATTTTTATACCGCCCTATCTCCCGAAAGGGACTCAGGGCGGTGCACAGAAAGAATAAAAAGTAATAAATACAATGATAATATAAAAAACTGAAGTAAGATGCGTGCCCCACCCCGCCCCTTCCCCTGCCACCCCCAAATTATGCCAGAACATCTTACGCGAGGTTTCCTTTGCTGCTTGGACACTCTGGGTGGCCAGCAGCTGAGCCGGCTTCAATCGGCTGCCTCTAATCTGTCTCCGCACCTGCACCCTCGCCCGACCGCGTTGCCATTTTGCTTTTCTCCCTGCCTCCTCCGGCCGCCGGTGCTGGCCAAGCAAGTTTGTAGAGGAGGAGGGCATGTGGCTCTGCGATGTTCACCGGGGAACTGGGAATGAAAGCATTTTCAAATGGCAGCGCGTGCTGGAACTGCCTGCCACCTGAAACGATGCACTTGTTTGGCCTCTGCACAAGCCCTTTTTTGAATCGAGAGGGGATCGTGGTGCTGCCGCCCAAAAATGCTTTCATTGAGAAGGCTTTGAATGCAATTCCCCAAGCTGCTTCGTGAATCAGGCTCCATGTAAAAGTGAGGATCCCTGCCGCATGGAATCACCCAAAAATGTGACGCATGGAGTGGGTGGGTGGAACTACATTCGGAGTATAAGACTCAGATTTTTACCCTCTTTTTGGAGATAAAAAGGTGCATCTTATACTCCGAAAAATACGGTAGCTTATCCTGTCTGGCCTACTGGAAAGGCTGACCTTTCTGCAGAGTAATTCAACCATGGCAGAGGACCTGCAATGGAAACCACCACTCCCACAGCTATAAAAAATGAATAGAGAATAGACAGGATAGACACTTTCTCTTTCAAATTTTGATTTTTCTCACCCCAATTTCAGAAACTATTTTGAGGATTCCTTCCTTTTGTTCCAGAATCAATGCCATATAATACATTTATCCCTCTTCCTACTATTTTCTTCAATTTATTTGTCATCTGTCTAGAAATACTTTCAGCTGCTGAAAACTGTATGAGACCAGAAAGGTCTCATACACTTTAATAGGAAGTTTTAACAGGAACAACTAAAATGTTTACAATAATTATCAGAATGTTTAGAGTCAAAACAAATTGCCTTGACTTTTGTTATTTAATATTGTGTACTAGATACACACGCTTTGTTTTAATATGTTAAACAGCAATGGCACATGCAAGCAAACAGGGCCACACATTAAAAAAATTAGAAGTCCTTATGAATTTATTTACACAATTATTAAAGTACACAAATACAGTGGTAATACAAATGAGGTGTTCTGAGATATTGTTACCAATACACAGGTTTATAGAGACATTCTAACTATATTTTCAGCAGGTGATGGTGAGATTTAAGTATAATGGAAAGGCAGAGATTGCCCACAACCAAGAACAATTTCAAAAGTTTGCAGTCAACTTTTTAAGTATAGTACAGCAATTGAAGGTTCCAGATATATAGAAAGAAGAGGCTGCCTTTTAACGTCTCTAACATTACATCATTGACAACAAATATTTACAAAAAGCACACTGAAGTGTAGAACTGTACAAATGGAAGTGCACATGCCCAAAGAACCAACATCTACAGCAACCAGTGATACAATTATTCAAAATTTTTCCATGGACCAACATTAAAACACACTCCCATTGCACTCCCCCAATCATAGGTTGCATCAAATCAGACCTTGAACATACAAATAAGCAATAGATTAAAGTTCTAAGGTAGCTAAAGAAAAGTAACAAGATTGTTCATAGATCGAAATCCACAGAAGTGAAAAAAAGAGAGAAGAAACAAAAAAGGTGACCCGACAAAAGCTTTGAAACAAAATGCTTGCAAATGAACAGGAAAATAAAATCTTTACTCGCCACCAAGTTTCCAAGGAGACAAGAATCTCACGCTTATTAAAAAGTAGTAACAACACACCTACATATTGCATTTTCATCCCCCGAAGTGGGACTGATGGTGCTTTTGAGTGGTATTTGGTATGACTCACATGCCTTCTACTTTCCCAGATTACTAAGGGATAAATATATTGCTCATGAAAACGAAGATTCTTCATGTATATTAGCTGGCACACTAAGTGTTTTTGGCCACTATATAAATATATCTTCAGCTGAAGGCCAGCTGTTCCAGGCTTGCACGTTTTAATAAAGAATGAAAGAATTCAACAAGCCTGAATGTTCTCTTGACTTCTTGCAGAAGGAACAGATTGCTTATAACTCCGAGCCTTGGCGGAATGCAGCTGGCTGGCGGCACTGGCTGCCTCTGGGCACTCAAGAGGCCCGCCCACGTCCACACTGCTCCCACTGCAGTGGCAGTGCTTAATTGGCATCTGTAGCAACAACCCAGCAGAAACAAGGTATCCTGCCTCTCTCCAAACCCTCCTCTATTATGAATAAAGGCAATACATTCTACGTTCAACATTAAAAACTTCCTGAAAGTTTATTTTCGCATTTTTTTGTCCTTCAAAATCTATGAAGCGTTCTTTTCATCTCTACGCAGTACAGCTTTTTCTTCCAAAAGATCTCACTCTTTCTTGAACAAAACGAGAGACAAATCAACATTAAAAAAACACACACACACACACACACAAAAACTGTGAGTGGTACATAGAGGTTTAAATTAAAAAAAAGAAAGAACCCGACAACCCTGGAAGAACAAGATAGCCGTTAAGTAAAACTAAAAATTAAAAACCCTTGAGAATCCCCTTTTGTCCTCTCGAACGGGACCATACAAAAGTAAAATAGTGTAAAATAAAAGGAAACACCTCTAATTCAGTTAGACATTCCCTTCTCACTTAAGCTTACAAGAAGTTTCAAGTCTTGAATTTTGTTTGTTTGTTTGTTTTAAACCAAGCTTTAGAATGTTCACATTTTCACAAAGGGTTTGAATGAGACAAGACTTTTGTTTTTATAGAGAAGTTAAGCCAATAATCTTAGCAAAATGAATACAAAACTTTCTTAAACCAAGTAAAAGAGTTATAATTACAGTAGAACAATAAAAAGGGGGGTGGGGTGGAGACTGCCGCCTGCTGAGGGACAACTAAAATGGCTATTAAATAACAGGCGGTCAATGCTGTATTACCATCGCTTCCTTTTCTAGCCCTGTTGCTAGAGTTCATGTAAGGTTATTAGGTTTCGGGCTAAAGCCTCTTGTAGTGTGGCAGCTGCTGGATTCTGTCCATGTTCCTGTGAGTATCTTTAGACAGTGGCAAGGAGAGTTCCAACTGGAATATTTCTTCTGCTCTAGTTTGGGATAGTTTGCTAGTAAAAGCCATTGATAACATAGGAGATCAGCCATGCATTATCTGCCCCTCAATGGCAACATTATTTCACCGATGCACAGCAGATTGGAGTACGCTGGTCGTCGCCAGAGCAGGAATCTATTGAAGCCAAGGAACAGGGTATCAATATCAGCTCACACCTACCGAAATTGCATAAAACGTGGACCCTCATACCATTTTCTATGTATACAACTGAACATAAACATCTACTTCAGAAGGGTGAAAAGCCAGTAGAGATCTATGTGCCAACTGAATCAATGATACACCCACCTGTATGTAATGCCCATGAAGGGAATGACAGAATGACATGTTCCTTCTGTATTAAAGGTATGGTAAAAAAAATAAAAGGCTTCTTGTAAGCAGGGAGAAATATATGAAGAATTATGAAAAAAGCACATGCTAGTTAAAGAGAGAACAGATTAGATAACTCAGGTGAGCTCTTAAAATAGTAATGAAACCCAAAGCAAGAAGCAAGGTGACAAATGCATTGTAAATGTGTGCGCGTGCACACACACACAAATATCCATTATTTATAATAATGTTCCCATTAAAAATGCGATGTCAAGCGAAGTCTGTGAGCTCTGCAATCAGAAATTTGATAGTATTTCAATTTCAACTGAGGTGCTGGAAATGAAATAAATGAAGAAGACCCTACATCTGGATGCTTTGGAAAAACCGGTGAAGACTTACAATATTCCTAGTGGAAATTATTAATACCTGTCAGTATTGCCTTCTTTTGTAACAAAGTTACATTTTATTCTAAATATATTCAACATATAGGCAATCTGCTACCAAGTCTGTTTGTAAGCCTTTTAGAGCCACCTCTAGATTAGATGGGTGGGATATACATTTAATAAACAAGTATAAGTATAATGTACAAAATTACTGAAAAATCCTCTATTTTTTCAGATCAGGATGAAAGCAATGGGTTTGCTTTGTGTGCAATAAATCAAGCTTTGCTCCCCTAGCAGGATTAAGATGTACAAGAAGAAACACTTAAAAAAATGTATAGGCTACGAGTGGCAAGCAAATCCTATTCAGAATTATACAATAACACTTTAGTATTTAGATTACCAAAACACTGCCAATCTCTAGAGAGCAGCTTGCATATGATTGAGAACAGGATAAAAGGTGTTTCCAGGTACCCATCCCTATCTAGTCCAAGTCCTTGCTAATGCAAGTCTGAACTCTGTAGTGCAGGGGTCTCCAACCTTTGCAACTTTAAGTCTGAAGGACTTCAGCTTTGCTGGCTGGAGAATTCTGGGAGCTGAAGTCCTTCAGACTTAAAGTTGCAAAGATTGGAGACCCCTGCTGTAGTGCACCAATATTCCAACCACCAATTTATGTGCTACTTTAGATTCATACATATTTTAAATGACAAGTAACTTCTTTTTGTTGTTTCAAATTAAGACCATGCTGGAATGCAGAGTTTGTAGAAATACTGTCAAATTATCACATTAATGTCTTGTGCAAAAACAAGGTTATTTTAAAAATAAATAAATCAGGAACTTGATAGTGGATTGGATCCTTCAGTTTTTCTCTCTAAACATTTGAGGTTTTCCAACATAAATTGTACATAAAAACAGGCAATTAAACATAATTTGTAAAGAGTTTGGCTATTACCAACCCTAGCTGCTGATCTTTACATCTTCCCTATTCTCATTTCAATTTATTCCCTGCCAAAGTGGGGAGGAATAAAGAAACATAACATGTTTTCTTTGCAGGAAAATGCAAGCAAGCACTTATTTTACTATAACATATCTTACAATCAAGGTTAATTTAGAAGAGAATCCTTCCATACAGTTAAAATTCTCAACAGTTGGATTGTCCAGTTGATCAGATCCAAGTGGCTAATAACAACTTGCAAATATTGTTAATAAAAGTAAAAGGGTCTGGGAGTAATGAGAAGAGGAACAAGAGTGATTCAACATTAATAACATTAATAATAGAAATTAGCATATTATGAAGCTTTATTAAATGTCCTTTGGGCAGAGAGGCAAAGCATAACCCGAACAATAAAATGAAAGAATGGTCAGGAAAGAGAGCACAGCTGTTAGCAAAATCTAAGCATCTCAGGTTGGGTAAAAGAGCAAAAGAAACGGCTTTGGAAATATTTAAAAATGGCGGCATGCTACATATGGCCCTTACACACTCCATTTTGCTTTGGGGAAAACTACCTACTATCAAGGCAAAAGGACAGATCAAATGATAAGCTTTTGCTATCACAGATTCATTCATTTACTACACCAATACAAGCATTTTAAGTGTCTGCTGTAACAAGTCCAGAGGCAGTTTTCAGCTACTTATCAGTTTTGAAAATGTTTTTTTAATCTTGGCTGCTTGTGGGAAAGGGAGAAAAATAAAGAGGCCACATTAACCTTTTGTTTATCCTACAAGATAATTCTGCTTAAATTAGGCAGTGAAGATGTCCCCAGTCTTAGTTTTCACAACTAAAGCCCTGTCCCCTTTTATGTCCATGGGATGCACATTAAAAAGGAGGCAGAGCTTCAACTGCTTGGCAACATTCGCCATCTTGATTTTTTTAAAAACTCCCCCAGATATTCCTATATATTGGAATAATTTAATTTAAATGAATATAGTCTAAAATGACTTTCAGCAGTCACTGTTGGTCAGCCAACTTATTAAAAACATGCACAGCAAATACCGTATTTTTCGGCATATAAAACGCACCCCTTTCCCTCAAAAAAGAGGCTGAAAATCTGGGTGTGTCTTATACACTGAATACAGTATTTTTGCCCCCGAAACTCCGCCCCCTTCACCAAAATGGCCACGAATAGCCTTTAGGAGGCTTTCAGAGAGCTCCTGGAAGCTGGGGTGGGCAGAAATGAGTGAAAAATGGCCTGTCCCTCCCCCCAGCACTCTATAAGCTTCCTAAAAGCTATTCATGGGAGGTTTGCAGAGTGCAAAAACTTTTTTTAAAAAATTTTCCTCTTCAAAACCTTGCTGCGTCTTATACTCTGGTGCGTCTTATACTCCGAAAAATACGGTAAGTAGTAATATCTTAATGCTCTTTTCAAGGTGTCTTGTTTTTCCAAATGGGCTATTCAGTTTGCACATTTGCTAAAAAGCAGATTTACTGCTAAGCAATGTAACAACAGGAGAGTTCCCTATGGGGCTATCCCAAATTCTGGATTACCTTCCACTTTACCGGTAATATTGGTCTCAAATAACAAATATTTAAACGAATCATTCTAGCAAAGTACCTAAAGCTTTGAGGAAAATGTGAACTACTGAAATGCTAAAAGCTTTTGAGAAAAGCATATCTAATGCTACATGGTCTGCAAGGCAGAGGGAAACAAAAGTGCAGAATTAAAATGAAGCGCCACCCCGTTTGAATGCCCCAAAGGAGCTCATCCAGACCCGCCCACCAAGCTGGAGTCTAGCGAGAGTGGACTCACCCAGTGCTGCTTTCCAACGAGGAGACGAGCAGCTACTTGCCATGGTGCTCGAAAGGAATGCTATTCTGAGGTGGGGGGGAAAAGACAGCCATTTGAAACAATTCCACTGCCCAAAAGTTAACTTCAAACTAAGATTCTAAGTGGAGCTGTTCTTCATTTGGAGCAGTGCTCCTTTCAGAAGCCTCAGAGACATTGGCCTTCACAGCTGTCACCAAATGGATAACCAAAGAGGTTGCTTTGAGAATGTGTTTGGAGAACTGATGTGTAAAGAATGACTGCTCTGAACAGCAGGAACAATCAACAGGATTTTGGAAATGCGTTTTTATTGGAATGACTCCTAGCTCAAAAGGATCATCAGGTTAATGATTATTGTCTGTGCTGGCCTTTGATTCAAAAAAACATTTTCCTTTATTACAGTGACAAATTTAACCCGAGTAAATCAAGGAAACCTGCATCTCTGATTAATACTGAATTAGGGACAAGCTCAACCTTGAGCAGGGGTCTCCAAACTTGGCAACTTTGAAACCTGTGGACTTTAACTCCCAGAATTCCTGACCCATTATGGCTGGCTGGGAAATTCTGGAAGTTGAAGCCCACAATTCTGATAGTTGCCATGGTTGGACAACCCCCTGCACTAGAGCCTTCAGACTAGTAACCACAGATACAAACAGAGGCTTTCAGACAAATATGTTCAGTAGAACAGAAGTCCATTTATTGCTCTCAACTGGCCAAGGCAGCACAAAGGATAAAACCTAAATAATCTTGTAAACTTACTGCAAAAGATTAATCACACTTCTGGGAATGGGAGTTACATTTTTCTCTCAGTACTTCTTTGTGTACACACAAACCAACACTTCTTCCTAGTGGCAGTGGAAGCTTAAATAAAATCATTCTCTTCTCATAAAAAGACCCACCTTTTCTACTGCTATACCTGAATGATATGATTAAGAACATAAAACATCACCCATAAAGCAGGAAATGCTAGTATTTCCTACCAGTTAGAAATGGCACTACAAAAGACAAGAATATACATCTACCAGCAATTGCATTTTTCCAATTAGTCCCTATGTTTTGTCATGCTGACAAAAAACATTTGTTAGAGAACCAATGGTTGAAGCTTCACTGAGGAAAAGCTACAGATCTGAAATTATCATGAAAAGAATCATAATAAAGGACATCAAAGTCACATCAGCTAAATATAGGCCATAGAAAAACAGAAGAAAGTGAACTGCTTGTTGGAGACTTTCAAATAAGTAATTTGAAATAAGTAACTCTGTAAATACTCCACTAAAAGGTTAAAAATATTTAAGAAAAACAGTGAGTATGTGGAACCTGTAAGTTAGCATGTGATGCTTCCATCCTTGAGAAAGAGATCAGAATAAAGTTGCTTACCAAGATGAGCCTCATTACATGACAATGTTGGTGCCTGTGGTTCCTACATTCATACCAACAATTACCAGTATTTTCCAACCCCAAGGTATTTTAAGATTAAAAATTCAATTATCCAGCAACTGATAAATTTCTCAACAAGGTAATAAATATGGAGTCAGGCTTCTTCAGACTCACGATTAATACTTCCCCCTTATTAAAAACCCACTCAAACCCATAAAGTCCTCCATATTGAGAAACCTCGCCTATGATTTCGTCACACATTACTAGATATTTGTGGAAGTTGGATGAGTCCTGACAGCTGTTTGCCCATAAGGACCAAACAGGTGTGTACAGTATTATCAAGGCTTTGTTTACAGATACTTCAAAACACTGCTATTATCTCCTGCAAAACTCTGCTCTTTTAGAAATGGCTCCTTCAGCTGTCCTGGTCTGATCTATTTGAAAATTATCCATCAGTATGATTTCAACAAGATTAACACACTTGAATGTTGTTTGCCTCCACCCTGACTCTGTTTCTGTTCACTACAAGCTAGACTTATGCTGCTACAAATAAAGAACTCTGGCTGGACTACAACACTCATAAAATCTTTGTTTATCTCTTATATGCCATCATGTAGGTGTAGAAACACACTCATCTGGCTCACAATCAATTGCTATTTATACTGCATGCGTGTTTCAGCAGAGGCAAAAAAAAAATATCTGGCCAAGTTGCAGAACCTAGACGTTTTAGCAGTTTTATTTCATACTTCACAAGAACATCCAAATGTCCCATCCAAAGAAGGAAAATGTCCCTTTTAATCCATGTCTCTGCTTTGTGTTAACTCTTCTTTCTTCACCATCTTCAGCTTTTTGCCTCATTTGCTCTTCTTCCTGCACTTCTTTCTTTGCAGCAACTTCAAATTCTCAGCTCCCAGCCGGCTCCACTCACACCCCATCCCCTGGTGTACCTGCTAGAGTGGTCACCAAGGAAATAGTTAATGTTGACTGTAAGGAGTCAGAACTGGGATTTAATGCTGACAGAAATTATCAATCAGGGTGCTAAGGTAAGAACTGACATAATTTAATAGTGCTGAATCCTTCACATTCATAAGAAAGTGATTGCCATGCAAAGGAATGGGCAATGACCATACACAATATATATACAGCACACAGGCTGTATTTTATCTTCAGCAAGGACCATGATCTCTTAAGCCATGTTCTAAGAGTGAAATCTGAGAATGATAAAAATGTCTGCTTTAGAATTATTTGGCCAAACATTTAAATTATTGTATTCTGTTCTAACCTAGGCCCAACTATTTTGTTCCTGGTCCTCTGCCTTTAATTGACCTTAATTCTAATCCAGGCATCTCCAATCCCTGGGCTGTGGACCACTACCAGGCCATGGCCCATTTGGAACAAGGCCACGTAAGTGGCTGGCATGCAAGGGCACAGCTCGGCTTGCGTGAGTGGCAGGGTGGTTCACCTCCCTCCTCCCAGGGCCACCAAGCTGTAAAAGTTGGGGATCCCAGTTCTAATCTTCCTTCCCGTACTGTTTACTATGGTATAACTCTTATATTACCAGAAAAGATAGCACTGAAACATGGGAAGTACCATTTATGGCAACTTAGATTACTGCCTCCATCTAGTATCTTAGGCCAGGGGTCTGCAAAGTTGGCTCTTTGAAGACCGGTGGACTTCAACTCCCAGAATTCCCCAGCCAGCTATGCTCCATCTAGTATCTTAGGCCAGGGGTCTGGAAAGTTGGCTCTTTGAAGACTGGTGGACTTCAACTCCCAGAATTCCCCAGCCAGCTATGTTGGCTGGGGAATTCTGGGAGTTGAAGTCCACCGGTCTTCAAAGAGCCAACTTTGCAGATCCCTGTCTTAGGCAAACAGTGCAATTGGTAACCCCACCACACAGAAAGATTTCCATTTTTTAAATTTGATCCCCCCCCCCTCAAGGTTTGGAGCCCTACTTAACTTGCTATCCCAACAGTCTAGCTCACTGTTGAAGGCATCAACCCCGAGAGCCCTATTTTGTGTATTTCTATAGTAAAACCAGGCACAAGGAATGATGGGCTGGCAGAATGTGGAAGATCATACAGCAAATTACAAGGGCTTAGTTGGTTAGCTTATGATAGGGCAAATATTCTTCTTAATTCTGAAAGCCCAGATAGAAGACAGTTTTACTTGATATCTTATAACATTTTAAAGTTAAAAACCCAATATTTTAAAACCGTAAGTACAATTTAAAATTAGCTTGTAGGAAACAAATTATACATAGCAAGGATCAGACGTCAAATTGCAATTACTTAATTCTGAAGGGAAACACTTGCTAGCCATTCAGAAAGGAAGACTATATGGGTTGATTAATGTGAAGGATTGTGCATATTGTGATAGATCACAGTTTAGCATTAGAAAGGGAAAACGTCTCTATCTAGTCTGCAAGATTTCCTTATTGTCTCTTTGTTCTGTGCATCCTAGTAAACAACAAACAGTGATGTCACATAGCCCTTAGGAGCCACTAGAGGATTCCTAGTCCCTTCATAAAATGACAATTCTAATTTTGCAAGACTGTTAAAAAATAAACTTTCAGAATGTTTATTATAAAATCTCTTCCTATTGCTTTTCACTATGAAAAAAAGAATATTGAACCTTTCACAGTCATCTCAGAAAGGAATTTTAATTGCATTCGAATAAGAATTCAAACTGCATTAGAGTATGAAATTTAGAGAAAATCAATGTTATGTTGATTAACACAAATCAAGAGATCTAATGATTTTAGCACACGTAGAGCTATTGGATTTGGCCTGCAAAAATCCAAATGATTATTAGATAGTAGTATATTTCTGCCTCCACATACTGTTATTTGAATTTTTGCAATCCAGATCTGCATAATTGGATTGTAATTTACTTCTGAAATACGTGGATTTTGGTATTTTAGGGGAACCAGTTAAGAAGAAGAGTCAAGAACAGCAATGGAGTTACAGAAGGTTTGATCTCTTAAGAAACATTAAGCTCCTAATTCAAAAGAGGCATTCTCTTAGAATTCCAAATTCAATATTGTTTTTATTGTGGTTTTAATAATGCCTGTGCGCCGCCCTGGGTCTTAACAAGGAGAAGGGCGGGGTATAAATTCAAAAAATAAAATAAATAAATAAATAATTGGATAAAAAGAAAAGACACATTATTCACAACCTAAAGGAATTTAAAATGATTTAAATTATCATGCCCATTGATAAATTTACTCCAAACTAATCATCTTCCTTTCAATGAATTAAGAAACCACTTGTCTATGTAATAGAATTGTGTGCTAGGTGTCCCGTTATATAGGATATTGAAGAGGGGACAGTCTTTTTAATTAGAAAAATAACACACGAAACTGTAAATGGAGGTGGAGAATTTAGCCTTTGCATGTATGAAGAATATAAATATGAAGAATACTGTTCTATGGAATTCAATTATTACTACCTAATCGTTCAGGGTGGAAATTATCCCTTTATCTGCATAAAATTTAAATTCCAAAATCTATGGTAACCTGTACCTAATGGTTCATAGCTCCTTTAAACCATTATTGATATGCAGTCCTGGGCAGCTTTTGTGTTTCATATCAGATTACAGTTAGTCATTAATAAAATGAACAATAATTTTCAAATAATTGGCTACTGTTGCCACCCAAGTGTGCAAGGCAAACATTAATGTATGCCAAGAAACACGGGGCTAAGGCAAGATGGGCTTGAGATTTAATGCTTCTAAATTCAATATCACAACCAAAGAAACATTTACATATGTTTTGTATGATTAATATAGCTTGCTGGACTTCAGTGATTTTGATGCAAAGGAAAGCAAATAATTACATCTCAAGAGTCCAAAAGTGCTTTATTTCCGGTAACTTAAGAGGTTAAAATGCGCACTTTCTTCCTCTTCCTTCGAGGTCTGCAGGAGCTTGGCTTTTCAGATGAAAGGATAAAAGAAAGAGTCTCAAAACCTCATAAGGTTTCATTTTTCAAAATTAGCAAATCTCCCATAGGATATATTTACTCAAGCCCTAGAGATAAATATATTTGTTAGCCGGTAAGGAAGTACCCTTGTATTAAAGAGACATGGAGAGCACTGTTTCATTTACTACAACTTTGAGTAATGCACAATGAAGTATTTTCTGAAATAACTGCTCACCAAAAATAGAAGCAAGTATTTCAGAACTATATTCAGACCACCATTTACTTCAATATAAAAAAAGTACAGATTTCAAGAAAAATAATATAGAAGTAGTTATAATTACAATGATAAATAATTTCTTTATTAGTATGTTAAAGACCTTGAACCTGCAGAAAGTATTATTTAAGTGTTATTTACGTTCTTGTTGCAAAAGTTTGCATTAGTAATAAAAGCTATATTCTTGTGGAGCTGAAACTTTTAAGTTATATTAAACGTTATTCTCTGATCAGAGATCTTTTTAGTATTGCTTTAGAGATTGTTCTGTTTCAAATATCCTTTTGGCACAAATTCAGATTAGTTATCTTTCATCTATAAAAGTGTGCTATCAACAACCAAGGTTTTATTAATTGGGTCTTAATGAGCAATGCTACAGACATTTATTAAATACAATTCTGTCTGGATTCCAAATAAGTGCTTTCTTTCCTCCTTTTCTAACAACTGCAAGTAATAGTGGCAGTAGAGTTACTCATACCCAAAATGAAAAATACAAATTGTTACTGGAGGGCAGAAAGCAAACTATGATTCTTTGCTGGTATCTAATGGTCTTCTGAATTTTTGCAGCCAGGGTGTTGCAATTTATTTGTAATCACTAATGCTTTTATAGACTACAGTGATCCCTCGTTTTTCGCGGTTAATGGGGACCGGAACCTTCCGCGGAAACTGAAAAACCGCGAAGTAGGATTCGCAATACACTATACCGGAAACTTGAGTTGGTGGACATTGTTTAAAGCAAGCACTAGGGGGCGCTTGCCTCCTACCAATGCATTTTTTTTCTATTCTGTATTTTTGAAAAACCCGCGACGCACTGAAGCCGCGAAACATGAAGCCGCGAAAAACGAGGGATCACTGTACTTTTATATTCACCCATAATTCTTGTTTGGGTGTGTTTTCCCCTTTTGTTACAAATTTTTGAGCTTCTTTATTGACCTCTGATGCTAAAATCATTTTTAATAGGTAAAACATCTACAATGCTTTCCTAGTCACCTGTAAAAACTTTTGCTACTTGATCACTTCAGCTGACAAAATTACAGTCCAATTTATCAAGGCTCTGAAAGGTCCTTGTTTTCTGACAATTTTCAAAATATTCATAATATCCTCCCCTATTAGCATCTAATTCAAACTTATTGTTTTTAAATTCCCAGTTTTTTAAAAAGACACCTGAATGCAGATATAGGATCCCAAGACTAATATTTCATTGTTGAACAATTTACAAGTCAAAATCCAGTTTTGTAGCTTGTTATATATGAACTTCCAATCTGATGTGATTACATACCACACACAGTGAAATGAAACAAAAAAAAAATTACAACTAATATAATTAAATAGTTCGATGTTTGTCTTTACAAAAATACACAAAAAGCAGATAAATAATATTAACATTATTCTTTCATAAAATATGGAGAAAATGCATATTCTTCTAGAATATGCTGTGGCCTTTATACATTGAAAACCTTTAAATTTATAGCCAGTTACACAATGTGCTGAAACCTGATACAGATGTACTTTGTCTGACATATATTTCAAAACATGATTTATGCTTTATGGGAAAAATTGCAAGTCCTGATTAATGGTCCCAAAGTCAAGATGCTTGCCTACTGCAGACATATTCAGATTTCACTATTACTCTAATTTAGCTATGTGTTTTGGAGAATAACACATGCCCACAGATAATCTAAAAAAGCATTGCTGCTTCTCAAATTAAAAAGGATTCTTCAAAGTGCTAAGAAAAAAAATCAGATATGTGAACAGTACCTAACAAACTACTACAGAAGTATACAAAAGAAGCAACAGAAACTCTTTTCTATTTTCATCTCTTATTAATAACAGTTTTTTCAGACCTTTAATATTCTTCAGAAAAATCCTTATACAATAGATGTTGTTACAATGTTACGACAATGATTATACCAGACAAAAGCTGGTAGCTATTTCCCATTCAGTGGCCATTTATTTGGAAATACAACCACAAATTATGTCAAGATCTCAGAACTGTTGGTTGCTGAGTTTCATGTTGTTGTTTTGTCAGAGGGTGTGTGTGTGTGTGTGTGTGTGTGTGTGTGTGTGTGTGTGTGTGTGTGTGTGTGTATGTAAGCACTATCAAACAAAATGCTAAGTGACTGGCTACCACTGATGTTGTCCATCTCTAATACTGGACAAATTGTATCTGATCAACATTAAAAGAAGAATGCTTATTGATTCTTCTTCATCAAATCTAACAAATATTAATATTCATTCATTTGTACAAGGTTTCCGAGATCTGCAGTGGTTAAGAAAAAAACATGATCTTTATGTGAGTTGACGATTCACAGAGTATGTATAGCAAAAGTCACTGAAATGTCCATGGCTGTTAAAAATCTGTACCCTGCGAATACACAAAGGCCCAAAAAGGGATTAAGCAAAGGAGGCACGCAGGTACCACAGCTATAGATTTCCACAGCTATCAGTCCCTCTCTTTCATATTAAAGCCTCAAGAGCAGAGGCCTTCACAAATAGCTATTCACCAGCTGATTCTGGTTAAGTAAGAGGTCAACATGTTTAAAAACGTAACGGCTGTTAAGGTAGGCCTTTCAATTCAGAGCCCAGAGCATTTCTAAACTGAAAATAAATGCCAAACAACACTATACCCCTTTATCTCTTTTCCCATGAAATGAAAAGGTTTGTACCTGTGAGGTTGACATGCGTGAGGTATCTTGTCGACCTGTTAAATCAGATGAGGAGATATTCACAGGGGCCCCACGATGCAATCGCATACTCACTTTCCGTTCTCGCTCCATTCCAGAAACTGGCCGAGGAGATGTATTTGCTGGCCCAAAAAAAGAGGGAACTATCAGTATCAGATTTCTTTTTACATAGAAAAAAATGTTTGTAAGTTATTCCAGAGTTCTATAGAAGTTCTTGTGAGAGATAGTACATCCTGTATTTTTCGGACTATAAGACGCACCGGTCTATAAGATGCATCAAGATTTCGAAGAGGTAAGTAAGAAAAAAAAGTTTTTGTCCTCCCTGGCCCCTAGGAGCACTCTGCAGGCTTCAGGAGGCCAAAAATGGCTGTATTTGGTGTATAAGCGCACCAACATTTCCATGCTCTTTTAGGGGGGGGGGGGGAAAGGTACATCTTATACTCCAAAAAATACAGTAATTAATTCATTGTGATTAAGTGTTGAACTGGCATTAGGGAAACCCTGGTTCTTATCGATCCAAAACCATGAAAGCTTCCTAAGTAGCTCTGGGTCAGTCATACATTCTAAACCCAATCTGCCTTAGAGAATTGTTGTTGGAAAAAATTAATGGAGGGACTATTACATATTCTAATCTATAGTTTAGGGTTGAACTGTGCAGCCCTGGGCTTGGCTGTTTGCTACTGACATTTTATTACACAACTAGGTAACAATATCAATGCAGTGTTACTTATGTATACCATCTTGAGCTCCTGGATGAAAGGTAGGGTGTAAATCTTATACAGGTAGTCCTCCATGTATGACCATTTGTTTAACAATAGTCTGAACTAACAATGGCCTCAGAAAGGGTGCTTTACAGGCCATAAAGCCTGTTCTAGCCATACAAAATGTTGTACCCTCACCCCCGTGGTCACATAATTGTGATATGGGTGCCAAATGTCCTGTCATCATGTAATGGCTCGGGGCCTAGTTATATGCGAGACCGTCTCCTGCCCCATACATCCCTTAGACCGATACGCTCCCACAGAGAGGGCCTTCTCAGGGTGCCGTCGGCCGGACAATGCCGACTGGCGACACCCAGGGGAAGAGCCTTCTCTGTGGCGGGCCCTGCCCTTTGGAGCGACCTACCCCCTGAACTCCGGACCATCACCGACCTCCGCCTCTTCCGCCAATGTCTAAAGACATACTTTTTTCATCAAGCCGGCCTAGCCTAACCTCCCATGGGGACTGTAGAAAAGTTTTAAATTGGGTTTTAATTAATAATTGGTTTTAGCACAGGTTTGGGATTTAATATATATTTTAAATTATTTATGTTCTATTTTTGTATGTTTTTTAAATTTCCTGTGCGCCGCCCTGGGTCCTTTGCGGAGAAGGGCGGGATATAAATGTAATAAAATAAAATATAAAATAAATAAATAAATAACTACCATTTGTAATCTCTGCTAACTTCTCCAGAAAGTCAATGGGGAAGCAGCAAGAAAGATTGCAAGCTGCTGCCACCTACTGAAAGGACTCCTGAAGATTTCAGCTCCATTTCTGCATCCCCATCAAAGGAGCCCTTCCATGCACAGAGGGGAGCTAAAATCCCTTGATGGGTAGCCCTTTCAGCCAGCCCCAGCGATGAGAAGGAGTCAAAATCCAAACAGAAAGCAGAGAGGCATTATGGTAAGGTAAGGAGTGTGGGTGACTCTGGTGATGGGAGAGGCACTGGGAGATCTGGCAAAAGGCACACAAGTGTCTGTTCGATCAGGAGCTAAAAATCCTGCTTGGATTTCAGCAGGGAGGATTTTCAGTTCCTCAACTGAGCCAGGATCTCTCCATCCACCCCTTCTAGCACCCATGCTCCTTATTCAGGACTTTGTTAATGACCAACAAGATTCTTTAACGTGATAACTGGAAGTACTGGGATTGTTGTTATTGACAGAGGCAGCCACGTGAGTCTCACTTAATGATCAGTTTGTTCAACGACATAAATTCTAGTCCTAATTGTGGTCATATGTTGAGGACTATCTGTAAACACATAAAGAGCTGGCTCATGGGGAACCCTAATTCAATCTAAGAAATTTAGTTCAATAATATTGAACTAATTTATTGTTCTAAAATGTATACTCATTCCTGTTAAGCAGTTTCCTCAGTGAACATTTTCAAATACAATGGATGAAATGTAACATTCATTTTCTGACCAATGCATGCATTCACAACACAGTTTTGCGCATCTCACAATATGTGTCAGAGTGAGAGTAACACTGGCATTGGTGTACAAGAGAACTCTGAATAAGCAACTAGCAACCAGTGATTTTTGCAATCTCTTCTTCTGTCTCAGTCGCATGTTTACTTAGTGATCCTTTTGCTTATAACCTGGTTATTGGAATGGAACTGTGCCACTAAACAAAGAATGTGTGCAAAATGTGAAGGACAATCCAGAATAGCCTAACTTCTTTTGAAAGCTAGATAACTTCCTTGGCTATGATAAGATAAAGCTGCTTTAGCCTGCAGTTCTTACGTACAGGCCTGTGTATTACAAAGGCATTAGGACAGAGGAAATTCCTAAATGATTTAGAGCAGTGGTTCTCAACCTTCCCAATGTGGCGACCCTTTAATACAGTTCCTCATGTTGTGGTGACCCCCAACCATAAAATTGGTGTCTCGGTTCCCAAGACCATCAAAAATATGTGTTTTCCGATGGTCTTAGGCGGCCCCTGTGAAAGGGTCGTTTGTCCTGACCCATAGGTTGAGAACCGATGATTTAGAGTCAGGTTAGCTGAAGGACTGATGCATAAACCTGAAAATAAAAGTCTAAGATGCTGTTCTCTAGGTATCTTCTACGGTAAGTTCTAGTCACAACTTTATAATTCTCTGTCAAGTCCGTGTTTCTTTACTGGCTTGTCTTTAGAAGAATGTTAACTATGAATTGATTGTGTACTATAAATGTTTTCAATTAGAGAGCTACAAAATCTATTGCTTATCTTGTATAATCCATAGTCCATCAAATACAGTCCTATACAGTCCTTGAGTATTTACTGCGTTTTGTATTTTAAAGTATGATGTAATTCCCCTCTGAAATAAAATACCAGACTAAAGCAAGTGTTCAAAGTATTACAGGCTCAAAATAGCCATTTTGAGCATTATAAACTTGGAACAAAACACTCCCGTGTTCAATCATCTATCCCGAGATCATTGCAAAATGGGCATATTGTGCCAAGTTCTTCCTGAGATGTCAAGAGATTGGCTTGTTTTTTTTTTTTAATTGCTAAGTCATGGAGAGATGCAGAATCCATTAGTCAGTAAAATGGGAGGAGGGACATATTAGTCAAGTTCAATCTTGTTCAAAAACGTCTAATAAAAACTGCTGTTTTTAAATACTTGTGGGATTTACGTGCGTTATGCTTTTTCTTCAGGCAGGTTTACCGAGACAAGAATATGCAATGCGTTACGCCAGGGGTCTCCAACCTTTGCAACTCTTGCTGACTGGAGAATTCTGGGAGCTGAAGTCCTTCAGACTTAAAGTTGCAAAGGTTGGAGACCCCTGCGTTACGCTACAGCGTTGTTCAACTGCTGACCTTTCAGGATTGCTACATATCATACTGTTTGGATGCCTGATCTAGTGGGCAAGGACAAATACAAAAAGTGTGCACTGCATACACAGTTTTAAGTCAACAGCCAAACATAAGAGGGCTCCTAGCCGGAGAAAGATTCCATAGTGGAACACACTGCATTTTGCATTTTATTCCTTTGAAATACACTCAAAATGAAACATCCCAATAGAACATGCTGAACCTTTTCATTTTTTGCCACAAATGCATTGCATGAACCAAAAAGAAAACTTGTCAGTATTCCGGAATGCCAGCTTTGGAAGCCATCTTAACACCAGAAGCTTTCACGCTGCCAGATACGATGTTAACATTCCTGCAGCTATTGGTTCCACAACGTGAGGATATGAGAATTGAGGCTTGAGGCCACTGGTGCTGCTGAGGCTTGTTGCAGAGTTGGGGGCTTGAGGAAGGTTGGTGGCGCTGGGGCGGGAGGTTGCACTCAGGCCAGTGCTGGGCCTGAAATAGAGGCCTGGAAGCAGTGGAAGTTGGCTGACAATGCTGAAATCTGCCATCGCCAAGGAGTGCCATCTCAAGCCCTGTGCTCCATAGTGCCTATTTGCAGCACTCAATTTCCCCCCACCAGCTCTCGGTGTCTAGCTCTCACCCACCGAGCTGCTTGTCGGGAACTCCTGCCTCTTTCCTCGTTGTGGCCATGGGAAGTCCTCATTTAATATCCTGCATGGCCTTGAGATTAGATTACGACAGCAACTGGAACTCCTGGAATTTCAGTTGCTAAATTACGCAGTCATATTATATTGTGCTCTACAACTGCATTGTTTAGCAATAGGGATTTAGCCAATCCCAACTGCCATTGTAATCCAAGGACTACCTCTACAGCTTTGGAATGGGTTTCTATTGGAGATGGATCCTGCCACTCTCCCCCACCCCTTGCCCATCCTCTGGCCTTTAGGAAGCTATTAAAAACCCAAATTATTCTGGGAGAGCATTTAAATGGTTTTTCTGACTTCATTTGCTGCAACATTTTTATTATTCCAGTCTTCTGGATTTATTGTCACTTATACTGATAATCTATGAAGATGTTTAAATGATCATCTCACTATATTCACTGTCAACTGCTAAGACTGGATTGATTATCATGGGATATTAATCCAATAATTATACAATCAGCATTATGCAGTTTCTTCCATGAGACTGGGCTACTTGCAAGGAAGCAGCTTCTTGAAAGCTTGGTAGCGCTGTTTTGCAGCTCTGTCTAGAAGTCCTAGAAGCACTCCCGCACAGAAGACCCCGGGCAGCCATGCCATCAAGCAATCTCTTCAACCTCTGATCTACTGTTACTGCTCTGTCCTGTGAGTTCTAGTGGGACACTGCTCATAAGGGAAGTGCCTTGAAGAACCTACAATCTTAATACTAAGATTTTCTGCTAATAGTCATCACAGAAACAGAGAGACAAAGGTGACACAACACAAGTGCCTCCTTTCCAAACACAAGCATACAACTTCCCCTCAAAGAACATTATTAGACTGTGGGGTGTCTTCCTGATAGTACTATTTAATTGTAATATAAGGCTGGAACAATAGCATTAGGTAGCAGCATTTAATTTAAACAGTGTTTAATTTAAATGTAGGTGACCCAGATTTAAAATGCCACGAAAAGTATGTCTTGAATGTTGGCTGAGGGCATTAGTCAACCTAGACCAGGGGTCTGCAAAATTGGCTCTTTTAAGACTGGTGGACTTCAACTCCCAGAATTCTCCAGCCAGCCTGTCTGGCTAAGGAATTCTGGGAGTTGAAGTCCCCCAGTCTTAAAAGAGCCAACTTTGCAGACCCCTGACCTAGATGCTCTTGAACAGCTATGCTGGCTGGAGAATTCTGGGAGTTGAAGTCCACAAGTCTTAAAGTTGCCAATTTGGGAACCCCTGCTCTAGAAGCAGGAGGAGCAGGAGAAAAACAGTTTGTAGAGTGAAAGTCATAGTGGCTTGGTTGAAGAGTGCCTCAAAATTTTGCTATTTGTCACAATGCAACATTGTAGTATAGTTAGACTCAACTCTAGTTGAGCTGCAAATCCCTGATCAGTTAGATTAGAAAGCTCATGGGATCAGTTTGCAACAATTCAGGGTCTCTCAGCCAAATTTATTTCACATAACTGCAAAGAAGACTATGGAGGGAGAAAAAGAAGAGAGGTAGAATGATCCCTTTCTGGAAAGAAGTAACAGGAAACAAATTTAGACATTACTTTTTCTGATAACTATCAACTTTCCCATTTCTTTTCCTCAAAGCAGTTTTCTGAAAACGCAATTTCCCACTTTTGAACTAAGAACTAGTACAAAGCAATTTAAGGCTTCTTCAGCTTACCTGTATGTGAAGTTGGAGTAAGAGGAGTTGGTGGAGCTACATCTTGTGTCCCTCTTAGCCTCCCAGAGGCAGTGGAAGGTAATCCACGAACAGCAGGATTGCGTGTATGTCTCATTCTTTCTTCTCTCTCTCTTCTTTCACGCTCAGCATCTTCTACTGCTCGGCTTGCACCCTTCCAGAAAAAGCAATTACCATGACTAGTAGTTGGACATAGTGCAGGGCAACCGTAGCAGTACTTATAAATGGGTTCTCCAAACTTGACACCTTTAAGTCTTGTGGACTTCAACTCCCAGAATTTCTCATGCTGGTTTGGGGAATTCTGGGAGTTGGGCCACAAGTCTTAAATTTGCCAAGTTTTGAGGCCCCTGTTTTAGAATACATTTCTGATTATGCTGTTAAAAACAGCATACATTTGTTTTTGATGAATAGTTTCAAGGTAAAGTCCATTTGGCTGTTCTTATTTACACGACTCAGCAAGTCAGAGATAATATTTTGCCAGAACTGGCTCAAATCAGATGCTGACTTAATAGCTGGCCTTGGGGCAAGTTATTTTATCAGCCTTATTTCTTTAGTTCTGCAATGGAGCAGGACTAGTGAGCCAGTTTGGCTTAAAGCACTAGCTAGAAGCCAGAAGACTGAATTCTAGTGCTGCCTTTGGCATGAAAGTTGGCTAAATGATGTTGGTCTAATTACTTTCTCTCAGCCCAACCTATTTCACAGGGTTATTGTTATGGAAAAAATAGGAGGAGGAAGGAGTATTGGTTCGCTACCTTGTGCTGTATATGGGGGGGAAAAGTGGGATAAAAATCTAAAAACAAACTGAATTGGGATGCCAATCTTTAATGATTAATAAATGAAAGATATATCAGTCATCCCAAAACTTCAGAGAATGGGCACTTTCAATTTCTCTCTTAGCTGAGTTTTTGAATGACATTTTCAGGAGCTAAAGGCACTTGAGATAAGAGGAACAGAAATCTGATCTTATGATCCTGCATTATGGGCAAATATATTGGAGGGAACCTGAATTGATCTGATATAGGCTATCATTCCACTGCTGGAACTTTTGATCAATGACAGTTAGTCAACCTTTCATTCAAATATTCAACATACAAGTGAAACATATGACTTTCAGGGTAAAAAGAGTTAAACAATACATTTCAAATGAAGGATACATAATAGCCAATAGAGAATACAACAGCAATAATTTTATTTAATTCCTTTTTAAAAAAAAATTCAAGCAGTCATAAAAAGATATATCTATTAATCTGTTTCACAGTGCATTAAACTGGAAACAGTTAATAACATTGCAAAAAATTGCTTAAACCAGAAAACGTAGCATAAATAGTACTGAATATTACAGAAACGACAAAAAATATTACAAGTCAAAGTTGCATCTTTCACTAAATTTAACCATCTCTGTTCAATTAATGTTACCAGATATTAAGGCACTTAAATATAACTGACCATATATGGTATACAGTGAATAAGTTACTGCTGTCTCTTTCTCTAGAGCAGTATAATGGGCAGTGGGTGAAGAGTGAGTTTTACGCCCTAAAATTTATTCAGGCAGAATGAAAGCAGAAAGGCCCTAACTTGGATATTTGGAGGAAGAAAGATTGGTGGAGGGGCATCTTGATTGAGATCTAATGCAAATTTCCGCTTTGAATCAAATGTTCATCTTGGGCAACGGATCTACAAGTTAAGTGATGACCCATATTGGTGTAACTATAGGAATATAGAAGATTTGACCACAGAATATTTGGCCATTTGTTATTTCCTAATCAGACAGTGGGCAGTTCGGCGGTTCGAATCCCTAGCACCGCATAATGAAGTGAGTTCCTGTTACTTGTCCCAGCTTCTGCCAACCTAGCAGTTTGAAAGCACGTAAAAATGAAAGTAGAGAAATAGGGACCTCTTTGGTGGGAAGGTAACAGTGTTCCCTGCGCCTTTGGCATTTAGTCATGCTGGCCACATGGAGACGTTTGCTGGCTCTTCAGCTTTAAAAAGGAGATGAGCACCGCCCCCTAGAGCCGGAAACGGCTAGTATGTATGCGCGGGAGAACCTTTACCTATTTCCTAATAGGACAGAGTACGAGCAGCAGGATCTAGGGAACTCAGATGGATTCAAAAGGGGCAAGAAAAATCCCAGACAACTTCTGAGGCATTGTACAAATTCTAGAAAAAGATGGAGATAAAGAAGCAATGGTAGCCTTGCCATCTGCCCTATGTTGTTCCCAGCATATGGCTTCACAAATGGGACAAATGATTACGAACCTTCACATATAGTAAAAAAACCTATTACACGATCTTTCCCTAAGTACAAGAGGTAAAGGCCCTACCCATCTGAAAAATGATGTTCACTGCTATAAAACGGGTATTTGTGGAACTTCGAGGTGAAAAGTACGTATTTTGGAAGAGGAGAAAGACTGTAAACAAGAAAAGGCTTCATGCGCTAAAAGCACAAAACATCTGAAAACTGGAAGATTTCCAGAAGAATTGAACATGATACTGCTATTGCTGATGTAACTCAAAAGAAATTGAGTGGAACAAGGAGTCAGGCCTAGTTATAAAGGCTACACAGGGAGTCCTCAACCTGCTCCTAAAATTGAGCCCCAAATTTGCGTTGCTAAGCAAGGCATTTGTTACAACCTTCTTACCATGACTGTTAAGCAAATCACTGCAGCTGTTAAGTGAATCATGCAGTTGTTAAGCGAATCTGGCTTCCCCCATTGATTTTGCTTGTCAGAAGCGAATTAGGAAGGTTACAAATGCTGATCACATTACTCTGGGACAGGGCAACTATCATAAATACATGCCAGTTGCCAAGTGCCCAAATTCTGACAACATTATCATAGGGGTACTGTAACAATCCTAAATGCAAGGACCAGTCATAAATTACCTTTTTTAGTGCCATTGTAACTTTGAATGGTCACTAAATAAATGGTTGAAGATTACTCCTACATTTAGCACGTGGTTCATGCAACATGTACCATAAAAGATGTCAGGTTTAAAACATTCTGAGCAGGTTCTGTGTAGGCCCAAAAGCTGCATGTGCAACACAGACACCACAATTTCATTAAATTCACCATCAAGTGAATTTCACCATAAGTATTAATTTAGGCTTTGGAGTAACAATCTTGTCGTACATTACATTTAATCAAAACCAATCCAACTCCTTTTTAGGTATTCCCAACTTTCGACAATTAAATACTTACAAATTTGAGCATGTTCCAATCAAATACATAGTCATAGGAAAAGCCTTGTCTATGGAAGAGATTTCTGAATAATTGTCTTAGATATGAATAATCCGGCTTGTCATCAAAACGCAGCGAGCGGCAGAAATTCAGATAGGTAGCAAACTCGGCTGTAATGAGAATATAGGATTATGAGAAGTAATGATTTTCTTATGTACATAAACAAAAGGTCCACTGTAAACGTACCAACACACTGTACTTCCATATTTGCCTTAGGATTTTATGAAATTATTGGGGTGGTTGTTCCCTTGAACTAAGTGACAGTTCTGCTCATCCTGTAATTGTGATGGAATGTGCACCTGGAGAAGCCAAGGAGGGGAGTCTTGGCAGCCCAGAGCTTTCCCAGGGAGGAGGCAGCACATTCCAGAGAGAAACCCAAATTAAGAGGCTTCACAGTTCCGGGCTGCATGAATAAGCGGGGAAGAGGTTCAGGGTATTTATACCCAGAATCCCTCGGGATATACAGTACTGTACAAAAGTTATAGGCCACCTCTTTGTTGTTTGTTTAGCAAAGTGTTCCTTTAGCAAAGTGTTAATAATGACCATCCATAATTATTTTTCGGTCTCTTTCAGAGTTGGACAGAAAAGACAGGAAATAATCTACACAAAATTTAAACACAATTTTCAGAACAAAATGGCTTCTTCAGGCAAAAGTCAGTATTTACGTGACCTTCATTGGCTCTAATCACATCTTGAACTCTTTTGAGGAGACTGTCCCAAAATTTTCTGAGGTAATCTGGTATATTATACCAGTGTCTTTCAGCCTTTCCCAGAGTTCTTCTTCAATTTTAGGTTGTCTTTTATTTGTTTCTGTCTAGATGATCCCACACTGCCTGTATAATATTCTGGCCTCCCCAGAGTCCAGACCATGACTCTCAGTATTTCTTACTAAATTACTGTTTTTCTTACTAAATATGATTTCACTGCAGCAGCATTGTACTTGGGATCGTTATTATGCTGAAAAATATACCCATTGCCAATCAGGTGCTTTCCAGAAGGAATGGCATCTTAAATTAAAGCCTGTCTGAACTTTTTAGCATTTCATGATCCCATCAATCATTCTTCCATATCTCTCCAATTCTTCTTCTCACATATTGTCGACAATTAGACCCAAAGATTTCAAACTTGGATTCATCATTCTATGATAGTCTTTTCCACTGATCCTCACTCGGACTCTTTGTGAGCTTTAGCATATCTTATCCTTTTCACCTGTTCCCCTTCCACAAAAATGGTTTTTTTGGCTGCTTCCCTTCCACAAAGGCCATTTCTGATCAAGCTTTGCTGGACCGTAGAAGGGCCAACTTGGCATCCTGATGAAGCTGCCAGATGCCAAGTAAGGTCCTTCCTGGACTTCCTTCTGTCTCTCAAAAGAAGAAACTATGAGGAACTTGAATTTGAAAGTTTACTTAGCCTTACAGTTCTTTTTTTGTCCTTGACCTCTGCTGATTCCTCAAATTTCTTTTCAACAACTCGAATATCACATCTTGAATATGCAGTTTGTTTGTCGATTTCCCTTTGAGAATGGTTTTGGCTGAGGCAAAAGTATGGTTTTATATCTGTCACATTCTGTGATCTTTGGCATTTTGACTGGATGATGTGATTGAAAGTTGGGTCTTATTAGCCATTTTCCAATGAATTACACTCATACAACATGTGTATGTACTGAATGCTCAAGCATGTCTTGCACAAACCTGGTGTAACAGATCTTTTGGGACAATTTTGGCATGAAACAATAGGACACAAACAGGTGTTAACAATAATAGTACTTAGGATTCCATTCCATTTAGGTTTACAAGACCCAAATTTCTGCTGTTGCTCAAGTGTAAGAGGAAGTCACACTACATACTTGCTACTTTCACCTATGGAAGCTGTTTTTTCTGCTTTGTTCTGTTTTTGAATACTGCATACAAATTTCCTGTATTTTCTGGTTGTATTCTAATAAGAAGGCTGAGATATAATTAAATATAGTCATTATACCAACAACAAACTGAATGGTGGCCTAAGACTTTGCACGTACTGTATTTATTAGGGTAGTGGCTTATAGTTTTACTTGACAAGATTCTGTCCATTAGATGTAAACAAATGGAATAATTTGCCCTGGATTTCATTGTGTAATCTTTGGTATATGTGCTGCCGAAACGAGCACTATATAATCTTTGGGATTGGGCCTGACAGTAATTGAGTGAAAAAGTAGTATTTTTTTCTTTTGCAAAATGTACAAATGAGGAATCTAGTCTATACAGTTTCAAATGCTAACATTATAAGGATATGTACTCAAAGAAGAATTTTAAAAAACGAACAATGCAAATGAATTAAGTGCTACTGATCTTCAAATTTAGCAATGCAAAAATGCAATCAATAAGAAAAATACTTGTTAATGGAGGGCTAGCTATACAGTCAACTGTTTGTTATAAAGGACAAATATTGTATGTAACAGAAAATCTATGAACGGATATTATTCTCTGAAACGTCAAAGGGAATGAAGGGAATAAGTTTTTAATAGCCAGTTTACATATATTCATTAAACTCAGAGATAATTTAGTTAGTTCCAGAATTATTCCTAAAACAGAAATACAGCAAAATATGTGGCATTACGTTAAAAGAAGCATTACTGTAAACTTAGCTTTAAACTTAACATAAAGAAATTTATTCTAGTGAGAGAACTTACAAGGGTATCCTTTACACAAAACCTCAATGGGAGTGGACATTTTCTTTTCACTGATGCGTTCATATTTCTGTCTCTTTGTAGCTGCCTTCAATCCCTGCCAGGGGAGGGAGCCCAGGTTAAAATACATGAGTACATAACCCAAGGACTCCAAGTCATCTCTGCGAGATTGTTCTACAAGGAGTATAAGAATGGAGCCATTAGGTTCTATCATTTGAAGAAACAGTGCAAAGCAATAAGTTATGTAGGCAAGATTCTAAAGTTACAACTTTAACTACAAGGAAAACACAACTTTATAGTTATTTTAAGCATGCCTGTAAATAATGTTGCTAAGATCAGAGAACTGGTGCATACAGAAGTAAAAGCAGGAAGCTAAAGATGACTCAGACAATTGAGCCAAATCACAATCCTGCAATGTTTATCATTATTCTTTTCAGTCCAGAATAAATACCAAAGTAGTCAATCACTGATCCAGGAAATGACAACTTCTATAAGCTTCATCTGCAAAGAAATGTTTTTACTGTTTCATGTTTCTATTCTCTATGGGAGCTTTCCTCCTTTAGACTAATTTGCTCCCCGAAGTAAAAATGGCCTCTGCTGTCATGCCATTCTGGAAGCAGGTTAAAATGTGGCTATTCTGGAAGATCTTTCATAATTGACAAACGTGGAAACATAAGTGCTAAACTTAACATTTGCATTTTGTATTACTTTTGTTAGATTGTACTCTTAAATTTTACGCTGTTTAGAATTCACTTGGACCAAGGACAAGATAAATCCTATGCAAATCAATCAATCAATCAATCAATCAATCAATCAATCAATCAATCAATCAATCATGCAACCAATTTCATTGTAATTTTAGTACAATGACAATAAAGATTATTATTATCTATCTAACTAACTGACACCATTAGAAAAAACATGTCTGCAATGCATTGTGCTTTAAATATTAAATATGTGCTCATAATACACAATATCTCCTATTAAGTATCAGATAGTATATATTTTGAATTTCCTGGGACTCTTACTCTATGATAATTTTGTTAGCAGTTACAAAAATCTACTGCCAGCTCACCAATTCCAAGATGGGTATTAATGGAGGCATAGCGGGCAGTTCCCGTTAAGTTTTTATTTTCACGATAAGGAATATGCTGGTGGGTACGAGCATCGCGATATTTTTTGGCCAGCCCAAAATCTATGATGTAGACAAGGTTGCCTTTCTTGCCTAATCCCATCAAGAAATTATCCGGCTTTACATCTCGGTGGATGAAGTTCTTTGAATGAATATATTCTATTCGGCTTATCTAATAGTAGAAAAACATAATTTCAGAATTAGTAAACATGAAACTCTATACATTTAGCTGTTCCTTTGTTTTGAATAACACTAAAATTCTAACATTTAAGTTTAAACATTAAATTAAGAACACTACTTTATTTCCTCAAATGATATACACATTCCAAGTACCACATTTTAGAAAATTGACATTCTTTAAAAAGACAGTTGTGTGATCTCACTGGATAGGACTGTGTTTGAAAATATAAACTGTAAATCGTTATTTAATTTATAAATCACTAACTACTAGCCCCAACCACAGCATATTTGATCATCGCTAACATACAAAAAATGCTAGCTTTTGTGCGATGACATTCATAGAAAGAAAAGCTAATTTGTAGTATTTACCACACTTATTCAGAGAAAGTGCACATACACATAAGCTTTTAGGAAGCTCTCATTTCCAATAGCCAAGAAATACAGTGATTCTAATACCATTTGGTCAGCAAGTAGAAGAACAGTCTTGAGGCTGAATTTCCTTGAGCAGAAGTTAAAGAGATCTTCAAGACTTGGTCCTAGCAATTCCATCACCATTACATTGTAGTCACCTTCAGCACCACACCATTTGATTGTGGGAATGCCCACTAGAATGTGGAAAAATAGATTATTCATAGCACTTTATAGAAATCACAATATAGATCTGATATCCAGTGAAAATCAATGTGACTTTTACTTTAATTTATAACATTATTTTTCTTTTCTGGAAATTACTAATACTGTACATTCACAATACATGATCCTTTCCTCAAAGCACATTCAAATAGGAAGTCAAAAATTAAAAAGAGGGCAAAACCTTTATCATAGTTCTTTGCTGGCCAAATCATATAAAAAATTAATCTGTCAAACTGAAAGGTACGAAAAAAGAATGGAGTTTATTATTTATGCCAAAATATGTAAGTATTCAAAGGAATATTTATGGCAGCATTTTATTTAGTCTTTTGGTATAGTGTGGTTCAAAATTGTATTTATCTGGATACAGAATATGCAAACATATTCTGTATCCAGATAAATATTCAGGCAACAGTTTCACGGATGCTTACTTTACCCGAATAGTTCAAGCGTGGAAAGAAACAGGCTCAAACTCTCTACTTCTCCTATCTTCAAGAAGATTATGAAGATTTCTGTCCCCCTGTCCCCTCCCCAGCTTTATAAAATAAGTCAGTGACTACTAGCACAAAGCAAAGCAAGCCAGTGTCATAATGACTTGGTTTTTTTCTTTGATTTTATACGTATGCTTAGACAATATTACCCCTTAATAACAACAATTTATGAAACGTGGGGAAAATACACAGGTAGAAAATACTCAGGAGGTACTGTTAATGAAGACGCTCACATAATAGCACTGTTCATGTAAGCACCACCCTTTAACCAATTTGAAAGACGTCAAGAGATGAAATGTTTGTGCCTGTGTGATTCATGAGAGGGAAAACATGCTTACCTCCACCTTGCATCATTTTGTAAATTTTGCTCTCTATGTGGAGTTGAGGATGTTTGGTTTTGACACATTCCAATTTGATGGCAACCTCTTCTCCAGCAGCTATGTCAGTACCTTACAAATAATAATAATAATAACTCAACGTTATAATTCAATGCTTTGACAAGCTTTAACCGAGCTTTGCTATTAGGCATCTGATCCATAATTTATTTAGTCCAGTGGTTCTCAATTATTTTCTGTCAGCCCCCCCCCCCCTAGGAAGAAGAAAACATTTCGCGCCCCCCCCAGCCCCGGAAAGCGCCCCCCCAGCCCCAGAAAGCGCCCCCCCCAGCCCCGGAAAGCGCCCCCCCCAGCCCCGGAAAGCGCCCCCCGCCCAGCCCCGGGGCTGCCCCCTCCCTTCTTCCCCTCACCTCCTTCCGAGCCAAGGATATTTATTCTCCATGGTGCCGCCGTTGCCTTCTCCGCATGGCCCGAGCGCCTGTTCCTTACTGCGATGGTCTCAGCAGCTCCCAGCGCTCCCAACGCAGCCAGTCAAAAGCCGGGAGGGAGGCCGCTTTTCCACGCCGTGGAAGGGGGTCGCCTCCCTCCCGGCTTTCGACTGGCCGCGTCCAGGCGGGCAGCGGGCAAGAGCCGTGAGCGGGCGAGCCGGGCGGCGCGCTGGGAGCTGCTGAGACCATCGCAGTAAGGAACAGGCGCTCGGGCCATGCGGAGAAGGCAACGGCGGCACCATGGAGAATAAATATCCTCCTGACTATCAAACGCGCCCCCCCTTACGGAGCCTCGCGCCCCCCTGGGGGGGCGCGCCCCACTATTTGAGAAACGCTGATTTAGTCTAAAATCCAGTATCAGGCCACTGCCAATGCCACATCCCCTGTAGGACTTGCAGAATTGATACTGTGCGAATCCAACTATACCCTAATAAAATACTCATTGTCTGTTTGTACCCCCAAGTTAGCCAAAATGGTCCATTACAGTACAAGCAATTTTTGAAAGCACCTAACCTCTGCTAATTTAAAAATGTGTAAAAAAATCCAGGGTCCATAACTCCTGTGGAATTGAAATTCCCAGGATGTTCACAAAGGTTTCATTTGCAAAGTTGTGGCTGCAGCAGTGTCTCTGTATTTATGTGATCTGCCAATTTCCCACAAACTCAACAGGGGGGCTGTTAAAAAGTCAGAAGTCGCTCCCATTCTCACCGCATTTCCTCCCACCTGTGGTCATTCGGTTTAGTTAGGTAAGTAAATACTGTCTTATTATGGACATTTATTTGCCACTACAATAATCTTTCCATTTAGGATATATATTCTTCTTAGATGACTACTGACCTGGGCAGAATTGGAAATATTTCCAACCTAAAATTTATTATTTTGTCTAGTCCACACCATATGGGATAAATGGGATTAAATGGGATTTTAGCACAGGCTGAGTTTAATTTGGCTTTTAAATTGTTTGTATATTTTTGATGTTTGTATGTTTTTTACTGTTTTTATTCTACCTGTGCACCGCCCCGAGTCCCCATGGGGAGAGGGAGCGGTTTATAAGTATTAAATGATTTGATTTTGATTTGATATTGCACTGCCTTTCTCTCAAAGGATGACCTAGTAGGTCACAGTTTGTCTAGTACAGTATCAAAACAAAATAGAAATGAATCTACAATAATAATGAATGTGCCATATGTGCAGACAGCTTCAGCTGTTGTAATATTTCCTACAGTGAATCAAATTTCAAATGAAATTGCATCTATGCGTTGTTATGGCTTGTACAACTTTTGTTATACAATTCAATAGACATTTCCCATGAAAATTCTTTTCAGTTAGTTAAAATATCAATCTAGCTGAATACCAATTAGTTTTCTCTCTGGTCTGATTCAATGAACAACATTCAGGTTGCTCTATGGGAGATATGCAAGACTTCCTTTTTAGTTTTACAAGTTTATCCATATAGCAACCAATAGAGAAACTCAGCTGAACATATTTGTTGTTTTGCAGATTTAATGCTGAAGAGCCAGAAGATAATGGCCCAAATAATAGCTGTTACCACGTTCTGCGTGTTAATTTCATACTAGATCTCTGTTGATCAGAATGTTGTAATAAAAGTGGTCAAACTTCTGTCAAGGGGCAAGAAAATATTTTTGCAGTGTACTAACCATCTCATTCATTCTGTCTGTTATTGTATAATATCCAAGTTTGCAGTAATAATTTCCATGTTTGTAATAATATTTTCCATGTATTGACTTGTATGGTTTTTACTTTTGATCTATTGTCTAAAATAAATGAACTACAGACAAGGTTTTTATTTCTGTTGTTCTGTATCTAATGATTACATTTGCATATCATGCTAAAGTAACAACTGGGTAGGTTCATATAACACATTGTCACTAATGTATGTTGTAACTGTTACAGTAGTTTTATTTTTAAAATTAACTCAGCTGAAATTATAAACAGGCTATCTTCTTCCATTAAAAGAAATGCAGATAACAAATTAATGTGACATCCAAAATAGACAAAACTGTAGGTTAAAATCCTATTACCTAAAAGCTTGAAAAGTCTGAAGAAAAAACTTTTTAAATGCATTACAAAACTGTAAAGACTGTATGGGACAAAGGTCCAATTTCATTATGAGCTAAGTAACCAAGCCATCATGACTTTTTCATACTTAAATCAGTGGGCCCTGAGTTTAACTAAACTTTGCATGAATCCAGCACATTTTGTGAATTCATACTAGCCAAATAAAACAACTGTAGTTTTTGTTCATGATTCCCAAGCGATCTCAATAAATTACAATATAGGTACCCTGTTTCCCTGAAAATAAGACCTCCCCGGATAATAAGCCCTCCCGGGCTTTTGAGCGCATGCACTAAAATAAGCCCTCCCCCCAAAATAAGCCCTCCCCAAAAATATTGCAACACAGCAGCACTCATGAAGTGATCACGCTCACTGCCTCCTGCACCTCAAAAATAATAAGACCTCCCTGAAAATAAGGCCAAGCGTCGGGGAAACATGGTAGTAAGAAAAAGTAAAGAAAAAACAAACTGAACTCTAAATATACTGGCACAATTATTACTTGATATGAAATTTAGCTGAGTCTCATCTAAATCAGGGGTCAGGAATGGAAACCCAGGTTGAGTGGAGAGTGTGAATCAGATCCTTACTACTATATACAGGTGGTCCTCCGCTTATGACCACAACTGGGCCTGGAATCTGAGTTATTGCACAAATCTGTTAAGTGAAACACTACATGAATGCTTTGCTCAACAACTGCAATCCCAGCTCTCAAAGCTGCAGTCATTACATGTCCACACGGATCATTAAGCGGAGTGCCAGGAAGTGGAGTGCTTCTTGGGAAGCCTGTGCCTTCTTCCCGTCCCACTGAGGAGAACGATTGTGAGAATAGCATTTGTAAGTGCTGTTGCCAGAATTGAAGCCTTTTCCTCCAGCATTGGAGGGTGGTTCGAGACCCGAGCGCAGCGCAATGGACAGAGCCCCTGCTTGCACTGCCAATCTAGTAGTTTGAAAGCATGCAAATTGCAAGTTGATAAATAAGAGCCACTTCGTTGGGAAGATAACAATCCTCTGTGAAGCCATGTTTGCCACGACTATGAAAATGTTTTCGGACAGCGCTGGCTGTTTTAATAGCCTTGAAACAGAGATGAGCACCACCCCCTACAGCAGTAGTTCTCAACCTTCCCAATGCCGAGACCCTTTAATACAGTTCCTCATATTGTGGTGACCCTCAACCATAAAATTGGTGTCTCGGTTCCTAAGACCATTGAAAATATGTGTTTTCCTATGGTCTTAGGCGACCCCTGTGAAAGGGTTGTTCAACCCCCAAGGGATCCCGACCCACAGGTTGAGAACCACTGCCCTAGAGTCAGCAATGACTAGCAAATAAAATTCGTAGGGACTCCTTTTCATGTTATCTTCAGCACATCAAAATTACTCGAGGAGCTGGAGGAATGGACCTCAAATCTGGCAAAACAGCTGGCAAACACCACCAGTCTGGAAAGCTCAGAAGGTTGGCATTGGCTACCATTTTAGACAACACTATCATCTCTGTCCCTCCGGTGGACAGAAAATGCTAGAAAACTTAAATGTTCTGTGCCTCTCAGAACATCAGTGTTCGCAACATTTTAGGTCTATTGTCCAGCGCGCTGTTGTATACATTATATGAACTTAATAAATGACATTTGTGAATATTAAAAGGTTCAAAAGCTTCCTAAATTGAACCATGAGACAAGTTATCCTCAATTATACCAGCTTGTCCCATTAGATCTGGCAGAGAAGGCATACTATGAATAATATCTAATAGGGACTTACTTTTAGTGGATCCCACGAGATAGGAATTCTGTACTGATACCTGCTTTATGTAACATTATGTGCCCCCCTGAAATCAGGTTAGCTTCATACTTCTTAATATTCCAGAAATCCCTCAAGACCTGGTTATGTCACTAGGCTTGGGGTCCCAGAAATGCAGTAACATTTTATGATGGCTCCAATATTCATTCTCTCCATGTCTATGTTTATTTTAATATTTAATAATGATTGCTTACTGATTTTATAATGGTAGTATTTTCATATTTTTTTATTTGATTGTTGTACAACTGCCCACTTCTTGTGATATGGGCAACTGTATAAATCTGATAAACAAAATATAAATAAAACAGGAAATCTTACATTGATGGAATACCGTAATTATTTGCTTTAAACTTTCAAATCATTCTAGAGAATTTTATTCGTGTAGAATGTCCTATTTTGTGTGTAAGTTAGTCAGTTAAAAAAAAAAAAAACTTCTGACAAGTGCCTGGACAAATCCCTGCAGTTTTCTTGAAAAGTTTTTTGAAAGTTTGCCATTGCCCTCTTTCTAGGGCTGAGGAAAAAGTGACTGGCCCAAGATTACCCAACTGGCTTTGTGCCTGACTAGTTTCTCGCCTGATGCCTTCACCACTACATCAAGATGGCTCTCAGAATGTACTGTTAACTTTTGAGATATCATATAAAGTGGTACTCAAAAGGACAAAGGAAATTCACTTTACAAAAAGAGTACTTCTCCCAATTTCACTGAAGTGACATACTTGCTAGCTCTAAAGTTTTGAAGTGGGGAGGCAACAGTTCTATAGTATATTCAAACTAAACTAAAACAAGCACATAATTATATAAAAGTTCTGACTCCAGAATAATAGCTAGTATGCAAACTATTCCTGTCTTGACAATTACCACACACCAATGTAAATTGATATCAAACACTTTGCTATTAAGAGAAAGTCTCTTCAAATAGTAAGGAGTGACGATCTGCCCTTTCTAATTTCAACTAAATATTTAAATCTTTTAAAAACATTTAAAATATCACACACTACACTATTCTCTGTAGCTTGACAAATGTCAGTATTCAAAAACATTTTGATCATATGCATAGTTGAAGTACAAAGATATAAATACCAACAACTACTTTAGTTTTCCCACACCTATTTCCTGTATAAACTAAAAACCTCCACTTTTCTGATATAGCATTCTCAATAGGAAAAGTTTCCCTGAAAATAAGACATCCCTGGAAAATAAGCCCAATCAGGCTTTTGCGCACATGCGCTAAAATAAGCCCTCCCTGAAAATATTGCAACACAGCAGCAGCCATGAGGTTGCCATGTACTGCACCTCAAAAATAATAAGACCTCCCCGAAAATAAGGTCAAATGCTTATTTGGGGGTGGTGGTAAAAAAATAAGACCCTGTCTTATTTTCAGAGAAACACGGTATGTAGCTGCCCCTTACATGAGGTAAACATCTGCTTGCTGTCTGATAGTTTAATGGGCCAGGGTATTAGAAACAAGATACATACATGAAGTTTTAAAACTTGTACAACAACTTTAATTATAGGTGGAGCTGCAAGAGAATTATAGGTCTTCCTTGTGCTGGGTGCAGAGTTTTCTAAATAGCTTCAGAAGTACTACCTTATAACACTGAAATAACTAAAGATTCTATTTGTCATGTAGAAGGGAAACCACATTAAGCTTTCTCGTGAATATGATCCTTTCCAAGTTTTAAAAATGGAAAGATCTCAGAAAGCTGCATTTGCACATTATTCACCATTAATCTTCAGTACATAATGGTACAATAAAGTGTACTGTATATGCCAATTATTTAAATTGGCATTGATTTTCATGTCCTCCATCTCTAACAGCTAAAAAAAGGAAGCCGAATATCCATTATTTAATGCTATTCATTCATTTTAACAAACTATGGGTATCCACAAGGGGAGAAAACAAATACATGACATAATCATGCAAACACCATGACTTACACATGTGTCAGACATTCAGATAGAAATAAATAATCACAACATTCGTACGATTATGTCATTGCGTGTATGTGTTGTCATCTCATTGTGGAAGTGGCTGATATAAATCACTAGGCTATGTTGTCACCGAAAATATTAGGACCTTAAAGATGGATCCATAAAGGACTTTAAACCAAGCCGCTCAGATTTTGACACGTTTATACAGCAGCAGTATGAGCCATCCCATTATATCAACTCAAAGGTATATTGCAATGGATGTAGTCATAAACCTTGGTATGACTGAATTCTGAGCTGCTTACCCCGATCAGTTTCAGCCAAGAGTATTTCTGGCTTACCTTTGCCATAAAGCGTATCCATTTGAAAGGAGACACCTGGAAGAGCTTACAACATATAAAACGCAACCAACAACAACCCCCCCCAAAAATCCACATCATCTTTTCTGGATCTATTAAAAATTCATTACCAGAGATATAAGGGGCCAGGCCAAAGCTGCTGTGGCCTAGAGGTAGAGCTCTTGCCTCACAAGCAGGAGGTTGTGAGTTCAATCCTAGGTAGAGGCACATATAGGTTCTACTGCTTGGGCAGGGGGTTGGACTAGATGACCTGCAATGTCCCTTCCACTCTGTTAATCTATTAAAGGTTTCACAATTACGTTGATTATTAAAAAGGAAGAGACTGGTAGATGACAATAAACCAGCTCAATTTCTTCCAGTGTTTCCTTTGACTGTAGGCTATCCCTCTCCCAAAGAAGCTAGTTTGCAAAATACCTGAAACTTTCTGGAATATAGAAGGCCTCCCAGCTAACAAAGGAGCAGCCTAAGATTTTGTTCACCCATATACTGAGCTGGGCATTCTCCCAGTTCTCACACCATAGCTGTCAGAAGCCCCCCCCCCCCCCCAGTCTTCAATCCCGAAGCACTGTTAACATTTGGTTTCCATCTCCCCCTTCCCTGCTCCCCCTCCTCCATCGCAACCAGGAAGAGGGGAAACGGGGGGGGGGGGGGGGGAGAAGCAGGGCAGAGTGCGACTTGCCCAAGGTCATATAGGAAGTTGCTGGACACGACTTCCAACTCTTGTTGTCGTTTCTCTCCCAGGACGAATTAAGAAGGAAAAATCCATAGACTTGAAGAGGATCGCGTTGGGCTTCGAGGCTAAAGGCCACCCAAATCGGTGATCTTCACTTTCGAGGGAAGAGGGTTTCTGGGGAGCCGGTTACGGGCTCCGGGGGAAAATAAAAATAAAGCTCGCTTCTCGTTTTCATGCCAGATGCGGCTCTTTTGGGGCGTTTCTCTTGTCACCTCGCCGGGAAGAGACAACCCGGACGGAAGGCCCCGGCAAAGCCCCACTCTTCCCCCCCCCCCCGAGCCGCTTCCCGACGCAGCCTCTTCCCCTCCCCCCCCCCCCCGAACCTCCGACGCCCCGAGTTCCCGGAAACCGTTGGGATCTCGACGGCGTCAAGCGCTTTCTCACCGAGGTAAATGTCCCCGAACGAGCCACTCCCGATCTTTCGGCCAAGCCGGTACCGGTTCCCGACTCTCAACTCCATCGAGGCGTCTCGATTGGACCCAACCCTTAGTTGTAAACGGACCCTGGCTCAGAGCAGGGAAGCACCAGCGACCATCGCGGCCTTTCGTCCCGTTTCTCGACGCCCGAGGTGTTCGGGGGCGGCAGCGCAGCCCGGGTGGGAAGGATGGACGCCGATCTTTTTTTTTTCTTTCCCCCGAGCCCCGGATACCCCCTCCCGCTTAGCGCAGGTACGACCGAGCCGCCATATTATGTGACCTCACTTCCTTGGCAACAATGGGTGGAGCCTAAGACGGCGGAGCATCCTCTGATTGAAAGCCGGTTGAGAACAGGAACGGGGCGGGACTGTTAAGATTGTGAGGCTTAGCGACGCCGCGTCTCCATGACAACCTCGGCGGCTGGAACATCCGGGCCTACCTTACGCTCATTGATTCCACCCGATGACGCGGGGCTTTTGGCAGAGGGGGGGGGGGGGGATGACGACTGGCGGTGGCATCCTGCAGATGACTGCTCCGAGCGAGCCTTCAACCCCCAACCCCCCCAACCAGAGGCCGGGCAGCCAAGGAGCCTGCAGTTTCTGCCAGGTGTCCATGCTCGAACCGCAGAATGGCGCAGAACTGGACTTTCCCCTTCCACTCTTGAGCAGTCCCTTCCAACCTGTTGCTGCTCCCATGCGTTCTGACTTCAGCTCCACGATTCCCAGACAAGACATTTGGGGGAATTGAAATCACCGGAGAGTGGGAAAGTGGGTTTTTGGAAGAGATATCACCCATACAAGTATTCTTACCTAAAATCCTAAGTGATGATGGTGCATTGGATTTATCAACAGCGTTTATTCTGAAGAGTTTCAAATTCTGCTGTTACAGTTCACATCAAAAACATCACATGCGATATAGAGTTAAGGTTAGGGTTACTATTTTATAAATTAGTGTGCTGCCTTAAAAGTTTTCCATTATTTTATGCTTGTCAAGTATACAGTAATAATTTTGATTTACCATTTAGGCTCTAGTTTATATATATTTAAGATCTAAGTTAGGTTTTCCCCCCAAAATTTTCAAAAATATTTTCTGCCAAAAGTTTACTATCGAAGAGGGAAAAGAGAAACAATAGGAATTATTCAGATCATGGGAGTGTTTAAGGTCATATAAATAAATAGGATGGAGTCCAATAATTATTAGATGTGCACTAATGAATACTTAAGCCTATGATTATTTCTCTGTAGTAACTACATTTAACATCACGGAAGTAGAGATCAGTTCTCGTAATGACAACTCCCACTGTTCTCTTTTCATTGTATGAAGATTATAAAAAGCATGTGAAAGAGAGGAAATCGAGTATTTGTTTTGGTCTTCTGGGGAAGCAGTGGTGAACTGAATATAGCTCCACAAGAGCAGAGCTGATGACCATGGCAGAAAGAGGAACCAGTTCCTTAGAATTCCTCTCCAGAGGAAAGTGAGGTGAGAGAATACCTGCCTACCAGGTATTCATCTGGCTAGCGTCCTTAGTCTGGTCAGTTTCAGCACATAGGTTTGCTGGTTTTGAGCCTGTGGTGGTGGTCACCCCTGGTCGGTGATTAAAAAAAACAGCTTCTAAAGCACAGCTGATTGTCAGAGAGAGAAGCAATGAGAAAAGCAGGCAAAGCATGGAAGATCATTTCACTCACTAGCACCTCATTAAGGCTGAAAAAAAGCTTCGAAAAAGCTACATTCGGAGTATAAGATGCATCCAAATTTTCAGCCTCTTTTAGGGAGGGAAAAAGTGTGTCATACTCTGAAAAATATGGTAGGTTTCCTTCTGTTCTTGATAAAACAAGTTTCATGCAAGTTTAAGTACTTCATTTATATTTTATTTCTAAATTAATACCAAAAAGGTGACTAGAACATTGATGTTGGAAGTTTATAAACAGATTAAGGGGCCAAATGGACTTGAAATAAGATTTTGAAATTAATTATAAGAATAACTTCCTGGGAGTGGCTTAAAATTTTACAAAAAAATATGACAATTGTAAAACTAAATGTAAAAAAACCTCCCTGTGGGAAAGTGGTGATTATGAGGGGCGGGGAGAGAGGACTTTGAAGGTGACTACAGGGAACCAGAAAAATAGAGAGGTAGGTTTATCTACTAATATACCAAAGAAAAGAAACTTAACAAAAATGTAAACTATTGTATAATATCCCTATTTTCACTTGCTGACAAAATAATGTTTAGGATTATCCAACACAGATTAGAGCCGATCATGTAAAGGGAAATGCAGATTAATTTGTTAAGAACAGATAAAAACAGCATCAAGCAAAGAGATAGGCAATCCAGAAAAATGTGTCTATAGTTAGAAAGATATTCAAGCTGATTTTAGAAAAAGCCGAAGAATGAGAGACATTATTGCTTACACATACTGGTAAACAAGAAAGTTGAAGAATACAAAAAAGAAAATATATGCTTTCTTGACTATGACTTCATTGACAGTTGAGGTTTTAACTGTGTTGACCATATTAAGATAGTGGGCTGTCCTTGAGAAAACGGGAATCTCAGAGTAACTCTCTGTCTTCATGTGAATCTACACAAAGCACAGGAAGCCACTGTCTAGACAGAATATTGTAAACAAACTGGCTTCAGTTTGGCAGAGAAGTGAGACAAAACTATTTCCTTATTTAAATCAACTTATGTTGTGAATATATATAGAGATGCTCAATATTGCGGGAGAAAGGAGCATGATTATAAAATTAGAGGAGAAAAAAACAGCAGTAACAACTTACGACACTATTCTATAGCTGAAAGCCTGTTCTGTAATGAAAGCCAAGGAACATAGTGAAAAAAATGGGTCTAAGGCAAAACATAAAGAAGAGCAAATGATTGATAACAGATATGCAATCAACCTTGGGACTGATAATGAAATCAGAGTGGTGGATATCTTCTATCTTTTAGGATCAACTGTCAACAGTTATTTGCAGGACCGCCTACTACCACATACTTCCATTTGACCTGTCCGCTTCCACAGGGAGGGCCTCCTTAGGGTGCCGTCTGCCGGACAATGCCGGCTGGCGACGCCCAGGGGAAGAGCCTTCTCTGTGGCAGGCCCCGCCCTCTGGAATGACCTCCCCTCAGACCTTCGTACTATCACCGATCGCCTCTTCCGCCGGACACTGAAAACATATTTCTTCCATATGGCCAGCCTGGCATAGCTGCTATAGCTATGCTATTCTTAGAGTTGGGTTTTAAATTAAATTGTTCTTTTAGCACGGGCTAAATTATTTAGTTTTAGTTTTAACTTTTGTAGAATTTTGTATTGTTGTATTTTTAGATTTTTAATTCCTGTACGCCACCCTGAGTCCCATTTTGGGGAGATAGGGCGGGATAGAAATCTAATAAAATAAATAATAAATAAATAAAAATCAACAGTAAACAGCAATCAAGAAATATGCCATATAATAGCAATTGGAAAGGTAACAATGAAGGCTTTTGAAAGAAAATTCAAAGGCAGTGATGAGTCTGTGCACCTACAAGATCAGACTGGTGCTAGAAGTGTTTTTCCCATATTGGATGTCCAAGAAAATAAATATGGATCCTAGAAAAAAAAAATTAAGTTCTCACTTGAGGGGCAAATGATGAGGCTCAAATCATCTTCTCTTGGACATGTCTCAACTCTCATGAGGGAAGAGAAAATGCTGTTAGGCTTTCAAGATTCTATTACTGAACCTATACCAATAAAGTTCCAGTATTTATTGTGGAATGTGCTTTCTAATCTTGCTACCTTGAAAAGTTATCAACAATCCCCTAAGGCTACTCCTGTAGGAAATTAAAATAGAAGGAAAATATCTACAGAGACAACTTTCAGCTGTCAAAAGAATGTAAATGCAAGTAATACTTTTTCAAATTTTAATTGCTCATCCTCCCACCTATAGCTAATCTTCAACTTTTGACCAGTCGATTAATATTAATTCAAAATGATTTAAGACCCTGAATGTCTGCTTTACAGGTCACTTCTGGCCATTGTCAAATGTCCCCCAGTCACATGATCACATTTTGGACACTTTGTAACAAGCTTGCCTTTATAACTTTGCATCTTGGGGTCACATGACTGCAATTTGTGATCTTACTTGCTGGTTTTCAGCATTTTTTGCCAATTCCCAATGAAAAGCTCCCATTCGAAAGAATGTTTGCACATACAATTGTTTTTTGCTTAACAGCTACTGTGATAAATGTAGTAAAATCAGGTCTGGTTACATGGATGCCTCCTCCTATAACTATTACAGTAAATCAATCAAATCAATGATAATCATATGCTGAGGACTACCTGTATAGTTATTTGTGGGAGCTATAAATTACATCCAAACCATGCAAACAATCAGGTAAAACTAGAACATTGGTTGGCCTTTTTTCAGTATAAACAGTACTTTTTTTAACTTCTCTTAAAATATTATCTTACATATAAAACGTTCAAAATTGTCCAGATGATATGCCAGTTGCTTGAAACTGTACAGAAAGTTTGCGCAGTACATGTTTCCTCAAATGTGTTGTTTTAGTGGCAACCAGTACTTCTGTAGATATATATTTGGAAATTCTATATAATTGTTACTTATTCTGAATTTGTGTCAGTTTATTTTCAATAAGACTGGCAAATTCCAGTATTTTTTAAAATTTCTATTATTTAAATATCTTTAAATATTTACTTGAAAATCAAGCAAACAAGAGAGCCAATTTGGTGTAATGGTTAAAGTGCTGTCCTAAAAACCAAATGACTATGAGTTCCAGTATGAGTTCATGCCTTAGACATGAAAACTGGCTGAGTGACTTTTTTTGTAAGTGCCAAATTTCCAAAATTAGGTTCGGGTCACAACCAAATCGGGTTGCGACCAAAGTTATGGAATGAATTATGGTCATGACAAGATGTATCTATATTTGCCACTTTGACTTGAAAAAGTGGGATAAAAATCTAATAAATAAATAAATAAATAAATATAAAACATGTCCAGTGTAAAGCATGCTGAATATTCTACATGCCCAAAAGGAGGATTGAATTTATTCTTTTCCCCCCCAATTCACTTCTATCATGTACACTCATATCATTAATAATAATAATAATAATAATAATAATAATTTTATTTGTATACCACATCCTCTCCCCAAGGGGACTCGGAGCGGTGCACAGGGAAAGATTAAAATACTATAAAAATACATAAATAGAGTAAATAAGATAAGTAAAAAACAAATTAAACTAAGATTATCCCTGCGCTAAAATCCCCAATTATAATTAGCTAAAATCCCCTAACACCCTATTAGGCAAAGACTAACCTAGGCCGGCCAAGCAGAAAAAGTGTGTTTTAAGTTTTTGATGGAAGGAGCGGAGGTCCGTAGTTGTTCTGATTTCGGGGGGAAGGTCGTTCTAGAGGGCTGGGCCCGCCACAGAGAAGGCCCTTCCCCTGGGCGTCGCCCGCTGACATAGTCTAGTGGACGGCACCCAGAGAAGTCCCTGGGAGCGAATCGGCCGTGAGGATGTATGGGGCAGGATCCGATCCCGCAGATAACTAGGTCCCGTGCCATGGAGCGCTTTAAAGATGACAACTAGCACCTTGAAGCGCACCCGAAAGACGACAGGCAGCCAGTGCAGCTCGCGTAAGAGCGGTGTTATATGGGTGAACCTAGGGGTTCCCATTATTGCTCGCGCGGTTGCATTCTGGACCAGCTGAAGTCTTCGGGTGCACTTCAGGGGGAGCCCCATGTAGAGAGAGTTACAATAGTCCAGTCGGGATGTCACGAGGGCATGAGTGACTGTGCAGAGGGCATCCCGATCCAATAGGGGGCGCAACTGGCGTACCAGGCGAACCTGGTAAAACGCCCTCCTGGCCACGGCTGTCACTTGATCTTCCATGGACAGCCGGGTATCCAGGAGGACACCCAAGTTGCGCGCCCCATCCACAGGGGTAAGGTGTTCGTCCCCTATGGCCAGTGATGGAGTCAACTGGTTGAATCGGGCGGCTGGGAACCACAGCCACTCGGTCTTGGACGGGTTGAGTCTGAGTCTGTTACTTCCCATCCAGGCCCGCACGGCTTCCAGGCACTGGCACATCACCGCTACGGCATCGTTGGGGTGGTTTGGGGTAGATATATACAACTGCGTGTCGTCAGTGTAGAAGTGGTACTCTACCCCAAAACCACGGATGATCTCACCCATTGTCCAAATATGGTTATAATTTCTTATTTTCACCTGCTATTTTCTATTAACTATATTGATAATTCAATGTAAAAACATGGACGCTAGTTTGTAAATTATAAAATATTTATTGGTGATGTAATACTTGTTTTTTAAAAGACAATAAAATCAAAGCTATTTTCTTAGAACCACAAGTTGCACGATCTGTATAAGAGAAAAAAATGAAGTTAGTCAACACTTTTTAATTAGATTGCATTCCACAGAAACCCTTTCATTGCCTATGTTTATTGAATCAGCAAGATGTTAAATAATTAAGTATGTTAATATTTATTGAACATGTATATACTGTATTTCATCTTTTGTATAAGAGTTATAGAAAAATTAACATTCTAAAATTAAAAAAAAAACACATTAAGCTCTGCAATGAAATTCTATACTCAGACAGAAGAGAAATTCTCACTAGCTAACATTCAGAGATATTTAATTGTCCTTTTTTGTCCTAAGCTCATAAATACTTGGCAGAGCCACACTAATTTGCACATCTTCAGTTAGTTTATTAGAAGATGCTAATCTTAGTTTATTAGAAGTTGCTTACTGATAGTATTTGCAATACAGTGGTTTGCTTTGTTTCAGCAGAACCATCTGCCACTCATACATGTAAAAGTTTCCAGGTGTATTTATCCATGTGCTGGAGAAGGAAATCGCTGACAACCTATAGCACCTAAAACTTTGTTTCTGCTGTGACACCATTTGACCAATGTAATTCTCATCAACCACTCTAACTAAACAGCTTGCCGAAAAGGGGGGGAGGGGGGTTTGCACTCTGCAAACCTCACAAAAACGGGCCGTTTTTCACAAAAACAGGCCCATTTGTTTTTTTCAAAAAGGCATGAATAGTTTTGGGGGGGCTTGCAGAGTGCTCATGGGGGGTGGGCAAAAATGAGCAAAAACAGCATGTTTTCGTGAAAACGGGCCATTTTTTTTGTCAAAAGAATTGCATGCATAGCCTAATGGAGGCTTAGAGTGCTCTTGGGGGATGGGGGAGGGGCAAAATTGAGCAAAAAATGGCCTGTTTTGTGCTCATTTCTGCCCTCCCCAAACCTCAGGAGCTCCTTGAAAGCCTTCATAAGGCTATGCATGGCCATTTTGGTGAGGGCGGGGGCTTCAGGAGGCAAAAAAAAATGCTGTACTCAGTGTATAAGACACACCCAGATTTTCAGCCTCTTTTTAGACGAAAAAAGGTACGTCTTATATGCCGAAAAATACGATAATTTTATCCTTCATTGTTTTCCATTTCAAAGTTCTGTGTTTTTGTACAATTTTTCAACCAGAACAATTTTTCATATTAAATTCCACTGAGCCAACAAAAGTTGTCATTTAGTTCTTCAAAGTTTTGAGATAACAATGAAGAATTAATTTCTTATGCTGTATTTATATGTGTAAGAAAACATGGAAGATAAACCAATAACAGGATTCATTATGAGAAACTGTTGGGTGTTATTTTCCAATTTCCTCAAAATGTTTCAGCCAAAAGAAATTAATTGTCATTATCTAAAAGAAATTTTAGCCCATTAAATATCTTAATAGGTTACAGCAACTTCCATCCCAAATCATCCCTCCAGAATTTTAAGAGAATGTCATACTCAACCTAAAATCATAAATAACAATAGTAAACCCTTGCTATTAAGTTGATATATCTCACTCTTCAGATGTTGCAATAGTTTTAATGATGAGATCAATACATTTTGTGAAGGAATGATTGAGGTTGAGCCATCTCAAACTACAGTTGGTAGGTGTGAGCATTCCTTCTACAAAATATATTCAATACCAATAGCATCTCTTTTAATTATTTAATTCAGTGATGGGTTCCGGATCCCGTCGCAACCAGTATGATGCGACAGGGTCGGATATCTACCTCAGACATGTGTGCTGTGCACGCATGCACATGTGACTGCCCTGCAACGCCCCAGCTGCTTGGCGAGCTGGCGGAGGCGCCATACGCTGTGCGCGCGTGTGTAATTGGCACATTTCCCTCAAAAAGGTAAGGAACCCGGGTGGGCAGCGGGCCCAATGAAACACTGTTCTTGTACGGTGGCCGCTGCTCCCAGCTGCCACCAGTATGCCTGTACTGGACCGGTACTGCCCAGAACCCACCACTGATTTAATTCTATAAAGCTAGGTGACAACATTTAATTGTCCTTGGCCGATACCAAAAAGCTAAGCATGGTATGACTTGATTAGTACTTGGATGGCAAACCAACAGGAATCAAGCTTGTAAGGAATACTGAGAAATTTTTTAAAAATCCCATTGTAGAGAATAGCAAGCCCCACCCATGCTATTTTTAAGAAAACTACATGTCTCTGGATAAATCAAATTCAGCTTGAAGTATACTTATAGGACTATAGGAATGTTTACTTTCTGTTTCCTTAAAGATATTTACCCTCATGACAAAAGAAAAAAAACCACCATACCATGAATAAAAAGAAAAAGGAATGGTAAATCACATTGTTATTTTATTATTTTAACTCTTAATTATATAAACTGTTTCAAATTTGTTATTCTTCAACTTCTATCATGCTTTTTGTACAATTTCTGGAATCCTGCCTTTTTGTTATATATAAGTAAAGATTTTTTGCAAGAATTAAATAAATCCTTTTCAATGTTTGCAACAATTCAAGTCTCCTAATTCATTTAATACTTACCTAATTTTAAAGTAATCATTTTAGAAATCAGAGTAGTGTTTCAACCTGCAAAAGTTAAAACACAATTAACATTAGAGAGCTTAAAAACTGTTATCACCTATCCATCTCACATATCATTTGATATGATTTTTGTGGAGATGACTTCTAATCAAAGATATTTTATGATTATATTACTTAAAGAGTTAAGGTATACTGATTTTATTAGACTTAATCCTAATAAAATAGTTATGCTTATGATCCATTGGAAATACTGTTTATTATTTTGATTTTTTCCATTAAATTTTAGTTGGTTTTAATACTTGATTGAACATCTAGTACTTAAAAGTACCAAATATTGACTGAAGCAGGGTGAATTGTTCTTCTTTACATTTCCATTGTATACTAAAATCTTTTTATTACGATTATTATAAAAAGCATTGTCAAAAGTGTGCAATAATAATCAATTATTTATTACATACCTATACAATAAAGCTTTGCCTTTGTTGTTTGCTATGGAAAAATATCCACTCCTTGGTGAGAAATCCATACAGTAAGCTAAATATAACAACTTTCTCCTGAACACAGGGAAATTTGAGAATACTGTAAATGAAGGAATATGGACCTATAAAAAAGGAATATAATTGTTAAAAATAAAAAGAATGAAGGCAAACTCTGCATTATGTTTTAAACTTATTCACATTCTCAATTAGGTAAACTCTTTCATTTATTAGAAGATACTTAATTTTGAGTTTATTGAGTAAACCTAATATTTTTTTCAATGAAGTGTTGAGATTTTTGAGTAATACATAAAATTTCAGCCACATCTTTTTCTCACGGAACAATTGCAAATACTAAAACTGCCTATCTTAAAAAAAATAAGAGCCAGATGATTGGCTTTTAGTATTATTTTTTATCAATGACTCATTGAATTACCCTTTCTATGAATAGATGCTTTAAGCTGGATGTTTGTAATCCTTACAAAATTAAAAAAATGTTTCTTCTGCAAAGGGTGGAACAATTCTGATGAAAGTTTTTATAAAGGAGGTAAGGGAGGTGTCAATTATAGGTATTTGAATTTTCCCAACATTTAAAATACTCTATGTAATCACAACATGGTTGTTGGGTTATATAAGTATTTTGTGTAGATAAAGGGTTCTGCATTATAGTAAAATGCAATCTTCATTGCTCTTGAACATTTCTATCAAAATTCTGTTGCTTGAAATTCCCTTTCACTTTTTATTTTGGTTTGCCCTCTTCCTCACAAACGTATAAAAAGGAGGAAATGAAAGTTTCAGTACAACATTAATAAAAATATACTTACCAGTTTCAATGCATCATCCATTTTATTAGAAGCTATTGCTAGTATTTCAGTGGTTGGATTGAATACTAATGATGTAGCAGGTGTGACTAAGTTCATTATAGCCTTAAGAGGCTTAGGAAACGTTTCTCTGATACAATCATCATGGGCATACACATTCACAACTCCAGAATTAGAACTAGAAAGAGAAATATTGATGACTTAGAAACAGGTCAGCTTCTTCATATTGTAGCACATGCTCATATGTTTAACAAAAGTAAACTCAAAAGGTTATTTCCAATTACACTCCACATAAATGAGAGGATAATTATATTACATACTAATAAGAGATGAATTTTACATCTTTATAAATTCAAGACAACATGCTTCAGGCTGACGTTAACTCCAAAGCCGTGCATGCGTGTCAACATGGAAAGTGAGTTGAGCCAAATGTCAACTCATTAAGCATTTCCAGGTCTATTATCGAGTTGCCATGGTGAGGAAAGTCAGGGGGAAGCACATTTCACACATACCTTTGGCTAGAGTCTGATCTCAGTTTACTACAGCAGGCTTGTGAGGCGTGTAATTTTACAACCTGCTGCTGCACCTCGTTATTCAGCTCTCATCTATTCAGAAACCTCAAAGATTTCAGCTGGTCTGACTCAAGCTGTGGATAAGATGTGCTGGTTGATTACCTCCATGGTTATGTTTGATTGGCAATATAGTAATTTCCTTAATTTTAAATGGAAAAGTTACATGTGTGGAAATGAACAGGCAATATTGCCCCTGTGAAGCCCTTGATCTCTGAAGCAGTCTTAATGATTTTTTAAAGATTACAGATTGCTTTCATCCACAGCTTGGAGGGCATTTGGTGAGTCATCCCTCTGAATGATTTCAATAATCCAAAAAGTTACCTCCAATAGAAAATTTCTTTACATGGAGTGGACTAATCCAGGGCTGGCACTGAAATACTTCCACAAATCTAATCTGGATCATATATTGCAAAGAGAATGCCTCATGTACATGCAGACATTTTGGCTTGTAAATCATGGTTTAGCAAGCCATGGTTTAGTGTGTATGTAATTCAGTTTCTTTCCTTGTACACACGGGTACTCAATGTTTAAGTATATAATACTTGGCTTTCCTTTTACTTACTTACCCACATGCAATATATTGGCTGTTTTTAGAGACGGCAATAGAAGTACCATGCAGACAACCTTCATCAGTAAACTTGTTCAGACACCGCCTGCTTTTCACATCCCATATGAAAACTTCACCCTCATCTGGTAGATAAGTATGCGTTATTGAAAACAATGTTTAAAAGAATTAAAATATCACATGCCTGATTTAGAAAACAAAGAAGTGATTAGACCATGAATCTTTTGACAATTATTCAAATTGTTCTTGTGTTATTTTTGATATACGGTATGGAATGTAAACTATATAGAGCAAACTAAAGGTATACAAAAGGATTTTATTTTATTTTTTTGTTAATGGAAGGCTATATTGAGTTACAAGTATTTATTTTATGTCCCACCTTTATTTTATAAACAACTCAAAGCAGTGAACATATCTAATGTTTTTTTCTCCTTCTATTTTCCGCACAACAACCAGCCTGTGAGGTGAGTTGGGCTGCCCAAGGTCACCCAGCCAGTTTTCATGCCTAAAGTCAAGAGCTTCTACTTTCTAGCCTGGTGTCGTACACTAGACCAAATATTACTGTACTATTTTATGTTTCAAGGATCACTTATCTGTGGTTTTGAAATGGGGACAATCAATAGAATAGCAACAATGTAAGATAAACTAAAAATATTTTATTTCACCAAACTACAAATGCCAAATCTGCAGTCAGCAATTCTGAAAACATTACCAGAATGTGTGTAGATTCTGTTGCCATCTGGAGAGAAAGATGATGCAATAGCCCTTCCATTTATTTTCATGCTTCCAACAAATTCTTTTGTCTAAGATGGATATAATAATGCCTATCGTCACCATTATTTATAAGACTATTAAACAAAATGGTCTTTCTAGATGATCTCTTCTATCTTGTGAGAAATGAGAGGTACCCCAACATAAAAGACAAGAGTACTTCATTTCCTTTGGTATGTTTTGTCATGGTTATCCTACTTTCCTATCTGATGTCATCTTTGGCATGTTCTTTTTCTTTTGCATTATTAATTTACTCATTAATCGTATAAATTATTTAATGAAAATTCTTATAACACACAGTATAAAAATAAAATTAAAGAGCTACCAATAATCATGGATTGGATTCAGCAAACTTACAATAAAATATTGTGTGGATTAACAAGTATATGAATATGTCTTAATTTTAATTAAATGGTACAATATTGCTATCTGAATTATGTTATCCCACACAAACATATAAGTAGGAATTTTACCTTCATTGTAATCAAATGAAGATAACCTGATGTTCCAGTAAGCAGCAGGAATGTTCCATCTGGAGATACTTCAAATTTTTTGACAATCTTCTCCTCTAAGCCTTTAATTCAAAGCAGAAATGTAAAATCTGTTTCTTCTATATACAGAATTTGTTTTTAAAACCTAGTCAGCCGTTCAATTTAACAGTACAATCCCCCTAGATTTTAGGGAGATGTATTCTCAGGTAAAAGTGAGCAGCTGAACTGCAGCTGAAAATATATCAAGTTATTTATTGTACATGTCCAAAAATGGTAGTTTGATTCCTTATTTTTTTCTATATATATATACACACACACGGGAGGGAGGGAGGGGAGCGAATGTCTAGCTGAAGTTATAAAAGCAGACATATAGAGACAATTACAGAGTAATATTTGCTTAGTGTTTTCTTCTTGGTACAAAAGCATAAGATTACATTCAGGAACTTTAATGAAAAACAATTACCTCTGATATGATTTATAGGAATAATTTTTCCTTCCATCATGTCATATATATAAAATAGCTTGTCATGAATGCTAGTAGCTATAACCTGTTCTCCTTCTGCACTGAAACGTGCCTTGTAAATTGGAAAGTCTTCCAAGTGAATGCTCTGTATCTGTGGATTTGTGATACCATCCACCTTAAAGAAAAAAGAAACAGTTCTCTCAGTACCTATGTGTACTAAGGATGTATAAAATATAATACAAAAAATATACACAGATCTTACGAACTAACTTTTTATTATCAAATAAGAAACTCACTAAGCTCTGCAAAGTTCATGTATTCAACTCTCTTCAAATAATTCAAAGCTTCCACGTATTAAATTACTGTTACTTCCTATGGCAGATGATGCTTTGACATAATTCTTTTGCGTCTGAAAAAAACACTAAAAAGGTCCTGCTTGTCTACAGTCTTTGGGTTTCATCCCAGGCCCATAGATGTGATAGCAAACAACAAGCTGCTGAGTTTTATGGACAAAAATAAAGTAAAATTTATATCATTCTTACCTGGAATAGTGACATAGATCGATCATGCCCAGCTGTCATAACAACCTGAGCAGTAGGATGAAACTGAACAGTTGTTAATTTGGCATCTGATACACGTTCATTATTGGAGTGCAAACAATTTTTCATCTAAAAGACAGAATATGAATATACAGTGCTTTTATAGCTCAGCAAACCTAAGTAGAACATAGAAAAACAGAACATTAAGTAGAAATTTTCTATTGGGATTAGAATATATTTCAGTGAACTTGCTATTAGATCAATTAAAGGTTCAAGTAAGAATTAAAATATATTAATATTAAATACAAAAAATACAGTAGTGGCAAGTTTCACACCAGTTTCTGTTGCCAGTTGCTGTTGTTTTTAGTTAGCTGAAAGAGGATGAATAAGGAAGAGTCAGTTAAGCACACTTTCAGAAATAAAGATAATGCTGTCTGTCTGTCTGTCTGATAATAAGATTGACTTCTGCTCTGGCTATTTTAATACAGGTAGTACTCAACTTACAACCACAATTGGGACTGAAACTTCTGTTGCTAAGCAAAGTAGTTATTAAGTGAGTCACACCCAATTTCACTAGCAGTTTTCTTGTGGTCATTAAACAAATCAGGCTTCGCCCATTGACTGCTTATTGGAAACTCTCTGAAGTGGTCACAAAAGGTGACCCCGGGACTCTGCAATCTTCTTAATACAGGCCTTTTTCCAAATGCCTGAATTTTGATCTTGAGACCATGGGGACGCTGCAATGTTCATTTGAAGGCCAGTTGTAAGCATTTTCTTCAGCAGTGTTGTAACACTGCACAGTGGTTAAACAAATGGTTGCAAGTTGAGGATTACTGTATTGCCTTAGAATTTACACGTCAGTTTGCTCTTATAAATTCTGCATGTCTTATAACTTCTTTATAAGACAGATTGCCAAATCCTAAAGCATATATACACAGTAGTCCTTGACTTACAACAACTGAACCCAAAATGTCTGTTCTTCAGCAAGACAGTTAAGTGAATTTTGCCCCATCTTATGCTTTTCCTTGCAAGTTGTTGAGTGAATCACTACAGTTGTTTAATAATAACATGGTGTTAATTGAATCTGTCTTTCCCATTGACATTGCTTGTCAGAAGGTCACAAAAGGTGATCACATAACCCTGAGACACTGCAACTATCATAAATATGAACCAGTTGCCAAGCATCTGAATTTTGATCATGTGACCATGGGGATGCTGCAACTGTTGAAAGCGTAAAAGATAAGTCACTTTTTCAGAGCCATTGCAACTTCAAACTAAACAAATGGCTATAATTCGAGGACTACCTATATTGTGATTATACATTACATTGTGCATTAAGCATTGTGAGTGTGCATGGCTATTCTGTGTTGTGTGTCCATGTTGAAAAACTCAAAAACAATATTTGCTTGCTTTTTGAGACAATGTGCTAATAGGTTGATTCAATGTTGTTTCATTATTTTTTTAAAAAAATAAGCTTACATTAATATTTCTGTAGGTTGGGCGCAAGTAGCATGGCTGAGAAAGGACCAAAGAACATTGAATTTTCACTATTCTTCAAGGTAGAAGGTTCACAGCATTTTGGGCAGATTTCTTTTGTTCCAATGGTTTCTTATTTAGGCACATATTCAGCCCAACATACGTTTTATTTAAAATGTTTATATTACTCTTTGACATTAAAAAAATGCACCCAGAGTGATTTATTTGATAAGAGTATCCCTTTCCTTGAGCTGATGAACATGAAGCAAAAAGTTTGCCTTCAATACTGAAGTTCCACATAATTATATTAAAGTTCAACTTAGCAACATATTCAAGATATAATAATGGTATCAGTACCATTATTTAGGGCAGTAGTCACAAATCTTCAGTGCCCCCAGACTTACCCTTTCCCATTTATAAGCTTGCCAGAAACAGAAATAAATAAAAATGAAGTCAAATTTTATTTACCTGTAAAATGCCTTTTGGTAAAGAGTCTGAAGTGATCACAAAATTGCCTGTCTTGTGCAACAGATCCTCCTCCTCTTCATCCTCAGTGTCACCTTAAGCAGAGGAACTCGTCAATAATTATTAATCTAGGCGTAAATATCACACAGTATGTCTGCACAAGACTACATCTTCTATTTATACAGGTGATTAATGATGAGCTTTAATTACCTTCTTGTGAAGTTTTCCTTTTGGTTTTTTTCTTCGTGCCTCTCAGTGCCCAAGAAGGAGTTGTTCCCATAGCACCTTGAAATCTGTAAAGAAGTATTATTACTAAAGACAAAGGTTGTCCAGATAAGTCAAAAATTCATAATTAATGTTACAGTCAGCAAAAGATGAAGAATCAGAGAATGAGCAGCAGATAAAGTGAGGACAAAAAACAAGAAATGGGGGAAGAAGGTGACCACTGTTACCCAATAATGCATGATCCTTCTTTCCTTGGCCTCTCAGCCACACTTTGTGATAGAAGTATTATTGAAATAAATGAAGGCACACTTGAACTTTTTTTTTTGGTATAGTACCGTGATGGTGACCCTGTGGCATGCGTGCCAGGCGTGGCACGCAGAGCCCTCTCTGTGAGCACGCGTGCTCTTTCCAGCTGATTCTCGCCATTGCTAGAGCTCTGGAAAACAGCACGAAAAATGGCCAAAAAACAGGCCATTTCTGGGCCATTTGAGGCTGTTTTTCGTGCCATTTGTGACCCAAAAAGGACACTCCAAAAACACCCCCCAAAACCAGCCTGAAAATGGCCCAAAAAACAGGCATGGGTGCGCCAGCTAGCTGGTCTTTGGATTTTTGGCACTATGGTACGTGCACATGCACACATGTTCTGGTTTGGGCACTTGGTGCTGAAAAATTTCGCCATCACTGGTATAGTACATTCTGTATTCCACAAATGTTACTTTGTGTCATTGAATCTTTTACAGGTAATCCTCAACTTACAACAGTTTGTCCAAAGTTACAACAGCACTGAAAAATGTGACTTATGACCTTTTTTCACAGTTGAAAACTTTGCAGCATCTCCATGATAATGTGATCAAAATTCAGATGCTTGGCGATTGGCTCATATTTATGACTGCTGCTGTGTCCCAAGATCCCCTCACAAGAAAAATCAATGGGGAAGTCAGATTCACTTAACAACTGGGTTACCAACTTATCAACTGCAGTGATTCACTTAACAACTGTGGCAAGAAAGATAATAAAATGGGGCAAAACTCACTTAACAAATGTCTCACTTAGCAACAAATATTTTGAGATTAATTATAGTCGTAAGTCAAGGGCTATCTGTAGTAGGAATGCATTAGTGTTGCTACTTCTTGCATTCAACACAAACATTTCAGATTGTAACTGAAATAAAATCACCAAAGATACCATTATGTAAAATAACTTATGTTACCAATAAAACATACTCTTCTTGAAATCTTCTCTGAAGTTTTGTTTTCGAAAGCTTATTTTCTGCATCACTTTTCATCATGTTTTTCCGATGCCGGTGCGTCATGTCAATTCTGGGAAAACAAAGCCATATGCTAAATTCATACAACTGTCTACTTATTCAACTCCCAAAATTCTTAGCACGGCCAGGGTAAGTTGAGAAAAGTTATAGTACTGTAGATCCTATATTAATATTTCATTATGGCTGAAGTACCAGACATAAGTAAAGATTCAGATTTCAACACACAAACTCACTAAACAGTTTTCCACTCAGTTTAGCTGATTTCATCTGGCTATGGTTGCAATAAGAGGGAGGCAATTATATAACTTACTGTGCTCACTGGAGGAAAGGCAAAGACATAAATGAATAAAAAATCTGTGTATATAATGCAAACAGCAGCCTGTATTCACATTTAATGTTATTTGATCAGTGACAATACCAAAGTAAAAGAGAACAGTTGGGCAATATTTTTAAAAAATGCAAAGGCATTAAAATTAACGCTTAAATTGGAAAACTAAAAACAGACAGTTAAAACATTTTCGCACCCAAAGGTATTTAAATATATTAAATAAAAGTGCAAAGAATTAAATACAATTTGCTTATGATATCATTTGACTGAAATCAATTTACTGAGTACTGCATACATTTCTTCAGTTTCATCATCTTCATCTACCCATACTGGTTTTTTCAGTGGAAGAAAGTTGTCTTCTGCATCATTCTCCGCTTCAGAATCGCCAGATTCTTCTTCAAAATTACTGTTAAACACATCTCCACCCTAAAAAATTTAAAACAAAACTGTTTAAAAAGAAAATTTGAAAGCAGAAAGTTTAAATGTTTTTTAATCTAGTTTTGATGTAGGTAAGAAATGTGGTCACTTGACATCATACTTTACAGCTGCATCGCTCAGCAATAGAAATGTCAACTCCAATTACTGTAGTTAACAGGTAATCCTTCATTTACAATTATTAATTTAGTAACTGTTCAAAGTTACGGTAACACTAAAAATGTGATTTATTTTATTAAAAATTTTCATGCTTAATGCCTGTTGCAATATCTCTATGGTGACATGATCAAAATTCAGGCACTTGGCAAATGGCATGTATGTATGATAGCTGTACAGTCCTGGGGGTCATGTGATCACCATTTGTAACGTTCTCAGTTGTCTTCTCACAAGACAAGACAATGGAGAAAGACAGATTTGCTTAACTGCAGTGATTCACCTAACTTTGGCAAAGAAGTGATGACATGGGATACCTCACTTAACAAGTGCCTTACTTAGAAATGGAAATTTTGGCCAAAATCGTGGTCATAAGTTGCGGACTATCTGCATACTGTATCCCTAAATGAAACAGCAGATAGGAATTAAGTTTTTCTGCTCACCAAGCAATACCTTCATTTCTTTTAATTTAACAAGTCACTATTTTCCCCCAATAGTCAACACTCCTACACTCCCCCCACCCCAGAGCATTCCATTAACTCTTTTATTTCTTCACATACAACACAACTCAAGTTCAGAAGATGAGGGACTAACAGGTTAAAGGGAGAAATGAGGGGTCCTTGATGCTTTCTCTTTCTTGGTTGTTTTCTTTTGGACCTTTCAATACCCATACTAGGTAACATGACATATATATCAGTGGTGGGATTCAAAATTTTTTACTACTGGTTCTGAGGGCATGGCAGGTGGGACTCAGGAGGCAGAGAATGGATGGGGGTGGGGCCAATCACAGGTGGTATTTACCAGTTCTACGAACTATTCAAAATTTCTGCTACCGGTTCTCCAGAACTGGTCAGAACCTGCTGAATGCCACCTCTGATGTATCTGAGAGCTGTATGCAACAAAATTTCATGTTAATGTATGCCGATTACTGTACATTCAAAGTGACAATAAAGTGGTTCTAAGTATCATCAAGTTAGTATCACCATCGCTATTAGTAAGAGGTAAATGGAGAAATAACTTTCAAAGTACAGAGCAGCATTTCATAAAATATTTTGATGCTCCGCAGTTTATGGTTCCATTTCATAGAAAGAAAGAGCTGCCTGTTTGAATCCCTGTGTTTGAATCCCGTGTTTAGAGCGGTGTTTTTGGCCGTTTTTACAATGTGTGGACCTCTACTCCCAGTTGCCAGGTTAAAAACAAAACCAAACCACAGTTTCAGAGAAACGAAGAGGTCGGGGGAAAGGAAAAAAGGGCGGAGAGCAGGAATAGGAAACTTGGTTCCCAACGGGAGATAAGGCCAGGCACCTTGTCCACCCCTCTCACCTGGGCGCCCGAGGTTTGAAACCGCCGCAGCAGACCTTCGCCTTCCTCCAGCCCGCCGAAGACCAGCTCCTCCAGGCCACGCTCCGAGGCCGGCCTTTCCGCCAGGAGAGCCAAGTGATGAGCTCGGCGGGCGTCCTCTTCAGAAGCAGCCGTTGCTTCAAGCCGATCCTCTTCCAGCCGAGGCCTTTTTCGAGTCAGCATCTTGCCGGAACGAACGCCAACTTTCGCCTCCTCCATGCTTTCCCCCTCTTTCAGGAAACGCGAACCGGACGTGAAAGGCCCACTTCCCTTTTGCAGAAACCGGAAGCACTTTTTAAAAAATGAGTTGGTCTAGTACAGGGGTCTGCAAAGTTGGCTTTGAAGACCGGTGGACTTCAACTCCCAGAATTCCCCAGCCAGCATAGCTGGGAGTTGAAGTCCACCGGTCTTCAAAGAGCCAACTTTGCAGACCCCTGGTCTAGTACAATAAGTCCCCAAACTTAGCAACTTTAAGACTTGTGGACTTCAACTCCCAGAATTCTCCAGTTAGCTGACCTGGCTGGAGAATTCTGGGAGTTGAAGTCCACAAGTCTTAAAGTTGCTAAGTTTGGGGACCTCTGACCTACTATAAATGGACAGATGCAAACACTGCCTGTCGACGGGGCGCCGTTTCCGGATTTTTTGAGTTGGATAACTCTCGCACGTTCCGCCTCTTACCTTCCCGTTCATAGTCAAAAATTAGTCTCGGAAGTGTATGGTTTGAGCACATGTCTTTACGCTGCCGAATGAATTTCTCTTGAGACGCCCTTTCACGTGACACCCATTTTTCGACTCCCCCATTTTTTGGTTCCTCCCTCAAAAGATTCAAAGGGCCGTACCATTGCTTCTGAGGTTATGGGGGAGGGGAGGAAGGCCAGAAAACATTTTTTTTTAACTGTCAAGGGCATAACCGACGCCTCTTTCTCCTGAGGTTGCGAAAAGCCCATTTTCGAGCCGGCCAACCGCCGCTCTTGAGCTCCCCCGCGGTTTTAACCGCCTCCGAACTCTCACCCCCTCCCGCTTGCTTTCCTCACCCAACTTCCGCATCGCAGAGGAAGCCACCGTTGCCGTCCTGCGAAGGGAAGGACGACCCAAAAACAAGCTGGGCAGCCAATGAGGGCGCGCCGTGGAGGGGGGCCGCTCTGCGCAGGCGCGCAACCCTGGTTTATGCTAATGTTGTTGATATTCTGGAGCTGCCGAGCGGACGATCTTTTCTCTCGCTGCCCGGGTTCCCCCTGGCAGGAGTGGGACGGCTGAGCGGTCTCCTTCCTCCACCCTGGCCCTGCCCCTCGGGAAGGGGAGGGGGCTGAGCCGAGGGGGCGGGCGGGGGGTGGAGAGCGGGGACGGCCGGAGGAGGCATCCCCTGCCCATGAGGGCCTGATGGAAAACACAAAGGATCTGGTGAGTAGCCCGCTCCCCGCAAAGCCCCCGGCCGAGCGGCGGAGGAGGTCCGGCCGTTGGGAGGAGAGGGCGCCTCGGGCAATTATCCCGGGCCCGGGCCTGACAAGGCAGCAGCAGCAGCAGCGGCGGCTCTTTCCACCAAACGCACCCCCCCCCAACCCCTGGGACCCAAGAGCGGGGAAGGAACCCGGTCAAGCCTCCCTCCCTACAGGCTGCTGGGCCCCCCTCTTCCCTGCTCCCCGCAGCCTGTGCCAAGGGTTCCTTTCTTTGGCTTCCCTTCTCCCGCGCGGGTTCGGCTCCTCTAAGCCTTGTGGCGGGGCAGCCTTCCCAAGCCTGGGTGTTCCGGGTTTGCACAATGTTGAACCGCCCGGAGAAGCAGCCTTGGGGGGCGGGCAGGGAACCGATTCCTCTCCGAAAGCAGGGAAAGGAAACACACAAACACCTCCAGCCCCTGTGGTTGAAGTGGAAATGCCGCCAGGAGGTTGATCACTTGGAGGGTAGGGTTTTTCCCCTCTCTTCCCCCCCTCTCGTGTGCTGAATGGAGCAGCAGCAGCAGCTCCTTTCTTTTGGGGATGTAGCTGCACAGGAGCAGGAACCTCCTTAGGGTCAGGAAAAAGTGGCTCCAGAGAGGAGGAAGTGGCTGAAGGAGGAGGTCGTAAGGGTGTGTGTATACATATATGTGTGTGTGTGTATGTATGTGTGTGTGTATATATATATACATACACACACTACATACATACATACATACATACGTGCATACGTGCATGCTGTTTGGTGGTCATGTGTAACATTTGCAAGCAAACAGCCTTTGGAGGGAAATGTACACAGTGCTACACAAATAACAGCCGGTTACATTTTTTTCCTGGGCTTGGTTGGGCTTCTCTGTGGTGTGGAAAAACCGAAAGTGATACCCAGAGAATGCAAAATAATTTGCATGTCACAATTTGTGGATAGTAATACTCTTCATAATATGGCTCTTAGGGAAAAAGAAAAAAAACGAATAATTTAGGAGGACGAATTCAGGTTTTTTTTTAACTTTTAAACTAAGTGAATGAGGAAGGTGTAGGTTCATCTACAACTAGATTAAAATGACCCAAACTTCAATACATTAAATATATTTAAATATAAACATGGGATATTAGAAAGAAATGATCAAATAAACATAGGTTGTATGTTGGCCATATGCTACGTTTCATTGTGTCTTAAATTAGGAGCTTTTTGAGAGCTAAATGGGTTTTCCTGAATTTTATTTGCTAGTTTCAATTCAATGCTGAATTTAGTGTTTGGCTGTTTATAAAGTACTTTGACATATTCATCAGACAAGTTTTAACATATCAAAACAGATTTCTCTAACATATATATGTAAAAAAATGTAGAGACTACATAAAAGTATAATTTACTTGGATCAATGTAGCCTTGGTTTTGTTAACATTAAATTACATATGTTTCTTGCTTTCTTCAGCTAATTTGCTTTTTCACTAGATGCTCAGTATAAGTTTATTTATCACTTAAATGTGTAAACTGTTCAGTTATGCCTTTTCTTAATCAAAATGGTCTAAGTTTATAAGCTTATCTGTTTCTCTTTC